>CP126893.1:43738333-44995000 GCA_030440675.1 Furcifer pardalis
AGAAAGAAGAAGCCCAGTCCTTTCGTAGACCAAAGGGAGCTGCCTTTGATTGACTAAGAAAAGGATAATCTCTCATTTGAGAATTGGGGAAATTGCTAGTGTTTCAAGGATAGGGACAATCTTCACCACATGTGTGTGTAAAGCCAACACAGTCACATGAAACAGAGAAAAAGTGTACCCCACACAAGGGTATTAGCATACTGTAGTATTTGTACTAGGCTTGAAACAATTACTTTTTTGGATGACAGCTCCTAGAATACCCAGTCATTTGGGGATCAGGGAGATTGTATTCCAGAAAATATCTCATTCATGCCCTGGGTAAAGTTGTAGCTTTGATGGTGGGACAGTTTATTTAATGAAGTAAAGGTTCTTTCATTAAGTGCTAAGAAATCTGTAAATGATAATGGCCGGCAACATTCTGGTACACTAAAAAAAAGATAAGATAGCCATCCTACCACCATCATGCTTCATGCAAAGAAACCGGACTTGCAGTTGAATTTTTTTTAAGGTTGTAACAGGATATTGTTCTCTACTGTACTTGGAGGCAACAGACTAGATAAGGAGATGAAGAGGAATTGAAGTCCAAGAACAGCTGGAGTGCCAAGGTTGGTCACCCCTGGCATATATAGATGAACAAATGATGTGGCCAAATGATGCAAGTACAGAGGTAGAGAAAAACCGTTTGAGACAAAAAATGAATCAATTATCTTCTTTGGCAAACAAATTTATTTTCTTAGCTTCAAATGATTCTGAGGAGAGTTATATGGAAACAAAAACTATAAGCCACACTGGCTCCAGTAACTGCCTTCTTTCAAAGTGTCTTCCTCAGGACTATGGTATAGTTTTCTCTTATATCTATTAAACAATAAAATTATACAGAATTACTGAATTTGTATTACAAGTCTCAACCTTATGATTCAACATTATCACATTGCAAACAATGTGTAAAGCATAATCAAAGTTATAGATACATATCAAAGAGATTAGAAAAACATTTTTATGCGTCACCATGCTTCTTGGAGAGCAAATCTTCCATATGACCTAAAGACATTAATATTACAAGCTAAAGAGAACACAGTGACCGGCCCACGCAGCCATTCGGAGGGGAGTGATCCGGCCCCCACCCGAAAAGGTTGAGAAAGCCTGGTTTATAGTTTTTGCTTCCATATAACTCCTCTCAGAAATATTTGGAGCTAAGAAAATAAATTTGTTTGCCAAATAAGATAATTGATTCATTTTTTGTGTCTAATGGTTTTTCTCCACCCCTGGCATATGGCAAAAGGGGTCCAAGACTTTGTCATGGCTTTGTGCCCCTTGCCCAGCACCTGCCAACTGAGACAGCTCACTCTATCTAATCATGGTGTCAGCACCCTAAGTAATGAACCCTAATGTGTATATTTGGTAGTAAGAGCTATGTTAAAAAGGAGAGACTCCATCCATCCCGGAACTAAAGATACTGTATGCCTTTTCCCAATCTTAAATGTACCTGTTTCCCCCTTATGATCTCCTTAGATTATTGAGTGGTAGGGGCGGAAGTGGTTAAGATGTTCACCTCATTAAATGGAAGGTTCGAGGCCTGGGTACTGCATGACGGATTGAGTGCCCATCTTTGTCCCAGTTCCTGTCTACCTAGCAGTTCGAAAGCAAGACATTGCAAGTACATAAATGGGGACCACTTTGTTGGGAAAAGATCTTGGGAACATGAAAGGAGCCCCATTCGGGTGCCCCCTGAGCGGAGTTTCTCCAGCAAAACTCCTTCCAACCCAAGATAATTTCTGACACGAAATTATTATAATTATTGAGTGGTGTGCATGAAAATATGATTGGAATCCAAAGGATGACATTTCATCCCATCTGAAGCCTCTGCTCTAATCCCTTTATGTCTCTTCCTTTCATCATAACAGATTAACCCAAAAGAATCAGCAATTCCTCCTGGCGGAAATTGCAAAAATGAACCTTGAACCTCCCAAGCCAGAAATAACATCAGCTACCAGGGTGACCAGAGGACCCATCACTCCCAGGAAAGGACCCCCAAAGTTCAAGCAGAGACAAACCAGGCAGTTCAAGAGCAAACCACCGAAGAAGGGTGTCCAAGGGTGAGCAATGAAGTGTGGCTTATGAGAAGAAGGAGGTTGAGCCCATCATCTTCTGGAAGCAGCCGCATGCCTTTTTATCCACATTGCTATGGACAACACCCCTCTCAGTCAGGAAGCAGCTTTTACACCAAATTTGAGTCTTTATAGCAAGGAGAAAGAGAAGGTCCGACCTTGGGGTCTTACTTCTGTTGTTGCATTCTAGGCTGCTGTTCACATGTTACATGGCTAAAGAAAGGAAGCAAGGAAAGGGCTGGCCAAAGTCCCTAAGGGAGTGATGATGGACCTTTTAGATACCAAGTGCCTAAACAGAGGGGCAAGGCAAACTGTGCTGGGGGGGGGGGAGGAAGCGTTCCCATTGGGCTGCTGGGCAGAAGGACGGGGCAAACTCTGTGCTGGGGTGACGCAGTGCATGCCAACAGAGAGGGCTGGAAGTGCCCTGACTGGCACGTGTGCTATCGGTTTGCCACCACTACCCTAAGGCAAACCAGTAAAATGGTCCTGTCCACAACTCAGCCAAGTCAAGATACATAGTACTGTACTCAAAGCCAACTATGTTGTTGAGCCGAAAATGCCCAAAGCACCTGTCTTCTACACCTCTTGGACAAAAGAAATATAGTAACCATAGAGTCCGTATTTATTACAGTGCAAACTTGCTGCACAAGGTAGCTCCCTTTTCCTGTCTAAAGGAGAGCTAGACTTAAGTGGAGCATATTGCCCTACACAGGCACACCACCAACCTAATTGATTTAGAACCCTAATTGCAGATGGTTCTAAATGGGCGGGGGCACAGTGACCAAAGTGCCTCCCCCCAAGTTTAAGTGCTCAGCATGAGGGAATTTTCCCCCCAGGAGGGAAAATAACGGGATGGACACAAGGGATGGAAGGTAGGAATCAGGAAAGCGATGAGTAGAGAAGAAATGATCATGTATCTATTGTCCTACTAAAAGGTTAAACAGTATGGGAAAGAAATCCTCCTTCATGTATTCCAGTTATGTGCTAGATCTTGGTTGGGGGGCGGGGGCGGGTATGCCTGTGTAGTAAGCCTCGTCTGTGCATTTCCATGGCCTGAAAATAGAAGGGCTGTCCTTGCTGAGGGAGCTTCCAAAGCAATCCTTTTTGGGTCTTTCTCTGTGTATCTGAGTGGGACTGTGTTTGGTGAGAGATGTACAAGTTGCAGAATATGAACACACATGCCTAGTGTCGAAACTGGAAAATTAATTGAAAATAATGTGACATCTTGGTTGCCACTGGCTTGTTTTTGGATTAATGTGCCACCAAGCTGATTCTGAATTATGGCAGCCCTTTCCAGGATATTCTAGGTATAGAGCATCTCAGAAGTGGTTTACTATTCCCTTCTTCTAGGGACACCCTGGGAATGTGCAGCTTGGCCAAGGTGGTCTATAACATCTGAAACTTTATGTTGGTGCAGAAGTGACTATTAGGATTGCCATGTCAGCAGCCTTCCATTCTTTGAGAATTCAGGACTCAGATTTGGTGGTGGGTTCTTGTGATGTCACCAGGTGGCCTGAACTGCTTCTAGGTCAAGTGCCTATCAAAGCAGGTATAAAGGGTACAGATGTAGGTCACAGGAATTTTCTGGTTAAAAACTGTACCTTGGCAATAGATGGCCACTGTCAGTCACTCTTATCTGCCCAACCCAACCTCAGCAGGCAGGAATCTAGACCTTATGAGATATCTGTAGGCAACAACCCAGCCTCAGCTAGGCGGAATCTAGACCTTTCTTATGAGATATCGGCAGGCTCCGCAGCAGCAAGGGGCCACACCCAGACAGACAAGCCAGAAGCCAGTAAGGAGTAGCAAGTAACTAAGAGGAAGATATTGAATTTAGTACAGAGGCTCTCTGAAATAAACACTGAGGTGGGTTTATTTTTAGGAGGAAAGGACATAGGAAAACATTAAGTTCTGGTGGCGGTGGTTGGAATGAGGGCGGGGGCCGGATTATTTGGAGCTGGCTGAATCCATAAAACAGTACTTGACAGATAACAATTAGGAAATAGACATCAGCCATAAAATATTAAAGCAGATCTTCTAGCAAAAAAAATCAATATGGGCAGGTCCAAACTTCACGATAATAAGGAAGTACTGTATCTTACTCCCTGAAAGTCTAAGGCAAGAAGATACCATGAACCACGTGGCAGAAAGCAACAGATGCTAGAAACTCCTTAACCTTTACACAGAAATGTCCACAATGTGTTTACTAGCTCTAAACATAGTATTCTGCGCAGAGCTCATGTCTGTGTTGAATGCGTACATGGCTAGTATAACATCTGACAAGAACCTACATCTGGGGAAATTAGAATGGCAGGAAAATCCATAGTTTAGTGAAAGAGCACAGGCTCTGGATACAAAAAGTGACATTCTATGGCCAGGGCTCTCAACCTACAGCCTATGGGTTGGATTCAGCCAGCTCCAAATAATCCGGCCCCTGCCCTCATTCCAACCACCACCACCAGAATTGGCCATGGACTCGTTTATGGCTGTTGTAAATGCATTTACAACAGCTACAGACTCATTTACAGCAGCCATAAATGACCGGGAGGTGGGGGACGACAATCAGTTTGGTCCCCTCAACTGTTTTGGGAGCATGACCTGACCCATGACTTGAAAAGGATGAGAACCTCTGTTTTGAGATCTAAAATGTCCAGGTGATACTGGCCACAGAATTTAGTATACAAAACAGCTCTCTATCACCCAAGGGCCAGGGAAGAAGCAGCCAGGGCAGGTTGAGGACTTCGCCGTCTCTCCCCCTGACCCCCATCAACATATTGTGATGTAATGTATTGTTTGTAAGCCACCCTGAGTAGCTACGGCGAGTGGGCGGCAATATAAATTTGAACTAATAAATAAATAAATAAATAGAATGCACTTTGACCTTGGAATCCATTAAATGGAATCCATTGACCTTCTAGGCTGGAACTGCAGCAGGCAGAAATCAATGTGAATGCAGCATTCTGGCATGCTGTGTTTTCTTTTAGTCAAGTAAGAAAAGTATGTTTGCCAATCCCAAGGACAATCTCAGCTTTGATCCATGTAAATACATATTCTCAGCGTGCATGCACACATAAGCATGCCTTTTTAAAATCCATGTCAAAACACAGCTGAAGTATATGCTGTTTTCCTCTTGTTTTTCACAGCTATGTAAGTAAACAATTTACTCAAGGATTGGGGGAAGCAAGAATCAGAGCGTAACAGCAGTTCTTTAAGATGAAGCTTTACAACACTGTTTCTAACAACAAATGTACCTCATGTTGCTTAGCCACCACAGCAACAATGCAAATATATTTGCTTATATTTAGGTTGTGCCCTCATAGTTAAAGCAGGTCTCCCTTGCTTGAAGGCCAGTCATATTCAACTGTAAGGGGCAGTGCTCATCTCCACAGACACTTTCTGTGTCTACAGATGTTTCTGTAGTCATCTGGCAGGCATGACTAGAACACCGTTACCTTTCCCACCAAAGTTGTACCTATGAGTTTATTTTTACCGAGTAGGGTGGTATATAAATCGAATTATTATTATTATTATTATTATTATTATTATTATTATTATTATTATTATTATTATTATTATTATTATTATTATTATTATTATTATTATCATTATCATTATCATCATCATCATTATCATCATCATCATCATCATCATCATCATCATCATCATCATCAACAACAACAACAACAACAACAACAACAACAACAACAACAACAACAACAACAACAACCTACTTGCAATTTGTTGCTTTCGAACTGCTATGTTGCCAGGAGCTGGGACAGATGACAGGAGCTCACTCCACTGCATAGCACGATGTTGACCTGCCAACCTTCTAGTTACATGCACTTGGACAATCAATCAGTAGTTCAGATTAAGACACTTGCCTTTATTAGCCCAACCAATATGTTGCATCTTTCAAGATCTCTTCATCATACAAGATGTTTTAAGAGGTAGGGAGGGAAGAGAGAGGGAGATCTGCATGACCACAGCCTTGGGACAGAATTGTAACTGGTGATGTTCCTTAAGACGTGATAAACAACTGAGTGGAAAAACAGATCCTTTCAATCTGCCCATGTGGATCTGCATTAGGTATTATGTTTTCACAGTCCAGAATGAGAACTCCAAGTTGGGGAATAAAAGCCAAGCCTTCAGTAGAATGTGCATTCTCTTATTTCTCTCAATGCAGATTTGGTGATGACATCCCTGGCATGGAAGGCTTGGGAACAGGTATGATGGAATATGATTTGTATTGTCTACATTTATATTTTTGTCAGCTGGATTGATTTATCATGATTTAAAGATCTGTTGTGGTAAGTTTTAGCATGACCCGGCTTCTAGCAATTTAACTCACTCAGCTCTGTGGCCATCGTCCGATCTAGCGGCTTTCATTCTGGACCTCTAGCACGACGCCAGGACTCGTGTCTTCCCAATCCAAAACATTCCTCTCAGTAGTCTTTCATGTTTATAATACAGCAGACCTCAAGGATATCTTCTCCTACTGTCAGCCCTGCAAATGTTAGATCTCAGTTACAGCTGTCTGTAGTCATTACAGCCTCTCAGCTGCATCTTGATTGCTTTAGTAGTGGGCAATTGCCATATTTGAATTGGCTGCTTATCTAATTCACTTTTCAGGCCGTGGGCCGGTTACATGGTTCAGGGAGCTGTTCACGATGTCCCATAGGAGTGCATTTTACTTCCGCTTCCAGGAGTGATGAGGGCTTCGTGGGCTGGATAAATTGGCATTGGGGGCTGGATCTGGCCCCTGGGTCATAGTTTGGGCACCCCTAATCTAATTCTTGGATGCACAGTTCTCAAAATAGGGTTCAGTTAACAGGAAAACTATTGCTCTAGCTCAGTGATGGTCAACCTTGGAATTTCAGATGTTCTTGGGTTTCAATTCCCAGAAGCTCTGATCAGCAGGAGTGTTGACTTTGGCTTCTGGGAATTGAAGTCCAAGAACACCTGGAGACTTCACACTCACAATGTTTTCATGGAAGACATACCTCTTTTCTTCCCCACAACACTCCTTTTGTACCAGGACTCTTGCACATAGTTGTACTGTACTGAGTTCAGAAAGACCCATTCTAATCACTTAGCTACATTAGCCTGGTGGTCCCAGGTGAGTCCAGGAGAGCTAAATGTGGTGATGGTTAGGGAGTCTGTCTGGTCCCAGGTATCGCCCAACACTCTAGTGCAGGGGTGTCCAAACTTTTCAGGCTGCGGGCCGGTCACATGGTTCCTCCCACCGAAAGCAGAAGTAAAACATGCCTTGCTGCCAAACTCCTGCCCGTGGGCTGTATCTGGCTCCTGACACCAATTTGTACAGACACATTTTACTTCCGCTTCCACGAGTGGCGAGGGTGGTGCGGGTCAGATGAATTGGTGTCAGGGCCGAATCCAGCCCAGGGGCCAGAGTTTGGACACCCCTGCTCTAGTGTGTCCCAACTAAGCAATTCTTTCAAAAAGTTCCAAAAAACCCACAGAGTTAGACAATTAAACACTTACTGTAAAATATAAATATCATCACACCCAGAAAATATAAAAAGCTCCTGGTATCTGGTTAAGGCAAAATGTAGTTTTAAGTACAGTATCATGAACCTTATGAACCAAGAAGCCAGACACCTGGATGGAGAATGTTTATGTTTTATTAAAGATTTTAAAAAACAGGAAAGATTCCAAAATTTGAAAAAGGCATCAAGATCTGGAACAAACACAATCAGAGTCTAAAGCTGAAGCAATGCAAAGAAAAACACCTGAAAATAAGAAAATTAGCTAATCTGCTTAATATTCACACACTAATGGAGTATCAGCATGAAGCATGCACAGAGTCCATCCTTTCGAGAATAGTAGCTGAGCATAGCTCTTCATAGCCTTCCATCTTGTATGGTCATGGCATAATACCATTCTGGTGACAGAGCATGCCTTGGTTCTCTCTTTCCTCAAAAACAATGCAAGCCATCCAATGTTCCCTTGATTCCTCAATTGACCAGATTATCAAGGGATGAATTCCTGCTGGTCGCAACTAGCTTCTTCTCCAGAAGAGCAAGCATTTGTGTGGAATTGTAATCTTCATTGAAGTTTTGTTCTAAGTACTTTTGATGGAGCAACCCACACCATCTCAAAGGTACTTAGGAAAAACTTCAATGAAGATTACAATTCCACACAAATGTTTGCTCTACTAATTTTCACAATAGACTTTGGCATATTAAAGCATGTGATAAGCATACAGTATATGGATTGCTTTAATATTAACCTTCTTCTCTTTCAGATATCACTGTGATATGCCCCTGGGAAGCTTTCAGCCATCTGGAACTCCATGAGCTGGCACAATATGGCATTATCTAAATGCAAAGGAACTAGAAATGAAGATGCATACTTATACTTCTTTCAGCAGTGGGAACAGCTTCTGTTGTCTTTCCTTTATCTGTGTCCCTGGTTCTGAGCTCCAAACCAACCATATCAATAGCAATCATTTCTTGGCTTCTAGCAATGAAAAAACTAAAATAAAGTGCAAATGAATAATAAGTATATTACAGTGTTTGTGATTAACTTCCCTCCTCACAGTTAAAATGTACATGAAGATACCTGTAAGTCTGATAAATTGCATTTTTACACATGTACTGTAGCTTCCCCAAATTACTCATTCCATCTTAGCTATGTCTTGGATCCGTGATGGTGAACCTTGGTACTTCAAGTGTTCTTGGATTTCAATTACCAGAAGCCCAAGTCAGCACTCCTGCGCAATTGAAACCCAAGAGCAGCTGGAGTGCCAAGGTTCGCCTTCACTGTCTTGGATCATAAAAGACTAAAAGCAATGGAAGTATTTCAGACAGTGAAAGCTAGAATTCCTTGTTGAGATAAAATAAAAAAAGGACAGGAAGTAAATGTTAGGAGAGTATAGGTACCACAGAGCAACTTAAAGATACAGATGTTAGCAGAAGAAGAATGCTGAAGTAAAAAGCAATATGGCTGAAAATATTATGACGTCCCTACTGAACAAATAGGAAGGAAAATTGTTTCTACAAAAAACCAAAACAATTGTGTGCTGTCATGTCAATTTTGACATATGTTAACCTTTTCTAAGTAAACAGTACCTTCTTCTGGAGTTGTCCTGGGACCCTGCAGCTTACCCATGGCCACACAGACTGATTGTTCCTCCTGGGGGGTAGGGACACATTGAATTCTCAGTCTCTGGCTCCACAGGCAGATGCCTAAACTACTGGCTGGATAGCTTCATGAAGTGGATAGAATTTGGTTTCACCCACACCACAAAAACTGGCTTTGAGAAAACACTAGGAAATCAAATGTAGAACTGTACTGGATACAGAGTGAGAGTGGGCAACTTTGGTGTGGCTGAAAGTCAAACTTTCATCTCCAGAAGGGATGCATCAAGGCCAGAAATTGCCAAAAATAGAGGGAGAAAATAGAAAAAAATGGACTGGTTGTTCACTTTTGCTGTTGATATTTTTAGTTGGTGATGGTCTGGTCCGGGAGAACGTTCTGACACTCCAGTGCAAAGCAAAGCTAGGTTAAGTGCCATATTCCTGGATGGTTGTTTCCCACCAAATTTGATTGTGTGTGTGCGTGAGAGAGAGAGAGAAAGAGAGAGAGAGAGAGAGAGAGAGGCATGGAGATTCTGGGAAGTGGACCTCTCTATAGCTCACTGTACAGATCTTCCCCAAAAATAAAGGTCATCTCTACAAGCAGCTATGCAATACTCGCCCTGTTTCTTGCAATGTTTATAAGAATGGAGAGAGATCATGTGGAATAGAAAGGTGGCAGGGATAGAATAGGATATAGGTAGAGAGAAGCAGCAGAATTGGCTCCACACAGAAACAGTGAAATACGGAAATGAGATTTTTTTAAAAACAAATTGGTTTCCAAAATAAATATCAAGAATAGCTTGGCAAAAGGGTTGATGACAACGTGGAATTCTTTGAAACAAAAATTGATTCCAAACTGTTCTCCAATATGTCAGATTTGAAATCGTTTCCAATTAAAGGTGATAAATTGAAAGAAGTGTTACAGATATACTGTATGGGATTAACTTACTTAAGGAGTGGCTGCAATTAAGTGAAGAAAGAGAAAAGAAATTGGAAATATATAGGGAACTGGATTTGAACTGGTTTCAAACACTGGTCATAAATAAATGGAATAGAAAGTATTGTCAGTACGGGTTGAACAGACAATTGACAGACTTTGAGAAATTAATTGATGAAATAAGAAAAGAACTAGTAGGAGTAAAAGGTCTTGTGAAAAAAGTATATAAAATTCTGAATACAGAAAGTGAATCACAGATACATTACGATAAATTTGGGAGTCAGATCTGAATATAAAGAAGAAAGATGGAAGAGGAAATGGACAGCCAGAATTATGAAAAATCTTTTGATAAAGGTTAAAGAACATAATTATAAAATATTGCGGAGGTGGTATCTGACACCAGCTCATTTAAATCAATTTGATAGTAGTAAATCCAAAAGTTGTTGGAGATGTCAAAAGGAAATGGGGACATATAAGCATATGTGGTGGGAGTGTCAAATCATCAGCTGGGGATGGCTGGTGCCTGTTTAAAAACTGCTTGCTGCCAGATCCTTGCTCTTCACCAGCTCAGCCTGAGGAAGGAGAAACAGCTGGGGAGGGCCGGTGGTTGATTCAGGAGGTGATGGTCCCTTGGCCACAGTTGTCGATGTATGTGTTGGTCTTTTACGGTTTATTGCACTATTACATTTTATTGTATTGCATTTTTATTTTTATTGCATTGTTACATTTTATTGTATTGTTATATTTTGTTGTACTGTAATGTTTTATTGTACTGTAATGATTGATATGTTGTGATTTCTGTGAGCCACCCTGAGTCGGTGTATGCTGAATGGATGGCAAACAAATCGAATCAATCAAATCAATCTCAGAATATTGGAAAAAATAGAAATAGAAATTGGGAACATAATGGATGAGAATATAAAATTAGATACACGAGTGGTACTACTAACAGATTTGGAGCAGGTAAAATGTGATGTTAATAGGAAAGACCTGTTGTCCATTTTCATTTCTGAAGCAAGACAACAAATCGCAAAAAATTGGATAAATAATGTAGAACTGAAGATGGACAAATGGTATGAGGATGTATGGGAGATGGCTTTACATGATAAGCTGACATAGGAATTAAATATAAAAGGGGGTATACTAAAGGAAAACAAGTTTTGGGATATTTGGAAACTTTTTTGGACTATACTTTAAAACAAAACAGGGAGAAAACCAGCACCCAATTTAATGAACTTCTGGAAAAAGTAAAATATTAAGGTTTATGAATGTTAATAACAGTTGGTGAATTCTTAGGACATCTATCTATCTATCTATCTATCTATCTATCTATCTACAGTATCTATCTATCTATCCATCCAGTGGTGGGCAGCAACAAGTTTGCACACACCCCCGGGAGGGGAGGTAGCAAAATTGGGTCGCCTCTGGGCAGGGAGGTGGCGAAACTGGGTGGCCTTCAAGCAGGAGCGTTGTGAAATTGGGTGACCACTCCCAACTCCCTGCTCTGCCCCATCAGATTTTGTCCCTGCAAGTGGTTCAAGGTCTCCCTTGCTCAAAAGCCAGTCATATCCAACTCTAGGGTGCAGTGTTCATCTCCATTTACAGCCAAAGAGCCAGTGCTGCCTGGCAGGCATGACTAGATCGTTCATTGCGTAGGCTCCACCCATGATGTAGGCTCCACCCATGACATAGGCTCCGCCAACCCATGGTGTGGTAGCGAAATTTTTTGCTGCCCACCACTCTATCTATCTATCTATCTATCTATATCTCTCTATCCACACACATATATATATATATAGTATTATTTTTTAAACCAAGAAAAATGGATTAAAGAGCAAGTATAGAATATATTTTATGAAATGAAATTATAAGAATGTTATAAAGATTATAAAATGATACTGAATGCTTTAAAAAAGGATTGATATCTTCTTGGTGTATATTCATTTGTTATTGTTCTGTTTTCATTTAGCACCATTTTGTATTTCTAAAATTTCAATAAAAATGAAAGAAAAGAAACAGTGAAATAACAAGAAGGGCACATGCAAGAATTGCAGTGTAAAAGAGCTCTTGGTTTTCCATACAGAAGTTCTGTAAGAACACAGAGGTTCCACAATATCCTATAGCTGCCATCCTTAAAGAATCATGACTAAAAGTCTACGGTGTTTGGTTTTCAGAGAGCAATAACCTCCCACCCCTCCCACTGTCATGCTCAGTGGTGGCAAAGGCAATGCCTGCCAGGAGCTTCGTGGCCAATAATAAGCTTAGTATTTCAATCATAATAAGAAATACAGAATAAAAGGCAATTGTTCCTGAGTTGTTATTAAGCCATCTGGTCAGCTGAGGAACGCAACCTCCGAGATAAATCGCATTCTGAACCACAAACTCCTCGAGGGCCAAGGCACCAAAGCCGCACTGGGAATTTGATACAGTGCCATTTTCCAGTGGATCCAGGCAGCAGGAAGCTGGAACACCGCAAGCTTGCACACCAGGAGAACTGCAGTTAAAGTACCTGCAAATTAACAACAGGAACATTCATTTCAGTTGCCAAGCCAGCCCTGAGATTTTGGCAGTCTTACTGATAAGGTTCTTCCAGAACCACTTGTTTGCTTATATATATATACCTGGAGGACCTCCAGTTAAAGAGTGACATCCTAACTGCTGAAGTTAATTTGCATAACAATCCCTTAAGTGGATCAGGGTCTCTGCATGCAAAAGGAAACCCACAGGTTCAACTCTGGAGCTGTATGCACAGTATATAATTGAATCTTTGTATACTCAACACCAAATATTTTGAATGTGAGGAATGGCACTGAAGATTCAAGTTGTGCATCAGCAACGTGTCTAGGTCAATGGAGAGATCAGACTAGCTATACTAGCCAAAGAAATTGCTTAAAAGAAATGGCTTAGACCAGCTTCCCAACCCATGGGTAAAAGCTACAAAGGTCTTCTGCTCCTTGGCGTGGCTGTATACCTGTTGCTCCCAACTTGCCAAGAGTCAGGTCTCATTGTGCCTGTCACATTCAAAAGGTAGGGAAGTTGATTGAATCCAGTCACTTCTTTCATTCGCTGTTAGATTACAGTGAATAACAGGGTCTGCCTTGCACATTTTTGGGCCCTATCCAAAGATCATCCATGCTTAGTATTGTTCATGAATAATTTGTCTTACTGATGTTACAATGGCTGTTTCTGAATTGGGTTGTTTTCGGTAGGTTCTTTCAGAAAAAGAATTCAGTGATATTTTAATGAACTAATAAGACTATTGACATAGATTAGTAGGCTCAAGTGCATCCTAAGGAAAGATGGCGACAAGAATGGAGAACCAAGAGAACCAGTGGCCATACCACTCTGGCCTCCTGTCCTTTATAAGGCCAATTGGAAGCATCTGGTCAACTGTAGGCAATAAATGGGAGATCTTAGGAAGAATGGAATAGCTTCCCAGGCCCTGTCAACAGGGGCTGGGGACAGTGTGCTTTATGAAGAGCAAGATTAACATGGAGCAAACAAAAATAGGTAACTCAACTCTTCCTATGTATTTTTAGTGCTGCATATTTTCTACTCAACTATAGGCTGGAGCCCTTGAACATTATTGCCCAGTTGGGGGGTGGGTGGGTTAGGGGACGAAATTATCCCAGGTGGAGAAGCAGTAAGGGAGATAAATATTTCCTCTATCTGCCATTTCCCCCCAATGGTTTCTCCAACTGTTGTCCTCTCAGTGAGTCCAGGAGATCAGCATGTGGATAAATAAAGCAAATGGTTTAGAGATAAGTATATCCCTAGTTGTGTTATGTTGGTCACATAGTCGAGTCTGACCTTTTGCGACCCCATGGACCATCGCATGCCAGTCATCCCTATCCTCCACCACCCTCCTCAACCTGCCCAGCTTTGTATCCATTGTGTCAACAATATACTGTATAGTAATACCTCGGATGACGTTTACCTTGTTAAGTAATCTGGGGAGGAGAATTGGATCGAATAACGTTAAGGTCCTATGGGATGGATCAGATAACAACCGCTAAAGCCTGTGCGGTTACAATGTATCTCTGTGGAGCTTTAACGTTATCCGATCTATCCCATAGGATTTTAACATGCATCAGATAACACTAAAAATCGGATAACACCAAGACTTGTGGAACCAAGTCTTAGCGTTATCCAAGGTATTACTGTACCATCAAGCCATCCCATTCTTTGCCAACACCTTCTTCTTTTGCCCTTTCCCATCATCAAGGCTTTCTCAAGTGAATCCTCTCTTCTCATTTGATGTCCAAAGTACTTTAACTTCATCTTCAATATTTGACCTTCCAAATGAGCAGTCAGGGTCGATTTCTTTTAAGACCGACCTATTTGTTCTCTTTGCTGTCCAGAATACTCTCAAAATTCTCCTCCAACACCACATATCAAAGGCATCTATTCTTCTGCATTCAGCTTTCCCTATGATCCAGCTCTCACAACCATACAGTACATTTCTACAGGAAATACCATTGTTTTGACTATGCGGACTTTTGTTTGCAAGGTGATGTCTCTACTTTTAATTATGTTCTCCAGGTTTCTCATAGCTTGTCTCTAAGAACTTAGAAATCAACTTGAATTTAGCACCACCTTCTGCTTTCTCTGTCACTACTAAAAATCCTATCTTCCACTGCTTTCCTTTTACTTACTGGTGACCTTTGGTTAGAAATATAAAGCTTCTGGCATCCCATGCATTAGTTATAGGATTATATATGCATGTTTGCTACTAGTTCTGGTTCTTTCTTTTCTTTATTTGTATCAGAGGCACCACCAGCATATATTAACATACAAAGCTAAAATTAACATAGTTCTGGTTTATACTTATAGATACTTGCTCCTTGTGAAGAGGTCACCATCTGTGTCCTGGGTGGGGGCCATGTGCCCTTACCCCCCAATCCTTGGAGAACCTGGAACAGGCCTTGGCTCCTAAGCCACTGGCAGGCAAAGGGAGGAACCACCTTCTGCTGACTGATAGGGGATACCTTGCAAGGGAGGAGATGGAGACAAGGACCAAAATAAAAGAGGAGAGGGAGGACTTGGAGGCTTCCTCAAGAGAAACTGTAGAGGGAGATATAGAGACCTTAGGAGAAGAGGAGATATTAGGGAGGCTTGAGACCCTCCATTTTGTAGTTCGGGAGAGGTTGAAAGCTGCTGAGAGGAAGAAGGAATCCCACCTTATCAGCAGAGGAAGGGGCCATGGACAAGAGGCCCTTGTGCCAAGCCTGAGGGAGCCTTCAGTGCCACAGTCACAACTTTGGTGTCCATGTCATTGAATGGGAGCAGCAGTGCCCACTCCAATTCAGCTGTGGCCCTGGCAATAAAAGTGCCAGGGTAAGAGACAGGAAACTTGGCAGAGAAAGGAGTGGGTACCAATACCCCCAGACCAGCAAAGGATGTTATGCTCCTCTTCTGTTTTAAAATGCCAAGACTCTCTCTCAAGGCCTCCTGTGGCATTAACAAGGGCTCTCCTCAAAAGGACATCATCACCTGGGGGGTTAGTGCAAGGAATTCCTGGAGAGAGTTAAAAACCACTTGTTTATGTCTGCCTATTTGTAGAACTAAATACTAATTGTCCTTATAACCTGGGGCCAGTGGTGGGAATCAGCAGGTTCCACCCAGTTCACCAGAACTGGTAGCAGAAATTCTGGCTGGCCCTGCCCATCCAAGTTTTAAAATAAAGTAGGGTCGCAGAGGGTCGGAATTGACTGTGTGACTGAACAACAAAAGTCCTAATCCGGGTGCAATGCAGGGCTTTCCCCCTGGCCATGCCCACCATATCATGCCCACAGTGTGGTAGTAAAAATTTTTTTTAGCCCACCACTGCCTGGGGCCAATGCCGTTATTCCTGGAGGAACTTGTGGGCACCAGCACTTCTAAGAGTGAGACTGGCAGAACTCATACTTCTATACCATTTCATACATATGGAATTATAATTCAATCAATTAAATTCTACTGCATCTAGCAGCATTTTCCCATTCAGCACTCTTGGGTTTACTGCAGTAAACCCAAACCCATTCGTGTGGATTCACAGGGACTTGAGCTTCTGGGAACTGCAGTCCAAGAACAGCTGGAGTGCCAGGGTTCACCATCACTGATCTATCCTAATTTTACAAAACTCAGAGAAACACTTTTCTCATACCAAGGGATTATAAAGAGTGGATAATGAAGGATCTATTTTATGAGCTCATCTGGGTGGGACTAGAGTTCCAAAGATTTGTTGAATCATCGGTTTTTAGGATTTGTACTCAACTTCATTCCAGAAACAGCTGTAATGGAAGCTTCAGCATATCTGAGTTCTCTCATCCCTTTCTAGTTATGGAAAGCAAAGTGCAAGGAAGTTTATTCCGAGTTGGTTGTTACTCACATATTTCTTTTCCAGTCTAGGTAAGACTCCACTCCACAGCACTGTAGTCCTGTCTGAATTTCATCCATAATGAACTGGAGATCCAGGTCATCTTGATACCGGAGCACGGCCAGCATGAGGGACCCTTGCAATGACGCCTTGATCTGGTGTCTCAGGGTAAAAAGAACTATTCCACCCACCACTTCCAGGATCAAAAAGAAAATGATGCCTGCAGAAAACAGCTTCAAGAGGCCGGTGCTTTCAATAAGGACTCCTGTGCAACCCACCAGGGATACAGTACTAGCTGCCAGGCCTGCCACCACAAAGAAGAGCATGGGGTCACTGCCCAAGTAAGTTATCCGCTCGGCTGTCAGTGATTCTTTGTCAGAGAGACCCCAGATCCCTATGCCCAAAATGAACAGCCCCACAATAGAGAACCCCAGGTTCCAAACAAGAGTCAAGTACTTCACACACTTGGTAAGTGGGTCCAGAGAGTGACAGGAAGACTGACGGAGCTGCCATGGTTCTGCCTGCTTCTCAGTACAGCCTATTTCTTCTCTGCAGGGCTTCAGAGGAGAGCCTTGTGTGTTGGAAGGACAAAATACATCCGGTGTATCTGCCTAATCAACAAAGGAGAGGACACAAAATGTAGACTAAGCAACAGACATAGGGAATAAAGTGAAGACATTGATAAAATAGGTGTTATTTCAGGAGGTATGACTGAAAATTGCTGGCATGAGAGTAAGGTCTACAGCTGTATTTCCCAACCTTTTTCAGTTGGGACCTTCTTTTCTAATAGCCAGGTAGGCTGCAAACCTACAATATAAATCTGAACAAGCAAACAAATAAACAAACAAATAAACAAACCCTCCACCTCAGAAAATTATCATGTCTCTCTAAGCACATGCGTACACAACACATAGCTACAATGAACTCCCTGACAGAATCCAGTGAACCTACAGGTTAAAGGTCACCCTTGCTCGAAAGCCAGTCATATCCAACTCTAGGGTTCAGTGCTCATCTCTGTTCATAGCCGAAGAGCCAGCGCTGTCTGTGTTTGCAGATGTTTCCGTGGACATGTGGCAGGCATTACTAGACACCAGAGTGCATGGGACGTGTAATCTAGAGCAACAAACCATTTCTGGTTATGTTTTAAATCTGTCAGAAGGATTTGGAATTTGGTCATTCTCATTTTTGTGTAGAGTAAAATGTGAAGATTATCTACCCAGGTTTACCACTTTTCTTAGGAAAAAAAATGATCAGTTTTAGATGCTTCTTGGTTAAGAAGAAAACAAAACTCTACTACTTACTGTTACATCTTCACATGTCAATCTTCAGGCAGCAGGAAGGGGAAGAGAAAGTGATGGGATGTAACAGGTTCTCACCAACCCGCCAGAACCAGTAGTAACTTTTCCCAGTGTCCTGGAGAACCAGTAGCAGCTTTTGAGGGGAACCACCTTTGGGGCTTACCTTTTCACTGGTTCCCCCAATGCAAATGCACGCCAAGCACTTGGTGTGCATGCACACCTACAGTGCTTGGCGCGTATGCACAGCCTTCTTGCTGTCCTCCCAAGCAGGGAGGAGGAAGAGAAGCTGCTAGCCTGAAGCTCCCTATAGCCTGCTCCCCAGGGTAAGTGACTCACCTTTGGATGTGGTGTGTCTGTGTGTATTTTAATGTGTATTTCCTTTACCTATATTAACGTACTACCACAGTTCCTAAAAAGGCCTGGCAGCTGGCTGGCCAGGCTTGGGGTTTTTAAGCAAAGTCTTGGAGTTACTTCATCAATAAGCTACACCTGTGCTGTTCCAATTGGAGAACCCTTAAGGAGGTACAGCTGTTTTACATTTACGTTAAGGCATATTATCCTAGAGAACTGGTTAGGCAAAAACTTAGTACCTAACTGTTGAAAAGTGCCAAAATGAAGCCATCTTGTGGTGAGTTCATTCTGTAGTTCCTTCCATCTGACCTAGTGTGAGAAAGATTAGCCAGAATAAGTTTTAAGCTCTGGTTTAAAAGCTCTGGTTGATTTGTGTTTGGGGTGGGTGTATTTTAATGTATTTTTATTTTATTTATTTATTTATTTATTTACGGGTTTGTGTTGTGGGTGGGTGGGTGGGTTGAGGTGTGTGTATGCTTATTTTTTATTTTATTTTTTTATTTTCCCCTGCCCACGATGTCATGAGGTTGGCTCCACCCATGACATCATGATGTCATGATGTTAGCTCCGCCCACACTGTGATGACATCACAGTGGGGTAGTAAAATTTTTGACATCCCACCACTGGGAAGAGATGCTAAAATCAGCTAACAAGGGAAGAAACAGGAAGGAACATACAAAGTCTCTGAGGCATGGGGAAGACCTCTAACCTTAATGGCAAATCAAGAGCATACTTCTCACAGACACCAAGAGTTAAACAAGAAGCACGCAAGACTGTATTTTTCCCAATATATTCTTACATAAGCATAACTGAGCAAAAATAAAATAAATTCAGTGCAGCAATCTTGAAAGACACAGGGTTCCATCAGATGATAATTTAGCTCACCTTTTGGAGCGCTCATAGAATTCTCCGGTTCAATCTATTTTTCAACAATCAGATGGCATACTGGGTGTGGCATAAGAACCCAAGTCTGCTTTGTGTCCTATCTGGACCTTCTTGATCCAGTGGAAGGGTTGTTTTTTTCCTTTTCTTTTGGGGAAGCTGGGGTGGAGTGAGCAGGACCAGAAAGATCTCTTTAAGATTGCACTCAACGAAGCAACCCTTTCTGGTGCAATCTAAGAAGATCTTTATATTGCAATTTGATCTCACTCATAGTTCTCCTGGTCTCTTTTAGTATTAAAAAAAAAGGGGGGGGAGGATCTCATGGCATCTGAAAAAACTAGCAGGTATACTGGAGAAGGAGTTCTCAACCTTTTAAAGCTGGGGGTCAGGTCACACTCTCTCAGAGAGCTTTGGGGGCCAGACGGCCATTTTGCCCTTTTTCCACCACATGGCACTTCCTGGTGTGGTGGAGGTGGTGGAGGGCCACATGAAATGGTGCCACAGGCTGCATCCAGCCCACGGGCTGCAGGTTGAGAATCCCTGTACTAGAGCATGAACTTTTATGGATTACAGCTATAGCTGCCAGGAGGGCTGTAACCAATTCCATGAGATTCAGGATCCATGTCAGAGACTGTGGCAAGCACTTGTGATTCACAAGACAATCCTCGTGATGCCACAGAGACAATGCAGAGCAGAATTGGGGAGGCAGAATTGCTTTGGGATGAGCTGGTCATGGATACAGTCATGAGGAACATCTGGGTAAATAGGCCCAAGTTAAAGATAAACCCTCAGTTAAACATGTATTACCAGTGATGCGATGTTGCCGGTTCCAACCAGTTCCTCAGAACCGGTAGGACCAATCCCGGAGGGTTCTCCGGGAAGGTAGAGCCCACCCGAGATTGTTCTGTGCCGGACGCCTAACTGGCAGATGTTTTTTTTAAAAAAATTGGAGCCAAAATGGCTCCAATTTCGTGCGCATGCGCAGAAATTCAATCTGATGCATGCACGATTCGCAATTGCAGCGTGCATGCGTCAGATTGATTTCTGCGCGTGCACACTACATTGGAGCCATTTTGGCTCCAATTTTAAATATATATGTTTTTTACTTAGAGGCAGCCAGTCGCTGCCTAGTTTTAGCCGGACCTTTTCGGAGCGGTGGCAGCAGCAGCGGCTCCGGGCCTCGAGGCGGTGGCCACACCGCAACCCTCGGCAGGCGGCACCAGGCCTCAGAGAAGGCTGCAGTCGGGGGTAGCGCGCCTCGCCATGTGACCCCGGGCCTTGGTGGCCGCAACCTTCCGTGGCCACAACCCTCACCGGGTGCCCAGCAGAGGAGGAGGCCACAGGCAGCTGCAGTGCACCTCGCCGGGTGGCCCCAGGGCATGGGGGCTCGGCGGATCCAAGTCCCTAGGGGGGCTCGGCGGTGGCGGGCAGCCCGGCCAGCAATCAAAGTGCCTGTGGGGGCTCGTTGGCCCCGGGGGAGCTTGGCGGCGGGCAGGCCTTGGAGAGTCGAGGCCCCAGGGCTCATCGGCCCCAGCCGCTGCACCATTACACCACTGCGCCACCACTTCCAAGTGTAAGTAAGTGAGGGTTTTGTGTTTGGGGTGGGTGGGTGGTTTATTTGTGTTTGGGGTGGGTTTATTTATGTTTGGGGTGGGTGGGTGGGTGTATTTTTATTTAATTTTTATTTTATTTCTTTATTTATTTTATTTCTTTAATTTATTTACAGGTTTGTGTTGTGGTTGCTTGGGTGGGTGGGTGGGTTGAGGGGTGTGCGTGTTTTTTTTTAATTTTAATTTTATTATTTTATTTTATTTTATTGGCCTTGCCCACAACGTCATGACGTCATGACGTAGCTCTGCCCCCACTGTGATGATGTCACGGTAGGGTAGAATTTCTTTTGACATCCCATCACTGTGTAATACACTAACTCTGAGTCGGGGGGAGGGGACACATGTATTTCTGCATCTGGGTAAGTAGCCAGATGCTTTGTGCCCACTATTCCTGCAGAGTCTCTCATCCTGTGCATATGAAGAGTTCTTCTATTGCAGTGGTTCCCAACAAGGGGTACACAGCCCACTAGTGGACTTCAATTCCCAGAAGCCTAAGTCAGTACATTGGCTGATCAGTGCTTTGGGGAAATGACTTAGGCTTCTGGGAATTGAAATCCAAAAACCAGCATTTGGGAAACACTGTTCTATTGCTTGCTTTGCTACCAGGACTTGTAGCAAGCTCACCACCAACCCATGGGGAGGTTTTCCCCATACTCCATGGCACAGCTACCAGGTCTCATATAATAAGAAAACAAATCTTCACACTCCACACACAACACCCATGCCTTCCTTTTCTCCAGTGCTTTTTACCTAAGATTTCCCTTCCTTCCTGAACCCCAAGGAAGCAATGCAATTTCCTGAGGCTTCAACCAGCACCCTAAGATCTGGCAGCAATAATAATACAATTCACAAAAGGAGTGCATTTAAATAAATGGACTGTAATCAACAAAAACTCTTACTAAAACAAGTCTGTTAGGTTTTAAGGTACTACAAAAAAATAGAAGACTCATTCCTTTAAGCTGCACCTTAAATGGATTGGAGATTATAATGCTTGTGTAGTAGTGACACATATGATCTAGAACAGGATCCTTCAAATGTGGCTCTGCAGATGTTCTTGGTCTTCAATTCCCACAAGCCCTGATTAGCAGGAGTGCTGACTTGGGCTTCTGGTAATTGAAGTCCAAGAACACCTGGAGAGCAAAGTTTGAGGAACCCTGATCTACAATCTTCTACAGTAAAAACAGATTTCTCCATTGTGCTCCACGGTCCTTTATCTGGCGTTTGACTCCACCATAATGACAACAATCCCTAAGCCCTTGCGCTAAAATTGGGTTTGCCGTTTACTTCTTAAATAGAGAGGACTTCTCCTGGGATTATCCTCTTTACTAAATTAACCAAAGAGCCAGTACAGTATTCCCCTTTCAATGCTATCTACATGCTGCCACTGTTGAGGGCTTAAATTTATACTGCCCATTAAAAGTACAGTAATAAGAAATCTTCCAGTGACACACATTATTTTGGTGACACTAAAGACTATGTGTCCCAAATGCCTATCAGTAGTATCTATGGCAGGGGTTCCCAACCTAAAGCCTGTGGGCCGGATCTGGCCTATGGTACCATTTCATGCTGGCCCCCACCACTCCAAGGGCATTTGAGAAACAAAATGGCCACCCCTTTGAAGCTGTTGGGACAAACTCACCCAACATGCAGACAGGGCAAAATGGCCACTTGGCCCTTGAAGTAGACTGAGACCCAGCCACCAGCTTGAAAAGGTTGTGAACTCCTGATGGTATATCTTGTGATAACTACTGTATTTAAAATACTGTACTGTATATATAAATCAAGAAGTCGTATTTTAAAACATTTAAGAACATTCAATGTTATACAAGCCATCAAGTTTTTAATTATTCTTTCAAAATCACTTTTTCTTTACTTCTCTTCAGTGGTGGGCATCAGCAGGTTTGCACCAGTTCGCCAGAACCTGTAGCAAAAATTCTGGCTGGCCCCGCCCATCCAAGTTTTGAAATAAAGTACACTAGTACCTCGGATAACGATGAGACTTGGTTCCACAAGTCTCATCATTATCCAGTTTTTAACGTTGTGTGATGCATTGACTGCACAACATTTTAAAAAGCCCTGTTCCCTTTTGGAAGAGGAAAGGAAACAGGGGAGCGATCCACCTGCCTCTTTCGAAAAGGTAGTCGGGATTCCATGAGTGGAATCCCCACTGCCCATTCCAAAGAGGCAGGCGAATCGCAGCGTGGGATCGGCTGTTTGGGTTGGGGGTTGAATGGGGGCGCGCCTGTTCAAACCCCCCCCAACCCAAGTGCTGATCACATGCTGTGATCGCAGTGCCCGGGGAGGTCTGGGGAGGTTAGGAACAATGTGGATTGGGTCCCCCGACCTCCCCAGAGGTGGCAGGGGCTCCAAAGAGCCTGAAATGTGCTAAAAAAACAGAATCCCCACTGCCCTTTCCAAAGAGGAAGGTGGATCGTAGAGTAGGATCGGCTGCTTGGATTGGGGGTTGAACCGGGCATGCGCCCATTCAAACCTCCCAAACCAAGCGCTGATCACACGCCCGGGTAGGTCTGGGGAGGTCAGGAACAGTGCAGATTGGGTCCCCCGACATTCCCAGAGGCATCAGGGACTCCAAAGAGCAAAAATAGGCAGGGGGGTGGGAGTTTTTTCACCCATTTGGGGCTCCCTGTCGCCTCTAGGGAGCGATGCTGCAAGGCAAAATGCCAGGATTCGAATCCCCCAGTGGCTTTCCAGCCACCCTGCCCCTGCGCCTGCAGCTGCGAAGTGGCTGGGGAAGCTGAATGGGGGAGTCAGCTGTTGGCTTTCCAGCCACCCTGCCCCTGCCTCTGCAGCTGCAGGGTGGCTGGGAAGCCAAACGGGGAGCCCCCGTTCAGTTTCCCAGCCACCCCACTGCTACTAACAATTACCTCGGTTAACACTAACAGATCATTATCTGATGCAAAAAATTCTTAAAATGTTTGCATCGTTATCCGATTTTAGCGTTGTCCGATGCAATTGTTATCCGAGGTATTACTGTACTGTAGTCTTAATTCGGGTGCAACGCAGGGCTTCCCCCTAGCCACGCCCACAGTGTGGTAGTAAAAAAATTTGAGCCCACCACTGCAGTTCTCTTTCTTTTTATAGGCTAAGCATAATTCAGTTCTTACACATGTATATATGAATGATTGTTTTTACATGTATTCCACGTGGAACACACTATGTTTCATAGATACTTCACAAAAGTAGACATTTCAGCTAGTGGTGGGCTCCAAAGTGATGATCACCTGTTCTGTGGCATTCCCATTATGTATTATATATGGATGTGAAGGTAAAGAAAGATGGTAGAAAGATGATAGAAAATAAAGTTAGGTTTAAAGCACAGTGTTGAAGGAAAACTTTTGAGATTGCCAGATAAATAAATAAGTGGGTGTTAAATCAAATCAATCTTAAACTCTCCCTCAAAGCAAAATAAAAATAAAAATGACTAAGCTGATGTTATCATGACAAGATAAGATCCATTGGAAAAGACAGTAATACTGGGGAAAAGGAAGACTAACCCAATATTAAATGGATTGACTCAGCAAAGGAACCACAAACCTGAGTTTGCAAGATCTCAGCAAGTCTGTTATCATGTTTTCCCCCCAGTTCAATAATTCATATGGTTCCCATAAGTCAGAAATGACTTGACAGCACATAACTACTGCAGACAAGCAAACACACTAGAAATCATACAAACAATGAATATAGTACTTTTAAAAAAACACAACCAACCTTCAGAAAGAAACTTGGAGTGGGGGTATACAAAATGCAAACCTTGGCCATTACCTTAGATAGCAAAGCTGTAGTTTCATCTTCTTCTATCCTGGTGCCCTTGAAATTCAGCCTGTGCAATAAAGTTTTGAAAAACGTGGTATGTTTTGTCTCCATATTTTCCAGGCTGTAAAACAGTTTGAGACTATTCTGCTATCCCATGTCTGCTGTTCAACTAGAAAGGAAGCAATGGACATCATACACTGCCGAAAAGGAAGAGAACTTCAAGACAGATCTCCACAGTCATACTTGAATCATGTGATAAATCACATTTTTTGGCTCAAAGCACTCAGCCTTGTCTTGCTTTGCTGTGGATCTATTAAATAGTTTCAGGTTACAAACTGATGAAGCTCAACTGTTGAATAAGGTCTGCTCCAAACATCAGCACTGTATTTTACAGAGCACAGATGAGTAGCTCAAGAGTGAACAAAGGCATTTGATTGTCTTGTTTTTGTAGTACATAAACTATAGGAGCATTTCTGCCTAGAAACCAGATAAAAATACTATCAACAAAGACTGCGCCTAAGCTTGGATCTTGGAGCTGGGGGTTCAGATTATTCTAGCATGAATTTGTCTTTTAGTCTCAGCTCTCCATTTGTAAAACAGAAACACTTGGGCATCTGACAGTATTGTGAGGATAGGTGTTGTATAACAACCTTTCTTGGCAAGTCCAATTTGGAGCAATTTGGTGTGGATGTTGCTTGATTCTCAGCTGAGAATTCTGTTCAGATTGGAACCATCTGGCCGGTCATCCCGCTATGGTAATAGATCATACTGCCAGCAACTCAGTGGTGTCAAGCTGCTATTAATGAACCTGACAACCCTGAGGACTAATGGCTTGGGTGCTGAAGTACACAAGGAAGGGTGATGGTCCCCAAGTGGATTAAATCCCACTTGAATCCAGCTTCATCAGTACTGGCCTAGGGGCGATGAGGACTTAGTGTGCCAAAAGGGCTCAGGACCTGAAAGTGACTTGTGGAACTGGATCAGTGATTATGGGTGTCACACTATGATGCAAAAAGCAGATGAAATGCCATGGCATTATATTCGCAGGACAGTCTTCATGGCTGATAGCCATGATGATCGCCAATATTCAGAATCGGATATGGCACAAGAAAAAGATGAAGACTGCAGATTGTTTCAGTACCAGTATCCACACTGGCCCTTCATTCTGATGCTGTTTAAGCCACCCAATAGCCCTCAGCCCCCTTCCTTTGATTGTACCCGCTGGTGATCTACCTGTCTCCTTTTATTGTGGTACAGTACAGTATTTTGAACCACAATCAGGTGTACCCTGGTAATGGCAACCTAATGTTGCTGGCTAATCTCACACTAGGTCAGGTGAAGGGAACTGCAGAATGAATTCACCAAAGAGTGCCTTCATTCTGATAATTTCACATCTGGCCTAGACACAGAAGAAGAAAAATTCACTGATAAGTTGTTTAAAGTGTGGTACAGTGATACGGAAAAGGGATCTCAAAGTTCTCCATAATGTACACAAACATGCACTTGTACAGCAGAAATACAACAATCTGCTTCAATTTGCCAGCGTTGTTTTTATTTCACATTAGCGTTTATCTCTTTTGTGTATTACAGAGGTGATCTAGCACTAAAACTAGTACATACATGTAGAGATATGGTGATAAAGTACTATACAGTACAGTACTCAGTTGTTTGTTTAAAAGAAATAAAATATTTCAGTGTCTCTAGGAAGTAAAGATCATGAGGATGGATGTGCCCACTGACCAAAACAGACTAGCCTTAGTACATCACTAGAATGCCACCACAATCATGCCTCCTGCCCTTTTGGAGAACAAAACAACTGATTACAGAGGGAAACATCCGTTTGAATGCTTCTGGGTAGAAAAAAGTAAAGGCCTTCAGTGGCAGAAAAAACTATGTGTCAGAAACAAAAAAAAAGGCTAGATTGATATGAATTGTTGGTCTTCATACTGTTATCAGTAAAAAAAGGGCAAAGTTATCTTTTTTTATACCCACAGTAAATCCTGCAACGTTTGACTGTGTAGTCATAGCCTAATGTCCCTGCACAATGGCACCATTCCAGAGATTGTGAGGCAATGGATTTAATGTGTTCTGATTGGCCCTTGTTGCTGTGGGACATCATGTTCTAGCAATGGCTTTAAAGGTATTTACCAGAGCTCAGAAAGCACCTGCAGACATGTCAAAGTACATAAACCAGAGCCTACATCTAAGCCGTAACCATTTCAGCACAGAGCAAGCCATTCACACCTAATATTCTAAAACAATCAGCCAAAGCAAACTTACTTGGGCTACTGATGCCAGTGGGATTATATTTTTTTTAGAATTAAGTACTGTAATTTAATTGTCAGGGACAATTATACAAAATATTCCCAGAAGCTTGGCCATGTCAGTGTGTTGGAGTGAAACCAAGGAATCTTTCAATATCTTGAAGAATCACAAGCCTTGCTGGGTATAAGTTTTTGTATTTATAGTCCACTTCTCCAGCATCTGTAGAAATACATTGAGTTCACAAAAGCATATCTAGCTGCATCATCAACAACAGCACAATTCATACTTATCCTTTGCTCTTCTTCAGTAGCTCACCGAGTGCTTTCCAACCTGGATGCCTCACCTTCCTGTGCTCTCTTTTCTTACATTATGGATTGTCTCATTATAGGGATTTTATGGTAAGGAAAACTCAGCAGAGGTTTACTATTGCCACCTTCTTTGCAGTACTGTACTAACAAAAGTTAGCCCGACGGTCGCTGCCATTGTCTGATCCTCCAGTATGACCTCCAGCTAATGCTGCTGCCCAGTAGCTGCCTTGAAGGGGATAGGTGCATTTCAGTTTGGTGTCTCTGCTGCAACCATTCTACTTTGGCTGACCTTGCTAGGAGTCCAGGCTGTAGACAGCACTGCTCTTAGTTTCACTGACACACTCAAACCTATCCGTGTTAAGATGTGCATTCAAGAAGGTAATGTTAGCGTTGTTCTTCTTTGCTTCCTCTTTTATTCCATCGTGTGTTGAGGGAGATGCAAGGTTCTTCCTTCTGGCACTTCTAGCAGCCTCCATCTGGTGTTTGGGTAATATTTGTGTAACATCTGGTATTTGTGTAATATCTTTGATGTTATCTCTCCACCTTCCTCTGGGTCTGCTTCATGGTTTCTGTCCTTCTCCTCTTCCCACATATGCCTTGTAAGGTATGGAATTCCAAGACATTCTCTCAAAATGGCCAAAACACTTTATTTGTTGACTCTATATGTCATGCAAGATTGGTTCTGTTCCAATTCCTTTCCTTATAACATCATTCCAGATTTTTATCCCTTCTAGTCACTCCAGCAGCCTTCCTCAGACATCTCATTTCTGTGGTGATGTTTTGTTTGTATGAGGTATTGCCTTGTGTTGTAAGAGGGGAGCAAACTGTCCCAATACAGTGTACAGTAATACCTCGGATAACGCTAAGACTTGGTTCCACAAGTCTTGGTGTTATCCGATTTTTAGTGTTATCCGATGCATGTTAAAATCCTATGGGATGGATTGGATAATGTTAAAGCTCCATAGAGATACATTGTAACCGCACAGCTTTAGCGGTTGTTATCCGATCCATCCCCTAGGACCTTAACATTATTCGATCCAATTCTCCTTCCCAGATTACTTAACGTTATGCGATTTTAGCGTTATGCGATTTTAGCGTTATCCGAGGTATTACTGTATTTGGTTTGCTCTATTGCACTGTATGTTAATCTTTTTGTATATTTTGGCATTTTCAGTAAATGTTGTTCCTAGATTTTTGAACACTGCCACTTGTTTTATACTTGTTCCATCTATCTCAATATCTATTCTAGAGTATGCTGTTTCCTTCCAATTACCATTACCTCAGTCTTCTCTTTATTGATTCTCACATTATTTATGTTACTGTACATTCTTGGTTCATGGATTTAAGGTATTGTTGTAGTTCCTTAGCTGTATTTGCTATCAATGCCTGATAATCTGCAAAAAGTAATTTGTTGATACTGACTTGTTCTAACTATACTTCAGCAGTTCTTCCATGTCCAGGTCAGACTTGAAACTGCCAAAATGAAAGGACCTTTTGGGGAGTTTACTCTGCAGTTCCTTTTGCTTGACCTAGTGTGAGAAAGATTAGCCAGCAGCACAAGGTTGCCATTACCAGGGTACGCCCGATTGTGGATCAATAATACCACAATCTTTGAAGTGTTAAGTGTTAAAAGTTCCTTTTTTATGCCTTCTTCTTCTGCCGTATCCAAATCCAAATACAGACGATCGTCATGGTGATCAGCCATGAAGACTGTCCTGAGAATATAATGCAGTGGCCTTTCTTCTGCCTTCTGTATTGCAGCATGACCCCCGTACCACTGATCCAGTTCCGTGAGCCACTTTTTGGTCCTGAGCCCATTTGGCATGCAAAGCCGTCCTCAGACCCAGGCCAGTAGTGTCCTCCATTAAGATGAATTCAAGTGGGATTTAATCCACTTGGGGACCATCACCCTTCCCTGTGGACTTCAGCACTCAAGAAATTAGTCCTCAGCGTTGTCAGGTTAGTTAACCACCACCTGACACTTGGTGTTGAGTTGCTGGCAGTATGGTCTACTCTATTACCATAGCAGGATAACCTCCCCAGACTGGGTTTTTTATGCCAGATGACAAAAAAATTGGGAGGGGGGGTGTTAGAAAGAAAAAGGAATAGTGTAGTTGTTGAAAGAGATGAGGAACTGACAAAATATTTAAATCAATGAATCACATATATCATCATGTGACTAGAGGTCTCAAACCCAATACAGTACAACAATTTCTTTACCTCATATAGACCCATTATTACAACTCTGCTTTCTTGCTCACACCAGTTTCTTGCCAATTGAAGACCAGTCTAGAATCCAAAATGTCCTTTTAGTTTTTGTTTGTGAACTACTGTACTTTAGCTGGAGCTTTGATATATAGCTGAAAGGCAACTGGAAGCATTGAACAATTGTTTATTCAAAACATTTTCCATCTTATTCAGTTAGAAAGATTTTCACTGCAGCTTATCAAATTCACTTAATATAGTAACCTCTGCCTTGGACTTACAAGTAAGCCACTTTTGCAACACTAAGGAGTTATGTTTAGCAGCTTGTAAAGTGTAGCACTAGAACAGAGCTATGAGCTGATTTGTCTTTTTGTTTTGCTTACTCTCCAATTTGCTTTCGTGGCCCACTTCCTTCAACCCACCATCTCTTTAAGTGTTTTGCCTTAAGCAAAGTTCAGAGAAAGGAAGGAAACATCACGTACAGTATTGCCATAGACAAGTAGTTTTCTCTTTGAGGGCACTTGGGGTGAATTCCTACAGCTCCTTTCTTTGCAACTCCCTTGCACTGGTGGGTACCAAAGCTTGAAAATGCATGCATCTCATAAATATTATGAATATAATGAATTCGGTTAAATAAGGATACTCTGTTGGTGTGAGAAATTCTCTCTTTTGAAAGGGAAACCCCTGTTTTATTTTTTAAAAATAATTTTTATTTTCAAACAATAAAAATGCATAATATAAACATACCTTCTAATCATAAATACTAATATATCAACTGCTGTATAATAAAAAAGACATATAGAAGGGGGAAAGAAACACCAGCAATACAAGTTAAAAAAATAACATCAACAAATATGTGCACCCACCACCACCAGGACATTATATGCTTTCCACCTATTATCCAATCACAACCTTTTGTTTATACATTTATCCCCTATTTCCAAAAAGTTATATATTCTTGTCCTGGTCTGACTACTTTATATTTAACTAAAACACAACAAACAAACACTCCCCAAATCTCTTCAAAATAATTTCTTTACCTTTAATTCACAAGCCAATTTGCCACCTATTGTTACGTGCCATAATTCTTTATACCCATCCTGCAACACAAATTCAGAATATATTTTCAATTTTTTAACAATAAGCAACCTCATGGCTGTTAGGTAAAGGTCGCCCTCGTTGGAAAGCCAGTCGTATCTAACTCTAGGGTTTGGTGTTCATCTTCATTTGCAGCCAGCTGTCTGTGTCTGCAAACATTTGCATGGTCATGTGGCAGGCATGGCTAGACGCCGGGCGTACGGAGCGCTGTTGCTTTTTCCGCCGAAGCTGTACCTATTTATCTACTTGTAATTTCTTGCTTTCGAACTGCTAGTTTGGCAGGAGCTGGGGCAAATGAGTTTGTCACTCTGTCGCACAGCCCTCGGGTCTCGAATTGCTGACCTGCCCCTCTTTCTTATTTCTAGTAAAGGTAAAAGTCGTCCTTGCTCGAAAACCAGTCGTATCCGACACTAGGGTTCAGTGCTCAGCTCTATTTCTAGCCAGAGCCAGCGCTGTATGCATTTGCAGACATTTCCGTGGACATGTGGCAAGCATGCCTCAACACCGGAGTGCCTGGAACACTGCGTACCTTCCAACCGAAGTGGTGCCTATTTATCTCCTTGCAATTTCTTCCTTTCGAACTGCTAGGTTGGCAGGAGCTGGGGCAGAGACGGGAGCTCACTCCGTCATGCAGTACCCGGGAATCGAACTCCGGACTAATTTTAAACCCCCACCCCCAGTGATGGGATGTAACAGGTTCTCACCAGTTCGCCAGAACCGGTAGTAACTTTTCCCAGTGTCCCGGAGAACCGGTAGCAGCTTTTAGGGGGAACTACCAGTGATGGGATGTAACAGGTTCTCACCAGTTCGCCAGAACCGGTAGTAACTTTCCTTGGTGTCCCAGAGAACTGGTAGCAGCTTTTGGGGGGAACCACCTTCGGGGCTTACCTTTTCACTGGTTCCCCCACTGCGCATGTGCACCAAGCACTTGGTGTGCATGCATGTCCAGTGCTTGGTGTGTATGCACGGCCTCCTTACTGTCCTCCTTGCTGTCCTTGTGTTGTGGGTGGGTGGGTGGGTTGAGGGGTGTGTGTGTGCTTATTTTTATTTTATTATTATTATTTATTTTTCCTTTGGCTCCACCCACAATGTCATGATGTCATGACATTGGCTCCGCCCACACTGATGACATCACAGTGGGGTAGTAAAAAATTTGACATCCCACCACTGGGAACCACCTTCGGGGCTTACCTTTTCACTGGTTCCCCCACTGCACACTTGCACCAAGCACTTGGTGTGCATGCATGTCCAGTGCTTGGTGTGTATGCACGGCCTCCTTACTGTCCTCCTTGCTGTCCTTGTGTTGTGGGTCGGTGGGTGGGTTGAGAGGGGTGTGTGTGTGTGTGTGTGCTTATTTTTATTTTATTATTATTAGTTATTATTTTTTCTTTGGCTCCACCCACAATGTCATGATGTCATGACATTGGCTCCACCCACACTGATGACATCACGGTGGGGGTAGTACAAAATTTGACATCCCACCACTGGGAACCACCTTCGGGGCTTACCTTTTCACTGATTCCCCCACTGCACATGTGCACCAAGCACTTGGTGTGCATGCATGTCCAGACAGTCCAGTGCTTGGTGTGTATGCACGGTCTCCTTACTGTCCTCCTTGCTGTCCTTGTGTTGTGGGTGGGTGGGTTGAGAGGTGTGTGTGTGTGTGTGTGTGTGCTTATTTTTATTTTATTATTATTTATTATTTTTTCTTTGGCTCCACCCACCATGTCATGATGTCATGCCATTGGCTCCGCCCACACTGATGACATCATGGTGGGGTAGTAAAAAATTTGACATCCCACCACTGGGAACCACCTTCGGGGCTTACCTTTTCACTGGTTCCCCCACTGCACATGTGCACCAAGCACTTGGTGTGCATGCATGTCTACAGTGCTTGGTGTGTATGCATGGCCTCCTTACTGTCCTCCTTGCTGTCCTTGTGTGGTGTGTGTGTGTGTGTGTGTGTGCTTATTTTTATTTTATTATTATTTATTATTTTTTTCTTTGGATCCACCCACAATGTCATGATGTCATGCCATTGGCTCCGCCCACACTGATGACATCACGGTGGGGGTAGTAAAAAATGTGACATCCCACCACCCCAAATTTACAGCACTGGAAACAATCTTCACCAACTAACCCAGGGATCTGCAAACTTGGCACTTCAGGTGTTCTTGGACTTCAATTACCAGAACCCCAAGTCAGTATGCCTGCTGATCAGGACTTCTGGGAATTGAAGTCCAAGAACATCTGGAGAGCCAAGTTTGCTGATCCCTGATTTACTAAGCACCCCATGGGAGAAACGGGGAATTCTCCTCTCTGGGCGAGGCCAAGCGGAGGGAAAGGCGAGGCGAGAGGCGGGGAGAGAGACGGAGGCGCCTCTCTATTCGGGGGCCGGACAGTTTCTACCCCGGAACCTTCGCGGCTGTGGCTGCGTTGCCGGGCGGGGGACGGTGACGCGGCAGTCTTGGGTGCTGCACCGAACCACAGAGGCAGGCAGGAGGCGGAGCGACCGGAGCCGGGGCAGGACGGTGAGGAAATACCATGGCGGAGACCATTGTAAGTTGGGGCTGAGTGGAAGGGAAGGAGGGGCACCGCGGAAAGGGGGGCTCCCCCTTCCTCGTTAAGCCTGGGAGGGGAAGGAAGGCACCCCCTTTCTCCCCCCCCCCCCCGTTTTACATGTCCACTGGGCAACCGAGTGTCTCTGTCTCACCGCCTTCCTCCTCTTTTGTCATAGGAAGGGAGGAGGGCGGTGGGGACTGGCCCATGTAGGTTGCTTCTTCTTCAGCCTCCCCTCCCCACCTTCGCTCTTTTTGAACCTGGTGGCTTTTAGGGGTGCCCCACATGGTTTTTTAGACCTTTCCCCCCAATGCCTTGGGTCTCTGATAGGTCTCTGTGTGTGTGTCCTGGATTCTCTTTTGGGGTGGAAGACCAAGGAGTTCTCAAGACTTATCACCCCCCCTTCCTGAAATCTTGTGAAAGATAGAAGAGAGATTTTTGTAAAAGCAAGCAAGTCCCCTGGACAGCGAGGAGAACAAATAGGTCAATCCTAGAAGAAATTAGCCCTAACTGCTCCTTAGAAGGTCAAATAGTAAAAATGAAGCTAAAGTACTTTGGACATCAAATGAGAAGAGAAGATTCACTTGAGAAAGCCTTGATGCTTGGAAGGGTCGAGGGCAAAAGAAGAAGGGGACGGCCCAAGATGAGATGGCTAGATGGTATTGTAGAGGCAATGGGCACAGAGCTGGGCGAGTTGAGGGGGATGGTGGAGGACAGTCTTTTTGAACCTCGTGGCTTAGGGTACCCCACATGGGTTTTAGACCTTTCCCCCAAATGCCTTGGGTCTCTGATAGGTCTCTCTCTCTGTGTGTGTGTGTCCTGGATTCTCTTTTGGGGTGGAAGACCAAGGAGTTCTCAAGACTTATCACACACACCCTTCCTGAAATCTTGTGAAAGATAGAAGAGAGATTTTTGTAAAAGCAAGCAAGTCCCCTGGACAGCGAGGAGAACAAATAGGACAATCTTGGAAGAAATCAACCCTGCCTGCTCCTTAGAAGGTCACATAGTAAAGATGAAGCTAAAGTACTTTGGACATCAAATGAGAAGAGAGGATTCGCTTGAGAAAGCCTTGATGCTGGGAAAGGTGGAGGGCAAAAGAAGAAGGGGGTGGCCCAAGATGAGATGGCTAGATGGTATTGTAGAGGCAATGGGCCCAGAGCTGGGCGAGTTGAGGGGGATGGTGGAGGACAGTCTTTTTGAACCTCGTGTCTTAGGGGTGCCCGACATGGGTTTTTAGACCTTTCCCCCAAATGCCTTGGGTCTCTGATAGGTCTCTCTCTCTGTGTGTGTGTCCTGGATTCTCTTTTGGGGTGGAAGACCAAGGAGTTCTCAAGACTTATTTCCCCCCCCCCTTCCTGAAATCTTGTGAAAGATAGAAGAGAGATTTTTGTAAAAGCAAGCAAGTCCCCTGGACAGCGAGGAGAACAAATAGGCCAATCTTGGAAGAAATCACATTGCAAACAAAAATTCGCATAGTCAAAGCAATGGTATTCCCTGTGGCAATGTATGGTTGTGAGAGTTGGACCATAAAGAAAGCTGAGTGCAGAAGAATAGACGTCTTTGAAATGTGGTGTTGGAGGAGAGTCTTGAGAGTACCCTGGACAGCAAGGAGAACGAATAGGTCAATCTTAAAAGAAATCAACCCCGACTGCTCCTTGGAAAGTCAAATAGTGAAGATGCAGCTAAAGTACTTTGGACATCAGATGAGGGGAGATGATTCGCTTGAGAAAGCCTTGATGCTGGGAAAGGTGGAGGGCAAAAGAAGAAGGGGGCGGCCCAAGATGAGATGGCTAGATGGTATTGTAGAGGCAATGGGCACAGAGCTGGGCGAGTTGAGGGGGATGGTGGAGGACAGAAGTGCCTGGCGGACAACGGTCCATGGGGTCGCAGAGGGTCGGAATCGACTGTGTGACTGAACAACAAACAAAAAAGCAAGGAAGGAAGTAAACAAAACAAGTGGAAGGGAATACCCGGTCGTCGCCGTCGTCCTCCCTCCTTTCTGTTAGAGGAGGGTTTGGGAGTGAACACTACCTGAGCCCCCGCCGTCCTCCATGTCTTCTTCCTTGTCTAGGCCAGACATGAAACTGCTGAATTGTACATGGGGATTAAATATAAAAAGGGGGTTAATAAAACAAAATAGATTTCGGGACATTTGGAAACTTTTCTTGCAACACACATTGATGGATAATAAAGGAGAAAAACCTGCTCCGAATACAATGTATTTTTGGCAGAATGATTGAGTTGTAAAAGGAGTGGCTGGTAGACTCAAGGACTATAGTGCACTGGGTGGTAGGTACCATGTACAAAATAATAAAGTTGTAATATTGTGGTTAAAGAGGAGAGTGGATATAAAGGTGAAATTATACAGTATAGTAAATGTATAGAAAATAACTAAAGTAATGTCTGACTACATTATATTATATTGATATGTATTTTTTTTCTCTTCCTCTTATCTTTTAACGCTGTAGGATGTACGTGGGAACTACTTTTTTTTGACATGTAATTGTTTCTTTTATGTTTTGTTAGTTTGTTTTAATAAAAAAAAAAGAAACTGCTGAATTGAAGGCACGTTTTGGGGAGTTCATTCTGCGGTTCTTTTTCGCCTGACCTAGTGTGAGAAATATTAGCCAGCGACACAAGGTTGCTGTTACCAGGGTACACCTGATTGTGGTTCAAAAATACCACAATCTTCGAGGAGGCTCTTTCTGTATATCTCAAAATATCACTTGCACCTTCCTACTTTTATTTGAGAGTAAGAAGTCCTTCCCCTTCTTATCTCTCCATCCAACTGAATGGCAGAGTTATAATTGTTTCCTAGTAATATTTTCATTCCATGGAATGGTGAGAAAGGCATTTGATAAGGTGGGGGAGGGGCTGCTAAAGGAAAATTCTCAATATGCCTTTCAATTAAATCCCCCAGGATTCTTTGAGGAAAACTAAGAAAATGACTAACAAGCTTGTACTCTAGTTCAATATGCTCGTATGGTGTCAGTAATTTTCCAGGGTTACACAGAAAGAGCCTCCTCAAAGATTGTGGTATTTTTGAACCACAGTCATGTGTAACCCAGGAACAGGAACCTTGTGCCAGCTAATCTTTTTCACACTAGGTCAGGCGAAAGGAACTAGAGAATGAATTCGTTTTGGCAGTTTCACGTCTGGCCTAGATATGGGAGAAGAAGTAATTTGCCTTTCCTCCCTCATGCTCTGGGGGTTATGGGAAGGTAAATGTGCAGACTAAATGCACGGGTATACAACTACTTCTCTCCTAAGGACCAGTCACCATATAGTGGCTTGTCAGAAGGGTTGTTAAATTCAACATACAGTACAGTATTGTGTTTTACAGTTTCTGCCACATCAGCAAGATTTCTCCATTTTTGTACTTGCTTATCTCTCAGAGTCTAGTTTCAGTTTTAGTATGTATTAGTAATACTTTCAGATGATTTGGTAGATGGGACCTTATCTGCATACACATAGGTTTAATTTATGCCTGTTTGGGTATGGGCTGGATAGGATGAGTGCAGGTTTTATTGTCTTGGATCCTTAAGTACTTTCAAAATTAAATCAGTTATCTGAATTGTGGAGATCACCCAGTAGGCCATACAGTAATTGCAACTTGTTGCCTCATGAGAGTGATCTATGTACATTGCTACTGACTGAGTTATTTTCCATCACTAAGCTTTAGACTAGAGATTTCAGAGTTATTTTCTCTGTCATCTGACAGTATCCAGATAGGTTGTACACACTACAGAAGAATGTCTCTGGGGATATTTAGCTTTGACAAATTCACAAATAGCCTTGCACACTGTGTCCAGTTGCAAAAATGGAAGACATAGTCTCTTAAGTGAATAATGAGAGCTTAGTTCATGTTAGAAAGTGTAAATATGTTGATGTCATTCAGATTTAATTGGGAATGTATAATTGTGCATAGGATTGGGCAGCAAACATCTTAACAGCATGTCTACTAACTTGATGTTGCTATCAACAATTAGTTGCCAGCATCTTATCTTTGTGATATTGTTAATCAAATGCATCTGAAGTGACAAACTGGTAGCATCAATCATATATTCCAGTAAAAGTAGCAGCACCTTTGTTGGACACTTTTGGCATGCAGTTACAGTCTTCAGTTTCAGAAACTAGGCTACGGTGTGGTTTGAATATGGTTCTAGTTTAGCCTGTTTTTTTAGTTAACTTAGATCAGCAATTTTGCCTGTACAGAATTTAAGTGCTGCCCTTCAGCCAGTAAAAAGTTCATGCAGACTTCATTATATACGGTACCTACTGCTACTGATGTCTAGCTTTCATTGTTGACTTAATTAATTTGTAAAATCATGTCAAAATATTTATTACATATTCATTTTTTTCAGTACCTGTAGTGTAGTAATAAATCTATTTTAAAAATTATCAGTCAATACCTATCCAATATCTATGTTATGGGTACTGTTACTGATGATAAAGGTTTCAAACACATGTAACTTTTGCAAGATTCTGGTATACAAGAACTTGAAAGGTCTCATGATAGTAGTCTGCTTTAAGATACCAGTTGCGGAAACAAATAGACACTGTTTGCCATTCCACATTGGAAGCAGCTGTCTTTTAGTTTTCCTTCAAATCCTTTTTGTTCCTTTCAACTATGCACCACACATTTTAAAAAGTCCTTTCCCATGACATTTTGCCTACTTCAGTCCCTTTGTTTTTGTTACCATGATGAAGACAATAGAAAATGTTAGCTATCCAGTTGGTCTTAAAATGGAAAAGAACAAGCTGATTACATAAGATATACTGAAGGTCACAGGGCATATTCCTAGAGTTAATGATGTGGCTTGGCTTTAGGATTAGTCATTCACTTGCCATTTCAGAGCAACATTCTATAGGTAATTCCATGTGGACAGCACCTCTTCTGAGCATCATAAGAGAGAATTGCTCAAAATTGCTGCCTCACTCAGTTAGCTCCAGTCTTTGTTTAATCTGAAGTAAGTTCTATTAAGTTTAGGTCCTTCAGTGCAGGGGTGCTCTTCTCCTTTTCATTAGAAAATAGGAACAAATTTGGGGGGAAATGAATGGTAAAGCCGTGTTTCAAACCTACGATAAATGTTACAGGCACTGTATATGTGTACGGTTTATAAATTGAAATGACATTAGCCATTGATTCAGTACAGTGCACTTCAAAAAGGGCAAAGCTGCAAGATAATGTCTGCTTTCATATTCGCCTTTTATGATGAAGGTTTATTATCTTTAATTGTCACTTAGTGTGTTTATAGAACTTTTCTAAGGCAGAGTTCATACTCTTTAACAATATACAGATTTTATTGCAAACACAAACGATGCAAGGAACAGTATTGATGTATCTATCTACCTTTAAACAAGTGTAATGTAACAAGCCGTTATCCATTCATATGTCCATAAACGAACAGTGGAACCTCATACAACAGTTGCCCCGTATAGCAACGAAATCGCATAAGAATTATGTTTTGGGGGGAAATAGTGTCCTACATAACAATTTTCCCTATGGAAAAAAATCGTACAATAATTTCCAATGGTAAAAATCAGTTAGCAAAAAAATAATAATAGTTGTACAATGCATCCCATAGGGAAAATCGCAATACGATACATGTATCATATAGCAATTTTTTCATACAACAACGAGCCCCATGGAATGGATTAAAATTGTTGTATGAGGTACCACTGTGTATATTTTTCTACCAGATTACTGCATTGCTTTTTTATCTTTTAAAATTCTACCTAATATGATACAGTGCAGTGTAACAAAACAGAACGTAGTCTCTCCCCCCAAAAGTCTAAACTCTAACTCAACTCTGATTCATTGGCTTATGCAGCAACATTTCATAGAGAGGATGAAAAGAACATTTTTGTTACTCTTTTCACTGTGTCTTAACTCATGTTACTGAAGATGCATGTACTTTCTCTACCAAAATTAGATGGGATGGGAATTAATGGTATACAGTAATGTGATATACACGCTTGTACTGTACTGTACTGATAAAATGCTGTGAAAATGTTTATAATCAGCCAACATGTAATTCCTGCTGTTTGAGAGGCTCAGTCTATGAAAAGTTCTTCCCAGAAATCTCAATATTTATGTCTTAAACCTTTCGTATTTTCAGAATAGTAGCATAAAAATGGATTATACTTGACTATTAATTCCACATGCCTGTGTTCTCTATTCTTGAGTATACTTTAAAACTGAGATTACTTTAATTTCAATGCTTATAGGCTGGTTTTGCTTCATACATTTAATGAGTGCTCTTTATTTAGTGTTCTTTGCTTCAAGAGACAAAACTCTCTTCAACATCTTTTAACATTTTAAACAGATAATCCGTGTCCAGTCACCAGATGGAGTGAAGCGTATCACAGCAACAAAACGCGAGACTGCTGCAACATTTCTGAAAAAGGTATTGTAAACTAACATATTTGTTTGGTGTTGTCTTAGAAGAGCAGCAGAGTTGTACCTCATTTTTTGGCAAAACACAGCAATTCTATGAATGACTCTTTAGGATTTGGTTGAATTTGTTCAGAAGCTTCTCTGTGATGTTGATTTGACATAACTATAAGAGAGACTGGGAGCTGTGCAATTCAACACACAGTGGACAAGATGTTAATCTTTTCAAAATTAAAACGAACTCTCCTTGGTTGTAAATCCACATTTGACATCCCCATCTAAAGCTGAGGATCCCAAACTTTTTGGGCCATGGGCTGGTCATGTGGTTCCTCTCACCGGAAGCAGAAGTAAAATGTGCCTCACAATCTGTTTTGCAACAGATATGTTTTGCAACAAGATGAGATAAATTTTAGGCTGCCATTTTCTCTCCTTAAAGCAGGGGTGGCCAAACTATGGCCCATGGGCCATATTTGTCCCCCAATGTAATTTCATCTGGCCCACACCACCATCGTCGCTCCCAGAAGTGGAAGTAAAATATGCCAATATGGCCCCTGACGCCAATTCATCCAGCCCATGCTGCCCTCATCACTCCTGGAAGTGGAAGTAAAACATGCCCATATGGATCTGGCCCATAGGCCTTAGTTTGGGCATTCCTGATCTAAAGTAAACCTAACTCGTTCTAACATGCCACAGATTCTGTTTTTACCAGGGTTACTTTATGTCAGGGGTGCCCAAAATACAGCTTGTGGGCTGGATATGCCCCCTGATGCCAATTCATCCAGCCTGTGACACTCGTAGAAAGTGGATGGGGAACGCACCCACCAATGTGCATGCACATCTGGAACCACTTCCAGGAGTGGCGTGGATGCGTTTTTGCATGTGCGGGGATGTCCAGAATCACTTCTGGAATGTGCACAACCACTTTTGGGATGTCTGCAACCCTGTCTGGGAGTGGCGTGGATACATTTGCGCATGTGCAAATGTGTCCATGCTACTCCTGGAAGTGGTTCCAGATGCGTATGTGCAAACGTGCCAGCTTCTGGGGGTGTGGTCAAGCCCGCTCAGCTGTTCCGGAGGCATGGTCAGGCCCCCAATGCAAAAAGTTTGGGCATCCTTGCTTTATGTCTTAGATGGGGAAAGGTCACAAGTAATGGTTCAATATACATGGCACCTAGACGCAGTATAAGGACTGGATTGCAGTTTTTGTGCTGATTGGATTAGTAGATTTGTTATGGACAGTCATAATCCAAAACAGCATAAAATTGGTGGGCTGATTTATCATTTCCCCTTAGATGAGTTGCCATGTGAAACCAATCTAAAGCTACCATCCTAAGCATGTATACTAGGAACTACAAATGTGTAACTCAGTGTACCACTGTAAGTCTTTGGAGTTCGAGAAACAGTGTGAGTGAGAGTTGTTTTGGATAGGTTTGTGTCATTATTATTGTATACATAAGAGTATGGTAACACTGCTAAAATATACTTATATTACTGTCATAAAACACGGAAAAATTAGAGTGAAGTAGGAGCCTATAACTGTAATGTAAGTAAACAGAAAGCAGGAGAAATATGTATGGAATCCCATCTCTGCATGCATCAGAAGGCATGGAAAATTTTCATAAATGGATTTGCTAGTTTGCCACTGGCAAAATACTTTTTGTTCTAGGGAGTTTAGAAAATTGGGACAAGTCCCTCCCTCTCTTCCATGCCAGAAGAGAGGACTCTTGTTTCTCATAGCATTGACTTCAGAAGCAGAAGAGAATGGCAGGAGTTATTGTTGGTTCTGCATCGAATTTCATGCAGTTTGAAAGCCATGAGATTCCTTGCTGCTTTCTGGTTAATGGAATTTTGTGAGCCTGAGGGCCTATGATTCTCCTTAGGCTTTTTAAAATGAAGATGGACTCATCCTATCCTTCCCTTGCATTGTAGGAATAGGATCCTTCTGTTTTGTTGTGTGGGGAACAGCATCACAGCTAGGGGGGAAAGCCGGGTATAAGGTTACCTAAGAGTAATTGATCTCTATCAAAAGAGGAAATTTAGGGAATTGTGGTGGAGGAAGGGCAAAATGGCCATCTGGCCCCCAAAGCTGTCTGAGGGAGCATGACCTGGCCCCTGGCTTTAAAAGGTTGAGAACTTCTGGTGTAAGTGATGAAAGATCAATAATAATATTCTTTTCCTCTGATCTAAATGTCATTTTCCGTTGGTTATATTCATACCCAGATTAAAATTTGATCACAAACATCTTCCTTTCCTGAATGTCATTCCCCACCCGTTGCAGTTTGTCAAACAATAATTAACTGTTAAACTGATGGTAATATTAATCTCTTAGGAACCAAAGTTTGGGTTGCTGCTTAGATTCTTCCATTCACTTCTATGAGAGCTCCTTTGCTTGCATATATTGATGTCTTGTATATCCTACGAGCATAAATGTTTACATCTTTCATTTTCTTTAGTACAACTACCTCTATGTGAGTTGCCAACAACAAACATTTCTGGTAAGGCCTGTTAAGATGTGAACGGTAAAGAAGCTCTGTATGCAAGCAGTGATGCAGCTGTATTACATGGCAGGCATCCATGCATAAAGAGTAAAGAGCTAAAATAGAAAACCCTTGCTGGTATTGTTACACTGGTGGAGATTTCCACAAAGTTCAGAACCCTGATTTATATCATGTTCAGAATTGTCTGGAAGTGCACACATGTATGACAGTATAAGCAAAGGTCTCCTTGCTGCAGGCATTCACTCACCAAGTGTGGATGTCTGTAGAGGCTGGACAGTATGGTGACACAGTGTCATAAATGAGGCTACTTAGTAGGTTCACATACCTGCTCAAGTAGTGAGTTCCTCCACCTTTTAGAATGGTTGAAGATGATTCTAGTCTTTGCCCTAAATGTTACCTCATCCTTTCTTCTTTTCTAGGTTGCAAAAGAATTTGGTTTCAGGAATAATGGATTTTCTGTATACATCAACAGAAACAGGACTGGTGAGATCACGTCATCTCCCAATAAGTCTCTGAACTTACTAAAAATAAAGTAAGTCCTTCACAAAAGACACTGAACCATTCTTGGGCTAAAGTAGGTTCTGCCTGCATTTTGGCAAGCTTGTTTAACATTCCTCAGCAGAGGGTGTCTGACAGCTGGGGCAGAAGTACGTGTTGTAGCATCGCCTCTGTGGTTTCGTCCTATTTATATCAGTAAGTACTGCAGAATCAGATTCTGCTGGTTTGTGATATTTCAGAGCCATGAACTATTGCTTGGTCAGCATTTTATAATAGGTTGCAACTTGTTTAAATGTTTGTTTTGGTTACTGCAGGCAATTACTGTGTTCTGTATGGGATGTGGTATTGGACGTTGTCTTGCCATTTCAAAACTATTAAGTATTCCAAAATTGTTTAAATTTTGTTGTCAACCAAAAATGGTATAAAGCAGATCCTAGAGCCGTTTTCCTTGATAATACTGATAGAATGTGCTCTGGAGGGTTTTTCTGCCACCCTGGGGCAAATTTTGACAGTGAACATTGTGGTGGGAGGGCTGCAGCAGGAGGGGGGGATAGTCATTAAGGATGGGACTTGGGGGGGGGGGGAATGAGCTTCCAGTTTCATGTTTTTAAGGGAACCTCCTAGGGCAAATTATGGGACTGAGAGTCATTCAGGTTGAGGCTGTGGTGGCTCAGTGATTAAGAAGCTTGTCTTGTTAGCTGGAAGGCTGGCAAGTCGGCCATTCAAAACCCATGTACTGTGTGATGGATTGAGTGCTTGTCTCTGTCCCAGCTCTTGGGGACATGAAAGGAGCCTCATTTGGGCATTCCCTGGGCAGAGTTTCTCTCGCAAAAATCCTTTCAATCCAGAATATTTTCTGACACTAAATTATTATTAGTGGTGAGAAATAAGGAGCAGCTTTTCCTCCTCGTTTGCTGTTCTTCATGCCTTCTGAAAAATGCCCAGTCATACTTTTGGGCATCACAAAGATTTCCTGGGATGCATAAAGAGACACACAAAAGGTGCATAGGTCCTGGTGGAGACTGCCTTCATGCAGTTCTTCTTCAGTGTCCCCTTGCAAGTTGCAGAGAATCCTCACCATTTCATGATCCTGCTTGCAGTCCTTTATGCATCTTAAACCTGCTTTAAGGTGTGGTTTTAAGGTGAGGCCCTGAAGCACATTTATTAGTGCAGATGACTTGAAGGATAAAGGCAAAATCCTCTTGCACTAGATATGGGAACATGTTATTAAATTTTGGCCAGGGATGCTGGAATGAGTGGCTGAAATTTTTAAGCACTAGCTAGTAAAGGAAGAAGTAGAAGAGACAGAGTACCATAAAGACAGGTCACAAAGCAGGCATCTTTAGAGCAGGCATCTTTTCTGCCTGATCCTTCATGATAAAGAATAGGCTGCATTTTCACTGTTCTTGGCTGTCACTTTGAGATCACTGTCTTCTTCTACTGTGATTTTCAGAACACTGGAAAGATGTGCTTTGTTTTGATTTATAGCAACATTTGTCTTCCTGAAAGTGTTTTGCGTAATAGAGAAATTTTGTGATTTGGAAAACGTATAGGGGTTGGTGTTGGTTTTGTTGTTGTGTTTTTGTTTTGTTTGCTTCCTAGGTTTGACTCTATCAAATATGTGTTTGTTCACAGGTACATCACAAAGAGGAGAGGCAACAACAGCATTTTCTTAGGGCTAGATACCTTTTTGCAGCTTGCTATCTGTGCTAATGTAAATTAATGTTTGATTCTTTATCATTTATTTGTATCACAAACTCTCCATAACACTTCATGAAAAGTGAAATAATAGAAGGGGAATGACTGTGTTTCAATTCCTAAAATCTGACTAAAACAAATGAAGAGAATTCACTTTTCTCTGAAAAATGCACTGGGAGGAATCTGTTCCATCTTCCCATGGATAATCGTTACATTTAGGGACAGATAGCCAGCTAGTTTCTCTGTCAACTGTTGGTAATGCTACAAAGAGAAGAAAAGTTAAGCTTGGTGGAGTGGGTTGCTTATCAGCTCTAGTGAATCAGCTTTCCTTCTATTTGCAAGTCTTTGATAGCCTGCAAATACAGTAGAACCCCGCATAACGAAAAAACACTGTTCCACAGAGCGCTTCATTATGCGAACTTTTTAGTTATATGAAGCACTATTGGCAGTACTCCGCATAACGAAAAAAAGTTTGTTAACCAGGTTCCATTGAGCGGGTATACCCCAGCTAACGAAAACCTCGTGTAACAACCTTTTTGTTTATTTGTTATGCGGGGAATCGCCCCTACATAACGAACACTTTGTTATGCGAATTTTTTGCTATGCAAAGCATTCATTATGCGGGTTTCCACTGTAATTATGGAATGAAAAGGGAAAAGAAAAGGTGCTGTTTATTACTGGAGTTGAGAAACTCCTTTCCTTATCATCCGGTCATAATTTTGTCTTTTCTCATAGACATGGAGACATGCTGTTCCTATTTCCTTCAAGTCCGGCTGGTTCTTCCTCTGAGAACATGGATGTGTCAGTTTCTCAAGGAGCACGTCAAATCAATGCTCCCCAAGTTGTAGAAGATGAAATTGATCAGTATCTAATAAAGCAAGATGGGAAGATTTACAGAAACCGAGACCAGCAACTGTAAATATCACTGTTCTTGATATATAGCCTCTAAAATGTCCTGTTCCATATAATTTGTCATAATGCCTCTCTTAGCTTATGTAAGGGTATTTTTTCTGTTTATGTCCTCCCTTCTCTCTGTTCTCCAACCACATATGGCAAGCATAATTAATTGAAACCCATGTTGTTTATCTTGTAGAGTACACTCTTTTCCTCATCCTAGAGGCGAATAGATTATATATAAAAAGGGTGAATATAAGGTATATCTGGACACCCTACCTGTCATTCCAGGGGGTGGGAGTGGAGAGAACTTCAAGAAAATGTTTTTTTTAAAAGAGGAAATATTTTCATTAATGCCCAGTACAGATACTAAATAAATTGTTAGGGGCCTATCTCAACTGCATACTGCATGAATCATTCGTTATATAATAGTAACTTACACCACAAAGTCTATGAAGAACTTGTGACTGGTAAATTCATAAATGCACTTACACAGATGCCTCCTGATAGTTTCACAAACATATAAATGTTTTTGTGGATTGTAGATTTAGACATCCCTTAAAAATGTTTACAGGCTGTTCCACTACTTGTTCACCAAATTATATTGGCAGAAACATTATTCCTGACTGCTCTTGACAGATTCAGATGAGTTCTGAGTTCTGTGTAGTTTCAATATTTATGGTTTTATAGAATTGAAATAGCATTTCTATATGTAGCAACCAGTACTAATCCTATTACGATACATCTCCTGCTCATTACTTAAGCCACCCAGATTTAATTTGTGGTCTCTTAGTATTTATATATCAAATTTGGGGTTTCATGGTCAAGGCACTAGTAGGCACTGAGACTGTGTGACTAGCAGGAATGAGATATAATCCTGTTGCCTTCCTCATCAGTCTCCTGTGCTACTGTTGAGCTTTATACAATCCTTACTGTAGCTGAGAAAGAAGTGAGTTTTTCCAACAATAAAATTTAGATTAATTAAAGCCTTTAGTTCACAAAACCTGTGCAAGATACTTGACAGTACAGTGGTACCTCGTATAAAGTAATTGATGGATTCCCCGGGTTATTTCTTAAAGCGAAAATTACTTTGTCAGAAATGTGGTTTCTTATTGAAAAATAATAAATCTGTTCTGGAGGTTAAAAAAAAAAAGCAACTTCCCCCAGGTCCTCATGAATCTGTGCTGCTCCCTGCAGCACCAGTAGAATGTTTTGAGTGAATCTGCTCCATTTTTTTGGATGTTTCAGTGGGTTTTCACCCTGTTTTGTGGACTTAAAAGTGGAGTTTGGGTACTCCAGTTTCTGTTGAACTTCAATTCCCAGAAGCCAGTGCACAGCCAGAGGCTCCGGGACAGGAAGTGTAGCTGAGTGAATTGTAGCTGAGTGATAAAAATTGTGGTTATGAAACCATCAAAAGCAAAACTCATCTTTTGTTATGAATTATTCTAATGTCTTCTAAATATATTCTCAGAGAGTAAAATGTATTATGTTGTCTCTGGGAATAATGACATACTACCATTTGTAAATGAAGAAAACAAGAGCTCAAATGATTCTAAGATGATTATGACTGAGTATGCAGCAAAAAAAGGCTTTAAGTACATGAAGTAGCAGTGCATTGGCGCATGTATTTCTTACTGTTAAGTGGTTAATGGCAAAATAATGCCTTTCAAAAAAAATCCATCCCTATATTGCAAAACAAGATACACACACCCAACCCCCAAACAAACTCATAATATCTTACTATAGCATTCTGCAAAGTTAGAGTTTCAGATATCTGGGAGTCAATTTAAAGCTATCTTGATACAGTACAGTAATTTAGCAGGTTAAGCATTGCTGAAAATTATGTTAGGATCAATTTAGTATTCTCTTTTTAAAGTCTGATTTTACTGGCAGTTTATTTCAGTTACAAGATTTGTTACTTCTGTAAAATTGTATGCAATAAATACTTCCAGCTGTAACTATAAGTGTGGCTGATGATTTTTGTTTCTCTTCACGCAGATGTCGACATAGCCCAATGGGTAAATGTGTGCATTGTGTACCATTGGAGGTAAGGAGTGATACTAATGTTGTTTTAGTAATATTCCCCTAAAAGCCAGTGTGTAGTAGAGAAAAAAGTATAAGACTTAAGATTTCAGAAACCCCTCTTGACCAGGGAAATTTACTGATAGGTACCAATGATAATCTGTTCCTTGAACATTTCACATATCCTAAAAATGATTAGGATTGTTGAAAATGGAGCAATTTGATGGAATATAAAGCTGATTAATATTTTACAGTTGTACCTTGCTTAAAGAGCATAATGCATTCCACAGGATTGCTTTTTAAGCGAGTTTGCTCTTTAAGTGAAACACCATTGTAAATGACCAATTGTGGGGGGATTTCGAACCCTGATTTATTTGTTAAGCGAGTTTTTGGTTGGTTTTATTTGTTAAGCAAAGTGAACATTCAGAGAATATTCTGCTCTTTAAGCAAGTTACTCTTTAAGCAAAGTACTCTTTATGTGAGGTTTGACTGTACTTGGTAAAATGTTTTCATGTATTTAGATGCTTGGAAGGACATAGCTGAAATATTAATGTGTCTTTCATATGCTGATCATGACTGAAGAGGCTAAATTAGTCCCTTGGATGCATCTTCCTAGGCAGGACTAGGATTTATCTAGCTTCTCACATTTGTTTTTCTGACACAGTGTGTTTAGTAGAGTATGTTACTAAAGATTCAGCCAAACGTGTACGTCTTGTACCTCTTCTTTGCATTATGGATCTCCTCCTTTGTGGAACTAGATTTTAATGCCATTTATTGTGTATTCTTGCATTCTAAAGGTTGGGTGTTTTGTTTTGTTACTTTGTGCATAGCAATGTTTTAAGGTTTTTCTCAACTGTGCCCAGAATTTTCAAATAGTCTCTTCCAGAGTTCTCCTGCTATGTTTAAATCAGTTAGCTTTTAGCTGTAGGCACAGCAACAGCAGAGGAAGAAGAAGAAAAAGAAATATACCCATGAGGCAGGCTGAGTTTCTGAAACCATTTTGAACTAAAACTCCATGCTGTTTGAGGAAGCAGGAGAAAGGGCCCCCACTATTACTGAAGAAGAGCACAAAACGTCCTAATTGTTTCCACATTGAATGCCAAAAAAGAGTTCAGACTAAAACATCAATTTGTTCAGTGATCAATGAATTATCAAGCAGGTATCTGACCTGGTTTTCCTTTGTGCATGTGGGTTTTTGGCAGCCTTTTGATGAGGATTATTTAAACCATCTGGAGCCTCCTGTGAAGCATATGTCATTCCATGCCTACATCAGGAAACTGACCGGCGGAGCAGACAAGTAAGAAACTTGCACTGTTTCTGTAGGAGAATCTCTATATGACTGATAAAATAAAATGTGAAAGATTTGAAGACTATAGGACATAACTAGTTTACTTTTACCAGTGACATAATAGTGACTTTAAATTCAATTTTGCAGGTAGAAAAAAAGCTTCACCATTATTTCCCTCCCCTAATAGGCAAATCTTATACACCTTTCCTCCAAAAACTATATCCTCAAATGAATATGCAAGTAGCAATATTTTTGTCACGATGATAGCCTTATTTTAAGCCACAGATTTGTAGTCTTTCTAACACAATAGAAAACTAAAGTCCTCTCCTTTGTAATAGTAGGCTGGAAGCAACATACTTCCCCTTTATTTGATAGATCATACCAAGCATCCCATTTACGTTCAAACCTTTCATGGTGCTTTTTCACAGCAATGCTTTTTGTTATAGACACATATAAGTTTCAATGTATAAAACATAGATCTCATGCTAAACATTTTACAGTCTTGCTGTGAGAAAAGCAACATTAGCTGCTACACATTTTCTGTAGCTTTGATGTAACTAAGTCCAGATTTAATTGTCATCTGCATGTCTAACATACTTGCTGTTTAGGAGAATCAGGTTGCCCTCTGGACTCCATTGCTAGTTATTCCTCCAAGTTTACTCTTTGGGCTGAGTCAAGATGTGTGTGGTCCACTAGAGCCCTGATGAGAGATTTGTCTGATATTTACCATGCTTTGCTCAAGACAGGGACTTGTCCTATTATGTTATATGTTTCTTTTTTTTCTTTTTAGGGGAAAGTTTGTTGCTCTTGAAAACATTAGCTGCAAAATTAAATCTGGGTGCGAGGGACACCCTCCATGGCCAGAAGGCATTTGTACCAAGTGCCAGCCAAGCGCCATCACTCTCAATAGACAGGTAAGATGCTTTGGAAACTTAAAGGTAGAGGCATTTTCCACTTCTTTTTGATTTTGGAAAGGAGAGGGTAGTTTGCATGGGCCGGAGAGTGCGTTCTTTTTCACAATTGCTTGGTAAAAAGTGCTTGCCTAACACTTTCCATCCTGCTCTGGGCATGAGGTAAGAGAGCATGTCAGATTAAGTTTAAGTTTTCAGTAGTGCAGTTACAAAGAAAAGCAGAGTGCTTTGTGAAAGGCTATTCTGGCTCTTATTTCCTGAGTTTTTATTAAGGGGTCATTCAAATACAACGTGACCTTTTTTTTTAGGGGGGTCCGACCAAAAGTCATGGAAATTCACAGGGAGGGGTTTTTTGGCGTGAAGTCATGTGACTCCAAAATTATCATTGCTTTTCACATCCTACTGGCCATAGATCTATCTTCAAACCACGTAATGGGGGGGGGGTCGGTCAAAGGTCATGGAAAGTCATAGGGGGGTCAAAAAGTGGCCTATTTTAGGTCACGTGGTATTTGAAAGAGCCCTAAGACTGTACTGAGGAAAAAGTAAGGTTTCTTGAACGAACCTCAACTTTAGTGATTTTTCCATTCCTCTCCCCTGACACAGAGACAAGGAGGAGATCTGAAGATTTTGCTTCTGTTTTGTATTACATTAATTGGGAGTTTTTATATCCGACAGTAAGCTATGATTTGAATAAATGGTTTGTTGCTTAATCCTCAAACTCTTGACAATAAAATGCTGGTTTGTTTTCCCGGTTTCTGATTTGCTTCTGCACTTTGCCTTCCATGCCCCCTTTTTTGAGCTCCAGTTTCCACTGGGAAAACAAGTCAAGGAGAGGCAGCAATTGCAGGTTTGGATGTCGTAGAAAGCCATGCTTAAGTCAGTCTGTAAACCAACATGAATTTTGATTCTGCTTGTCCCATATTAATCAAGGCCTGTAAGTGCAGAGTACATTGCAATAAGTTAGGTTCAACAGAACACTCTATGGCTTACCTGAGGTGCAAACACAGTTATGTTGCTGCTATAGTTTAGAATAGCTGCCCAACTTCAGAACATGGTTTACAATCCTGGATTGTTTTCCAGTACAGTAATGCTAACCAGTTCTGAGTTTGTACGTAAGAATAAGCCAATTTTAATGGCTTTTGATCTGTTCCTTGCAGCCTCATTGGAGTGGAGCATGACAAGTTTACACATAGCACTATACAGTAGTGTGATTTTTAAACTATTTTCTTTTTTTAAAAAAAATACACAATACAAATATTTTACTTGGTACTGATCTACCGTTAGTACCTTTTTAAAATTCAAATTGTAAGCACAGAACTACATATTACCAAAAGCTTAAAGATATCATCATTTACTTGTCCCTTCAACAAAGAGAACATTTTAGTGAGGGGAGCAATCCATAGAATGAAAAATAAGTTTGGGTATTTGATTCTTTCTATGAAGCAGGCTTCTGTTAGAGCAGAAAACCTAAATTTTACAGCTCAGATCCTCTCGCATCTTCCTTTTGTTAAGGTATAAGAGCAACTTATCTGTCAGTTTGCCAACTAAAGCAAGTTGGTTTGCTGTAACAGCAGCCTTGTGTTGCCAGCTAATCTTTCTCGCACTAGGTTGGGCGAAAGGAACTGGAGTTTGAACTCATCAAAAGGTGCCTTCATTAGGCAGTTTCACATCAGGCCTAGATACAGAAGAAGAGAAAGAAATAGAAAATTTTACAGCTGGCAGCCATTTTGTGAAAATGTATATGACATTATAAAATATGCTTGTTGGCCCAGAGACTTGGGGTTTCTGCTGTAAGAAATGAAACGAGCCTGTGAGACAGCCATCTGAATTAAAAGATGATAAGTTTAATTCCATATAGCTTTTGTGATTGTGTGAAACTTTACTGATCCATGTTAGGGATTTTAATTGATGCTCTTGTTCCTCTCTTCCCCCCCCCCCCCCAAATGCCAGAAATACAGACATGTGGATAACATCATGTTCGAGAACCATACAATTGCAGATCGCTTCTTGGACTTCTGGAGGAAGACTGGAAACCAGCATTTTGGATACTTATATGGGAGATATACAGAACACAAAGATATCCCTCTGGGTATCCGAGCTGAGGTTGCTGCCATCTATGAACCTCCTCAGGTAATAGATTACTCTCAGTAAAGGTGAAGGTTGCCCTTGCTCGAAAGCCAGTCATAGTACATGGGTCCTTTTTCAGGTGATTGCCTGCCTTTTACAGTGATAGCAAGTTTGCTTATAAGAGCACCAGTAGGTTTATCCTTTTATGACATGGATTCGTTGATCGGGTATTACATCTTATCAAATGAAATTAGTTTGTATGAACAAACATCAGGAAGGCTTCCTCTCTTCTCCACAAAAGCCAGTGGCTGCCATTGCAACTGAATCCTGAGAATTAACAGAAATACCAACGGTTCTTTGCAGAGTTAGGGTGTTAATAGCCTCATTTAGCTTGCTTTGAGTATTGTAGAGAAGTGATACCAGGATGGTGAGCAAATAGCTTGTGTTTCTTCATTTTGTGCTAATTTTAAAAATTGGAAGGCAGAAAGTCTTACTTATTGCTGTGGGGAAGACAGCATGAATTGCTATTTAAAAGCTAAACAGGCAGTATGAAGAGCAGAAACATGTCCAACTGCTCCATGAGTTACCTTTCTCTACTTGTTTGTAATGTCTGGAGCTCTTGCTTTGTGGTGACGGAAAGATAATTTCCATACACAACTCTAGCAGTTTAAGAGATATTTGTCAAGCGCAGTATTTCAACCCAATTTTTACTGCCTACTTACCCAATTCTCCATGCCAGGGGTTCTCAACCTACGGCCCACCACTTCCAGCATACCAGGAAGTGCCATGTGTGGCAGGCACGGCAAAATGGCCCTCTGGCCCCCGAAGCTATCTGAGGGAGCGTGACCCGGCCCTCGGCTTCAAAGGTTGAGATCCCCTGATCTGTGCTGTCCCCAACTTCAGTGTTATACCTCCAGTGTCAAAGACAGACTCTGAAGATGACTAGTAGATAATTTCTGGGTCTTTTAACTCTCCTGAGTCTTAAGCATCAGGACAGGGCAAAACAACTTTTACATGAGATTCCCCACTTACTATGGGATGACATTATTTATCTACTTAAGACTTGTCGTAAGGATTGTGATCAAAGAGTCTGTGGCATACTTCAAATATGCTCTCTAACTGCTAAGTATATAAAACAAATTAGTAAAGGTAAAGGTTTCCCTTGCTCGAAAGCCAGTCGTATCCGACTCTAGGGTTCAGTGCTCATCTCTGTTTCAAAGTCGAAAAGCTAGCGTGTCTGCTTCTGCAGACGTTTCTGTAGTCTTGTGGCAGTCATGACTAGACACCGGAGCACACAGAACGCTGTTACCTTCCCACCAAAGTGGTCCCTATTTATCTACTTTCAATTTCTTGCTTTCAAACTGCTAGGTTGGCAGGAACTGGGACAAAGTTCATTCCGTCCCGCAGTACTCTGAAATCGAACTGCTGACCTTCCACCTCCCAGCCACTATCTTAGCCACTTGAGCCACTGCAGGGATATTTTATAAACCTATAGTTTATAAAATATCGCAAAAGACACAGGCGCTGCCGACGCAAGACCACCAGCAAGCACCGGGCAGCTGAAACTGACTGAATGCATGGGATAAGTAATTCATCTACACTAATGTAGCTGACTTTAGATACTTTAGTAGAGACTTATACTGAACTTACAGTAGAGACTTGATATATTGGACTTCATAACAAGGTTACTTAGAAACTCTTGATTTATAACTACATATAACCAACACTAATCAGCTTACTTTTCAGTCTGATAATGTTTAAACTGTTATAATGTGCATGATAATACCTTGTTTTAAACTGTGATAACATGTATGAGGAGAGGATACTGACGTAGAAACCGGCAAACCAACGTCAGGAATTTTGCCAAGAGAACCCTATGGACCAAAACAAAAGGCAAAACAAATGGGGCAATTTAGATGAAACAGGATGCTTAGCACAACAGATCAAAAGAAGGGGAGGGACAGGAAAGGGGGAGGAGAAATACAGTGTTGCAAGGAACAATACTGTATAGGGACATGGAATGTGAGATCTATGAACCAGGGAAAACTGGAAGTGGTAAAAAAGGAAATGGAAAGAATAAGCATTGACATCGTGGGAATCAGCGAGTTAAAATGGACATGGATGGGTGAATTCAGCTCTGGAAACCATCATATCTACTACTGGGGACAAGAAAACCTCAGAAAAAACGGAGTAGCCATAATTGTCAATAAAAGGGTGAGAAAAGCAGTAATGGGATATAATTTCAAAAATGATAGAATGATGTCAGTCAGAATACAAGGCAAGCCATTCAATATCACTGTAATCCAAATATATGCACCAACCACTAGTGCAGATGAAGCCACAATTGACCAGTTCTATGAAGACTTAGAACAGAAAAAATGATGTACACATTATCATAGGAGACTGGAATGCCAAAGTAGGAAATCAAAAAGTAAATGGAATAACAGGCAAGTTTGGTCTTGGAACACAGAATGAAGCAGGCCAAAGACTGATAGAGTTCTGCCAAGATAATGCACTGGTCATAGCAAACACACTCTTCCAGCAACACAAGAGGAGACTTTACACATGGACATCACCAGACATCACATGGACATCACATTGAAACCAGATTGATTATATACTCTACAGTCAAAGATGGAGAACCTCCATACAGTCAGCAAAAACAAGACCAGGAGCAGATTGTGGCTCAGATCACAACCTACTGATTGCAAAATTCAGACTTAGACTAAAGAAAATAGGAAAAACCATTAGGCCAGACAGATATGACCTAGACAACATTCCTTGGGAATACACAGTGGAGGTGTGGGACAGATTTAATGGCTTGGACCAGATAGACAGAGTGCCAGAAGAATTATGGACAGAGATGCGGGACATCATACAGGATGCAGCAAGAAAAATCATACCAAAAGAAAAGCGTAAGAAAGTTAAGTGGTTGTCTGATGAGGCTCTCAAAATAGCAGAGGACCGAAGGAATGCAAAATGCATTGGAGAAAGGAAAAAATACAGTCACTTGAATACAGAATTTCAAAGAAAAGCTAGGAGAGATAAGGAAACCTACCTGAACGAACAGTGCAAAGAAATTTATTTTATTTATTTATTTATTTGTTCAAACTTGTATGCCGCCCTAATAGAGGAAAACAATATCAGGGGTAGGACTAGAGATCATTTCAAAAAAATTGGGGAACTCAAGGCAACATTTAAAGCAAAAATGACCATGATAAAGGACAAAGATGGCAAGGAGTTAGCTTATGCAGAAGAGATTAAGAAAAGATGGAAAGAGTACACAGAGGAACTCTAAAAAAAGGACCTCAACACCTCTGATAATCACAATGATGAGAACATGGAAGACATTCTAGAGAGTGAAGTCAGAAAGGCCCTAAAAAACACTGCAAACAACAAAGCCAGTGGAGTTGATGGTATCCAAGTTGAACTTTTCAAAGCCCTACAAGATGATGGAATCAAATTATTGCATTCTATATGCCAGCAGATTTGGAAAACACAACAATGGCCACAGGATTGGAAAAGATCTGTATACGTCCCACTCCCCAAAAAGGGTAATGCCAAAGAATGTTCAAATTATCGAACAATTGCACTCATCCCTCATGCTAGCAAGGTGATGCTCAAGATAATACAGGATAGACTGCAACAGCATGTGGAGAGAGAATTACCAGAAGTGCAGGCGGGTTTCAGAAGAGGCAGGGGGACTAGAGACCACATTGCCAACATAAAATGGATCATGGAAAAAACAAAGGAATATCAGAACCAAGTCTACTTCTGTTTCATTGATTACATGAAGGCTTTTGACTGTGTCAACCACAACAAAATGTGGCAAATAATTAAGGAGATGGGAATACCAGAACACCTTACTGGCCTCATGAGAAATCTGTACATGAATCAAGAAGCAACAGTTAGGACAGAAAATGGAATGATGGAGTGGTTTGGAATAGGAAAAGGAGTAAGACAAGGCTGCATTTTGTCACCCTGCTTATTCAACTTATACACAGAACACATAATGCGCAATGCAGGAATGGAGGAATCACAATTTGGGATCAAAATTGCTGGAAGAAACATCAACAATTTACGATATGCAGATGATACCACCCTAATGGCAGAAAGTGAGGAGGACCTAAAGAAGCTCCTGTTTAGGTTGAAAGAAGAAAGTGAAAAAGCTGGCTTGAGACTCAATATCAAGAAAACAAAGATAATGGCAACAGGCCCTATTAGTCCCTGGAAAATAGATGGGGAAGAAATAGAAGCAGTGACAGATTTTACTTTCTTAGGATCAAAGCTCACTGCAGATGGTGAGTGCAGCCATGAAATAAAAAGGCGACTGATTATTGGGAGGCAAGCAATGAGAAACCTGGGGAGCATAGTGAAAAGTAGAGACATCACATTGCAAACAAAAATTCGCATAGTCAAAGCAGTGGTATTCCCTGTGGCAATGTATGGTTGTGAGAGCTGGACCATTAGGAAAGCTGAGCGCAGAAGAATAGACGCCTTTGAAATGTGGTGTTGGAGAAGGGTTTTGAGAGTCCCCTGGACAGTGAGGAGAACAAATAGGTCAATCTTAGAAGAAATCAACCCTGACTGCTCATTAGAAGGTCAAATAATAAAGATGAAGCTAAAGTACTTTGGACATCAGATGAGAAGAGAGGATTCACTTGAGAAAGCCTTGATGCTTGGAAAGGTCGAGGGCAAAAGAGGAAGGGGCCGGCCCAAGATGTGATGGCTAGATGGTATTGTGGAGACGATGGGCACAGAGTTGAGCGTGTTGAGGGGGATGGTGGAGGACAGGAGTGCCTGGCGGACAGTGGTCCATGGGGTCGCAGAGTGTCGGAATCGACTGTGCGACTGAACAACAACAACAACAAAATATTTTATCACTTTGTGATGAGGTACAGTCACTTCCAGTTTTCTGGAACACATATCTGGCCAGCTTATCCTATTATGATACTAGAGTAGACCCTACTGTCAGCGACTCAATGCCGAGTGTCAGATGGTGGTTTACTAACCTAACCACCCTGTGGACTAATGGCATTTGGTAGCAAAGTCCACAGGGAAGGGTGATGGTCCCCAAGTGGATTAAATCACACTTCAATCCATCTTGATGGAGGGCAGCAGCTTCATCAATACTGGCCTAGGGCTGATGAGGACGTTGTGTGCCAAAAGGACTCAGGACCAGAAAGTGGCTCACAAAACTGGATCAGTGCTACAGGGGTCATGCTACAATGCAGAAGACAGAAGAAAGACCACTGCATTATAGTCTCAGAACAGTCTTCATGGCTGATTGCCATGAGGATCACCTATATTCGGATTTGGATACAGTAGAAGAAAAATATCTATACTGTATATAAATCACAATACCAGATTGCTGCAGTCACATTTTCTTTTTCTTTTCTTTTTTTGTACCTCACATTACAGCCTAAACATGTGATTTATAAAGAAGTCCTAAATGTGTCCACAAAGTATGGCATTAAAAGATGTAGCTATCAATTTACAAGTGAATTGGGGGGGGGGGGGGGATTAAAGCTCTGGGAGACTTAGTAACTCACTAGATGGCACTAGTCACTGAGAGTCCTGTATCTCCAGGATAAGCCTACATATGGTTACTGAGATGGATTTTTAAGGAAAACTAGCTGCATATTTTACAGTTGTCACTGCAATTCAGATTTGTAATTTTAAAAATCAGATATAAAGGCCTATTTGGACTGGTTGTCCAGAAACTATCTGACTTACTAGCCAACCCCATTACTTCTGATCTTTCTTGAGTCCAGTGACATGTAGAAAACTTAAAGAAATTGTGTGTTTAAAAAAAAAAATACTAGGCTCTGAACAAGATATAAACAACCTCTCTACTGTCACCGCCTGCAAACATTTAATCAGAAAGTGTATTAAGCTTATCTGTATCTTTCTCAAGAGTCAGACCAGGGGAAGAGCAGGGGTTCCTCCTGTATGCTGGGTGAATGGAAAAAGCATTATAATAATTTAGTGTCAGAAATTATTCTGGGTTGAAAGGATTTTTGCTGGAGAAACTCCGCTCAGGGAATGCCCAAATGTGGCTCCTTTCCTGTCCCCAAGAGCTGGGACAGAGACAAGCACTCAATCCATCACGCAGTAAATGGGTTTTGAACAGCCGACTTGCCAGCCTTCCAGCTAACAAGACAAGCTTCTTAATCACTGAGCCACCACAGCCTCAACCTGAATGACTCTCAGTCCCATAATTTGCCCTCAGATAACGTTTACCTCGGATAACGCTAAAATCGCATAACGTTAAGCAATCTGGGGAGGAGAATTGGATCGAATAACGTTAAGGTCCTATGGGATGTATCAGATAACAACCGCTAAAGCCTGTGCGCTTACAATGTATCTCTATGGAGCTTTAACGTTATCCAATGCATCCCATAGGATTTTAACATACATCGGATAACACTAAAAATCGGATAACACCAAGACTTGTGGAACCAAGTCTTAGCGTTATCCGAAGCATTACTGTACACTTCAGATGGCTTGACATACACAAGCAGTAGTGTTTCAATAATGTTTCTAAACTTACATTGCTTCTCTTAAACCCTCTGTACTCCATGGAATTAAGCTCTGATTCTTTTGATCTCTTGTCAGTTCATGTGTTTTGATTTGGCATGATTATATGGGAATAATTATGCAGAGGAAGATGGTGGAGGACAGAAGTGCCTGGCGGACAGTGGTCCATGGGGTCGCAAGGGTCGGAATCGACTGTGCGACTGAACAACAACAAAATTATGCAGAAGTTCTAAAGAATGGGGTTCCCAACCCTTTCAAGCCAGGGGCCAGGTCACGCTCTCTCAGTCAGCTTTGAGGGCCAGCTATTTGGCCTTGCCTGCACGATGGGGGTGTCCATTTTGTTCCAACAGCTTCAAAGGGGTAGTCATTTTCTTTCTCAAATGTGCTGGGAGGGGTCAGGGGCCATATGAAATGATGCCATGGGCCAGATCTGTCCCACGGGCCTTAGGTTGGGAACCCTTGTTCTAAAGGATTTATCTTCCACTTTCTTGGCTGCTATGTGATGTACCACAGCTACTCTAGGTTTTCTCCCCCCCCCCCAATCCAATGCCAATAGGTAGAGTCCATAATTGCCCTCAGTATCATGATCAGTTAGTAACATGTCATTTTAACTCTAAAAAAAAGTGCTGAGGTTGGAATTGATGCCGGTAACATTGCTGTTATTGGCAATGGTCAATGATTTTTTTGGCACTTTTCATATCTCTGTTACTTTTGACAGATTAAATGACCATAACCTTGAGTTCTTAGCTGAGTGGGAAAATCCTTGATTAGGCTTCCCAGTTTTAAGTGGATATTTCCATCCCCAGATGTCTCCAGATAAAATTATACTTCTGTTTATTCCTACTCCCACTCCCTTAGACTTGAAATAAGTTTTGTTTTAAGAACTAGAACCTACCGAGTGAGTTTGTACCTGATTACATCTGTTTCCGTAGTGAGATACTGTATTCAGGATAAAAGATCGAGCAGAATGAAAAAAAAATGATCAGCATTGTCCAAGGCAAATCAGCTAGATCAGTGATTCCCAGTGTGGAGCCCATGGCCACAGGAGAACCTCAATTCCCATAAGCCTAAGTCACTGCATTGGCTGATCAGTGCTTTGGGAAATTGACTTAGGCTTCTGGGAATTAAAGTCCACAATCCGAAGGCTAGGAAACACTGAGCTAGATGCAAATTCATTAACTGTGAAACAGAACACTAGGCAAAGTGTTTCTGGCCAACAGACCAGGCTTCATCTACATGTGCAGCAGAAAGCTGTCAGGTTAAAAATGCAGAAGAGTATAAATGTTTTTTAAAGAACTCCTATGTTGAAAACCACCAACAGCATCTACAAAAAAAAAAGTGTGGGTTAGATTTTCTTCGTTATAAATCTTTCTTTATTTACAGAAGAAAATAATTGAAATCAGAAGAAAACAGCCTTGTTTTAAGAAAGGCATATTGTCCCATTGAGTTGTAGAAAGCTGTTAAAAGACATGTCTAATAGAAAATGAATGAAAATCCAGTTTCCTGTTTTCAGTCAGAGGCAAAAAGTAAAGAACAAGATAGAAAACAAGGGAGTGAATTGAGAAGTTGAGGTGAAGGCAAAAATCAGTAATGTTGAGACAAAATTTTTTGGGATTTCAGTTTGCTTAACTTAAAGCTAATCAACAGCCTGCAACATATTTAATGTTCGGCCATCATAGAACCAACCCTGGGTATCCCATACTAGTCCAATGTGTTTTGTGTCAGTGTAGAAAAATCTAATTTCAAACTAGGATGACAGAGTTGCCCATGTTGGCATAAGACATTTCATATGATTGCCATGTTATAAAAATGAGACTCCATTTTGTACTTTTGTAAAAAATACTTCAATTCTGCTGTGCATTAGAGGATTTCAAAATCGTTAACAAAGCTTTATATTCTTGACAAAGATGAATGATTCCAGTTTGGGAGGTCTGGCACAATGTTGGTTCTAAATAAATGTGAAGTAGAATCATTTGAAAATAGTTGCTTTCTGCAGTTTTGTTTATTAATGTAACCATAGTGAATTGGAGACCATAATATGTCAGTTAAATTCTTTTGTCATTATTCATCATGTCATTATTGAACATGAAACTTTTTTAAAGTTTTATAAATAACAGGCAAAAATCTTGTTGCTTTACATACTAAATCACACTAGAACAGGGCATTGAATTAAAGAGGATTTCATTAGTTAACGCCTCCATAAATGAGTAATTCACAGTTAGAGTAGAGTTTGAATCAACGGAACCTTTGGAAGAGTTAACCCACCAAATTCACATTGATCCAATGGGCCTACTCTAGTGCAATTTAGTACTAGAGGATTATTTTTGTTTTTCCTGATATTTATAATTCATTCAATTTGTTTAATTTTTTTATTGCAAATATTTTCTTACTCAACCAAAGTGGGAAAATATCCCAGATGGGCAGGATATACATGCAATAAATAAAATATAAATATACTAGAGAACAGGATTTTGGCCTTACTCTGTTGCTAAACTACTCCTCAGATGTCTTTCTCTTCTTTTTAGATTGGTACACAAAACAGTCTGGAGCTTCTGGAAGACTCAAAAGCAGAGGTTGTGGATGAGATTGCTGCCAAGCTTGGCCTAAGAAAGGTATCAAAACATATTTGAGCTGTTATAGGTGGAAAAATTATCTGCTTTGGAATATATGTAATCTCACTGGGCACTAGTGTGGTTCAGTTTTGTCATTTAAACTGTAGTTGATGAACATGGGACTGCGGTGGTTTAGTGGTTAAGACACTGAACTTCATGACCGGCAGGTCGGCAGTTTGAGTGCTGAACAATGGAGTGAGCTCCCGTCTCTGTCCCAGCTCCTGCCAACCTAGCAGTTTGAAAGCAAGACATTGCAAGTAGATAAATCGGTACCACTTTGGTGGGAAGGTAGAGAGCATTTCATGCACTCCGGTGTCTAGTCATGCCTGCCACATGTCCACAGAAACACCTGTAAAACACAGACAGTGCTGGCTCTTTAGCTATAAACAGATGAGCACTGAACCCTAGAGTCGGATATAACTGGCTTTTGAGCAACAGTGACCTGGTGAATATAGGATGATCATAAGATTCAATGTTGGCAAAAGAAAAGAGTGGATACAAAATATTTTACACTTTAAAGACTAACAGCTTCATTTCCTGTGAACCTTTGTGGATTATAACCACTTCCTCAGATACTGGAGTGTGCATACATAACCAGTATCCCTACATATCCCTTTACAGTGGTACCTTGCTTAAAGAGCATAATGTGTTCCACAGGATTGCTCTTTAAGCAAGTTTGCTCTTTAAGTGAAACACCATTGTAAGTGACCAATTGTGACTTCTGGTAGTGGTGGTGGTGGTGGGATTGTGAACCCCAATTTAGTCGTAAAGCGAGTTTTTGGTTGGTTTTAGTTGTTAAGCAAAGCAAACATTCAGAGAAAATTCTGCTCTTTAAGTGAGTTACTCTTTAAGCGAAGCACTCTTTATGTGAGGTGTTACTGTATCTAAGTGAGTGCATGGATAATAGGCAAAATGACAATGGTTTGTTAGCACAGGAATTGGACTGTCAGGCTGTAAATTACTTCACTTAGCAGATTTGAATTAATTGAAGTAATTTACAGTTTGATAGTTACATTCCTAAAAATGTACCATTGTCACTTAATCTATTGTCTATCTTTTCTCTTGATCATTGGTGTTTTTATAAATATATCAGTCATGTATTTACACTCCAGGCTCTCAAGAAATGGTCATTGATCCATGAAAGCTCATGGTGAAATAAAGTTACCAGTCTTTAAAGTAATAATTTGTATTAAAATGTATTTTTCATTTCTTTTGCTAAAATGCTGAGGCAAACAAAAACATACCTGAAGTTTGTGAAATGGGTAAGATTTAAGAAATAAATCTATTCAGAATGAATGGCATTCTGGATTGGTATAGTTAGAACGCAGTAATGTTGCCAGTGGCATAAAGAAAATGACATGTTTAGAGTCAGAAATCTTTTGATATCCCAAAGGCAGCTAATCAACTGTGCGTTACGAAAGTGAGTTGAATGGGACTCTAAGATGAGGATATTAAACCCTACCCCAGCTCTGCTTTTCTAATATAATTTGGTACAATAGACTTCACCACTTGGATCTTGATTTTCCTTTATTTGCATGCTGTCAGTGTTTTAAAAGACATATTTATTGTGGCACCATTTTTATGCGGATGCTTCATGGATCCATACTTTAACCAATATTAAGGCATTATGTTTTCAAAATAAAGGAACAAAATGCCTTGATCACAGCTCACTCCCTAAAAAGGTTGAACATTGTGAAGCCTGCTATTAGTAGACCATTTAGGGTAGAATTGCAAACATCTTGCATTTATTTACTTATCTGTCTAAGACACAATGTTAGTTCTTTTACAGTAGCTTTCCTGAATAATCACTAGCCATTTCAAGAGCACTGTTACACATGTAACAGTAGCATTTCTTAGACAAATACTGTATGTGCAATGATTGAGCCATAAATGATAAGATATTTAAATATGCCTCAATATGGAAGGCATTTTGATGTGGGATTTAGGAATGTTAGCATGATAAAATGGAATTCAGAAAGAAAATGTCTCATTTTAGATGAAAGTGCTCAGAAACAGGAGATTTTTAAAGGTGCATGTGAAAACTCTGCCTGGCTTGTGTGCATACAGAAAAATGAAATGTCTTTTTATACGCAAAGGAGTGAGGGGGGAGCTCTTCAGTCTCCAGATCTTTCTGAGAATGGAATTAAAATTTGGGTCTCACCAGTTGGCAATGCAAATGTGTGAATTGTATTCAAATGGGCTCTACACAGCTGGGGAGACATTTTCTCAAAGAAAATTAATCTTAGCCAAGAACATTTTGTACTGGTAGAGAAAGGAAGTTTAACAAAAAATGAGCCAGTCTAACAGTGTTGTGTTTTTCAGGTTGGCTGGATATTCACAGATCTGGTTTCTGAGGATACACGGAAAGGGACTGTACGGTATAGCCGAAACAAGGTGAGGAGCAAGTGGTTTTAGTCCTGTTCTTTTTGTATTTTCTGATGTTTTATTTCATCACAAATATAAGCTTTGCCAAACAGAAAGGGTCTAGAACAGGGATTCTCAACCTACGGCCTGTGGTCTGGATGAGCCCTCCGGCACCATTTCATGTGGGGGACCCACTGCCTCCATCACACCAGGAAGCTGTCTGAGGGAGCATGACCCGGCCCCCGACTTTAAAAAGTTGAGACAAATATGTATGAACTTAAGGCATGCTGTTAAAGATGTGTCCTATTGTAACAAGCATAATCCATGAATCCAGTGAGTGTTTAGACAAGCATAAATCTAAATAAATAAATAAATTAGTTTTATGGTCATGTAGGTTTGTGTGAGTGGCATGTGGAGTGGCTTGAAATCTGCTGATGATGAGGCAGGTACTTTGTAAAGTCATGACATCTTATTTCTCTTTTTCCTTAAATACGGGTACAGTATTTTAAGCCTGTAATGAACATTGTTTTGTAACTTGTTCTGTTACAAAGTGTCTAGCTAAATTTATGAGAAGCATAATCTATAGCAGTGGTGGCAAATCTATGGCATATGTGCCAGAAGGGTGCTCAGCATTCATACCATCATCCCAGCACAGAATTCACCCTGTCCCTCTGCCCAGCAGCCCAATGGGAGCACTTGCTCCCTCCCCCCAGCACAGAGTTTGTGCCGCCCCTCTGTATGGGCACTCAGTCTCTAAAAGATTCACCATCACTGATCTATACCTTCTTTACTGAGTTAGAGAAAACATATGTTCTCTGTTTGTCTACCACCTAGAAGTGTTATAATTTGCGAAAATCTGTTAGTGCTCTCCTTTGCGTTCTGCACTTTAAAGTTTCTCTGGTTTTCCATTTATCTTTTTGCATCCTATTTGTGGCCTCCTTGTTGTATACACTGTCTATTCCTGAAAGTTGTACACATAAGTTAGTTAGCTGGTTAAGTCAGTTAGTTTATATGCCATTATGCCAGAACTAACTTCCAGCAACCCTGATTGAGCTTTCAAGTTAAGTGAAATATTTAAGAAATGGTTTTATCATTCCCTAGTTGGGGATTCAGACCCTGGTCTCCAGAGTTCTAGTCCACCACTTTACTCACTACGCCACACTGTATACTGAAGCCTCTCAACTAGACACAATTCCAGGTTCACAGCCAAACATCATAGGCTAATTTCCCCCCTGTCACTCCAGCGAAGTTAGGAGAAATTTATGCAAACTCTACAGTCACCCATATTATGCTAATGAAGTACATCCTGCTGCATTCTTATTTATTTATTCATGTTTATACCCTGGCCTTTTGATTAGAGCACCACTCAGGGCAGCTAACAATATATACAGTCAAACCTCGCATAAAGAGCGCTTCGCTTAAAGAGTAACTCGCTTAAAGAGCAGAATTTTCTCTGAATGTTTGCTTCGCTTAACAAATAAAACCCACAAAAAACTTGCTTAAAAAATAAATCAGGGTTCACAATTCCCCCCCCCCTCCCAGAAATCACAATTGGTCACTTACAATGGTGTTTCGCTTAAAGAGCAAACTTGCTTGAAGAGCAATCCTGTGGAACACATTATGCTCTTTAAGCGAGGTACAACTGTATAAGAAATATATATATAGCAACACACATAGTTTAAATTAACCTTTTCTGGGAAAGTCATTGACTGGGTGGTTCTTCAGCCCTACTTCTGCCATTTTGCCTTCTTTACATCTGCCCGATGTGAGCAAGCAGGCATAAGAAGACTTTAGACCTGTGGTTCCCAACGTGGGCCCCATGCCCCACAGGGGGACTTCAATTCCCAGAAGCCTCAGTCAGTACATTGGCTGACCAGTGCTATGGGGGATGGACTTAGGCTTCTGGGAATTGAAGTCCATGAACCATATGTTGGGATATACTGCTTTAGACCATCTGTGACATTCAGGAAACCTTTCTCCTCAACTTGTGATTCTAGATCTAAGCAATCTAAACTTCCATAAATCTTTGAAAAACAATAAATTTTGAGTCATCATGACTTTGGAGATTGATCATAAAATGTGGTCTTAAAGCTTCAGCCACCAGAAGCCAAATAAATAACCTGATTTATTTCTGTTGTTAAAAAATCTCATTTTCAGTCTTAGTTTTCCTGGAATGTTAAATTGCTTGTTGAAACTAAAACTTTTGAGGGAGCAAAGGCCCTGATTGTATTGTATGTGCAACGAAATATTCAAGCCAGCTTAAAACAATGCTTTCACTTTTCTTTTAGAAACTGATTAAGATATTAAAATTTCTTTGTAAAGTAGTGGCTTAAGTTGTGCATACTGTATTTGAAAAATGTAAAGGTTGTCTAATGCTTTGCATCATGATTAACATAGTCGCCTCTCTTGGGCCTTGAATCTGTGCAGTTGAGTCTATTGCAGTTTGCTCTTACATTGTCTTTTCCCTGCCCTCTTTAGGACGCTTATTTTTTAAGTGCAGAGGAGTGCATCACGGCTGGCCATTTTCAGAATCAGCATCCAAACATATGCCGCTTATCTCCGGATGGTCACTTTGGATCCAAGTTTGTCACTGTTGTGGCTACAGGTAAAATGTAATGCAGCTTGTTTCTCTATGGTCTAGAGCAGGCGTTCCCAACCTACATCCTGTGGGCTTAATCCAGCTCACAGCAGCAATTAATCTGGTCCATGGTGGGAACCTAGGCGCCACCGGAAGCTCCCCGCTACCACTGAAAATGCAGCAAAAAAATTAAAAAGATGGCAGAAATGCTACCCCCTGCTGCCACAGTAGGTGGTGGAGGCTGCAAAAGCAACCAGAAAAAATGCCACCAATGTGGGAGCCGTAAGCCCCCAAACCGGAAACCAGAAGTGCCAAAACACAGCGAAAAATCACAAAAATCTGGTGAAAATTCTCCCACCACCATGGGAAACAGCAGAGGCTGCAGTAGCAGCTTAAAAAACACAACAATTGCACCCCCCACCACAGAAACTAGAGGCAGCGGGAGGAACCACACCTCCCATCCTCGCAGCTGTGTGTCAGGGCAGGACCAGCATGAAAACTTTGGGAACCTCTGGTCTAGAGGGAATCCCCCCCCCCCCAGGGGGTAAGGGAAAATCTGTTCAGAAACTGGAACAGCTCATTTGAAATAGATTGCCTTTTACTCCATATTCTAACATGTGCCTTTCATGCTCTGTTGTATTGGTAGCAAAAGCAACAAGGTACACATATTTGATGATTCAGGCGGATCTTGGGGACATGAAAGGAGCCTCATTCAGGCATCCCCTGAGCGGAGTTTCTCCAGAAAAAAAAATCCTTTCAACCCAGAGTAATTTCTGACATGAAATTTATTTAGTTCATGTATCACTGGTGGCTTCCTTCTCCTGTTTAAGACTTCACATAGTTTGAATTGAGCAAACACTGGTTAACACTAACCTATTATCACCATATCATAAACTGAAACTTTGCAAGTCTTGTGGCAGAAAGCAATTTTGGTGGAAGCTAACCATAGTTTGTCTGTTACAGTAAAATATGATTACTGAATTTGCTGGCGTATAAGACCCACTTCTCCCCTTAAAATATACTGGAAAATGGAGTACGTCTTGTACTGTATACGTGTAGTGGCCTATAGAGGGCTAATTTGGTAATAACGGGGTGCACATTATACTCCAATGCGTTTTATATGCTGGCAAATAAGGTAAGTAAATGTGAAAAGGATGCAGAAAATTAGTATGCGAGAAGAGGGGCAAAATCTACAAGCCTGTTGTATATTCCTCTTCAGATGTTAGTTTGGACAGAGGTTCAACAATATCTGAACTAAACTATGAAAAACAAAAGCTGTGGATAACAATGATGATTTTTAATGACTTTGACTGTAAATTGCTTACGGTTTTGTTTTGTTAGATGAGGAGATACTACTAAATGATACACCACTTCTGGCACAGCTTGTTAAATAAAATCTGATCAGAAGCCATGGAAACCTGCTTTTTAAAGTCTTGTTTATATTTCAGCTTTCTCTTGAAACTAGGACTCTGAGTGGTTGATAACAAGACACAAAAATACAAATAATGAAATAAGTCATCATATTAAAACAAAATTAAACAAATTCTAGTATGAAAAAAACAGTTCATTTGACCAGTTGGCTCAATAGTTGAGGCAAGTCGTTAAGTCTTCAAAGTAGAGGAAACTTCTATGAATCCTTATTGAAAAGAACAACACGGACCTGAACACTCATGTGCTGTTAAATGGTAGAAGAGTGATCACATAAGCAGTTCCCACACTGGCAGGTTCTCTGTTGCATGCCTGGTCTTTAACAGCCCAGGTATATCATCAGTTGCCCAATGGGAATCTGCTGGGAAGGCTGCAAGTAAAAGGTAATGGGATTTTTTGTTATGATCAAAGAAGATGCTAACCATGAAGAGTAGTTCCTCACGTAGCCCACGTATTACCATGTTTTAGTACTGGGTGGCGAAACCTTTCGGGCTGAAAGCCAGTCATGTGGTTGAGCGGGCTGGTCACGTGGTTCCTCCCACTGGAAGTGGATGTAAAATGTGCACATGCAAAACACTGCCGTAAATGCCCCTGCTGTCATAAACGTGTTTTACAAGAGTCATGGGTGCATTTATGGTAGCATTTTGCATTTGTGTGGGTGCATTTAACTTCTGCTTCCAGGAGTGGTGTTGGTGGTGTGTTGTTAGGCGTTGAGGGTTGGATCTGGCCCACGGGCCATAGTTTGGGCACCCCTGTTTTAGTATTTAATCTTCTGAAGCCTTCAGGCTGAATATAATGCTATGGCTTGTATTAATAAATTGCTGCTGTTTATTGTCATTTACACTGCTTCTAAGAGTATGTATTCCAATCTGCATGCATTGCTTTTAGAGTTGTCAGAGCTGGTGGAAGAAACATTTTAAGTGGGGAAATTCTGTTCTGTTCAAAGAAGCAGAACTAGGATCTTTGCCTTTACTGTTTAAAGGCTTGTCTATTCAATAACTGTGTGTTTGCCTTTGATCTTATAAAACGAAGCCCCTACTTCATGATTTCTATCAACATAGCATTTCATTTAACTTTATAGTGACCCCCATTATAATAACATAAGTAGTGAATATGTTTATGAAATAGTAAGTTTATTGCAGCTTGCCAACCCATTGAAAGCTGGATTTTGCTTGTTCTCTCCTTATACTGTACCTTGGTGAGTTAAAGTTCTTAACTCTTTCCTTCTGTTTTGAGACTTCTCAAAGGAGATAAGGTACAACAAGATCCTGCTTTAACTGCTGACTTGATAGCTAATTTACGTGGCCTCTGGATTGTAAATGTAGAATGTGGAGAACAGATGGAAGTACAGTGGAACCTCATAAAACAATTGCCCTGTATAGCAATGAAATCACATAACAATTAGGTTTTGGGGGGAAATGGCATCCTGCATAACAATTTTCCCTATGGGAAAAATTGTACAACATGATTACACATGCTCTGGTCGCCTCCAGACTTGATTACTGTAATGCGCTCTACATGGGGCTGCCCTTGATGACCATTCAGAGACTTCAACTGGTCCAAAATGTGGCTGCCCGGGTGGTGTTGGCATGTGGGCGGTATGCACATGCCTCACCGCTGCTCCGGGAGCTGCACTGGTTGTCAGTATGTCTCTGGGTGCAATTCAAGGTGCTGGTCATTACCTTTAAAACCCTACACGGTAGTGGGCCATGATACCTAAGAGACCACCTCACCCCAAGAACATCTGTCCGTCCCACCAGAGCAGACCGGAGAGGCTCTCTAGTTGTTCCATCAACCAGAGAGATGCATCTCTCTGCCAATAGGAGGAGGGCCTTCTCTGTGTCCGCTCTGGCCCTGTGGAATCTCCTGCCAACCGAGCTGCGGTTCCAGACAGAGTCGCTACCCTTTAGGAAGAATTTAAAAACATGGCTGGCAAGGCAGGTATGGGTTGCAGGAGGTATAGTGACCCCAGCATGCTGGATGATTTAAGCCCCTCCCTCCCTCAAGATGTAGTAATTTGGTGCTTTTAAACTTTTTAGATTGTAAATTTTAATCTTGCATAGTTTTATATCTGAGGATTTTAGGAATGTTTGTGTTTTGTTGTGGTGCTTTGTGATTTGTGCCTCCCTGGGTCACTTCAGTGAGGAGGGCAGTGGATAAATATGAATAATAAATAAATAAATAAACCACTTAGCAAAAAAAATCGTTGTACAATGCATCCCATAGGGAAAATCACTATACGATGCATGCATTGTATAGCAGTTGTTTCATACAATGAGCCCTATGGAACGGATTAAAATCGTTGTATGAGGTACCACTGTATTCCCAAAAATTACAGGAAAGGAGACGCAGAAGAAATTATTTTACTTTTCCCCAAGCCCCTTGCATGTTATTACCTTGCTGGCCTTTGTCTTGTCCTCCTTCTCTCACTATGTGGATTGAAAGCTAGCTGTATAGGCCATTGAGAACTGAAAAGTGCCCCATTGTGAATATGGAATAAAATGAAGACTTCAGTTTTCTCCTGATGAGCATTTTCCTCTTAAGGTGAATTCAAAAGGGTTCTTTCACTTGAATGAAGGTTACTCAATCTGCATTAGTGACCCTCGTCATTGAATCAGTGGACTGACAGAAATGGAGTTGACAATTATAATTAAACTGAATTGAAAGCTGTGGTATATGTTTTTACTAATTTTCATTTAACCCACATGATTCCTTATAAGAATATTGGGCTATTCTAATACATACAATAGACAATTGTGTGTGTGTGTGCATGCGCCCATACACGTGTGTGCATGCACACGCACACACATGCCTTGGCCCATGCTGCTGTTCTTACGAAGGGTAGCGGTCTGAAGGAGGAGAGCCTTTTCAATTGATGCTGTCTGCATCATCCAGAATCTTGGGAAATCTGCACCCATATAGAGCAGTGATGGCGAATCTTGGCACTCCTGGTGTTCTTGGACTTCAGTTGCCAGAAGCCCAAGTCAACTCTCCTGCTGATCAGGGCTTCTGGGAATTGAAGTTCTAGAACAGCTGGAGTGCCAAGGTTAGCCATCACTGATATAGAGAATCTTCACAGACAGACTTCTCATCTTCAGACGCTTACTCTTCACGGGGGGGGGGGGGGAGATGATGAAGGGGAACCAGATGGCACAATTGACTTGTATTGAAACTATTTAAATAGGTATTGAACAGGACTACAATATCATCTGAATTTATCCCCAGAAACCATAGAAAGTATAAAACAAATCTGCATTTATCTGTACTATCATTAACTGTAATTGCCGTACTTTTCGTTAAGAACTGCTTGCTGGCATCTTCACTTCCTTTATACAGTATGTGGCAACCACATGTGCCCATTAATATGGGCTGTGTGAGTAAAACTTGCATTTCAAATGATCAATCAGTAGTGAGATTAGTACTCTGTTTCCCAGAAGTATCTTTCTCTTCTTGAAGGCAGGTGTAAAAATCATTTAACTCTTGCAGGCCACCACCAAACCATTTTTGCATCCCTTGCCTCTCTGCTGGAGGAAATTGTTCAAAAAGGAGAGTGATTGCTGTTGAAAGCAGCAGCTTAGGAAGAGCAGGTGGCTCACCCCAGGCCGCACGTTTTGGTATTCTTGGACTACAATTCCCAGAAGCCCTAGCAGGAGCAGGAGCCAGCATCCACCAGGGGGCGGCAAATTTGGCTTATGCCCTAGGCTGCTGAAATCAATGCTACACTACTGGTTGAAAGCTTTTTGAGATCAGTGAGGGGTTCTGTTGGTGTTCTACTTCTGCTCACTTCAGGTTTTGAAATATTGTAACTGAAAAGTAATTACATTTAAGGAAAGGTTTCAGTTACTATAATGTAACTTCTGTGGATTGTCAATCTTTCATTTGTTATATGGTAACTAGTTGCACAGAAATTATGCACCCTTATTTTAACTTTCAGTTTCCATTGTGATTTTACTTTGATTGCCTATGGCAGTGGTGGCGAACCTATAGGACGGGTGCCAGAGAGGGCACTCCCAGCCCTCTCTGTTCGTATGCATGTTGTTGCTTCCTCCCTCCCCCCAGCACAGAGTTCGACCTGCCCCTCTGCCCAGCACCTCAATGGGAGCCTCTCTGTTGGCACACACAACATTGCTTCCTCCCTCCCCCCAGCACAGAGTTCTCCCTGCCCTCTGCCCAGCACCCCAATGGGAGTCCTTCCTCCTTTCCCCTGGCACCAAGTTTATCCCACCCTTGCGTTTGGGCACTTGGTCTCTAAAAGGCTCTCCATCACTGTAAGGGGAGGGGGAAGCAGGGAGGCAGCTCATCCTGGGCAGCACTTTTTGGACTATGGGTGTTCTTGGACTACAATTTGCAGAAGCCCTAGCAGGAGCGGACGTCAGCATCCACCAGGGGATGGCAAATTTGGCTTATGCCCACGCGGGTGAAATCAATGCTACACTACTGCATCACCGATCTATGGCTAGAAACAAATTATTGTACAAATAATTATAAGCCACTAAAAGCAGGTATTTTCTTCCCCCAGGGGGTCCTGACAACCAAGTCCACTTTGAGGGCTACCAGGTATCCAACCAGTGCATGGCCCTAGTGCGTGATGAGTGCTTGTTGCCGTGCCGTGATGCTTCAGAACTTGGCTACGCAAAGGAATCCAGCAGTGAACAATATGTGCCTGATGTCTTCTATAAGGCAAGTACTGATAGCTTCCCTCTCCCTTGTAGAAATAACAGTTAAGTAAGAGGAGCTGGGCAGGTTGAAGAGAATGATGGAGGATAGAGATGCCTGGCAGGCAATGGTCCATGGGGTCGCAAAGGGTTGTGATCGACTTTTTTTTTTTTGCAAAAAGGAGTTTGGTTCACTTTCTGCAGTTCTACGTGGGAATGAAAAAGTAGTTGCAAGGCCTGTACTATTCTTACCCAGTGCTTGAGGGCTGTTTTCTTTCCCTTATAACAGAGAATGAAATAACCCTTAATTGGAAAGTCTAGGATAATTAATGTTGAATGTCTTGGCTAAGCATTTATTATGCCTATCTTAGATCTGAAAGTAGCAGGTGTGCTTCCTTTTTTAAACCTCCCCACTCTGGCTTATGGTAGCGCAGATTCTGTCTGCGTCTTTGCATGGGGACTAGGTCATCTTAACTTTCTTCCTGGTTTTTGACATAATTTGTCTGGCTTGCCTCTGCTCTGGAAGATCTTTCACGTCTAGGCCAGACGCAAAACTGCCAAAATGAAGCTACCTTTTGGTGAGTTCATTCTGCAGTTCCTTTGGCCTGGCCTTGTGTGAGAAAGAAGGTTACCATTACCAGGGTACACCCGATTTTGGTTCATAAATACCACAATCTTCAAGGAGGCTCTTTCTGTGTACCCCTACCATGAAAACTGTCCTGAGAATATAATGCAGTGGCCTGTCAGCTGCCTTCCACATCACAGCATGACACTTGGACCATTGATTGAGTTCCACGAGTCACTTTTTGGTCCTGAGCCCTTTTGGCACACAAAGCTCTCCTCAACCCCAGGCCAGTAGTAATGAAGCTGCTGCCCTCCATCAAGATAAATTCAAGTGGGATTTAATCTACTTGAAGATCATCACCTTTCCCTGTGGACTTCGATACCCAAGGCCACGAGTCCTCAGGTTGTCAGGTTAGCTAGTCACCGCCTGGCACTTGGCGTTGAGTTGCTGGCAGTATGGTCTGCTTTATTACCATAGCAGGATAACCTGGCCAGAGGTTTTTTGAGGATGATATCTTTTCTTTTCTTAACAAATACATCTCTAAAGTGCCAACTTTTACCAGCTTTAATTATATAATCAGTCAGCATTAATACACAGTATTCTTGATATAAAAGTAGTGTCACACAGATAGGGGGCTGCATAAAGTTTAACTATTGTTTGTTTGTTTGTTTAGTATGAAGCCATCAATTGTAGAATTTGCTTTTCAGTTCTGTGATTTTCTGCAAATGTTCCTAACGGTAATTGTACAGCTCAGAATAATACTGCTTCTTGGATGTTCTCAGTCCTCTGGAATGCAGACTTTCCAGGCTAGTTAGTTAGCCATCATCTGGAATAACTGGAGTCTTTTCTTAAGCTGCAACAACAAAACCAGCATGAAAAATAGCAGGATCTGAGACTAACAATCCCCCCACCCCTTTTTGAGTTTTTGTGGATTGCAGTGCAGTTCTTCTGACATCAAGCACAATATATAAATCACAGGTTTAATCTGGTGTACTTTGACATTGCAAACTGGTGTCTCAATATTGCTTTGACGGTTTGCTATGTCATAAGAATGCATTTCGACATACAGTAATTGCAATATCAAGAAAGCCAAGATAATGGCAACAGGCCTTATCAGTCCCTGGAGAATAGATGGGGAAGAAGTAGAAGCAGTGACATATTTTACTTTCCTAGGATCCAAGATCACTGCAGATAGTGATTGCAGCCATGAAATAAAAAGGCGACTGATTCTTGGGAGGCAAGCTATGAGAAACCTGGGGAACATAGTGATAAGTAGAGACATCACATTGAAATCAAAGATTCATATAGTCAAAGCAATGGTATTTCCGGTGGTAATGTATGGTTGTGAGAGCTGGAGCATTAGAAAGGCTGAGCTCAGAAGAATAGATGCCTTTGAAATGTGGTGTTGGAGGAGAGTTTTGAGAGTCCCCTGGACAGTGAGGAGAACAAATAGGTCAGTCTTAGAAAAAATCAACCCTGACTGCTCCCTAGAAGATCAAATAGTAAAGATGAAGTACTTTGGATATCAAATGAGAAGAGAGGATTCACTTGAGAAGGCCTTGATGCTGGGAAAGGTGGAGGGCAAACGAAGAAGGGGCGGCCAAAAATAAGATGGCTAGATGGTATTGTGGATGCAGTGGGCACAGAGCTGGGTGGGCTGAGGAGGATGGTGGAGGACAGAAGTGCCTAGAGGGCAATGGTCCATGGGGTTGGAAAGGGTCGGAAGCGATTGTGCGACTGAACAACAACAACAAATACCTTTTAACTGCATTGGGAACAGAATGTAGTTGGCGAAAGATGAATTTGATGATTTTTCCTTTGTTCCTAATTTTCATTTTATTAGTCATTAGAAGCCAGGGAATACCACTGTATCAGGTAGTGTAAGTAGTTTCCTTCCAATGCCGACTTTTGGGTTCAGTCATGCTCTACTCCAAATCTTTTACTGCACCTGAGATGCACCAATCTGCTGTCTACACTTAGACTTCTCTGCATTCTTTCTGCATCCATTAAGAATCGCTAAAAAACCAAACTGCTGACTGTTTCTAATGGTTTTTATGACTTTGGACTCTGCTTTTTTGACAACTCCTTCAAATTGAGGTGCACATTCGAGTCCATGTTAGAGATTTAGATAAAAGAACTTCTGTCATACATTGTTTACCCTTAAAATGTCCAGAAGAGGAAGAAGCTAATGAACTATTTTGCCTGAATTATTTACTGGGACAAAGACTTTCAACATTTGGATTCTTAGCCGTTTTCTACTTTAGACTTGCATAACTACTCTTCTACAAAATAAAGAAAGGTCTACATGTGGGAGATTTAGAAGGTTGGATATATGGATAGCACTTAGATTAAAAGAGTTTTTAGAAATTTGTTGGTTATACCCCAAGAAGCCAGTGTTTGTGTAATGTGGAGTGCATTTATCTCTCAGTGTTGGCAGTAGTTTAAATACAGCAGAAGCTATTGAACCCCTGTGTTGCTTAGCTGGGGGGGCGAACAGATGCTCTTTAAACTCCTGCAGTCAGAGGGAAGGTGATGGATGTAAAAGGAGTGAGATTTGAAATGGTGCCTCTGCAGAACTTGCTCTCATTGCATGAGGTATGTGGGCTGGGGAGTTGCTTCTCACTTTTGGAAAACAGTTTCTGAATTTGTATTGCACAAATAAAAACTCATATTAGGATCAAAGCCACACAGCTGGGGGAAGTTGCAGAGCGTATTATTGGCGGCAGGGGCCTCTGTGACTGGAGAGGTGCTTTAAAGGGAAAATAACAGGCCTCTGTTCCTTAAACTACCATTGTGGGGTGTGCCTGGATGATTGTCTGTGGAACTGGTCTGGAAGCTCTTGCACCCGTGACAGTATGTGTCAGCCAATGTTGGTTCCCGTGAGAACAAGGATGACTCATCCATGCCTTAAATATCCCAAAAACAGGAAAACCAACAGCACCAAGATTTGCTCCAGCTTTATAAATCTACACATTTCCCTCAGGTCTTTGGCAATTCCAGTCTTGTATGTTTTTACCAGTCTCTTTATCTTGGCAGTTTAAAGACCATGTCAGCATTGGCAGCAGAGATATTGGCTTGAATCAGAATTCTCAAATCTATCTGGTGTAAATGGCTGGGAGTTAAACTAGTGACTGACTTTTGAGCAAGGGAGACCTTTACCTTTAAAAAGGAAATTACAGAATCAGATTAAACATAATTTTTATCATAAGTAGTTCTTACTATAGCCAGTTGAAAAGGGAAGAATGCCTTGAGAATTTCCTAGGATAGAGAAAATGCACCTGGTTATCACAGTAAGGCTGTTTTTGTATCAGTGTCAGTTAAGCAGCATCTGAATCTAAGCATCCTTTAAAACATTTCTTCATTTTTCAGCAGTATATATGCAAACAGACTGTTTTTTATTTCACCTAGAATTAGAAATAACAACATAAAGTTAACATTTTCTATAGAGAAATAGTTAATATCCTTACATTCACAAATGTGAAAATCAGAGATAAACAGAATTACATTAAAAGAATCTTCCTTCACACCTCAACTTCTCATCTTAGCTAGTCTTTTCTATTTCCATTTTATTAAAGGAAGGGGCATACAGTATCTTGTTCTTACAAAACTGATAGTCTCAGTAAGAGAATTTTCACCTTGGGTAACACCTTGATTCATTTGAAGCTCTGTACCAAGTATCAATGAGACCCAACATTGTGTAGTGAACAGAATGGTGAGCTTGGCAGTTAAACTCACCAGGAGAGGGCAATGGTATAACTGCTGCTTAAATATCTCATACACTTTGCAAACCCTCTTACAGTTGACATAAGTTGGATGGAACCTGATGGCACGTAAAAATAGAAACCTAATCTCCACTCTTGGTTTCTGGTGTTTCTAGTAGATCACTAGTAGAGACTAAAGTTTTCCAAAAGGTGGGGATCTCTTTGACAGACAGATGTTCCTTGACCTACATACCTGTATAGCATAACACAAGCTTGTCCATGTATTTTAGTTGTCTCCTTCAAATATATATATATATACATTATTAGAGAATAAACAGAACAAAAACATTGTAGCACTTTGAAGCTAACTTATATTTTAATGTTCGGTTTTGTGTATCAAATCCACTTCATCAGACATGGGAGTGAGGCTTCATGGCATCAATCTATACACACTAGGTACAGAGTGATTGGTTAGCACAGTGTTGGCGAACCTGTGGTACATGTATCAGAGGTGGAACCCAGAGCCCTCTCTGTGGGCACCCATACAGTCCAGTCACCCAAGCACAGAGTTCGCCCTGCCCTTCTGCCCAGCAGCCCAATGGGAGCGCCTCCTCCCTCCCGCCCAGCACAGAGTTCACCTGCCCCTCCCGCCCAGCACAGAGTTCACCTGCCTCTCTCCCCAGCACCCAATGGGAGCGCTTCCTCCTTCCTCCAGCACAGAGTTTGCCCCACCCCTCCAGCCAGCAGCCCAATGGGAGTGTTTTCTTCCCCTGTTGCTATGTTGGCACTTTGCGATAAATACTGTAAGTGGATTTTGGGTTGCAGTTGGGCACTCCGTCTCTAAAAGGTTTGCTACCACTGGGTTAGCATACAAATCTGTATGGCTTTATACAACTGATAATAGCAGATGATCTCTGGTTGTTATTTGGATTAGTTGTAAATTACATGTTTACATTAGTTATCATAGCATGGGCAAAGCTATAATTGGAAGCTGTGATTGCTGAACGCTGGTAAATTTTTGTATATGTCAGTTAGCAGTTCTCTATTTTTGTGTCTAATTTTGGTAGTTACAAATACCTCCTTTCTTCCCGAAGCAGCATTCACCTAATCTGTCAAGTTTAGCTTTCCATTATATAGCTGTCATCTTCTTGGGACCCTGTGAGTTTCAGACTGTGGTGTTCTCTTGAAGCTGGTAGCAGCACCACAGGGCTCCAGACTTATTTCATGGATGTTTCCTCATTCCATCATATGCACCATGCCAGAAAGAGGGACAGGGGCAGCCTCCCTAGGAGGATCTGAATTTTATGGATTCTTCAAAGCATTAAGGACAACTAAAGTCTAGTGCTTTTGCTGGTCTCTGCTCCTTTGTTGATTTTAGAGAAATATCTATGGTCTTAGCACCAATGCAAAGATATGGCCTTCTGCATGAGTTATGTTTTTATTGATGTTTGAATGTCTAGGAAACTGTTTGGAGTCGGTAAAAGATGAAAGACACTTGGTAATGCTTGTATTACAAAGGGACCTTCGGCCCTTATGTCATTTTTAAATCCAAAAACTAGGTAAGGTTTTTGCATTTGGGCTACTGCCTCAACCTCTTACCATAGGCTGTTTGAAGAACTGATAGCTACTGAATTTTAGTTTCAGCAGAGAGTTTCTATAGAGGGTTTCATCCTGTCATATCATTCCAGTGGCAGTATTAGAAGGCCAGGCACTCTTTTTATTAAGAGCTTCTTAGAACTGTTATCTACTTCTTTAAAAGAATACTCCAGGGGCTATTTCTGACTTGTGGCTGCTTGATATATAAAGATCCCTTTTATTCTGTCTGGAGATAAATGGAGGAAAGTAGTATTCTTTTGATGCATCTGCCCAGGGACAAAGATATGAGGTCCTAGGTGCTAAGCTTTCTTGTGAGAATAAATCAAGGTGCTCAGGATTCCTGTGGCCTAGCAAAAAAAAAAACAAATCTAGTCTAAGCCCTTCTGTTCCCTCTCTCCCAACATTTAATGGAAAGCAGTATGAAGGATTTTTATATACCTGACAACATCCATTGTGAATGCTCTCACCAGCTTATTGTGCCGACTTTGCCTTTTGGCTTCAGACAAAGTCTACTTTCTAGCTCCAACTAGCCTTTTGTTCAGCATTTTTATAAACAGTTTCCTGGCTGTCAGTGAATTTATTCTACAGTCTTTGTTCCTGTCTTGTGTTTCTTTGATTTTCAAGACCATTAAAAAAAAACTGGAAATGGGAAAACTAACAATTTTTTGACCATGAGTAGGGCCAGAATTGGAAGTAGAGTTACTTCGTTTCCTGCGTTTATTCTCAGTGTAGTAAGTCTCTTGGCAGAAGAATGGCTCTGCTGCCTAATCTTCCATTTGTCATCTCACATAACCAGGAGCTCCTCGGTGGCTCAGTGGGTAAAATCATTGTGCTCGGATACCAAAAGCATGGGGTTCAATTCCCTGAGAGTGGCATAATGGGGACATGAAGGAGCCTCATTCGGACGTCCCCTGCAAAAATCCTTTCAACCCAGAGTAATCTCTGACATGAAAACACACACATTTCACATAACCTATCTGTCCTTCCCCACAGCAATACCGTCTAAGTCTGTGTTGCCCAATGATATGTGCAAGTTGCACATTTAACTGGCTGAAATGCAGGCAGCTTTGTCAGTGCTGAAAGTTTCCATGTAGGTGTTTCATGATATTGTAGAAAAGATGACAATTTTCAGGTAGGACTGGATTATACGTGTTGTTTTTCCGTCGCTGGAAGACAGTTATGGCTCTTAAACCAAGTTGCATATTTATTCAGATGATATAGGTTGATACAATTAAAAAAAATCTTTGATGCCTTCATTATACAGAAAAACTAAAACGATAACAGCCATATAAATATAAATAAATAAATAAATAACCATGGCAGGGACTAAATTCAGTGTTGGGAACTTTTATGAAAATAAACACAGTTGCAGATATCAAAATTATTTGTAATAATCCATACCATGTGTAATTATTTCATTCATCGAAAGGGGAGGAGGTGATGACAACAAGCCTAGCTTTGGTAATGAATGGTAATAAAAAATATAAATCTGTGACAGGTAAGAATTAAATACTCAATGTAAGCTGAAAAGACAAAGCCCTGCTCACATTTTCATGTAATTCAGTCAAAATATAGATCTAAAACAGACCTGAACTATTAGTTCTATTAATTGAGTGGCATCTCTGATTGCCAGTGAGGTTGCTATCATATGGTGCTTGTGAGCTACTGAAGGCAGCTGGTTCTTATGACTGGAAAACTGGGCAAGATCAGCTTTGATCTGATCCTGTAAGGCAGGCTAGAGATGTCTTCCCTTTTATAGTTTTAGTTAGATCAAAACCAAGCACTGTTGCTGTCCTCTTAATCACTTTTTTCATATCAGAGCATTGTATGATTTAAAATTCTGGACATGTATGAAATATAGGAAAAATCCCAAACAAATTAAAATGTTAAAATAATTAGACTGGTTTTGACCAGAAGTGAGCTATTTCAATAGTTTTACCTTCACAGTTTATTATTCATAATAATTTTATCATTTAAAGGTTCATTTTCCAGCAGTGTGATTTCTCGTTTTCAGCTTGTTGGGTAGAGGACAGTAACTGTAGTCTTGTGTTTTCATACATGTCTTTTTCAATTTTGCCAATAGCTATATATGACTAGTCTTTATATCAGGAGTTCTCAAACTATGGCCCACAGCATCATTTCATGTGGCTCATGTTGCTGCTACCACCGGAATCGGATGCATTTACTACAATGTAAATAATAACATTTATTTATTTATTTATTTATTTAAATTTATATCACTGCCCACTCGCTGTGGCGACTCAGGGCGGTTTACAATCAGGAGAAAAACAAAACAACAATAACTCACACACAACACAAACAACTAAAATCAATTCCTCCTTCCGGCCAGAGGACGTTAGTCTTTTCCTTCCCTGGGCAGATAAGGCCCAGGATTAGGAAGTGGGAGCTTCCATTATTTTTATAATAATATTTGTATGCCACTCCACTCACAAATAAATGCACCCGCAGCTGTTGGAAACAAGATTATGACACCCATGGATGCATTTTACAGCAGCATTTACCGGGGGGGGGGGGAGGGGACCACCAAGATGGCCCGGCCCACTCAGCTGTCTGAGGAGACGTGGTCTGGCCCACACCTTTAAAAGATTGAGAACCCCTACTTTATATGGTTAGATTGACTGGTTTTGCATACATACTTTAGCTTTGATCAAGTAATTATAAGCATGGTATGCACATCATACATGCCAAGTTTTCTTGGTGGAGAACAGGCGAAAGAAGGCAAATTACTGAGATTATATTATGGTTTAAATAAATTTTGGGTTTTGCTGGAAGACTTTAGCAGCAGAAATGAACATAGTGACTAGCTGTGGGGGTCCAGTTGTACATATTCACCATAAAAATAAATAAAAAGTTCATCTCGGCCCAGTGCCTATTTAATTAACTTTTAGTTGCAAGCAAAATATTTCTAGTCTCCTAGACATTTTACATATGTATGTATTTTAAGCAGTTGGGTGTTTCTTTTCTGCATCCTGCTGTTTTCAGTGTTCACTTCTAAAGCTTTTATTAGTTTTTTCACATGTTGTATTGTTTGATTATCATAAGTAACTCTGGGACTAAAAGATGAAGAGGATTTAAAAAAATTAAATTGCAAAAGAAACAAAAAAGACTTTCATTAAAGTGGTAAAAAAGTAATCATAATAATCAAACCCCTCTATTGATTTTTATGTAAACATTTTAGTACTCTCCTTAATGACACAAAGTTTTGTCTGGGTGGGATGGCAGATAAATGAACAGATATAAATTTCAAGATATAGTGCAGGCTGTACCATCTATTTCTTCTAAATTATACTACTTGTCTATTTGAACACCCAATGCATACCATATGAAATACCATTATCCCTTTGGATCCACCATAAAGACCTCCAGAAAAGGTAGCCTTGCTGGTTTGATCTTTTCTAAACTGGCAGCAAATCTTGCAAATTACTCTGTAGCCAGATTATTAAAATCTAAACTAGGAGGCTCTTGGATGAATCTGGAGGATGTGAACCCTCAACAGAAGGCTTCAGTCTTCTGTGTTTCTTAAAACTTTTCCATCTTTAGTTGTTTGTATTAACAAAGATGTAAAGCCAGAAAAGGTTCCTTTTCAGGATGAATTATATTTTTAAGAACATTCTAAAAACAGACCACATTTTCAGTCTCCCTGAGCCAGCTTGTCTGTTTCTTTTGCTGCTAAGCAGTAAGAGCACTGTCTTTTTAGCAGATTCGCCCCACCAAGTTTGTCAACACCTTTGAAAATGTAATTGCCTAATAAAATTGAGTCAAGTGGGACATAGACGTTTTCCTTCTTTTTGAGGGGCCATATTTATGAAGCATGCTTCCAGTGAGAACAGAGAAGCTTCCATTTTATAGGAAGAGAACACACACATATTTTAATGGTTTTGACTTTTTTAAGAAAAGACATTTGATGTGGAAATCCCTGGAGGGGAAGATGAAGCCAAACAGGTGCTGAAAAAATGTTTCTTCATTTTAAGAGTATAATTGAAGTTGAAGATGAGTTCCAGATGGGCTAATTATATGATTAGTGTGGCAAGTTGTTTCTTGTGTGGACAAGTCTGCAAGTTAGTTTCATTGGATTTTTTTAAAAAAAAATCTTTGCAGTCTTGTCAAGATGAGCATGACTGCACAGTTGTAATTTGTGCGTTGTTGGCTGGGTGTTGTAGTGCCTATAAAAAAGCATGGGACGCATCCCTGGGAACAGCCAGTATCTTTTCCCTGTGGTAGTACGCATAACAAGGGGGATTAGTATGGAATGAAATTCTGTGGATTGACTATTGCATAAATGCATCTACTTCTTATGTAAGTGGAATGGGGACACATCCATTTAAAAAATGGGCTTTTAGGCCACTAAATCCTTCTAGAACAAATCCTTTTCTTTCTCTTGACATCTCCTGCTAGAGCTTAAAATGTCTAAAGCAACACACTTCTGGACTTGATCCTACAGAGATCATTATGGTATATTAGACAGGCCGTCTTGTTGCAGAAATAAAAAGTGTCTGTGAGACTTTCTCTATAATCAACATTTCTTTCAAAGAATGCCTTGGGGGCCTACTGCTTTTTCATGTTTTGAGTGGGTGCCTGATTGGACTTGTGGATTTTCCTGCAAAAGGGGAAAGCCAGTATTAACATACTGTGACTTTTCAGTTATAGATTACTTATTCCCTAGGAAGCTCAAAGGATGATATACTAGATATCTTACGAACAAGGATGTACAGTAAGCCTTGAAACACTTATAGTTCTTTGGCCAAGTCGTGATGGCGGGGTGGGGGCGGGCAGTTACTGAATAGTTAATTGTATGAGGTGTAACACATCTTGAACTATCAGCACTGTATCAGTTTAAAATTATGGATACTTATGAAATATAGATAATATTCAAAATGAATTAAAATCTTAAAATGATTAGATTATTTGTGATCAGAAGTAGGCTACTTCAATAGCATTATCACAGCTAATTAGTAGATCTCCTTGTGTACAGGTGGTGTCCATGAAGCGGGTGGGGTGGTGCTATATTACTGTATTTCATTTAGCCTAGCACCTCTCGACTTACTTCCTGAGAGGCAGTGCCAGTCAAATAATAGCCTTTTTCAGTGGAAATAGATTTCAAGCAGCCAGTAATAATCCTGTGTGATTCCTTAAGGCAGGGGTGGCCAAACTTTTCTGGCAGCAGGCCGGTCACTTGGTTCTTCTCACTGGAAGCAGAAGTAAAACACACCCATGCATGCACAAAATGCTGCCGTAAATGCACCTGTGGGTGTCATAAACGTGTTTATGACAGCCACAGGTGCATCTACAGCAGCATTTTCTGCATGTGTGGGCACATTTTACTTCCACTTCCGGGAGCAGCAAGGGCCGGATAATTTGGCGTCGTGAACTGGATCTGGCCCATGACCCGTAGAACTGTATCCACTCATTTGGCATGTGCTGATTTATAATACACAGTGCTAGCACATTCTGTTGTTGAGTAACAGAGGATCAGAGTTGTAATTGTTTGTGGATGTGTTTCACCACTGAACCAGCCAGTTTCCTAAGTATGTTATTTCTGGCAGCAACATTCTCTTTGGTGTTTTGACAGTGTTTATCTTAGGTTCGGCTTCAATCCAGAGTGACTGCCCAAATAATTTGGGTAGGACAATACAGTATTCCAGAATCTTTCCCTCCTAGCTAACTTTGGGCTTCTTTTCTGTTCTATAAAAGGAAAGCACATGCCTTTGTTTTTAAAGAGTTTGGTTTCAACTTTGGTTGTTTTTGTAATACAGCACTGTATAAGGAAAGATCTTCAAATGCAGAGGTGTGTGTGTTTTCTTGTGTCAGAGATTACTGTGGGTTGAAAGGATTTTTGCAGGGGACACCTGAATGATATTCCTTACATGTCTCCTAGTGTGCAGCTTTCAGGGAATCGAACCCCATCCTTTTGGTCTCCAAGCACAGTGCTTTTACCCATGAGCCAGAGGTTAGCTGGTGCTTGATAGACTCAAAGGTTTCCCTTAGACTATCAACATTTGATTGATTTTCTTTGGATTTTCAGCTAGCTCAAATGATACCCAGAAGCATTCGAGCTAGGTGAAAATCCACTGAAAAACCAATCAACCGTGTTCTGTTAAAGATGAAGTGCAAAATTTGGTCAGTTTAGGAAGTGGTTTTTCGATTGCCAAAGAAGTATAGATATAGTTCCCTGTACCTAGGAGTATAGTTAGTCTGACAGATTGTAGACAAAATTTGTCTGAAGTGAAGAGGAGCTTTTGTACCATGGAATGTAAGAGGCGAACCAAATTCAGCTGTGGCACCCTTCATCGCTGTGATCATGTCTGAATTATTTTCCTGTCTCAGAATGCCACTTAGCTGTACTTGTGAGAGATGTCCATCCTATGATATACTTTTCCTACCTGGCCACCTGCAGTACAGAATGGGGGGTGGGGGTAGGTTTCATGTGTGGGGTTTCTCTCTGTGTGTGTCCTAACCTCTTGATCTTCTAAAAGTAAATCAAACATGCCGATTGACAGCAGTGTCCGAGTACTTGCCCTTGGGAATCTGCTTTTGAAAGCTTAGCAAATGTAAACTTTTATGTAAGGTCTCTCATTGGAAATTACAAATGTATAATTTATATAGGTCTGGGTGAATGATTTAACTCCTGTTAAGTGATGATTTAGGTCAAAAATACAGCCCCCACTTGCAGGATCTTTAATAGGAAGTGTCTGTTCTTATGGATTTATTTCTGGAGCAATGTTTGAACTTGAAGGGTTCGGCATAAATCAGTTCTAATTGTCAGTTTGTGATAAATTAACATATGCTAGCCGCCACCACCACTCACCAAATGAACTTACATTCCGTTCATTGAACAAAGTGAGACAAGTTGCAGTTTTGGCAGAACCTGTATCTTGGTTAGGCCTCTAATTTTAAAGAGACCAACTGGGAGCCTCAGTGTGTGGGTTTCCCCCCCTTTCAGAAAGCGAAGACTAGGGGCAAAATGAGATTCAGTAGGCTTTGGGGTATAATAGGGTAGTGCCGGAGTTCTCAACCTTTTTAAGCCAGGGGCCATTGGGTCATGCTCCTTCAGACAGCTTCAGGGGCCAGACAGCCATTTTGCCCTTCCTCCACCACATGGCGTTTCCTGGTGCGGTGGAGGAGGTGGGGGGCCACATGAAATGTGGGCAGCATCTGGCCCATGGGCCACAAGTTGAGAATCCCTGGGGTAGTGTGTCAAAGTAACCTTTCAGTTGAGCCCTGGGGGTGCTCGGGTTAAACTGCTATACTGCAGCCAAAATGTCATGAGGTCAATCCTGACCAAGGCTCAAAGTTGACTCAGCCTTCCATCCTTCCGAAGTCGGTAAAATGAGTATCCAGCATATTGGGGTAAAATGCTAATTATCTTTAAACCACCCAGAGAGTGCACTAAGCACTATAGGATGGTATATAAGTGTGATTGCTGTTGCTTGATGAGTTCTTCAGATATGATGATGACACAGGCCTGCATCAGTCTATTAAGTGTTTCCTCTTCTTGCCACACCCTGTATGGGTGGCTTTAACTAAGGATCTTTATGCTTTATGAAGGATATGGTAGCCCTATTACACAACTTGCTATTGTGACAAAGAGCATGCTGGGTGGGTGTGGCATAATCACTATATCAGGGGGTTGCAACCTACGGCCCGCGGACTGGATCTGGCCCATGGTGCCATTTCATGTGGCCTGCCTCAGTCCCGCCGCTGCCAGAAGCCAAAAATGCTATAAATGCACTCATGGCTGTCATAGAATGGGAACTTTAGCCAAGTTGCACCAAGAAAAAGGGATGTTTTGCATGGGGCACTTATAATTTCACTGATGTGTAGGTCCTCCTCATGCTTCATATACAGTAATACCTCGGATAACGCTAAGACTTGGTTCCACAAGTCTTGGTGTTATCCGATTTTTAGTGTTAAAATCCTATGGGATGGATCGGATAACGTTAAAGCTCCATAGAGATACATTGTAACCGCGCAGGCTTTAGCGGTTGTTATCCGATCCATCCCATAGGACCTGAACGTTATTCGATCCAATTCTCCTCCCCAGATTACTTAACGTTATGCGATTTTAGCGTTATCCGATCCAATTGTTATCCCGTGTTTTATTGTATGTGAGACTTTCCCTTTGCGGTTTCTAGAAGTGCAGGCAAAGCCCATTCTATCCTGCGTGCCCAGATAACAGCATGATTCTGGTGGTAAGTGTAGTCCAGCCTATTTTGAAAACACCAAGTAAGGGAAAGCTGTTCTGATCTTTAAGAAAGAAGGGAGAGCCTCATCTTGTGAGATTCTCAGATGAAGGGCCTATGATCAGCTTTCTCTCTCACTGAGGACTTAACTCGATCTGAATGTGTTTCATATTTGTGTAATGTAATCTGTGGTTTTTAATTTAATAAGGGGGTACACAGAAAGAGCCTCCTTGAAGAGTGTGGTATTCTTGAACCACAGTCGGGTGGACCCTGGTAACGGCAACCTTGTGTTGCCGACTAATCTTTCTCACACTGGGTCAGGTGAAAGGAATTGCAGGATGAACTCGCCGAAAAAATGCCTTCATTTTGGCAGTTTTCACATCTGGCCTAGACTCGGAAGAAGAACTTAATAAGAAAATGAACATTGATGTTGGTCAGGTAGGGGGAGTGAGGAGAATGTCCCTAGTGCTTTGTCTGTTGGAATGTGGTGAGTTCCCCACCCCAACCCCGATAAACAGTATTATTGTTGTGATAGCAGAATGTTTCTGCAGCAATAAAGTTGGAGGCAAGGAAGGTTTGGGCCTCCTCAGTCATGTGCCACTTTTCATGATAAAAATAAGACCTGCAATTCTGCACGTGAATGGAATAAAAATCATGGCTATTCCTGATGCATCTTGTTTGGCTCTAAAATAATGTTTGCCAGCTTTAAATTCTGGGAACAAAAATGATCCAGGTGTTTGAGGAAAATTCAGGGGGGAGCACCTACAGGGCTGGGAGACTTTATAAATTGCATGTAATTGACAGTACAATCATTTGTCCAGTATAGTATAATGTGGAAGGAACCTTTAAAGGCCAGTTTTTAGATTTGAAAGAGTAGGTTTTCCTGCCCCTCCAGGAGATGGCAATCACTTTCACTCTCTGGGGATTAACTATTTGAGGGGGGAGTGTGGGTAGTCTGACTAGTTATTATGGACAAGTTTCCATCAAATAATTTCAAAACTCTACTTTTGCATAGATGCCTCTGTTCTACATATTAGCCAAATTGTGTTTTGCATTGTCTAATTTTATAAACAGTGATCCTGTGTAATTGTTTTATATTTGGGATCCCTTCTTAGTTAGGATGTAAGTGATGCCAAATACTGTATGCAATCTTCCATGTGTGGTATATACCATCAAATCAGAACTTACTTATGGTAACCCCAATAGGGCTTTCAGTGTGAAATATTTAAGGAGTGATTTTTACATGTTTTACCCCCTGCCTGTGAGTTTGGCCAGATTACCCTGCTATGGTAATAGAGTAGACCAGGAGTTCTCAACCTTTTTAAGCCAGGGGCTGGGTCACACTCCATCAGACAGCATCGGGGGCTAGATGGCCATTTTGCCCTTCTTCCACCACATGCCACTTCCTGGTGTGGTTGTGGAGGAGAGGGCACATGAAATAGTGCTGTGGGCTGGATCTTGCCCACAGGCCACAGGCTGAGAATCCCTGTAGTAGACCATACTGTCACTGGCTTATGGCTTATTGTCAGGTGGTGGTTAACTGACCTGACAAGCCTGAAGACTAGCTGCCTTGGGTAGCAAAGGCCACAGGGAATGGTGAGGGTCCCCAAGTGAATTAAATCCCACTTGAATCTATCTTGATGGAACTTCCTCAATACCGGGCTGGGGATGACAAGGACCTTGTGTGCCAAAAGGGCTGAGGACCAGAAAGTGATTCATGAAACTGGATTGGTGGTAGAGGTATCACTGCTATGCAGAAGGTAAATGGAAGGCTATTGTATTATATTTTCAGGACAATTTTCTTGTCTGATCACCACGAGGATAGCCAATATTTGGAATCAGGCACAGCACTTGAAGAAGAAGTAGTCCCAATTGATTGCTCTGTCTGCTACACCACATTGGATACCTCTGCACAATTCCTTAAATATATCAATGTATGCTCTGCCAGATCAAATCAAAGTTTACCTAGCTTAAGGATTATGTGCAAGGGCTGATCTAACTTTTATCCATCCATGACATACTGCCTTGGAGCACTTCTGTGTTAACTTCTGGACTGTTTCTCTCCCCCCAGGATATAGACAAGTTTGGCAATGAGATCACACAGTTAGCTCGTCCTCTCCCTGTTGAATACCTAATCATAGATGTAAGTATCAATTCTGCCTATTTTTTCCTTTTGTGGAGATAACTAGAAATGACAAAAAATTATCCCAAAATTAAAATTTTTCACATTTTCCACTCTTTTCTTTGCATTCCCCTTCTTGTTTTTAGATGGTATCTGGTAGGAGCTCATAATTTGCTGGGTGGAGTTTTGCTTTGGATTGGTAGTTGTGCGAAACCTCAGAAAGCATTTAGTGTGCTATGTTCTCAAAGTATGTCACTGCTCTTGTAAAATGATCTTTGCCATTAGATACGGAGAAACTGTCACACACACCCTTGCCCCAAAAGGGATACTAGCAATTACATTGCTAGGCGCTTTTCAGCAAGTGGTACTATAGCTTTAAGAAGAGCAAGTAAGCATCCTGTTGCTTACAGGGAATGAGCTAAATGTGTGACTTGACTGCTGGTGATGTCTCCATTGCCCTTAGCAGACTCTTCAACTTGAATATGAGAACCCAGTATCCTCACTTTCTGCAGTATAATGGGATTCACTTTTTGTCAGGGTGCAATACTGGGTGTGAATTGTGTATATTTAATATCTGATATTCCCTGTAAAATGTCCATAGTTTTTACATTTAGCATTAGAATGAAAGGGGCATATATTTTTTAAGAGAATGGAGGAAAATCTGTAACAAAAAACAGTGGTAGAATAGAAAGACTGGTCTCTGTTCAGTCTAGAGAGGTTCATTGTTGCAGCAGGATGTAATGTTGACTGTCGACTTTTGCATGTTCCTTCTCCTTGTTCATGTATTTATGTTGCTGCTCAGAGTGCAGTCGGAATTTATAGTCGGATTCATGCAGTGAGATATTGCTTTTTTCTGACAATGGTGACCATTGTATTGAGCTTGCAGACTTTGACAGCCCTGAAACACCTATGTTACCCAAAAAGCAAAGGCATCTGTTTTTTGGACTGCCTATAGAGTATAATTAGAATGAAAAGAGATTCTCAGAACTTTAACTTAGGAAGTATCAGGAAAGAGATAAAAACTAAAATTTTGAATGCTTTCTTTAGAATTCTGTCATTTTAAAGAAAACTGTTCTCTTGTGACTTAAGCTGTTTCTGCACCTTTGGTGTTGGTTACAATTTGTGCTGATCCCTGATTGAAAAGCTTTTTGTTATCGGGTTACCTGCTTTATAGACTCTCTGATAGGATATGAGAAACTCTTCCCTTTAAAATTCAAAAGTCTGTCGTATTTGCCTGCCTTCTGCTATCTGTATGAGATCAGAAGCATGGCCTTCTTTCTTAAAGGGATGCAGAAGTCATAGCAACCTCACATTAACATCAGTTAAAAGCCCTGCAGAAGAAAAAGTCTTTTTGTTACAATAGTCATGGGTTAGTTTGTTTTTTAATAAATGTTTCTTTTTGGGGGGGGGGGGGATCGGAAGTTTGAACTCTGAAAAGTTCCAGCCTGGTCATTTTGGTAGTGTTTGTGCCAGGTGTCAGGAAAATTCTTGGTTAATCCATACAAGCTTTGCTGTTTGGAATTGGATTCCTTACTGTGATCTGTTTGTTTAGTCATGCATAGGGAAATATTTCCTTGATGAAAGAGGTGCAGGTTCTGTGGGGTACACAAAAAGAGCCTCCTCGAAGATTGTGGTATTTTTGAACCACAACCGGGCGTACCCTGGTAACGGCAACCGGATAATCTTTCTCATACTAGGTCAGGTGAAAGGAACTGCAGGATGAACTCACCAAAGGTGCCTTCATTTTGGCAATTTCATGTCTGGCCTAGACACGGAAGAAGAAGAAGATAAGACTCTTGTTAGGAAACATGCAGTTGGGTGAGCAAGAGGCCATCCCATTGAAAGCAAAAGGGCTTCCACATATGCAAAGGAGTGGTAAATGCCTCCTTGTACAAATGCCAGAGAAAGAAAAGGCACATATGTAATGGACTGTTGTGTGCTGAGTGAAAACAAAGGACATTCAACTCTATAAAATTATAAAGAGTAAGAAATTCCACTTTTTCTCCTTCTGACACTCCCAGGTGGATATCTGAATCTTTTAGGTATTGAGGGACACGGCCTTGGCATTTATATGCCATACATCTATGCTTTGCTCTCTCTATATTTTTTGCTGTGCCTTGAATATATCAATTATCATCTGAATTTTCTTTTTTTCCCCAAGATTACTACCACATTTCCCAAAGATCCAGTTTATACATTTTCTATCTCTCAAAATCCATTCCCTATTGAGAATCGTGATGTGTTGGGAGAAACGCAGGTATGGAAATCACGACCAGTTTGCGGGTGGGTGGGCCTCTATGCAGTCAAATTGCATGTACTGCTAATATTTAAACAACCATACGATATTGCATAAAATTTGGTTAGGTGTAGATGCTAAAAAGCTTCCATTTTAGTTCATTTTTTGTTCATTCTTGTGCTAAATTTTTGTGTGGGAAGAGTGGTTCTGTAGGGACAAATTGTACATAATCATGTAAAATAGCACTAGTACTTTAAAATATGTGTTTCAGAAGATGGAACAAAATTATAAGAGAAAAGTTTTGTCCTGGCAGCATTGATGTAGAAATCCCCATTTTATTTTAAAGAAAGTTTGTCTTGTGAGCCAATAATATCTCTTCCCATGTACATTTTGTGTGTGCACAGGTCTGTAACTTCAGCCTTTTTATGACATGTTCCTGCTTGCAGTGTATGACTGAGGAAAAGCATGAACTTTCGAATATGAGATTGTGTGTGCAGAGAGAAAAGCAAGTCCAACTAGACTGTTTTTACTCTTGCTGCCTCAGTTTGAGCTGGTATCTGTGGAGATTTTATGAACTACTTCATCTAGAAATACTTTAGTCCAGCTCAGCCTTTTGCTCTAGTTACCCTGGCAACTCCTTTCAGCTAGGAGAGTTCACAGATACAGCCTTATACTGTTGTAGTAGATCTGTTTATAACTGCTCTTGTTAAGCTCTTCTAAATCAGGGATTCTCAACGTGCAGCCCATGGCACCATTTCAAATGCCCCCCCCCCCACTGCCTCCACTACACCAGGAAGTGCCATGTGGTGGAGGAAGGGCAAAATGGCCGTGCAGCCCCCGAAGCTGTGTGGGGGAGCCTGACTTGGCCTCCGGCTTTAAAAGGTTGAAAACTCCTGTTATACAACATCCATTCAGATATGGCCCTACCAATAGGCAGAGTGAATCAGTACCTTAAATGACATGTGCTGAGAGACAGAAGCGGTGATTGAACAAAGTGCCCTGTCCTATGCTTTCTTGTTTGGGCTTAAATAAGATTCAATTGTTTGGCTTTTGTCTATGAAGAGGTGTCATCTTGACATCAGGCTGAGCCAAACCTGTATCTCCTGTTAATATTTTCCTTTTCAAGGAGTTAAGCCAGACATTCATAAATGCTACCCTTGTCTAATCTTTCTCCATTGCTCTGTGTTTCCATAGTACAGTATTAATTGCTTTTATACTCCCAGAGAGAGTGCTGAATTCAGAACCGAAAGTTATTTCACATCTGTTTGCCTGGGCTCAAGCATTATGCAAGTGTGAAAAAGTTATACTTCTTTCCAGTACACTTTCAATGTTTGCTATGAATTGTAAAAGTCAGATAATACCATTTCCCTACCTCTATCCCTAACATTATTGTAATGTTTGTCTCATTCCAGTATTCTTTCACTAGGTCATCTGTAATTTGAATATAGGGAATTTGGACTCCTTTTGAAAATGCATCCCATTAGAGCTCCATTTACCAGAGTAATACAACTGCCTAAGAAATTTGTTGTTGGAAAAATAGTGCTGTTTACGTAGGAAAAATGTAAAGGAATATTGGATCTTGGGTAATGTGAATGTAACAAATCAATTTAAAGATCATAAGAATCCTCAAATATTCATCCTCTTCGCATTCTTTACAGGACTTTCACAGTCTGGCTACATATTTGTCCCAGAACACCTCCTCTGTGTTTCTTGACGTCATCTCTGATTTCCATTTGCTCCTTTTCTTGGTCACCAATGAAGTGATGCCCTTAAAGGTATGTAATGAGAAGGAGTTATCTGTAGAATTGTAGATGGTATGAGGCCTTGCAAAGAAAGATGCTAAACCACTTTGGCTTCTCAGTTGAGTATATGGCATGTCTTCAGGGAAGGTGAACTTTTGGTCTGCCAAAGTCCTCTTGAAAGGCTTGTATTAAAGATGCCCATTAGATTTGAATCTTGGCAATCTTGGTCTTGCCGATAACTAGGAGCAGCAAACCAATAATGTTTGTGCCAGTATATTAGACTAGATCAGTGATGGTGAACTTTGGCACTCCAGGTGTTCTTGAATTTCAATTCTCAGAAGCCCTGATCACCAGGAGTGCTGACTTGGGCTTCTAGTTATTTGAAGTCCAGGAACAACCGAAGTGCCAAGGTTCGCCATCACTGGATTAGATGAAGCCAACTTGGGCTGTTGCATGAACAACTGCTAATGTTTTAAATTTCTCTGAATCAGAAATTCCTGTTAATACCACAACATCAGTCACCAAGGGCAGAAACTTTCTGCACTTTCTTCTCTCATCATGCCTACACACCTTTTACTGGCTTAACAGCTGGAGCATAGTTGCACATGTGGCTCTGATTATAACATCTGTGTATCTTTTTCTCCCAATTTGGAAAAAAGTAAGCACTAAAAGAAAATACACCCCATGTGTTTCACGAAGGGTTCAAGAACTGTAAACATGAGGCATATGCAGAGCAGCTGGGCTGCCAATGGGCAATTGGAGATCAGAGGCAGACAAGATTTACTGCCTGTAACATTTTGCTGCATGGTTATATATTTTCCCCCTCTGTATTAAAAATCCTGACCTTTGTGGTATGGAGACAGGTATGAAGCCAAGGGAAACAGAAGTATGTCTTACCTTGATTGTTGTTGGCCTCTTGAGGGCAGTTTGCAATATCACATTGGACTGAAGCATCGACAGTGTGTGTGTCAGGAAGATAAAGCATCTGTGTGGATGGGTACAGAAGATTCCTGGCCTGCTTTTGCACACACACAAAAGGCAAGAAAGGGAGAATAAAAGAGCTGATATTTTTGCAAAAAGGATACAAATGTTTTGCATACTGAACGTTTCCATCAAGTCAGGTGGAATTTGGGTACATACTCACTGATTGCCATAAACACAGGAAGGAAAAAAGAATGTTTCAGAATCGATTTGAAGTGGTACCAAAAAATGAAAGTAACTTTTTTTCAGGTGAAACTAATTTATTTGCAAGCCAGTAATCATTTGAGAGATATTTACAAAGAGAATAGTTTATTATATTTCTCTTCTGGTCTACCTGATATATTTATCAACCTAAAGAAATTTGCAGCAGGCATGTTCACAGTCTTTGACACCACACAAATCTGTGAACAAACCTTTTCCTAGAGGAAAATTGTGCCATTCAAGTGTAGATTGACTTACAGATGAACTTTTACATGACATGTTAAGAAGGGTCGTGTAAATGTTAATGTCCAAGGACGACTTAGACATTAATGACTTGGCTAACAGAAAACAGCCACAAAAAACACACTGACTAAGTAAACATCTGTAATTAGAGAGAAGGATTCCAGAGAAAAATATTGCTCCAAAATGGATTGTATTCAAATTCATATTTTTTAATTGACTTCAGAATGTTCAGTTTTGATCTAAATCAATAAGTTAATAATCTTGTTACATTTTGATTTAATATTTATTTATTTAATTTCTATAGCGCCCATTTGGGTGGTATCCCACTCTGGGCTGTGTGCAAGCAAATATCAAATAACATGACTGACCAGACAACAAATCAAAACAGACAACCGAGAAATACGTCTCAGAATTAAATAACTGGCAATTGAGGGCATTGGTGATCAACCTGACTGACTAATTTATAGCTATTTGGTTCTTTTTAGGCATTGGGCACTCCAATGCTGGCCCCATGTCCCAGAAAACTAGGGACCACTGTCATAGTTACCTTACTACTGGTGTGTAATTTCTCACTTGTGCTTGTCAAGTAATAGTTGCCTCTAAATGAGAATGTGGGAGACGGCATTGGTACCTTGTTGTGCTCAACTGTGTGTTACGACTTGTGAACAACCCTCTGCAGTATTCTTACATGCTGCCCTGGCTAGGTGAAAGACCTGCTAATAATTACTTCCCACTTCCAATAAAGCATGTTAGGGCAGTTCCAACTTGAAGGCACATAACATTGCTTAGCTATGTTGGCTACATACCATACATGCTCCTTCGGCCAGTAGCCATTCAAGATACCCTGAGACAGTGTCATGTGTGCTGTCAGAATAGAGTTGTCATGTCTGGGTTCAAAGCAGCTGTGCAAGGCTGTGTAGCACTTTTTGCTTGGTGCTATCTGTTTGCCTTTCAGTTGAAATGGAGAGAGGGAACACTCTTGGAATGGCAGCGCACTGTTGTTAGAGAATGGAAAGCCAAGTCATGTTTGCTGCATGTTCTGGCTTTTGAATAGCCTAGTACACAGTGGTTGGGAGATGGAAAACAGATCTTCATTATTGGGCTGTAGATCACTATTTGCAAGACTGTCTTAGTTTACATAAAGTTTACACAAATTGTTAAATTATGTTAGTAATCACTACATGTAATGAGGGATGGCAGTTGATCTGGAGGCCGATTCTTCCCAACTTCTACCCAAATCCCAATCCACTCTATTTATTTTTTCTGAATATAAAGGGGACTCTGTGCGGTGTGATCTGTTATCTCTTTCAGGATAGCATCAGCTTGTTGCTGGATGCAGTAAGGACCCGAAATGAAGAGCTTGCACAGACTTGGAAGAAATCTGAGCAGTGGGCCACCATCGAGCAGCTGTGCAGTATGTATTATGCAGTTTTCTTCTTAAGCTTAAGGTATCTCACTGGAGAGGTGCTGGATAAACTTTGGCTTATCTGTATCAGATTGCTAGTGTTGAAAAATGGGGTTTGTGGTTCTGTCGTTTGGGGAACAGCTTAATAGACTGCAGAGGACTTGAATGGTGTATCAGATGTGTAATGTTGTAGGCAAGGAACTATCATCTCTTCAGGAATAATTTAGGAATTTAGAAAGAAACTTGCAGGTGATACATTCAGGAAAATGTGCACAGTTGAACAAGTCTGTGAAAAGGAATGTGACTTGTTGTATGTCGGAGGTTGCTCATTCACTATAGAAATGTTACAACTTTAGGGGTAAAGTTTCCATGTGAAAATGTCGCTGCTTGTTGGAAGTCTTTCTAACCTTTCTCCGGCGTCTTGTCTTTCCAGGCACCGTTGGCATCCAGTTGCCAGGAGTCCAAGAATATGGTGCCATGGGTGGTTCCACGCCTACAGCCACCTCTTCCATGTGGGCCTGCCAGCACTGCACCTTCATGAACCAGCCGGGCACAGATCACTGCGAGATGTGTAGCCTCCCTCGCAGCTAGGCCCATTTTGGCTTGGCATTCAGGGCGGCCATTACAGAGCAGCTGGCAGAAATACAGAGGCAAATCCTTAGCCAGGCCGGACTGTTCTTCCCCCTGGGATGCTGCACCATGCAGGGTGGGGGTGAGGGGGGCCAGAATGGGCAAGTGGGGGGAGTGACCCCTGTCACCAAGCACTCTGTGCCATTCCAAGGGTGGCCGCTTGCAGTTGGATCTCGAAGTTCCCCAGGGGAGAAGGCAACATCGCCCTTCTGCCCAGGGCTGCTGCCTTGTCTTTCCTTTGCTCTCTCAGTATCGTAGAAAGCCAGAGGTCATGTTTCCCTTGAGCTTCAGTTGCACAGGTGGCTCACCAGCTCTATGGGCACATGGCAGTGTGGCCATGCCCCCCCCCCCCAATTAGCTTGCATGCCACAAGCTTTCCCCAGCCTTAAAATCAGTCACTGAGGCTACGCAGCTGTGTTGAAGGGATGACTTGGTTGCCTAACATGACTCTGTTGACTTGCTTTGCATTGAGCCGAGAGTTGCTGGGTCAGTGGTGCCTGAGTCACTGCAGTTTACCCTCCTAATTATAGCTTCCAAATTACTGCATTGACGGACTATGCAGTGGTCTTAGAGCCACTGACTAAGCCCCAAAGCCCCTTTGTGCTAGAAAGAAGAGAAACCTTTCCAAGTTGGTTATGAGTGTCTCTGGCTACCTGTTGGCCCATTCCTTGTCCAGCTCAGCCTCAACGATGTCAAATCAATGAGCTTTGCTGACTGCTTTTCCCTGATGCTTTTCATCTAGGCAGCAGGAAGAGTCAGTCTACCCTAATCACACATAATGGGGGAGAGATTGTGTCCTGGTCTGGAAGCAAACATCATCTTGACCAACAACATCTTGGCTTTGTCAGCATTGGCAGGCAAGCTTTACAAGCAGTTACTTCCCTCAGTTCTCTAAATGCCATCTTCCCTTTATGTTTAAAGTTGGTTCTTGATCACTGTAGCTGCGAACGGGCAAGACTTGCAACTACCTTCCTCGTGCCATGTAATAACTTGAGCACCATCCCAAGCAGGGCAAAGCTAAATGGAGCTTTGTCTTATTCCACCACGATCCAGGCACAATGCAGGGAATGCATCCGACATTTTCTTGTCCCAAGGACTTGATTTGCCTACTGTCCATGTACACACTTCAACAGTGCTCTCAAACGCCTCCTTTCTCACATCTCTGAGTTCCTCCATTCCCAGTTGTTCAGATATGTGCTTTCACAATCCAGACTTCCCCGCATCTCTGCCAGCAGTTTTAGGTTGCAGTTGATTCTTTTTGCAGCAGGATTTCTGCACAACTGACCTATTGTCTCCAAAGTACATTTGTCAGCTTTATTACAGGGAAACAAGGAAGGTACTTAAATCATCTGTTGGCTTATTGGACAGAAAACGTCCTGTTTTAGACCTTTCATCGTTTATCTTTTTATAGATGTTCATCATAGCAAAATGTGCCTCCATCCCAGCAGTACCAGTACTCATTATGGGCATGCAGGCTTGGCTCCCAGGCAGCTGCCATGCAGGATGTGGTCTCTTTAATATCTTCCGTGGCAGAAGTATATTGGGCTTTGTTGGTCAAGTGTTTGAAAACACTTCATTTGGTCCTAGTTAATTGCTGATGGGACATGTGACATGGGTTTGTGTTTTGACTAGATTTCTTGAACTCACTGGGCTGTAGCTGCTCTCGCTGTTCCTCTTCATTCTATGGGTTGCAGAGGTATGTGGTTGGTTTGGACTGGAGTTAACTTAATGGCCCTGCAAATAAAAATCTATTGCAAGCATCTAAATTGACAGTCTCGTGAACTTATTTCATTTTATTACAACTATTGACTATTCCATTACCATACCCTCGGTGGTTTCTTCTCTCCCGCTCTCTCTGGACTGTGCAACACTTGGGTTACAGAACTTTTCCCCAGAAGAGACTCTCAAGTACTCACTGAAAGGCAGGGGCACAGGAGAACAGATGGGAAACCTGGGTCCTCTTAGATCTTGAGCTGGAACAGCAGTGATCCCTCCTCACAGCCATGCTTACGAAGGGTGGCAGGAGTTGCATTCCAACCACATGTTAAGGTTCCTGACATGTCCTGCTCCTGCTTTAAAATAATCTGGGCACCCTTGCAGCATGATTCATGGCAGATTGAAAAGAAATGATAGAATAATAAAATTATCTAATAATCTGCCTTTTAAGCAAAGCCATAGTGGCAGCTGAAGCCTGAAACATCTAACTGAAGTTTAATTTCCAAGAAGTTAAGCTTTGCAATTTAAAAAAATAGTGGGGTACAATTGAGGGAGAATATAGTTGATGGCAGTCCATTGCAATCCTGGTGTTAATTCCTGCATGTCTCATTTCATGTGTGCCGCAGGAGATGGTGCCATGATCATAGTGTGTGGGTCACTTCATGACAAGGTGGGATCCACCTTGAACAAATTCACCCCAATGGCATTTTTCCTTCTTCCGGAAAAAATGCATTTTCGGATATGAGTTGCAGTCGACAATATGCATTCCCCTTCTCCAAACTTTTTACCAAACCAACATCATCATTATTATATTAATATTTCTATGCTGCCCAATCACACACACGACTCAGGGCAGCTCACAACAGTACAGTACACAGCAAAATTACAGAACAAACACAATAAAATTAAAATTAAAACATTCATAATAACATTTGAAATATAATACCAGTCACCCAAGGTACAAAGGTTTCAGACGGCCACAAACAGTCCAGGGGCTAGGCTGGCCGGGTTGACCAGGGAGGCGATGTTCGGCCCCCTCCCCAAGGGCCAAATCCTGGCACCAAAACAACACAACCCCGACCATTGGGTGTGGCCTGGGGGCGCAGCAGCGCTCCAGCCGCCTGGAGCAGTGGATCTTCAACCCCAGCCGTAGGGGGTGGCCTGGGGTTGCAGCGCATTTTGTCACATTTATTAGAAGATCAAACTCTGTGATCAATTTGGGTTGTTTCAACAAAAGCTTAAGATATGCTCTTTATACTCTCCTTGGCCTATTTCTGGAGGGATTTGCTTCAAGATAGCCCAACCATGCTAGGCGTGAAAAGTCCTGTTGGGACTCTAGGATATATGCTAATGCAAAATTAGAGGCAGCTCCCCAGACAACACGGTGTAATAGCAGTAAGTGTTGGACTAATAATAATTTTGTGTCAGAACTTATTCTGGGTTGAAAGGATTTTTGCTGGAAGAACACTCGGGACACCCGAATGAGGCTCCTTTCATGTCCCCAAGATTTTTCCGCACTGAAGTGGTCCCCTATTTATCTACTTGCAATTTCTTGCTTTTGAACTGCTAGGTTGGCAGGAACTGGGACAGATAATGGGCACTCAATCTGTCTTGCAGTACCTGGGTCTCGAACTGCCGACTTGCCGGCCTTTCAGCTAACAAGGTGAGCTTCTTAACCACTGAGCCACCGCAGCCCCAACTAGGACTTGTAACATCTAGACTAAGTTCATTATGAAATCACGGGCTGGTCATTCTCTCTCTGCCTGATTGGCTTCACAGGATTGGTATAAGGAGAAAGAGAAGAGACAATCGGATGGCAATGTAGGATTTAATATAACGAGTAAGTACTGTGAGGCTAAGTCTGTGATGAAAGTTATTTTCTCCTGGGGAAAAGATGCCAGCTAGCATGTGCAGGTTGCACAGAAGCATTGTTCCAACTAAATCTTGTTTGGATTCTGCTACTTAGTGGTCTGTCTATTTAGGCTAGTAAGGACTAGCAAAGGAACAGGCACACGGCCTGATAGGGTTTGCCAGGATTGCAGATGTCTTGCCTTTGCTGGCTCTCTGACACAGGAAAGTCTTGTGTAGCAAGTGAGAGGAGAGAGCTACCGCCAATAAAGTTTTGAGCCTATTTTTAATATTCCACTTTCTGGCTAGAAAAACCTGCAGTTTAAAAGCCTCTTTTTCTTTAATAATTGTACGTGAATTTGACCGCAAGCAAGTGATGGACAAGGGGGTGCTTTCTTTCCCCTAGGCTTTCCTTGGCATTATTAATGACCACATTGCATAGGCCACTCTGAAGTTTCCTTCCAAAGCAGCTGAAAGAGCAAAAGGCAGTTCTTTCTCTTCACATGCTGGCATATCCAGGATTGAGTTTTAGGGGAGGTGCCCCACCGGCTTGCAAGCATCCTCCCTCCCTTTGGAGGAAATTGTCCATCGCTTGGCGGTTTCTCCATAGGCCAAAGGGATCTGTTTACAATTAGAAGGCTGGTCTGTGGCTTGGTAGATTTCCAAGGTAATGTGTTATAAGACAAAGAAGAGAAGCAGATCTTGGCCAGCTAGGGAAGAAAAAGCCACTGAAGCTTGAAAGAGAAGCCACCGCAGCTTGTCATTTCAGGATCTCCACTCAACAGGTAGGAAAGTCCCTCCTTTATTTTATGTTAGGCTTCTGAGAATACTTTACTTTGCAAGTCTTCAGTCTAATTTTGAGTATGGAGTGCTCCGGACCAGATGTGTCCAAGTAGGTACTCTCCAAATGTGATGGCTATAGTGCTAGCATTAGGCAGGGCTGCTAGGGAGGCAGGAGGGAGAATCAAGACATTGGAGAACAGGTATATGTGCTGTTTGGATTGCATTATATACCACAGTGTATGTAGGATTATTTTTCATGGGGTGGGGATAAAGATACATAGTACATTAGCATATTTTATGCAACACAATGCATCTCTCTGTGTATATTAAAATAATGTTTAGGATTTTGTGGGGGTCAAGCCATCCCACTGCAGACTCACATTGCCCTAACACACACACACCAAGTTAACTTCCTGCTGTCAGGTTTGGGAGGATACAACATTTTGCACACAAACTTTCAACTAGTTTTCAAATTACCAGCCCAGTGAAATTGGGTTTATGCAATAGGCAGAAGGATAAGGAAATAATCATCCCTTTTGTCTCAGACCACAGAGTGTCTTAAGCTGTCTGGGAACAGAGAATACATAGGATACTATGAAGCAGGGATGTAAACATTGTGTATTGGTTCTAAGAGATGAGAGGTTCTTAGGTTTTTATAGTTTATTAGCATGAAATCATGGGCAAATACAGAGCTGACAACTAAGCAGAAGTGAGTATTTATTTACAGCTTTTTAGAGCAATGAGACCTGTCCACTTTTTCCCCTCTTTTTTTGCTCCCCTTCACCACTTCTTAAAAGAAGCTTTCATGCATTTTGGATGTGTGATCTTGGTCCACTCTTAACACTGGAAAAGTGGTGAATGGGGGAGGCAGTTTTAGATGAGCAGCAAACCAAATAAAAAATAAGACAAGATTCTTGGGGGGCTTTTCCAGTAGTAGATCAAGGCGAGCAAAATGCCTACTTGAGCAACCCAGGGAATATTTCTGGTCTGGTTCATAGGGCAAAAGTCAGGGGCGTAGCTACCGCCGTATCTGCCGTATCAATTATACGGGGGCCACGGGGGGGCCCAAGGTGCGTAAGCAAAAATTAATAAAAAGTTCCCAAATTTTAATTATGATGAATAAATATTTCTTTTAATTTTATGCATTTTTTTTCTTTTGTGAGAAATCTTTACCCTTCCTAAGGGCCCCCAAACAAATTTTTATACGGGGCCCCGCCAAGGCATGCTATGCTTCTGGGAAAAGTCCACAATTGTTGGTCCAAGGCTCCAATTAAATCATCTTTGTTGTCTTTAGTCTATAGGAACCACAGGAAGTTGCCACGTCCTGCCTAGATTCGTAGTCCATACAACCCAGTATTGGCTACTTCCAGGATTTTAGGCTGGACTCTTTCATAGCCAGCCCTACCTAAAGACACCAGGGACTGAACATGGAAGTGTTTGCATGCATACCACTGAGCAATTAATGTTCCTATAGTTGTCTATGTCCAGAACTGGTTCTGTCTCTTCTACCCAGCCTTCACAAGTCCATGTCCTCTGAAAGGGTGGTGCAGTGGTTAAAATTGCTGTCCTGCAACCAAAAGATTGTGAATTCAATCCTGACCAGGACTCAAGGTTGACTCAGCCTTCCAGCCTTCCGAGGTCAGTAAAATGAGTACCAAGCATGTTTGGGGCAAAATGCTAACGAACTTGTGAACTGCCCAGAGAGTGCACTAAGCGCTATGGGATGGTATATAAGTGTGATTGGATTGCTTTGGGGGGAAATGTCAGAAATGCCTGACTGACTGCTAAGTGCAAGCCTTTTCTGTATCCAGCGCCATCTGTAAGAGAAGCCAAGCAACAAGGTCTGAGAAAAGGGGTTGATATTTCCGTGCTATGTGCTGAAACCATGGTACACTTCAAAAATCTGTAGAATTTGGGCTATAAGTGGGTGTACTGTGCTTGAATGTGAGAGGGAAGTGGCTGTAGAGTCAAAGAGGACCACCTTTTACTTTTTCCATTTGTTACAAAGAACTTGAGGCTATCCCAGCTGAAAAAGATACAGGAACTGGGGAGGGTGGGATAGGAAAGCAGGGAAGATCAGGCACTGTTCACTGAGTTCGGTTGCTGAGATACTCGGGGAGAGATTCTTCTGATTTGTTTTCTTCTTCTTCACTATTTCATAAAGACATCATGAAAAAGATCCCCTTCCTGCTGTTTTTTGTGGCCATCAGTTGTGCTGCCAAACCAAAGAGGCAGCAAGCAACGCCTGAATGGGACTACAGATCTGAAGGTATCGTGTATGTCAAGTTGCTGTGTGCCCTTCCAGAAAAGAGGACTAATACACTGAATATGCTGGCTGGTTATTTTTATTATTTATTTTTTATTTATTTGCTCACATTTGCTATCCCGCCCCAATCGGGTGTACCCGACTCTGGGCGGCTTACAAGATAAAATGCGATCACAAACCAAACCAATGAGTTCTATAACTGGCAATAGAGGCTGGAATTCAACTCTGCACTGTGTTTCCCAGGAGAAGAGCAGCCTGTTAGTTTTGGGCAAGTTACACAGTCTACACAGTTTACTCGTAAGCACCCCTAAAAGAAGGGAATAGTAAACTACATCTGAGTACCTAGCAAAATCTGGAAACATTTCCCATAAATCAGAATCAACTTGATAGCACAGTATTACTGAGCTGAACGCCCCAACAAGCTTCTAGCTAGTAGAAATGCTTGGTTTTTCTTTTGTAAATATATACACCTACTTTTCTTAAAGGCTGCTGCTATGAGACCTGAAGAATGCCCTTCCTCTATACTTAACATTTATTTCTGCAACTATGAACAAAGAATCATTAAACTGCCATTCCAAATTACAATACTACAATCACATTCACCCTCTATGAGCATTCTTGAGCCTACCTGTACTGTAGATGCTTTTCTAGCTCCCCTGACTTGTCACCATGGGTAACCATCTAAAGATGTTTTTAACAAGGTATATTTTAGCTGTTTAAGTTTACTGATATTTTTTAGTCATAGTACTGTGATCGATTGTATACTGTGACCGTTGTTGTTGTTACTGAATGTAAGCCACCCTGAGTCACCATGGTGAGCAGGCAACAATATAAATAAATAAATAGATAGATAGATAGATAGATATAGATAGATAGATAGATAGATAGATATTATTATTATTATTATTATTATTATTATTATTATTATTATTATTATTATTATTATTATTATTATTATTATTATTATTATTATTATTATTATTATTATTAGACTTGTATGCCGCCCCACTCGCCAAGCGACTCTGGGCGGCTAACAAAGTTGCAAAGTATACAATAACAAAAAACAATATATCACAGTTACAAGATATGGCATCACACAAAAAAAATTCAAAGATAGATAGATAGGGATTGCCCTAAAAATATACGTTTTAAAGATAGGCAAGCCAATATATTTCCCACTCAGATATACAATTCTGCCACAGAATGTACTAACACTCAATTCTGTTGTATATTTCAAGCTATTTATGTTTGCTGGGTGGCCCTTTGGCCCAGAATGGCAATATATAAATTTATTAATAAACAAAATAACACTCCTGTTATTAATGGGTCTTTGCTTTCCTAATGTATATTTGGTGTTGCTAAGTTCTTACTAAGACTTTTATGCACCCTAAACCCTTATTAAAAAATTGAGCTGCAAAGTTTAAACATATAATTTATAATCTAATTTTATTTTTATTCCATTCATATTAAGGTGCTCGTATGTGCTTTTTGTTTCCAGAAAGCCTGACAAATGATAAGCTCTATTTTAATGGAAATGATGGGAATGCAGTTTTAATTCCTGGTATTTAAAGCACAGATTTGTCACCCAAGGAAAGTTCATGCCTTTTTGGACGTTACTCTTTTGATGTTATCAAATAGTCCCATTTGGTTCGCTCCTTTCTTCCAGCTGAAAAGGTCAACATGAAGGGATGTGCTAATCTTACCCTTGTCCTGGACAACTGGAAATTTGCCATCATGACCGAAATCAAGAATCTTCTACTCTTTGATCACCAGACTGTGTTGCCTGACTATGGGAGGTGAGCAGGAGGCAGGGCAGAGGGCAGAAGCGGCTTCAAGCACATCCTACCAGGTCTGTAGCTGATCTGCTTGACTTGAGACCTGGCAGCCTCAACATCACAGCCAAGCAATGGTTCAATATACTTTGTATTTTCTCTCAATCTGTGAAACACAAGGTTGGTGGGCCACCTTTTGCCTGTTACTAATTATACATATAAGGGACTGTGGTGGCTTAGTGGCTAAAATGCTGAACTTGACAACCAACAGGTTGGCAGGACAGCAGTTCAAGACCCAAGTGCTGCATGATGGAGTGAGTTCCTGTCTTTGCCCCAGCTCCTGCCAATCTAGCAGTTCAAAAGCAAGAAATTGCAAGTAGATAAATAGGTACTGTTTAGGTGGGAAAGGTAACAGCATTCTGTGCACTTCAGTGTCTAGTCATGCCTGCCCCATGACCATGGAAACATCTGCATATGCAGACACCTCTGGCTCTTGGGCTGTAAATGGGGATGAGCACCAAACCCTATAGTCAGATATGACTGGCTTTTGAGCAAGGGAGACATTTACCTTTACCTAATTATACATGCTCAGTCTAAAACAGGGGTGGGCAATATAGATATTCCAACTGTATTTACTCCCCAGTTGCCGCAGCTATCCAAAAATAGCATTTTAATACAATTACTAAGGAAACAAAATTGTACTCGCAGAAATACATATCTACTGCACTTTAAAACAAGGTACATAATCCCATGTGCTGCTTTGGAAAGGAAATTTCAGGGATTTTGCTGCCATGGCCACTGCACGGTGTCTCATTTGGTGACACAGTAAAAGAAGATGGGTGCAATCCCTGTTGGATTCGGGAAGATAGAGTGTTTGGAGTAAGTACTTTTTGGGTACTGACTTCTGTGCATCTGGGCATTTCCTGCCTAGATCATAGGTGAGGAGTGTGAGGGTTAACAGAAGTTGCTTGCTGCAGCTGCCATCAGAACTACGTAATGTACTACAGCTGAATCCCGGGAAGACTGGCTGTGGGTAAGGGGCCCTGTGTTATCACGGGAGCTGCCAGCTTTGGCTCTGGATGGGGCAGTTCTGCCCCAAACAGACCCGGTGCGTAATCTGGGGGTCCTCCTGGACTCACGACTACTGTTCGAAGAGCAGGTGGCAGCTGTGGCCAGGAGGGCTTTTGCACAACTCCGTGTAATACGCCAGTTACGCCCACTCCTAGACCGGGACGCCTTGCTCATGGTCAAACACGCTCTGGTCACCTCCAGACTTGATTACTGTAACGCACTGTACATGGGGCTGCCCTTGGTGACCATTCGGAGGCTGCAGCTGGTCCAGAATGCGGCGGCCCGGGTAGTGATGGGGTGCGGGTGTTATACTCATGCCGCACCGCTGCTTTGGGAGCAGCACTGGCTGCCAGTAGGTCTCCGGGTGCAATTCAAGGTGCTGGTCATTACCTTTAAAGCCCTACATGGTAGTGGGCCAGGATACCTAAGAGACCGCGTCACCCCAAGAACATTGGCCCGTCCCACCATGGCGGACCGGAGAGGCTCTCTTGTCATACCATCGGCCAGAGAGGCACGCCTCACTGGCACCAGGAGGAGGGCCTTCTCTGTGTTCGCCCCGGCCCTTTGGAACCTCCTGCCAACTGAGCTGCGCCTACAGACAAAGCTCCTGCCCTTCCGAAAGGGCCTAAAAACCTGGCTGGCAGGGCAAGTGTGGGGACCCGGGAATACGGGATCCCATGTAGGGTGGCTGATCTAAGGGACAGCCACCCTTTCTGTTTTCTATTTTGTATTAATGTTCTTTGTGAACTTTTAAAGTTTTAAATTAATACTAGTATTATATTATTATAGGCTTAATTTTTTATTTTAACTCATGTGTAAGCCACCCAGAGTCAGGTTTACCTGATTGGGGTGGGATAATAAATATGAGTAAATAAATAAATAAATAAATAAATAAATAAATAAAGTGCGCATCTTCTTGGACATTACAGTCAAACAGCATCTCCAGGGCCAAACATTGTTCATCCCTGGCCTGTGTATACTCCTCTTGCAGTGTGTGAAGTGAAATAGCCATGGGTGAGCCATGAACCCTTGCTAGAAGGCACCTCCTTGTGATGTTGTGGTTTATAGTAAAGTCATTATTACTTTAGAACTGGGGTTCCCGACATTTTCAAGCTGGGGGCCGGGTTACACTCTCTAAGTCAGCTTCGAGAGCCAGATGGCCATTTTGCCCTGCCTGCATGATGGGTTTCTTGAATGCCCTTGGAGGGGGGGGGCACATGAAATGGCATCATGGGCCGGATCTGACCCATAGGCCTTAGGTTGGGAACCTCTGCTTTAGAAGAAAGCCAAACCACATACAGTACTCAATTTTTTTAAAAAATTAACACTTTGTTGCCTCTCTTTTGCCAAGGATTAAGCCTCTTTCTGATGCCCTTGATGACCTGTACAAAGAATTCAATGCCCTCAAAGAACGTCTTGGAGAACTGTCCACACGATTTGAGGGAGTGGAATCCTTCATAGATGAAAAGAACAAAGGCCAGAGCCAGCCTGTTGCTCAGCCTCACCTCAGGGTTTCCGAAATGGAGGAAGGAAAGGCAACGGTCCTCTTGCCAGCCAAGAGCCGGAGGGTCGTCATCCGGAATAGGAAGAAGCCCACACAGCCTCTGCCAGAGGGAGCACAATAGAAATCCCAAAGAGTTCACTTGTCGGCCCCAGAGCATTGTGGAAATTGCCAGCTGTTCTAGTAGCCAGAATGCACCTCTCTCTCTCCCCACTTTTTTCCACAACGCACTGTCCCTGAACAAGAGTATAGTGTGAAAGACCTAGATAAGAGGAACAGTTAGGAACCCTTCTTTGGCTAGTAAGTCATGGGCCACAATTGTATGGTGTCCTAGTGTTACAATGGTCCAGAGATCCTGGCACTATGACTTCTGGAAGGAGGTCTTGCAGATAAGTAACCCAAGCCAAGAAGTGTCTATTCTTCAACATATATATGCAGAGCTACATTTCACTGTGAGGCCTTGGACTTCCATTCCAACAGGCACATATTTCAACTTGTACCTCTCAATAATACCATAACCAGATAGGCATCTGAAACGGTTGTATTCTCAGCATTGCAGATCCCTATAGACCAGTGATGGCGAACCGTGTCACTCCAGGTGTTCTTGGATTTTAATTACCAGAAGCCCAAGTCAGCACTCCTGCTGATCACGGCTTCTGCTAAATGAAGTTCAAGAACATCTGGAGTGCCACAGTTCGCCATCACTGCCATAGGCCTATTGAACCTTCTGGAAAGGAGTTAGCAACTGTAGCCAGCAAAACCCACGGTGGCTACACTCAGGATCAAGGTCACCGATGGTCATTGCAGCCAAGGAACATTAAAGAACGTATTAGCTTTAACATATTAATCTGTCCTTCACAATGTGTAGACCGCACATTTCTAGCAAGCAGAAAAGCCATAGATTTTCAACATGCAGTCTGACATAGGATGGTAGTGCATAATTTCTTATCTTTATGATGCTGTGTGCAACATGTCAATTAAGCATTAAAATATGCAACCTCTAGAAATCCTTAATGCATCTGATGACTAACTCCAGCTGCTTATCCTAGTAGAGGGAAATGAAGGCAGTCGATAAATAGTAATCAAACTGTGCTTGTAGATGCTGTAGGAAAAAACCCAGTTAACTCTGAACACTGAATCCATAATTAGCTCCCCTCACCCCTGTGTGTATGCGTGCATGTGTGCACGCGTGTGCGTGATACAAATAAATTCCAATTTTTCCTATCCCTACTGCAACAAACCAGAAGATACTTAAGCTTGCATGTGTGTTTATCTAATAAAAACTCTGTTTTTCATTTGTCTTGTTAGAGTGAACAAGCCCAATAAAAACACAGGCTAATTTTATATAGCTACATGCTACAAAAATGCATGTAAAAATGTGTTTATACTATACAGTACTCGATATTTTTATGGACAGAAGATTTGAAAATCTCAACTATTTAACAGCTAAATGGCACCTGGACTGGAATTTTAGTCATTTCTTGAAAGAGATTTGTCTGTGAAGTACTGTAGTTGTCTCCCCCTATATTTAATTCGTTAATGAGCCAAACCGAGCTTTTGGATTGTTAAGACACAAAAAATCACGTCAGTTCAGTGAGACAACAAAGCAAACATTCAGTTGTAAACAAGGGGGGATCGTTCCCCCTACACCACTTGCTCTGCAAGCCAAGGTTCCTTCTCAGAAACAGGAAACATCAGGCCAAACTGCCACATAGCCAAATATCACAGATAATCTTGAGCCAGATTATGAGTAACCGCATTTTATATAATACTTTCCACACCCGGGGGGGGGGGGGGGCCCTAAGAGGCACTCTTGTTTCCTGATATTTGCGTGTGGCTGCTGGGCATTAGCACATCCCAGCTATATCTTTCCTTGTGGGGTCCTTATCATCGGGCCAAAATCCTACTGTTCCAGCATCATTTTTGTTAAAGGTCTAGCACAGGAGTTCTTAACCTTTTTAAACTGGGGCCCTGGTCACGCTCCCTCAGACAGCTGGATGGCCATTTTGCCCTTCCTCCACCACATGGCACTTCCTGGTGTGGTGGCGGGCCACATGAAATGGCACTTGGGCTGCATCCGGCCCACAAGCCACAGTTTGAGAATCCCTGGTCTAGCAATTTTAAATTGCTGCCATGGAGGGCTTTTTAAAAGTGTCAGGCACAAGAATCGAGCACCCCTGATAACACACATCCTAGACACAAAGAGATTTGTTGCATAGATCTTTGCCTCTTTACTTGACAGTAAGTGACATACTATTAACTAAGAATTACTTCCAATTACGCACCTAAAGACTATGCCACTAGCCATTCTCTGAGCTATATGATATGTTAATTCACATGCCACCCCAGACTTAGAAGAATCAACATGGTTGGCAGTTCCTAAAATTCTTGACGACAGTTCCCAGTTGTGCGGAAAGTGTTCTAGTTTTAACCAGAAAGGAGATTTTTAGCAAGTTTTCATACATTTCATCACCAGGGCTCAAGACAGACTAAGCCTTACATCCTTCCAGTAAAATGAGGACTCCGCATGTTGGGGGCAAAATGCTAATTAAATTGTGCACCGTCCAGAGAGTGCGCTAAGTGCTATACGGCGATATATAAGTGTAATTACTATTGCTATATAATTTTAGGAATTCCTACTAGAAATTGTACTATGGATTCTGATTTTCCTCAGGATCTTGCAGGAGATTCCTAAAGACTGGAAAGTATATAATGTAGGTAAAAATAATTGTTGTTCAGTTGCACAGTCGATTCGACCCTTTGCAACCCCATGGACCACTGTCCACCAGGCTCTTCTGTCCTCCACCATCCTCCTCAACTCGCTCAGCTCTGTACCCATTGTGTCTACAATACCATCTAGCCATCTCATTTTTGGCCGCCCCCTTCTTCTTTTGCCCTCCACCTTTCCCAGCATCAAGGCTTTCTCAAGTGAATCTTCTCTTCCCATTCGATGGCCAAATTACTTTAGCTTCATCTTTACTATTTGACCTTCTAAGGAGCAGTCAGGGTTAATTTCTTCTAAGATTGACCTATTTGTTCTCCTCGCTGTCTAGGGGACTCTCAAAACTCTCCTCCAACACCATATCTCAAAGGCATCTATTCTTCTGCGCTCTGCTTAGAATCGGACAAAACTAAGATTCTACTCTTGCTGAACCCGTACCTCTGGAGTGATTTTTTTCCCTCTCTTCTAAAACCTACTACAGGGACAATAGACATTGATAGTCTTTTCAAATGGGTTTGGTGCGTTGTCACCTTGGACAATTGTGAATTGCAGTCGCCAAACAATTAAAGGGCCACAGGTTTTCTACCCCTTCTCGAAGACTATGATAATTGTTCTAACTTTAAAAAACTGCATTTGCAAAACTTCACTCAATTTATTTATTTTTATTTATTCTTCAAATTTCTATTGCCACCCAACTCGGCAACGACTCTGGGCGGCTAACAACAATTAAAAGCAACATCAAAACTAACTAAAAGCCCTTAAAAACCCCATTACAAATCTGAAATAATTTACCTACTCACCCCACCCATTTAAAAGAGAGAGAAAAATCTTAATTGTATAAAATATTCTACAAGGAATCCTATTGGAAGATTGGTCAGGAGCCATTTGACATTGTAATGAATCTATATGTGTATATATGTGTACAGTATGTATATATTTGTCACAGACAGGAGGGTCTTAAATAAAATTAAAAAATACCCAACTAACCAGTGGCATTGTCATATGATGATACCACAGGTAGCAACCATACTATTTGGGTTTTAGATATACTGTATCTAAATGTTTCTGGCATTTCCTATTTTGGATCAAAATGGGATACTAGCATAGTAAAAGTAAAGGTCATCCTTGTTTGAAAGCCAGTCATATCCAATTCTATGAGTCAGTGCTCATCTCCATTTATAGCAAAATGTTTGCAGACATTTCCGTGGACATGTGGCAGGCATGCTAAGACACCGGTGTCCATGGAACATTGTTTACCTTCACACTAAAGTGATACCTATTTATCTACCTGCAATTTCTTGCTTTTGAACTGCTAGGTTGGCAGGAGCTGGAACAGAGATGGGAGTTTACTCTGTCGTGCAGTACTCTGGTCTCAAACTGCTGACCTGCCGATCTTCCAGTCGTCAAGTTCAGTGTTTTAGCCTATATACAAGGATATTAATAGTACTACTCAACAGATTAAGAAACTGTTCTAGAGCTCTTATAGAGTTGTCCCCATAAGAGCCTCCCAGCTAGTTTCTAACAACTCTGCTGGACAAATTAAGTGGAAATGCACAAGGCAACCATCTGTTTTTGCCTTGTAGAAAGTTCACATCTGGCACTCTCTTATTGATGCAAATACTGTATGTAGCTTATGAGCTTTCTAAAGTTGCTTGGTAACATCTGACAAAGGCTCTGTTGCTTCTCAGTTGGTTTACAGTCTTTTATCTTGGACTACTCTGCTTACACTAGTAAGCATTTTTTAAATCTAGACCAAAAAATATATATTCCTGTCTCCAAAACACTCAGTGTCGACAATTGGGTACCTTGGATCTTCTCACCCAGGTTCTGCAGTTCTGCAGAGAGCACAAAAGCTAGGCATTGTTTATTATTATTTTTAAGCAGCAATTTCAAGCATGTGTTGAAAAGGAAATGCTGAAATTTAAGAAGAACTAAGATGGCCAAGAGGGACACAGTGGCTTATTAGTTAAGATGCTGAGCTTGAGTACCAGAAGGTTGGCAGATGTGCAGTTCGAGACCCGAATGCTGCATGATGGAGTAAGCTCCTGTTGTCTGTGCTGGCTCCTGCCAAACTAGCTTGCTAGTAGATAAATGGGTACTGCTTGGGGGAGGGGGAGCTAAATATGTTCTGTGCACTCCGGTGTCTAGTCATGCCTACCACATGACCATGGAAATGTCTTTACTAAGATGGTCAAAGAAAAGAGGTCAGCAGTTCGAGACACGAGTGCCACACGATGGAGTGAGCTCCAGTCTCTGCCCCAGCTCCTGCCTACCAAGCAGTTTGAAAGCAACAAATTGCAAGTAAATAAATAGGTACCACTTTGGTGGGAAGGTAAACAGCATTCCTTGCACTCCGGTGTCTAATCATGCCTGCCACATGTCCGTGGAAATGTCTACAAACAAGAGATAAACCCTGAATCCTAAAATCTGATAAAACTGGCTTTTGAGCAAGGCTGACCTTTACCTATGATTCAAGGAGAAAACAACCCTTTTGAGTTAAGCCCAAATCTGCAGTATCCAGTAATTTAGGGGTTCTCAACCTTTTAAAGCCATGGGTTGGACCACACACCCTCAGACTGTTGGTGGGCCAGCCAGACCCCTGCCGCCACGCTGCCACTGCCCCCAATGCAGGGCCGTAGCCAGGATGCTAAATTTGGCGGGGCAAACAAATTCCAGGAGGGGCAACAATATTACACTCACATATATAACATAGGTAACACAGGATGGGTTGGGGGGGGCTGTTAGCTCAGGAGGGTTTTTGGAGGGGGCGGCTACGGCCCTGCCCCTCACCACCACTGGGACCAACCTGAGCCCCTACAACTCCCCACCACCACACACACAACACACACTGCTTCCCAGTGTGGGGGAGCTGCATGGAGGAGTCCAGGCTGTCCTCACCAGTGCTCAGCCAGAGCAGCCCCCAAGAAAGACACAGGCAGCCGCATGTGTCAGCTGCTTCCGCCACCACCTTAATCCTTTTCCCCTCTGCGTGGCTTGGTGTTGTCCCTAACTGTGATCCTAGCAGGGCAGATGTTGTAAAGCTTACAACATCTGCCCTGCTATGGAGCGCCATTATGGACACACCAAGCGGAGGGGGAAAGGATTGAAACGGTGGCAGCAGCAGAAGTATCAACTGCAGTGAGGGTGCGGGCCACATGAAATGGCGCCGCAGGCTCGATCCGGCCGGTGGGCCATAAATTGATCCGACCCACAGAAAACAGCGATGCCACCTACTGGTTACTCTGCATTACGGCTCGTTTTGGGCTTTTGACAAAGAATAGAAAAGAAAAGAAAAGAACCACTCGCGGCACCTGCTTCGGCAGCATAATGTGCTTGCTTCAGCCGTGAAAATCTGGGATTCTGTCCTAACGTTTAACTAAGCAGCTGTCAGTGATCAGAGATCTGCCAAACAAGCAGAAGGCTGTGTTTTAACCCAGTAGTTGGTTTCCCAGTGGCCACCAATGCAGACCAGAGATGGAGGGGGAAGGAGGCTGTCACCAATGCCGCCTCAGGCCGCAAATTTTCACTGTCATGAAAGGGTTCCGAATTGCTGTTATCTAACATGTAAACATTGCATTGCAGTGCCAAGGGGAGTGGGAGCTAACACTGGTGGTATATTTATGCCTCATGGGCAAAAACTGCAAGAGATAACTGATAGGGAACCTGCCCCTGAAGTGAAGGTTTCACCTCCTACCCAACTCATTTCATGAATTATTCGGTTCTTCTCAGTGATGGGATGTAACAGGTTCTCACCAGTTCACCAGAACCGGTAGTAATTTCCCCCAGTGTCCCGGAGAACCGGTAGCATCTTTTGGGGGGAACCACCTTCAGGGCTTACCTTTTCACTGGTTCCCCCACTGCGCATGCATGCCAAGCACTTGGTGTCCATGCATGCCTACAGTGCTTGGTGCGTATGCACGGCCTCCTTGCTGTCCTCCCAAGCGGGGAGGAGGAAGAGAAGCGGCAGGGCTGGCGGCTGGCAGGCCTGGCGGCTGGCAGGCCTGGCTTGGGGTTTTTGAGCAAAGCCTTGGAGTTACCTCATCAATAAGCTACACCTGTGCTGTTCCAATTGCTGTTCCAATTGGAGAATCCTTAAGGAGGTACAGTTGTTTTACATTTACATTAAGGGATATTATCCTAGAGAACTGGTACAATGACCATATCCATCTTGCAACATGGTGCTGCCCAGGCACTTATACTTCAAGGTCAGTGACGGGTTTGTGTTTGGGGTGGGTGGGTGGGTGTTTGGGGTGGGTGGGTGTATTTTAATATAATTTTTATTTTATTTATTTAATTTATTTAATGTATTTACGGGTTTGTGTTGTGGGTGGGTGGGTTGAAGGATGTGTGTGCGTGCTTATTTTTATCTTCTTTTTTATTTTTTTATATATTTTTCTTCGGCCCCGCCCATGACGTCATGACGTTAGCTCTGCCCACACTATGATGACATCACAGTGGGGTAGTAAATTTTTTGAAATCCCACCACTGGGTCTTCCACTTATCCAGAAAAGGGGGGCGGGGGTGGGAATTAAAGGAGAAAAAGACAGGGGGGAAGCAAAACACTTCAGCACCTTTTAAAAGACTTATTTCAGTGTGAGCTTTTGTCTGGGGTTTGGTATACAACGAAAGGCTGTGTCTTCCCCCAGGAACTGGATCAAGAGACCATTGAGACATGCCCATTGTTTCTCTTTTCTTCTAGTGAATGGACCTGCAACATCTCCTCAACGAGGTCCCCACCCTAATCCAGTCAGTTGGGAGCCAATTTATAGTGACCCTAATGGGGCTTTCGAGGCCAAACTGTCTCTGGTGGTCAACATTATAAAATTATAACTCTCCTATTGTGGTTTAGTGGTTAAGAAACTGAACTTAACAACTGGAAGACTGTCAGGTCAGGAGTTCCAGATCCAAGTGCTGCATGATGGAGCGAGCTGTCATCTCTGTTCCAGCTACTGCCAACCTAACGGCTCAAAAGCAAGAAATTGCAAGTACAGTAAAACGTCGTATAACAAAAATAATTCATTCTACGAGGTTTCTTGCCATGCGATTTTTTTTCATTATACGATCCCCCCCCCCCACACACACACACTCAATTAAAACCCCTAAGGAAAAAATCATATAACAGTTTTTTTCGCAAAGCGGGTTTTTCCATTGAAATCTGTTATACGATTTGTCCCAATAGGGACGCTGTATTGCATAGCGAAAATTTTCATTATACTGTACAGTAAAACCCTGGGTTACAACCGCCTTAGTTTAAGTTTGTTGTAGTTTACAATGGCAAATCCTAGGGAAATGCTGGCCCAGTTTACAAATTTCTAATCCCCCCCCCCCCCCCCCGGTTTACAAAGATCAATTCAGGACCATTTTGTTTTTCAATGCATCCCTATGGATGTTTCAGTTTACACTTTTTCCAGAAAGGACCTCTGCCGTAACCCAGAGTTTTGCTGTACTATTTTTTCCATAGGGTGTGCTCTTTTCACATAGCGAAAATTTCCATTATGTGAGGCGCCATTTTTTCCAAAACCTTTTCATTGTGATTTTTTCACCATAGGGGACATTCATTATACGAGTTTCCACTGTAGATAAATAGGTACTGCTTCGGTAGGAAGGTAACAGTGTTCCATGCACTCTGGTATCTAGTCATCCCTGCCACAGAAATTACCACAAAAATGTCTACAGACAGAGACAGCACTGGCTCTTTGGCTGTAAATGGAGATAAGCACCAAAACCTATAGTTTCATCAGTTCCACTCCACCACCCCAACAAGTTTCCCTGGCTGAACAAGGATTGGAACCCAGGTCTCCTGAGTCCTAGTCTGTCACTCCATCCACTAACAACCATAAAATTTCACAGACTGGTTATTTGCAACACCATGACAGGGTTGCAAAAGTTATTCATTGGAAATTTTGCCAGAAGTTTGGATATGAATGCAGTAAAAATCATTGGGAACATCAGGTACGGAAAGTTTTGGAAAATGAATCAAGTTCCTGTGGTACTTTTAAAATCCAAACAGACATCTGCTTCACAAAACACCTGATATAAGAGTTGTGGAAAAGAAGAAGGTCTGGATTATTGACATTGCTATAGCAGGAGATGCATGGATTGAAGACAAACAACTGGAGAAAATAAAAAAATATTGTGATTTGCAAATAGAATCAAATCAAATCAATCTTTATTATGGTCCAAGACCAGCATAGTACAGTACAACAAAAATAGCAGAAGTTGAAATATACCAAGAGACAGAAGTTAAAATGAGGGTAAAATTTATTTTTTAAAATAGCATTTCTGCTCAGAGTTCAGTAGTAGTAAAATTAGTATTTAAGATTAATAGTGTTACAACTACAGTAAAACCTCATATAACACTAAAACCTGGTTCCACAAGTCTTCGTGTTATATGATTTTTAGTGTTATCTGATCCTCTATGGGATCCATAGAGATACATTGTAACCACACAGGCTTTGGCGGTTGTTATCTGAAGCATCCCATAGGATCTTAATGTTATCTGATGCAATTCTTCCCCCCAGATTCCTTGATGTTATGCGATTTTCGTGTTATTCGATACTAATGTTATATGAGGTATTACTGTATTACTAAGCCTATAATCAATCGCTAGTGATTTTTTTAGCTGAAGGACCTTCGGCAGCATATATACTAAAATTTGCAAATTGAACTTGAGTGTCTATAGAGGAAGAAATCTGTTGTTGTACCCACAGTGATCAGAGCCCTTGAAGCGATACCTAAAGGTCTACCTACATATTTAGAAATTTGGAAATTTGGATCTATTGGACTTGAATATCCTAACTCTACAAAAAAAACAACAACCCTACAACTTGATTAGGAACTGCCTATATACTCAGACATTAACTTAACAGTTCTTAAGCTCTTGGTTAGGGCTTGAACTGTTAATTTAATACCAGTCCTCGACTGTGAATCTAATGATAAGATTTTTATTTTATAATAATAATATCAGTTCGGCATCAAGTCAATCACATCGGCCCCTTTTTCAGGGTTTTCTCAGGAGTAGAGTCCTCAGAAGTGGTTCCCCTAAAAACAGCAGAGCTCCCCAGCCAGCTGATTCTGTTCCCCAAGGACAGGGGTGCCCAAATCTTTTGGGCCGCGGGCCGATCATGTGCTTCAGGGAGCCGCTCACTAAGGCCTGGGGGCCAGGTGCGCCCCCCCGACACCAATTCATCCAACCCACGAAGCCCTCGTCACTCCTGGAACCGGAAGTAAAATGCGCCCGTACGGGGGGGCGTTTTACTTCTGCTTCCAGGAGCGACGAGGGCTTCGTGGGCCGGATGAATTGGTGTCAGGGGCCGCACCCGGCCCCTAGTTTGGGCACCACTGCCCAAGGACCACCCCCCACCCTTTATGGGGGCCACGCAGACTGCCTTGCTTGAGGCTCGTTTCGCTGGTCCCCTTCGCACAGCCAGCGATTTCCCCAACAGGGCTCCTTAAGGGATGTGGCCAACCTTGGCACTCCAGCTGTCCTTTTGGACTTCAATTCCCAGAAGCCCAAGACAATACAAATACTGATCAGGGGTTCTGGGAACAGAAGTTCAAGAACATCTGAAGTGCCAAAGTTGGCCATCACTGCCCTAAGCCAGGGGTCAGCAAACCTGGCTCTCCAGGTGTTCTTGGACTTCAATTCACAGAATCCCAAGTTAGTACACCTGGTGATCAGGGGTTCTGGGAACAGAAGTTCAAGAACATCTGAAGTGCCAAAGTTGGCCATCACTGCCCTAAGCCAGGGGTCAGCATAAACCTGGCTCTCCAGGTGTTCTTGGACTTCAATTCCCAGAATCCCAAGTTAGTACACCTGGTGACCAGGGGTTCTGGGAACAGAAGTTCAAGAACATCTGAAGTGCCAAAGTTGGCCATCACTGCCCTAAGCCAGGGGTCAGCACACCTGGCTCTCCAGGTGTTCTTGGACTTCAATTCCCAGAATCCCAAGTTAGTACACCTGGTGATCAGGGGTTCTGGGAATAGAAGTTCAAGAACATATGAATGAAGTGCCAAAGTTGGCCATCACTATAAGTCAACAACGCCCACACACACACACACCCGCAGCCTGGCTCCACTCCCACACACGCCTCCCCTCCTTCTGCTGTCCCTCTCCCTCCCCCGCTTAGCAACCACGCCTGCCACGGGGAGGTGAGCCAAGCCGAGCTCCTTGCTTTACGGCAAGATCGCAAACCTCGGGCCTCCCAGCCCGCGGCTCCCACTGGGCTCGCAGACGGTGGTTGCGACGGAGAGACAGACAGAGAGCCGTAAAGTTGAAGCCGCGCCCGGCACCTGGCGGCGAGGTGTGCTGGAGGGGAGGCGGGGTCAGAGTGGCAGACACGCCCCCTGGCAGAGGGAGAGGGGGAGCGGGATGGCTGTGTGACCCTCCATAGGGATTTTGGGGTTGGGGGGGGGGTTGGTTGGTCTTCTTTTAGCCTATTGCTGTTCTCTCCTTTGTGTGTGTCTGGGGTGTCTAATCTATATTCACTTTCTCCTCCTGACCCCCCTCTTTGTTCCTTCCTGTGGGTGGTGGGCTAGTGTGGCCCCAGTGTGTGTGTGTGATCCCCTTGGGGACAAGGTTGACGGCGTGCCCCCCTGGCTCCCCCCCCCACGTGTCTAGGGAGGGGTTTTGTGCCAGAAGCACGCTCCCTCCCATCGCACTCCCCTCGGTGGTGTGCATGCATGCCCATCTCTCAGTCTTGGACCCTCTTTTGCAGGCTGGCAGGGGCGAGCGATGGCACAGGTGGGACACCGGGTGGACTACCTGGCTGGGTTCTGCTGCCCCGTAGGGGGTCTGGCCGCTGGCAAGCCCCGGGTGCTGTGCCACGAGAACCAGATCTACCTCTCCAATGGTACCGAGTACGTCTACGTCTACGACCAAGAAGGGCGGCTGATGAAGGTAAGGGGTGGGGGGGCTGGCCAAGAAGAACCAGGGCCATCCTGGTGAATTTGGGTCGCGGGAGGGGGGAGAGCCCCCTACAAACGAGGTCAAGTGCCGTGAGCTATTCCTGAAAAAGCTGGTATCCAGGGAAGAAGGGAGGGGGAGAGAGACAGCCTTTCTAGACCCCCCCCTTCATCCATCCACCACCACCCTCTCTCACACACACACACACACTGTCACGCACAGAGAGAATCTGATGCACATTTTTGTGAATCTCTCTCATACACACACACTGTCATGCACAGAGAGAATCTGATGCAAATTTTTGTGAATCTCTCACTCACACACACACTGTCATGCACAGAGAGAATCTGATGCAAATTTTTGTGAATCTCTCTCTCACACACACACTGTCATGCACAGAGAGAATCTGATGCAAATTTTTGTGAATCTCTCTCACACACACACACTGTCATGCACAGAGAGAATCTGATGCAAATTTTTGTGAATCTCTCATACACACACACTGTCATGCACAGAGAGAATCTGATGCACATTTTTGTGAATCTCTCATACACACACACTGTCATGCACAGAGAGAATCTGATGCACATTTTTGTGAATCTCTCATACACACACACTGTCATGCACAGAGAGAATCTGATGCACATTTTTGTGAATCTCTCTCTCACACACTGTCACGCACAGAGAGAATCTGATGCAAATTCTTGTGAATCTCTCTCACACACACACACTGTCAAGCACAGAGAGAATCTGATGCAAATTTTTGTGAATCTCTCTCTCACACACACACTGTCACGCACAGAGAGAATCTGATGCAAATTTTTGTGAATCTCTCTCACACACACACTGTCACGCACAGAGAGAATCTGATGCAAATTTTTGTGAATCTCTCTCTCACACACACACTGTCACGCACAGAGAGAATCTGATGCAAATTTTTTGTGAATCTCTTAACAGCGAGTACACACAAAAGATCAAACACATGGATGCTGTGCAGATCAATCTGCCATTCCTTTGGCTCTTCTCTCAACACATGTAATTGCTCACTTGACGTTTAAACTAACCATCCCTGGTGAGAATAAACTGCCTTTGGTACAAGGTCAAGGTCTCCCTTGCTCTAAGCCACCCCAGTCCCAAATTGCCTTTGCAGTTGTGCCCCAATTGTAACAACAGTAGAAGGCTTCCTGAAGTGGTAGGTTACGAGAGCAGTCATCTGGACACGTCGAAACTGCTCTTGTGGATGGAGCACTTGCCCTCCTTTGGTTGTTCAGCTTCCTCTTTGTCTCTGTAATGTAGTAGGCTCTTTTCGTCATCAGGCATGAAGGTTGGGACCCTCTACTTGACACATGGACAGGGAACCAAGTCATATGTGTCTGTTTTTGCATTTCTTCTCAAAGTGTATTTTGAGTAATATAAATGGGGCACACAGAAAGAGCCTCCTCAAAGATTGTGGTATTTTTGAACCACAGTTGGGCGTACCCTGGTAATGGCAACCAGCTAATCTTTCTCACACTAGGTCAGGCAAAAGGAACTGCAGAATGAACTCACCAAAAGGTACCTTCATTTTGCCAGTTTCACATCTGGCCTAGACATGGGAGAAGAAGAAGAATATAAACGAGAAGCCATTTCTGTATATTTTCAGATGAATATATTTTAAATTGAACTTTTTCTCCCCCTCCCCCAAGTATATTTAGTAGAAAAATTCAGATGGGATGCCTTTGAGATGGAAGGTAAATAGGCATTAATATTTAGGGGAACTGGCAAAACTAATGGCTGAGAGACAAACTTGTAGGGACTTTACTGTATAAAAAGCAATTATGCATACTTCTGCTCATAAAAGACAGCAGGAAATTCTCTGCATGGGACTCTATACTTCTTTTTAGCCTCCTGACTGTAACCAGCATCTTTGCTTCAGGCAATTTTGCATACGATTTATGAGCATTTAAACCACATAGAAATCCTTCCTCAGAATTTGCATAGGTTAGTCTAGTTGCTACTATTTGCTTGGTCACCAAGGGCAACTGAGCATTTCTAAGGGGCAAATGTACAATTCCCCCCCCCCCCCCAAGCAGGCCTTGATTTAGCAGAGAAGCTTGTTACAACCTAGACTTAGCATTAAAAGCCTGTGCCTTTTGGATGTTTGTCTTCTGCAAAATTGACAGGCACGGGCTGCTTGATGTGGAAACCCAGTGTTAGCCATTTAAATCCTTAATTAGATATGCTGCTGACTTTTCCTTTCCTTCTTGCTTTAACAGTCTCTTGGAGCAGGTTAATTTCTTGCTTCATAATCAGCCAAGAGGAAGCATTAGTGTCTTGTTCCTGACACTTCCCTGTGATGATTTTGGGATTTTAATTTTTTAAACTATATCTGCCTGTTATAAATCTGCCTCTACATTCTAGAATAATCCTTGCAACTCTGAAAGAAAGAACATTTTTATTCTTTGTTGATGAGTAATGCAAAGTGTTTTTCATATATAGATTCCAGATTTATTTTCATGACACGTCTTAGCATTATGTTAAACATATCCCTTTAAATTATCCTCTTGATTGTTTCTAAGGAACCCATTATGGTAATATCTGGCTCAGCCTCCTACAGCTTGTTCTCAAGCAGAGAAGTAGGTCACAAATGGGTGAACACTCCTTTAAAAAAATATGTATATTACTGGTCTCCCAGATCACATGTGGTGCTGGAAATTTAAATTTTGATGGCTCTCATACAAAGAGGGTGCTCCGTCCTCTGTTTTGTGAGTTGCTGCTGCAGCTTTATTCTGGGCTACTGCTTGCTCTGAAGATGAAGACCCATCTTGGATAAAATATGTCACTTGTTCATTGGTAGAGTGGAGTAAGAATAGCAGTTGCTAGGGATTTAGACAGAAGAATTACACATAAATGATTAGATAACATAAACCTTGTGGATTGCAGTATGTGCTTTTCAGACATGGAAGCGTAGACCTTGTACATCCCCAGCTAGATGACAAATAAGATCCAGTTGATTTATGAGGCTGAAGGTTGCTTTAAATCAAAGTGGTTACAGATATAATGGCTTCTGACTATATGCCACAGGGTGCATGAAATGATACCCAGAGGAGGCCGTGTCTGGCTGTGATGCAGGATGGGCAGGAAGTAACAAATGCTTGTATGGAACTTTACTACTTCTCCCACATCTGTGTGGTTGCAGTGTTTGATTGAAAGAAATTTCCAGGGCATTCCTTCTGCCATAATCCCCCCCTCCCAAAAAAAATGATCTACATTACATCTGTATAAGTTTTTAAATAGAATTTGCACCAAGCCTCTGACAGTTGAGTAATATGAAAGAATCAAAGCTAAGCATCTCCCATTTTGTATGCACGGCAGGAAAAGTTTCTCTTGGTATTTTTTTTGTTATGCCCTGTTGCTGTTAATGTTCATTTTATTATTACACCTTGACACGTGAACAAGGCCAGTAAAAACTGAGAAACGATCCTGTATTATGAAAGTGTAGACTGGAGTCCTGGTGGTGCAGTGGTTAGTTAAACTGCTGTTCTGCAACTAAAAGGTTGTGAGTTTGATCCTCACTAGAACCCAAAGTTGACTCACCCTTCCAAGGTCAGTAAAATGAGTGCCCAGCATGTTGGGGGCAAAATGCTAATTCACTTGTGAACCGCCTAGCACTAAGTGCTATGGGGTGGTATATAAGTGTGATTGCTTTGCTTTTGCTTTGCATTCCACATGAACTGCCTTTTGCAACTTCCTTAGAGCATCAGGATCCTTTATATTTAGAGAGCTTCCACCCTTTTCATCCCATAATGGGAATGTGTCCTTAGAAGGTCAAATAGTAAAGATGAAGCTAAAGTACTTTGGACATCAAATGAGAAGAGAGGATTCACTTGAGAAAGCCTTGATGTTGGGAAAGGTGGAGGGCAAAAGAAAAAGGAGGCGGCCCAAGATGAGATGGCTAGATGGTATTGTAGACACAATGGGCACAAAACTGAGCGAGTTGAGGAGGATGGTGGAGGACAGAAGTGCCTGGCGGACAGTGGTCCATAGGGTTGCAAAGAGTCGGAATCGACTGTGCGACTGAACAACAACAACAAAATCCTTCCTTTAGAGAGCATGACATTTGGTTGTTTAAACAAGGGGATGAGCTGTCACAATGCCTCTGAATGCCTTCCCTCCCGTGTGGTGCCAGTAAAGATCTTCTAAAATGTTCTCCTTCCTAGGCTGTCTACAGATTTCCTGATCAAGTGTGGCACGTGGAACTCCTCCCCATTCAACAACAGCTGTATATCCTGTGTGCTGGAGTTGGCATTTACTGTATTTCTTTGGACTATCAGAGCAGGTGAGATATGGACCATTGCCCCCTTTAGGCATGTAAAGTACCATTTTGGCCCTGAATCTGGATGTGTCATTTATTTGGAAGGCTGAATCAAGCCTTCACTTAGTCTGCCTCAGAATTATTGACTTCACCTCCAGGCAGCGACAATCTTATGTTTTCAGGCAGGTGTCTTTCTTACCTTTACCTGGAGATGAACCTGGGACTTTGACACTCAAAACTGGTGCTTTACCATTTTGTCAGAATGCTGTGAATTATTAATATAGGCAGGTGTGGGCCAGAAACATGGGGGAACAGACTAATGGGTTTTAGTTTGTTTGTTTTGATATGGCATCGTTCCATGTGGTTACTTTTCAGAGTACAAAAGAAGTAGACCTTGCCCTAAGACTAAGTGTTGATGCAAGAGAAACAGCAGAGGAAGAAAAGAGGGGAAACTACTGTAGTTGAGTAACCAGTGTATAATGGGTCTGGATACATCTTCTTGGGCTTCATACAAGTCAACAGGGCGTGTGCATGCATGACTGCCTAAAGTCTTAATGGGAAAAGTTTCTTTTGAAGAGGAATTTGGGAGATGTAGAAGTGATAGATTGGGTAGAAGTGATAGATGTGTTTTGGAATGCAGTTCCTTGGTACATGAGTCCACTCAGGTGAAAAGGCAGAATCTTAAGAAGCAGCAGGAGGTTTTTGAAGGTCACTGAAGTTCTTTCAGCAGGAGGTTTGGAGACAGTGGGCAGGGGGTGAGTTAGAGAACAAAAGAGAGGAGGATTTTCAGGACTTGTTTCCTGAGGTGGAATGTGTGGCAGGGGTGCCTTTTCTTCTTCAAAGCCTTAGCACAGAGGTGCTCAAACTACAACCCACAGGCCGGATATGGCCACTGACACTATCCGGCCCACATCACCTTTGTCGCTCCCAGAAGCGGAAGTAAAACACGCTCTCCCGTACGGGAGTTTTTTACTTCCGCTTCTGGGAGTGACAAGGATGGTGTGCACTGAATGAATTGGCGTCAAGGGCTGGATCCAGCCTGCAGGCCATAGTTTGAGCACCCCTGGTCTAAGCAGAGAAAATGGCAGCCTAAAATCTATCTCATCCTGTTGGAAAACAGATTGCAAGGCACGTTTTACTTCCGCTTCTGGTGGGAGGAACCACGTGACCAGCCCATTGAACCACATGACTGGCCCATGGCCTGAAAAGTTTAGGAGCAGTTCCCTCCCCCATCAAGAACTGGGACACGTTAGACCATTTTTCTTTTAAAAACATTGATATCAGCTGAACAGAGAGGTGAATTTGATCAGGTTTGCTGCAGGAGTTATACTCCATACTCCCAATATAATTTTCCTAGTTCAGATTTACAGTGAAACATCTTGGGCCAGGGTGGAGAGAGCACCATTAGATGTGTGCAAGTTTAGTTTAGTTTAGTTTTTCCACTGGGAAAGTAGTACCAAGTTGGGTCACATGTTACAGCAGCCACAGTCTAACCAGCATTTCCCAAACTTTAGGTTTTGGACTTCAGTTCCCAGAAGCCTCAGTCAATTCCCCAAAACACTGATCAGCCAATGTACTGACTTAGGCTTCTGGGAAGTGAAGTACACCAGTGTTCCACAGAACATAATTTGGGAAAGATTCTAAATTATTTCTCCTTTCCACTTGTGTGGTTGCTCTTCAGGGTCACTCACATCATGTCAACAGTAGTCCTCAGTCTCTGCCATTGCTCTCCAGTGCCCTTTGACAGAAGCTTTAGAGCAGTGGTTCCCAAACATTTTTTGGTCATGCCCCACCTAAGCATCTCTAAAATCCTGATGTGCCCCCCCCCCAAGATATATAATTATTCAAAAAGTGAACTCCTATTCACCTGGAGGGAGCCTAAAATGCCATTCACTGTTAATAACACATTCTCCAATTGCGCCCCCCCCCAAAAATAATAATAATAATAATAATCAAATTGCCCTTCCTTGTGGGAACCACAGCATTAGAGTCTTTAGGGGCAGCAAAAGGATTATATTATTAGACTCGCCCCTGTCTAAAACAATAGCTTTCCTCTGCTCCAGCTGACTGAACCCAAATTTAGCTCTGTGAAGCATGGGCTAAACATTCTGGTTTTTATACTTCATTTCTGTTATTACTCTTGGGCTGGCTTAGTGGTTCAGATGCTGAACTTGATGACTGGAAGGCCAGCAGGTCAGCAGTTCGATTCCTGAGTACTGCACAATGAAATGAACTCCCGTCTCTGTCCCAACTCCTGCCAACCTAGCAGTTTGAAAGCAAGAAATTGCAAGTAGACAAATAGGTACCACTTCGGTGGGAAGGTAAAGACTGTACCGTGCACTTCGATGTCTAGATATGCCTGCCACATGTCCACGGAAACATCTGCAAACGCAGACAGCGCTGGCTCTTTGGCTGAGATATTTCCTTGTTTGCCTTGAAGGTTAGCGAAGCAGACCGATGGCAAGGAAAACGACTGCTTCTCTTGTGTCCTCCCCATGGGCTCTGAAACCTGCACCTTTCCCGATGCCTCACTTTGCACCTTCACCCTGCTGAACGACGTCCTGCTCACCCTCTCCCAAGTCCAAGGGAAGTGGTGCATGAACCTCCACAAGCTCCCAGGCTCTGAGGACCAGGAGGACTTGCCACGTCAGCCCATCTGCCATGTGGACATCACCACCAGCACCAATGGAGATACGGCCCTTGCCCACTTCCTGCCTGTTTTATGTTGTGCATCCTCTCCCAGGGCTAGCAACCAGAAGGAGGGCCTTTGCCATTCGGGGGGCTTTGTGCTGGAGGAGCCTCTTTTTAGCCTCCTCTTTGGCATCGACGCAGCCATGATGGATTCTCCCATGATACTCTGTGGCTTCCCTGACGGCCAGCTCTGTTCCGTCCCCCTGAAGGCCCTGAGTTCTCCTGACCATCGCAGCTGTGAAGACTCGCCGGTCAAGATCCTCCATCATTTGGAAGAGCCAGTTGTCTTCATCGGGGCCTTGAGGACAGAGCGGAAGTCTCTGGATGGGGAGGAACTACCGGCCTATGGAGATGTGGGCTGTGACTGTGTGGTGGCTTTGGGTCACTATGGCAAAATGGTGGCCATCAAGGCAGCTCCAGGAGAAGAAATCAAGATCCCAGAGCTCCGAGAGTATTACCTGCAGGGGCCTGTTCTGTGTGCAGCGTGTAGCGGAGGGAGTCGTATGTACTACAGTACCCATTCAGACATCTATGCTGTTGACCTGGACAGCAACAACCCTGAGGCTGAGAAGGTGGAGGACTCTTCAGGGACCCTCCCATCAGCCTTGTCCCCGGCCAGCTTAAGCATCTGCAGTGTGGTGGCCCTTTCTTTATCTTCTCGGGAATCAGAAGGTATGAAGACATACGTAAAGATTATTTGTGGGGCTGGAATGAGAGAGTCAAGTTTGATGTGAGGGATGCTGCATGTATACACAAATGCAGTCCTTAAAAGGAGAGATGGGGGGAACTGAGGAGAGATTTATTGCCATCAAGATGTGCCTTAATAGCCATCATGAATTCTGGTTCTAGTTCCTCCCAGATTATGTGCCTCAGCCAAATCTGGCCCTGGGGGAGATGCCCTCACCTGCGTGACTTTTTATCTGCTAACGCAGATGTAGAATAAGGGCAGTAGTCTCTCTGTGGGTACTTCATGGTGACGAGATGTTTCTGTACTGCTTTGCTGTGTGTCAGTGTCGAACCAGACGCCACAGGATACATTACGGACAACGGATGCCTTCTCTGAAAATTGAAGTGGCTGGTTGGAACATGTAACTGTTTTGGGTTGGGAGGGTTCAGGTCCCACCACACACACAAAATCCCTGCAAAGAGGGTGGTGTCAGGACTGTAGCCATGTCTCCTTTAATTATAGCAGTAGCAATTATGCTTATATACCGCCCCATAGCGCTTAGTGTATTCTCTTAATGCAGTTCACACATGAATTAGGATTTTGGCCGCATCATGCTGGGTACTCATTTTACCAGGCTTGGAAGGATGGAAGGCTAAGTCAACCTTGATTCTTATCAGGATTGAACTCACATTTTGATTGCAGTACAGCAATTTAAACTCTGCACCACCATTATGAAGTGGCTGAGTTGAAAAGCTGGGTGGACATTTTTCATCTGGTGCTGTGGCCTTGGAACCAGCTTTGTTCTTTCCCGCTTTGGGTCAAGATGGGGAGCTAGGGATCAAACTCTTGTCAGAGGGGAGAGTAAAAACCGTGGCTTAGTCCAGTGGTGGGATTCAGTTCGCACCAGTTCACCAGAACCAGTAGCAGAAATTCTGGCTGGCCCCTCTGCCCATCCAAGTTTTAAAATAAAATAGTCTTCATTTGTGTGCAATGCAGGGCTTCCCCCTGGCCATGCCCACCATACCACGGCCACAGAGTAGGTAGTAAAAATTTTTTGAACCCCACCACTGGCTTAGTCTCAGTTAAAAGACTCGGCCGAAGGGCTCGTAATGCCTGACGTGGATGCCTAGCTTTGCTCTCTGGGCATGGAAAAGCAAGACAGGGCAAAGATCTCTTCGTTGGGCTTGCCATCAGTGCCACAGAGTCAAGTGTTTGTAAACCCCAGCAGAGCGTGTTTGCTTCCCCACCCTGTTGGCTTCCAATTAAACAATAAGGACAAAAAGCAGCAGAGAGCCATTGGGAGGCAGTGGGGCTTGGGGAGAAGGGCATCCCCTGGATTGAGACCTTTGCTGGGCTAGGTTAGGCTCTCTCCCTCTATCCCCCCCCCCCCCCGTGACTGTGGTGGCTCAAGTGGCTACGATGCTGACTGGAAGGTTGGAGGTCAGCAGTTCGATACCCGAATACTACAGAATGGAGTGGGTTCCCGTCTCTGTCCCAACTCATGCCAACCTAGCAAGAAATTGCAAGTAGATAAATAGGGATCACTTCGGTGGGAAGGTAAACAGTGTTCTGTGTGCTCCGGTGCCTAGTCATGCCTGCCACATGTCCACATAAACGTCTGCAGAAGCAGACAGCGCTGGCTCTTCGCCTATGAAACAGAGATGAGCACTGAATCCTAGAGTTGGATACAACTGGCTTTCAAGCAAGGGTGACCTTTACCTTTACCTTCTGTGTGTGTGTGAGAGAGTGTGCGTGTGCATGTGTGAGAGAGAAAGAGAGATGGGAAATGGTTGGCCGCCTCTGTGTTGTTGGCCTGCAAGCTCCCCTTTCCAAGCATGGCGGCCAATTCCCTGGGAACTTTCCTGTCTTCCCCATCCAGGGAGCTGTGAGGCCTTTGGACAGATGCTGGGGGGGGGGGGGGGGCTTTGGGCATTGGGTTTGGGAGTCGGGGCAGGACTCAACTCTCTGTGGATTCAGCCTCCTGCACAACCTGTGGAGCTCCATCAGAGGAAGCCGAGGCACTGGGCAGAATCTCTCGCCTACCAAAATGGTTCTCACTACTGCTAAGATCTGTGAGGGATGGAGCCATTCAGAGGCTTTGCCTTTTCTTCTGCAGAACAGCTGCATTGTGCCGTCTCTCTCTCTCTCTCCATGTGAGAGCCATTAATATCCTGTGTGCAGGAAACATCCTTTCTCAGCAGCAGCAGCAACCGCCGGCAGGAGGCAGAGCAGACTCAGTGGCCTCCACTTGGCTTTGCCTCTAAAGCAGTGGAGGAATGGGCTGGGGGTTCAGCAGAGGCCAAAGAGGGACTAATACAGTGATGGCGAACTTTGGCACTCCAGCTGTTCTTGGGCTTCAGTTCCTAGAAGTCCAAGTCCCATACGTGCAGTAAACCCATTCGTGTGGATTCACAGGGACTTGGGCTTCTGGGAATTGAAGTCCAAGAACAGCTGGAGTGCCAAAGTTCGCCATCACAGGACTAGGGCGTCTCAGGACTCTTTCCCTCCACCTAGGAGGCCAATGAAAGCTGTCTTACTCCAACCCTGATTTCATGGCACTGACTAACGGAGGGCACGTGTGTGCATGTGTGTGTGAACAGTAGTGCTTGTGGTGCAAGGATGTAAAGTAAGGAGGGAGAGACTCGTAAGCCCTGCTCTCTTTGTGCTGCCAGGTTCCTGAGCCCATCACAAAAGCTCCTCTTTCCGTCCATGTTTCTGCATATTCTTCTTCTGTGTCTAGACTAGATGTGAACCTGCCAAAACGGAGGCACCTTTGGGTGAGTTCATTCTGCAGTTCCCGTCGCCTGACCTAGTGTGAGAAAAATTAGCCTGCAACACAAGGTTGCCATTACCAGGATACACATGATTGTGGTTCAAAAATACCACAAGCTTCGAGGAGGCTCTTTCTGTGTACGCTGCATATTCATGAGCACCAGCAATGTGGCTTGTTAAAAATGGAATTCTGGACATCCTGGGAAGCTAAACCTTACTATACCCAGTATTGGATTATGTCCCACATGCTCTCCTGCATGCACACTGTGAGCTATTTTCTCCAGTTTCTGGAGCCAATGTCCTAAGGGTAAAAGCATGGAGATCAGAAGGACATTTATCCCTTTTGGAGGAAGGCAGCAGGAAGGCAGGAAAGGCCAAGTGCGCTGCTTCCAGGTGAAAGGAATCCAGCCGCCGGAGCCCTCAGTTAAGTGTTCAGCTTGTGCGCTTTGGTGGACCAAAGCTTCGTTTTGGCATCCCTCCCAGCTTGCAGCCTTCTGTGGGGAAGAAGCAATGGGAAGCCACTTATCTTCCTGAGACTCCGTCACGTGCCTGGCAGCAAAGAGCTGGGGGGGTTGCTTTGTAGTGAAAGAGGCAAGGCAGCCACAGAGAGCTGCCTTTTCTTGGCTTCCTTTTCTCTGCATGGTGCCTAGGACTGACTGCTGTGCATCTTTTCTATGCCTTGTGTATTCAGCCTCCTGGTGCCATTGATTTCCTATGTGTGATATACCCCCGTGTGATCTACCACCTTGCTCATAGAGTCACAATAAGGGAGCATCAGCTTTTGAAATTGCTTTCTTTGGGTGTGGGGACAGGATCCAGACAAATGTGCCTGTAGCTTCTAAATCTCCAGCTAAGGCTAACCTATAAGGCTATTTTTTTTACTTACATTTAACAGTCCAGTGGGATGTCCAGTGGTTGTCAGATTGCCTATCTTTTTCTGGTGGTTTTCCTATGGAGCTTTGCTCTATGCCTTTGCAAAGATTCTTTAGTAATCCAGTATCCTTTCAAAGAGGGAATGCTGGGAATGCCAGAGGTATGTTTTGGGGCTATAGCACCCAGAAACTCCCAGGCAGCATAGTTGGGAAGCTATTGTCTAAAATAGGGGTCAGCAACCTGTGACTCGTGGGCCAAATCCAGCCCATAGTGCCAAATCATCCAGCTCCTGCCCTCACGCCAACCGCTGCTGCCGCCAGTGGAAGCCACTGTGGACACATTTACAACAGCCACAGATGTGTTTACAGCAGCGTTTATTCTGGGGGTAGACCACCAGTCCAGCCCTCTCAACTGTTTGAGGGAGCGTGACCCGGCCCCCGACTTTAAAAGGTTGCCAACCGCTGATCTAGAAACACGAATCACCTGTCTCTGGGAATAATAACATTATGGATGGCGTAAGGCTGACTACATCCCTCTTCACTGGCCACTCTGGCTGGCACTTTGAGGAAATGTAGTCCATTACTTTCTGGAGAACCACATGGGTCCTACTCCACCTAAAAATCCAGAGGAATTGTAGGGGATCCTTGTGAAATGCAGCTAGTCTCATGCTCTGTGCAGAGCCAGGATCTTTGGTAATTCCCAGTGGTTCGATGTGTATTGGTATCCAAGATATCGCAAAAGACCCAGGGGAAGACCACCTCGCAGATGGGAAGTTTTTCTCAAGAAAAATGTTGTACCTACTTGGAGAAGAACTGCCAGGGACAGATCGCTATGGACAGAAGTTGTGCAGAATGTTGTTGCGGAGACGTCTACTCATGCAAAGACTCCTCCCTGATACTCCCAAGGTATCCAAGATACCAATGTGTATATGCTGGAGGCCAGGTCCTAAAAATTGTAAAACAGTTTAATTATCATGGTAGGTAGCATCACGGATGCAAGTGAGGGAACAGAAGCAGATGTGAAATGCTTGCTTTGGACACTGCCCTCTATGGTTATTGCAATTAAGAACAGAATATTTAATGCCTTTGTTGTACTGATTGCCATCTATGCCAGTGAGACCTGGAAGTCTACAACAAAAATCACCCAAAAGATTAATGACTTTCAGCAGCATTGCATTAGAAAGACTCTCTCCATATTACATATCAGGATCATGTTATAAACGAAGAAGTGTTACAAAGATGTGATTCCCGAAAACTTTCAGCGTTAATAACAGAACAAAGAATGCACTTTGCTTGAGTGAGAAATGTAATATTGGCTTGTCAGCCAGTGGTTCCCAACAAGGGGTACACAGCCCACTAGTGGACTTCAATTCCCAGAAGCCTCAGTCAGTACATTGGCTGATCAGTGCTTTGGGGAAATGACTTAGGCTTCTGGGAATTGAAGTCCAAAAACCAGCATTTGGGAAACACTAGACCTTACCAGGATGACATTTCCTGAGTTGTCCAGGCATTTGCCTGATAGTTTGGTTGTTGGTTCTCTCTGGTTCACCCATGTCTTTCAAGTGAACAAATCCTCCTCCTCCTCCTCCTCCTTCTTCTTCTTCTTGTTTGCTTTCAAGTTGCATGGGTAAACAACACCTTGACAAAATTGTGATTAACTGGATACCATCAGGTGAATGGAGGAAGAGAGGAAAAAGCAAGGGAGACCTGTCGCCGAACTTTCCAGGATGATCTAAAAAGCATCAACCTTGAGTGGAAGGATGCAGAATCTGTGGCTAAGGATCAAACATTATAGAAGATGACTTGTAGCCTTAAGCACTTGGCACAGGAAAGAGGGGAGCGGGTGTAGGGGTGGATTTCAATGCCAGGCATCCAGATTATGATTTGCTGCAGAAGCAGGTCATAGGAGCCAACACAGACACATTATTTCTGAAGAAATGTAGAGCTACACTCCAGTTCAAGAACTTGTACAAGGGAAAGACAAGGTGGAAACCTCTTAGGAAAGAGCCCTTGTGATTAAACTGCGGTACTGCAGCCAAAACTGCTCACTGTTTGAGTTTGATCCCGATAAGCTCAAAGTTGACTCAACCATACATTCTTCTGAGGTCAGTAAAATGGGTACCTAGCATGTTGGGGACAAAAATGTTAATTACTTTGTGAACCGCCCAGAGAGTGCTCTAAGCATTATGGGACGGTGCCATATTTCCCCAGAAATAAGCCCGGGTCTTATATAAATTTTGGCTCCAAAAGTCACATTAGGGCTTATTTTCAGGGGATGTATTTTCTTTCGTCCATTGCAACACACAGGGTGGGGCTCCCCTGCCTTGCCTGCCGCCTTGCCTGCCGCTTTCACTTTCCAGCTTCTGTGCCTGTTGCTGCTGCTCTAGCCTGTTGGAAGGGACTGAAAATGGTCTGCTGTTTACTGCCACCTCCTCCTCTGCTGGCAGAATGAGTTTTTCCTCTCCATCTCCACCTGCTTCTGCTCCTTTACCTGCTGGCACAGGCCAAAAAAGAGGGAGGAGGGAGCAGAGGTGTGCTGGGCATCCTGAAACATCATGCTAGGGCTTTTTTTGGGGGGGGGGATAGGGTATATTGTATAAGTGTAATTGCTATTGCTGTTCAGGTTGCTTCCCAGTCCAACCTAGAGACAGGAAATTCTGCACTCTGTTATGGTTTTCCAACTTGAGTGAGAAATATAATGTTGGCTTGTCAGCTAGTCCTTACCAGGATGACATTTCTTGAGTTGTCCAGGTATTTGCCTGATAGTTTGGTTGTCGGTTCTCTCTGGTCCACCCATGTCTTTCAAGTGAACAAATAAATTCTTCTTGTTCTTGTTGTTGTTTGCTTTCAAGTTGTATCTAATTTATTATGGTGACCTTAATAGGGTTTTCAAAGTATGTGAGGTATTCAAGGAGTGGCTTTACCAGTGTCAACCCTACCTTATGAGTTTCCATGTCTGAGTCAGGATTTGAACTGGAGTCTCCTGAGTCATAGTCCATTACTCTATCCACTATAACACACTGGCTCTAAGGAAAACCGTTCATGCCTTCTAAAGCAAGTTTGAAGGACATGTGCCCACGTTATTGGACTAGCAGTAGCTAGCCCTGCCAGTGAGGATCTGCAATCCAGCTACATCTGGAGGATTAGAAAGGCTGCATCCCTGCTTTAAAACCTATCCCAGACAGAATGTACGCACCTGCACTGTTGTCTGTGTCTTCAGACATTTCTATGGATATGTGGCAGGCATGACTATAGACACTAGAGTGCATAGAACGTTGTTTACCTTCCTACCGAAACAGTACCTATTTATCTACTTGCAATTTCTTGCTTTCAAGCTGCTAGGTTGGCAGGAGCCGGGGCAGAGACAGGAACTCACTCCGTCGTGCAGCACTCGGGTCTTGAACTGCCAACCTACCAACCTTGGAGTCATCAAGTTCAGCATCTTAACCACTAAGCCACCCACAGTCCCATTGCATAAGATTGCTGGTAGGGAAATGTAGAGTGTGTAAAATATTGCATGTAGAAAAGGCTACTATTTGCAGATCTGCTCTACTCTGTTGGTGTGAATGTCTTCTAATGTCTCTTTCCCTCCTCCCCCCCCTTTCCTGGGGAAGGGAGAAAGAGCCCCAGTTCCCCTCAGTAGATCCTTTTTGTTCTTCCTCTCTTCTTCCTACATGTCTATTGCTTTCCTCAGGTGAGTCTGAGCTTCTGGCTTTATCTGCTAAAGGCCGGCTCATGACGTGTGGCTTGTGCAGTCCAGACGACACACAGCTGCTCAAGATGAACCCTGACAAAGCTGGGCAGAGGATCAAAGAGCTGCTCTCTGGCATTGGCCATGTCTCAGAAAGGTAAGGCCTGTTCTCCCCTGGCACAGCTACACCTTATGCATGCAACTACACAAACGTACATGCCCAGGCTTTCCCTGCTTCTGCTTATCTATATTCTGGTGCTCAGATTTGCTTTAAGCAGCTGAGATGATTCTGCCGGTGCAGCCGGTCTGAGAAGCCTTAACAATTGGGTAGCAATGCTTATTGTCACTGTGGTATATCTGTCAGCAGTTATGCAAAACCTGAGGATTTAGCCACGGTGTGTGTTTGTCCGTGCAGGTATGCCACCTACTTCTCCTTATCCTTGGTCATACTTCAGGAATGACCACTCACAACAGCTTTTGAGGAGCCTCACTTGAGATAATGCACAGTTTAATCTTGGGCTTGGTTAGGATGTATAGGTTTGGATGAGTCAGTTAGGACCCTCTAGCTAAAGTACTTTATTTAGATATGCAGGAACTCTTAACAGCAGTCTCTCTTGCTGTTTGTGCTCAAGGATAGCTACAGGCAGAGCATGGGGAGGTTTTCATGGCCTGTCTAGGATTCTGACAGAAGAATTTGCATGCATGACGGAAGGCCAGCTGTTGTTTCTCTTTTCTTACAGTTAGCACTTTAGCTGTGGCGAATTAGGATCCTCCTCGTGGTCTAATGGCCCCTCTGTTGTTTTTCCTTCCTGGTCCCTGCAGAGTGTCCTCCCTTAAAAAGGCTGTGGACCAGAAGAACCAAGCTTTGACATGCCTCAACCAGGTGATGAATGTGAGTGCAGCTTTGCTCTCAAGCCAGAATGGCCAGAAGCCCATCACTTGCACCATTACAGCCCGCTGGAGCCACATCCTTGTTCAGGACACCTTGATGGTCTCCTGTGTTTTGGAGAACTCAAGCGAGTGCAGCCTGGAGCGAGGTTGGACCTTCTGTGTCCAGCTCTTTGCCACCTCCTGTGACTTTGGGGAAGGGTCCTCAGATTCTGCCACAACTTACACCTTCCCCATTGACCAGCTGCTTCCTGGGAACAAGACTGAAGTGACCCTCCCATTGGGCTCTGTTGAGGGCACCAAGCTAGAGCTGCCTTTCACCGTCTCCTGCTCCCTCTACTATAGCCTGCAGGAGATCCTGGGCACCATTTCAGAGTCTGCAGACCTCCTAGATGACCTGTTTTCAGATGATTCCCCAGGTCTTTGTCCAGACAGAGAAGGTATCTGCTTGCCCTTGAAGGAGATCACCATCGACCTCCTGCAGTGCCTTCGTTTGGATTGTGCTGATGGCAATGGTACCTCTGGAACCACTACCCCTGCAGCTGCCATGGCTCTCCCGGGGGATCCCCTCAAGACCTTCCTCAAATTGTCCCAGATCCAATCTGACCTCAACAGTATTGAAGGGAACGATGAGCTTGTCCCAGGAGCATTGAGTGATCTAGCAGAGGGTTACCTGATTCCTTCCGTGGCTTCAATCAAGGTGTCCTCTGACCTGTTGAGAAGTGCCCTGAAGGACGTGAGTGCAGGTATGGGATTCTGATGTGTGCAGATGAGCTCTATGTCTTCTCTTCTCCAAACCCTCCCTTCAATGAGAACTTAGCGTTTCAAACAGCAGTGACGTTTTTCAGGTGCTCCTTGGGAAGTTGCAGTAGGGAAAAAGTAACTTGTCCAAGCTCCTGGTTGTATTGCGCCTGCTGGGGGAGACCGTTTTCTTGGCTTGCCATGATGGCTGTTGCAGGTTTGCAGTGGACAGTATTGCTCCTTTGGCACCTACCGGGCTAGTGGATTGTGTTCCTGGAGAAGTTTGAAGCCAAGCCGGCTTTTCATTCTGTTTGATCACATTTAGAGCCAGCTTTTTCTCTGGAGAACTCAAAGCAGTGTCCATATGTTTCTCACAGAATGGCCCCCCACCATTCTATTCAGGCAACTTACCAGGTCAGCCATGTTTAGCTCCGCTGTTAGTGCTGCCTGATGTGCCTCAGGACTCTTTACTCTGCCAATTTACCCCTCTTGCCAGGGGTGAAAAGGCCCATTATAATGGTTGGCTTTGTTTGTAAGTTATTATTATATGTTTTACATACAATAATAAGGTGGGAGGCTGCCACATACCAGGGACTTATCAGGTCATTCCAAAATTCTTTTCAAATAAAACTGGAATTGGAGCCACCTTCCACTTATAAGCTTCCAGTCCACTTGCAGAGCCAGAACCACTGCCTTGAGCATCACCCTATGGGAAACAACTGATGGAATAACCTGGGTGTGGGAAATGCCTTTATTTTTAATGTGGTTGACAGGATCTGTTGAGAATCCTCCCAGGAATCTTTAGTAAAACGAAGAGACCTGGTGGCCAATGTCGGCTTGGTCTTCTGTTTGCTCTGCTTTAAGCAAAACAATCACACTTGTATACCGCCCCATAGCGCTTAGTGCACTCTTTGGGCGGTTCACAAGTTAATTAGCATTTAACCCCCAACTTGCTGGGTACTCGTTTTACTGAACTCGGAAGGATGGAAGGTTGAGTCAACCTTGATCCCTGGTCAGGATTGAACTCACAGGACAGCAGCTTAACCACTAAACCAGCAGGGAGGTAATGCTACTTACCAGCACCCTCAAGCCTGAGAATGACTCCTAAATTCTGTGAGCTTGGTCAGGATGCTCCTGCAGTCTAACAGGTGGCAACACCTGGACACGATCACTGTTAGCAATGAAAAGAAGTACAAGCAACCTATCCATTGTCCAGGCTGCTCAAGAAAAGGATGGGCCACCTCCTTGTTAGTGTCCAACCACCTACCCATCCTGAGAGCTATTATAGACCCAGCTCTGCCCTACCTTGCTGTCCAAAAAGGGAGCTGTCATTCTGCACCCTCGGAGTCAGTACTTGGGATGATAATTGCCATTCATGCAGCACTAATTTGTCATACTGTGATCTTTGTCTACTTTCTACTGTCCTTGCTCAGATGCATTGTTCAGCTGTGCTGTGCTCCGGTGGCTGCTGGCGGAGAATGCAGAGGTGGAGACCCTTTTGAGCCGGGACGCAGCAGAGGTGCGGGGCCGGACCCCAGATGGAGGCGAAGTGCAGCTGACTATCCGAGAGGCAAGGCATGAGTTGCAGATGGGGGATTGGGAAAGCGGATCTTCCAGTGGGCCCAGCCCTCATGAAGTATTGGGCATTTGACTGGGAGAGGGGGGGTGTCTTTCTTTGGTCTGGGGTTGAATTTCAATTTGGGAAGGGTTTAGGAGGATTGTTGTCCAGCAGCAGGTGGGAACGAGTCCACGGGCAGGATATGTATTCATTATCATAGGTGCTTTCCTTCTCTGCTGCAAATGAATCCAGTAGTTGTATAAATAATTTATAACACGGAATCAGCTGTTTTTATGTCTTCCCAAGAACCTTTTTGCTCTTAAACAGCCAGGCAACGTTTAACAGTGTCTGTTCTCTCTCTCCACTTTAAATAATTCAACAAGCACAACTCTTGCCTGACCCAGCAGGAAGCACGGGTTTCCTTCATGTCTTCTCTAGCTGACTTTTCACTTTAAAAATCCTCCCATTTCTTTTGAACGTTCTCCTCTTTTCTCTTCCTTTTGCCTCTGTCCCAAGAGGATCAGATTTAGAATCCTATTATTTTGGACTGTGTGATTTCAATAAACGATTCCATATTTTTGGGCTTTCACAAATGTGGGTGGAAGGCAAAGAATCCAGCATGTGGGAAGGGTAACAGATTAAAAAAAAGAAGTCAGCTCTTGGGTTTTCCCTTGCTTGGCGTCTCTATGTGAATGGAAGTGAGCATAACACTGTAGGTTAGCAACCCCATTTGGCATTCCTTGCGTTATCCATGGATAGTACCCTCCTAACTGCAACCCTTTGAAGTAGGCTATGTAGGGAGATCTCCCATTTACCATGCTCAATACCATTCACAAGGTGAGGCGTGACTAACAGATAAAAAAGAAGTCAGCTCTTGGGTTTTCCCTTGCTTAGCGTCTCTGTTGTCAACATTCAGGCTTCCCTTTGCTATGTAAAGCTTGGCATCCCCTTTATTTTCTTTTGCGCTGGCAATACAGGTGTGATATTGTGCGACAGGATTGGCCCATTCCGTGGCATTTTTAATCATGGGTAGAGACTGTGTTGGCTTAAGTGGTTAAGATGCTGAACTCATTGGAAGGTTGGAGTTCCATTCCTGGGTACTACATGGTGGAATGAGTTCTCGTCTCTATCCCAGCTCCTGTCAACCTAGCAGTTTGGAAGCAAGAAATTGCAAGTAGATAAATAAGTACCACTTCAGTGGGAAGGTAAACAGTGTTCCATGCACTCCGGTGTCAAGGCATGCCTGCCACATGTCCACAGAAACATCTGCAAACACAGACAGTGCTGGCTCTTTGGCTATAAACAGAGATGAGCACTGAACCCTTAGTTGGATACGACTGGCTTTCAAGCAAGGGCAACCTTTACCTTTACTAGAGAAGTAAGATGTCCTGTGTACGTAATCCAGAGGTTTTGTGAAGATGTGAATTATTCATTCATGCAGTTGGTTCCTTGGGTGCTTTACTTTTAGACATATCAGAGAATAAAATAACAACGTTGTAGCCCTTTGAAGACTAACTGTTATATTTTAATGTTAGCTTTTGTGGATCAAGTCCATTTGGTCAGGCTTTTAAAGAAAGTTATGGTCAGCTTAACTAAAGAATCCTTGGAGTCTTACTCTTCCCAAAGAATCTCTGACCCCTTCTTTTGAAAGGGAGTGAAGCACTGTCAAACTGGGCTCAGCCTTTAAACTAACCACTCTCTCCATCCTGGTGCTAGCTGCAGTTAGTCAACGATACCCAGGGTTAGGGAGGTAAACCCAGTCTTCATGCTTGGGTCCAAGAACCAAGCTTGAAGCACCAGTTAGTTGGTTTCCTTCATCCACCACCTTTGGCACATTTCTCTTTGTTCTTCCACGCGGGGGGGGGGGGGGGACTTGGAGCTGTTCGGCTCTGGTTGCCCCAATCTCTAATCCTCTGGAAGCAGCGTGTGGATGATGTTAATTGCTTGCTGCTTTGCATGGTCAGTTAACCCTCCAGGGTGATGGTTGGCTGAATCCTGGCAGCCAGTGGGTTCCTCTGGCTTTGCGTAGGAGAGCATTAGTAATGCTGGTGCGATTAGTGGTTGTGCTAATTCTGCCCCAGCTAAACCTCCTGGATTAAGCTCACCCAGGGAGTTGTTGAGGGGAGAGAAGTGTCTGTCCCTGGGGCATAGAAGAAAAGCCATCTTATTTCAGCCGAGTGTGACGGCTGTTTCCCAGCATTTTAGCTGACCACCTCTGGGATACCGGCTCAGATATTAAGTGCAGTGGATTTGGTGGGCATAATCCTGATAAATAAAGGAAAGGCAAAAGCAGCTTGATTCTCTGAATACATTAATGAAAGATGTCCATCTGCCACCTCCTTGGGGGTCTGAGAAGTTACAGAAATAGAAGTGGCAATGCAGGCTGCTACAGCTGTGGAGGAGACACAGCTCAAGGGTCCTGCTCTAGGTCCAGAAAGTGTGCTGTTGTTTATTCAAGGTGTCCTGAGAGCCAAATTCTGCCCTAGAGTCTTCTGGGGGCAGGGCGGGGTGGGGGTAATTAAATTTCATAAATGGCGCTCTCTAGAAAAGTTGCAAGCCATTTTACATACAAACATTCTAAAAAGAGAAAGTAAAACACTAGACCATAAAGTCACAGGGGTATTTTAATGGAAGTTATAAATTGCTGTAATGCTGATATTTAAAAGTTGATCAATCTTTCCATTGAGTCACTCTGATTATACAGATGCTCTGGCTTTCCTTGTAGCACATGGCTTGAATCCCTTGTCTGAGCCTTTCTGCATTCCAAAGTCTGTCCCAGAAATGTTTGAGCAGCAGGTACCAATTAGGATTGTGTGGACCACCTGTATAATGGCAATAAGGCATGGGACCCGTTTTGTTTGGTGCAGATTTCTCTCATTCCAGATTTAAAGAGAGAGAGGTGGATGTCCTTATGCCCTGCTGAAGCATTGTGGAATCTGTGTTTTGCTGTCTTTTTGAGTGAGCCTCCTTCACCACAGAGACCGTGGCAATACATTGGGACAATTATTTGCAGGGATGACTGAGACTGCAACTACACAGTCAAATACCATGGGATTTACTGTTGGTATAAAACAGATGAAATTGATTTTTCAGACTGTCCCTTTTTGTTCCTGACATGGGGTTCTTTCTCTGCTGCTGAGAGCTTCTACTTTTTTCAAGCCAGAACCATTCAAAAGTACTTTTTGCTATGTGAGCAATTTTTTTTCCTTTCATTTTACAAAGTTGCAACAGGGAGAGCAGTGTGACTGTTGATGGTTCTAGGTGACATAGTTAGGGTGTGATATTTAGGGACTGCAGGAATATGATCTATCCCATATCTTGTAATTTTTTTAATAAATGGCTTAATGCTCATTCATTGCATTGATATACTAGTTTAGTACTGGATAAGTTTTTTCTTTCAGAAAAAAATAATCATCAGCTCAGATTCCTATACGGCCCCAATCAATAATTTTTCCTCCACACTAGAGACTCCTCTACTTTTTTTAAAAAAAAAAGATCCTTTCATTTTCTCTGATACAGAAAAGAAAGACTAACTGAGCACACATATTGATGAAACGGGAAAAGTAGTGTCCCAGTTAACGAAAGAAATCCGTCAGTTAACATATAACCCAACTCAAATATGGAACAAGGGATTTGATTTTAAAGAGTTCTTTGGAAACTGGTTACCTCAAATGCCTGGTTTACAAGCTATAATTGCTATTGTATGTATACTTGTGTTAGTATGTTTAATTCTGCCTTGTTTAATTCCTTGTTTTATGCGTATAATACACCAAATCACTGAAGCAACAGCCAATCAAGAAGCTATCTTAGCTATATGGGAATAGGGTAGTGTTCCCCAAATTGACTCAGATATGGAAATCTAAGGGTGAAAGTTTAAGATAAGAAAACTTTCAAAGGGGGGAAATGTGATGGAAAATAGAGAAATATAAATCCCTCTCAGTAACCTACAAAGTGGTGTGACATGATTCAGTTAAAACTTGCCTGCCTGTTGTTCAGGCTGAGGCAATAAACCCTTTCCTCATTAGAATAGAGGGCTTATAAGTGTACCCAATGGTAGAGGATAGATAAGTGTGAAGTTTTGGCCACTAGCCAATGTTAGTGTGTAGTTTGAATTCCTTTGTCCCTGGAACCAATACCAAGGTGTTAAGATTGTAAAACCACCGCATGGTCGAAGTGCCATGCATTTCCTGTTTACTACTGGGTATATAAACCTTTGTCTTTGAATCCTCGTGGTTCTCAGATTCTGAGTAGCTATACTATCTGTGAACCACTGCGCAATAAAAGATCTTTGAATCTGTATGATCTGGAAATTGCTGTCCTGTCTCATCTCTGATACGACAATTCTACAACAAAACAATTAAGACCAAAGAGTTGAAAACCACAAGGACTGAGAGTATACTGCTACATTGATTCTTCCAGGGAGGAACTAAAATGCTTGTCACAAACAGTCTTGTGTGAAGATAATTGGGTGGTCATTTGTTTAAATTAGAATAGGGACTTCTGAGGGGGAAGGTAGGTTGTGGGAGATAATTAATTAATCCTTTTTCTTGCCCCTCCAAATTCCACCCCAAACTCTAAATGCAAATATGTAGGTATGAGGACGTATAATAATCAAGAGTGATCATTCAAAGGGGTGGTGGTGGTGGGATGGAGGGATACCCAGTGTGTTTTAGTGGGAAGAATGGTGGACTAGGGCTCAGAAGACTTGGTTCAAATCCCCGATCAGCCATGGAAACTGACTGGTAGGTGTGTAACTTGTTAAGCCACTCCTTAAATATCTCATTTACTTTGAAAGCTCTATTAGGCTCACCATAAGTCAGTTACACCCTAACGACATATAACAAAACAAAAGTGTGGATGGAAAGAAGGGCTACAGTTTTGAGTACAATGTGCAGTTTGGTCCTCAGCAGTATGGTATAGGAAAGAGTCATGTGCATGTTCTTGTTGACCCTCCCAGGTAGCCATCAGTGACCTGAGCCCAGTGGGCCCCATCGAGACTGTAGAGATCATCATCCGGAGCTCCCGCCTGGCCAACATGTGCCAGATGCACCATGCCGTGGTCAGACGGATTCAGGTATCTGAGCTTCCAAAGAAGGAATGGTCAGGAAAGAGAAGCTGTGAGCCTTCCGATTCTCTTGCTAGAGCAGGGGTTCCCAACCTTTTCAAGCTGGGGGCCGGGTCACACTCTCAGTCAGCTTCTAGGGCCAGACGGCCATTTTGCCCTGCCTGCACGATGGGGGAGGCCATTTTGTATCAACAGCTTCAAAGGGATGGCCATTTTGTTTCTTAAATGTCCTTGGGGAGGTAGGGGCCACATGAATTGGTGCTGTGGGCCAGACCCAGCCTGCAGGCCTTAGGTTGGTGACCCATGCTCCAGAGCCAAGCCAACCTGCTTTTGAACAAACATCCTCAAACATCTCCTTTGTGGACTTCCTATAGCAATCTGTGTGGCCTCTGTAGTAACAGAATGTTGGCCTGGATAGACCTTGAGTCTGATCCAATATGATTGTTCTTAAGGAGGGGAGGGGATTGCCTAGCATCTCTCTGTTATCTCATGTGTAATAAAATGACAAGAGGAGGGCAACAAAGAGGATCGGGGAGCTGGAAACGAAGTCCTGTGAGGAAAGACTGAAGGAACTGGGTATGTTTAGCCTTGAGAAAAAGAGACTGAGAGGGGATATGATAGCACTCTTCAAATATCTGAAATATAGTCACAAAGAGGAAGGGCAGGATCTGTTCTCCGTCATTCCAGAGTGCAGGATGTGTAATAAGGGACTGAAATTACAGGAAGCCAGATATAGGCTGAATATTAGGGGGCGATGGGGACTTCTTAAGTTAGAGCAGTACAACAGTGGAACCAACTGCCTTGAGAGGCGGTGAGCACTCCAACATTGGAAGCATTCAGTTGGAAAGCCATCTGCCAGATCTGCTTTGATTCGGATTCCTTCATTGAGCAGCGGGATGGCCTTAAAGGCCCCTTCCAATGCAGTTATTCTATGAGTCTGTGAAAAGTACTTGTCATGAAGCTGTTGTGGTCTTGGTGGCTTTATCTGAGAAAACTGAGCTTGCAGTGAGAAAGGAAGTGGGCTCCCAAAAAGAAAGAGGCAGGCAGCTTTTTCGTTCTCTTTCTCTCTCGGTGCAGATTGCCTGTGGCAGGCTGGCTCTCCCTGTTGACACCTCTTAAAATTGTATGTAGAAGCCTCCTTTCCACCTTCCAGCAGGCAAGGCATGTACATATTTCACCTCTTGTTTTCCCTACTATTCAAGGAGATCTCTTGAGAGTGGAGAGGGAGGCAGTGGGTCAGATGCTGAAGCAGAGACTGCCTGTCCCATTTCACCTCTCTGTGGAAAGTGTAGGACTTGTGATTAAAAGAGGGAGAGCTGGGCTTCTCCTGGTTGCAAACCTTGCCCTAGCTCTAATGAGCCCCTTTGGTTTTATTGTGTTGTTGACTCCAGGCTCTGGTTTTGGAACAAGCAGCCCAAGATTCCTCTCCCCCAGAGATCCGAGTGCAGTACCTCCACCAAATCCAAGCCAACCATGAGGTAAGTGGCATTCCTGCCCCTGAGCAACTGGAGGGTCAAGTCCTTGTTGCCTGGATTCTGTCAGGCAGGCAGGGGAGAAGCAGGCATGCGAGGGGAGAGAGGAACAAAAGGGGCCCCTAATCCCACACTTGGTCTGCGGAATAAGGGCTTGTCCCTCCCCCCCTCCTTTGAGACCCACAACTGTGTCAAGGGCGGCTGCCGCCACCTTACAAAGGGAATCAGAGTTGACAGAGTAAATGACAGAAAATGGATTTATGGCTTGTTCCGTAATTGCCGGCCTGAGATGGGCAGTTGGTCTGACCCAATCTGGCAGCGGCTGTGTTCATACTATTTACGTCCTCCGTAACTTGATTAGTAACCCTATTCTCTCTCTCCTCGGCCAGCAGGGCTTCCCTCAGCCGAGGGCTTAAAGCAGCCATTCAGATAATGCATTCCACATGATCACGGAGGCTTTTATGCCACTGAAATGGGGTGGGCTTTTTTGTTTGTTTGTTCAATTCCTCCCCTGCCCCCACCCTGCAAGCTCAGCAGTAGAAAAGGTTAAATCTTCAAATCAATGTATGCAAACGGTTTGGTGCATGTGTAATTTTCAGCAGCATAAAGGGAGTTTGGCAGGAAGACAATAACAGAGGGCAAGACCCTGAATCCAACAGGTTGGACCCATCTAGAGGAGGCTGTTGTTGACTCCCACTTCAGACGCTGGTCCTGTGGGTGCTGCATTTGAGATCAACAGTTAGAGTTCGGGCATTCTTCTTTCTTGCCCAGATCAAACTTTGAACTGCCAAAATAAAGCCCCTTTCTTTGCTTTGTCGTTGGCCAAACTTAAGTCCTTATCGGTGCATGCTTCTGGCCAGGGCCGGATTTACATGAAAAGAGGCCCTAGGCTATTCCACTTATGTGGCCCTTTCACCTCCCATTTTTAAGTTTGTAAATTACATGAGAGATAATAAAATAAATCATTACTGTGATATATATCAATATATAGGCCCCTCTTGATCTTGAGGCCCTAGGCTGAAGCCTAGTTAGCCCATAGGAAAATCCGGCCCTGCTTCGGGCAGTAATTGGCACATCAGTAAATGAGCCAGATTCTGTATCTCCACATTCACACTGTGTGTTGTTGTCCACCATTTGAGTATGTTGGTTTTGCATTTAGGGACTCCAAGCCTCAACCTATCCAGGGTGCTCCATTATTAAGGCCATGGGTAGCAGCATTGAAGGGCCTGAAATGGCTCAAGTGGCTAAGATGCTGACTGGAAGGCAGCAGGTCAGCAGTTCGATACCCAAATACTGCAGGATGGAGTGAGCTCCCGTTTCTGTCCCAGCTCCTGCCAACCTAGCAGGTTGAAAGCAAGAAATTGCAAGTAGATAAATAGGGATCACTTTGGTGGGAAGGTAAACAGTGTTTTGTGCACGCCTGTGTTTAGTCATGCCTGCCACATGTCCACAGAAAGTCTGCAAACGCAGACAGCGCTGGGTCTTCGGTTGTGAAACAGATGAGCACTGGACCCTAGTGTTGGATACGACTGGCTTTCAAGCAAGGGTGACCTTTACTTTTACCTTTACCTAGCAACATTGAGGTGGGGATTGTTAATCCATGCCGGGAAGGGGGGATACGACACAAGGATTGCCGTGCAACTGGGAAAGTCACCTTCCTCAGCTGCCTCTAACCCGGCTATTTTGTGTCCGAAACCTGGCTATTGGATTGTGGTCGCTCAGTGGTTAAGAAGCTCTCCTTGTTAGCTGGAAGGCCAGCAAGTTGGCAGTTTGCAGCCCAAGTAATCCATGATGGATTGAACGCTTGTCTCTGTCCTAGCTCTTTGGGACATGAAAGGAGCCTCATCTGGGCATTCCCTGAGCGGAGTTTCTCCCGCAAAAATCCTTTCAACCCAGAATAATTTCTGACACGAAACCGTTACTACTCGGCTATTCCTTTCCTCTAGATGCTGCTGAAGGAGGCTCAATCCCTGCAGGATCGTCTGTGCCTGGGCAACGATTCAGATGCGACTGTGGAGAAGCTCCTGCGCATTTATCAGCAGCTGCGTGACCCCAGCCTTGTCGTCCTGTGAATGCCAACATCATCCATTGGCTGCTGGTTACCCATATATTTCTGGTGGCACGCCTTGGGTGACTCAGCTGCTATCAGTGGGAGAAAGGAAGCAGCTGACCGAACACCTTGGGGACCGACTGAGGGCAGGGGCAGGGAGGCTGGCAGGGAGCTGCTGCTGGCCGGGCAAGCCCTGGGTTTGACTGCCCCTTGACCTTTCCACTCCTCCTCCAGGTGAAGCCCAGTCTCCCCCGTTCATATGGTGGCTTCTTTTCCCTGGGGCTCTGGTTTTCTGCCAATGCCGGGCAGATCTGGGGCGGTGCATCGTGGCAGCCTCACGCCCAAGCAGAGTGTCCAGAAGGACAACCTCTGGGTGCCTGTCACACCTATCGTACATGTGTGGTTGTGTATGTGTGTGTTGTTTGGGTGGCCCACAATGGTGCTGTAGTGGGTGTGGGTGGCATGTTGTGGGTCACACTCAGTGTTGCTAGTTACAGCTTCTTTCGCTTTCAGTGGCTTTGCCGTGGCAGAAGGCGGGAGTTTGGTGAGTTGTATGTGGGAAGGGGAGGGGGCAGGTTGTGCTGGCGATTTAATCCATTTTTTTGTTCACCACGCGCAGCAACGAAGAAAGGGCTATGCCTTTAGCTGTGTCAAAAATTTTCGGAAACACTGTGGAAAAACAACAACAACAACGCCAGGATGTCACATATAAAAATTAACTCAGGGGTGGTCTTAATATGGTGCCCCTTTTTCTAATGGGATGTTTTGCTCCTTTTTCCAATATTTCTCCTTTATATAAACAACTTGCTTGTCGATTTCCATGGTAAAGACTCATGCAGGGTTGTGGGTTTGTTTGTTTTTCTCTGTGTGTGAGAGAGAGAGAGGAAGGGAGGGAGAGAGAAAGTGTGTGTGTGAGAGAGAGATAGTGTGTATGTTTAACTTCTTTTTTGAAAGACTAACAAGACAATCCTAATACAGTAATACCTCAGATAACGCTAAAATCGCATAATGTTAAGTAATCTGGAGAGGAGAATTGGATCGAATAACGTTAAGGTCCTATGGGATGGATCGGATAACAACCGCTAAAGCCTGTGCGGTTACAATGTATCTCTATGGAGCTTTAACGTTATCCGATCCATCCCATAGGATTTTAGCATGCATCGGATAACACTAAAAATCGGATAACACCAAGACTTGTGGAACCAAGTCTTAGCGTTATCCGAGGTATTACTGTAGTTTGGAAAGCCATGGCCTTCACTGAGAAGCTGCTTTGCGGAGAGACCTGGTCCAGCTGCATCTCCTCTGCCGTTCTTTCTCCCCCAGCCCATCCTTGGCTGCTGGGGGGGAGAGGGGCCTTTGGCTGCAGCCTCCCTGCTGGGCCTAATGCTGAGGCTGCTGCTTTAAAAGCTGCCCCCCTCCTCCCAATGAATAATTGAAAAGCCATTCAGCAGCGCATTCACGGGGCCGCGCTAAAGGCCATTAGGAAATGCTCCAACACTCAAAGGTGAAAGATGGATGCACTTTCTCGCTGCCCGATCTGGAATAATGGATGTCATGTTTGCCCTCCGACCTCTGGCAGAATTTTCACCTTGCGCTTTGGGAGAGGTGCTTTGCGAGCAGATGGAGGCGGCTCCCCCCCCTCCTCCCACTCTCTCCAGTGCTCCACCAGTACCTCAGCCCACCTTGAAGCCATGGGGGTCAGCCTGCAAATGGAAGTGGGAAATGAAGGGAAAGCAATTCTGGCACACACACAAAAGAGGCGTGGGATAGTGTTGTTGTTTTGTGGCATTTTGCACACGTGCCTTCTGAATCCTGTGGACGATCAAGGGCCCAACTCTAGCCTCTTCTCTCCACAAAGTCAAAATAAGGGGGCTAGAAATGGCCCTTCTGTATTTCTCCCTGTAAATGTGCCCTCAGGCTTCCTTGATGAGCCCTGGTGGCTCAGTGGTTAAACTTCTGTTCTCCAGCCAAAATGTCTTGAGTTCGATCCTGACAGGTATCAAGGTTGATTCAGCCTTCCATCCTTCCAAGGTCAGTAAAATGAGGACCCAGCATGTTGGAGGCAAAATGCTAATTGCCTTATGAACTAAGCACTACAAGGCAGTAGAGAAGTGTAAGTGCTATTGATGCTGTCCTTTTACTCACTTCTTTAGGATTGGTGCTTTAACTGTTTTGGCTTCTGTAAGGATATCAGGGAGGGTTTAGTGAGGAACATATACATGGATGTGTGTACACACACACACATGCATACACAAGTGGATTGTTAGTGGTTGTGAGCTTTGGATTTAAGGTGGGGATTCTGTTTCTGTCTCTACTGCCCCTTCCTCCCTCCCTCCCTCCCTCTTAATCAATACAGGCCCGGGTGGAAAATTTGGATCCCTGCGGAAGGGCTCCACTTTGTTGCTGGCTCTCTTTCTCTCTGGTGTCTCTGATTGGCCAGTATCCAGGGGGATAGTCTGCTATCCTGTGGCTATATAGAGACTAATGTCATCTTTCATGTCCAATCAAACCCTGGGCTGCTAAAATGAAGCCACCGTCTTGGCTTTGTCATTGGCCAAACTTAAGTCGTCATTGGTGCAAGTTTCTGGTAAGGTAAAGGTTGCCCTTGCTCGAAAGCGAGTTGTATCTGACTCTAGGGTTCAGTGCTGATCTCTATAGCCAAAGAGCCAGTGCTGTCTGCAGACATTTCCATGGACATGTGGCAGGCATGCCTCAACACCAGAGCGCATGGAACGCTATTTACCTTCCCACGGAAGTGGTCCCTATTTATCTACAGTACTTGCAGTTTCTTGCTTTCAAACTGCTAGATTGGCAGGAGCTGGGACAGAGACGGGAGCTCACTGTCACGCAGTACCCGGGAATCGAGCTCCGACCTTCCAGTCAGCAAGTTCAGCATCTTAACCACTTGAGCCACCACAGTTCTGGTAGACTAGTGCAATAGTTAGATGAGTGGGGTATAAATTGAAACAATAAAGAAATAAATCCCACACCTTAAAAAAAAACAGAAGCAAAGAGGGGAGGGTGACCCTGATATTGTCTCCTCCATCTCCTGGCAGATTTGGAAAGGTTAAGATGGAGACGGCAGCCAGGGGTTGTGGCAGCCAGGGGTTGTGTCGATTGCAATTAGCCACCCGAGCGAGCCCCCCCCCCCCTTTTGCCTACCCCTGCCCCTGTTCAGTGAGTCTTGAATGGAGGAACTGACAGATCTGGGTCTTTGGGTCTCTTCAGTCACCCTGCAGGGCTAACCTAATTGGACTCCAGCCAACCAGCTGCCAGAGTTGGGGCGTGTAAGGAGAGCAGAGCCCAAGCCTGCTTTTGCAATAGGTCAGAGCTGGATCCACTGGGAGCAAGAAGTCATTTTCCGAGAGACACTCCAGCCCAGAAGGGCAGCAGTGGGGTGGCCATGGAGTGGGAGTCTTCCCCAAGCCCAGGATCACGAGAGCAGGGATTTTAATGAAGCAAGTTGCAACCGAGGAAGAGGCTCCTGGACCTGTGGTCACGTCCAAAGGGGAGAGAGCCGCTAATGCCGGCCTTCAAATGCCGCTCTTAGCTGAGGTGGTGCTGGCCAAAAAATGATGGCACTGGAGGGCAAAAGAAACGCTCCTCAGCAGAGCTTGCTGGGGTACACAGAGCCTCCTCGAAGAGTGGTATTTTTGAACCACAATCGGGCGTACCCTGGTAACGGCAACCTTGTGTTGCCAGCTAATCTTTCTCACACTAGGTTGGGTGAAGGGAACTGCGTTTTGGTAGTCCCTTCATTTTGGCAGTTTCACGTCTGACCTAGACACGGAAGAAGGAGCAGAGCTTGCTCGGACCGTAATTTGAAAAATCCCTCATGTAGAATTGGCACACTGGGAAGGTAATTGTGCCAGGCGCTGCTGTTTAGGCTTCTCTGTTGACCAATCCCTCAACTCAGGGGTTCGCAAGTTACGGCCTGCAGCACCAAATAATCCGGCTCCCAAACTTGCTCCAACCGCCAGCGGAATCAGCCACGGACTCATTTATTGCCACATACACGCATTTGCAATAGCCATAAATGAGTCTGCGGTCATTGTAAATGCATCTACTACACCCATAAATGAGTCTCTGGCCATCGTAAACGCGTTTATGGCAGCATTTTATGGCACTAGTCTGGCCCGCTCAGCTGTGTGAGGGGGCGTGGTCCGGCCCGTGGCTGAAAAACATTGAGAACCCTGGTCTCAAATGGATGGGGAAACCCCAGCATTGCACTCTGGTGTGGTCCCTGGCCCCATTTCTCTTTGCTTCAACACAGTTTCTCTACAAGCTGAATGTGAACAGAAATTCTCCTGTCTAGAATAGTTTAACCCAGGGGTGGGGAAACTTTTCCTTTTGGAAGGCGGCGTTAATTTAGCCGCAGTCAAGTAAGACCACGTTGGAAGTCTGCATTAATTTAGCTGTAATCAAATAAGGCCATCTTCAAGAAACTTCAGTCAGATATTCTTTAAAAATGCACATTATTTTGTAAAAACCTAACTTCTATGTTGTTATTTCAAAAGATGAAAACTCTGTTAGTTTTAAAGTTACTAAAAAAAATAAAGATATAATAAAAATGTATTAATAAAAATAAAAGGATTTGTTCTGGAAAACCTGGATTCAGTCAAAAGAGCTCACTTAAGGACCTGGAAGGCCACATGTGGCCTTAAGGCCGAGGGTTCTCCACCCCTGGTTTAACCCAATAAACAAAGTCTTAGCCCTGAGATTGTGATACCAAAGAAAGGCTGTTGATGATAGCACCTTTTAGAGGCCACTTATTTAGCATGTCACCATAAGGCAGAAACTACTAAGCAGTTATTCCTAGAACAGAGGTGTCCAAACCTTTTGGGCTGTGGGCCGGTCACGTGGTTCAGGGGGCTGGTCACTGTGGCCCTGGAGTCCGGATGCGGCCCCTGACACCAATTCATCCCCCCCCCCCCGAAGCCCTTGTCACTCCCGGAAGTGGAAGTAAAATGTGCCCGTACGGGGGCTTTTTACTCCTGCTTCCAGGAGCGGCGAGGACTTTGAGAGGTGGATGAATTGGCGTTGGGGCCGCATCCAGCCCCCAGGCCATAGTTTGGGCGCCCCTGTCATAGAACCTCAAAAAGAAACTCTTCAAAGGCTGCATCTTCCTCTCAGATTCCCCAGATATCATGACTAGTTGTCATACTAGCCATACATGGGAGCTGAAGTCTCAAAACATAGCACTCCAAAGCTTTGACTATCACCACACAATTCAGCTGCTCACCACACAATTCAGCTGCTCCACATGTTGTTTCATGGAAGGCCAAACTTCACCATCACTCCACACATGTACCATTCATTTAGAGTTCTCAACCTTTTAAAGCCATGGGGCGGGTCACCCTCCCTCAGACAGCTTTGGTGGCCGGATGGCTGTTTTGCCCTTCTTCCACCACATGACACTTCCTGGTGTGGTGGCAGCGGTGGGAGGCCACATGAAATGGTGCCACGGGCTGCATCTGGCCCACGGGCCACAGGTTGAGAATCCCTGATTTAGACCGTGAAGGGTGTCTCCTGCAAAAGCACTTGTACCTTGCACTTGTGTATTTGCTCTGAATTTCCCGAAAATGACAATGAAGCGGAGAATCCCAAAATGAGAGTGAAATGATTTTATTTTTATTTGTTTATTTATTTAGGGGGGGGGGGCAGTTTGAATAGCTGCAGTACCCATTTACTGTCAGCAGGGGTCAGCATGACACTAGAAACAGTCTACTACTGCATGTAGTAAGGATTCTCCCTCCTCGCCCCACCCCCGCCCCCCAGTCAGCACTACTATTGAATTGCTTGCTTTGAACCCAGCTTGGGTATAGAGCAAATGCTAGCCATTGGACAAGTAGCCTGTAAGAGCATTGTTGGGAGACCTGGTGCATTTTCTCATAATTGTCTCTACAATACCATCTAGCCATCTCATCTTTGCCCCCCCCCCTTTGCTTTTGCTCTCCACCTTTCCCAGCATCAAAGCTTTCTCAAGTGAATCCTCTCTTCTCATTTGATGTCCAAAGTACTTTAGCTTCATCTTTACTATTTGACCTTCTAAGGAGCAGTCAGGGTTGATTTCTTCTAAGATTGACCTATTTGTTCTCCTTGCAGTCCAGGGGAGTCTCAAAACTCTCCTCCAACACCACATTTCAAAGGCATCTATTCTTCTGCGCTCAGCTTTCCTTATGGTCCAGCTCTCGCAACCATACATTGCCACTGGGAATACTATTGCTTTGACTATGCAAATTTTAGTTTGCCATTTAATGTCTCTACTTTTCACTATGCTCCCCAGGTTTCTCATCACTTGTCTCCCAAGCATCAGTCGCCTTTTTATTTCATGGTTGCAGTCTCCATCTGCAGTGATATTTGATCCTAGAAACGTAAAGTCTGTGACTGCTTCTACTTCTTCCCCATCTATTTTCCATGGACTGATAGGGCCTGTTGCTATTATCTTGGTTTTCTGGATGTTGAGTCTCAAGGCAGCTTTTGCACTCTTTTCTTTCAACCTAATCAGGAGCTTCTTTAGGTCTTCCTCACTCTCTAGTCCTAGTCATATTCTAGATCAGGGGTTCCCAACCTAAGGCCCATGGGCTGGATTCAGCCCATGCCCCACACCCATCCAAGGGCATTCGAGAAACAAAATGGTCATCCCTTTGAAGCTGTTGGGACAAAATGGCCACCCCATTGTGCAGGCAGGGCAAAAAGGCGATCCAGCCCTCAAAGCTGACTGAGAAGAGCATGACCTGGCCCCTGGCTTGCAAAGGTTGGGAACCCCTGTTCTAGACACCCAAGAGATGTTACAGTTTTGTAGTCGGTCCAAACCCAGTCTTTGGGAAGAAGGTCCTTTTTCTTCCATGTCTTGGCTAGAGGTGAAACTGCCGAAATGAAGGCACCTTTTGGTGAGTTCATTATGCCGTTCCTTTTACTTGACCCAGTGTGAGAAAGATTAGCCAGCAACACAAGGTGGCTGTTACCAGGGTACGCCCGATTGTGGTTCTAACATACCACAATCTTCAAAGAGGTTCTTTCTGTGTACCCCAGGAAGAAGCCTGAAACAGCTGTGCATATGCAACAAAATGTACATTTTCTGTAGCATCCAAAAAAGTCTGCTACTTAAAAGTGATAACAGTGTATATAGTAGCTTTACCTAAACATTCTGTGTTTTTCACAACTGTTCACACACACACACACACACACACACACACACACACACACACACACACACACACACACACACACACACACACACACACGTGACTCCTCCAGTTGCAGCAGTGTGTTGCACTCTTAACGAGCCACAGTGTGTTCAGACTAGAAGCTTTTGGTTTGCAGGTGTTTACATGAGGCATAGTAGACCCAGCAGTGTTGCTCCTACTCATAAATGTGGGTTCTGTGCTATGCTTGAATCTCTTTGCGCAGCTATTCCCTGCACAGCCACAGTTGGACCTGTGCGTGAGCTGAAATGTGCAAGTAGATACACCCATGTTTGTACCCTCTGGCGATGATGGAGAGACATTGTACAGCTGATTCTCTCTCTCCTCCTCCTCCCATTACTTTTTTTTGGGAAAGGGGGGTAAAGACAAGTTGTTTTGGGGAACATGGGAGGGTTACCAGCTGTGAGACATTTGGGATGCAGCCAGCCCTGCCATTAGGCAGAAGGAGGCAGTCGCCTTAGGAAGCAAAAGCTGGGCAGCAAGAAAGGAAGTGGAGGATGAGGGAATGTGCCGCAGAGCTTGTGGGTGTCCCCAGCTAAGGTGCCCCATTGGCTTCAAGGCCAGAAGAGGATCCTGGATCAGCCAAGAAAAATGGTTGTCACATAGGCTTGTACTTTCTACATTTGATGCAGGGTAATTGCACAACAAAGGTCTCTTCTGGGTGCATCCAAAGCATGCCAGCTAAGACACACACACACCCTCCCCCACTACAATTGCCTCGTGTGTGATTTAGGTTCAGATACTGAATTAGTCGGTTCTGAGTCAGAATCAATGTAATGTCCCTGACTAGTAGGACTAATGAGACCAAAGCATGTTTTTACACCCATATTTGATTGTGCAGTTTTGTGTGGCCTTCAAGCAATCTAGGCTGGATCAGCCCTTAAAAACACAGTAACGTTGTTTAGGAAATTGGAGTGAGACTATATTGTCAACAGCCATGTGCTTCTGCCATGCGCTTTCTTTTACCACTGTGAGACTTTAGGGACTGGTTGAAAGCCAGAAATTGCAAATAGATAAATAGGTACTGCTTCAGCAGGAAAGGTGACCGTGTTTCGTGCACTCCGGCATTTAGTCATGCCTGCCATGTGACCATGAAAACATCTTCAGATGCAGACAGGATTTTGGCTGTAAAGGGAGATGAGCACTGAGTCCGACACAACTGGCTTTCCAGCAAGGGTGACCTTTAACCTTGGGGAGGCCTTGAGCCGCTTCTAGTCCGGGTTGGGCGGGACTAGAAGCGGCTCTTCAGCTCTAGCCAGGAGATGATGGGACCAGCAATCCAATCCTCGCCTGGATCGATGGCACAATCCACAATCTTCATTCCATAGACCCCACCAGGGAAACTACAGTGATGCGAACCAAGGAGGAAGCGTGTTAGGTTCAATCATGGTCGAAATGGCAGGCGATGCGCATTTGCTGCCCATAGAGGGTGTTGCCGCTCCTTTCTTTGAAGAGGTCGGCACGTGGGCGAATTGCTCGTGCCACAGAATGTAACCTTACACACGAGCACATACACCCCTCTCGTTCCACCCACCCCCGTACTTCCCCCGCTTCCAGCGTCGGAGTTTTGACAAATGGTGTCCGTTCACCGAAAGAGATGCCGAGCAAGACCTGCTTGCAACGTGCATGATGCCTGCCTGCCCAAAAGGAGAAGGAAAATCCCTTTTTATTACTCGTGTAACCCTGCAGGGTGGCGACCCTTCACCGCCGTCCATGCACTCATTCCATTGCTGGGCTGCGGCCGCCGCCACCATTGTGAACTCGGATATAATATTTTGTTTACTCAAGAGGAAATCTTGCCCTTTTTGGCGAGAGCCTGTGTTAGATATGCACATCTCAATGGACCGTTGTACTTGCTGCTTGGAGTCTAGACCCGTGGGGGAAGCGGCTGCTTACTCAGATTTGTGACTAATGTCTTGCTTGTTGCTGGCAACTAAAGTTCTCCTTATATGGCCCGGCCCAAGGTTGTTTTTCTTTTTAAAAAAAAAATCCATTTCCCTTTCTTGCAAAAGCAATGCCATGGCTGGCTTTATATGGACTGTGTGGCCGGCTGGGCTAGTAAAAACGAGAGCCTGACTGTCTCTCCCCATGGAACAAGGATGGCAAGGATTTCTGCGTGTGTGAAATACCAGCGTCTGCATGTTTATACAAAATGAGGTTACCAGATCAGCAGTTGTGCTTAGCTGGATGTCTCTTGAAACAAAAACAAGCAGTCTTGTGGCTGCTGAAGGGCTGGTGGGTTTTTGTCTGAAACACACTTCTGTGGACCGTAGCCCAGGAGTGCCAAATGAAACTTACACACTTAAATCTTTAAAATGCCGCAAGATACTTATCTCGTTTTTTTGCTGTGCAAATGAAACTCTTTCCAAGGTGTGATTTTTTTTCCTGCTGCTTACCTGATGGATAATCCGCCCCATTGATACCCCCCTCCACTTGTGTAAAATACTTATTTGGGGAAGGGGAGTCCCTTCTGCATCTAAACCATGCCGATAGCATAGCTTAGGTCAGTGATGGTGAACCTTGGCACTCCAGCTGTTCTTGGAGCCCTCTGGGTTCATTCGCACGCTTTAAGCCTACCCAGGCTCTAAAAGGGCCTCCATGCCATGGGGGGTTGCAATAGCCACTCCTTCCACACATTCTAGTACATTCTATATCCCTTCCACAAATAACTTAAAGATGAGGATTCAAAGAGATTTGGGCTTCTGGGAATTGAAGTTCAAGAACAGCTGGAGTGTCAAGGTTCGCCATCATGGGCTTAGGTGGTCAGGAATGGCTGTTTACTTCTGCCCTTCCTCCAATTGTCCCAGAGCAAACCCACACTGGGGGCATTTTCAGATCAAATGGCTGCCACTTCAATGGCGTGAAGCGGCTATAACAGGTCAACAGGAAATCTACTTGTGCGCCTGACTCTGCCTTTTACCCTCCAAATGCCTTAAGGCATGATTAGGCAGCAGGTGGTCGTAGACTCCCAACACCTGTTAAACGCAAACAGCATATCCAGCAGACAAGATTGATGGGAGTTGCGATCCCACAACTTCTGGACGGCACCAGATTTGCCACCCCTGCCTTAAAGATAACTGACCAAGCAAGGCTGCATTTGGGTTACCTTCCATGGCTACCGTAGTCACCTGGCATTCATCCAGTTGGCACAAGTGGTGCCCCTCCTCCAGTGGTGGGCTCCAAAAAACATTACTGCCACACTGTGGGTGTGGTATGGTGGGCGTGGCCAGGGGGAAAGCCCTGTGTTGCACCCACATTAGGACTACAGGTACTTTATTTCAAAACTTGGATGGGCAAAGGGGCCAGCCAGAATTTCTGCTACTGGTTCTGGCAAACTGGTGCAAACCTGCTGATGCCCACCACTGCCCCTCCGACTTGTCTTCCCATCAACTCTGTGAGGTTGGAAAGGCTGAGATTGTGAGTGGTCCAAAGGCTCCCAAATGGGGACTTTCCACCCAGGTCTCTTGAGCTCTGATCCCAATGGCTATACTGACTAAGGGGCTTCAGCAGGGACATGACCCTCTCCCCTTCTGGAAAGAGTAGACTCCGCTTTTTCAAAAATCGCTTGCTTTCAGCCATGTTGGACGGACTTATGAATGCTCCCAGCCAAAAACACTTGGATGGCACGATGTCCCACACACACGCCTGAGCTGCGTAGGATTCAGAGGAAGCCCAGCTATGCCACAAGAATGTGAAGTATGCCATTGTATGACAGAACGCTTTAAAGGAAGAGTTACCCCCCCCCACCCACCTCCAAAGAAGTACTGGTGAGGGGATGAGTACTCAAAAAGCTGTTGCCTATTTTTTTCAGTATAATATATTGCATCCTCTTCTTCTTCGGTGTCTAGGCCAGATGTGAAAATGCCAGGATGCAGCCACCTTATGGTGAATTCATTCCGTAGTTCCTTTCTCCCAACCTAGTGTAAGAAAGATTAGCTGGCATAACAAGCTTGCCGTTGCCTGGGATACGCCCAATGGTGGTTCAAAAATACCACAGTCTTTTTGTGCCTCCTTTCAGGAGACTTCAATGGGAGGCAATTTCTGAAACGATTTCTGTCCGGCCCAGAAAAAAAGCCCCAGGGGTTGGCACTGAATGACAAAGTGACCCATTTGTGTTAGTACAGCAAGGGCTCTGCCCAGGTCCCAGTAAAAGCAGGCCACTTCCACCACCTTCCAAAAGGGCTCTTCCATCGTATGCTGCATAGGCAGGTGAAACCGGTGGGCCAGTTACGGTACTCATAGAGGCCCAAGACCTCTACTTGTTTTGTTTTATTTATTTTGAAATGTTTAATACACCGCACCTTCATGCAAGAAAAAGAAAACAACCCTACCAATTTCAGGACCGTATATACCAAAAGCAAATATTCATTATACTGTAATAAACAGCTATGCATGATTCACCACCATTATTCTACTTTGTGGGCGCTGTAGCAAACACAGTGGTTATGTGCGGGCCTAGGCACACAAATGCTACTAAAGAATGCCTTTATACTAGTTGGTTCCAACTCCTGTAGAGGTTGAAGAAGAGGGACTTGAGTCTCGTACCTACTCAAATGCAAGAGCGCATAGGAAGCACTTGGGGTGGGAGGATGGGGTGAGGAATGCTGAAGACCTGCAAGAGTGCTACTAACCTTTTATTCAATGTCAGTACTGTATCTCACTTCTTGCCTTTTTAGACCCCCTTGGCTCCAACACGGAAGTGTATTTTCATCCCTGTCTGTGTAAATAGTAATTAAATGAAATTACATTGTGGTGGAAGGCCTCTCCCCCCCCCCCTCAGCCCAAAATGTCCTGTCTGCAGAATGTTCCATACAGATGACATGTTATGCCTAGGGTAGATCCAACACTTTCAGTACAAAGGAAAAAATCCAGAAGAGAGGTGTCTTTTGATGATGGGATGAGAATGCCATGTGTGTGGTCATTTGAAAACAAACCAGTTTACAAGGACTTTCGGCTCAAATCTTGCCATCCGCCGCATTTGCTTGAAACAAAGCCTCCATCTCCCCCCCCCCTGCAAGACAATACAGGAAATGGTGGTCTCACAGTGGGCTGCTAAACAATTGCTTTCCATATACAGCTGCTGAAACTGGATGTTCCACAGAGGTGGCTTCCTTCCTCATCTTTAAGTTATTTGTGGAAGGGATATAGAATGTACTAGAACAGGGATGCCAAAACTATGGGCCTGATCTGGCCCCCGACACCAATTCATCTGGCCCACAAAACCCTCATTGCTCCCGGAAGCAGAAGTAAAATGCATTTGTGAAGGCGCATTTTACTTCCGCTTTCAGGAGCAATGAGGACTTTGTGGGCCGGGTTAATTGGTGTTGGGCCAGATCTGGCCCATGGGACATAATGACCGGCCCCCTGAGCCACATGACTGGCCCATGCCCTGAAAAGTATGGGCACCCCTATACTAGAATTTTTTTGGAATAGTAGCCGTTTTAGTCTGTGGTTCAGGCATATCAGAAAACAAATGAAAATGAAAAATACTGTAGCACTTTAAATACTAACTGCTGTGGAGGGTCTGAAGAAGTGGACCTGATCCACGAAAGCTAACAATAAAAATATAGCAGTTAGTCTTTACAGTGCTACAGCATTTTTATTTTGTTTTCTGATATGCCTATACAGTACTAGGCATACTATATGCCTATACAGCAATCCTTGCACATTCCCACCCCACAATCTGTTTAGGAAGACCTCAGCTAGTTTACTTCCAGTTTCCCTTTCTCCACATGAATGAAGACAGTTTTCTTCCTGGCATGTCACTCTTGCCACCCATCATCCTATACACTTTACCCAAATGCGTCTTTGTGGATGGACCATCTCCGTGGAACAGGTTCCCTTCTTGATTTCACTGGTGCCTAAACTGCATCCATACGTGGCCTCTAAACTGCATCCATACGTAGCCTCCGGTCTCCGGCCATAGCAGCCACCACCATAGCAGGGAGGACTAGAACAGGGCCCCACAAAAATACAGAGCGCACTAAAGAACATGGCCTTTTTCTGAGCCAGAAAGTTGGTGAGAGAAGAATGAGAGGATTTAGAATTGTTTTGTTAAACAAGGGCAACAGATGGCAGAGATGTTAAAAGAGTTGCAGGTGGTACGGTACTGACAAAACTGAGGAGATGGAACAGTCCCTGGATTCTGCTGCTGTCTGGCTTTAGCGGGGTAAAACTGGACCCCCTCACAGTACATGCAGCCCTTGTAACTTCCATTTTGTGGGAATTACTCTCTTATCAGCATCCTTAGTGCTTGCCTTTTGCTCCTTCGGTCAGCCTGTGAATCCTCGGAAGGGCAGCCCTGCCTTGTCTATGCAAAGACCCTGCTCCCTTGATCCTCCCTGTCTGAAGTGTGGAGTAAGAAGCTCCTATGCCACAAAACACGATTGTGGAGTTTTGACAGCTTTGAGCAGGGGTGATATGTAGCAACGTCAAGACCAGGAAAGAGAAGAGAACTGTAGGCATGCTGTTGTACTGGCTCTGAAGTGGGGCCTCTACTGCTTTAATCCCGATTGAGTAACATCACAGTTATCTCCCTTCTGGGAGCCTTACTAAAGAGCTGCTTCTATGGTTCGACAGAGAAAGGCTACAGAGAACATGACAAGAACTCCCCCTGCCCACCCGTTCGCCTACCCAGCCACATGCTTTTTCATGGGGAGTGGGGGGAGTATTATCAACCCCTCGGGCAGCCAAGGTGGGGAGCAAGCAGGCTTCCCCTACTCTTGCCCCACCTCTGTGTCCTCCTTGAGCTGGCTTGGCCTTTGTGGTGGGCCCTAGAGCATATCTAAGGTGCTATGTGGCCAGCAGGGTGGGTCAGTACTCCCAAAGCGTGGCCCGGTGGAGGGTGTCAGCGTCAGCCCGCAGGGTTCCAGCTTGGTCACCTCGGAGGTATTTGCCATTCTTCCCTTTAATGGCCACACGGCTGCACTCGCGGAACTCAAAGAAGAAGTCCTCGGACATCTCGCCGTCGCTGCACACGGTGCCGTTGCTGGCCACAAACCAGAACTTCCCACCAAGGCCTAGGAGCAGCCAAGATACATGGGTCACCGGAGTGTATATGGATTAAATACAGTAAATCTAACACAGCACCACACTCGCCTTCTTGGTGCAGGTTGGCATGGTCTGAATAGGGTCGCTTGAGGTCAGGAAGAGAAGCGATATTGCTATTTGCTGTAACTCTCGCCTCCAAATGACATATTGATCTCAAGCAACTCTATTTCTAGTACAGTAAAACCTTGGGTCATGATGGAGGTCTGTTCCAACAGCCTCCGTTGTAACACGAACAAAATCATAAACTGAAGCACATTTTCCCATAGGAATGCATTGAAAATAAACAAGGTTCCGACTGGACCAATAATAATAATAAAATACAAAAAAAAAAAAAAAACCCCACACACACACACAAAATGCCAGGCGTGATCATCCACTACCCCACAAAAGCAACAGAGCGATCACCCTACCTTTCCCATGCCATTTGGGGACCTTATCCAATGACGACAACGGCACCTCCATAGCAGTAAGCACTGCATTGTGACTTTGGGTGGAGGGGTATGTGGCCATTTTAAATTCTGAAATAATTGTGGTGGCCATTTTGAATTCCAAAATGGCCACCACAACTATTTCAGAATTTAAAATGGCCACCTCTCCACCCAACGTCACAATGCAGTGCTTACTGCTGTGGAGGTGCCGTTGTCGTCATTGGATAAGGTCCCCAAACAGCGTGGAAAAGGTAGGGAGATCACTACCATCTTAAAATTTAAAATACAGTAGCACAATTTTCGATCGTAAACTGAAAATCAGTTGTAATCTGGGGAATTTTTAAAATTAAATGTGGAGTCGTAACCCGTGGCAAACATAACCCAGGGCAGTCATTTGTTGGGGTTTTACTGTACAGTAATACCTCGGATAACGCTAAGACTTGGTTCCACAAGTCTTGGTGTTATCCGATTTTTAGTGTTATCCGATGCATGTTAAAATCCTATGGGATGTATCGGATAATGTTAAAGCTCCATAGAGATACATTGTAACCGCACAGGCTTTAGCGGTTGTTATCCGATACATCCCATAGGAACCTTAACGTTATTCGATCCAATTCTCCTCCCCAGATTACTTAACATTATGCGATTTTAGCGTTATCCAAGGTAAATGTTATCTGAGGTATTACTGTATTGTGAAATGACTGAATAAACGAGACACTTTAGAATATGAGCAAACTGAACACTTCCCCTGCTCCTCTGCAGAGGGGCAGGAAAAGTATACTTAATTAGACCAATTATGGCAAACCTTGGCACTCCAGCTGTTCTTGAACTTCAATTCCCAAGAAGCCCTGATCAGCAAGAGTGCTGACTTGAGGGTTTGGGAATTGAAGTCCAAGAATACCTGGAGTGCCAAGGTTCACCATCACTGATTTAGACCATTGCTCAGGCACTGAATCACTTAGATCAAAAGTTTTAAAACAATTTTTTTGCCTTGTGTGTAGTGCCAATTGAGGGAAATGTTCAATTTGCTGATAGTTTCAAGTGACTCACTTCTTGACCCACTTCACAATACAGTACTGGAGACTGACATCAGAAAGAGCATTTGACAACTGCAAGGCTTGATTTTGTCCATTTCACAGGGGCTCAACAAGGTGTGAGAAGGGGCCCTTTGGGGGAAGCTTGGTCTGCTCCTGTAATTACATTATGTGATTAGCAGACCAACCCACCCCCCAGAACAAATTAAAACTAATCACTAAATAGACAGCCAACTTTACCAAAATGTAGTACTGAAATATGGGATGGATTTCCATGGCAAGACTTGAGTTAGGTTTCCTGGGGAGTAGCTGGGAGGGTTGGTTTCATTTAAAAGAAAAGAATGAGTAACAAGATCTTACTTAATCCACTCCTCCAAAAAACTAAAAAATGGCTGTCCCCTTTTATTATCTATGAACAATTTATGCCATGGAACCAAGCTGGTGGGACATATAAAGCGACCTTGAGCCTAAACAGCTTCTACATGGTGGAAGCAAGTCAAATTACACAACGGAGAAGACAGAGCAAAAAACACAACCTCTGTAAAGATGGTTAGAGTAGCATCCTGCTTTACAGAGGGTTGTTTTTTATTTGAGGGCCAGTCCAGTTCAAAGGTCAAGAGCCATCATCAGGGAAAGCATAGGGTGCCCTGAATTTGCACGCTGGTTGGCAAATACATTACTGAGCTATCCCTACTGTGACGCTGAATGTCTTGGTCTTGAATGAAATTATGATCCCGTAGCTTTACCAAATGCTGCCTTCTGAAACGATGAGAACTAGAACTGGTTTGTGGATTGCATCATCCCTGCTGCCCCACATTTCTGGGTACTCTTTAGGTGTGCGGCTATTATGGCAAACATAGTGCATGCGGTACTTCAGAATTTGCCACTGTGCCATTGACAGTGAGCGACAATAAGCTGGCTGTAAAAGCCAAGTTAGGAAACATTAAGAACAAGTTTCCAGCCATTTCCAATGGACCAGTGACAGTAAATATTATGAGGGTTTGTAGTTTCTTTGCCAGTTCTAAACTACAGGATGGTTCGCTCAGGCACAACTACATGCATAATGAGTGTATATCAAGGTATACACAGCATCCCTTCAAAATAGGATCCAAAATAATTTTACAATGTGAAGAATTTTAGCAAATGCCCAGCCCATTTTATCACTTCTCTTTACAAACAACTACCTTTGATTTGGTAGGCGCCGTCGTTGAAAACGATATGAAAGACATCGTAGACAGAACGGTTGGCATCCAACAAGTTGGAATTGCGATGGTAGCACACAAAACCATGAGTCCCACGAAGAACCAGAATGGGCCGGTTGATCAGCTTGAGGACAAATTCCTCATCCTGCCCTGTGGTCAGACAAAAGCAGGTCAGTGAGGTTTGGGAGTAATGGGACTGAAAGGAAGTAGGAATCCAAAACATGCAGTTGAGAATATGTTTACATCAGACTTTGGCCAAAATGAGCAGGGCCATTCCTGTCCCAGCATTCTACCAAGAAGGGCCACCAATGCTTTACAAAAACATTATAGGCCAGTGATGGGGAACCTTGGCGCTCCAGGTGTTCCTGGAGTTCAATTACTGTGATGGATAGAAATGCAGGCTTGTGTTTTTTGAATCTGTAATGGAGATTTCTGAAAACTGTTCTGTGAAGGGGAGGAGTTATGTTGCCTTCTGGGTTGTTGCTGGGTAAGAACTGTGTTGTAGACATAACAATCTACCCTCATGTGCTGAGGAAATGGAACTTAAGTTTGGATGGACTGTGTAGTAATTGGCTGGAATCCTTCAGGGGAAGGGCCAAAGGTGGAGGTTTGTTGGAGGGGATAAAAGAAAGGGGAGAGAAAGGCGTGGTCTCTTTGTCTTTTCACCATGCTTTGTTAAGTAGTTCTTTGGGGGTTCTCAGAACTCAGCAATCATGTAGTCTTTTAAACTAGAGGGTGAAGCCCTTTAGGGCTTCAAAACTTAGAAAGGGTTTCTTTACTTTAATCTGCAATCTGAACTGAAGATGCTCCATTTGCCTAGAATTATTTTTGCTTCCTGAAACTTTGAATTGTAACCTACTCTTACCAAAATATATTTTTCAAAGACATAAAGTGACTGGAGTTGTTTAATTTTCTATCTGCTACCTTTCTAACTGCCTGACTCAGGTCAGGGTCGATAAGAAGGCAAGCTAAATCCTGGGCTGCTTAGCTTCATTCAGAGCATCAATTCAGGTGCGTTCCCATTCACTTGTAGGCCAAGGGTCTACTCCTGAGTAACGGGAGTGTTACAGTTACCAGAAGCCCAAGTCAGCACTCCTGCTGATCAGGGCTTCTGGAATTTGAAGTCAGAGAACATCTGGAATCCCAAGACTGACCATCTCTATTATAGGTCATGCTTTCTGGTCTGGCGCTCCTGATCCCCTGGAACTAAGGCAACAAGAAGAACTCCACCTCCACCCTTGCATCCAGTTCCAAGACTTACCCACTGTATCACTGACGGCTGCCAGTTGTCCATTCTTCTTAGTGCAGATGTATTTGCCATTCTCAGCTTTCAGGGCAACACGGCGCCCACGCCATTCAATATCAAACATGGTATTTGGAGATCTAAGGGGTCAAGACAGAGTGTGGAGTGCAGCGGTCAATGGGAGAATTAAAAAAATGAGAATGTGTTATTTTCCCCCTCCCCCACCAACATCCCACCCCCACCCTGGCTTCCCTTGCACTTAGGTATTAGGTACATTGAAGCTATAAACCAGATTATGCTAACATGGTACTAAATTGTACTGAAATCAGGGGGATTTATTTCTGTATAAATTTGCCTAGGCTTGCACAGTGAGGTGGCAGTATCCATGGAGGTTTATCGTGTTCCACAGAAGCCTATTACTCCAGATTTCTGTTAGAGCAGGGGCATTATCCTAGAGTCTCATCTGATACAATCTGGGAGGGGGGGACCTTCTTTTTCAGCAGCAGATGTGCTGAAGTGTGGATAAAAGAGGGGTGTTTCGTTTTTTTTACTGGCATCTACAGATTTGCAGTCTGAGGTTTAAACAAATGCTTGGTGGTTTATACTGTACTTGCTCAGCTTTAACCTTCAGCATTGGTTCACGTTTTTCTAGACTAGATCGTTGTTATGAACTCCCTGTAAAAATAAGCAAATAAATAAGTAAAACCAAGCACTGAATGGCAAAGTGAAGATACATATTGATGAGATGCCAGATCTATGACTGGATCTCCCATATTTCTGGGGGGTTTTATAAAAAAAAAACCTATAATACTGTACGTGGTAATGGGGATATTGAAGCAAACTGAAGTCATGATATGAAGAAAATTTAATCCTTCTCTCCATTTTGTTTTCCGTGATCTAAAATGCCTCTCTCTGAATTTGCTCTTTGTTCTGCAGGAGAGTCCAGTAGGGACTTCCCACACTGCCATTCCAATGCAGCTGTTTTTAACCTCTGGGAACTCTGGGAATGGAGTGGAAAGAACACTTCAGAGTGGACAAACTGATTGGCAAAGGTAAACTCCAGATTTGTGCTGCTGTTACTAGAGATTGGAGGAGGAGAAGGAAGACAATGTGCACACAATATGCAGTTCATCCTTGGCTAGGCTAATAGCTGCACAATTGTTGCTTTCTCCCTTGCCATCTCGCACATCAGTTTTCAACTTGTGACTTCTACTAAATAGTGCCTGAGTTCAGGTGGGTTGTTAACAGCATCATTAGCACCGTAAAAATTTACAGTCACAAAGTAACGAAGAGGTGGCTTCCCAATGCATGTTTTTGCTAAAGTGGATTTGAAAACCTCTGATCTAAAACACTCATGGAGACAGACACACACACAGACACGCACACACACATTCTTTCACTTCAGACTCAACAGGTACAGTCTGGGAGTGGGGCTAGTCTGTCCATCCCCAAAGAGGTGGCATTCGAATTATTGCTGTGTGGCATGTAATTGAATCACTGTACTGTACTTTGCCCAGATAGTTTTGTACAGTATCTAATTCCAATTCTTACATGATATATGAACACAAACAAACAACAGGACTCCTTTGCACAGGACGTAATAAACTATGAAATCTACTGCCAGAAAATATACTGATGTCTGTTGACTTACATGGCTTTAAATTGGATTAGAGCAAGCCACAGAGAATAAGATCATTAGTGACTAGTAATCATATTGGCTATACATTACCTGATATCCAGTGAGATACAGTGGACCAGGTCATGGACTAGCATTAAGGAAGCCTGGATTCAAATCCCTACTGAGCCATGGAAATCCACTGTCAGGGTTGAACTGGTAAACCCACTCCTGAAATATGTCACTTACCTTGAAAGCCCTCTTAGGGTTGCTGTAAGTCACTCCCAGCTTGATGGCACACGACACGTAACAGACATTACCTCCAGTATTAGAAGAAGTCTGTTTCTCCAGTCCGATTGCTAAGGGAAACAGGCAGGAAGGTGCTGTCTAAGGAAGGCAACCTGGCTTCCTGCCTGTGGTCTTCCCCTGGACAAGTGTCTGTCCATTGCAGGGACAGAATGCTATACTAAACAGAGCTTCCGTGAGATCCAGCAGGACTTTTCTTACATGTTTGCGAAGCAACCTTTGTCACGGCCCAGGAGAAACCTTGTGCTAAGCCTCACAGATGCTTCTTTCATGTCCCAGTCCTCTTTCCAGCATGATGTCTAACAAAACCTTCCCCTCTTTCTATGCCTTCAGTACCTGCCAGTGTAAATAAGAACATAGTCCAACTCACACTTCGGTAGCTATGGCTTGAATCCCCCCATGTGACACCAAGGTCCAGTAGTTGCCTGTGTTCGAATGGAAGATGCACTTCTTGGTCTCTTTGTCAATCTGCATCTGGAAGGTCTCATGGTGGGTCTCTTCATCCTGGTTGGCTGAAACATTGACACCTAGAAGGAAAGACAGCCTGTCATGCAATTTAGTTCCACAGCATCTCCTGCCTTGCCATGGCCAGCGAGAAAGGTTCAAATGGAAGATTGCTTTAGATCAGGGGTTCTCAACTGCGGCCCGTGGGACAGATGCGACCTGTGGCACCATTTCATATTCCCCCCCCCCACCTCCACACCAGGAAGTGTACAGGTGGAGGAAGGGCAAAATGGCTGTCTGGCCCCCGAAGCTATCTTAGGGGTGCATGACCCAGCCCCTGGCTTTAAAAGGTTGAGAAACGTCTGCTTTAGACCCACAAAGTACAGAACAAGTCAAACATGATTGGGATGGAGAGTGAAACAACGCTCATACAATTTATTAACAAATAAGAAACAATAGCACTAACTTGCAAATTATAATGGGCTGTAAATCCTGAAACTAAATACAACATGGCATTGGGGGTGGGGCTTTCTATATTTTCCTTTTCTTTCTCATCGTAGGGGTAAACATCTGCACCCATGCTTCTTCTTTGTGGACTCTGTCAGTCACACATATGGTATCTGATGCCTGCACAGAACAATCCCAAGAGCCAGATCAGAATTTCAATGGAAGACAGGTAAAGCTACCTTCCTTTTCACATGAAAACAATTTCAGATCTGTGGCCCTAGGCATGTGCTTTATTGCCACTGCATTATCCAGGGGTTCGTAACCTATAGCCCGCAGGCCAGCCCCGGCCTGCAGTGCCATTTCATGTGGCCCACTGCCATCACCACCAGAAGTGACAGAAATAGCAAAAAGAGCAGAAAACATGCCACCTTCACTCCTGCTGCCGCCAGTACCACAAGTGGCAGAAGCAGTGAAAACATCCCACAACACATTGTAAATACACCCATGGCTGTCGCAAACGCATTTACAACAGCCGCAGATGTGTTTTATGACAGCGTTTACAGCGAAGGAACCACGTGTCTGGCCCACTCAGCTGTCTGAGAGGGTGTGATCTGGCTCACAGCAGGAAAACGTTGAGAACCCTTGCGTTAGGCAAAGGTCTCCCTTGCTTGAAAGCGAGTTGTGCCTGAATAGAGGGTGGTGCTCGTCTCCATTTACAGCCAAAGAGCCAGCATTTCTTCAGGCATTTCCATGGTCATGTGGCAGGCATGACTAGATGCTGGAGCACATGGTACACTGTTACATTTCCTGCCAAAGCAGTACTTATTTATCTACTTTCAGTTCTTACTTTCAAACTGCTAGATTGGTAGGAGCCGGGACAGATGACGGGAGCTCACTCTGTCTGAAGTTCTAGGGCCTCAAATTGCTTGTCAAGCTCAGTGTCCTAACTATTAAAAGCCACCATGGCCCCTGCTATTTCCTTATAAATGCACAATTGCTGTTTTTGTGAATTGTGTCATCTATTGTATGATCTTCCTAGAGCTGGCCAGCCTCGCTTCCTCTCTGCCCTGGAATGCGCCTGTCCCTCTTCACACCAGGGCTCCATGCTAGCATTCCAATCTGGCTCAGGAATTAGTGACACAGATAACCCTGCTTTATCTCATTCATCCTCCCAGAGATCCAGTGATTTGAGTCACTCTCATTCCCATGTGATGGATGGGGAACCGCTGATGAGATAGAGTGATTTGCTTTAAGCCACCTAGTAGGCCCTAACAGAGGTTAGTCTTTAATCCACATCCAACATCCTTATAGTGACCTCATTCTCTGAGCGCTGATCCTTACCAAGATGAAACATTGCCATCGAAGCACAAGAGAAGGAGTATTAGCAGGCTTGAGGGAACCTTGATGTTTACACAAACAAAAATAGCTTCATCCCTTGAAAACAGCTCAATAAAGGCTGAGGCTCCATAATGCAGATTGTCAGCTAAGCATGGTGGGATGAAGTGGCATATCCTTGAAAAGGGCATAGCTGGTGAGCTACCTGGATGGACCCTGGACAGAGCACAGAGTGTTTGATTTTAAAAGGAGCCAGAAACAGTCTAATCATTCTAATGCATTCATTCTCTGCAGCCAATATTCCAATCACACATAGAATTAATTGTGCTGTATGTTATGAATGTTTTTGTTTACTTATTTACATACTTACTATTCTACATTTCTACCAGTAGAAAAAGAGTGAGAATGGTTTTGCGCCACAATTCTCAATGATGATAATAATTACATGCTGTCAAGTTAATTCCAACCAACGATGACCCTTTCCAGGGTTTTCTAGGTACAAAATGCTCAAAAGTGGTTTTCCATTCCCTTCTTCTAGCATTGTTGTGGGACAATGCTGCTTGCCCAAAACTATACAGCCTGATTTTTCTCCTGGAAGGCATTGAGGTGGGGGAAGGAAACAAGCTCCTAACACCTCTGGTTCATTAGCAAGGCACCCAGTTTATAGAGCTAGTGAGGAAAATAACAGGGAAAGACTCTCTGGTTCTCCCTAGTGGTCAACTCTGATATTTGACCTTGAAAATAACAAAGACAAAACTAAAGAAAACTTATTTTTCCACTTCTAATTAGAAACAGAATACCATAAAGCCTGAAAAATTCCTTACATAATGCCACTAAAGTGACATTTGAAAATAATTGTGTGCTACATAGTATACTCAAGTAACTTAGGTGCCACCTAGAAAGTAACGATGTAACTGTAAGTAATGTTACTTGTTATCCTAAAGAAACTAGTTACAAGTTAGTAGTTATTATTAGCTAATAATAGGAATACTCCAGAATGTAACTTTTGTTACAGGTCCTATTTCCTTCTATCTGTTGGGTAACTTCAAATCGGAGTTAGAGGCAAATATTTCAAATGTTTCTTATTATTTGATTTTCATTCTTTTAAAAGTTTGTCCTGCATTGTAGTGATCTTTCTGACTGAGGTGCCCTTTTGCCTTGTACATGTGGCATTTAAATATCTTGAGTCAGCCCTTGAAGGGGATGCCTGTTAGTTGTGTTTTCACTATCCATGTTCACAAAACATCCAGTTGGATTGGTTTGAAAACCCCTGTGTTTCGAAGGAAAGGTGACTGTGGCTGGAGTGATCAGGCAGCCAAGGGCTTTTCATACAGAATATATATCTGCATGTATAACACAGACATAACTCAGAAAGAGATCTGTTTCTCCATCTCTCCCAATAATGCTCACATATGCTTTCTGCCCCGGCTGCAGGATTCCCACATGAAGCAGACTATTGGGACAAATATGCCTATATTACTGGCTGTGCATGGACACTCTTTCATCATTTGAATCTGGAAGCACCAGGACAGGGCTGAAGAGCATGCAGATAAGTGGTGGCAAATCTATGGCATGCGTGCCAGAGATGGCACTTGAAGCCCACTCTGTGGGCACCTGTGTGGTCACCCCAGCACAGAGTTTGCCCCGCCCTTCTTTCTAGCAGCCCAATGGGAACGCTTCCTCCCTCCCCCCAGCACAGGGTTCACCCCACCCCTCAGCCAAGCCCAATGGGAGCGCTTCCTCTCTCACCATAGATTTTGCCCGGCCCCAATTCCCAGCAACCCAATGGGAGTGTTTCCTTCCTTCTCTGTTGCTGTGTTGGCACTTTGCGATAAATGAGTGGGTTTTGGGTTGTAGTTTGGGCACTCGGTCTCTAAAAGGTTTGCCATCGCTGATGTAGATGTTGAGAGTTTGGCTGGGAGGATGCCTCCCATTCTCCCACTCCACACATACTGATATATGTGGAAGTGTAATACCCACGTTATCTTTGCAGCTTTTGAAAATGGAATCACTTGATATCTTGCAGGGGGCAATTCTGATTGGCTGCTACCCTGAATTCATGATTGGTTAAAAGCCAATTGTCTTCAGGGCTGTAACTAGGGTTGAGCATCTGGGCCTTTGCTCAAGGCCAAAAAGGTGTAGAGTTTCTGGGAACTCAAGTTCAAGAATAGCTGGAGTGCCAAGGTTCACCATCACTGTCCTACCCAAATGGCATATTCTGAGGCTTCTTGATGAGAAACACCCTTTGGGATTCCCTTTCAAAAGAATCCCGGTCTCACTCCTCTCTAGCACCCATTTTAGGAAGGCATTTAGGTTATAAATGGCTGTTTCGTGGAACTGGTTTTTATTGTCTCTGATTGTTAAATTTTCGTTGTTGTTGTTGAGGTATTCTGCTATTTCTTGAGCTGTTCTAATGACGGAAATCCAGCAGTAACTTGTAACTAGAGGTGGGCCGTTGGATCAGTGGGGATTTGGTAAATCAACTCTTCTGTGCAAAATCCACTCATTCAAATGGCGTACTCTAGTTGCAGTTTAGTACTGGATTTCAACCACTACTTTTGCATTAGCGTGCAAAGTAGAATTTAATTGTTAATTGACTGTCTTGCCATTGCTGTTGGCCACCCACATTTACTCAGCGGAAAGGTGCATAATGACAAGATACCCCAATGCCCACCAAGGCTGGGATTTGTCCCAGGATGCTAAAAGTACACATAGAGGCCATCCTTGTTCAAATTAGATGCCCCAGAAGGCCACTCAATGAAAGACTTCTGTTTTCTCTGGCTTTTAATGAGACCTAAAATTCAAACTGCAAAACTTTCATGGGATACTGCATCAGCACTGCTAGAAATTACTTTATCTGAGCTATACTGAGCTTTTCTGGCTAGATAGTTCAGTGAGTTGGATATCTGGCTGTGGGGACAGAGGCTGGGAGTTCAGTCCCCCACTATGCACCCCAGAATAGCAGCCTATGTGGCCAAAACTAAGCTGCATAGTCCCAGGCACATGTGAAAGAAGGGGGTGGCAAACCACTTCTGTGTATTCTCTGTACCAAGAAAACCCTGAAAAGAGTTGCCGTATGTCAGAATTGACTTGACAGCACATTATTACATAGAGCTATAGTAAGCTATAGACCACTCAATCCTCAGTTAGGCAGGACTGAAATTTTGTCAATGGAGAGACGAGACGTTCTGTCTGAAGCAACCACTTCATAGTCTGTTATGGTGGGGCAAACCATGCTTATCTGAACAGATACTACTTTTCAGTAGATGCCACAAAGACAATAGATAGGATTGCTAAATTGTCCAGTTGTAGTTGAACCCCTTGTGTAATGAACCCCTTTGGACAAACTAGTTTAGTTTGGTTCCCAACTTGTACCACTGGAAACAACCAACCACTTTGATGGGGGTGGGGGAGAGAGAGAGAGAGCTTTGCTTAAATCCAGTCATCTCTCTTAGGTTACAGTTTACAAGTGATGTGGCAAAGATGCCAAATGGAAAAGGAACTTCTCTGCTGCTATCCTAATATTATCCCCACTCACCATTCTTTAGCACCAGTTTGTGGACATTCCCTTCCCTCGTGGGCCGTATTAACTGGCCAATCCTCAAGCAACCATTCCAATTGGCCTCATTAATCTGATTGCTGTTGTTTCCATCTGGCTGATACACAAGCCGCCTATTAATAACTCGCCAGCTCCTAAGTGGCTCAGAGTCCTGTGAGCCTCTGTTCTCCTGGCTTCTGCTCACTGCCAACCCAGGAAAGCTGCTGCCAACATTTTGTTTTCTCTGGTGCCGTGTGATCTTAGCACTGGTTGTCCAAACTTTTCAGGCTGCGGGCTGGTCATCTGGTTCCTTTCCCACCAGGTGCGGAAGTAAAACGCACCTTGCAATCTGCTTTCCAACAGATAATGTTTTGCAAGAGGGTGAGTTAGATTTTAGACTGCCATTTTCTCTGCTTAAATCAGGGGTGCCCAAACTACGGCCAGTGGGCCGGATCTGGCCCCTTTCACCAATTCATCCAGCCTACGTGCCCTCATCGCTCCTGGGAGCAGAAGTAAAATGCGTTCATGGGTGTGTTTTACTTCTGCTTCTGGGAGCGACCAGGGTGGCATGGGCTGGATTAATTGGTGTCGGGGGCTGGATCCAGCCCACAGGCCATAGTTGGCCACCCCTGCCTTAGCAACTCCATGCCCTCCCCCCCCACACACACACACAAAAGGTGGAGAAAAGTTGTGGTCAATTGTAATACCTTTGGGGCCAGGTGGGTGCTTTTCTAACAGGTTAAGAACTTCATGCATGCATTCATTCATTCCTTTTTATTTTCAAAATGAACCTAACCAATTTCAAGTAGGCTCAAATATCCATCCATTCATAGTGCATACTTTTAAAAATTATTTATCAGCGTCTTAGTTCATTTTACATTGAGATTATTTTGTTTATTTATAGCATTTGTATTCTCTAAATAAAAAAAGTCCCAGAAGACATTACATGAGATACAGGCAGAAGACACTGGCTTCCTAGCATTCAAGCTCTCTTTCCTCGCTTCTCCTGAAAGCAGCCATAAGTAGAGCTAATATTCCCCACCACAAAATAGATTTACAAGTGAATGTACAGGTAAAATGATGAAGACTGACATGGAAAGAGATGAAATGCTTGTTTTGGGAAAGAGCAGGCAACATAGGATGAATGGAGCCCTCTTACAATTATTTTCTCTTTCAGGACTGAACCATGAGTTTCACATAGCCGTGTGCCCAGTAGAGTCTGCGGACTCCAAATTCATGGGTTCTATATATCTATTTCAGGATTTAGCCTGCACTTTATTGGTGTTATCCAAGGTACCGAATCTGACCCCCCAAATAGATTCAGCAGCTTGGATATATCTCCAGTATAGTTTGGACATGAGCCTGGAAGGATTTCACAGTACCCTAAAAATGTGTGTTAACCAATGCCTGCAGCCTGTACCTCACACTCTAGTTTAGCATTTACCAAACTATGTTCTGCAGAACACTGGTAGAATTCAATTCCCAGAAGCCTAAGTCAGGACATTGGCTGATCAGTGCTTTACTTAGGCTTCTGGGAAATTGAAATCCCAAAAACCAAAGATTGGGGAACACCACTCCATAGTCTGCATTGAAACAAGACTCAGCATCCAGGTTGGTCAGCTTCTGTAAGTAGTGTATAGTATAATTAAATTACATTACATTTATGAGTTAATGGCTTAAATCCTGTTGCTTAGTGTAATAAGTTGCAACTAGAGACCCATTGTATCAATCTTTTTTATTATTATTATTCATATCAGAGTATGGCACAATTGAAAGTTATGGATGGATATGAAATATAGATAAAATTAAAACAAATTGAAATGTTAACATGATCAGACAATTTTTGACCAGAGGCAGGTTACTTGAATAACATTATCAGTCATTTACTAAATCTTATTTTGTACACGTAGTAGGGTATAAATTGTTGTTGTTTAATGAACAATCTCCAAAATGTTGTTTTCAACAGCCCTATTCACTTCTTCCATACTCAAGGATATAGTTTCCTTGAGAGAGTCAATCCACATTGTAATAGATCTTCTAATTTTTCCTGCTACCTTCAACCTTTCTTAGCATTATTGTATTTTCCAGAAAATCTTGCCTTCTCATAATGTGCCCAAAGTATGACAGTCTCATCATTATTTTGTCCAGAAATATTTTGGGTTTGATTTGCTTGAGAACCCATTTGTCTGTCTTTCTGGCAGTCTAGTACTGTATCTGCAAAGCTCTCCTCTAGCATAATATTTCAAACAAATCAAACACCCTCCGCCCCAGCTTTCCTTACTGTTCAGCTTTTATACCTGTACATAGTAATCAGGAATAGAAGAGTGTGGATGAGCTTGATCTTGGTCTCCAGTGACACATCCTTACACTTGATATTTTCTAATGCCTGCATTGCTACCACTCCAAGTTTTAACCTTCTGAATTATTGGCTGCAGTATCTATTTGGGTTGATGACTGAACCAAGGTACAGTATACAATTTTTTTCACTATTTCAGTTTCTTCATTCTCTTCTTTAAAGTTGTGTACTGTACTTATGATTTTTGTCTTCTTAATGTTCAACTAAAGTCCCGCATTGCTACTTTCTTTTTTCACTTTCACTAAAAGCCATTTCAAGTGATTGCAGTTTCTGCCAGTAAGATGGTCTCATCTGCATATTTTAAATTACTGGTGTTTGTTCCACCAATTTTCACTTTATCTGAATTTAGTCTGGCTTTTCATGTAAGTTCTGCATAGATATTGGACAGATAAGGGGATGAAATGCAGCTATGTCTGACGTCTTTGTTTATAGGAAACCATTTTGTTTCTCCATATTCTATCCTAAAAGTAGATTCTTGTCCACAATATAGATTACGCATCACAACAATTAAGTACTGAAGTACATCCATTTCTTTCAGAACAAGTGATAGTTGTTCATGATCCACACAATTAAAGGCTTCTGAAATTGTTTGGTGCACTCCAATATCCAAAAAATATTTACAATATGATCTCTAGTGCTCCTTCCTTTTTAGAATCCAGCTTGAACACCAGGCATTTCTTACCCCATATAAGGTAAACGTGTTTATTGCAACACATTGAGTATCATTTTGTTTGCCTGGAAAATTAAGCAATGGTCCTATGGCTACCACAGTCTTTGGGATACGTTTCTTGGGGACTGGAATGTACCTTGGATATTTCCAGTCTGACGGTCATTGCTTTGTTTTCTATATTTGTTGGCATATTCTTGTTAGGATTTTGATAAATTTTAGTCTCTGTGGTTTGAAATAATTATATCAGTAACTCAAGTACCTCTGGTGATTTATTTATTTCTAGTGCTTTCAGTGCAGCTTTCACTTCACTTTCTAGATCTATGGGTTCTTCCTTATAGGACTCTTTTCCAAAGGAGTTTGTCATCCTTTCTATCTTTGCTATACGGTAAAGGTTTCCCTTGCTCGAAAGCCAGTCATATCCAACTCTAGGGTTTGGTGCTCATCTCCATTTTCAGCCAAAGAACCAGCGCTGTCTGCATCTGCAGGTGTTCCTACAGTCATGTGGCAGGCACAACTAGACACTAGAGTGCGAAGGGCATAAATTGCCTGCATATAAATGGTGTATTGATTGTATTTCTCCACATTCATTGAATATGTATCCTTTATCTAAATACAGTAGTCTTCTTTTACTTAATTTTTAAAATCTTTCTACTTCTAAATCTATAGTGACTTTCAGATGGCACAGTCAGAATCATCTCCTGGTTGGTAACATTATTATGATTATTATTATTTTGCATCCATCCATTTGGCAAGGTGTGTTATTTGTGCTCTCCGTAGGTTTAGTCTAGGCTTTTCTGGTTTAATATTTAGAGTTTGAGACAAATGTGCAGAAAACATTTCTTCAAATTTAGCCTTTGTTTAGGTCAATTGGTTCCATACAATTGAGTTGTTTGATGCTGCATTATTTTATTTTGTTTGCTATTTGCTACCACCTCTCAGTGTAATTCTTGAGGGACAATGCCAGCCTAATTCCAGACTTTTTCAGTAGGTGGTAGGTTTCAGGCAGCCAGTAATAATTATGCATTATTCATTAAGAGCTACATCCACTTGTTTGGCATGTGTTGATTTATAACACGTAGTGCTAGCCTATTCTACTGTTGAATAGTACAGAAACAGATCTATGCAGTAGTTAGCTGGCACTTGATGGACACAAAAGTTACCCCATGAACTGTTAAGGTAAGATCATCACTGTAGGTGAAATTCCTAACATATGGGAATGTCAGGTGATTATTTATGTAAATCTTAAGAAGTAATGGTGCCAGGATGCTACTATTTGGGAGGCTTTTCCTTTTATTTCTCCAGGGGCTGTGCCTCCTTTGGAATTCAATATAGAATCTTTGGTTTTGAAGTGGAACGATGACCGTTTCTGTGAGTCTAAGATATTTAGTAAGGAGGTAGAGCTTTTTGAGCAGCAGTTGATGGGAAACCCTGTCATATACTGCTATAAGGACAACAAATGCTGTTCTAGTTATTTAATGTGCTTCAAAATTGTGGTGCAGGGGTTAAACTACTGTGCTGCAACCAAAAGGCTATGAGTTCATTCCTGACCAGGGCTCAAGGTTGACTCAGCCTTCCATCCTTCTGAGGTCGGTAAAATGAGTACCCAGCATGTTGTGGGGAAAATATTAATTAACTTGTGAACCGCCCGGAGAGTGCACTAAGCGCTATGGGGCGGTATATAAATGTGATTGCTTTGTTATATGCTGGATTATATTTAGGATTTGGACTCTACAGCTATTGCCAAACCCAGGGGTGCCCAAACTACACCCCATGGGCCAGATCCAGCCTGTGGTTCCAAATCATCTGGTCCACGCTGCCCACACCACTCCCTGAAGCAGAAGTAAAACACGCCCAAGCATGTGCAAAACGCTGCAGTAAATGACTCACGGCTGTCATAAACACATTTACGACATGCGTGAGTGCATTTACAGCGGCATTTTGCACATGCGTGGGCGCGTTTTACTTCCACTTCCAATGAGAGGAACCATGTGATCGGCCCACAGCGTGAAAAGTTTGGGCACCCCTGGCCAAGCCTAAAGCCATCCTGTTCTGGAACCAGAAAAGGTTCACTTTTAGCGTGGCTACCTGGTTTAGTATCATTTGTTCAAAGACTTTGCATAGTCAGCTTTGAGGGTCAGACAGCCATTTTGCTCTGCCTGCATGATGGGTGTGTGTGTGTATGTATGTGGCATTTTGTCCCAACAGCTTCAAAGGGGGTAGGCATTTTGTTTCTCAAATGCCTTCAGAGGGGTGGGTGGGGCACATGAAATGGCACCACATGCTGGATCTGGCCCATGTGCCTTAGGTTGGGAACCCCTGTATTAGAGCAACCAGATACAAAAAAGGGCAGGTTTATGCACCTTTCGTAAGTGTACAGAAGAGGGAATTTCAGCAGCTGTTGCTGGTCATGCAGACCTCACCTGGTGAAATCTCTTCTTCTGCACATCTATTCAAGGTGCAGAAGATCTGCACTCTTTTTCGTGTGATCACTTTACCTAAAAGTTACTCATTTCTCATCTAATTGCTCCCCCAGATGTTTTAGATGATACTTCCCACCATGCATTCTCTTGTTGGATTTAGCTGAGCAGAGTTATATGTCCAAATGCTAAGGGAACACAACACACACACACACTGATAGGGGGATGCAATTAAATTAATGTTTAGTTTACTGCATCATAAATTCCCCTGTGCAAACTTTCCCAGTGAGATTGCCAGGAACAGTGCCATTATGGGTGGAGGAAATCTTTGACTGCACCTCATTGGCACATGTCAATTTGTTCAGATAGAGGTAAATTTCAAAATAGTTATCAGCTGCAATAGATGTTGGAGCTATTTTTTAAAGAATGCTGTTGTGCAATCGCTTGATGTCCATTGAACATTTCAACGTACATCTGTCTTTGTCTGCTCATCTTGTTTGCAAAACCCTACTGATTAGCATATCCCTGTAGAATGTATAGAATCACATACGCTTTGAAGAACACAACTGAGAAAGCTGCAAGACTGCCAGTGTTTAGATTTTTAACACTGTTGCTTTTCAGAAACCTATGAGTCTCTCTTTGTTTTCCTTTTGTTTTTAAAAACAATCTTCATGGCCATGCACATGAAAATACAGTACAGAAGGTATGAGCAATGTTGGTCATGGGTTCTGAGATCAGATTATGCTCAGATGCTAGTAATAAATGATGGGATATATGCACTGTGTACAGTGATGGGATGCAACAGGCTCGCACCAGTTCGCCAGAACCGGTAGTAACTTTTCCCAGTGTCCCAGAGAACCGGTAGCAGCTTTTGGGGGGAACCACCTTGGGGGCGTACCTTTTCACTGGTTCCCCCACTGCGCATGCGCGCCAAGCACTGTAGGCATGCATGCCCACCAACTGCTTGGTGCATATGCACTTGCGTGCCAAGCACCTGGTGTGCATGCAGGCCTACAGTGCTTGGCGCATATGCATGGCCTCCTTGCTGTCCTCCCAAGCGGGGAGGAAGAGAAGCTGCTAGCCTGAAGCTCCCTATAGCCTGCTCCCCAGGGTAAGTGACTCACCTTTGGATGTGTTGTGTTTGTGTGTATTTTAATGTGTATTTAATACATTTACCTATATTGACGTACTACCACAGTTCCTAAAAAGGCCTGGCAGCCTGGCTTGGGGTTTATAAGTAAAGTCTTGGAGTTACCTCATCAATAAGCTACACCTGTGCTGTTCCAATTGCTGTTCCAATTGGAGAACCCTTAAGGAGGTACAGCTGTTTTACATTTACATTAAGGCATATTATCCTAGAGAAATGGTTAGGCAAAGACTTAGTACCTAACTTCTTTAACTATTGAAAAGTTGAAAAGTGCCAAAATGAAGCCATCTTGTGGTGAGTTCATTCTGTAGTTCCTTCCATCTGACCTAGTGTGAGAAAGATTAGCCAGAATAAGCTTTAAGCTCTGGTTTAAAAGCTCTGGTTGATTTGTGTTTGGGGGTGGGTGGGTGGGTGTATTTTAATGTATTTTTTATTTTATTTCTTTATTTTATTTATTTAATTTATTTATGGGTTTGTGTTGTGGGTGGATGGGTGGGTAGGTGGTTTGAGGGGGGGTGCACATGCTTATTTTTATTTTATTTATATATATATATATTTATTTGGCCCTGCCCACAATGTCATGACATCATGACGTTGGCTCCGTCCATGACATCATGACATCATGACATTAGCTCCACCGACACTGTGATGACATCACGGCGGGGTAGTAAAAACTTTGACATCCCACCACTGACTGTATATGTTTATGGCAGGGGTTCCCAACCTTTTCGGGCTGCAGGCCGGTCATGTGGTTGAGCAGGTCAGTCACATGGTTGAGCAGGTCAGTCACATGGTTGAGTGGGTCGGTTATGTGGTTCCTCCCACCCAGAAGCGGAAGTAAAACACGCCACCGCCTGTGCAAAATGCTGACGTAAATGACTCATAGCTGTTGTAAATGTGTGGGAGGAATCATGTGACCAGCCTGCTCAAACACGTGACCAGCGCGTTCAACCACATGATCGGCCCATGTTTATGACAGCCACAGGTTATTTATGGCAGTTTTTTGTGCATGCGTGGGCACATTTTACCTCTGATTCCGGGAGTGGCACAGGCCAGGTGAATTGGCGTTAGGGGACAGATCCAGCCCATGGGCCATAGATTGAGAACCCGTGGTTTATAGCTTATTACCTCATCTATCTAGATTTATAAGCATATTGGTCCTTCTAGATCTCCTCTAATCTGTCCCACTCATATTGCAGATTCAGGGAAAAGGAAATGTACAAAATAAAATATGAAAAAATAATGAACTAAAATTAGTTTTTAGTCCCACTTCATTTAGATCCATTGAATCAATGGCTATTACATAAATGTTGATTTATACAACTGTCATTCATTCAGTGGGTTTACTCTATTTAGGATGAATAATTTGTTTCATATTCTAATGTGGAAGGAAAAATGTGTTACTGTTTTGTGCTTTTTTGTTATTGTTTTATCCAAGCTCAAATAATTGGTTTGGATTACTTTTGATAGATGGTACAGAGCGACCTTTTAAAATCAAGAGTTGCCTTTCATGTTGTAACATTAATGATAACTAACTACATTCCCCCTAGAGCTGTGGGCCAGTCACATGGTTCAGCGGGCCGGTCACCAGAAGCAGAAGTAAAATGCACCTTGCAATCTGTTTTGCAACAGAATGAGGTAGATTTTTAGGCTGTCATTTTCTCTGCTTAAACCAGGGGTGCCCAAACTATGGCCCATGGGCTGTATCTGGCCGCTGACGCCAATCCATCCAGCCCTCACCACTCCTAGAAGGAAAAGTAAAATACATCTGTATGGTGTTAGGTGCCAGATCTGGCCCACAGGCTGTAATTTGGGTACCCCTGCCCTAGAGTCTAAGTGTGATTACTTTTAAAAGGCAATTTCCCAAACTGTGGAAATTAATCAGGGTGTTTCTAGGCAGCATATTCCTAGCATTGCCTAACAAAATACGAATATCTTTTGCACAGATTTTCTAACTCATCAGACAAAAAGAACAAAAGAATCTGTGAGGAAGCAGGGGAGGATTACAAAGGAAAGACAATTGTCATCCGGATGTTTGTTGTTTGGAAGAGGGTGATTACGCCAAGTAAATCCCCTTGGCATTCAGTGTGCCAGATTTTGTCTGTTTGTTTGTTTTACTGGTTTGGTGCCTGCATTTTTATTGCAGATTGGCACATGAAGCAGAGAGAATTTTCCCTGCTGTGGAAATAAGGTGGTAAAGAAAACTTAGCATGTTTCGATTTCTGTGTCAGAATCCTGTGAAAGACACACTGTGAGCATAAAAGGTGTCCCTCTGACTTGAAATAGTGCACAGCTTGGAGTCTCTTCAATCACTAGGTCATACTACTGTTTGGCAAGTGGATTAAGAATATGATTTTTGGGTGAACACTTGAGTGCCTGCAAAGAGTTACGTTTTCTGAAGCTGCAACCCTATACCCAGAGACCACACTGAAGTAAATGGAACTTAAGTCTCGGTAGACATATATAGGACTGTGCTGTTGAAAGACTGAAACCTTTAGGCTGGAGTTTTCCAACCAAGTAACCTTCGCCACATTTGCATAAAAAGACATTTTTAATGTGGTCAAGAAAACACATTAAAACCAGAACGTTTTATCCCTATCTCGGCTGCTTTGCCACACAGCCAGCCTCACACAATTGTGATTTTGTCAGCACCCCTCCTGCTCCCTCCTTCCAAGGGCAGACTATAGTGCTCTCTTCATCAGCGCGGTATATACCATAATTGTGGTGATCCCACAGAAAACACCTTGTGATCCCTTTGGGAAGGAGTTCTCAACCTTTTAAAGCTGGGGGGGGGGGTCATGCTCCCTCAGACAGCTTCAGGAGCTGCGTGGCCATTTTTTTTTTTGCCCTTCCTTCACCACATGACATTTCCAGGTAGAGTGGAGGCAGTGATGAGCCTCATGAAATGGTGCCACAGGCTGCCTTTGGGGGTTACCGGCTACTGGCTGGAGACCCATGCCTTTTAGACTCTTGGTTATTGACTTTAAAATAACCCAAAGGTGTTCCCCATCCCAAGATATGGAAACAGAAAGGCGGATCTAGCTTTTAGTTAGGGCCAAATTCAGTTCTGGAGAAACTCTTGGTGGTTACATTCTAATGGTTAGCAAGAGTAAAGAAAAATAGCAATGGCAATAACACTTATATACCATCTCATAGTGCTTAGTGCACTTTCTGGGTGGTTCACAAGTTAATTAGCATTTTGCCCCAACATGCTGGGTACTCATTTTACCAACCTTGGAAAGATGGAAGGCTGAGTCAACCTTAAGTCCCATCAGGATTGAACTCAAAAACATTCTGGCTGCAGTACAACAGTTTAACCACTGTGCCACCAGGACTCTGGTCAAAGCAAAATCTACAGAATATTTTAGCCTAAAGTTTTTTTAAAATGGAAGTACCAGTAAAACCTCATATAACACTAAAACCTGGTTCCACAAGTCTTGGTGTTATATGATTTTTAGTGTTATCTGATGCATGTTAAAATCCTATGGGATCCATAGAGATACATTGTAACCACACAGGCTTTAGCGGTTGTTATCTGAAGCATCCCATAGGATCTTAATGTTATCTGATGCAATTCTTCCCCCCAGATTCCTTAATGTTATGCGATTTTAGTGTTATTCGATACTATGAGGTATTACTGTATTTATTTACTGGTTGGTTTATTGATTTATTTGTTAGATTTCTATACCACCCATCTAACCCGTTGATTACTCTGGATGGTTTGACAAAGGAAAAAGAAGCAGGCGCATAAACAAATGCACAATACAGGTATCAAAATCAGATGTAAAAGTAAACTGATAAATAACAAGACTTAAACTTAGAAACAATTCATTGATGGTGACCAACACAAAAAGGCAACGTATTCTGAAATCCCTCCTTAAATAGCTCAGTGTTTACCAACTTAAAGAAGATTTGCAGTGTTGGGCCTGACAAATACAATCGGGTAAGCTGTTCCATAATGTTGGGCCCGAAACAGAAAAGAACCAAGCTGTTGTGGTGGATTTCCAAGTTTCCTTGGTATGGTGAGTCTCAGCCCATCAGCTGGTGAGAAATACGTTGTCCATGCATGATTCATCAAGGAGAGGCTCTCCTCCAGGTATCAAGGCAATAAACCATTACGGTCTTTGAGTTTTAACACCAAAACCTTGAATCAGGCACGGAGGCCTATAGGTAAACTGTGCAGGCAAGCCAGGGACAGGGAAATGTTATCAAATTTCAGCATCCTTAAAACCAGCCTTATATTCTGCACCTGCAATTAACCCTTAAGAGAGGCAGTTCAACCTTACAGAAAGGGATGTGGGGTGGGGTACATAGGACATCATACAAAATTTGGAAAATTGTCCAACAATGTTCCCATGGAGAAAGGGACATGACTATTTGGGGAATTTCCAATGACCCAGATGAGACTCTAAGAGAAGTAGATGTAGATTTAGCTAGAGGATTTGGCATTCCCCTATTCCTAACTAGGGGAACTGGAAGGGGAAGTTTAAAATGCAGTGAGGATTTTCTCACAACTAAACTCTACTTCAAGGATATCTACAGGGTGGCCTGTAGGTCCCTATTGAATATTTCTCCAAATTTGTCACTTATTGTATCATGGGTGTCACCAGTATTCTTGCACTCATGTACCCAAGTACTTGTCAAAATATGCTCTTCAACTATAAAAGGGCTTAAATTGGCCATATTTTTCTGTGGGGGAAAGAAAAAAATTATAATACATATGGACGGGTAGGGACTTACGGGCCACCCTGTAGAGATACTTTCCATATCTCTCCACCCTCCTGGATCAGGCATTGTTCCTTTATTTGGAAACAGCTTAAGATGTGGTCTAATTGTTAGCATCACGTCTTGAGCCATATAGTAAAGCAGCATGGTGGGCGTGGTTTGCCTTCTCTCTGCCTCTGCCTCCTCTCCCAGCTAATAATGGAGACAGTTTTGTAATACTCAGATACCCTAACCTTGAAATGTTTATAGAGTTGGCTCACAAGAAAATAGGCAGCCAAAGCTGGCCTCTCTAGAAGCAATAAATGTTATCAGCTCCTTCTCTGGGGCTGAGCAGATTATCTTTGAACAGGTTGTCAGGGCCAGGTTTCTTAGTAGCAAGTGGATAAGATGAAACTAAGATGGCTGCCAGGATATTGCCAATACAGTACTCATAGTCATATATAGCACACTACACAGACTCAATGCTTTATCTCTAAAAACATTTCCAAAGAAAGACTGGAAAGAGAAAGGGTTTAATTAGGCATAGAGCATTTTTTTTAAAAGCACACACAGATACTTTGTAGTGTGGCAAAACCGGCAACAGATGGTATGTGTCACTTTATGCACAGAGACACATCACTGGAACTCCTGATGGCAGCTTGGAAAACGTGAAAGACATGGGATTGTTCTGGCTAGTAAGAGGAAGGCTATCTCATTGGTTTGCCTTGTGAGAGTTTTTTTTTAAATGCCAAAAGCATCAGTGGACTGGGAAATGTGATACAAAATGCCATTGTTGAAATAAGTTAAATGTAATGGTGCATTATCTACCCACATTCCTTTGAAGTCCATTGGCAACACAGAATAGTCAAATGAATCTCATTTGTTTTAGCAGCACTTGTGCTGGAAAGAGCGATGGCATCCAGGGTTGGTTTCTCTTCCTCGCAGGCCATTCTGTTTTATGCAAACCTCTATTATCACCAAGAATGCAACCATCATCTGATTAGGAAGGGTCAAACCTGGTTAGTACTTGGGCAGGAGACCACCAGCAGTCCTCAAGTACGGTACAGGCAGAACTTTGCTTGAAAACCCAAAAAGCTACTGCCAGCCAGGTTTAGAAAATGCCAGGCAAGATAGATTAGCAATCTATCTAATATCCTATTGCTAATTTCAACTGGAGTAGATAGACCTTCTAAGTCAATTGCTGAATGTTATCCTTCCACACCCAAAGAGGTAAAAAAAAGAAGCTGAATGTTAAGTCAACATTTATATAAATCCCACCAGGTCAGTGGATCTAGTCCAGTTAAGACTAGCAATAGGATAATGGCTAATATAAGGCACATTAAAGTAGAAACAGAGGCTGGTATGGATGTTTTTCTTCTTAAAGAACCACTAGATTCACTAACATATCTACAAAGCTATGATGGAAGTAATCAGTACAATCACAGGATACTGAGTTCTGTTTACTTCTTTGTTCAACATGCATGGAACATAAAAGAGAGGGAGGGTTAATTTTCCTGTGTCTTAATTTGTGAAGATGACTGCTGACAATAATCTGTGGCTATCATAGCCTCAGAGTTCACCATCAAATGCAGTAGAGGCACCTCCAGGCTGACATACTGCCATAAAGGCCAAGACAAAACTATGAGCCTCTTAAGCCCATTACAGACTGAGAGAGAACAGACTCTTCTCTTGCTGCTTACTAGGGCACCTAGACTCTCAGACCCTTCACCCATGTCATGACCACAGTATCTTTTTTCCCTCAAGAGCAACACTCTTTGCTCTCTGCTAGCAAAGGCCATCTGCCCATGTGTTAAGCTGACAGATGTACGAGAAACCATGAATGTACAGTTTATGAAATAACTTCTGCCCATCCCTCCCTGCCCACTTCTTGTAGATATCTATGGGTAGCAAGAAAACAGCAACAGGCCTACTCCAAAATACCAAATGCAAAACAACAACCACAGCAATAACTTCTCACTAAGATAGTTCCATAAAAGAAAATAGTCTTATGGGTTTACCTTGCCGTATGGAAACATATCTACCATTGGAGGCCAGGAAGACTACTTGCGGGTGGCTTTCTTCCAGATCAAAGAGCTCATCTTTGCCTGGCTTGGTGCTCCTGCCAGATTTTAGAGTGCCAGTAGGCCCCATGGGTGCTAGATACTTCCCATCATAATCCTTGAAGGCGAGCTTCCCTGCCTTGAATTCCAGAGTGTAGCCGGTGTGGGAGTCAGGTTCCTTGACCAGGGTACCATCATTGCGCAAGTAGCGGTTGTCACAGGTTCGCAGACAATATTTCTTGTTCTGGAAAGTGAGCGTGATGAGTGAGTCCACGCCCCAGGGAATGTTGCTGTCAGTGGAGATCTCATCCTCTTGAGCACTGAGGTGGGCATATCTTCTTCTGCTAACACTCAGAAGGTTGGCTTGGGGGTGGATGGCCAAGTGTACAGCCCAGAGCTCAGCTTCTGTGATGGTTTGGGCAAAGCAGGACAACTGGTCTTCAGAACCACCAAAGAAACGCTTGTAGGGTTCTGACTGGAGTGCCCAACGCCCGTCTGATTGAGTGACGATGATAAAACGCCCATCACCTCCTGGCTTTTCAGCTTCGCATGAAACTTTGCCATCCTTGTCTGCGGATAGGTATCTACCTAAATGACTCTTCAAGAACACCACAGAGCTGCTATCTCCGTCCTGCTCTAGGGTCCATATCTGCTTCCTTTTCAGGCTGGGTGCTGAAGCGTTCACCTTATAGCCAAAGCTCTCCGCTGTCAGATAGCGGTTATCCGAGTTGATTAGGCCGAACTGGATCTTCAAGACCTGGTGGATCCCATTTGTTGGCATCTTCTGTCTGGAGGGCAAAGAACCCTATGGACTGGGTTGAAAAGTCTCAGTTTTCCCAGTCCTTCCCCTACGGTGCAAAAATGTGCACGTACATATACCCAACCTCACAAGTTGAGCGATCTGGATTAGCACAAAGGAACCCTACTCCTCAGTCAAAGCCACCGTGACGTACAAGTGCCCCAGTTCCCAGTATCTCTGCAGCAGCACCCGCTCTTCCTTCATTTAATCTGCTGCCTCTACTGCTGCTGCTGCCGCTATTGCAACCCATAAAGCCAATCTCATTTGGCTGTCTCTTCCCCCCTGCTGGCAGTACCGCTGCTTCTTCCAGAGGTCTCCCAATGACCTCTTCTTCCTCCTCCTCCTCCTCGCCTTCTCCAGCATGGTGGGGGCACAATGATCAGAAAGTGCACATGCTTAGGCAGCCAGCCACAGGCTTGCTTAATTAGCACAGCTAGGATTACAAAGCTTTCAATGAGTTGCCAGCCTCCTGTAACCAATAGTGGGGCTTCTACCTAATCCAAGTTTGACAGGCCACACAATGGCCTTTTGATCAGGCCTGTTCTTCCAGTGGCTAGCACCCTTCCATGTGAGCCGGACTCTACACTGTATCCATGTCCCTTTTGACTCTGTAGGTCTCTCTTTTTCCTAACGCTCAGGAGATTCCTCAGGACCTTCACATCCTAATGCTTAGGGAGAAAATTTGCCTGGCATCTCAATTTGCCACCTTCAGTTGCTGTTTCCCCAGGAAATTATTTATTCCTCTTTTACACCAGGACAAAGTTACAGAGAAGCTCCCTGATTCCCTGTGGTAGGTCACCTCACAGCCAATTGTCCCTCCCCCTTCCTGGACCCAGCCTCTAATCTCCTTAACAATTAGCTGGTCATTTCTATTAGTGTAAATCTTTGATCCATCTTTGGCCCCCTTCGCCTCCATCTGTCCTGCAGCCCCAAATCCACTTCTCTGTTAAATGGGATAATTCCTCTGTTAAAAAGGATAATTCTTCCATCTTTTGAAGCCCTTGGAAACCCTGAGGTTTGTCTTCCCCACTAGGGAACCATCAGAATTTGGCCAGGCTGCAGGATCACTTGGAACAAAATGGATCCTGAAGGAATCTTCATGGACCAGAACAAAGGAATCTGCCAAAGCAGAAGTCCTGTCATGTCAGAGTGGAGGCCACACCAAACTGCTCCCTCTCTTCTTTCTTTCTTTCTTTCTTTCTTTTTCTTTCTTCCTTTCTTTCTTTCTTTGCACACAGAAATGAGGCTTCTTCTCCCTGATGTGACACCATGAAACATGGTTTTAAACAACCATCTTTGTGTTTACTCCAGGTGGCATGATAGGCCCATGCACTTTGCTAGCCATACCTAACCAATGCCTTAGTTTTGGGAATGCCATTGTTCCACAAACTCACAACAACAGAAAAAAGTTTTGCACTGACCCATGGGGAGTATTGGCACCATCTAGGAAAGGTTAGAAATGGGTACCAGGCTTTGAAGCCACTTTACACCAAAAATATATTTTTTTAAAAAATCTGCTCAAGTATTTTTGGTGTAAAGTGGCTTCAAAGCCTGGTACCCATTTCCCATTTGAGCACCCATGTTCTACAGAGCCTCCTTCGTCCCTTCAGATTTGACGGGGTGGTAAGAGACCCTGGGGGAAGACCTGGAAGATATAGCATGGAGTAGAGGTTGCAGGTGATGAGGGGTTTGGTGGAGTTCTGCCATTCCTCACAGCCACACAAGGGTGGTTTTGGATCCAAGCTAACGTTGGCGACTAGATATGTAGCAATAGCAATTACACTTCTATACCACCCCATAGCACTTAGTGCATCATTTGGACAGTTTACAGATCATTAGCATTTTGCCCCCAACATGTTGAGTACTCATTTTACCAACCAAGGAAGGATAGAAGGCTGAGCCAGCCTTGATCCCCATCAGAATTGAACTCACAATGATTTGGCTGCAGTACAGCAAGAAAGGGAAATGACCCCCTTGCATCAAGTTGGATGGAATTCATCTGGGAGAACACTAACAGGTTCTTAGGGCATTGAGAAATCTCTGAGTGGTTCGATCTTTAGCTAAGTAGTTACCATAGTTTGCCTCCCAGCTGCGAAAATGGTGTGAAGTGTAGAATGCTTCTGTCCAGAATTCCAGCCAGTTGCCAGCCAAAATGCATTACAGTACTGTACTTCCAAAATGCTCTATTCCGGTGGTGGCGAACCTATGACACGCGTGCCAGAAGGGGCAATTGGAGCCCTCTCTGTGGGCACCCGTGTGGTTGCCCTGCTCCTCTGCCCAGCAGCCCTATGGGAGCACTTCCACCCTCCCCTGTTGCCATGTTAGCACTTTGCAATAAATAAGTGGGTTTGGGGTTGCAGTTTGGGCACTCGGTCTCTAAAAGGTTTGCCATCACTTCTCTGTTCCATCACCCATTTCATTTCATTTCCTACCCCAATAGGGCGTTTTGTTGTTGCAATCCATGATTCCACAGCATGCTCAGCCTTCATTGAGTAGATGTGGGGCTTTCTCCCTTACTTGGTACTTCTGTAAACTTTGGGACTTTCCAAATCTGACAAGTTATCTTAATGTTACAGAACAATCCTCTTTTACAGGTCTCTCCTTTGTTGGATAATATCTTCCACAAGACCCACAAACAAACCGGACATTTGCCGCCCTGAAGAGGCAGCATTGAGAGCGTCATGAGGATCCTTTCTGGCATCACAACAGAGTTTTGGGAGTATTCCTGGATTATGTCATTGTCCCAAAACTACTGCCAAATTTGGGGGGGGGGGAGGTGGACACACTGTCTGGTGACATGGAAAGGCTCTGCAGTTTTCCATTATCTGTGGTTATTTTTCATTGTTTCCTAACATGGATTTGTAGTCCAAAAGGAGTGTGTAAGATTGCAGAACAGGGATTCTCAACCTGCGACCTGTGTGCCGGATGAGGCCCATGGCACCATTTCATGTGGCCCCCACACTGCCTCCACCACACCAGGAAGTGCCACATGGTGGAGGAAGGGCAAAATGGCCGTCCAGCCCCTGAAGCTGTCTGAGGGAGTGTGACCCGGCCCCCGGATTAAAAAGGTTGGGAAATCCGGTTGTAGAAGGTGGGCTTTAATCTGCAGCTGCATTTTCTTTCTGTCTTTTCCAGAAAGTAACTAAGGTTAGTCCATGAGCCCAGCCAACATGGTTGGGATCACCGAGGCCTTCTGTCCCCATTCCTTATCCCAAAAAGTCATATTGGACCAGAACAGGATTTCTTAGAACAGAATTGGAAACAACAGTTAAACCACTACTTAAAGGGCCTGGGCTAGTTCCCGTCACTGTCCTGTTGTTTCCTCGCTCGCTCTCTTGTTTTTGCTGTTGTGTCCACCAACCTCTCTGTAGGGTCACCATCAGTTCTGATGGGTAATCTTAATGTTCCCATTGCCTCTGTTCCCTCCATTCTCTCTTGCCCAAATAAGGAGAAGGCAGGTGAGGATTGTGATAGTTTTCTGCTTATTCCTGAAATTGAACTAAGACCTTTATCTAGTGGCCTACATGTCCAGACCCTGGGAAATTTGAGCTCCTCTGGAACTTCCTCCTTGGCTTCACAATTCTCAGTGGGGGTCTCCAGGACACCTCACCAAGACACCCAGTCTTTGTCTTTCCACTTGTTTGACCACCATGTCAATTTGGTTCTTTCCTACCTGGGCACTATCACATGGCTTCCCCCTCTCCTCACTTGTTTCTCCTCCCTTCTCTTCCAGAACCCTCCTTATATTGCCTCACATCCAAGTCCCCTTTTCACCTTCAGGGGTCACTCCCTTCCATGGAAACTGTCCTCTGTTTCTCACCCCAAAGCTTCTGTTTTAATCTCTTCTTCCCACCTTCTGGGTGCTACCAGCCTGAACCCTTCAGGCACCTCCTCAAACAGTTCTCCCACAACTAGGTTTACTGGGAGGCTCAATGTCCATTCATAGGTCATCAAGAGGGTGTCCACATCAATGTCCTCAGCACCAAGCCCAAGAAAAGGTCTTGTGATGCCTTAAAGCTGGGGTTCTCAACCTAAGGCCCGTGGGACAGATCCAACCCATGGCACCATTCCATCTAGCCTGTGATGTCAGCAGCACCAGCGCCACCCTTTCCCCTTCTGCCTGGCTTGTTGTTGTTCAGTCACACAGTCGATTCTGACCCCTGTGACCCCATGGACTACTGCACACCAGGCACCCCTCTCTACCATCTTCCCCAACCCGCCCAACTCTGTGCCCATTGAATCCATAATACCATCTAACCATCTCATTTTCTGCCGCCCCTTCTTCTTTTGCCCTCGACCTTTTCCAACATCAAGGCATTTTCAACTGAATCCTCTCTTCTCATTTGATGTCCAAAGTACTTTAGTTTCATCTTCATATTTGACCTTCCAAGGAGCAGTCAGGGTTGATTTCTTCTAAGATCGACCTATTTGTTTTCCTTGCTGTCCAGGGTACTCTCAAAACTCTTCTCCAACACCACATTTCAAAGGCATCTATTCTTCTGTGCTCAGGTTGCCTTATGGTCCAGCTCTCACAGCCATACATTACCACCACCTGGCTTGGCATAGTCCTAATGCTGCTCCATAGCAGGGCAGATGTTGTAGAAAGCAAGCAAGCAAGCAAGCATGCAAGCAAGCAAGCTACTAAAACTCAGATCTCCCACATGACATCTATTTTGGTGCCAAGTGAGTCATTTGCAACATGCTGATGGTCCTGAGAGAACTGCAAGCCAACATTTTGGAATCAGTCTTCACTTGCCTCAGGCAATCACAACAGTATCTGTAGTGGTGCAAGCATGAAAAGCAAAGGGAATTATATCACAGAACACAGGCAGCATCTGGGTAGGATCACCTTACAAAACTGAGATTTACATTTTCTTGTAAACATAATCAGTGTCCTCTCTCACTTGCTTTTTACAGAGGATCTGATGTTATGTTTGAACTTCACCCTCTGCCCACCACATCCTGATATTAGGGCTGACTCAAATTTGCTTGGAGTTGGCTTTCTCCAGCAAAGGCAGTGGGAAGCATGACATTTTCTTTGGGTTGTGCGGGGCGGGGGATGCCTTTTGCTATAATATTGGGATCTTTCTCACCTCCTCCCTCTTGGCAAAACAGATGGGTCCTGCTGGCGCTTCCACTACTATGTCATTTGCTTATCTCCAATGAACTCCTACGGCCTCTTTCAGACAGAGAAATCTTAGTGACACCTGGCTGCTGCTGCTGGTGTCAGCCATTTGAAGGAAGGTGGGGAACTTACATCTGCTTAGCTCCCAAGGGATCAGAGCCCTCTTTGGATTTTCATGAAACAAGTCATCTTCCCTCTTTGATTAAATTTGGGAGAAACCTGTTTTTCCCATCAGCAAAGCAAAGGAAATCTGTGGTTTTCCTTGCTGTTTCTGTAGTGGTTTTAGTTTTTACAGGGTTGCAAGCCCGAAGGCCGACCCTCCTCCTTTATCACCTGTGCTTAGAACCGGTGATGGTGGAGTTGGCAATAAGTTGGACCTGTCCTCATGCCAAATGACAGCAAGAGTGCCATGGAAATACATGGCAAATTACTTTCATGGGGGATTTAAAGACCCTGAAAATGACATGGGAGGATGCTGAAGCACTTGCCCAAGACCGAACCATTGGAGATCTCTTGTTTCCCAGTATGCTACATAGCATGAGGGCATCTAAGTCTAAGAAAGTCTAAAGAAAGATTTGATATGGTGTTTATGTGCCTGTGAGTGAGTGAGACAGCAGAAAAGCCTACTTGAAGCCTGGGAAGCAAAGAGACCATCTGCATCCGGTCTGGCTGTTCTGCTTAGAGCTGCCAGGTCTCAGGATGTTGGTTGGCATCTCATGGAGTTACTCCTCTTTCCCTGCTCTCCAGATGGGGAGGTGAACCTGAAGGTGGGCAACACTGGAGAAAGGTCTTGTCTGGTTTTTTTCAGGTGAGGTAAGTGGCTTTCAGGACTCCCATTGGTTAGTGGTTAAGTCACTGACCTTCACGACCAGAAGGTTGGCAGGTCGGCAGGTTGAGACCCGAGTGCTGCACAACAGAGTGTGCTTCTGTCTCTGTCCCAGCTCCTGCCAACCTAGCAGTTCAAAAGCAAGAAATTGCAAGTAGATAAATAGGGTACCACTTCGGTGGGAAGATAAACAACATTCCGTGCACTCTGGTGTCTAGTTATGCCTGCCACACATCCATGGAAACGTCTGCAAATGCAGACAGCACTGACTCTTTGGCTATAAACAGGAGCACTGAACCCTAGAGTCAGATTTGACTGGCTTTCGAGCAAGAGCGACCTAGTGGCTTTCAAGCTTGGGCACATAAATCACTACTCATTTTGAACTCAACACCAGAGCTCATTGGCTCAGTACAAAGGTTGTGTTTGTGTATTTCCCAAGAGCATGTAGCCACTGGCCCTCTCCCCAGTGCCCGCCCCTTTGCTCCTGGCGTTTGGGCACGAGCAGTGTTGGAAACTTGAGCCAATTTGGAACAAGGCAGCAAAGGGAGGATGAGATTTGCAGGTGATGAGCTTTCCTTGTCCAACCGATCCTGTCAACAGAGATGGAAACCCTGAAGAACATATCCCCCCCCCCCTCTGAGACTTTTCTGCCCTGCCTCTGTGGCATCACAAGAGGTTCTCCCTACCACAGGGTCCAGTCTTAGGCTTTGGCCCTGGAGCTTCAGGGAATGGGATGCTGCTGAGCAGGCATTCCTAACCGTACTTGTGGCCTTTGACAGTGAAAAAAGGCAGAAGCACAGTTCAGCCCACGTAGCAAGTGATCCAGCACGTGTCAGTCTGGATCTGTTCTCTAGACACAAGACTCTTACCACTCATGATTAAAAGACAGCAAAGACAGCATGTGCCTCTTCTGCCTCTCCCCCTCCCTCTCCTGAATTATTCTGGAGGAGGAGGAGGGGAGGCTCAGGAAAGCTGCAAATTGACAAGGCTGTTTAAAAAAAGGTCTGCAAACTTTCACAAACACAAGAATATATTCACACAGGGGAAACCTCCCATGCAAACGGCCTACCAAAGGGAGTGGTTGAGTTGCAGACTCTCTCTCCAGATGGCTAGAGTTTGCCTTGCTTCAAGTGTCACAAGCAGCCACTTTCTGACCAGGAGAGGAGGAGTGCAAGTGGGACGTGGACATAACACTGCTGGGGGAAGGAGCACATTCTCCCACAGGCCAATCATCCTCCCAGCAGAGTGGACTTTCTGTGGAAACAGGATCTCTCTTTTCCTTCTTATTCATCCCCATATGTGACGGCCCCAAGCAGAGAGAGCAAGACAGGTTCACACCCAGGGAGTTCAGAGTTCTCTCCCCCCCCCCCGCTGAACTCCGCCATCATCCATGCCCTCTCCTCCTTCCAGTGTCCTAGCTTCCAACTGGGTTTAAATCCCTGTGTGTGTACCCCACCCAGAGATGGGATGTTACCGGTTCGGTCCGGTTCATCTGAACCGGTAGCGCCCATCATGAGGGGTTCGCCGGGGGGGGGGTGTCGTAGAACCCCGGGCAACCGGTTCAATCATCTCCGGAGTTTGGGTCAAACCCCTTCCTGAAATTTTTTTCAAACCTCTATTTGATGCACGCACAGTAAGAAATAGAACTGTGCATGCGTCAAATATAGGTTGCCCAGAAAGGAAGCGCAGGCAGTGCTTAAAGCGGTGGCAGCCTTTCCTTGGTGTGGTGTGGCGCTAGGCTGTTGCGACAGTTTGCTGCTGTGCCACCGTGTCACCGCCTCTTCTGCTCCTGGACAAGTCGACCGACCCAGGGTAAGTGACCCAGGGTTTGTGTTTGGGGTTTTTATTTGTGTTTGGGGTGGGTGGGTGTATTTTTATTTAATTTTTATTTATTTATTTATTTTATTTACAGGTTTGTGTTGTGGTTGTTTGGGTGGGTGGGTGGGTTGAGGTGTGTGTGTGTTTATTTTAATTTTACTTATTTTATTTTTGGCCCCACCCACAACATCATGACATCAGCTCCGCCCATGACATCATGACGTTGGCCACACCCATGACGTCTGTGACGTCACAGTGTGGTAGTAAAATTTTAGTCATCCCATCACTGACCCCACTCCACCCCACCCAGCATTTCCTCAGTCACTTTGGGAGAGAGCAGCTGGGGCATTTCTTCCTTCCTTCCTGTCTCTAACAAAGAGGAAGCTCTGGCATCCCACCCCCATCTCCAGCACGTGTGAACCCAGTGCCCACAACATCCTTCTTAGGACATGAGCTGCCAGGCAGTCTTTTGTTCTGACAATCAGAGGCTCTTGAGCTCTGGCTTGAAGGAAACCACAGAGATTTCCGCCAACACTGGTGGCTTCCGCCCTTCAGCAGGACAGATTTCATTCTCTTCCAGCAAAGTCAGTATATATAAAGGCTACTGTATTTTCTATTGTGTGTGTGGTGGCTGTTGGGGTTTTGTTTTTTAAACCATGGGTCAAAAATGACAATGAAGAGTAATAACAATTCCCCCTCCCTCCATGTCCACTTATTTTTCTGCCCTGGCCTCTCACCTTCACTTGGTTTAATTAACCAGTTTCCTCTCAGCCCTGCGGCATAGCCTGCCCTACTATTAGGCAGAGTGGGGCAATGCCATTTGAACCACCTGAGACCTCCTCTAACCATCCCTTTCTATGACAGAACAGAGTTATGTATCCCTGGGAGTATGCCCTATACCACCTAAATGAGGGGTGCCCAAACTTTTTGGGGACACGGGGCAGTCACGTGGTTCCTCCCACCGGAAGCAGAAGTAAAACACACCTTGCAATCTGTTTTGCAACAGGATGAGATAATTTTTAAGCTGCCATTTCCTTTGCTTAAATCAGGAGTGCTCAAACTATGGCCCATGGGCCAGATCCGGCCAACACCAATTCATCCAGCTCATCTGGGCACATTTTACTTCCGCTTCTAGGAATGACGAGGGTAGCACAGGCTGCACAAATTGGTGCTGGGGGCTGGATCCGGCCTGTGGGCCGTAGTTTGGGCACTCCTGACCTAATTTGACCTGCTACTCTCTGACATGGTGGAAGACCTTTACCTGTTGCCAACATTTACTACCCAGTCTGGTGTACTGGATGGGCCACAGTGGCTTAGTGATTAAGACACTGAGCTTGACAACTGGGAGGTCAACAGTTTGAGACCTGAGTGCTGTGCGATGGATTGAGTTCCCATTGTTTATCCTTGCCAGCCTAACAGTTTGAAAGTAAGAAATTGCAAGTAGATAAATAGGTACTCCTTTGGTGGGAAAGGTAACAGCGTTCCATGCGATCTGGCATCTAGAAATGAGCACCACCCCCTAGAGTCTGAGACACTGGCTTTTGAGCAAGGGAGACTCATTTTATTGACCTCAAAAGGATGGAAGGCTGACTCAATCTTGAGCCCTGGTCAGGATTGAACCCACAACCTTTTGGTTGCAGTCCAGGGCTCTTTAGTTTTTATGGATTACATAACACTTATGTATGTTGGTTTTCTGCAGACCTATTTATCTGGGAGGTTCTAAAATAAGTGCCTTTTAAACCGTAGCCAGGACATCCTCAACATGCACAACTCGCAAAGTGTATTCCATCTGTTAACTCACGCCCAGGTCACAAGCAGTCTAAAATATAAGACTTGTAAGCTGATCCCAATGAAGCAGCTTGTGCATAGTTTTGGTTTGGCACCAATCTGCAAGCAAAATTACCAATTCAAAAAAAAAAAAAAAAGTCCCAGCATTGCTGACCTTGGACGTCAAGCTTTTTGCTTTCTAGAGACCAATAAACAATGATAGAGTGAGGCTGTGGTTTGGTGTTTCCTGTGCAGGCCCTCTTTCCTCAGGTGGGCATTCAGATAGGTCCAGGCTCTGATTTCTCCCTGAAAGGTCAGATCAAATTTCATGGGTACCCAGTGGCAGGCATTGTGGCTGAAAATAGGACCAGGGGATTGGTTGCCTAATGATTTTTTCATGCTTGAGAGCCTTCTCTTTCTCCCCAAGCTCCACTTACAATTGCCTGAGACTGGCCGATCTCCTCCCTCAAGACAGGTATGGGTTACCTGGGCAGTGCAGCTACGGTTTAGTGTAACAGCCTCTTGAAACACTTAATGCAGCTAAAAGAGCACTGTAATGGATATGCATCTCATAGATTGTTTTGCCAGGCATGGAGCAAACACAGGCTGGTTCTGGTGTCATATTTGGACCCCCGTTTAACAGTGGCTTTGGGGCAAATTAAAATGCTAAGGAAATAGGCTTCTACTGCTGCAAGAACAAGTAAAACAAATAAACCTAGTAGGAAACAGGTCGGCACCATCTCTCCCTTTCTGTTTTGTCCTGCAAACTTTATTTTATTTTTTAAAACACACAACCAGTGCAACACAATCCACTATAAGAGATGTGGGTTTTATAGTATACAGTATGCAGTATTAGGACTGTTGAAAATTACAGCCTGGAAAAATATCTTCTTGAACTGCAACTCCCACCAGCTCCAGTCATCATAACACTAGTCATGCTGGCTAGGAGATTCTGGGAATTACCGTCTAAAAACATAATTTTTTCCAAAATCTGATTGCAGAATGCCTGTGAAGGAGCATGCAGATTCCCTGTCTACGACAACACAAATATTTTCGACGTCAGAACTCTTCTCCTAGAATAATAATAATTTTGTGTCAGAAAATATTCTGGGTTGAAAGGATTTTTGCGGGAGAAACTCCACTCAGGGAACACCCTAATGAAGCTCCTTTCATGTCCCTAAGTGCTGGGACAGAGACAGGTGCTCAATCCATCATGCAGTACCCGGGTCTCGAACTGCCGACTTTCCAGCTAACAAGGCAAGCTTCTTAATCACTGAGCCACCACAGCCCCCTCTTCTCCTTTGATTGAGTAGAGATGAACCTGTCGCCTTCAGCATACCACTGGAAGATGATGATTTACTCCTAAATCCATTGTCTGGGCTTTACATATAAATCCTCCTTAGAAGAATATGGATGCATGGCATTCATATACTGTGCATATTTTACATGTATATAATCCCAGTCATATTTGCCTTGCTCAGCAGGGTAGCATTGTCTTTCTCTTTCATTTGTTCTGTCCTCTGTAGCCTGCTTTGCTTTCCTGGCAAGTTAATATTAGCACGATAATAGCAGTTTACTTAAGGTAAGACCTTGTCTAACTCAGTGAATCCACTCTGCCAGCCTTCCATGCTACGCAGGCTGCTTGAGGGTTTGCATGGCTTGCTGCTGGATTATCAGCCAGAAAGGGCTGCCTTTTCTGTAGCATGCAAAGCCAGTCCCAAGAGAGAGATCGGCTTTTCCGCATAACATGATGTTGTATTCAGGAATGTCTGCTCAGAAGAAAATTTTACTGAATTCCAGAGGCTTACTCATAGGTAAAGTAATACACACACACACACACACTTAGCTGAGAGTAAACCCTACTGAAGCAAGTGGGGCTTACTTTTGAGCAGAAGTGGTTAGTCTAAGTCAGAGATGGCCAACCTTTTTGCACTGTGGGCCATAGCACACCCCCTCGGACAGCTGAGTGGGCCGGAAGCATGGTTCCTCCTGCCACTTCCAGTGGCGGCGAGAGTGAGGACAGTGCATTTTCACTTTTGCACATTTTTGGCACTTCCCATGAGATTTCAGCAAGATTTCAGCACTCCCAGTGAAATTTCAGCGCTTCCAGTGGCGGCAGCAGGGTTTACCACAGGCCTGATTAATTGGCGCCGCCACAGGCCAGGGTCGGCCCATGGGCTGTAAATTGTGAACCCCTTATCTAAGGGTTTGATTGTTCCTAAACAGTAGCTACACAACAAGAGTGTCAGTGGTGGGGTGTCAAAAATTCTACTATCCCACCATGATGTCATCACAGTGTGGGTGGAGCTCACATCATGATGTCATAACATCATGGGTGGAGCCAAAGAAAAAAAACATAAATAAATAAAAAATAAAATTAAAATAAGCACACACACACCCCTCAACCCACCCACAACACAAGGACAGCAAGGAGGACAACAAGGAGGCCGTGCATACGCGCCAAGCACTGTAGGTATACATGCACACCAAGTGCTTGGCACACATGTGCAGTGGGAGAACCAGTGAAAAGGTAAGCCCCGAAGGTGGTTCCTCCCAAAAGCTGCAACCGGTTCTCCGGGACACTGGGAAAAGTTACTACCGGTTCTGGAGAACTGGTGAGAACCTGTTACATCCCATCACTGATTTCCTTGGGAGAAGGCAATTGTATGGCCCCGGACAATTTACCAAGGCAAAGCTGTCTCTGCCTTCGTGTTTAATTTGGCTTGTTTCTCTCCTCGCAGAACTAGCCCAGGGTCATTTGAGTTCCCTTTACGGAGATGGAATGCAAACCTGCCTTTTCTTCTTCCTTCTCAGTGGGCAGTAAGGTCATATCAGGCTGTGTGTGACACAGTCCCCAGGCAAGGATGGATTCCTCAGCAGAGGAAGAAAGGGATTGAGAGCTGAGCCAGTCCATGGACCCACCTGGCGGATAGGATAAGGAACTGCAATATTTGAGTTCCCAGGCAAGCAGAAGGCTACTCAAGGCTCCAGAAAGACTCAGAACGAATGAGGACTATGAAAAGCATGGTCTCAGAAAATGCTCAGCATCATAATCTAATAATGTTCATCCTACATTTCACATGCAAAATAATTTTTACACAGACACACACACTCTCTCTCTTTGTTTTTGCATCACAGCATTTCTTCTCTTGCTGTATCTGATCATCATGGCAATCAGCCATGAAGACTATCCTGAGAATATAATGCAGTGGCCTTTCATCTGCCTTCCACATCACAGTGTGACACCCGTACAACTGATCCAGTTCTGCAAGTCACTTTCTGGCCCTGAGCCCTTTTGGCACACAAAGTCCTCATTGGGCCCAGGCCAGGATTGATGAAGCTGCTGCCCTCCATCAAGATGGTTTCAAGTGGGATTTAATCCATTTGGGGACCATCACCCTTCCCTGTGGACTTTGCCACCCAAGGCCATTGGTCCTCAGAGTGGTCAGGTTAGTTAACTGCCGCCTGACACTTGGCATTGAGTCGCTGGCAGTACGGCCTCCTGTATTATCATAGCAGGATAATCTGGCCAGACTGTATGACAACATTTATCCAAGGCAATTATTGTTTCAGTTTTTAGTTTTGTCACTTGCCAGTATGTGAGTCCATTGCTTAGCAGGAATATGAACCCGGTCCTTCCATAGCTAATGCCACAGCATTACCCAGCAGCGGGAGCGAGTTCCCCAGTCAACTGTTCTCTTTACCACTTAGGATTCTCCTATGTTTCTACAGAGAAGCAAAGCATGTTGCTGAAGATGAAATGGAATATTGTACAAGCCTGTAAATCATGAGATAACGGTTCCAAATGAAATTCTTGGCCCAATGCACAAGTGACTGTTGAGTAATGTAGCAAATATGTTTTGTTTTTCTGCAGGGCTATCTCTGGCTTCTATCAGCGTATTTGCCAGAAAACTACAATGAAGTGAAGAGGATTTATATTTCAGAAACCAGTTTAGGTTTGAGATAAAAAATCTGCAGAAAGATCTTTGCACAAGAAAGAGCCAAATTTTGTGCGTAATCCATCCCCCCCCCCCCCCCCCCGGTTTCTCAGTATTGAACCATTCCATAGTAGTTGGTTGAGTGGCTGCCCAGCTGGTTTGAATGAAGAGAGGTACTAATTCTTGTGATGAAGGCCACGTTGCACGGGGTTATAAATGGAACCCAGAAACTCTGAAATTCAGAGGTATTGCCCATTACCCAAAGGATGGAGATGGTGGAAGCTCGGGTAAGGTATATTATATGATGTATTTGGATTAGGACTCCAGCCAGGGCTATCAGTCTATAAACACAAATTCGCTAATGAAAAGGCCTTTTATTTCTTCAATAACAGCATAAATACTTTCTGAAGCTGCTTTCTTTATAGTGTTTCCAGCTTTACTCACAACGGGAGAAACACCTTTGAATGCAGGGGCGTAGCTACCGCCGTATCTGCCGTATCAATTATACGGGGCCCCCGGGCCACGGGGGCCCCCTACAGCAAAAATTAATAAAAACTTCCCAATTTTTTTTATTTCACAAGGGCCCCCCAAACAAATTTTTATACGGGGCCCCGTTAAGGCATGCTACGCTTCTGTTTGAATGTATGATTCACAAACATGCACAGCTTAAATATGCACAACTTACTGGGAATCATACGTGCATGCATATAGGTATATATCTGTGGTTTTCAAAGGATAAAACTCCATCCTTTTAAAAGGAGAGAGAGAGAGATAATCAAAAACAAGGCACCCTGGTGGCCAAGGAGGAGAAAAATCTAGCTCAAGGATTTGCAACCTCCGGCCTGTGGGCTGCACCCGGCCCACGGCGGCAATTCATCTGGCTCCCAATGACAACCCCAGAAGCAGGCACATTTATGACAGTTGCAAATGGCCCACCGTGGTTTGCAGCAGCATTTGCGGCAGGGGAAACTCACATATCTGGCCCGCTCAGCTGTCTGAGAGGGTGTAGTCCGACCTATGGCATGGAAAAGTTGAAAAACCCTGATGTAGCTACTGTGGGTATGAAATCAAATCAACACAAAGACCTTTTTACTTCATCCATTAATTCATACTTGCTGAGCATACAAGAGAATAAAGTGTTAGTGGTGGGGGAATAAATAAAATCCATAATCTAAAACTGAGCCAGCCACAGTTTGTTTTCTTCTGCCTTTGGAGACCTGCTTGGAAGTCCTGAAGCTAGAAGAACTGAACACGTACTTCTGCCCACTCCTGCTTTTCCATTCACAACAATGGAGTATTGAAGCTTTAAAACTAAACAAATAAAACACCAGCGCCTTCAGTACACGGACAGGCAAACCTTTGGCCCTACAGATGTTGTCTGACTTCCTCTCCTCACAGCCAGCATAGGCGAAGGGGAAGGGGTTGTGGGAATTCTAGACCGAAGTGGTAGAAGAGCCAAATATTCTCCACCCCACTGGAACATGCTTTTCCCTGTAACGCATACTTTGCCTCTGACATGACTCTTTCCCTGGAATGTGCCTGGTAGGTACAGTACTCTTTTGAACTGTAAGTTCAACACTTTCTAGGAGCAAAACATTTCTTTGCAAATAGTATTTGCTTCTGGAATGAAAGAAAGGCGACTGACCAGGATGTTTATCGGACACAGTTTGCAGCCTACTCTTTCCCCTTTAAGAACAGTTGTATCTGTACAAATCTACAGCTGAATCTTTCCCACAGAATGGACCTGTAGCAGCTGATGCTCATTAGGGGTGATGGGGCCTATGTCATGGGCAGGGCCTACATCATGGGGAGAACCTATGTTGTGGGCGATCTAGTCATGCCTGCCATATGGCCATGTATACATTTGCAAACACAGGCAGCATGGGCTCTTTGGTTGTAAATGGAGGTGAGCACTACACCCTAGAGTCGGATATGACTGGCTTTTGAGCAAAGGAGACCTTGAACCACTTGCAGGGACAAAACCTGATGGGCAGGGCAGGGAGGTGGATGTGGCCACCCAATTTCACTACACCCCTTGTGTTACTGTCTTTTCAAATAAGTCTTCTCACAATCACTTCAACCCAACAAAGGAGTTCAAATCAGTGCCAGGATGCTTCTTGATTGAACCTCAGCTTCCTTTGGCTTAGTTCAGGATAACACCTCACAATGTTCATCTCTCTTTTCTAGGTTTGTCCTGTTTATCTGCAGTAGTTTTGCTGGGTCAAGAGCAACATTGGTGCTGAAACTGAAGCAGACTCCAAAACTGGCAGAAGTAAACTAAATCCTGGTTCAAAAGATCCACATTTTTAATGGCTCCATTGTCTCAGATGAATAAAATTTCTATGCTGCTTGCAAGTTTGTTGGAAGCATATGGACTGGGTCTGGATTTCTCCTAGAGATAGGACTATAGATTTTTCAGAGCGATAAAGGTAAACCTCTTACAATTTTTACACTTTGAGTGATATGATTCTTGCTAAGATAAAACAGGCAATTCTCATGTCCACCAGAATGAGCCACTCCGCCTCCCCTCAACCAATCCACTTTTTGAAAAGAGCCCAAGAGGACATACAATATAGGCAAGAAATGGAAAGCCCAACAATAATGCTACAAAAAGTCTGACAATAATACTATTTTTAAAAGAAAAGACTGGAAAATGGAAGAAATAAAATAGCAACTGCAAGTGGTACCTCGCTTAAAGAGCATAATGCGTTCCACGGGATTGCTCTTTAAATGAAACACCATTGTAAGTGACCAATTGTGACTTGTTGGGGGGGATGTGAAACCCGATTTAGTTGTTAAGCGAATTTTTGGTTGGTTTTATTTGGTAAGCAAGGCAACCATTCAGAGAAAATTCTGCTCTTTAAATGAGTTACTCTCTAAGCGAGGCACTCTTTATGTGAGATTTTACTGTACAGTAAAACCTCATATAACACTAAAACCTGGTTCCACAAGTCTTGATGTTATATGATTTTTAGTGTTATCTGATGCATGTTAAAATCCTATGGGATCCATAGAGATACATTGTAACCACACAGGCTTTAGCGGTTGTTATCTGAAGCATCCCATAGGATCTTAATGTTATCTGATGCAATTCTTCCCCCCAGATTCCTTAATGTTATGCGATTTTCGTGTTATTCGATACTAATGTTATATGAGGTATTACTGTATTCAGTTTGCAAAGAATAGAATTACAAATAAGTAAGGCTTTTGCATTCTTTCAAGATGGCTGACCAAGGAAAACTGGGGGAGAACACTTAGGGCAGGGGTGCCAAAACTATGGCCTGTGGGCCACATCCAGATTACTTCCGCTTCCGGGAGCAACGAGGGCTTCATGGGTTGGATGAATTGCCACTGGGGGCCGGATCCAGCTCCCAGATCATAGTGACTGGGTCCCTGAACCATGTGACCGGCCCACGGCCCAAAAAGTTTGGGCACCCATGACTTACGTCTAGTCATACGTAGTAGCACTGGGGGGGATAGTGCAATGTTTCTCTGAGACTCCAGAAGGCATTAAGGCTGTTTTCTCCACCGAAGCCGTATGAATCATTCAGAGACCACAATGAAGGATAGATATTTCTTGCAGCTGTATAAGAGTGCACAAAACTAATGAAAATCCCAATTATTGAAGCATTTCTTTCTCCAGTGTCTGTTTTCTCCCATTTTCAGAGGGGGGGGGGAGACTGATTATTACTCAGTGTACTGTGTCTTCATCCTCTCTGCATGCTTTAAATGGGCTCTTTTTAATACTTTTGCTTTTTCTGTTTGTAAAGAGATCAATGCAGATTAAACCAATATTTTTAAAATCACTATATATTCTGAAATGCTTTATAGACTGCTCTAAGGATCAGTATCTGCTCTTGTGAAGTCACTGGTTCTGGGTAATCAAGGCAGTGTTCGCCTGGCTTCTGAAATAAATATGCAGAATCTGTTTCTTTTGGAGCTCAACTCGGGAGAGAAGATGGTAGAAGGCTGAGCCCAGCCCTGGGAGTGAAATGCCACCAGAGGCTTACTGCATAAATGATGGATGTTGTATGGGAATGCTCTCAGTCAATGTGGTGCCCATAGCATGCTCACACACCCTTATTTTTAAATGGAATGTCTTCAGACCTGAAGTCTTAAACAGCAGAAACTAACTTAAGCAGTACAGCAGCATTCCTCATTGGGGGGGGGGGGGGCAAAGGTAAAAGGCGAAAGGGAGGGCAGGATTTCCCCCCCCCAGCAGGTGTTGCCTGTGTGATGAGCCAGACACATGAAATGTGCTCTTCTGCTCATCTATGAAAGAGATAAGAACCTGTCCTCTTCCATATTTGGAAGAATACTTAAAGGTACAGTACAGGTACTCTTATGACAATAAGATATTGGGCAACTCTTTCCATCACTTCGAAAAGGACAACCATGTCAGCCTCTTGCAGGAAACAAAAAATAGAAAGGGTATTGTGGCACTTTTAAAGATTATTACCTCCAGGTTTTTGTGAACTAAAGTCATAAACAGTGGCCCTGGGGTACAGAAAATAATATTACTTGCACGACACCACAAAAGAAGGAAGGAAAGGCCTCACTGCACAGTTAATTTATTAGAAATGCCCTTTGTGGTATGCTGAAGAAGCATGGGATGTTTTGGTGATTTTGGACTACTAATCCAATAGTTCTCCATTCTGGGAGTTCCATGTGATAGACCTACACCTACAGGGTGGCCCATAAGTCCCTACCTGGCCACAAAATGAGTGGGGCTCTGCTGGGGGAGGGAGGAAGCACTCCCATTGGACTGCTGGGCAGAGGGGTATGGCACGTGACCACAGAGAGGACAGGTCGGGACTTACAGGATAGGTAGGGACTTATGGGCCACCATGTAGAGCAGGGGTTCCCAAACATTTCATGCTGCAAGCTGGTGACATGGTTGAGCGGGCCAGCCACATGGTTCCTACTGCCGCAAATCCTGTCATAAAAGCAGGCACATTTACGCATGCACAGGCTGTTTTAGGGCTGTCCGCTTCCGGTAGTGGCAAGGGCAGTGGTGGACCACATGAAATGGTGCAGCGAGCTGGAGCTGGCCCACGGGCCGTAATTTGGCCACCCCTGACCTAGAGAGATGTAAATGGGACTCACCTAGAGAAAAACCTAACTGGGAAGGCTTTCAGGCCAAGTTGAAACCCAGCTCTGCCCAAACTTGGTGTGCAAAAAGAAAGCTGACCTATTGCTAACTGGGAGTTTCCTGTCTGAACAGGTGGAGCTTGTCCTAAACTAGACTAAGCCTTTTCTCCAGGTGACCCATATTTAAATTTCTATTGGTGTGGGTTTGTCAGGCAGAACACCTAGAAAGAGCTGAACAGCTCATGCATAATACTGGATCTTAACTCCCAACGACTCTGAGTGACAAAGGTTGGCTCAAGATAGTTTTCTGTCAGAAGCAAAGGGCAAGAAGCTTTGCTCCTCCTCCCGACCCAAGCAGTTCCAGGCTGACCTGACTAGCAACTCAATCCTCTCTTAGTCTACTTAAATACTAATTCCAAGGGGGTTGAGAAAAGGCAGAAGACTCTTCTGCTACCAGAAAGGTCCTTTTGCCAGCCGAACCTTTTTCTCAAGCCTGACCTCAGAGACTCACCAGAAGCACAATCAAAATGCAGAATGACCCACTAGTTAAGATCTCCTGACAGAAGATCCAGAAAAGGGTAGAATGAGAAAGGGGTTGAGTAGAGTTATGCCTGATCCAAATTCCTCAAACCCAGGAGAAAAGTTACAATGTTGGCATAAATTAGACTGAAGCAAAAGGAGTCCTAAGCAATTTTTGTCACCTGTAGTATAGGAGAGATTTGGATTCAGTACAGCTTTAGCTTGCCTAGCGTCACCTCAGCTCCCCTTGGCAGTTTAGGAGAATTTGTTAAATACCATAGATATAATGTTGGAAGCAGAGCAGTAAGTTGCAACCCGATTCGTCTAGGTCAGGGGTTCTCAACCTACGGCCCGTGGGCCAGACCCAGCCTGCGGCTCCATTTCATGTGGCCCATGACAACAACAACAACGACACCACCAGACAAGTTTACGATAGCTGTAAATGCACTCGCGGCTATTGTAAACGCATTTACGACAGACGCATTTTACAGCAGTGTTTACAGCAGGGGAACCACCAGTCCTACCTGCTCAGCTGTCTGAGGGGGCGTAGCCCGGCCTATGGCTTAAAAGGTTGAGAACCCCTGGTCTAAATCATGATGCATTTCAGTATTTAACTTTATTTACATTTATACTCCACCATAAGTAGTGCTTAAATCAAAAGGGTGGGAGATAAATATTAATAAATGTAAGTACGTAAATAAATAAATAGTATCCTAGACCTAGACCAGTAATTATAATCTCATGAATGTTCCTTGCCTTTAGATCAGGGGTTCCCAACCTATGACCCGTGGGCCAGCCCCGGCCTACGGCACCATTCCAACCAGCTTGTCACCATCTCCCCCACACCCAGAAATAGAAGCAGGCGTGTTTATGTCAGCTGTAAAATGCACCCGCGTATGTGCAAAGGTGCCAGTGGCTGATGTAAATGCGGAGGTGGGAGCATTTACATCAGCTGTGAATGTGCCAGCTTCTGGGAGCGTGATCTGGCCCGCTCAGCTATTCCAGGGGCATGGTCAGGCCCGTGGTACAAAAAGGTTAGCCACCTCTGCTTTATATGGTGGACCAAAGGAACCCACCTGTTCGGACTATGAGCTGCTGTAGAAATCAGCCAATTAGTTTTGACACCTGAAGCAAAACATCTCCACATGCCACAGCAATAAAAATTACTAAAATAAGGTTGTGCTACTTTTTCATGGCAGTTGTCCATCTGTAACTCAAGGTGTGATTGCACAGAGAGGAAAACGTTAAATTCATTAATTCATTCACTATGAAATTGCATCAGAGATCTGATGTTTCCTTGAGTGTCTCCATATTAACTGCCCATATTTGCTGCTTATTTGCAGTTCTATTTATAGTCCTGCAGGCAGCCCAGTTAAAAGGAATTTGCCTAATAAGCTGTAAACAAGGCTTTCCTATTAGCTTTGTGGCAAGCTGTTAAAAAAGAGAGGGGGGCTTTGCTTGCCATTAGCTAGCTGTTAAGAAGGGGGGATCAGTTTGAATAATCACAATTCTGAACCAATATGAATTTAATTTTTTTTAAAAAAAATAGCCCCAATTTCATAGAGGTAAATCTTGATTAGAGGGGGAAAACTCCAGATTGATTCATAATGTCCTTTGTATTATGTGATTAATGTGGAAAAATGTGAATGAATGCACCCCAAACTGTTAATGTTTCTCTCATTTTTCCCAATGTAGTTGCACCTTAAGTTGGACTAGTCTTGATTTCACTACTGGTACAGTAAAAAACCCAACCTACATATGCATCGAGTTATGTAAGATTCGACTTATGTAAGGGTTGTTGGTTTTTTTTGGCGGAAATCACGTCCCAATTTACGCCCAAAAAAAAAACTTACATAAGGGGTTTCCGGTGTATTTACAGCTCAAAATGGCACCATTTTGAGTTCTGAAATTCCACCCTGCCTGCGCCACCCGCCCCCACCTCTGGAAGTTGCAAGAGATCACTTACCATGGTGGCAGTGGAGGCAATGGTGGCGGCAGCAGAGGCAGCGCCAACAATTGTGTCTGTGTTTTCCAGGGTCCTTGCTGCTTCTACCGGGACTGGTGAAGCATGGGGGGCATGTCCATTGGGTTCTGCTCTGTCCTAGGCTTCTCTGGGACACATTCTAGCTGGAGGATGTGCTTCGGATGAAAATCGCTCCATTCAGCTTGTTCGAGGCTTCTCCTGGGCATGTTCTAGCTGGGGACTGCATGACAGATTGAATGCCCATCTCTGTCCCACCTCTTGGGGACATGAAAGGAGCCTCATTTAGGCATCCCCTAAGTGGAATTTCTTCCACAAATATCCTTTCAACCCAGAATAATTTTTGACACAAAATTATTTTTATAATGAACATGCAATCATAATCTGGAATAAATGTAAGAAGGATTACATGTTAGCCCACGTACAACTTTTCAGTACGGTACTACACTACATGCCAAACTTTCTTGATCTCAGTGCCTATAACTTGGAGAATAATTTATAGTAAGTCTTTGTTGTTATGCATACAGGCAACTTGCCCCATGTTGGCTAAGTAGAAATCTCTGTGGATTTGTTTTTAGCCTTGTTACCTGAAATTTTAGGTACTCGGTAACAGCCTACTGGTCACCTCACCAAAGAACAGAAAATTGAAGCTGTCACTGTAATCTCTTGCTAAATGATTCCTTGTGCCTACGTTACCTGATGTTATAACCTAGGTAGGATTTTTTGCTTCATCATGACTATAGGGGAAATAGTAAGAGTAGTTGTATGAAAGCAAAGTGCTTCCTCCCTCCCTGTTCCAAAAGAGAGCAGAAAAGTACATTTGCCAGCCTTCACACTTTAAGGTATGTCTTACCCTCAGGGAATGAGCAAAAATTATCCTGTTTAAGGGGATCAGGTAATTGATAATATAAAAGATCCACCTTGAGATTCAAGACAGCTGCAGTCGGTGTAGGCAATTCTAGGCTGCATGGCTAAATCATTAGGAATTATGCTCCCTGTGCTGTTTTACTATTCTGGAGATGAACAAGCCAACAAAGAAGACACTCTGGGAGGTTCCAAATTAGCCACTGACACCATTTACCTGCTGAATTCTATTCCAAAGTGTCCTTCTGTTTACTGCTGAAACAAATGAGGAAGCGTAGCACAAAAGAACCTTATTTATGGTAAGAACCCACAGGAAACAGATGCAGGATGGTGGGGGGGGGGGGAGAGGAGAAAGAAAACTACTTCAAAAGCAAGGCTTCCTCTTTTAGAAATGTGATCTGCCCAAGGAGGTGATCACTGAACCAAATTGCAGGAAGGGAATTGCTTCTAGTCTTTCCCAAGGGAATCCTTTTACGGTTGGGGATTGGTTTGGGGTCGATATTCTTACAGCTGGAGATATTCATCCTCTACCCCTCTCCTCCTGCAAGCTGTTCCTTTCTGAGAGAAGTTATTTCCTGGTGCTTTTAAAATGTGCATATGAAATGTGCTGATCAGGGGAGGGAGGGAATCATTCAAGCAGCAGAGAACAGGATGGTGCCCTTGTGGAGAATGTCAGCCTGTGACTCAAATCTGTCTCCAAAGACATCTCTGTCATCTTGCTGTACATTATTATTATTATTATTATTATTATTATTATTATTATTATTATTATTATTATTATTATTATTACTGGTGGAGTTAATTCCCCAGGTTTTGAAGGGTACTAGAGGCCCCAAATGTTGCTGCTTGAATGCAGCAGGAAACAAAGGGAACTGGGCTGCATTGTGCACACACACAATCTTACATTTCATAACAGCTTTGATCAGAGCACATTTGTATGGAACATTATGTGGGGGAGTAGCTTTTTTGCAGTGTGCCTTCACAGACATATTGATGTCTCTTACATGCTCTTAGTAATTAGAAGAAGTCTTTTTTCTGTTGGAGGCCAGGGTCCTGTTCCTCAACTCACAAATGGGCTGTGACTAGGACTGATGGACTGTAGTGTAAAGCTCCATCTAGGTCTACAATGAAGAGTCCAGCCTGTCTTGCAAAGGGTGTGGTTTGGCAGGGATCTGTGAACGCTCTTAATAAATATGCCCCTCCTAAAGTCTTCGTTGTCAGCTAATAATTATTGTTCAATGTAGTGGAATGTACACACAAAAGGTGAAAAACTACACAGTAATGCTTTTGATGCTTAGATTATCTACGTCCTTTGTTTAGACTTAGAGCAAAGGAGCTAAACAAGACATTGACAAATTTCTTACAATACAGTTTCAGGATTTATGCTCAAGCTTGCAAAATAAGCTTCACTCCCACCCACTCAATTCTGTAATAGATATGATGGTGAAAGCCCATCAAAACATCTGTAGTTCAGTGGGGTCAGAGAGAGACACAGCAAAAAGTCTTGATTCTGGAAGTTCTCTTGGGAATGACTGCCTGAGTGGGCTTTTGTGTTTTGCTTTGCTATTTTGGGATCTATAAATTCTTGGCTATTCTTGTTGACGGCACACATATTTTCACACCCAAAATGGTCTTCTCTAACCCTTCAAGACTCAAGAGTTCTGGGTTTTAGTCTCTAATGAATGGTGAAGCTCACTGAATGACTTTGGGCTAGCGCTAGTAGTTACCCTTTCTCAATTTGAATTAACACAGCTTTGTTGCCAGCATCAAAGGAAAGAGGAGAAGTCATATATTCTTCCTTCAGCTTGTTGGGGTGGAGAGGGAATACAGTATTGTATTAACAAACATGTCTTCCTGTTGTAATAATTTCCAGAGAGGTAGCCATACTAGTCTACTGCAGCAAAAGTAACCACTGAGCGCTATGGTTTGTAAAAACAAGTAAACAGAATTACTATAGTTATGAGTTTTCATAGATCTACAAAGTGCTACCAGATGTATGGTGATGTGCAGCATTTCAGGTATTACAGAGTACATAGGATAGAAAATGCATGTACAGTACTATAATTCTTAACTGTCAGTACATTCTCTGTTTATATTCCCTTTGACCTCGATTTAAGCTTGCATAAGGGGAATGGCATTGAATCAGGAGACAAACTGCAATTCATTAAACATGATGCTGGTTGCATTCTGAAAGGCATACCCAATCATTCAAATGGGTACTGTCTTATCCAGGAAGGCAATTACCACTTTTAAAATCAATTTGTCATCACAATTTACATGATTTTCCTTAACTAAAGTATAAATTGCCAATGTCTAGAATCTTTCTGTCCAGCTGTAAGTACTGTAAATATTCCTGAACATCTGGATAATACACTATGCATTTGATGAACAGAGTTATAATCTACAGAAGCTCATCTTATAATAAATGTCTTGGTCTCTTAAAAGTATCACAAGACTCCTTGCAGTCTATATTGCAAATTCTTAGCACTGGATAAATATATATACAGTATATATAGAGTTATACATTGGTTAAAATATTCATCAAAATGAAGAGGGTGACTCTTGACACCCCAAAATGAAGCTGCCGGGGGTGGGTGGGTGGCTGTGTCCTCAAGAGAACTTGCACAGCTGGCTGGCACAGCCAGAGTTGCAGTATGCCTCTCTGATTTTTTTTTGTGTTTCCACATGCAAGAACGGGAACGATTATGCAACCAAGTGACCTCTGCCTGACTAATGGGAGGAGGGATGGCATTCCTCCATGCAAGCACTGATGCATATACCAGCACCAGAAAATATAATACAGCTTAGGGATCTATCCTTTTTCTAAATTTCAACCTGTTTGCTTACCACGGAAAATGTACTGCCTACATAGGGGAATTATCTCCAGGCATTATGGAAAGCCAGGTACGCAGAAGAGCCTCTTTGAAGATTGTAGCATTTTTTTAACCACAATTGGGCGTACCCAGGTAACGGCAACCTTGTGTTGCCAGCTAATCTTTCTCACACTAGGTTGGGTGAAAGGAACTGCAAAATGAACTCACCAAAAGGTGCCTTCGTTTTGGCAGTTTCATGTCTGGCCTAGACAAGGAAGAAGTCTCTTGATGCTCGATTTATAATGCAGTTCCAGGTCTCAGTTTGTTATACACTAGAGCTTTGAAATGGGAACTCTATAATCAGGCATCACTTCCTACCAATGGGAAAACTCAAAATACACATGGGAAATAAAGGTTGTGCCGCAAGGTTTAGTAATTTCAACCAATGAATTAATAGTGGCATTCATTGGTTGGTCAAAAAGGGTAAATCTTAATTAGTGAGCAAGAAAAGAAAAGAGCAAGAATACCTAAAAGCCTATGGTATAAATCGCAGAAAGAGGGTGGTTTGGGATTACCTAATATTAAATCGTATTACAGGGCGTTCCAAATTAAAGGCTTGGTAAAACTTTTAACGATAGAGGACCTCATATGGAGGGAGATAGAAATGAAAGATAGTAATGTGTGTGCAAAGGGAGAATTTCTGGAAAATACAGTTTTTGATTTAAAACCAAGAAATAATGTCCTAAAATCTATGATAAATGTTTGGATAAAGTTGAAAGATAAATTGGCACCAAACACCTCTCCAATATTAGAGTTGCAAGATCTTAAAACATTTCCAGTTAAAAATTTAGAATTAATAAAAAATATTATGTATAAATATGATATAATCTTATTAAAAGATTGGCTGGATCGAATTGAGAATGAAAAAACAAAAAAAGAAATTTATAAGGAATTAAAACTGAACTGGCTTCAGATACTAACGTTGGATAAGTGGAATAAACAATATAAAATGAAATTACAGCCAATAAGGCAGTTGACAGACTTCGAGGAGATGGTATATAAAATAAGAAGAGGTTCAATGGGGATAAAAGGAATAGTAAGTAAATTATATAAAATGATAAACAACATGGATGAATCCCAGGATACCCTTAAAAGAATGTGGGAATCGGACTTGAGTATTACTATTACAGATAAGAACTGGAAGAAAAAATGGAAAAGTAGGATGATGCGAAATCTGTCTACAAAAGTTAAAGAACACAACTACAAGATGTTGTGGCGATGGTATATGACGCCAGTTCGATTAAATCAAATAAATAGTAGCAATTCGAAAAAATGTTGGAGGTGTCATCAGGAAATTGGGACATACAAACATATGTGGTGGGATTGCAAAATTATTTCCAATTTCTGGCATAAAATGGAACAAGAAGTAGAAAAAATTTTAAATATCCGTTTAAAGTTGAATGAAAAAATAGTATTATTAACGGATTTAGAGGATTTGAATTTAGAGGAAAATATAAAAGAGTTATTGTCTATTTTTTTGACATTGGCGAGACAACAAGTAGCCAGAAATTGGAAAGGTGATATGAATTTAGAAATTGGTAAATGGTATGTTGATGTTTGGGATATGGCATTAAATGAAAAACTTACATGGGAACTAAATATAAAAAGGGGGTTAATAAAACAAAATAGATTTTGGGACATTTGGAAGCCTTTTTTGCAACACACATTGATGGATAATAAAGGAGAAAAACCTGCTCCGAATACAATGTATTTTTGGCAGAATGAATGAGTTGTAAAAGGAGTGGCTGGTAGACTCAAGGACTGTAGTGCACTGGGTGGTAGGAACCATGTACAAAATATTAAAGTTGTAATATGGTGGTTAAAGAGGAGAATGGATATAAGGATGAAAATATATAGTATAGCAAATGTATAAAAAATAACGTTTGATTACATTATATTATATTGACATGTATTTTTTTTTCTTCTCTCTTCCTCTTCTCATTTTTTTTTAACGTTGTAGGATGTACGTGGGAACTACTTTTTTTTGTGTGTGTAATTGTTTCTTTTATGTTTTGTAGACTGTTTTGTTGGTTTATTTTTAATATTGCAAAAAAAATAAAAAAATTTGAAAAAAAAAATCTTAATTAGTGAGGTAAAAAAAATGAGCGTATGAGGAAGAAATCGGCTTACTGTGATTTATATTCTTTACCGTAATGCATACGTTCCTCCTTATAATACTGTGTTAGCAAGCTAGATTTACATGGAATGGGGTGGGCCAATTACCAAATTATTTATCATTGTTTAGATCTGCTGGATTCCATTCAGGACAGGAAAAGGGAAGGAGGGTAAAAGAAATCATTTGATCCTGCATGTGGGGTGCTTGTTAAATCACATCACACCTGGCTTAAAGTAATACATTGGCTGAAATTGTATGACACAGCTATGCAAAAGATAGAACTTTTAGCGGCAAATTGGCATATGTTAAAAAATCGCCATAGTCATTATATTTTGTACAAGTCGTGTGTTTCATAGTGCAATGAGTAATGTCAATGGGGACTTCTTAACTTAATTTGCCACTAAAAGTTATGCAACAGGATTGCAGCCAATGTGTTATTTTTCCAGGTAACAAGTGGATAAGAATGTTCCTTTGGCAAATAACATAATTATAACATTCTTCTCTCTACATTGCGTGTTTTTCCTTGCATTTTACTTCTGTGGCGTTGAAAGCTTTCTTGCAGCATTTTGAGGGCTTTCTCCCCAACATTAATCCATTTCCTTAGAATTCCAGATTAATTTAAAAAGAAGAAATTAGTAGGAAAAAAATGTAAAGGTCTCCCTTGCTTGAAAGCCAGTTGTATATGACTCTAGGGGTGGTGCTCATCTCCATTTACAGCCAAACAGCCAGCACTGTCTGCACCTGCAGATGTTTCCATGCTCATGTGGCAGGCATGACTAGACACTGGAGCACACAGAATGCTGTTACCTTTCCCGCTGAAGTGGTACCTATTTATCTACTTGCAATTCCTTATTTTTGCACTGCTAGATTGGCAGGAGCTGGGGCAGATGATGGGTGCTCACTCTGTCATGCAGCACTTGGGTTTCGAACTTCTGACCTTCCAGTCATCAGCTCAGTCATTAAGCCACTGCAACAGATGAGTAATACAACAAGGTACTAATATTTTCTGACAAAAGTTGGAACAAGTCACACAAAAGATAACTCTTAAAGGTAACTTTCCAAACTTTCAACCAGCCTTAGGGCTATATGGAGATCTTTCTTGGGCTTCCTACACTTCCACCCCACTCTGCAATGGTCTGCTGGAGTGTGTCCCCCCCCCCCCCATTTCCGGCCATCTGGGTCTGCTGAAGACTGCAATCTTCCTCACTGAGGGGATTTACAACAATGGAATTGCTTTTGAGGGCAAACTTTGTCCACAATGGAGTAGAAAAGAAAGCTGTTGGTCTGAATGTCTGTCAGGAAGTGCTCTGGAGCATATCCTGTAAATGCTTTTTGTCCCTCCGTCTGCCTCCTCTTCCAAACAAGGTATCTATGCCTCCTTTGACCCACAGAATGGTGAATGGCATTGTGTTTAACCTTGGAAAGATGTGGGGAGCCAGGCAGAGAAACATTCTCTTGCCTCCCAAGCTTCACCTTTCCCCTGTGGGTATGACAGAGTCTCAGACTGACCCTATATGGAGTTATCAGAAACGTGCCAGCAAAAATGGTGATTGGGTAGTGGAGGATGTGAGAGTGAGTTTGCTCATGATTCAATCACAGTGGGTACACTGTAGACACACAAAGGTACACAGTTTGCTTAACTTGTTCTTCCCTTTAGGCTAACCTTTGTGAATTGCTTCATCTCAGTCCACTAAAAATAACAAACACTTTAAAGGCACAGTTGCATCCTCACCAGCTCCTTCAATGCTTGCTGTCACACCAATCTTCCTCTTACCTCAGCCACAGACACTGCCTTTCTTTTTTTTTGCTTCAGAAGCCTGTTAAGACTGGGATTTCTGTTGTTGTTTTTTAACCATTAAAAATGCAGGAATTGTGGTTGCTGAATAATGCAGAGCATCTAGATGACATTCTCTTATCTAGCGCAATTTCCATTTTATCTGGGGAAACTTGCATGACACCATCCATCAAACCTCAAGCCTGAGTTTCTGGTAATACATGATTCACACCCACCCCGCCCCCAATATTTCAAGCACAGCTATTGTTACTTGTGTCTGCTCTTTGGAATGTGGTTATAAGAGCCTTCTAACTACACTCACTCTTTTTGCATTTTGTAAAAATTAAATTAGGGATTGTGTGCTTTCCTCCCACAATCCTCAGTTACTGGAATGATCACAATCTTTTTTTAAAAAAATAAATAAAGACAAGTTGAGAAATCTCAGCTTTCTCCCATTGACCTTAACGCTGCTACTTCACAGACATTTCCAACTCCCCACCCAAACGTGCTTTTTAATGCTTTTTTTTTTTTTTAAACTCATTTTCTCTACTTAAGATTTAGGAGCGCAAGAGCAGTATCAAAATGGAAGGATGCACACATATCCTCCCTATGTTCTGAAAAAGTTGTCCAAATTATGCCACACAACAACTTTCTATAAGGTGCTGCCTTTCAAATGTGTTGAACTGCAAATATTCCATGCCCAAAGACCAGAGGTGCCCAAACCACGGCCCATATGGACGTGTCTTACATCTGCTTCTGAGGGTGTTGCGGGCCAGATGAATTGGTGTCGGGGGCTGGATTTGGACCTCAGGCCATAGTGACCTGTCCCCAGAACCACATGACCGGCCCACGGCCCAAAAAGTTTGGACACCCCTGCCAAAGACTATGCTTATACAGTATACAGTAATACCTCATATAACATTAGTATCAAATAACACTAAAATCGCATAACATTAAGGAATCTGGGGGGAAGAATTGCATCAGATAACATTAAGATCCTATGGGATGCTTCAGATAACAACCGCAAAAGCCTGTGTGGTTACAATGTATCTCTATGGATCCCATAGAGGATCAGATAACACTAAAAATCATATAACACGAAGACTTGTGGAACCAGGTTTTAGTGTTATATGAGGTTTTACTGTACCTGAAAAGCAGATTTGAAAAGCTGTCAAACAAACCAACCCCCTGATCTTTCCACCTATTTACATTATGTCTGTATGCTGCCCAAAGTAGCTCATGCTAGATGGATGGGGTATAAATATAACTAATATATAAATAAAATTAATAAAGTATGCAGTCCACAAAACACATATGGCCATCACATATTGTCGTCGTCTGCAACTTGTATCCAAGAATGCATTTTTTCCTGAAGCAGGAAAAATGCCATTGGCGTGAATTTGTTTAAGGTGGATCCCAGCTTGCCATGAAGTGACCCACACACTGTGATCACGGAGCCATCTCCTGTGGCACGTATGAAATGAGACATGCAGGATTTAACACTGGGACTGCAATGGACTGCTTCAGCCTTCGGGATATTATTTAGGTGTGTGTGCCAGTCATTTACCACCGCCCAACACTCAGCATTGAGTTGCTGGCTGTACAGTCTACTCCATTACCACAGTGGGATGTCTGGTAAGACATTTTCATCACATATGATACACAGAGATTACTTCTTAATTCCTACACTAAATAAGAACAGCCTTAAAAAGCAAATGCAATGGGAGGTAACACTAATGTTGGTTAAAAGCTTGTGTAGGCACTACGGACTATATCAGGGATTTTCAACCTGTGGCACCATATCATGAGGGGCCCCCCCCGCCTCCACCACACCAAGAAGTGCCATGTGGTGAAGGAAGGGCAAAATGGCCATCTGGCCCCCAAAGCTGTCTGAGAGAACATGACCCGGTCCCCAGCTTTAAAAGGTTGAGAACTCCTGGACTATATGATTCAGGCCACTGGACTGAGAAATCCTAGGAAGGGGCTGTGATTCTGTATTTGAATTAGAAAGAGCAGAAGAGCTAGGTTGACAGGAGCTGCTGTTTCCACAGAAAAGGATCAGGCCCTTCCTACCTTGGTTTGGGTAGAATTTCAATATGTATGTGCAGGAGCCCTGGAAGGGAGGAATCCACAGTGTTCTTGTGTATTTGCATTTTAAGGTTTTAGACTCAAATCCTTTGTTGCAGATGTCCTATTTCAGTTGATATGTTGGTCTTTGTTTTCATTAATTTTCAAAAAGACATTTGAATTCTTTAATTCTTCAAGCCACTCCTCCTCTTGTGCTAGTAAAAAGACCTTGCAATGTACAAGTTGTAGTGCCCAGGATTTTTATATCACAATTCTTGCTCTCTTTATATAGGAAACACATTTTATGAAGTTTGTACTTGCAATACTCATAGACAGATAGGGCCAGTGGAGTACGCAGAAAGAGCCTCTTCAAAGATTGTGGCATTTTTGTACCACAATCAGGCATACCATGGTATCTACCTTGTGTTGCCAGCTAATTTTTCTCACATTATGTCAGGCAAAAGAAACTGCAGAATTAACTCCCCAAACGTGGCTTTGTTTTGGCAGTTTCACGTTTGGCCTAGAGACGGAAGAAGTGTTCCACATGCAGCTTACTTCCAAGGAAAACTGTATAGCAGGAGTTTGCAACCTATGGCCCACGGTGACAAATAATCCAGCCCCCTGACCTTCCTCCAGCCCCCACCGCCGCTGGCAGAACCGACCACAGACTCATTTACGGCCATGTAAACTCATTTACCGGGACTGCAGTGGCTCAAGTGGCTAAGATGCTGACTGGAAGGTGGAAGGTTAGCAGTTCAATTCCCGAGTACTGCAGGACAGAATGAGCTCCCATCTTTGTCCCAGCTCCTGTCAACCTAGCAGTTCGGAAGCAAGAAATTGCAAGAAGATAAATAGGGACCACTTCAGTGGGAAAGTAAACAGCGTTCTGTGCACTCCAGTGTCTAGTCATGCCTGCTACATAACCATGGAAACATCTGCAAAAGCAGACAGCGCTGGCTCTTCAGCTTTGAAACAGATGTTACCTGAAATTCTGGGGTTCCTGTGGAGGCCCATGGGGGCCCCATCACCTTTATTACATGAATACCCAGAGCTTTGCAGTGCCCCAAAGTAAGGGGGTGCATTGTATAAAATACATCAGAAAAGAACATTCCAATAAAAGTTGCATTTATTTAAAAGCAGGACCTAGCTGGCAGAGGACTGAATGGAACCTTGTGAAGAATAAATGAGAAATGCAAAGAGTTTCAAAGAATAAAGACATTGAGAATACAGGATAGGGAGAAAACTATAATAATCTGCAAAAAAAGAAAAACATGAATGAACAACATCACATGATATAATAACAATATGAAAATATTCTGTGTCCTGGGTCCCAGGCCACACAAGGGGCCCCAATGTGTGGCAGGAGTTAAGCCTCAGGGCTGCTGGCTGTTCCCAGCCAAAACTAGCAGCCCCAAAGATTTGAAAAACTTCTCCTTTTATAGCTGAGGCAACCAAAAGTCCAGGGAACCCCCCAGATTGGCTCAAGAGGGGTCACATGGCAAATTATTGGTGGGCATGCCCCCTCCTCCCATGAGGAGTAAGTTGCCCATAGCGGCACGTACAAAATGAAGAGAAAAAAACCACCAATTGCATAGGCCATAAATCTAACACTAAAACCTTCGACCTAAGTCCCTCAGAGGCAGCCCATTTTATGAGACAGAAATACACATCCTAAGAAAGGCCTAGGGAGAATCTACATCCCAGCCTAACCCACTACCAGCATTGTAGAATGCTGTTGTTTGTGTTGAAATTCATAATTTGTTCCATTGGAAATCACACCTTAACTAGGGGCATCATTTCCTTTACATATGAATGAGTTAAGTACCAATGCGGAACAATGGGATCCTAGCCTTTGATCTGGGATGGGAGAGCAATGCCAAACTTCCCCAGTATCTGGCAGGCAGGCAGCCAATACTTTACTCTTTTCTTGAAAATATGAATATTAAAAGTTAGACCTCCAGAAATAAGCCAACACAGAGATGGGCACTGAATCCTAGAGTCAGATACAACTGGCTTTCGAGCAAGGGAAACCTTTACCTAAAATCATTACCAGTCCGGCCCACTCAGCTGTCCGAAGGTGGCTGAAAAACTTTGAGAACTCCCCAGCTGTATAGGATTGTAGCCTTACAATCTTTGTTATGCATTAAGAGTATTAGCTCTGCATTTATTTATTAATTATTTAAATTTGTATGGCTGCCCACTCACTGAAGCGACTATTAAGGGTTAGTCTTTTCCCATCTACGACTGCTGCAGTCCCATCCCTATTTTCTTCTTGAGAGTAAAGCCCACGAAACACCGTGATGTTATTTTTCAGTAAAGTCATGTGGGAATCACAATTTGGGATCAAAATTGCTGGAAGAAACATCAACCATTTGAGATATGCAGATGATACCACCCTCATGGCAGAAAGTGAGGAGGACCTAAAAAAGCTCCTGATTAGGTTGAAAGAAGAAAGTGAAAAAGCTGGCTTGAGACTCAATATCAAGAAAACCAAGATAATGGCAACAGGCCTTATCAGTCCCTGGAAAATAGATGGGGAAGAAGTAGAAGCAGTGACAGATTTTACTTTCCTAGGATCAAAGCTCACTGCAGATGGTGATTGCAGCCATGAAATAAAAAGGCGACTGATTCTTGGGAGGCAAGTGATGAGAAACCTGGGGAACATACTGAAAAGTAGACATCACATTGAAAACAAAAATTCGCATAGTCAAAGCAATGGTGTTCCCTGTGGCAATGTATGGTTGTGAGAGTTGGACCATTAGGAAAGCTGAGCGCAGAAGTCTGCCTTTGAGATATGGTGCTGGAGGAGAGTTTTGAGAGTCCCATGGACAGCGAGGAGAACAAATAGGTCAATCTTAGAAGAAATCACCCCTGACTGCTCCTTGGAAGGTCAAATAGTGAAGATGAAGCTAAAGTACTTTGGACATCAAATGAGAAGAGAGGATTCACTTGAGAAAGCCTTGATGCTGGGAAAGGTGGAGGGCAAAAGAAGAAGGGGGCGGCCCAAGATGAGATGGCTAGGTGGTATTGTGGAGACAGTGGGCGAGTTGAGGGGGATGGCGGAGGGCAGGAGTGCCTGGCGGAGAGTGGTCCATGGGGTCGCAGGGGGTCGGAATCGACTGTGGGACTGAACAACAACAAAAAACATGTGGGAAGGCCCTTATATGCTGCTCTTATATTAACGATATAACTGTTTGCACAGATGATAGAGACAAGACCCGAACATCTCCAAAACCAAAACCCTCCTCGTCTGAAACCTGGAGCCTCCTCCTCTCCATTTGCTCTTTCGAGACACGAAAGATGCAGGAAGCCATGCTCGCCTCTCCTCGCCTGCCAGCCGGCGGCGTTTGCTGGGAGTCAGAGGCTGGGTGCGCGAGGAGGCGCGTCCCCGACACGGGGGCCCAGCCAGCAGCCATCTCCAAATATAGGCATACTAATAGGCGAAATTGCCTTCGGTCCCGTCCGTCCCGTCACCTGGTTGCCAAGCAGCACCTTTTGTTCCAGTCTTAACTAACACACCCACGGGGTTTCGGGCGCCGCCACTACTCCCTTTCTTCCCCCCTCGCGTGAGAAATGAATGACGCTCCATTGCGGACGCCCGCCTAGAAGGGGAGGAGGAGGAGGAGGAGGAGGAAGAGGGACGGCTGCCTTGAGGGTGTGTCGCTAGGGAGGAGGCGGTGGGTTTCACTCTTTCCAGCCTCAGGAAGCGATTTTACCCTAGCAGTGGTCCTCCCTTAGAATTTAAAACGGGGTGCCCACACTTTTCAGGCCATGGGCCGGTCACTCTGGCCCAGGGGCCGGATTTGGCCCGCAATGTCAATTCGTCCAGCCCGCAAAACCATACGGGCGTGTTTTACTTCCAGGAACAACAAGGGTTTCGTGGGCCAGATGAATTGGCACCGTGGGCCGGATCCAGCCCCCCCAGGCTGTAGTTTGGCCACCCCTAAATTTAAAAACTTAGAACTCCTCAGTGGTGGGATGTCAAAAATTTTACTACCCCACCATGACATTATCACAGTGTGGGCGGAGCTGACGTCATGATGTCATGGGTGGGGCCAAAGAAAATAATAATAATAATAAAATAAAATAATAAAATAAAAATAAGGACACACACACTCCTCAACCCACCCACCCACCCACCCAACACAAACCAATGGTGCTTTAGGCTAGCAGCTTCTCTTCCTCCTCCCCGCTTGGGAGGACAGCAAGGAAGCCGTGCATACGCGCCATGCACTGTAGGCGTGCATGCACACCAAGTGCTTGGAGCACATGCACAGTGAAAAGGTAAGCCCCGAAGGTGGTTCCCCCCAAAAGCTGCTACCGGTTCTCCGGAACACTGGGAAAAGTTACTACCGGTTCTGGAGAACTGGTGAGAACCTGTTACATCCCATCACTGGAACTCCTCCAGTGTGGGCCAACCTTGGCACTTAAGGTGTTCTTGGGCTTCAATTCCCCGAAGCCCAAGCCAGCATTCCTGATCAAGGTTGGCCATCACTCTATAAGAGAAACACAAGTGCCCCTGGGCATGTGCAGAGAGCACTGTCCCTCCACCCTAGCGCGAAATAGGGAGCCAAAAAAAGGAGCTTTCCGAAGAGAGACGTGGGTTCGAAAAGAGGCTCCTCTTAAGAGTGGCCAAGAGGCCCAAGAGGGGCAGGGGCGGCAGGTTGGAGGGAAAACGACCTGGAAGGACAGAGGGAGGGGGGAATGAAATGCGTCATGGGTCGGGAGGGAGCGGGAACCGGCTGCTTTCGATGGGGCGACCGGCGTGCTCTGGAATGCAGGAACTGCCTTTTAAAAAGCAGGAGCTTCCGCGAAAGAAAGGAAAGCGGCACCGCGCCCTTCCTGCTGTGCCTCGTGTGCTGAAACCGTGCGTGAAGGAGGCGTGCTGGAAGGAAGGTGCCCCGCCATCACCAGCACGTCTGGGGGCGGCGCAGGCGCTGCCCTGCCTTCCCTCGTAACCCCAAACGTCTGCATCGAACACACCAACCCAACGTCACCCACCCACAGCTGGTGCAGCTCAGGCCAATTTTCCAGAGAGGTCAAGCAGCAGCAGTGCCGACAGGACCAGTGCCTATGGGCCCCACCCCGCCTGCTTTGCAAGGGCCCAGGTTCACGCCATGCATGTTCGGCAAACAAGTGGTGCGGACAGGTCCAGAGGTCAGAGGTCATGCCCGATGCAGATTCAGGGGTAGTAGGCTCCCGGTGCCACTTCTGTGCAGAGTCTGCAGACGGCCACTGCCTGCAGGAGAGCGAGGGAGGCCGTGCCCCGGTAAAATAACAATTCCTGCCAGCTGGGTTGCAGCAGATGAGACCTAATCGCGCCCACCCCACACACACACCCCACTTCGCCGCCTTCCTGGGCCTTGGGTGGGGCACCTCTGCAATTTGTGCACCGATGTTTAAGACGAACGGGCTCCCTCCCAGCTGTCCTTGTGACGCTCCTGTGATGCGGATTAACCCATTTCGGGAGCGGCAGTAGCTGCGTACGCACAGCCTAGGTCTCTCCACAGAGGAAACATGCCCTCCCCTCCCCCTCGAGCACAAAAGCGTCGGGAAGGAAGGCAGATGCTGGGCTGCAGCTTACAGCAAGGAACAAGAAGGACCGTGTGGCTTGGCCTTTTTTGCCCTAGGGTGCCCCAACCACATTTTGCTTCCACTTCCGGAAGCAACGAGGCCGGCACAGGCCAGATGAATTGGTGTCAGGGCCGGATATGGCCCGTGGGCAGTAATTTGGACACCCCTGGTTTTAGCATAGAGAATGGCAGTTTGAATTCTATTTCATCCTCTTGCCAAACAGATTGCAAGGTGTGTTTTACTTCCACTTCCGGTGGGAGGACCCACCTGGCCAGTCTGCTGAACCACGTGACCGGCCCGCAGTCTGAAAAGTTTGGGCACCCCTGCCCTACAATGATTAAGGATGATTGCGGAGACTTCCATAACGCTTGAATCATTGAAGCCAGAAGAAGTTACAAAAGAAAACTGTGTGGTTTGAGGGTTTAGAAAGGAAGAGGACATGTGTTACATTTTTTTTAAAAAAAATCTCCAAATCCTAGTCTCATCCCTTGGGACTTAGAGTTCCCTGTTAGTTTTTGCTACATATTTTCCATCAGAGGTATTTGCCAACAACAGAAGAACAGCTACTTAACAGTAATCCAGATAAGAAGAGGAAATGTAAATCATAAAACCATACTGTATCAACATACTGTACTGTAAAATACTCTTTATCAACTGTAGATCATAAAACCATAAAATGATTTAGATCAGAAAACAGTGTAACTGAGGCACATTGTGAGAAGACAAGATTCGCTGGAAAAGACAATACCGGGAAATGATAATGCTGGGAAAGGTAGGAGGCAACAGGAAAAAAATGACCAAACATCAGATAGATTGACACCACGAGGGAAGACACAGACTTGTGTTCTCAAGAGCTTAGTGGGTTTGTTGAGGAGAGAATACCTTGTAGACCTCTCGCTCATAGAGTCGCCTTATGTTGGAGGTGTTAAACCAGGGGTTTGCATCCTACGGCCCTTGTGCTGGCCCGCGGCACCATTTCATGTGACCCATGTAATCGCCACCACCATGAGAAGCAGAAGGGGAGGCATTTACGACAGCTGGGAATGCACCCACAGCTGTCATAAATGTGTAAATGCTGCTATAAAATGGATCCATGGCTGTCGTAAACACATTTACGACAGCCATGCGTGCATTTTACAGCAGTGTTTATGGTGGGGGGAACCACCAGGCTAGCTGCCTGAGGTGTCTAAGGGGGCTTGGTCCAGCCCGCAGCATGAAAAGGTTGAGAAACCCCTGGGTTAAGCCATCATTTTAGTATAAAGTGCTTTCTTCATTTATTAATTGGAAGAGTTTGGAGGGCAGAGACTTTGGAGATTCGGAGCACTCTTGGACTTTAAACTACAGCATAAAGACCAAGGCAATAGAAGTCAGCCCTGCTGAACAATAATATGTTGTAGGTTCCAATGCTATAGGACTGTTCACTCTTCTGCAATTATACATTGATGCATCTGTCTTCCTAAATCAAGGAAACTTTTCAGGCCATGGGCCGGTCACATAGTATGGGTGCATTTTACTTCAGCTTCCAGGAGCGATCAGGGCTTTGTGGGCCAGATGAATTGGTGTCGGGGTGCTGCATCCAGCCCCCGGGGCGTAGTTTGAGCAGCCCGTCCTAAATGGAGGAAACAGATGGAAAGCAAGCAGGTTGAAAATAATAATGTTGAAAATACAAACTACTCCAAATCTAGCTGTAATCTGGGACCAGTTGAGAGCTGCCTGTAATCCCCCCCAGTTATTATATCTGTTTAAATGGCCAGAGACAAATAGGGTATACATAAAAAAGTCATATGATAGATTATTATTATTATTATTATTATTATTATTATTATTATTATTATTATTATTATTATTATTATTATTATTATCATCATCGTCATCGTCATCATCATCAGGATTTGTATGCCACCCACTTAACAACATGACTCTGGGCAGCTCACAACACTACCACATCTAATACACATTGTACATACAGTATATCAGAAAATATACATACTGTATCACAATACAGTACAATGAAACAGGATACAAATAGAATACAATAATAAAAATAAATCACAATATCATATAGATCACAACATCATATAAATCACAGCATCATAAATCACAACCATCATAAAACATTAAGAAAAAAGTCATTTGTTTAAAAAAGTCCTCTGAACTGTGAGCCTCTGAACTACTCCATAATTATGTATTTTTGTCTCCAGACCAGAGCTGCATGTTTCTATTGTCAACGAATATCTACGGAGGAAACTATGCAGCAAAAACTAATAGGGAAGTTCGAACTGGAAGAGATGATGGATACTAGAATCCAGAGGGTTTTTTTTAATGTAGCATCTTTTCTCTTTCAAAACTCTCAAAACCCATCTCCCCCCCCCCTTTTTTTTTAAAAGATGCTTCTGACTTAAATGATTCAGGTACTAATAAAAGGGGTGGCAAGCAGCAATGAATAGAATTGATGTAGTAAAGTAGGCGCTAAAAAGGAGCCCTCTCCATTCTTAAATTTTGGGGGCCCTAGAGAAATAATCAAAGTTATTAGTACTTTGTAGCTTCTTCTGTATGATGAAAGCAAATTTGAAAATGTCACACTTTACCAGTTTAGGACCATATTGTCTTTCCATGGTTTAGGAATAATATGCTTCCTCCTAATTGGAAAGGTATTTCTATGTTGTGATTTTAATTTTAAATTATACTAGCACCTACAGTCAGGAGTACAGAACTGGAAATGGGATGGTACTGTTGAACCCATGTCCTGTGTTTTGGGTTTCCCATAGACAACTAGTTGGGACTGGGGTAAACAGAATGCTGGCGTGGATAAGCTCTTTTTATGTTATGATTTCCCAAAATTAAATGTCCTAAAACTTCTGTTGTCTTCTGGATGTACCTTGGGAATGGAGTAACAGGAGCCAAGCTAACTGCTCTGCCTTATGATTTCATGCTGTGTCTGATAATTTTGTGGTGAGTCTTATTTCCATAGTTTCACTGCTTGCAGCCCTTCTGTTATTGATAACTTAGCTATCAGTTGAGCTGGCAGACAGCTTCCCAGTTTAAGGAAGATAAGTAGGTTATGCTTTCATGGGAAGGAAGAGCTTAGTCATTTGCCTATAGGCAAGGTCTGGTTGTTTTTCTAGGTGTGTCCACAGAACAGGGATAGGCAAAGACCAGCTGTTTTACCTGTGCTTGGTGCCAGTGTGTTAAGTTACTATTGTAATATGGCAGTTTTGCAGTGTGGGCTAAAAAACACATTTGAAAACTGTCTTTTCCCTTCAGTCTTTCTTAGAGCTAATTTCTGTCAGCAACTAACCTGTCTTGTTGGAAAAATGAGTGATTCTTGTTTTCTCTATGTGATGAGTTCAACATCCTGGTCTTCTCCAAGGAATAAGCAATGGAGATGAAGTACAGTCAAACCTCACATAAAGAGCGTTTTGCTTAAAGAGTAACTTGCTTAAAGAGCAGAATTTTCTCTGAATGGTTGCTTCGCTTAACAAATAAAACCAATCAAAAACTCGCTTAACAAATAAATCGGGGTTCACAATCCCCCTCACAATTGGTCACTTACAATGGTGTTTCGCTTAAAGAGCAATCCTGTGGAACACATTATGCTCTTTAAGCGAGGTACAACTGTACACTTCATTTCTCTTACACTGTACTCTGAAAAGGGTTTCTGTTGTTAGGCTGAACTTAGCAGGACAGCAGTTCATATACATTAAAGTTTGCTGACACTTAAAAGGGTTTTTACAGCCAAGGGCCCTGCTATACTTTGCATGTATTTGGAAGACTGTCAGCTAGGCTTCCTCACTTTCCATATTTATCACATGTAAAAAAGAGAAACCTTGGGCATTGTGGACCAGAAGAACCTTTTTGTTTAAAAAGGAGCTCCTTCCACTTATGTCTTATGGCATGACTTTGGATCATTTTGCATACCCATGCTGATTCAAAGATGAAAAGGGAAAAGGGTTGAGGCATCTTGCAACCTAAATTTCATTAGTAGATTAGTGCCAATCTCTGCAATAATGGAAATTTAGGCTCCCTAGAACATGAGATACAGATCCTAGTGGGGTAAATCTATTATAGTACAGTACATCTTTCTGAGACCCAACATTCCCTCTAAGCCAAGTCATTCTGAAAACATTGGAAAGCACACTTTCTTAGCATTACATGAAGATGGTGTGAATTCTAGTCTATCATCTCCAAAGCACACCAGACATGGGGAAGGTATATAAAGACCTGTTTTGTCTTGGGTATAGTGTTCTGTAGTTCTTTGCCCTTGATGCCACTGGGCAAAATACTCCTTTTCCAACTAAGAAGGCCAGCTTCTCTCTCCAAAACTGGACACATTCCACAGGCATTGTTTCTTAGTACAGTACCATCTTTGCTTATGCTGCTTCCTAGCATGAATCTCTGTGAAACTCGCCATATCATGTATTTTATTTTTTCAGTGCTTTGTGACCTGCCTTGTAATAGTTTGAGAACCATTTTGTATTCTTCATTGGAGGAAATAGTAAATTCTTAAGTGTATGCATTGTTCTGGAACAACAATGTTACAAAGCATTAGTGTGACTGTGACTGTAGGTCTCTGAGACTTATAGCCCCACTGAAGTTTTTCTCAACACCACTGTGAGAAGCAAGTTGGTTTAATATTATTGAATCTATAGCAATACAGCATAATAATCCTAGTGCTCTGAGCATATTGGTCTTTAAGGGGATGAATCCAGGACTACTGCAGCTTTAGTGATACAGTACAGGTATATCTTAGTCAGACAGGAAGGGACTGCAGTGGCTCAGCGGTTAAGAAGCTCACCTTGTTAGCTGGAAAGTTGACCCAAGTACTGCATGACAGAATGAACACTCGTTTCTGTCCCAGCTCCTGTCAACCTAGCAGTTCGAAAGCAAGAAATTGCAAGTAGCTAAATAGGGACCACTTCGGTCGGAAAAGATCTTGGGGACATGAAAGGAGCCTTATTCGGGCATCCCTAGTGAAGTTCCTCCAGCAAAAATCCTTTCAACCCAGAAAGTACCTTTGTGTGCTTCTGACATAATTTTAAAAAGTGACATGGGATAAGCTTGGCAGTGTGGTGGTCAAAAATATCAAAAGGCCAGCTTTTAACATAGAAAATTGAAGGGAGGGAGATAGCTTCTTATCTGGAGTAGGACAAAGAGTCTGGCCCTGTTGGGAGTAGACCCATCTGGTATGCTTTAAGGATACTATCCTAATGCACACTGACATCATGAAAGGAGGTGGTGGTAAATATCACTTTAAACAGCCATACTTTGGCTGCTCCTGGACCAAAGCACCTAGTATTCTCTATATAGCAAGGCAACTGCATCTCCTAAACATAGCCCATAAAGCAAGTGTGGGAAAACTTTAGCCCTCCCTCTATTTAAGACTACAACTCCCCATGTGCTTTCTCATCTTTGGCCATGCCCAGTCAACCTGCCTTGAGGTCAAAACATCCAGAAGAACCAACAGCACCACCTGCCATGGTGTTAACATCCTCCCTTGCCAGACCCAAGTGCCCTGCGAAGGTCTTTGTGGTTTTAGCCTTAGCAGCAATCGTGACGTTTCAAAAACACCCCATTTGCAGGATTTGTAGCTATAATTGTACATTACATATTGTAATGTAATATATTGTCTGTAAGCCGCCCTGAGTCGCCACGGCGAGTGGGCGGCAATATAAATTTGAACTAATAAATAAATAAATAAAATATCTTGGAGCTGTCTGATGAGAGATCCCAATGGAGATCTTTTGTGGAATCCTATACACTGTAAGGCTGAAGAGGTGGTGACTAAGTAAGTAAGCAACCATGACATTCCAAGAACACCCCATTTGCAGGATTTGTAGCTAAAATATCTTGGAGCTGTCTGATGAGAGATCCCAATGGAGATCTTTTGTGGAATCCTATACACTGTAAGGCTGAAGAGGTGGTGATTAATTAAGTAAGCAACCATGACATTCCAAGAACACCCCATTTGCAGGATTTGTAGCTAAAATATCTTGGAGCTGTCTGATGAGAGATCCCAATGGAGATCTTTTGTGGAATCCTATACACTGTAAGGCTGAAGAGGTGGTGATTAATTAAGGAAGCAACCATGACATTCCAAGAACACCCCATTTGCAGGATTTGTGGCTAAAATGTCAGGAGGGAGAGGGGCTTGTGGGCTCCCTGTGGCAGAGGTGGTGCAGCTGTAGTGAGGACCATGACATCACAGGTGGATGGGAAGGACCCCATTTGGCTCAGTCTTACTGCAACATACCTGCCCCCCCCCAAACATCATTATGTGGCAGAACCCTCCCCCATCATTATGTGCCATGACTGCAATGGGTCAGCCATAGAGGAAATGCCATAGCTTGCCACTGTCTCTGGGAACCTTCCCCTGACAGTTGCCTTGATACCCCCAGATGGATGCAGCGACGATGCTTGGGCGGGGTGACATAAGACTTGGGCCGTGTATTTCCCCCCACTACCAATGGACCCCAATAAATAAAGGGGTTTGGTTTGCCAAAAAGGGGGTCCTGAGGCAAAACCAGGCGGCCCCTCCCCCCACTCCGGCCTCGTTAACTCAGGCAGATTCCCGGGTTCGGGAAGGGAGGCGCTGCCCGAGCCTCTTACGTTTCCCCCCACGTGGCCCGGTCTCGGCCAGCCAATGGGAGCCCGTGCTTCTGAAAGATCTCCATTTATGGCGATGTTCTCGGCCGGCGAGGCGGGGGCCTTCGCCCCCCTGGGTATAAAAGGGGCGGGGCTGGCGTTGGGACGGTCTCACTCAGCCGGCGGCAGCGGACCTGGCAGCACCAGCTCCTTTCTTTCTCATCTTTCAACGCTCCCGCCTACTTACAGGTAAAATTTGGGGGAAAAAATCACCCACTGACGGCCCCCATAAGGACGGGGGCCCCCTAAAATTTATTATTTTTAATGTCCCTTTTTATTTTCGTTTTAACTATGAGAGAGGAAATTATGTCATGTTAATAGTTGGCGTCATTTTTCGGCGTTTTGTTTTACTCCACTGGTTTTTTTTTTGCTATTTCGTTCCCTCCTCGCTTTCCGTCGTCTGGTTTTAAATGGGGGGGGCAGTTTGGTCGCGAGCGGCGCGACTGACCCCTCCCCCTCCCTCGCGGGTCGTAACGGCTCTTTTGAATGGGGAGGAGGCGGGGCTGGCGGCTTGAAAGGGAGAGAGAGAGAGAGCCAAAGGGGGTGTCTGGGAAGGCGGTTGGTCGCACGAGGCCGGTGACGTCACGGAGCGGGAAAGTGCAGCCAACGGTCGCTTCTAGAATCGTGAGGCGCGCCTGAGGGGACTTAAAAAAGGGGGGGGGGGGAGGGGGAGAAGAAAAGAAAGGGCGGGTAAGGAGGTTAACGTTTGACCCGCGTTTAAATGGGGTGTTAACTGCTTGGAGGGGGGGGGGACGAGAAGGATGCCCTGGTAGAGGGTAGGGCGTGATGGGTTTTTATTAAAACTGGGGGGTGGGGTGGAAAAAGGGTCGGTGAGAGGGGTAGGTGAGGGGAAAGTGGGTTTAGAGGAGAGTCCGCCTTTCCCCCGAGGGTGTCTCCGTGGAAGGCTGTGAGGTTTCCGTTGCCTTGAAATAAATAACGTCTGCTGAGGAGATGCTGGTTGTGAAAGTCCGAGACGGTGAGGCAGCGGTACTGTGCTTTCGAACCGCAATTGGGCGTACCCCCCGGACCAACGACAACTTTGTCCCCCTGGCTGAATGCACTAGTGGCTAACCTTGGCACTCCAGCTGATCAGGGTTTCGGGGAGTTGAAGTCCCCAAGAACATCTGGAGTGCCAAGGTTTACTATCGCTGGACTAGGGTCAGGTGAAAGGAACTGCGGAGTAAATTCAACAAAAGGTGGCTACGCTTTGTTATTTTAAAGTCTGACCTAGAACGAAAGCAGTAGTACAGTAATACCTCATATAACATTAGTATCGAATAACACTAAAATCGCATAACATTAAGGAATCTGGGGGAAAGAATTGCATCAAATAACATTAAGATCCTATGGGATGCTTCAGATAACAACCGCAAAAGCCTGTGTGGTTACAATGTATCTCTATGGATCCCATAGAGGATCAGATAACACTAAAAATCATATAACACCAAGACTTGTGGAACCAGGTTTTAGTGTTATATGAGGTTTTACTGTAGTTAGTTTCCTTAGTGTCGGATTTTTATTTGTGTACAAGACTCTTAAAACAGTTCTGTTTTGTACCTTCTTGTGAATGACTTGAAAGTTAAATAGAGCTCTTGCAGTATTGGATTGTAAATTTGCTCGAAATGTTAGTTAAATATAGTTGCAGGTTCAGTAGGGTAATCTCTAATTTAACGAGCTGGATAAAGTATTTGTCGTTATTACTGCATTATGTGTGTTTGGCTCTTATTGAACTAGCTGGGAGTTCTGGGAGAACAGTTACTGTATGCTACTAATATTCAGGAGATGGCGTAGAGATACCTGACACCGGTTTACTGGTCTGCAGAGTAAGGAGAAAGATAGAACCAGTTCCAGACTAAAGTGAAAAAATCCACCTTGGAGGGTGGGGTCTCCAGACTTGATGGCATGGTGCCAGAGCAGCCTCTAGTGGCCAAACGTTGTAGTGTCTGATGGGATATGTAATTGTGTCTTAATACTGCTAAAGCAGGAGGTACCTGTTAATGATTGTCACTCAGTAAAGGTTTATTACTTTTTTGTTAAAACTAGATTCCCAAAATGGAAGAGGAAATTGCAGCGCTTGTCATTGACAATGGATCCGGTATGTGCAAAGCAGGCTTCGCTGGAGATGATGCTCCTCGTGCTGTGTTCCCTTCAATTGTTGGGCGCCCACGCCACCAGGTTTGTTAGAGAATCGTTTAGCTACACTTCTGTGTGCTACGTTAAGTTTGTGTCTAGTTCTGTAAGATGCTAACTTTTCTTGTTCTTCATAGGGTGTCATGGTTGGTATGGGCCAGAAAGATAGCTATGTAGGAGATGAGGCCCAGAGCAAGAGAGGTATCTTGACCCTAAAATACCCTATTGAACATGGAATTGTCACCAACTGGGATGACATGGAGAAAATCTGGCATCACACTTTCTACAATGAGCTTCGTGTTGCCCCTGAAGAACACCCTGTGCTGCTGACAGAAGCACCTCTGAATCCCAAGGCTAACAGAGAGAAGATGACACAGGTATAATGTTGATGTAGTTATTACAAATATCACTTTCATCCATTTCACCACCTTTTTTCTTTCAAGTTAAAATTTCTGTTCTCTTATTTTCAGGGTTCTGTACTCCTGGCATTTCCTTCCTTGAAGTCTCTCAGGTTTCTGTTGTATTTCTGCTTGTTTTCTCTTTTTTTCCTTCTCCATCAAATATCTTGCATGGCTGCATGTGTGTGTTTATCTCACCAAAGGAGCACTCTTGTTTACAGCAACTTCTTTTTATTTGTAGATCATGTTTGAGACATTCAACACTCCAGCCATGTATGTGGCCATCCAGGCTGTGCTGTCCCTGTATGCCTCTGGTCGTACCACTGGTATTGTAATGGACTCTGGAGATGGTGTCACCCATACTGTGCCCATCTATGAAGGCTATGCCCTTCCTCATGCCATTCTGCGACTTGATCTGGCTGGCCGTGACCTCACAGACTACCTCATGAAGATTCTGACAGAACGAGGCTACAGCTTCACCACCACAGCTGAAAGGGAAATTGTGCGTGACATAAAAGAGAAGTTGTGTTATGTTGCCTTGGACTTCGAGCAGGAGATGGCCACAGCCGCTTCCTCATCCTCCCTGGAGAAGAGCTATGAATTGCCTGATGGTCAGGTGATCACCATCGGAAATGAGAGGTTCAGGTGTCCAGAAGCCCTGTTCCAACCATCTTTCTTAGGTAAGCATTTAATGACAATGCAAATAAGTCCATGATGTGCTCTCATTCTAGATAAAGGAATGTGACAGCAACTTGTGCATTAAACAGCAAGGGTGTCTTCTTAATTCAAAATATGTGTTGTGTAATAATATTTTTTTCCATATTAGGTATGGAGTCATGTGGCATTCACGAGACCACTTTCAATTCCATCATGAAGTGTGATGTAGATATCAGGAAGGATCTGTATGCCAACACAGTATTGTCTGGTGGTACCACAATGTATCCAGGAATTGCAGACAGAATGCAGAAGGAAATCACAGCTCTGGCTCCCAGCACAATGAAGATTAAGGTGAGGACAGCTGCTTTATAAATTATGTCCTGTGAAGTCAGAATCGATGCATAGCAATTCTATTAGGGCTTTCAAGGTGAGTAAGATATCTAAGGAGAAGTTTTAGCAGTTTTACATCCCCAGTGAGAGTCAGTAGCTGATTGGGGATTTAAACCCAGTTCTGCTGAGTTCTAGTCCATCACTCTGTCCATTACACCAGGTATTCATAAATTATTAATGCAATAAAAATTTATTGAGGTTTTATAATACAGTGCTATTTATTATCTGTGAAGCTACTTTCAGTGTGTTTTCAAACTGAAATGAAATGTACTCTAGCTCTGATTTTTTTTTTTTTACTTTTGTGCTCTTTTCTTTTTCAGATCATTGCTCCTCCTGAGCGCAAATACTCAGTCTGGATTGGTGGATCCATTCTTGCATCTCTTTCTACCTTCCAGCAGATGTGGATCAGCAAGCAGGAGTATGATGAATCTGGCCCATCTATTGTTCACCGTAAATGCTTCTAAATGGACTATTTGGCAGATGTGCAGCATTTGCTGCATGAGTTTTTTCACCAGTATAAATTTGCCTGGGCAAATATGTACACCTCATGCTAGCCTCATGAAACTGGAATAAGCCTTCTCTTCAAACATTGTCAATGGGAAGTCTGTCTCCAATAATCCTGTGAGGATGTCTACCTTGTGGCTGATCTGTACTCAAGTTAACTGTTTCCTTTGTACATAGCAGTGTAACTACCCTATACACATCTGGCCTAGGACCCTAGTACAGATGGTATTCATACAATACATAGGTTTAACTTGTGTCTGGTAACAGGCTGAGACAGTGGTCTTGGTATGACTAGCAGTTGTAAAAAAAAAAGAGTTTGGGGCTAGATTTGTACAGGGTAACAAAAAGATCAGACTTTCCACTACACAAAGCGCTAAGAATTCCAGATCACTATTGTTGAGGCTGGCAAGAGTTTGTGAAAAGGATGGCCATTTTTGTCTTGCCACTGTTCCTAGCACGGTTGGAAACATCACATCCAAGCCTTATGAACCTGTTTTCTTTCCTTATCCCTCCAATATCTTTCAACAGGATATATCATAGGGGAAAGTTTCTCAACTTGAGTTGCTCCAATGTTTGCATTGCCACCTGTAAATTTAATCAGGTTTAATTTATGTAAGATTTTTGTACGTTGCCTTAATGTTGTCATATGACAGTAGAAAACCAAAATTTGTAAGTCATCCTAAAGTTGAGAATTGTAATGCCCAACATGTCATCGTGAAAGGAAAATAAAGCGCTGCAGTAAACGAAATGGGCCTTTTGTGTTCCAGTGGGTAAATTATTTAAGTTGTTAGACTACTTAATTGTGTACTGTCAAGTAAATTCTGACCTATAATGACCCCTTTCATAATTTTCTAGTTAGTGAATTCACTAGAATAATTTACCCATCCCTTATGTGCCCTGGTTTTTTATTGCTTGTGCTTACAGAGACTGGCTCTACAGCATGACACCTAAACCACTGAGCTATATTGCTAGCTTTACACATTTTAGATCTAACTAAGTGTTTCATTATGCCTGAAGTTTAACTTTGATTAGGTGCCCTGAACATAATCTGGTTCTTGACACACACACCCTTTTATTGGTTCAATAAATAAGCTAGAAGTAAGGACTGCAGTGATTTTATTTGGGATAAATTCTGTTGGATAAAGTATATTTTATCCTGTTCCAGCTAGACCATAGCAGTTTTAGCCAGACCATAGCAGTTTTGTTAGTCTTGCAGCTATAATGTTTCTATGAATAGTCCTAGATTTTGATTGATTAAGCAAAATGTTACCGTTTCTTCTAGCTTGGTAGACTTCGCTACTATGCATACAATTTTTACAAGACAATCATTGTGAAGGATTGATCTTTGATGATTGTGAGTATATTGCCGACTTGCCAATACCAACTTCCATCGTTGGTAATTTTAAAAAGCCTAGTGCTACACATAAGTAGTTCCTGTAGTTGTGCATCTTAAAAGAGCTTGATGTTACATTGGTGGCTTTTTATTAAAAGTTATACCACTGAAAGACTAGGAGAGTTTATCATAAGATAGTTGCTATTTGATGTTTATTTCTGCTAATATAAAGATTAAACTACATTGTAGTTGTAGACATTTGCTCCGGTAGACTAGATAGATGTAAAGGTTACATTTATGAAGGCAGATTTTATTGCAGTCTTCTGTTTACCTGGAAAATGAAGTGTATTCAGTCCAAAAGTATAAGGAAATAAGCATCTTAAGTTCTTGTGTTGCATGGTTTATTGACACTGAGTAGGATAAGGAACATAGCTAAAAGCAGTAAATTTATTGACCAACCTTACGTTTTCCAGTTAGCAAAAATTTAGAGGATGCTAAGTTAATGGAAGTTGCCACAAGGAATCTTTGCGATGTCTGTCCCCAAATTTCAAACTTGCCACCAAAAGTCTGCCAGCCACTCGGCATTCTACCCCCCCCCATCCTTTTTCATCATGTGATAAAGTTTCTTTGTAATTTGAGATTGCAATAGTAGTGGAAATGCGGCTTAGAGAAGTTGGGATAAAGTTTACCAACAAAGTAAGCCAATTGCAGCCAAATTAATACTACCTAGCGTTGCAAAGATTTCTTCAGATTAAAGTTCTTGCTTTGTTTATGTTAAGCCAGTGTCCAGATGGTTGCTTTGCATGGCTGTTCGGGAGATCTCCATGGTCCAACAAAAGGAAAAAGTGATGTGGTCTCAAGTTAAGCACGTCATTTCACTCCTACTGAGTATCAGTTTAGATATCTTCCTGAAGAGCCAGAAGTTGAGAGTTTGATTCCTTACTACTTATTTAGTGTATAGCATTTGTACACATTGAGTCAACATATAACAAGAAAGAAAATATATTTAAAGTCCATGGGGTCGCAGAGGGTCTGAATCGACTGTGACTGAACAAAAACAAATTAAAACAGCAATTTATAAACATCTCTAAACAATTTATATATTCGATCTCACCAGGAGTCGCCTTTTAAAAATCTTTATTGCCCACACATTCTCTAAGGATACATTATTGTATAATACGTTGCACAGTCTTGTCACAGTGTCCCACACTCACATGCTGGTGATTGTAGTTTTCCCCATTTATGCAAAAAGTCAGCACATCTGTCCCCTGTACGTATTAAGGCTAGTCCATATTTTGTTAAATTGCTCAAAACGGGGGGGATTTTGATCAACCTTGGTAGGGTCTGGACTCAGTCCATAGGGTCTCTTCCAGCTCAGCATTGGTTTGGGCCCTTTTTAATACACGATTTTCTGAAATGAGGTTTCATACTAAATCCAGTCCTTAGTCCTGTTTTAAAAATAGATGAAAGGGGAATTGGGCCTTACTCATGCTTATAAATTAAGTTGTACTCTGAAGTCTGTCTTGTGTCAAGTAGAGATCTGTTCCTTTTCAATGGAGGGAGGCAGTTGGCTGCTAAAAAATGTTAAGATTTTGCCCCAATACCCACAAATGTCATAGTACTAAATCCCTGTTTAGGGGTCGGTATATTATGTTGCATTCCAGTCTCTACAATCTAAATATGGAACGTAATATGAAAAAATGAATTGTTTATTCAATTTGTATAGCTGCCCCAATCAACGTGTGACTGGGCGGCGTACATCAAATCTTCAACATTTAAACCAGAGACCCTTAAAATTCCTAAAAACACTGAAAAACTACCTCCTACCCACACCAATTAAAAATTAGTTAAAAACTTAAAAAGCATGTGTGATCCTCTAAATGAGCCAGGGGGGTGGGGTTTGCTCCCTCTCCACCTCCCCACACCTGCCCTGCCAGCCAAGTTTTCAGTTCTTTCCTGAAGGGCAGCAGCTCTGGAGACGCAGTTCAACTGGCAGGAGGCTCCATAGCGCCGGAGCAGATACCGAAAAGGCTCTTCTAGTAGTATTTTTAAAGAGCCCCTTCAGTCCACTCTAGTGGGACGGACAAATGTCCTTGGGGTGACGCGGTCGGTTAAGCATCCTGGTCCACTACCATGTAGAGCTTTAAAGGTAATTACCAGCACCTTGAATTACACCTGGAGGCACACTGGCAACCAATGTAGCTCCTGTAGCAGGGGTGAGGAATGGGCAGCTGCATTCTGAACCAGCTGCAGCCTCTGAATGGTCATCAAGGGCAGCCCCATGTAGAGCACATTACAATGATACAGTCTGGAGGTGACCAGAGTGTACGTAAGCAAGGAGTCCTGGTTCAAAGAAAGGTCGCTCTTAAAAAACACTGGCTTTATACAGCTAGTAATAGTGACTTGGTGCAATCTCTTGTATGAGCATCCTGTGCCTGCTATATTTTGGGGTCTACAACTCCTTTATGTGGCTTAGTGGTTAAGACGACGAAGTTGATGACTGGAAGGTCACCAGGTCAGCAGTTCGAGACCCGAGTGCTGCATAATGGAGTGAGCTCCCATCTCTTTCTCAGCTCCTATCTAAAACTTATTTCCACCCCATATCACCCTTGTGACAGGTCCAGACTGTGCATCACATGACTTTAGGAATCCCAACTTTCCTCACTGTTGGCTGTGCAGATCAGGGTTGCTGTACAGCCACATCATGAAGACAAGACTTCAGCCATTCCTAATCTAGAATATTACCTAGATTTGTGAGTGGAAAGTGAGAAAAAGTTGCGAAGAAGGACTGATTAGTCATCTGTAAAGAAATTTAATCAAAAATATTTGGGTGAACTGTCCATTCACAACAGTATATTTCACCTAGTATGGAATACCTGAACAGGATTTGGTAGAGGTCATAGGATGAATAGTAGAACTATAAGTCATGGAAGGGGATAAAAGAGTAATAATAAAACCTTTTCTACAAAATAAAATAGGGATTTCAGCAAAAAATTACTGAGTTCTTGAGGGTACACAAGAGCAAAACCAAATTAGAAGTTGGGGGAAGGAGCTCACTGGACAAGAAACAACATTAAAGAAGGATATGGCTGAGGAACTCAACCTCCCCTACATCACTTGTAGGACCCTGAATAGGTTGAAGTCCCTAAATGCAAGACCAACATGCTCAAGTGGGGGCTGCTGGGTGACAACACATGCTGTGTGAATCTGGAGAGATACAGAATCCAGCTCATTTACTGGTCTGCCAATTACTGCCAGAAATATACACCGATGAGGACTTGTAAGTTCGGTCAATATCAAAACCGAGAATGTGGCTTCATTTTGGCAGTCCAGAGTTTAGATCAGGACATGAAAGTAGAAGGAAAAGTCTATAGGGAAGCTTGCCTGCCATAATTCCAAGTGAAATTTCAGAGTCAATCAAACTTCTTTTTATTTTATTATTTTGTACGGTTCTGGTCTATCTAGTGTACTTCAACTTTTACTACTGCTTGTGTATTCTGCTATTTTAATGGGTAAACTGCACTAGGATTTTATTTTGAAGTTGGGTATGTGTATTTTACTGCATTTTAACATTGTAAGCCTTCTCAAGCTCCCCATTGGAAGAAGGGTGGCCTGTAAATGCAACAAATAAATACAGTTTAGTTTTATCATCCATTTGTGTTGAGTTCCTCATTGTGGAAGATTTTTTTAGTTTATTTATACTAATGCAACCATTTATAAACCAGACAGGCTTTCCTCCTGTCCTTCCTAATTTTGCTTCCAGTTCAATGTGTCTTCTTGTGCCTGTCTCTGTAGCGTTCTATACCACTCTCGTTTTTTTAAGATTCATGCTCTTATATCCCCAGGGCTCCAGAAGGTGTGCTCGTCCAGGTGTTGTTGAACCACAGTTCCCATGATCTAGCACAGTGGTGGTGAACCTATGGCATGCATGCCAAAAGGGGCACACAGACTCCTCTCAGTGAGCATGTTTTTTCCCTCCCCCAGCACAGAGTTTGCCCTGCCCCTCTGCCCACAGCCCAATGGGAGCGCTTCCTCCCTCCCCCAGCACAGAGTTTGCCCTGCCCCTCTGGCCAGTAGCCCAATGGGAGCACTTCATCCTCCCCAACATAAGAGTTCACTCCACCTTCTGTTTGGGCACTTGGTCTCTAAAAGGTTCACCATCACTGATCTAGCTGGCTAGAGCTGAGGAGAGCTGCAGTCTGTGGCATCCCTTCAAGCCTTTGTCCGTTAAGTCACCATTTCTAGTTTTTTCTTGTTGTTTCTATTGCTCTCTGTCTTCTTGAACCCCCGCCTCCGAATTCAACATTCGGCATCACAGTGTTTTTCCCACTTACTCTTTGCTTGGAAAGGAGGAATAAAATGTGGGCTTTTCTTGGCATTCTTTAGCCTCCCTTTTTCAGTTTATCTTCTTGGCCGTGCTCCGTTTTCAGTTTTTATGGAAATATTCCAAACGAAAAACTGCCGGAAGCAGTTGAAATGTTTCCAGATGTTTTGCTTGGTATGTGAGGGTCTGCATTGCAGGTTGACCAGCTCTGAAGTCATTTATGGCCGTTTGCACCAACTCACTATTCTGTGATGGATCCACTGTTGCCTTGAAACCAAAAGCTCCAGGTCATCTTCAGGAGGGAAATGGAAAGGAAATGATGAACTGCTAGCCTTGCCAAATTCAACATTTGTGTTTTAGTCACTGCTTGCTCATATGAATAACATGAAATAAACCAGCCACACCCAGAAGACTTGAGCAACCGGCACTGATTCTGTTCGGGACAAATAAAAGAAATCCAGTGAGAAGTTGACTAATACTGCATTCTGTGACTGGCCATGAGGTCTTGTCATTGAATGCTGTCTCACTTCGTCCTTTAATAAGGACAGACACTGCATCTTGACCACACCCTCTCAGCAAATTCTAGTCTATCTGTTGCACTTGATTAGGCAATGTTAAAAGAAGCTGGGGAAGGGTCTAAGCAAGCGATAGTGGTTGGGAATAGGTCACAAAGGGGGAAGCCAATATGCTAAACGGTGTGTGCATAAGCTGCTGAATAATGTGATTAACGGAGGGTGCATTGCTGCCAACAGTGTACTGGGCCTCCCGCTGTTCTCTTGATTCAAGGCTCTTTCTCCACCCTCTCCCTGCGTTCCCCTTACCCTTGGACTCCTTTGTCTGGGAATAAAGAGACCCTCGTCTTAGGGGATTTGGCAGCCAGATGTCACGTACTAAGCATCAGAGGAGCCAGGCTAATAAATAACACTCTCCTCGTGGCTATTGAAATGTTGGTTTGTTCCCAGTTCAGTTCTAGCACTTGTTAAGAGTCAAGCAAAGTAATCTCCTTGCCTGATCTTTCATAAAGCACTGCTGTGCTCTCGTCATAATGCACATAATGTGTGAAATGTTTTGCCTAGAAAAACAGGCTATCTCAGATCATCTGTAAGCATGACCCCTGAATCTTGTTTTTCCTCCCATGTTGCATTAAATCTTCACAAAAGTATACTGTTTCCCCCCATATGTGCTAGAGATTTGTTGGCAGATTTATGTGGCAGTGAGTGAAGAAAAGTTGGGGAGAGGGCAATGTTGTTGGGAATGCTACTCCTACCCCAGAGTCACAAAAGTGATCCTCCTGTCAGATCCTCCTGATCAAGGATACTCTGCACCACACTCAGAAGGAGACCTGACTGTTTCCAACAACCTAGCGTCTCACAAGTCAAGGCTCCTCCACAACTTGACAAAGTTGTTTTGTCGATAAGTTGCATCATGAGAGGTTCTGTATCTTTGCAGCTCAGTAACAGCACACAGAAAGAGCCTCCTCCGAAGATTGTGGTATTTTTGAACCACAACCAGGCATACCCCAGCCAATAGCAACCTTGTGTCGGCTAATCTTTCTCACACTAGGTCAGGCAAAAGGAGCTACAGAATGAAGTCACCAAAAGGTGGCTTTACTTTGGCAGTTTAAAGTTTGACCTAGATACAAAAGAAGTGACAGTTTAAATCAGTGATGGCCAACCTTGGCACTCCAGATGTTCTTGTACTTCAATTCCCAGAAGCCCTGATCAACAGGAGTGCTGACTTGGGCTTCTGGTAATTGAAGTACAAGAACACCTGGAATGCCAAGGTCGGCCATCACTGGTTTAAATCATCTGTGTCTCTATGTTGTAATTATGCAAGGCAAAAACAGGTTGCTATCCTACACACATTCATTCTTCTACATTGCTTTTAAAAGTACTTCAGGGTTGCTGAAAACATGTAACAGGCACATGGTTCAATCAAAATGTCTTCACATCATCTTGCAGTCATGTAGAATTGTAGGTGCATAGTTAAAATTATGAAATTTGGAACACAGGAGCCTAAATTAGGCATAGAAAAATGTTTTTGATTAAAAAACCAATGCACAATGTAGTTCAGAAATACTGTAGACAGGTAACAGGTGCAAACTGAACCCAAGTTAAAGGCAAATACTTAAAAATATGAGTTGTAAGCTATAGGCAAGCATTTAAAAGTGGAAAGCATTTCCTTAAAACATTAAATGATCTTGAGAGTAAAAATATCACAATACAGTAAAAGCATTTCTTAGCCTTTAAGCATATTAAAATGACACACAAAGCAATCACAAGTCTATACAGTATTGCCTCATGGCGCTTAGTGTACTCTCTCTGGGCAGTTTACAAGTTAATTAGCATTTTGCTCCCGACATCCTGGGTACTCATTTTACCGACCTTGGAAGGATGGAAGGCCGAGTCAACCTTGTCAGTATCGAACTCATAACCTTTTGGTTGCAGTACAGCAGTTTAACCACTGCACCACCAGGGCAAAATTACCTTAACATCTCATCCAGCCATACCTGCTGGAATCTATCGATCTATGAAGAGAACTCCACGTTGCCGCGTCCTTCTCCTTCTTCATATTTATATCCTTTTCTAACAGATCACAATCTCACCTCAAATTATCTCATGCACAAGTGTTATTTGTTTTTCTCATATTGAGATATTGACCTAAGCCTAACAGGAAGATACTTACACGATTATCTTCTGGTCACACAGAACTGTTTTGCTTTGCAGCTGGTCACCTGACTTACTTTTGCCTCTCACAGGACTTTTCCTCAGACATAAAAGGCTTCTTTCTATCCCTTTTTGCTCACTCATGACACCTGTGTGATCTCCAGCTATAAACAAATGGACAGTTTAAGGACATTTCTTATTGCTTACATTCTGACCAGCAATGTCTTGACCAGTGTTAACCTCATTGCCTGAGCAAAAAAGCATGGATGGATTTTGCTTTCTTGGGGTTTCCTTTAAAAAAAAAACCAACCCAGACTTTTACACAATCAATCTGGTGAAACTCAACTCTCACCTTTCTTGAGTTCATTCATGAGTAGGCATGCTTGTGCGGCAGCATCAGTGGTGGGCACCAGCAGGTACGCACCAGTTTGCCACAACTGGTAGCAGAAATTCTGACTGGCCCTGCCCATCCAAGTTTTGAAATAAAGTGGTACTAATTCAGGTGCAACGCAGGGCTTTCCCCCTGGCCATGCCCATCATGCCACACCCACAGCGTGGTAGTAATTTTTTTGGGAAGCCCAACACTGGGAGGCATAACAAGTATTCTGCTGTTAAATTAAGGCCTACTTGGTTCTCCTTTTTCAACAATGCTCACACCGCTAAAAACTGGCTAGTAGTTCAATGATAATAAGACAGTGGTGGGCATCAGCAGGTTCACCCCAGTTCACCAGAACCGGTAGCAAGTTTTGAAATCACCCATCTGAGTTTTGAAATAAAGTAGTCCTAATTCGGGTGCAACACAGATTTTTTCCCCTGGCCACGCCCACAGAGTAGGTAGTAACATTTTTTTGGAACCCACCACTATAATAAGATCTATAACTTACCATATTGCAGTTCCCCAGTGATTCAGTGGGTAAAAGCACTGTGCTTGGAGACCAAAAGCACAGGGTTCGGTTCCCCTTAGAGCTGCATGATGGGGGACATGAAAGGAGCTTCATTCAGGTGTCCCCTGCAAAAATCCTTTCAACACAGATTAATCTCTGACACACACACACACACAATTTTAATTTGTTTATTTACATCCCCAATTACTTCCATGGATGTGCTGAGTCATCACGTCTCCAACAGCATAGACAGGTTTCCATGGAGGTCACCTACCCTCAAGCACAAAGTTTTTCAGCCGGATGAGAACAAACTTGTAGTTCTTGAGTCATTAATGAACCGGAAAGCAAATCATGTACAGTACCTGCATATGTGAACTGGCTTGCTGCCCTCTTCCCTAACTAGCTTCAGCACAGGGCCACTTTAGAGCAAGGGTTCACAACCTATGTCCTGTGCACCAAATAATCTGGCCCCTGACCTCACTCCAGCCCCTGCCACCAATGGTGGAGGAATTGGCCATGGACTCATTTATGGCCATGTAAATGCGTTTCTGCAGCCATAAATGAGTCCACACAGCCATTGTAAACATGTTTACTACAGCCATAAATGAGTCCATGGCCATCATAAATGTGTTTATGACAGCTGCGGATGCATTTTACGGCACCAGTCCGGCCCACTCAGGTGTCTGAGGAGGCATGGTCCAGTCCATGTATGGAAAACATTGAGAACTCCTGCTTTAGAGAATAGGTCTGGGAGAATTCTCCCACTCACTTCCAAAGTCTAGAAGTACCTCTTCCTCTCTGGTCCAGCTGATGCCCCACTGGGAACTGGCTTTGGCACAGAGACCTCCATTTGGTTCAGTTCAAAGATAACAGGATACACAAAATTTCTCAGCAGCTCCAGGGCCAAGGATGGGGAATATGTTCCTCCAGATGTCACTGAACTGCTCCTCCTGTTGGCCCAGGCCAATGTGGCCAAGTTGGGAGCTGCATTTCTATAATGTCTGGAGGACCACTTGTCCTCTATCCATGGCCAAGGAGACTCTGCCTTATTCAGAAGAGCAAAGCTAAGCAATCATACATAGTGCTTAGTGTACTCTTTGGGCAATTCATAAGTTAATTAACATTTTGCTGCCAACATGTTGGGTACTCATTTTACAGACCTCAGAAGAATGGAAGGCTGAGTCAATCTTGAGTCCTGGTTAGGATTGAACTCATAACCTTTTGGTTGCATTACAGCAGTTTAACCACTGTGCCATCGGGGCTCTGAGAGGGTAGTACAACTAATGATTTCTAGATATCGAAACAGAGGGAGCAAGTATAAAACAAGTGGCAAAATTCAAATACCAAGGAACAACATTTACTGAAAATGGCAAAATGGACAAAGAGATTAACATACAGTGCACTAAGGCAAATCAAATATTTGCCTTACAACACCAGGCAATACCAAGCAACACAAAGAAACACCTCATACAAAGCATATTCATCCCCACCTTAAGTTACCAGTGCCAAACATGGACATTAACACATAAGCAAAAATTGGTCACCACAGAAATGAGATGTCTGAGGATGGCTGCTGGAGTGACTAGAAGGGATAAAATCAGGAATGAGGTTATAAGGGAAATAATTGGAACAGAACCAATCTTGCACTACATACAGAGACAACAAATAAAGTGGTTTGCCCATTTGGAGAGAATGTCTTCGATTTCCGTACCTTACAAGGCATGTGTGGAAAGAGGAGAAGGACAAAGACTGGGAGGTAGACCCAGAGGAAGGTGGAGAGACAACATCAAAGAAATATTACAAGAATACTAACACCAGTGGAGGCCACTAGAAGTGCCATAGCGAAAACCTTGCATCTATCTCAACACCCAATGAGATAAAAGAGGAAGCAAAGAAGAAGAAGACTGCATCCTATAGGTCAGTGATGGCAAACCTTGGCACTTCAGGTGTTCCTGAACTTCAGTTCCCAGAAGCCCTGATCACCAGGATTGTTGATTTGGGCTTCTGGTAATTGAAGTCCAAGAACACCTGGAGTGCCAAAGTTCACCATCAGCTTTATAGGTTCTTTTCCTTCTTTTCTCAAAGAGAGTGTACTGATGGCCCCCTCTTAACTCTAATTCACAGGAAAATAATGGTCTTTTTCATTTCTGAGGAGATCCTAAAGGTGTAGACAGTTCACTTCACTTTCCATTTGGTCTCAGATCCATCTCATTGTTTGCTGGGAAATATGTATCCCTATTTGTTCCATGAGTGACTAACACAGGGGTGCCCAAACTACGGCCCAAGGCCCAAACCTGGCCCCTGACACCAATTCATCTGGCCCGCTTCACCCTTGTTATTCCCAGAAGAGGAAGTAAAATGTGCCCATATGGGCGCATTTTACTTCCCCTTCTGGGAGCTATGAGGGTGGCGTGGGCCAGATGAATTGGCATCAGGGCTGGATCTGGGCCCCGGGCTGTAGTTTGGGCACCCCTGAACCACGTGACTGGGCCGTGGCCTGAAAAGTTTGGGCACCCCTGGACTAACAGAACAAGTCCTCTAATTTTGGTGGGAATGGAAACAATGTGTGCTGACAATTTGACTTCCATTTGCATGGTTCTCATATGAGATTCCTGTTTCGTGAGAACTGCTGTCAAAATTGACACCTATCTGCAAAATGGATACACATAGAGCACATAAAGTGGCAGAGCAAATCCGAGGGCAATTTCTATTGACGAAATCCCTATGCAAATGGAGAAACCTGTTAGGTAAGAACAGTTTACAACATGGATTCCCAACCTACGGCCTGTGGGCTGGATCCGGCCCATGGCACCATTTCATGTGTGTCCCCCCACCCCTCCAAGGACATCCAAGAAACCAAATGACCACCACCATTGAAGCTGTTGGGACAAAGTGGCCACCCCATTGTACAGACAGGGCAAAATGGCCATCTGCCCCTCAAAGCTGACTAAGAGAGCATGACCCGGCCCCCAGCCTGAAAAGGCTGGGAACCTCTGGTCTACAAAAACACATAGTGGCAGGAAGCATGTAATTTCAAACTATTTCCCAGTATATTTACATAACCAGCAGTTAGAAGACATGTGGAGGTATCACATCAGTTTCTCATAGTTACATAGGAAGCTGCCATATTGAGTCAGATCAGTAGTCTATCTATCTCAGTATTGTCATCTCCGACTGGTAGCAGCTTTCCACAGTTTAAGGCAGGATTCTTTCCTTGCCCTACTTAGGGATTCCTGATAATCCCTTGTGGTCTTCAATCCAAATATCAACCAGTTCTAATCAGACATGTTCAGAATGATTAGCATACTAATCTGCCTTTTATAGCATCAGACCCTGATTCATTCTAAGCTGACTTGGCAACAACTCTCCAGAGTTTCCGACAGGAGTTGTGGGATACACAGAAAGAGCCTCCTCGAAGACTGTGGATACTTTTACATTTTTGAATCACAAATGGGCATATCCTAGGCAACAGCAACCTTATTTTGCTGGCTAACCTTTCTCACACCCATTCATTACATTTTAAAAAATCTGGACATGAAAGAAGAAGAATGGGAGTTGTTACCAATCCTATTTGAAAATGACAAGGATTGAACCTGGCATCTGACACGTTCAAAGCATATGCCTCCTCGCTGGGCAGCAGGCCTACCCATTGCTGAGCTAACAGTCTCTTCACTGCAAGGTGAGCAGCCTTCCAAACACTTGGGGGAAGATTATGGTTAATTATTACACTTTCTCCAATCACAGATTTGCAACACTTTAGGACTGCATGCTGTCATCAGTATCTGTGTGAGTAATTCCACACACGCACACACCTTAGGCTTGAACACACATCCACAAGATCTGCAACCTGGTATCAGGGTGGAGATGTCTTACTGTTCAAAGAGTGATGAAAATCCTACTGAGTGTATTCAAAGCCCTTATGAGAGCTTAAAGTAGCTTGCTGGATCATGGCCAGATTTTGTGGTTTATGTAAACGATCAGATTCCATAACAAATTCTAGAATAAACTGCAGCTTCCTCCTTGTCAACACCAGTCTGCTTAGTCCAAGTTACACTACACTTTTGATCAGGAGCAGGCAAAATGTGGACCATAGGCTACATGTGGCATTTCAAAGGCCTAAATCAGGGGTGGCCAACTTATGGCCCATGAGCTGGCCCTGGCCCACAGCACCATTTCATGTGGCCCACCGCCACCCTCGCCACTACCGGAAGTGGAAACGGACATGTTTGCGACAGCTGTAAAATGTGCGTGCATAAATGTGCTTGTGCCTGCCGTAAACACTGCTGTAAACGCACCCACGGCTGTTGTAAATGCGTTTATGACAGCCATGGATGCATTTTACAGCAGTGTTTATGGTGGGATGACCCACGTGACTGGCCCGCTCATCTGTCCAGGGTGTGTGGTCTGGCCCGAAGCGCGAAAAGGTTGGGAACCCGGGGCCTAAATGAAGCCTCCACAACCACCCAATTTGTATTTTCTTTTAAAAAAAAAGTGTTGCTAAGCATGCACACACACAACTCTTGCAGGTAGGATCCTGTCCCAACCAATGTTCCATCCCTGCAGCTCCCGAATGTATTCTTTAAAAATGACCACTAGAGGGTATGAGAGGGCTTTCTCAGCTTTTTTTTAAAAATCTATTTTTAAAAGTGTGTGTGTGTGTGTGTGTGTGTGTGTGTGTGTGTGTGTGTGTGAGAGAGAGAGAGAGAGAGAGAGAGAGAGAGAGAGAGAGAGAGAGAGAGAGAGAGAGAGAGAGAGAGAGAGAGAGAGGTAAGGCACAAAAGCAGGGGAGGAGGACCTGTTCTTAAATTGTTTGGATGTTGCCCAGTGTACCCATACAGTTATTTGCTAGGCAAATAGCCACTGAAAATACTGTCTACATTGTAGTTTATAAATAAGGGTTGAACAGCAGTTTATTAAGAGTTACTACAAAGGCCCAGAGGAAGGTGGAGAGATAACATCAAAGAACTATTACAAGAACACCAAATAAGACCAGCGGAGGCCACTAGAAATGCCAGAACAAGAACCTTGCATCTCCCTGGACACCCGATGAGGAGTGGGTGGAAGGGGAGAAGGATGACAACAACAACAACAACAACAACAACAACAACAACAACAACAACAACAACAACAACAACAACAACAACAACAACAACAACAACAACAACAACAACAACAGGTCCTGCAATTTGTGCTGTAACAACACTACCCTGGTTTCACTGTACCTTACTGTACTAGATCTAGTCTATGAAACATTCTAGACTGAGAGCAAAAGATAACAGGGCTCATCAGGCATAATATAGCAGTAACAGTGGTAGCGGTCAAGGATGACATGGATTTTCTTTCATAGATTCAAACTGGTGTGGTTGGGTGAGCATTTAGAATTTTTTTTGTATTTTTATTTATAATATGCTTAAAGGCTAAAGGTTGTTAATGGGTATAGCACTTTTTACTTTTAAATGTATTTAATACAGTATGTTTATTCTGTGCTTTTTTGATGTGCCTTTTAAAGGTAGAAGATATTTTTAGTCTGTAATTAGACCATTCTACTTAGCATTTTCATTGTACCTTTTACACTATTGTAATTTGGATTGAATTCTGGCCTATGTGTTTGTCTACAACTTGAGTGTAGATTTCATATATTTCAAGCATTTGTGCCTACAGCTTTTGGATGTTTTCACAACTATGAAGTGTTTTGTGCATATGGAACATAGTAGCAATGTAAATAAACACAAATTATAGAATTAGATAAGCTGATGCTGCCTGGGATCATGGCAGCATTGAAATGATTTATAATCTGATGCCCAGACGAATTTTGATATGATTGGAAAAGATTGTCTGCTTTCATTCTGGGATTTATTTTATTGTTAACATTTTTATACTGCCAGACTTAGTGCAGGAGTTACTAGAGATGGTAAACAAACATGTAAACATAAGCTACAACAGTAACATAAACATAAAACAGAGTAATAAAATAAAACCAAATAAAACCAAAATGTGACAAACAATGACAAGCAAAACAATTAATTAAAATTATCAATACAGTAAAGAAAAAGAACTAATATTTCTCTTCTTCCTGAGCAAGGATATCTGAGAAGGCCTCTCTGTAAAAAAAAGTTTTAAGTGCCTTCCTGAAGGCCTGGAGAGAAGATGCTTGCCAGATCTCAACCAGGAGATCATTACAGAGAATTAACCCTTTACGAGCCAGCTGTTGTGAACACAAGTTCCTGACTTTCTCCCTAGAGGTCTGCAAAGTTTGGTCTGGCTCTTGAGGCTATGATCAGGTGTCAGACTGTCTGACCTGAACCCCATTAGCTCCCTTTCAATGGCAGATGCTCATTTATAATAAACATGTTTGTCATGTAGAATGCTACATGATTCTTGTTTAACCCCAACCCCCAACTCCAAAGCAAACTAATCTTTCTACTTCTTTGGAAAAGGCAAATGGACGTTGCTTTGTGCAAAATTCTCTAGCCTTTTTAGGTGAGATAGGGAAATCTGCTGGCAGGTAGAACAAGTGATGCTACTGTAGGTTGGCCAAACGTATCATATGTGCCTAGAGGGAAATTGTATTATTACTAAGAAATGCTATCAAGCAGAAATTCCAAATAGCAACCCAGAATAAGACATTGAACAGGTCGACCATTGCGCCTATCTTAGTCATTTGATTGGGACGAACAATGACCAGAGAGCAGAACTAGCCAGACGAAAGTGGGATGGGTAGCATTCAACTCCATCAAAGAAATCCTGCTAAACAAGAAACTTGACAAGAAATAATGCACCAGCCTTTTTAATTCAACAGTACTACCTGCAGTCCTCTATGAGAGTAAAACATAGCCACTAACAAAGGCTGGGGAAGAAGACCTATCAAGAGCCATAAGAGCCGTGGAAAGATCAATGCTAAAAGTATCCCTTCACCACCACATCTCCAACACCCAGATAAGAAAACAAAGCAGAATCAATGAAGTTGTTGCAGAAAATCACAAACAGAAATTGCACTGGGCTGGACATGTCTCTCAAAAGACAGATGGGTGTTGGACAGCAGCAGTCACTGAGTCATATCCCAGAGGAGTAAAAAGATTCCATGGCACCCCTACCACAAGGTGGGAAGATTCAGTCATGAAAAGTTTTGGTCGAACCTGGAGAGGAAAAGCATGGCAGTGAAAGGAATTGAAAGCGAGTTGCAACCAGCAGGAACTCACCCCCTGATAGTCTGGACAATTGAAGAAACAAAGAAAAAGCTCAAAAACCGAATTGTCAACTGCAACTCACATCCAAGAATGCATTTTTTTTCCTGAAGCACGAGAAATGTCATTGTCGTGAATTTGTTTGAGGTGGCTCCTTCTCAGCTTGCCAAAAAGTGACCCACACACTATGATCTCGGAGCCTTCCCCTGCGGCACACATGGAATGAGCCATGCAGGATTCATCACCAGGACTGCAATGGACTGCCACAGCCTTGAGGATATTGACAAGGTGCACCTTCACAGCCAGTCCATCTGGCATGGACTTTTCTGCCTTCCATGACCATTGGGAATCAGAGTTCCTCCTCCACTCATTTTGCCTTTGGGCCCAACATGATGGTTTCCAGTGGCATTTCCTCCACTGAGGGGGACCATCACCCCACCTAAAGGGGCTCATCCACCCATAGCCGTTGGCCACTTTAGGGAGTCAGGTTAGTTAACCGCCACCTGACACTTGGTGTTAAGTTGCTGGCTGTACGTTCTACTCCATTACCATAGCAGGACATTAGCCAGACATTAGAAACCAAATAATGCCTAAGATAAAAGAGTGGTTATAAAATGATTATGAGGGGTGAACTGTTACTCAAGGGAGGCTTCTCCCCAGTTAAAAAGTTTGAAATTGGGGGCCATGTCTCTCATCCTGCATAAGGACTCACGGGAGAGGAACTCAGATTATGTTCTCAAAGAACAGAAATGGAGAAGCTTGGAGGGCTGAGTTGTGGTAGAACTTCCTAGTGCTTGGCAGCCTTTAACTATCGTCGTATCTTCTCTACAACTCCACAGCAAGTTTGTTCTAGATGAACCAAAGAACTATAGCCACTCTTTCCTACAACCAATTGTTGCACTGCATTTCCTTTTTAATATATAAAAATATACTAAACAACAATAGCAGCCACATAAGAATATTTTCAGAGCTGTGGATATGTGATGTGATTGGGATGCATGAGCATGTGTTTCCTTGCCTTCTTCCTCACGTAAAAACTGGTTACTGGTGCCTGGGATGTTCTCCAGACCCTGGGAATTGTCCTTCTCCCAGGACCACTTGGAAACAGTGCCCCCATGTGGTGCTTTATATCTTCATCCTCCTATGGGAAATCTGAGCTCAAAGATGATGATCGATTATAGGCCCAGTCCTATGACTCTGGGAACTATGGTAGCTCAGTGGCTAAGATGCTGAACTTGACAACCAGAAGGTTGGCAGGTCAGCAGTTCGAGACTTGAGTACTGCATGACGGAGTGAGCTCCCATTGTTTGTCCCAGCTCCTACCAACCTAGCAATTTGAAAGCAATAAATTGCAAGGAGTTAAGTAGGTACCGCTTTGGTGGGTCTAGTCATGCCTGCCACACAACCATGGAAACATCTGTTTACAGCTCTTTGGCTGTAAACAGAGATGAGCACCCTCCCCTAGAGTTAGACACAACTGGCTTTTCAGCAATTGAGACCTTTACCTATGGTTCTGTGGTGTGCTTCTAACACTGTGTCATATTCCTCAAAATGTATTTGGCTTTTGCTGCTTAGGAACTTCACTGGGAGGGAACATGGAGCTGAACTGAAACAATTTCTTCAATGTTCTTCAGGGGGCAGGTGTTCTAATTCTACATGGTAGGCATAGAACAGTGATGGCGAACCTTGGCACTCCATGTGTTCTTGGACTTCAATTACCAGAAGCCCAAGTCAGCACTCCTGCTGATTAGGGTTTCTGGGAATTGAAGTTCAAGAACAGCTGGAGTGCCAAGGTTCGCTATCACAGGCATAGAATCTTCAAGCCTGTGTGTATATATTTACATCTGCAACTAAGGGTAATAGAAAGTGACATCAGCTTCATTAGAACCTCTTTCATGGTGATCATAAGCTTGTGGATATGTGCCAGCCCTGGCAGAACAGCATTGGTTGCCTGTTTCATTCCGTATCAGGTTCAAGGCATTCGTTTTAACTTTTAAAGCCCTAAACTGTTTGGAACCATCGTACTTGGCGGAGCATCTCCCTCTTAGAATATTTTCCCATATCACTCATTCTTCCCAGATGGCCCAGCTCTTGGTGCCAGTGCCGAAACTGGCAAGGAAGGTGACGACCAAGGAGAAGAGCCTTTTCGGTGGTGGCACCATTCCTATGGAACTCCCTTCCAGTGGAATTTTGCCAGATCACTTCTTTGCTGACATTCAGAAAACAACTTAAAGCACTTCTACTCAGGGAGGCATTTGAGTAGGGGTACTCGCCTGACTAGTGCTAGGCTTTTATTTGATCCCCCGGTTTTAATTAGGTTTGATATTTGTATTTTATTAGATGATTTATTATTATGTGATTTTATTATGTGTTTTTAATGTGTTGTTGTTAGCCTCCCAGAGTGGGGGTAACTCCAGATGGGCAGGATATAAATGGATGACGATGACGATGACGATGACGATGACGATGACGATGACGATGACGATGACGATGACGATGACGATGACGATGACGATGATAATAATAATAATAATAATAATAATAATAATAATAATAATAATAATAATAATAATAATAATAATAATAATAATAATAATAAAAGTCAAGACATTGTTTAAAAACAAAAGGTTCATTTTAGCCTAGATTTTGCCTTTAATCTGTGGCTGAGTCATAGGATTTGTGACATAAAAACAGCTTCTTTTACACTTGGGGTTTCTATTTTATTTATTTGTATACCTTCTTGCTTTTTTAAAGAATACATAAATTATATCCTTGAATGTGTTGTTTCCTGTCTTCTAACAAGGAACTGGTCATCTTCTGTGGACTCAGGGTAGACAGAAGTACCATGGAGTAAATGGAGCTGGTCATATCCTACTTTTAAAAAAGATTCTACAGTCCTACACTTGTGAACCACCCAGACAGTGCACTACGTGCTATGGGTTGGTATATAAATTTAATTGCTATTATAATTCTTTTAAAATGTGTGCACTAAGAGTCATACGTTTATCAATTTGCATTTTGTGACATAGGCACTTTTGTATGTCGTCTGGCACAACATGATTAATACAATGCATTTTTGTTTTGATTTCAGTCATATGCACATTCCTCTGCACGTGTACCTTCTTATTATTACAAACATTTTTGCACATCTTTTGCTCCAGAAATGGCAAAGCAAAATTGGAAGATGTGCAGGGTTTTATAGAGAGGAAATATCAGTATACTGCAGTGAGAAGGATTAGAATCTATATGGTTACCTTTATGAGCTGGTTGTTTTTTACATAATGCAAGGTGTGGACCTGTTGTCACCTGCAACCACAGGAGGATAAACCAAGATGTCAGCACCACAAGCCAGGCACTCAGATTCAAACTTTGCATAAAGAAATTGTACTTGGCTATAGATTGTGCAAGAGGGAGAGAGGCCTAATAGGCATTTCAGTTTTGGGTTCTTGTTGTTTTTATCCAGTGATCTTTGGAATTAGTCCTCTCCATCCTTTGTAGCAAAATTCCCATTGCAACTGTATTAATAGGCTTGACTCTGTTTTATGCCATGGATTTCCTTAGCATACACTCTGTAGTTAAGTGGCACTATGCATCTACTCTGGCTCAATAAATAATAGTATAGCAGGTAAAGCTTTGTAAATCATGTCTCTATTTCGTGGTTATCTAATTAATTCTTGAAGGAGTTCTGAAAAATCTTTTTTTTTCCATGAAGAAGAATGGATTAAGGGTGGTGGTGGTTCCATTTTGGAGGTGGTGTGCTCACTTCTCTGGGAGAAAATTCCATTTAACTTAATGGGCCTTCCAGTTAAGAGCTGTAATCATGCCCTATTCAGAGCTTAGAAATATTACTTTTTAAAACTACAAAACTCAGCGCTCTTCAGCCACCATGACTATTGCGAGCGGGAAGACTCTGGATGTAAGTTGTCCAAAGAAGTAGCAGTTCCAGACCTTGGCCCCATGTGGGTAAACAGCTGCTGCTTCTGTTTGTTTGTTTCTGCATCTCCTTATGGAGAGAGGCTGCTAAATCTCGTGGGAGATGATGCTTTGATCCGCCAAGTCAAACTAGATCAACCAAGTAAGTAAGTAAGTAAGTAAGTAAGTAAGTAAGTAAGTAAGTAAGGAAGGAAGGAAGGAAGGAAGGAAGGAAGGAAGGAAGGAAGGAAGGAAGGAAGGAAGGAAGGAAGGAAGGAAGGAAGGACGTTTGTTTGTACCCCACTCTCAGGGTGGCTTACAATGTATAAATATTAATTAATATATAGGTAAGGTAAAGGTCACCCTTGCTCGAAAGTCAGTTATATCCGACTCTAGGGTTCAGTGCTCATCTCTGTTTCATAGCCAAAGAGCCAGCGCTGTCTGCTTCTGCAGACATTTCTTTGGTCATGTGACAGGCATGACTAGACACCGGAGTGCACAGAACACTGCTTACCTTCCCACCGAAGTGGTCCCTGTTTATTTACTTGCAATTTCTTGCTTTCGAACTGCTAGGTTGGCAGGAGCAAGGACAAAGACGGGAACTCATTCCATCCTGCAGTATTTGGGTATCGAACTGCTAACCTGCTGCCTCCCAGTCAGCATCATATATATATGTATCCCATAATAGTTACTCCCTCCAACTGTGTTTCCAAGGAGAATAAAATCCAAACACTTAACTGGCAAGGCATTGCCCCCCCACCTTCCCATTCTCATGTGAACAACTATTGTGTGACATTTTGAATAAAAGAGACTTTCAGATGTCCCAGTCCTCTCAAAGGAATGCACCAAAGCACCCAAACTCTGTAATGTTCCTTTAGTCTGAGATGTTGATTTCCAACCCACATTCCAAATTTCTCTCAGCAACCATGAAAAACAAACAATTAAGAAGAGGAAAGAGCCCGAGGTAGGATTTCAGAAGGATACCAAGGGTAACCAGTGTGATCCCAGTCCTCCTGGAGTGTAAATATTTACTCTAAAGGAGGTAGAAAACATAAGGAGCAGATAGGGGACAGAAAGGGAGGAAGGTTTCCAGTGTCCCCACCACGAAAATATGCATAAGCAAGTACAGTACAGTACTGTATGTTTGTTTCCATTGGTGGTTTTATTGTACTTTATTAGATGCTGTAATTTTGTTACAACACTCAAGTATCTTTTTAAAATTGGGGACGATTCAACCAACAACATTGCTGGAATTTAAAACTGACATTCCTGGCTTGGCTTTGCAGTCCTTGTTTTGAAATTGGCGCAAGCATCTAGTCATGATTTTTGGGAACTCTTGAATTTTTACTGCAGCATCCACACATAAGTGGTGCCCATCCTGATGAAATGGGCCAAAAGCTAGCATTTATTTCTGATTTGTGTGTGTGTGCGTGTGCATGTGTGTATGGGGGTCTCACCTTTCCTTGCCTTTGGATTGTGAATAAAGTCCACATAACTCGTTCTTCTCTTTTCCTCCCTCCTAATTTTACTATTGCAGATATTTCCATTTTTTTAGTTCACATCTGCAGTTTGTGATTTTAAATAACGTGGTTTTATTCTAGACCAGTCATGGAGAACCTTAGCACTCCAGGTGTTCTTGGACTTCAGTTCCCAGAAGCCCAAGTCTCTGTGAATCCACATGAATGGGTTTACTGCACATATGTGGTGCATCCATCCCATCCCACAGAGACTTGGCCTTCTGGGAATTGAAGTCCAAGATCACCTGGAGTGCCAAGGTTCACCTTCATGGTTCTAGACCAGGGGTCTGCAAACTTGGCTCTCCAGGTGTTCTTGGACTTCAGTTCCCAGAAGCCCAAGTCAGCACTCCTCCTGATCAAGGCTTCTGGGAACTGAAGTCCAAGAACAGCTGGAGAGCCAAGTTTGCTGACCACTGTTCTAGACTAACAACAGACCTATGCTCCTGTAAATAAGTGCAGGCTATACACCAGGAGTTCTCAACCTTTTAAAGCCGGGGGCCGGGTCATGCTCTCTCAGACAGCTTTGGGGGCCAGATGGTCATTTTGCCCTTCCTCCACCACATGGCACTTCCTGGTGTGGTGGAGGTGGTGGGGGCCCACATGAAATGGCACCGCAGGTCGCATTTGGCTTGCAGGCCGCAGGTTGAGAATCCCAGCTGTATACAAAACAAAACAATGCAAGTAATGGTAGTTAGGCAGAAGAAAGGCAGGGATTTGTCAAGCAAAATTTCAATAATAGATGCTTAAACATAGAGGTTTAACCAATGGCACCATTTTGAACAAATCCTTTTTAATGTTATAGGTTTGTTTACTCTTCAGGGTATATTGGTCTTCTCAGGCCTTGATTGCTGTCCTATTAGATGCTTTATCGAGGGCTGTCTTTGAAGGCTATTCAGAAATTGTAGTTAATCAGGAATTTGACTGCATGTTTATTAGAAAGACTGGACCCATGGGAGGATATATCTATATAAAACACTGGTGTGAAAAGAGATTTCCTTATCTTTTTCCGTGCTCACTTCAACGGCCAGAGTACAGTTTAACTCAGCAAATTCTGCGCACACTAAGATGAGCTGGGAAACATCGCTAGCTAGTATGACAAGTAGTCAAGGGATAATACCAGTAGCAGCACAACCACATCTTGAAAGCGGCAGGTTTTTCTGGCCTGCCTCTCAAAGAAGTATTTATTTGAACTTGATTTTTTTTTTATCCTGTCAGATTTGGTGGGAAGAAGCAGGGCTTTCTCACTTGTTGCCACTGTGCAATGAACCAGAGAAATCATGAAGAGAACTGGAGGCAGAGCATATGGGTGAGAGGGAAAGAAAAGAGTGGGTTGTGTGGACACAAAAATCCCCTCACATTCCTTAGAGACCTCAAAAGTTTACTCCTTTTCAATGCAGGAAGAGGCTGTTATTGGGTTGGGCTCCATCTATGGTTTATATCAAGCCATGCCAACAGCATAGTGGAAGCTGGTGATTCTGATGTCTTGGCAGCAGTGTATCCATCCCAAGTTTTGGGCTGGATTTTTGAAGAAGCTTCCCACTATTGTGAGCCTATTTGGGAGATAAATTTCAGCACCTTGGATAGCTCCTTATGAAGTTCAAGCTAAAACTGGGAGTGGATTCACCAATCATAGTCGCCAGCCTCCACTGCAAGAGCCATGTCATCTGTGGACTAGAATGGGTTGTGACAGTCTGCACACTGCATCCCATGCCATCTCCCTGTTCTCTTCAAAAAGAAGTAATGATATTAGCCTCATCTTTTCTTTCATCATTAATGGATAGCAAGGAGAACAAACAGGTCGCTCTTAGAAGAAATCAACCCTGACTGCTCCTTAGAAGGTGAAATAGTGAAGATGAAGCTAAAGTACTTTGGGCATCAAATGAGAAGAGAGGGTTCACTAGAGAAGGCCTTGATGCTGGGAAAGGTGGAGGGCAAAAGAAGAAGAGGGTGGCAAAAAATGAGATGGCTAGATGGAATTGTTGATGCAATGGACACAGAAAGACCCCTCTCAAAGATTGTGGCATTTTTAACCATAATTCTGCGTGCCCTGGGCAACAGCAACTTTGTGCCGGCTAATCTTTCTCACACTAGGTCTGGCAAAAGGAACTACAGAATGAATTCTCCAAAAGGTGGCTTTGTTTTGTCAATTTTACATAGGGCCTAGGCATGGAAGAAGAAGAAGTTCTATTCAGGCTGAACAGTGCAGAGTTCAGCATTGAGGATTGACTATGTGTACAGTACAGTATTATAACAGCCTGAGTGAAGGGACAAATACACAGATAGAGACAGACACTGAAATACATACACACGTGGGGACACTTAAGGTTGGTGGCAGAGGAAAGAGGAAGATTATTAAAGCAAGCACGTTTTTTCCTTTCATGATTTAAACAGACCATTACCTAAATAGATAAGTGGCAAGGTGAAGGGATGTCTCTCATCAGTAGCATAGAGAAAGGCTACCAATACTTCCCATGACAGGTTTAGCATCTTCTAGACATAAAACATCCGATTGAGCAGTTGCCAGACAACGTAAAGAGTGGAGCAAAGATTAAATATCTTTGGGAGGTCTGATCTAGGGTTACAGTAACTGGAAAGAAATGTCAAGACTATGAACACCAGTTGGCTAGACTTGGAAGGAATTGTTTTATCTTTCCATCTAGACTCTGTCCTGGTTACACTATTGTAGGTATGCGGGAGTATAACACCACACCACCCTGGCCAGACCACTCTAAACACACATTAGTTCCCCCAACTTTGGAAGCTAAGCAGGGTTAGTCTTGTTAGTACCTAAACAGAAACTACCAGGGTTCTTCAAAAAAAGGGAGAGGGAAAATCCTACCTCTGAATCAGGGGTTCCCAACCTACAGCCTGTGGGTCAGATCTGGCCCCTGGGCTGAATTCATCTGGCCCCTGGGCCAAATTGCCACCAATCCCAGAAGTGACCTGACGTCACCGGGAGTGCCAAAATCACTGCATTTTCGTACCGAAACGCTGTGAAAATGTGGCAATCCCCCCCCCCAAAATAACTTGAAAATGTTCCTCCCTTGCTCCCTCCTCCAAGGAAAGCGGCAGAGGTGGGGAAAACATCCAGAAGTGCGGTGCAAATGCATGCGCCACTGCCGGCACTACCAGTGCTTCCGCTGGGAAGAACCACGTGACCAACCCCTCAGCTGACTGAGGGGGTGCATAGTCAGGCCCCTGGTAGAAAAAGGCTGGGAACCCCTGCTCTAAATCAAGGAAAGCCCAGTCTAGCTAGATAGACCAAAGGTCTGACTTTGGTATAAGTACAGTAAAACCTCAGATAACACTAAAACCTGGTTCCACAAGTCTTGGTGTTATACGATTTTTAGTGTTATCCGATGCATGTTAAAATCCTATGGGATCCATAGAGATACATTGTAACCACACAGGCTTTAGCAGTTGTTATCTGATGCATCCCATAGGATCTTAATGTTATCCGATGCAATTCTTCCCCCCAGATTGCTTAATGTTATGCGATTTTAGTGTTATTCGATACTAATGTTATCTGAGGTATTACTGTAGTTCCCTCTGCTCCTTTAGTCATTGCATAAAATGTCATTTTTATTTCACTTTTTAAAAAAAGTTGAATAAATTGGAAGGTGGCTTTTATTTCCTTTGTAATTATCCTCTGCAGAGAAATGGAAGAAAAGACGGGGAAAACATGGAAGAATTAAGAGAGGCCGTTTCATTATTCAGTTGCCATGGGGCTGCGGTGGTTCAGTGGTTAAGAAGCTGGCCTTGTTATCTGGAAGGCTGGCAAATCGGTAGTTCATGACCTGGGTACTGCATGATGGATTGAGCCCCCGTCTCTGTCCCGGTTCTTGGAGACATGAAAGGAGCTTCATTTGGGCGTTACCGAAGTGGAATTTCTTCTGCTAAAATCCTTTCAACCCAGGATAATTTCTGAATGATGACGATGACGATGACGATGACGATGACTATCATCATCATCATCATCATCGGTTGATACTGGTCATGAACAGTCTTCCTCCTGCCTCAAGAAGACTTGAATGTTTTTTTATGATCACGCAGGATCAAATCAGAGGAGGACAAGTGATGTTCAACTGGTGGCTTTTAGCGGTAAATTAGTCGTCTTTCTAGTATTAAATACGAACACTAGAGTGCAATGTGGCACTGCAGCCGTGGATCTAAAGGTTTTCGCTGTTGGGTAGGGGGGAGGGGGTTTGGCTTTGCATGTGAGCCACTGATCCCTGGATTTTGTTGCTAGTTTAAACCCATCCAGTGCCGGGGAGGGGGGCACACACAGACCCACACAAAGGGTGAGAAGCCTTATTGGCAACCTCTTCCGACCTCTGGACTGTCTCCGTGCTCATTAGCTGCCATGGGTAGTCTTTGGCCATCATTACAGGGGAGACGGCGAACTCCAGCTGATGGGGAGCTAGGAAATGTCAAAAGCACCAAGTTAAAAGTTTTTTTTCCAAGCAGCATCAGCAAAAGCATCTCATTTTCTCACCAAAAGCTTCTCTGACATGGAAGGTTGCGAAGGTCTCTTCTTTGCATAGTTAAATGTCCTCTTGTTTGTTTTTGAAAAGGGAGAAACAAATGCATTTCTTGATACATCAGCGATGCACCAGACAGGGGTTGCAACATGCTGCGTTAGCTTGGCTGATCACAATAGCTAATTATTTCTGACCATGCAAAGTGATTTGCCCCTCTTAAGGTCTTTTCTTACAAAACCAGGTTTGAGTAGCATAATCACCTGCTACTCATTCTCTACTTGTAGCCCAGGGGTGTTTCTGCAAAGTTGGCTTTCTGTCATTGTTCATACTTTTGCTGTACTACTGCTAATAATAATAACTGTGAGCCACCAAGTCAATTCTTTCCATGGCTTTCTAGGTAGAGGGCACTCACAAGTGATTTCCTAGTCCCTTCTTCTGGGGATACTCTGGGGATACTCGGCAGTTTGCCCAGGGCAGCACAGACTCTTCTATTCTGGGATGTACAGTGGGGAACTGAACTCCCAACCTTTGGTTCCACAGCCAGATACCTAGGCGTGCCACATTTTGCCTCTGGGAAAATGTGATTCCTCTTCCAGATAACACGTTTTTTGCTATTTTAATTGCAATATGGAATGCAGTTCTGCAAGTTCTCAGGGACTTGATGTGAAACCTTTTGAGTGATAACTCCTCTCCACCCCCATTTTCTAACTATTTTGTTAAGTGATCCTATAAAACAGGAGTTCTCAACCTTTTAAAGCTGGGGGCCGGTCACATTCCCTCAGACAGCTTCGGGGACTGGACGGCCATTCTGCCCTTCCTCCACTACATGGCACTTCCTGGTGTGGGGAAGGCGGTGGGGCCCCCACATGAAATGCTGCCATGGGCTTCATCCAGCCTGCAGGCCACAGGTTAAGAATTCCTGCTATAAAACAATTGGTAAGGTCTGTGTCTATCCTGCACCCCCCATTTCTACTCAAGGCTTCCCCAGTTTTGCTTACAACTCCTACCAAACAGGGCTGGACCACACCTCTGTCCATCCCAAGTGCTTGATCAGAAAAAGAGAAGCCACCCTAACATTAGTTCAGTGCTAGTTTAAAAAAAAAAGCTAAAAAATAAAAAATGGTAGCGAGGAGAAGAGGACCAACAATACCTGTCAAGGACTCTTTTGCAGAGTGGTGTTGGTTTGTTTGCTTTGCATTTCCTTACACATACACAAAAGTTGCCCATTTAAAACAATAAAGCACAGGCACCTGCATGGCTATCAAATGAAGGCTGAAGTTTTGCATATATATACCTAAAATGGGGGGGGGGGGAGTCTACCAAGATACAACAGAATGTTTTTTCCAGTGAATATCCTCTCAAAGAAGTATTTATTTGAACTTGATTTTTTTTTATCCTGTCAGTTTTGAAGGGAAGAATCAGGGTTACAGAGAATTTCAAATGCCCTTGAACGATTGCTTTCTGGAGTCTAGTCTGTGTCTCAGGATCATGAGCACATTTTCCTTGAGGCATGCTCTTACAACGGGGTGCCCAAACTTTTTGGGCCGCAGCCTGATCACGTGGTTCAGCGGGCCGATCATGTGGTTCCTCCCACCGGAAGCAGAAATAAAATGGACCTTGCAATCTCTTTTGCAACAGGATAAAATAGATTTTTTGGGTGTGATTTTTCTCTGCTTAAATCAGGGGTGCCCAAACTAAGGCCTGTGGGCCGGATCTGGTCCCTGACACCAATTCCTCTGGTCCACACTGCCCTTGCCATTCCTGGAAGCAGAAGTAAATAGGCAAAGGAGGCACGGGCTGGATGAATTGGTGTCAGGGCCAGATCCGGCCCATGGGCCATAGTTTGAGTACTCCTGCTCTACAAGTATTCAGAGGCATTTCCTTATAAATAGGCAGAAACCTAGTGTGTAAATAATAAAAGGAAGAAGGGTCACACCATGTGAGAAAGGATTTGTGTTCTTTTCTTTACAAGACAATGGCAAAGATGTATGTAAATTTATTCTCTAAAACTGGGGAAGATATTGGTTTGGTGAAAGTTAAACAGTGAAGGACTATTGTATAATCTCATATCCCCTGTGCCCATTTTCAGCACTCAAACCACATCCACCCAGTTTGACTCTAAGGACTCTGATGCCCCTGGCTTATGGACCAGGCAGAAAGCAGACAAGATCAAAGTGGCTGCTTAAAATGCAGCAGATCTCCAAACTACTGGCCATGTGTTTTAAGAAGAACATGGAAGAAAGAGAAAGGATGGTGTGATTCCCTTCTTGCCTCTGATTTATTGGACTGTTGAAGAATCTATGAGTGGCTGCTTCCAAATGCATAGAAAAAATACTGTATTGATATTAGGCACATGCATTGTACAGTATTTGGACAAACATGTTAATACAAACCAGGTCAGGTATATGAGCATTTATATGGGGTGAGTGGACACAGGCAGAATAGGAACAACTGGTGGCCCATGGGATTCTTTGATTTGAGTATGGAATTCATGAATTGCTATTCAAATAGAGAAAGTGGGGGAGGAAAGAAAAATGAAGAAGACTGTGCTGGTTGCCTTAGAAATGAACCATCCTTGCCTTTCCTGCTGCAAATCATTGATTCAGTCATCAAAGCCTTGCGGTTATAGCAGCAGCAATTTTAGATCCAAGGAACAGGAGGGGCAACAGCTAAAAGAAGGTTGCAAAATGTAGAATGGGAGGTTCTCTGCATTACCCTTTTAAGAGGCATCAAAGACAAATGTGTGCATTGCCCCTTTAACATTCCTCACTCACTCTCTTCACAGGGGCTGCTTTAAGAGGCAGATATGGACTTTCTTCTGATGGGGGGGGGGAATAAAAAGAGTCCCAGCAATATAGACTATTGCTGGTGCCCTTCTCTCCCACCTGCAGTGTCTAATCTATGACCTGGCCTTATCATTTGCCTTTCCTATCGACAGAAATTGGCTCTTCACTGAGAAACACAAATGCTAGAGACTCAGACAATGATTGGGTTGGACCGTCATCAAAAGTGGTTAGCCCTGATCCACGTATGCAAGTAAAATGATGGGGGGTGGGTGGTTCTTCACATTCCTACTGATTAGCTTTGCCTTGGTACTCTTTGATATGGTAGCCACAGTCAAGAGAAGAGCAATTTTTCTACCATTGATAGAAGAAGAAGAAGAAGAAGAAGAAGAAGAAGAAGAAGAAGAAGAAGAAGAAGAAGAAGAAGAAGAAGAGGAGGAGGAGGAGGAGGAGGAGGAGGAGGAGGAGGAGGAGGAGGAGATTTGGATGGCTGACCCTTGACCACTCTTATGTACTTCAAATCATGAGCCAGACTGGCTATCCTCATCAGTATCTCTCTCTCTCTCTCCTTCAAGGTAAAGATAATCAGTATATATATATGTGTGTGCGCATGCACACGCACACACACACACACTTTTGGTTGGTTTTAGTTGTTAAGCGAGGTGACACATATATACACATATACACACACATGTATGTATTATGTATATATACTGTATATAGATATATAGATATAGATACAGACACACAGATGCACACGCACATTCAGATGCACAAACACACAGAGGTGAACTAGATGGTATGCAATACTGATGAGGATAGCCAGTCTGGCTCATGATTTGAAGTACATAAGAGTGGGCAAGGGTCAGCCATCCAAATGATGTTTGACTACAACTCCCAGTGTTCCTCCTCATTGACTCTGCTGGCAAGATAGTTATAGGGTAAACATATCTAGAGCACCACACTTTGCCCATCCCTGGCGCACACGGAAGTCCTTTCCTGCCTATGTTTTTTACTGGACAAGAAAGACCATGACATTTTCTAGGCATACACAGTCTCTTGTCTTTGGACCAGCTCTGAGGAACAATCAGCAGAATAGGAATTTCCAGTCCACAGGCTGTATTTGGTCCTAGCAGACCCCGGTTGTGTAAGGCTTTGATGGCAAACCTTGGCCCTCCGAGTGTTCTTGGACTTCATTTACCAGAAGCTCAAGTCAGCACTCCTGCTGATCAAGGGTTCTGGGAATTGAAGTTCAAGAACACCTGGAGTGCCAAGATTTTCCGTCACTGGTATAGGGGAGTAATGGCGATCCTTTGCACTCCAGCTGTTCTTGAACTTCAATTCCCAGAAGCCCAAGTCCCTGTGAATTGACACATATGCACAGTAAATCCATTTGTGTGGATTCACAGAGATTTGGGCTTCTGAGAATTGAAATTCAACAACAGCTGGAGTGCCAAAGTTCACCATCACGGGTGTAGGGCATCCTCCATCCCCCAACAGAAGAATGAATGGGGAGGAGGTGACATCTCACTGGTACCATATATGCTTAAGTATAAGCTGACCCAAATATAAGCCAAGGTACCTAATTTTGACCTGAAAACCCAGGAAATAGATTTACCCGAGTACAGTACTGTATAATGGTTTTTAAATTGGTTATTAAAATGTGATTGGTTTTATTTTCTGTGAGCTGCTCAGAGTCTTCAGAGTTGAGTGACAATGTAAAATCAGAACAATAAATAAATAAATAAATAAATAAATAAATAAACCAAGGGTGGAAATGCAGCAGCTGCCACTGAGTTTCTATAATCAAAATACAGTAAAACCTCATATAACACTAAAACCTGGTTCCACAAGTCTTCGTGTTATATGATTTTTCATGTTATCTGATCCTCTATGGGATCCATAGAGATACATTGTAACCACACAGGCTTTCGCGGTTGTTATCTGAAGCATCCCATAGGATCTTAATGTTATCTGATGCAATTCTTCCCCCCAGATTCCTTGATGTTATGCGATTTTCGTGTTATTCGATACTAATGTTATATGAGGTATTACTGTACATGAAAATATGGTAAAATTTATTAAATCGTTGGCACATCTCAATCTGGCATGGTTCTGGGACCTTCATTGTTATTGACCTGAGTATAAAACGAGTCCCCTTTTGGGCGCTCATTTTTGAGGCTAAAAACCTCGGCTTATACTCAGGTATATACGCTATACAGCTTTGAAGAGAGTGTGCTTAGTTGGAACCCTGTTTATTTCTGTGAATGGGAATTGGAGCCCTGGAAAAAGCATGTCAGGGCCACATACACAACTTATCCACCACTGCCTATACAGTAGCTAATGGGTTTGCCTGGAGAGCCTGCTTGGTCCATCTGGAAACAGTTCTTCGCTCCCAGAGTAACAAGGAGGCTAAGAAGGCAGAGAGAGAGAAGGGGGGGAGAGAGAGGCTGTAGCTGAAGGTACAGTAGTAAAAGTAGACAGTTGCAGCTGAGGAGCAGGGGAGTGAGATGGCTGAAGCCTCAAGCGCACATAATTTCTTATCAAAGAAAACAACTTCCACAATTAGCCTCACATTTCATGAGCCACAAGATCAACAGCAAACGCAACCCATGGCCAGATGTGTTTATATTTTTATTATTATTTTTCCGAGAGCAACATGAAGCTGCTGTCCCTTTAAAGAATGAACAGACCTGAGTCCAAGGTCTCCTTCCTTGGCACCGAAGTGGCCTGGGTGAAAGACGTGAGATGACAGGTCTTATTAATAATGGGTAAACATACGCTGGCTGTGGAGTGAAGTCATTAGCACACAATGCTGGAGCAGAAAGAAGCGCAGCAGCTGCTGATGGCCAGGCGGAGTTATACAGTGTACTGTTGGAAGCAGCAGCACTGCCTCAAGAGTCTCAAAGTCACCATCAACCATCTGGGTCATTCATGAGTCCCACATCTTCAAATCACCCCCAGCGATAGCACACAGCAGTGAGATGTGCAAAGCTAGGTCAGACTCTTGCCTAACACAGATCCGGAACAGAATTAATAAACTGTGGTTTAAACTATGGAATCATGAATCCTATAGCCTGGAGGAATAAGAGAAAAAGAACAATTTTAATAAGAAAACACCAGAGCCATCATTCAAATGGATATATGGGGCATATATAGATGGCTAGACGGTATTGTGCACGCAGTGGGCACAGAGCTGGGCAGATTGATGAGGATGGTGGTGGACAGAGATGCCTGGAGGACAATGGTCCATAGGGTCACAAAGGGTCAGAATCGACTGTGCGACTGAACAACAACAAAAAATAGGTGAGCAGGGCTTGTTGTCCTCTTTCATGGTCAAATAGCCAAACTTTTAAACGACGTCCATGAGAACTGGCTCCGTTTTATCAGAGGATAGTAGAAGATGAACCAACTTACACTAATGAAAGACCCACAGTAAAGGAATGCATGGCTTGGGAAACCACTGCACAAATAGCACATCAGTTACCTCTTGTAGCATAATATAGGTAAGCAACAATCAAACTTGTGGCTTACATTAGAGTGCCTTCAGGCTGGAACAGAGGGATTCATCTGCGCAATTCAGGATCAAGCAATTTGCACCAAATATTATCAGAAAGTAATGACGAAGCAAGGGGTGATATATGTACGATCTCTCACAAATCTTTTTTAAAAATCAGTACTTCATAGGTAGATGCCCCAGACAAGCATCAACATTTTCCATGTACAGGGATAACCAAGGTGCAAAGACAGTTAGCCATATCTTATGGCTTACTCTCATCTTTTCTTTCATATTTATACATTTTACCCGTTTCCATTTGTAGAAAACCAAACTGTGATACAGTACTATACTGGGGCAAGCTAGTTTTCTCAGATTAAACAGATCATTTTAATAAACTGGATGTTATACTTCTGGATAAGCAACAAAGAGAAAATGTATAGAAATTGGAGCTGCATCAACAACTGCAAAATACCAAACCTCCTCCTCCTCCTCCTTCTTCTTCCATATTCGATTCCAAATATCAGTGATCATTGTGGAGATCAGCCATGAAGACTGTCCTGAGAATAGAATGCTGTGGTATTAAGACAAGAAATTTAAAAAAAATGGAAGCAAGATCCAGTTTTCCTCCTTCCACCACATGCCAGGCACTCCTATCCTCCACCATCCTCCTCAACCTGCCCAGCTCTGTGCCCATTGCATCTACAATACCATCTAGCCATCTCATTCTCTGCCGCCCCCTTCTTCGTTTGCCCTCCACCTTTCCCATCATCAAGGCCTTCTCAAGTGAATCCTCTCTTATCATTTGATGTCCAAAGTACTTTCACTTTATCTTCAATATTTGACCTTCTAAGGAGCAGTCAGGGTTGATTTCTTTTATGATAGACCTATTTGTTCTCTTTGCTGGCCAGGGTACTCTCAAAATTCTCCTCTAGCACCACATTTTAAAGGCATCTATTCTTCTGCGCTTAGCTTTCCTTATGGTCCAACTCTCACAACCATACATTACTACCAGAAATACCATTGCTTTGACTATGCAGACTTTTGTTTGCAAGGTGATGTCTCTACTTTTCACTATGTTCCCCAGGTTTCTCATAGCTTGTCTCCCAAAAATTTGTCACCTTTTTGTTTCATGGTTGCAATCACCATCTGCAGTGATCCTGGATCCTAAGAATGTAAAGTCTGTCACTGATTCTACTTCTTCCCCATCTATTTTCCAGGAAGTGATAAGGCCTGCTGTCATTATCTTGGTTTTTTTATGTTGAGTCTCAAGCCAGCTTTTGCACTCTCTTCTTTCAACCTAAGCAGGATTTTCTTTAGGTCTTCCTCACTTTCTGCCATTAGGGTAGTATCATCTACATATCTCAAATTGTTGATGTTTCTCCCAGCAATTTTAATTCCATTTAAATTGTTATGCTGAGAAATAACAAAAGCAAGAATAACAACAACAAATAAGAACAAAATTTTCTAGGACAGTGTGTTTGTTGTAGATTTGATTGAAATAACATTCATGACAAGAGATGAGAGTATAAAGGTTCATGTAATAGTGTTATCCTTTTGCAGATAAATGAGTAGTATCAGTGCTGAAATTGAGTTCATTATCCAGTCTACTATAATGGCTCATTCAGAGAAATCTTGAAAAGTATGGTTGAAATTTAGTTGCTTAGCAAAGTGAGTAACAGAAAAATAGATCCACTAAATCAGTGTTGTTTGGGGATCCAACCCCTCTGTAAGTTTCATTGATTCAAATGGACCTACTCTAGTTGTGAGTTACTTTATTACAGTAAACTACAATAAAAGTAGACCCATTTGAATCAATGGAACTTACAGAGAAATTGACTTATCATATCTCCACTCATTCAATGGGTTTACTTTACCATTAGTTACTTCACTAAGTGACCGAATTTCAGCTTGTATAATCTAAAATACTTTCTGACATGTTGGATGGTGATTCCCTTTACCCTCAACCAGCATATGGCATATGTTGGACTATAACACCCATCATCACACCCAGGCTGCCCAGCTGAGATGATGGGCATTGCTATCCAACATGTGCATCTAGAAAGTGTGAGGCTGTAGCTGGAGACTTCTGGCTTTATAGCACAGTCCTACAAATGGTTCCTCAAAAGAGAGTCTTCACTTTACAGGTCCACAGCAATTATGACTTAGGTATTCTATCAAAAATGGCCAGATGTGATCCCTACCTTCACCCCAGATAATCATCCCTTGGGAAGAGATGTTCTTCTTGTGCCGTGTCCGATTCCAAATACTGGTGATCATCATGGCGATGTTAAGGAGTGCAAACTGTACAGCCATTTCTGGGAGATTGAAAGGTTTCTATTATTGCCAATGCCTTGCTTGTTTGCTCATGGGGGTAGGGCCAACAGTAAAGGTAAAGGTCTCCCTTGCTCGAAAGCCAGTTGTATCCAACTCTAGGGTATGGTGCTCATCTCCGATTACAGCCAAATTGCCTGAGCTGTCTGCAACTGCAGATGTTTCCATTTTGTCTACTTGCAATTTCTTGCTTTCAAACTGCTAGGTTGCCAGGAGCTGGGACAGAGATGGGTGCTCACTCCCTCATGCAGTACTCGGGTCTCAAACTGCTGCCCTGCCAACCTTCCAGTCAGTATCTTAACCACTAAGCCACCACAGTCCTTGGGTGACAGTAAAACCACTCCTTAAAATTGTCATATACCTTGGAAATCCTATTAGGGTCGCCATATGTTGGTAGCAACCTGAAGACACACAACATCCATGCTACTGAGAGGAGCAAATACTTGCTGTCCAAGAGTGTTGGTTTGTTTGTCTTTTGCCTCAGGTGCTGAGATAATTTTGGCTGGGCTTATCGAGTGTGAGCGGGTACTATTTGTGGCTCTGTCTAAGGCAGCAAAATGTATTGAGCCAGCCTTGTACTGAAGCCAGGTTCAACTGCGAGTCTGGCCAGCTTGTGTAGGAAGCAGTGTGACAGAGCGCATCCTTCACCTCAGGCAGTGTTTAAAAAACAGCAGTGCTCATGGAAGCCTCTGGAGAGCCCTGGTGGCACTGTTTTTAAAAACTGCTGTACTGCAATCAAAAAGTTGTGAGTTCAATCCTGACTAGGACTTGAGGCTGACTCTGCCTTCCATACTTCCAAGGTCAGTAAAATGAGTACCCATTATGGGGGACAAAATCCTAATTAACTTGTGAACCACCCAGAGAGTGCACTAAATTCAATGGGATAGTATATATGTGTGATTGCTTTGCTTTTGCTAAGGCACATGGTATTGGTGGTGGTCTTAGCAGCTTGTGAGGGGGCATCTCTCCCCACAAGCACCAATTTCTTCCCTTCGCAATGCATACTATCTGGAAATGCCCTGGAACAGAAGCGTAGCGTGCCTTGGCGGGGCCCCGTATAAAAATTTGTTTGGGGGCCCTTAGGAAGGGTAAAGATTTGTTTTGCTTACGCACGTTGGGGGCCCCTGTGGCCCGGGGCCCCCGTATAATTGATACGGCAGATACGGCGGTAGCTACGCCCCTGCCCTGGAAGCATCCAGACAAACAAAACTGTTGGGAAACAAGTGTGGGTAGCCTGGCCATGACCTCTGGGCAAAAAAGACATACAGAGGCCATTCCTTGTTTTTCCCCTCCATTTTCTTCTACAGTCAAACTTCTATATATGAATTTAATCCATTCTTTGAGGTTGGTTGTACCTTGAAAAAATTCTTATTTTGAATTTTCCATAGGAATGCATTGAATGCCATTTCCCATAGGAATGCATTGAATTCCGTAGCTTGAAAAACCCCTATTAAAAATTCATATCTTGAACCTGCTTCCCCCCCCTGAGATTTCTGGATGTATCTCGAGTTTTTCTTAAGTTGAGCTGTTCTTATCTCAAGGTTTGACTGTACAGTATTTCCAAAAATCCTACCAAGTGCCAAGCTCTTAAATGAGGAAGCGGAGGATTATTCAAGATTCTCAGTTGAGGAGGGGCTCAAGTCCTGTGCAAGTTCATGTCGCTTGCTTGGGCTTGGACTGCCACTCTCATCAGCCCAGTCCAACCCAACCCATGGTGAGAAACGATGGCAGTTGTAGTCCAACAGCATCTAGAGGGGCAGCTTTGCCATCCCTGCTACGCAGGAAGGAAGAGGAAAGCACCCTCCCTTTTGCTTCCACCCTACCCACCCCTCTCCCTGCCTTTGGATAGTAGACTGAGAAGCTACTTACACAACATTTTGTTATAGGCTTGGCTATTATGAAGCCTACCACCTGATGGGTATTTTAGTACCCTCCTAATGTTCTGTTTTAAATTTGCATGAGGGTTGCCACTTGACTAGTTTTATAAGCTGCCTTGGCCTGACTATTCTATTTGGCCTCCCCCCCCCCCCAAAGCTTGGCCCCAGTGCTAGACAATCAGCTTGCATGCATTTTAACGGGATTAGCACATATGAATGAGTATGGGTCTCCCCCATCCCCCCAACCCACTCCTTCTTTTGAAGAAGTGGCAACCACAATATACATAAATGTAATAAATTAGCAGCTGGCTGCCATGGAGATGTGGTTATAGACACAGGAGTCTGCCGTTGGCAAATTGTGCTCCGAGGAACTCAAAGCCAGGGGGTCTTTGCTTTACAAATGTCTGGAAAGTCCAATTATTTTGATTGGATACAAGATGCAAATGATAGATGTTTGCTGCTTTGGTTTCAAATGCTGGGGTTTCCCCCTTGGTTGTTGTTGTTTTTTAAAAGAAGGGACTGGCATGAGATTAGGAATGGGGGAGAATTCCATGGGGCATTGATGCCAAAAGGGAGCAACACGGTTAAAGTGGGAAGACCAGGGAATCAAACAATATTTGTTCAAAGCAAAGGACTGAAAACATCAATGAGTCATTTAGGATTTCTACTCCACACATTTCTGATTTCCAAGTTGAAATAGTGTACTGGTAGTTGCAATGACGAGAGCTAACGGCATTTGTACAGGAATCAAACTGTAGGAAAGGCACCAGATTCCTCACCAGGATACTAGAATGGGAGTAGAAATTGGTCAGACAAATGTTGGGACTCCCCCCCCCCCCGCCCCTGTGTTGTGCTCCAGATTTTTATCATTAGCCTGGAAATGAATATCTTTAATCTATTCCAGATCTCTTGCTAGAGATTACATTGTTGTGTTACATGCTATCAAGTCTTCTCTGACCTATGGCGACTCTCTGAATGAAAGATCTTTAAAATGTCCTGTCCTCAACAGCACTACTGGGATACACAGAAAGAGCCACCTTGAAGATTGTGGTATTTTTGAACCACAATCGGGTGTGCAACAGCAACCTTGTTGGGCCAGCTAATCTTGCTCACACTAGGTCAGGCGAAAGAAACTGCAGAAGGAACTCACCAAAAGGTGACTTCATTTTGGCAGTTTCATATCTGGCCTAGACATGGAAGAATAAAAAGAACAGCCTTGCTCAGCTTGTGCAAATCATACCTGTGGTCCCCCCCCCCCCCGAAGTCAAACCTTCTCACATTTCTTTTCCTCCTTTCCCTGTTGTTTTCAACCTTTCCCACAGAATCTTGCTTTCTGATGATGTGTGCAAAGTAGGACAGCATCAACTTCATCATTTTTGCCTCCAGAGACAGTACTGGTTTAATTTTCTCTAGGATCCACTTGTTGGTCTTTGTGGCAGTCCAGGGTATCCACAAAGCAATTCTCTAGCACCACAAATGAATCACACACACACACACACACACACCGGGTCAGCTTTCTTTACTTTCCAGCTTTCATGCCTGTACATAGTAATCAGAAAAGTGCAGATGATCTTGATCTTGGTCTCTAGTGATACATCCCTACATCTGATGTTCTTTTCTAATCCCTTCATTGCTGTCCTTCCAAGTTTCAATCTTCTTCTGATTTCTTGGCTACAGTCTCCATTTGGATTGATGACTAGACCAAGATATATACATTATTTCATTATTTCAGTTTCTTCATTGTCAACGTTAAAGTCATATAGTTCTACCGTAGTCACAGTTTTTGTCTCATTGATGTTCAACTTAACTCCTGTGCTGACACTTCCTTCCTTCACATTCCTTAAAAGTCATTTCAAGTTATTGCTGCTTTCTTCCAGTAAGTTGGTCTCAACTGCATATCTTAAATTACTGGTTTCTTCCACCAATTTTCACTCCTCCTTCATCTGAATCTAGTCTGGCTTGCTTTATAATACTGTACAGCAAAACCTTGCATAAAGAGCACCTCACTTAGAGACTAACTTGCTTAAAGAGCAGAATTTTCTCTGAATGGTCGCCTCGCTTAACAACTAAAACCAACCAAAAACTCACTTAACAACTAAATTGGGGTTTGCAATTCCCCCTACCAGAAGTCACAATTGGTCATTTACAATCTTTCACTTAAAGAGCAAACTCATTTAAAGAGCAATCCCATGGAACTCATTGTGCTCTTTAAGCGGGGTACCACTGTATATACAGTTTGACCAGATAAAGGGATAATATGCATTATTGTGACCCCTTTACCCTTAGGAAACCATTTTTGCTATTATCCGTAGGTTAGCAGATATCCACTGTAGGTCTTGAAACATATCACCCATGTATACAGGGGGTGACCTGTACAGTATTTGATTTTTGTATTGACTTTTTGAGTGATGTCCATGCATATAGTCATCTGTTCAGTTGATTGAAGGATGCATTTGCAATAAACAGATTATTGGCTGTGCTTCATAGAACCTTATGAGTCATTCTTCTGGTTAATTTCTGTCCCTAGGCAATCCCCCCCCCCCACAACATTTGGTTATGCTTTGTTTCCTACTCTTGTGTTCTATTTAACTATGATAAACTATATCTTATTTTGGTATGTGATCAGTTTCCTCTTGGATGGCTGCATTCAATTTCCTCATCTTCACCATCTGTGTTTGGAGTAAGCACTTGAACGGTGGTTATATTGATAGGTTTCTCACAAAGTCTAACTGATATTCAGCCACACCTTTCATTGCAGCCCCTCACTGCCTGTGCTACCATAGTTTCCTGAAAATAAGACCAGGTCTTATATTAACTTTTGCTTTAAAAAATGCATTAGGACTTATTTTTCAGGGATGTCTTGTTTATTTTTTGGCCATTACAACACACAGGGTGGGGCTTCCTAGATGTTTATATTAGAAGCATCCTGAAAAATCATGCTAGGACTTTTTTCCCTGGTTAGGTCTTATTTTTGGGGGAATATGGTACATCTTGCCTCAGGATTAGAACCACTCCATTTCTTTTGAATCTGTCATTTCCGGAGTAGAACACTTTGTAGTTGTCCAACTGAAAATATCCCTTTCCAGTCCAGTGAACTACACTGCTACCAAGCACTGAAATGTTTATATGTTCCATTTCCTGCTTTATAGTTTCCAGTTTTACCTTGATTCATACATCTCACGTTCCATGTTCAATTGTTACACATTTTAAAGCATTGGACTTTCCTTTCACTTTTGTGTACATCAGTCCACGATTAACTCACTGGCCATCTCAAAACTCCCTCTGAAGCAAAGTAAAACTTGGCAACCAGTTAAATGGAAGGATGGAAATCATTTCAGCACCATATTTATTAAACCTTTTGAAAGCTAAGGATCATGGCCTGCAAAAATTTCAGTACAATGGTTTACATGTTTTTAATGCTTGAGTGTTTTAATTTTGTGTTTGATTTTAAATTATTTTATTTTGTTTTAAAATTTTGTAACCTGTCCCAAGATGATATGATGTAAGGGCAGGCCATAAATCTTTAAATAAAGAAAGAAAACAAAGGAACAGGTCTTCCCCATTTTTTAAAATGTCCACACTTTTTCTCCATGCATGGTTATGTGAATGCAAGAGGATTCCAGATTCAAAGGGTGAAGAATGCAGAAGATGGTAAATGCATTTGATTTGTTAAACAAGAATAAAAGGTTGTGGCCTCGTGTGTGTACCCAAGGAGCTCTCTGACTCAATGTCTCAATAACAAGCGCACAAAATGTTCCCACATAAGCAGAAACAATTGTTTGTAAGGTCTCTTTGTAGGGGTGATCAGAGGAAAGGCATGTTTGCTTGTAGCTGCATGAAAGCAAAGCCTTTGTCTCATCTCTGATTCAAGCAATAATTTTAAGCATACTGTACTTACTGAAAAGAATGCGCCAATGAATGTAGCAGTGCTCCCAAGGAAATGTGCTTAGCACTGCTCTATTATACCTGATGATGCTGACAATGTAAACTTCCCCAACTGGTTGCTTCTGGCTGAGTTCAACTACAACTCCCATGATTCCCAGCCAGTACCAGCCATAACTTGTTGTAGATAAGGGAGCTGGATCAAACACAGGCATAACTACACTGACACCTTCAACTTGACTCACAGTCTTTTTTAAAACAGCTGTTGCTGGTTTAGATCAGAGGTTCCCAACCTTTTCAAGCCAGGGGCCGGGTCACGCTCTCTCAGTCAGCTTCGAGAGTTGGATGGCCATTTTGCCCTGTCTTCTCAATGGATGTGACCATTTTTGTCCCAACAGCTTCAAAAGGATGGCCATTTTGTTCCTCAAATGCCCTTGGAGGGGTGAGGGGCCACATGAAAGGGCACCGGAGGTCGGATCTGGCCCACAGGACTTAAGTTGGGAACTCCTGGTTTAGATAATCACAAAGAGATCTTGGATTGTTTTGATGTCAGTGTCTACAGTAGCTCAAGCCAATAATGATTGTATACATGTCAATAGTTTTCCTTTGGTACCATGCCACCTGAGGATCCCTGGCTCTCATTTCTTATCTCTTTCTTTAGTCTCTGCAGAGGTGATTAAGCTCTAAAGTTCATAATTTATTTATAAAAATATTTCAGGGTGACTAGGGAGAAAGATTGTGAAGTGGGTCTTCCTGCTGTCCCACAACATCACATCGCAGCTTAATATGTGACCAGAACACTGCCCATGGTGAAGTCCCCTGTCCTTTTGCAAAGTGTAGCAAACAATCACGTAGGGAAAATACTATTTAAATTACTGTATTCTGTTTTTTTAAGAGTACAGTACTAGCACACAGCAGTAGGATAAAAACTCAGAAGTGGAAGCAAAAAAGGCCAGGTGGATTTGCATTGGCCTTTTTATGATGTGACCATGGAAAATACGTCAAATTCACCTGTGCTAATTACAGAACAAATCCCAACATATTTTTCAATCTAGTCATAGCCCAGGTTATGGAAAGCAAAGAGATAAAAGAGTGATCGGAGAAAACTCGTGCTGTAAAAATATTTGTAATGCTACAGCAAGATACTTGGATTCTGCTGTAGCTAGACTTATCTAATAACCCAGCTACAAAGGAGGATACCCTTTATATGAACATGCAAGTATAACTTTGATCACTTCTGTTAAGTGATGACAGAAATCCTGGTTCCAAAGCAGATTTAGCTGTGCTAGAAGTAAGGATAGCAGCAGATGCGCAAGTTCAATATAGTCTTCATTTTTAGGATGCTATATCCTAGACCTATTTTGTAAAGGTCATCCTTGCTCGAAAGCCAGTTGTATCCAACTCTAGGGTGTCAGTGCTCATCTTTGTTCATAGCCAAAGAGCCAGCACTGTCTGTGTCTGCAAACATTTTCTGTGGACATGTGGCAGGCATGCCTCAACACTGAACGGTGTTTACCTTCCCACCAAAGTGGTCCCCATTAATCTACTTGCAATTTCTTGCTTTTGAACTGCTAGGTTGGCAGGAGCTGGGACAGAGACAGGAGCTCACTGCGCCATGCAGTACCCAGGAATCGAACTCCAACCTTCCAGTCAGTGAGTTCAGGGTCTTGACCATTTGAGCCACCGCAGCCCATAGACCCATTACCTTGGCAGAAAGTTGAGTTGAACTCAGAACTCTGTGTAGCCAAGAAGACTGCACTGTTAGGAGCAACCTGAACTTAAGGGCGATCAGGCTGTTCCAAAATAGAAACTATCTTCCTATAATATTGGAATAGAGATTAAATGGAGGGAGAGCAATAGTGGGGTAGAGCGCTGGAGGGATACCAAGAGGAAGAAAGATGTCCGTAGGTATTTGCCAGCATATGTATCCCTTGTCCTTACCTAAGGTGGTAAGAAATACTGCCAACGTCAGCTTTCGCTTTCTCTCTCCCCTCCTTCCTTTATCCTTCTCTATTGGCATCCTTCACAGTACAGCTCTAGCCAAATTGGCTGCATTTGATTGTTCACTTGTTAACTTGCTTAGTCGGTGACTTCTCAGATCGCAGCGGCGTTGGAAAGAATCCCTGCCAGACTGCGATTTCGCATATTGGGGAGGGGGATGTGAGGATCATCATGGGATGCCATAGAGGGAGGGTTAACTATTCAGAAGCTGGTGGGAAATCCAGAGTGTGACAATGCTAATCGTAGGGGATCTGTCTGTCTCTCTGAAATGCTGACCCACCAAAATGGGTGGCAAGAAAAGGAAAAAGTATGGGATGGGAAATGGAGGTGAAGGTGACAGCGAAACCTGAAGACGTGCCAGGGGCTGCCCAGGCGGGGTAATCCTTCCCCACAACTTCATCACAAGTGTCGAGGGCTGCGGTGGCTCAGTGGTTAAGAAGCTCGCCTTGTTAGCTGGAAGGCCGGCAAGTCGGCAGTTCAAGACCCAGGTACTGCATGACGGACATGAAATGACGGTACAGCTCTTGGGGACATGACGGACATGACGGTACAGCTCTTGGGGACATGAAAAGAGCCTCATTCGGGCGTCCCCTGAGCGGAATTTCTCCAGCAAAAATCCTTTCAACCCAGGCCAGAATAATTTCTGACACGAGATTATTAAATTATTATTATCACAAGTGTCTGTGACAAAAAGGTTTTCCTCTGTGCTCCAGCGTTAGGAAGCAAACAGCAATCTGTCTGTCTGTCTGTCTGTCTGTCTGTCTCTGTGTGTGTGTGTGTGTGTGTGTGTGTGTGTGTGAGAGAGAGAGAGAGAGAGAGAGAGAGAGAGAGAGAGAGGAAGCCACAGCCACGACTGCTCCGCACTGAACACGCGGTCTGAAGCTAAGTAGGGTCAGCCAGGGTTAGTATTTCCTTTGATCAACAGTAAGTGTAAGAATTGTGCCTGAAAACTCTGATGAGCCACTGCTTCCATGCAGAGCTGACAAGGCACAGTGCGAGGTGCCCAAAGTCTAGCTGCATTCAATACAACTTCCTATATCCACCCTAATTGGGGGGGGGGGGGAGAGAGATACAGAAAGGGACTAAATTTAGTGACTAAATAAGAAATCTTTCTCTTATGAGTTGGGCTACAAAATGTATCATGATTTACCTAGAGTACCTCAAGGAGATTCGCATAGTCAGGGCAATGGTATTCCCTGTGGCAATGTATGGTTGTGAGAGCTGGACCATTAGGAAAGCGGAGCGCAGAAAAATAGACGCCTTTGAGATGTGGTGTTGGAGGAGAGTTTTGAGAGTACCCTGGACAGCGAGGAGAACAAATGGGTCAATCTTAGAAGAAATCAAGCCTGACTGCTCCTTAGAAGGTCAAATAATAAAGATGAAGCTAAAATACTTTGGACATCAAATGAGAAGAGAGGATTCACTTGAGAAAGCCTTGATGCTTGGAAGGGTAGAGGGCAAAAGAAGAAGGGGACGGCCCAAGATGAGATGGCTAGATGGTATTGTGGAGATAATGGGCACAGAGCTGAGCGAGTTGAGGGGGATGGTGGAGGACAGGAGTGCCTGGAGGACAGTGGTCCATGGGTTCGCAGAGAGTCGGAATCGACTGTGCGACTGAACAACAACAACAAACCTCAAGGAGATGCAACTCCCATCAGACTGAGTCAATCTCTCTCTCTGCAAGGATGCAAAATGGTGGAAGAACAATTCAAGAACAGGCTGGTGGGGGTGAGTTTCCCCACTCCAGGTGTCCATCTTCCCAGGAAAACTGCAGTGTTGTGGGGTTCTTCTTCCGTGTCTAGGTCAGATAGGTCCTTTTGCCTGACCTAGTGTGAGAATGATTAGCTGGCACAATAAAGTTGCTGTTGTTCAGGGTATGCTTGATTGTGGTTAAAAAATACCACAATCTTGGAGAAGGCTCTGTGTACCCCACTGTTGTGGGGTGGAAAGCCTGGGTCTGATCTGGGTGACAATGGAACCCCCTTACTCCTCAGCCTGCCCCTTCTCTCCTTAAGCCTGAGTCTTAGGGTTTGGTTTACCAGCCTGGGTCTGATCTGGGTGACAATGGAACCTAGTCTTGTTCCCCATCCTACCACCTACCTAAATCTAGGAGCAACAGAAGGGCCACCATGGCCTTCCACCACCTAGGGCCAGGAAGCTGAACTGAGCCCAGAGCCATCAGGGTGGCCAACAGTGCTGGCTCATTGGGTGTAAATGGAGATGAGCACCAAACCCTAGAGTCAGATACAACTGGCTTTCTGAAGGGGCGTTGTGCCTCCTGCATCTCCTTGTCCTGACCTGATCTGTTAGCCTCTTCCTGCATGAGAGACCACTTAAAATCCCCTACGGGGCCTCTTGTATGCCCCAGCCTCAGGAAAGCACCACTGGCACAATCCTGGGCCTCTTTACACAGGGAAGATGCCGCCGTTTACATTGATGCGATTAATGCTGGCGTAGTTAAGTGGACCAAAGGGACTCTAAGCCTCTGTTGGTTAGTGATGGGTCGTGACCTAGCTTGGCCTTCCTGGGTGGCTAGCTTTGGTCTAACAGTGCCCTCTTCTTCCTCTGATGTTGTCCCAGGGGGAAGCCAAGGACTTGCAAGATGGAAGATTTTCAGGGGTAGGGACTGACCAAAGCACTTTGATGCTTGAGGTGAAGCATCATGGAGCATTTCAGTAGGACTCTTAGCTTCATCATTGTGGCCTCTAGAGAGGCATCTCTTACCCACACCTGGGAGGCAGGGCCAGAATTTGCTGCTGTCCAATGACCTGAGGGACTAGGGGGATAGAGAGCCTTATGTGACTTTAGCCATCAGAAGGGACTGCGATGGTTTAGTGGTTAAGACACTGAACTTGATTGGAAAGTTGGCAGGTCAGCAGTTTGAGATTTGAGTGCAGCATGATGGAGTGAGTGCCTGTCTTCTGTCCCAGCTCCTGCCAACCTATTAGTTTGAAAGCAAGGAATTGCAAGTAGATAATAGGGGCCACTTCAGTGGGAAGGTAAACAGCATTGTGTGTGCTCCAGTGTTTAGTCATGTCTTCCACGTGACCATGGAAATCTATGCAGATGCAGACAGCGCTGGCTCTTTGGCTGTACATGGAGATGAGCACTGAACCCTAGAGTCAGATACAACTGGCTTTCCGAACAAGGGAGACGTTGCTGTTTACCATGGCCATCAGGCATGTAGACCTGGCTCCCCTGGTTGCCAGGAGAGCCCCTTAGGCTGTGTCTGATCGCCACCAGGAACTCCAGCTGTCTCGAGAACGTCATCTCCTTCTGATCATCCATCCTTTTCCTTGGTCATCTTCCTGGGCCAGCCTCGGTGTCAGAGAGCAGGAGGTAGGCCGGCCCGGAATTGGGATCAGATGAAAGAGGGTGAGATCGATTTCCTAATGTCGCATTCTTACTGCCAGAGATTGGACTGGGTGGGGGAGTAGCTTTGGGTCTTTCTGCCTCAGGCGCCAAAATAACTTGAGAGCCCTGACATTGTCGGATCATGTACTTTATTTTTATATTGTACAGTAATACCTCATATAACATTACTATCGAATAACACTAAAATCGCATAACATTAAGGAATCTGGGGGGAAGAATTGCATCAGATAACATTAAGATCCTATGGGATGCTTCAGATAACAACCGCTAAAGCCTGTGTGGTTACAATGTATCTCTATGGATCCCATAGGATTTTAACATGCATCAGATAACACTAAAAATCATATAACACCAAGACTTGTGGAACCAGGTTTTAGTGTTATATGAGGTTTTACTGTATCCTATTATTGAAACTATGTTATGTATATGTAACTGGAACTGTACCCTGTAACCTTATTTTGCAGTGTCGTTTTGTTTTGTTGCACTGCTTACTGTATTGTTATATTTATTGCATTATACTGTATGATTTTTGATTATGTTTATTACCTCTGATTGTCTGATATGTATGGTTTCTGTAAACCGCCCTGAGTCGGTTACACCGAGTAGGGCGGTATACAAATCGAATAAATGAAATGAATGAAATTAACTTAGGTTGGCCTTGAGCACCTTGCACAATGGGTTATCAGGTTGCGCGCACGTGTGCATCACTTTCTACTCCGCCTCAGGCAGCAAAATATGTTAGGCCAGCCCTTATCTCTTTACCCGAAGGGCCTGTTTCAAAGCCCGGGGGAGGGAGATCTCAGCTTTTTTGGCCTCGGGCAAAAGCGCTCCTGATCTCTCAGCCCTTACCACTCACCTCCTTCCCCCACCTCCTCCCCTGTGCAGATCAGGCGCGGGTGCGTGTTTGCACGTGTGGAAGGAGCTTCAAAGAGGACACGCTTGCTTAAGAGATGCATCGCTACTCTGGCGAAACCCTTGCGGTATTCTGGAGGCAGCGGTGTGTGCGTGCGTGTAGCGACAACACTGGATGTTAACACGCTTTGCTTTATTATTATTTATTGCATTTGTTACCCCGCCCCAATCGGGAGAACCCGACTCTGAGCGGCTTACATCAAAAAATAAAAGCATAAAACAATCTACATCAATAAAAACATCAGGAGTTAAAAAGTCATCAGAAGTTAAAAGCGATACACAACCCCACGTTCAGACCCAGGGGTGGCAATCCATTAAATAAGCCACCGGGTATGAGAACCCACGTTCCCGGGTCCCCAAACTTGTCCTGCCAGCCAGGTTTTCAAGCCCTTCCGGAAGGGCAGGAGCTCTGTCTGAAGGCGCAGTTCGGTGGGCAGGAGGCTCCAGAGGGTCGGGGCGGACACGGAGAAGGCTCTCCTCCTGGTGCAGGCGAGGTGCGCCTCCCTCGCCGAAGGAACAACAAGGGAGCCTCTCCGATCCGCCCTGGTGGGCCGGACCGATGTCCTTGGGGGTGACGCGGTCTCTTAGGTATCCTGGCCCACTACCATATAGGGCTTTAAAGGTAATAAACAGCACCTTGAATTGCACCCGGAGACATACTGGCAACCAACACAGCTCCCGGAGCAGCGGCGAAGCACGAGCATATAACGCCCACACACCCCACCACTACCCGGGCCGCCGCATTTCGGACCAGCGGGCACCCCCCTGCGCCTTCTTCTTTTGAGACGTCGGGCGGGGAAAGAGTTAACCCCGCCGCGGTGGCGAGAACAAAAGGGGAGGCAAGGCAGCCAACGGGAGCGCAAAGCTTCCTTTTTGGCACCCCCGGGTTGGCTGCCTTGTCCGCCTATGGCGGCGGCGCACGGGGCTGCCGCTCTGCCCCCACGTGGGGCGAATGAGATTCGAGGCTGGTAGTTATTGGTTGGCTGGGGAGGGGTCCGGGGGGGGGTGAGAGCCTCCCTCCCCCCCCCATTGTTCCCAGCCTGTCTCGCTGCCAACCTGGGGGTGGAGGGAGAGGGGGGGTGCGCGCGCGTCGCCCTTCATCAATCAGCCGGCGTGTGAAAATAGCACATTGCTGACACTCCCTAACTCACTGCTTAACAATGTTAATGGGCCTAAATGTTTGGAGAAGGTGCCTGGTTAGAGAGCCGTAGCTGGGGATATTTAAAGACCTGGCGGTGGGGGGGAGGGGGACGCGGCTCCAGAGGTTGCCGGGTGGCTGCCCTGCCCTGGGTGGAACGTCGGAGTGGGGGAGCCGACTCGGGTCTGGAAGACCGTGCGCGGGGCAGGCGGGAGCATCGGTGGTGGAGGCAGAGGGACCGGCAACCCGCCCGCTGCCTGGCTTGCCTATATATATTGGAACATCAGGGATCGGGAGGCGAGGGTTGCCCGGAGATGGCTGGTGAGAGCGCATTGCCCTCCCCCAGAAGGCGATGCCACCCCTGGAACTCGTGTGGCGTGGACTCTGAAGGATCACTATGGACGACCCTTCGTTGGCAAGTGGGAGGGAGGGAGGCGGTGTTTTGCAGCAGATGAACTGGAGCGATGGATTTAAATCAAGCATAGTAATGGAGCTACTTTTCCTGACAAGAACCCTGTGGCTTATAAAAGGCAGCGTGGTGGAGAGGAGCTTCAGTTTTTACTCCCATCTCTCCATCCTCCGGTGTATTGTTCTGTCTGATTTTGCAGTCCAGAAAAGGAACAGGGTAGGGGTGGCAGCAGGTCTGCTCCTGGACTGTCCCTTTCCCCCCTTCCTGTCACAGTGTTAATGCCCAACATTTCACCCCAAAGTTAAGGTGGTCAGAATTTGATGTCCAGATTGGGGAGTGGTGTGCATATCTAAATGTATAAATTCACATCCTGTTCATGTCCCCTTAAAGTTGACCTCTAATAAAACAATCACCAATGAGGGTGAAGTCCCTAAAATCATAGCATCTTTCCAGAGGCGTAGCTACCGCCGTATCTGCCGTATCAATTATACGGGGGCCCTGGGCCACAGGGGCCCCCAACGTGCGTAAGCAAAACAAATCTTTACCCTTCCTAAGGGCCCCCAAACAAATTTTTATACGGGGCCCCGCCAAGGCACGCTACTCTTCTGCATCTTTCCCTATACTGTATTTTACTTTCCTGTGTGTGATTAGTTTTAGCTAAGTTATTCCTGACACCTGGAGTAACCTGATCCCAACATCAAAGCTAGGCAGATCAGAATTTTTGTTGTTGTTCAGTCGCACAGTCGATTCCGACCCTCTGTGACCCCATGGACCGCTGTCCGCCAGGCACTCCTGTCCTCCACCATCCCCCTCAACTCGCCCAGCTCTTTGCCCATTATCTCTACAATACCATCTAGCCATCTCATCTTGGGCCGTCCCCTTCTTCTTTTGCCCTCGACCCTTCCAAGCATCAAGGCTTTCTCAAGCGAATCCTCTCTTCTCATTTGATGTCCAAAGTACTTTAGCTTCATCTTTATTATTTGACCTTCTAAGGAGCAGTCAGGGTTGTTTTCTTCTAAGATTGACCTATTTGTTCTCCTCGCTGTCCAGGGGACTCTCAAAACTCTCCTCCACATCTCAAAGGCGTCTATTCTTCTGCGCTCAGCCTTCCTAATGGTCCAGCTCTCACAACCATACATTGCCACAGGGAATACCATTGCTTTGACTATGCGAATTCTTGTTTTCAATGTGATGTCTCTACTTTTCACTATGTTCCCCAGGTTTCTCATCGCTTGCCCCCCAAGAATGAGGATGAAGTCCCTAAAATCATAGCATCTTTCCCTACACTGTATTTTACTTTCCTGTGTGTGATTAGTTTTAGCTAAGTTATTCCTGACACCTGGAGTAACCTGATCCCAACATCAAAGCTAGGCAGATCAGAATAAACTGACTGTAATCTAGTCCTTTTTCCAACCTAGGGCAAAAGGAGAGTTTGGGAGGAAGACTTTTAAAGAAAAACATTCTAATTTTGTTCTGTCCCCTTATGTAGTCACAGTCTGTTGCAAATTATTTTTATTTTCCACTCTGCAGTAGTGACATGGTTTTCAAAATACATAATTTTGTTTAAAACGATCGAGTGAAGTCAGAAAGCCCAATCAAGTTTGGCTCCATGATAGTAGCATAAGGCCATGTCAGAATGTTCTCAATTTGAATGAACCTGCCCCCTCCGTTCCATACACACACCCCTTTTCCAAGCAGTTATCAAAACTGGGTGGAGGGGAGTTCTGCCATGTTGATGCAGCTTTATTTTTTTCTGCTCTTTTGTTTTAAAGTTTGCTGAACTTCACTAAACTTAGTATTTTCATGAACATGCAACTCTATGGCCCAGCTCTTCTTCCATAGTTATGCTGACATAGAAAAAAAAATGCTGAACTTTGAAAGGTGAATTTCCTAATTTCAAAAATCACTGTAGACATTATTAGTTGCATACTGAGTTCCAGGACTCAGTTATGTCTGCAGTGATTTCTTAACTTGGGACAACTTGCCTACAAATGTTATACCATTTGCCTAGCACTAGCTCCATAGTGGGAGTTTGGCTTATGTTTATACTTGAGTATTTGTTTTTCATACTTCCAGTGGAAGAGAAAGGTCATGTAGCCCTTGACTGGTATATATAATAGATTCCAAACTGTCTTCAGAGTTTGGATCTAAAGATGAGATTAGATGATAGTTCCTGACCTAGTGCTGTTAGGAGGAGGTGCCTAGAGATGCATTATGGCTGTCACAAAAAACAGCTTAAAAGTTTCCTGTTCAAGGAAGCGTTTATGAATATACAGTAAAACCTTTGCCAATAAGTTAGCTGGTTAGTTGTGCTTGCTTGCCTTTAATCAGAGGGGACCAGGTATTTATTTTGTTGTTTATTTTATTTTGTTGTATTATGTTGCTGTTGTTTATTTAATTGTTTGTATACCGCCCAGAGTGGGAAATAATCCCAGATGGGTACATTTGTATGAACTAACTAACTAACTAGCTAGCTAGCTAAATATATTCATAAGTATAACTCCTGACTTGGCCCACTAGCTCCAAAAGCGATAATCAAATTAATAGATCACTATGTGAAAAAAAAGTTCTGTATAATCAATCCCCCTGGTCCAAGCTGGGCCATTATTCTACTTGTCTCATATTTCATCCTAAAACTGAGAAGACTGGTGTGCTAAGACACTAGTGACATTTAAAAAGGAACTCTTGTGATCTTTCAAGGCCTCATCCTACTGTAACCCTTAGAACATTTAAAAGTTTAGTGAAGGAATGCATTATGAATAGAAAAGGATGTGTGTCTATGGTTTATCATTTTAGGAAGTCCAGAGGGCAAGGCAGATTCCCAAAATATAGCTCTAAAGAACAGCACTACACATTTGAGGCAGCTCTGGAAATAATTCTTGTAATCATGTGCATGTTACTTTGGCATACTGTATTATATAGGTCGGGCTTTCCAGGCAAGATTCCTTCAGGGTTGATCAGATTAGATCAGATGTGATTGAATATATCCTGGACTGGCTAATGAGCTAGAGTTGTATAAGCAAGACTGTGTGATCGTTTGGGGTAGTGAGAAGGGGCCAGAGGGATTGGTCAGAAACTCACCATTAATGTGTAAGTGTGCATAATCCTGTAGATAGAAACATCTATCTATACTAGGAATGAAAGTTACAAACATGCATATTTGATACATAACCAACCAGAGCTCTATAGTAGTGTGGAAGTGTATTGAAAAATAGTTTTGACAGCAGTATAGCTCTCAAGACTAAGTTTCTAAAGTTGTTCCTTGTGGGAAAATTCTTTGGGGTGGTGATGGGAGAAGAATCTGGGAAGAAGAGGATAAAGCTTATAAGCAAACAGGGCCAATGGAGGGGAATACCCCAAACATTTTGCTCCTTGAACCAGAGTTGTCAATGGCATCCTCTACCCAACCAAATCAAGAGCCATAGTAGCCAAATTTTATTTTTGTATCTGTGGCAGTCAATCCCCGAAGCACCTCATTCCCTTGTTGGCAGTTTTCTTTTGTATCCCAATCGGTGGTGGGCTGGCCCATTGGGCTACTGGGACTCAACCCAGGGCAACCCCAGTACCATGCCGCCCCCCTTGGGTGCCAATCCAAAGAGACAAGCCAAGCTGCAATGCCTGGAACATCGAGCAAATGAGCAGGGCTCCATGTTCCTCTGCCTGCCTTCTTCCTTCTGTGCCATCAAAGATAAGATAACAAAAGCAGTTCCATTGACAGTGAAGCCACCATGGCTTAGAGGTTACAATTTTGCATTGTAAACAGGAGGTTGTTGGTTCAAATCCCCAGAGGGGAGTTGAAATTAGAAGGTGAGTGGGAATGTATGTGCTTTGTTAGGGCTAGACGTCCTCCCTCATCACTCCCTGTCCAGAGGCCTTTTATCATAGCCAATGTGCCCCTAGTCAATCAAATACTTGACTGCCAAAATGAAGCCTCTTTCTTGACTTTGTCGTTGGCCAAACTTAAGTCTGCATGTTTCTGGCAGTAATCTGCAGACCAGTAAATGAGCTGGATTCTGTATCTCCAGATTCACACAGCATGTTGTTGTCCACCAACAGCCCCCACTTGAGCATGTTGGCCTTTCATGTAGGAACTTTGACTCTCAGCCTATTCAGGGTCCTCCAAGTGACATAGGGGAGGTTGAGTTCCTCAACTATATCCTCCTTTAATGATGTTCCTTGCTCAGTGACCTCCTTCCTCCATGTTTTAATTTGGCTTTGCTCTTGTGCACCCTCAAGAATGTTTGTTCTTGCTGTAAAGCTCTTCCTGGATCTGAGCTGGTGGACTTAAATAATCCATTCAGAGCAGAGGCGTAGCTCCCGCCGTATCTGCCGTATCAATTATGCGGGGGGCCCGGGCGTAAGCAAAACAAATATTTACCCTTCCTAAGGGCCCCCAAACAAATTTTTATACGGGGCCCGCCAAGGCACGCTACTCTTCTGATTCAGAGGATGTCATCTCTTGATCTTCCCAGTCTTCCAGCCCCCTCTTTTTTTTTTTGGCCTGCAGTTTTGTGTTAAATAATTATTGTAATGGGGGGAGGGGGAGATCAAGAATAATAAAGAGTTTGTTTCCAATCTCAGAAGGAAGGTGGGTTGGGATTGCCAAATGTAAAGAATTATTATAGGGCATTTCAATTAAAGAATATTGTGAAGATCCTAACGAAGAATGAGGTAATATGGGAAGAGATTGAGATGAAAGAGCTACAACGATTAGGTAATGCAATTTTTTAAGATGAAGACATGAGAATAAAGGTTAAGAATAAGATGACAAAGGTGATGATGGAGGTTTGAAAAAATTGGGGGGGGGGGAATTGGCTCCAGACATATCTCCGATTATAGAAATGGAGGACGTAAAGATGTTTCCAGTGAGGATGGATAGGAAGGTAAAGGAGATATTTTCTAGAAATGATATGTTCCTGTTGAAAGACTGGATAAAGGTGTGTGATAATAGCAAGCAAAGAACAGAAATGTATAAACAGATGGATTTGAACTGGTTTCAAGTTTCATTAATAAATAAGTGGAATGCTAGATATAAAGAAGAATCCAGTTTAGAAAGGGGAAGGACAGAATTTGAAGAGATGTTTTATAGAATAAGAAAGGATGAAATGGTGATAAAGGGCTTAGTGAGTAAGATTTACAAAATTTTAAATAAGGAAGGTAAGTCACAGGATGCATTAAGAACAATGTGGGAAAGGATCTAAATATAAAAGTTTCAGAGATAAATTGAAAAATAAATGGAAGAGAAGAATTATGAAAAGTCTGTCTGTTAAGGTAAAAGAACATACCGTAATTATAAAATGTTATGGAGGTGGTACTTGACTCCTCTTCGGTTATAGCAAATGGATAATACAAGAACTAGAAATTGTTGGAGATGTAAAGATAACCTGGGGACATATGAACACATGTGGTGGAGTTGTAAAGTGACTATGGCTTTTTGGGTCAAAATAGAGAAAGAGATACCGGAAATATTGGATTTTGATTTGAAGTTGGAGTCAGATCCCACCTTATTGACAGAAGTAGATAGTATGAGTATAGACACAAACAAAAAAGATCTGTTATCTATAATGTTAACTGTAGCAAGACAATATTGCAAGAAATTGGAATAATGATTTTCTGTTAAAAATGGAGGAATGGTATAAAGAAATGTGGGAAATTGCATTAAATGACAAACTTACATGGGAGTTGAATAAAAAGAAAGGTATAATTAAAGAGAATAAGTTTTGGGAAATATGGAAACCGTTTGTTGAACATACCTTGGTGAAAGATAAAGGAGACAAGCCAGTACCAGATCACATGAGTTTCTGGGTAAATTAGATTTGTGACAAAACTGCGGTCTCCAGGGCTTTGTATATATCACAGGGTGACTTTTGTTTTGTTTTGTTTTGTTAGTGTATGGGTAATGAAGGAATTATTGGTAAATAAAAATAGTAACATACGAATATATGCAGATTAAATATGTATTAGAATGAGACAAATATAATATGAAGAAGAAAGTAATACAGGTACTCATTTATTTTATGTATATTCGTCTTTGTTTTTCTTTAATGTATTTTTCTTTTTTGTCTCAACAATATATTGTATTGTAATGTAAATGTTTCTTTGTTTCATTTATATAGTGTATTGTGATGATATGTTATATGTTTATTTGTTTTAAAATTTAATAAAAAACATTTTTAAAAAGTTTTATATAATCTTTACTCAAAAGCACAGATTGTAATACTGTATAATGATTCAATAAAGATATAGCCCCAATGTGGGCTTTGAATTTTTGACAATTAAATATTTAAGGGTCGCCTCCTCTCCTGATATTTTTTAGACATTTCAGATATACTGTACTGCATGGGAAAAAAAAGTCAGCATCACTCAGGGGCACTACTGAAAGTTAATCCTGAAAATTTTAATAGAGCTTCTAAGAATTTTAAACAATATCACCTTGGAAGGAAAAGTTACAGGTTTTAAGTGATTTCAGCCAGAGCTGAAAAACAGGGCTGATTAGACTGGTTATTTCTCATCACCTATTTTTGTTGTAGCTTTGGAAGCACAAACTCCATTTGACAATTGCAACATTTTTGATGGTATCTTCTAGGCCAGGGATTCTCTACATTCGGCCCGCAGGCCAAATGCGGCTCTTGGCATCATTTCATGTGGCTGCCCACTGCCTCCACCACACCCAGAAGTGCCATGTGGTGAAGGAAGGGCAAAAATGGCCATCCGGCACCCAAAGCTGTATGAGGGAGCGTAACTCGGCCGCTAGTTTTAAAAGGTTGAGAACTGTTGTTCTAGGCTGAGCACCAGGGGAGACTGAACAGTTAACCTGAAAAAATCTAGATTGATATGCTCATACATTTAAAGCCTTGGCCCAAGAACTGTTGGACTATATTTAGAAAACTTTAAAAGAAAGATTAACAACAACAATTACAGCCAATATTCAGCCCTATTTGATCATGGAAGGAATGCTGCATGGACATTCCTCCTACTCGTTGTTGTTGTTCAGTTGCACAGTAGAGTCCGACCCTTTGTGACCCCATGGACCACTGCATGCCAGGTTCCTCTGTCATCTGCCATCCTCCTTAGCCACTGCGTCAACAATGGCATCTACCCATCTCATCTTTTGCCACCCCCTTCTCCTTTTGCCTTTGATCTTTCCCAGCATCAGGGCCTTCTCCAGTGAATCCTCTCTTCTCATTTGGTGGCTAAAGTACTTGAGCTTCAGCTTCAGTATTTGTCCTTCCAAGGAGCAGTCAGGGTTGATTTCCTTCAGGATTGGTTGATTTGATCTCCTTGCAGTCCAGAGGACTTTCAAGAGTCTCCTCCAGCACCACAGTTCAAAGGCATTTATTCTTCTGCACTCAGCCTTCCTTATGATCCAGCTCTCACAGTCATGGGTTACTACTGGGAAGACCATTGCTTTAACTATGAGGACTTTTGTTGGCAGGATGATGTCTCTATTTTTTATTATGGCACCTAGGTTTGTCATAGGTTGCCTCTCAAGAAGTAAGCATCTTTTTATTTCATGGCTTTAGTCACCATCTGCAGTCATCTTAGATTTCAAGAAAGTGAAGTCTGTCACTGCTTCTCTTTCTTCCTCCTGCTCTAGCAGGCTCCATTTTGAGTGCTCGGTCTCACACAGGTTGCCATTTGGACAAGTGATAAGTTGTTCAGGAGAGGAGCCAGCAGGAGTGGAGGAATACTTTCATCACCATCACCATCACCATCACCATCACCATCACCATCACCATCACCATCACTATCATTATCATTATCATTATCATTATCATTATCATTATCATTATTATAGCGCGTTTCCCTCCTCCTCCTCTTCTTCAGGGCCAGCTCATTGGGCCAGGTGGGGCTGCACAGGGCCCGGGGCCTCCTTTGGTCCCAGACCGAGTCCCAGAGGCTGAGGCGGCGCATGCCCAGCAAAGAGCCCACCATCAGCACTTGCCCGCTGCACGGCACCACGAAGAGGTGCCCGATGGGCTGCGGGCTGTAGACATTGCCCAAGGGAGCCACTTCACCGTCCTTCTGGGCCCTGAAGACTTTGCAGATGGGCGTCTCACAGGAGGTTACGCTGCACCCCTTAGACCCCGTGTCAGTCTAGGACCAATTCGTGGCTGCAGGAGGGGCACCGGAATTGGCCCCCAGAGGAGACAGAGATAGACCCATGGGATTGCCACAACAGGTTGGAGGCCTGCAGAGGAGATGGAGGGAGATGAAGAACCAGCCAGCAAGCTGAGGCCTGAACCTTTACTTCTCCATCACCCCAAAGAGCCCCAGAGCTTGGCCCTTTTCCATGACAAGGTAACAGTCTGTGGTCAAAACCACCAACGCTTGCCTAAGCAGCAAATAGTTATTTTGGAGAGTCTGAAGTTTGGAAAACCAGACCTAAGACAAATCTGGAAAGTCCCTAATATCTTCATTAACATGGAGAAGATTCCATGGCCTTGCAGGTGGCTGAGGACTTTGCCCCCTCCTCTGGGCCCACAACAACAGCCAGAGGGGAGTTAGTCTGTGTTCTGCTTTGGTTGTTTTGTGAGGTTGTATTTTATGATTTTTATTGTACCGTTGCTGTTTTGACTGTAAGCCGCCCTGAGACGCCTCGGTGAGTGGGTGGCAATATAAATCCAAACAAACATATTATTATTATTATTATTATTATTATTATTATTATTATTATTATTATTATTATTATTATTATTATTATTATTATTATTATTATTATTATTATCATCATCATCATCATCATCATCATCATCATCATCATCATCATCATCATCATCATACTTCTATGCCACCCTACTCGGTGAAAACCAACTCAGGGCAGTTCACAGAATCCATCAATATCAAAGTTACAATACAGCCAAAATACAGTAGCATGCAGTATAGCAGAACAATAAGTACAGTAGTTACCATAATAATAGAGCAATACACATAATAGATCAATACACAACTGCCTTTCCTCGGCAAATAGAATACTTGGTCATCTGAATACATTTCTACCTTGGTTAAAGAGCATAATGCGTTCCACAGGATTGCTCTTTAAGCAAGTTTGCTCTTTAAGCGAAACACCATTGTAAATGACCAATGTGGGGGGCCTTGCAAACCCCGATTAATTTGTTAAGAGAGTTTTTGGTTGGTTTTATTTGTTAAGCGAAGCAACCATTCAGAGAAAATTCTGCTCTTTAAGCGAGTTACCGGTACTCTTTAACCGAGGCACTCTTTATGCGAGGTTTGACTGTACATTGTCTCACTATATATAATTAGAATTTAAAACCCCTATTCCATAATGAAGTATTAGAGCTATAAAATGTGTTAAATTAAAAGTATAATGAGATACAGTATAGCTTTTTAAAAAGCAGAGTAATTTAAAAAAAAAAGAAATGTCTACTTTTTGAAAATTCATTTTTTAAAAAAAATTGGTTTTATTTTTTATTTAAAAGCTATGTATTTTTATCCATTCCAATTCAGGGGTATTTTTTCTTTTAAACCAGAACTTGACTAGGTGACTTTTAAATGGAGAATGTCTCCAGTCAGAGGGATGGGGTTTTTTTTATGGTTCTTTAGATGGAAAAGAGTATCTTCTGTAAAATAGGACATGTGGCCAGCATTTGCACTCAAGTATGCAAGCCACTGGATTTGATCTGGCCAACATCTAGGAAGCGAGAGGGCTTCCCATCTCTGCTACAGTTTCATTTTTTTTAAGGGAGAAAGAAGGAGGAGGAGGCTGTGGCAGTTGCAGCTAATGCGCACTTCTTAAAGTTAGTCCATTGAAATCGTCCTGCTTTCAGCCCATGACTTCTTTAAAGAAAAGAAGGGGGAGAAATGGTTTTTCATAGGGAAGTTGCCAAACCTCCTGACTTCACAGCACATTTTGGAATAATTGCAACATGGCCCCATGAGTTGGGAAATCAGAGAGTTCAGGCAGAGCAACCCAATGTACAGTTGAACTCCTGCAATTCTTAAACCAACCTTGTGATTTTGGGCCCTCTGGGGAAAATGGCATTAAGCCCAAGTTTATTAAAGACAGTTTTGTGAGCTGCCTTCTAAGCCCCTCTCCTCAAACTGTCATATTTCTTCTACTATGAATGGCATAAATACTAGGGCTCTACATTTGCCTTTGGCCAAGTGCCAGGCAGAGCCATAAAAGCACTATTTAGCTTCCAGATCTAAAACTCTGAAGAGCATGACCACAAATGGAGTTCAGGTACCAAGAGGGATGGTTTGAGATGCCACACTTCTACAGACTGAAACACGGGAGTGCATACTGCCAAAGCTTGCTAGCAGGAAGCATTCTTGAGTAGGTCAGTAAGAGACAGGAGAAGCAGCTGGGATGGAGAGGAGAAAGAGGAACAGAAGCAAGCCCTTTTAACGGGCTAGCTATGCTTGGGAGGCAAAGAAACCTCAGAATTGGACAAGACAGGTCATGTTCTTTGTTACTCTGGTTTAGTCCTAAAGAAAGTAGGAAAACTAGAAACAAACAGATAGCTGTGTGATCCATACATAAAACAAATGCAGGAGGAGGAAGGCAATACAGTCAAACCTTGCTTAAAAAGTAACTTGCTTAAAGAGCAGAATTTTCTCTGAATGTTCGCTTCGCTTAACAAATAAAACCAACCCAAAACTCGCTTAACAAGTAAATCGGGGTTTGCAATCGCCCCCACAATTGGTCACTTACAATGGTGTTTCGCTTAAAGAGCAAACTTGCTTAAAGAGCAATCCTGTGGAACGCATTATGCTCTTTAAGCGAGGTACAACTGTACCTTTATAGGCTTTTATGATTCAAGATCACTTCTTCAGGCATGCATCGGTTTCTTTTGGATAAGACTGGGAAATTATCAATGAAAGTTCCAAACGTTCATGGCATGATGGTCTGTTTGCCAGGCTCCCTTCTTAGAAATGAATGTGAAAAAGCAGCAGGGCGTGATTGGTTATGTATGTACTTGATGGACTGCTGGGAGATATATAAGCAGTTGTAGAGAGATAAAAAAATGTAACTAGCATAACATTTCAAAAGAGTATCCAGAGACAAGGGCTGAGGATAAGGGACATCTTTATGTGTCCTTTGTGAGTACAAACTTCAACCAAGCAAGGGAATTATTTTAGGATCTAAGTTATTGATAGGGTGGCCTTCCAGTCTGCGTCTATCTTTTTATGCCTGTCCTTATGCACAGGCACAGATGCATGCGTACATATACAAAGGATTTTTAACCACCTGTTCTTCACCCTACTAGGGAGTCTGAAAGGATCAGGGTTTAATTCAGAGCTAGTAAACCTGTGGCCCTCTAGGTGCTGTTGCATCTAGATCAGGGGTAGGCAAACGATGGCCCATGGCACCAAACAATCCGGCCCCTGCCCTCTTTTCAGCCCTTGCTGCTGCTGGAATTGGCCACGGACATGTTTACGGCAGCTGTAAACAGTGTGTGTGTGTGTGTGTGTGTGGGGGGGAACCACCAGTCTGGCCCCCTCAATTGTCTGACCCGGCCCCTGACTTTAAAAGTTTGGCAACCCTTGATCTAAATTTAAGTAAATAAAATAAATAAATAATAAAAAATCTAGATGATAACGGACTCCAGTTCCCATCAGTAGCATCCAACATGATATATGGGCAAAGGTGATTGGAAACTGTAGTTCATGAACATATGGAGGGCTGCAAGTTCTACAGCCCTGATTTAAACTGAAGTCGAGCTGTGCTAAACATTGCTCAGCTTTGAGATGCATGACTTTGTCCCCAGTGGCCAAACCAGGGGTATTATCAGACAATCTTTGCTAGCGTAATTATCTGCCTCCAGCAGAGACTAGTAAGAGAGATCAAGATACCAGCATCTTTCATTTAGAATCCTCTCATATTTCCTCTCCTTATTTTTCTGCCACAGACCATCTCTTTGTGATAAATGGATATAGCCTTTTGATTGGTAGTTCTAGATGCTTTCTCTCCAGAAGGCTCACACATGTGGAGACCAACAATGTTTATGTTAAATATGAATCCTGCCAGGTCAAACACAAAGGCAAATTAGAGTCCCCACATGAGAACGTGGAGAGGAGGGTGAAATCAGACCTACCTACCGTCACTATCTACTTTGCTGCCATATTTCTCAACATCCAGTTCTTCCTCTCTTTTTTTGGTGTGCTAAAGCTGATCTGGGGAGCAACAGCTTCAAGGTTACAGTGAGGCAGAGGACCTGCTGTGCGCTCTGTTTACTGTAAAGACTGAATCCTTCATTTCTACACATATTATATATCAGATCAGTGCAGATACATGTTTTGCATACATGCATTTCCTCACGCACTTTCCCGTTCATCCTGAATCTATGAACAAATATAAAAAGAAATTGCTTGCAGCGTAACTGGAGGCTGGAGATTATTTAGCTTGTCGGATGTATTTACTTGCCACTGGGTACATATTACGATCTCTGGTGTCCTGACTCTGTCACTTCAGCAAAGCTGTGTGGGTTCCCTCAAAGTTAAGGGTAGGTAGAGAGTTATGTTTTGAAGCATACCTTGTCTCTCTAATCAATCCCACCCATCCCTAATGGGTGAGTTTGTGCGAGTCAGAGCTGGCAAGACAAAGCACTAGTTCAGGGGATCCAACCTAAGGATCACAGGCTGGATCTGGCCCACAGCACCATTTCATGTGCCCCCCACCCCTCCAAGGGCATTTGGGAAACAAAATGACTGCCCCTTTGAAGCTGTTGAGACAAAATGGCCACCACCATCGTGCAGGCAGGGCAAAATGGCTGTCCAACCCTCGAAGCTGACTGAGGTAGTTTGACCTGGCCCCTGGCTTGAAAAGGTTGAGAACCCCTACTCTAGTTCCATCTCAGCCTGTGGGATTATTTTGCGGCTGATCATCATCTTCACCCTGTCTTGATGCATCAGCTGTTTTTCAGCCAGAAAGCTTTGATAAGTAATGTATCTATTTCCTTTTGTGTTTTCATCAGGACGTTGATCTGATAAAGGAAACCATTTTGGAGAGTCAATGTGACAGGGCCAGTTAATACTTAGAAAACTTATCTATTTAAGAATCCCAGAATTCACCAGGCATCTAAGAGCTGTGCTGGGTGGCTTGGGGTATGTGTTCTTGAATTTAGGGATTGTAGCCTCAAGGCTGTGGTGGGATTCAAATTTTTTTACTATCTACTCTGTGGGCGTGGTATGGTGGGCGTGGACAGGGGGAAAGCCCTGTGTTGGACCCAAATTAGGACTGCTTTATTTCAAAACTTGGATTGGTGAGGCCAGCTGGAATTTCTGCTACCGGTTCTGGCGAACTGGCGCGAACCTGCTGGTGCCCATCACTGACTCAAGGCAATGTATATGATTCTTCTCCCCTCTTTAGTCTCACAAGAGTTTTGTAAGGTGGGGGGGGGGGTAACTGGTTCAAGGTCACCCAGTGAGTTTCATGGCCCAGTGCAGGTCTAAATCAAGGTCTCCTGAACCCAGTACTTGAACCATGCTGGCTCCTAGGTTTCCTTCCCCCAATCCTGCCCAAAGCTAATCTGCTGTCTCTTGTGAGGTAGAGGCTATTATTCTTTTGTCAGTTCTGAAGTAACATAGTCTGTTTGGCTTCTCTGTGTGGAATAAGCAGGGACCAACTGTCAGTCTATTACCTCAAGGGGTTAAATAACTTGGGCTAGTCCTGTCAATAGCCCTGTACCTAGAAGGTGATTCTTCCCACATTCTTTGCTTATGGCTTACTCTGCACACTTCCTAATATTCCTGTTGAGTACCTAAGCACTTGATTGTTTCATGTAACTTGGACTATAAATTTGGAATGTTTACTGACATTTCTTTTGACATGTTTTTAATTTGCAAATCCCTACATCAGTTAATCTACTTAACCTTCTGCCCAAGATCTTTGAATGCCAGTTGCATATATACGCTTGATGATTTGCTCTAAATATGTGAATGTTTTTCATTTTAAAACAAGTGTGTGTGTGTGAGAGAGAGAGAGAGAGAGAGAGAGAGACAGACAGACAGACATTGTATTGGATCATTGATGGCTTTTCTGTGCAGTTACATGTTCAGCTGAGGTTAATTTCCAAGAGATGAGACAGATTCTTGTTTTAATCCCAGACTGCAGATTACTCCGTGGGGGTGGTGAGAGAACAGAAAAACATCATTACCTCAGAGTATTTGTTTTGTTTGTTTGTTGGATTTCTGTACCAGCCAATCAGTGTAAACCACTGTTCTGGGCAAAGTGCATAGTAAAACAAAGTACCCTCACTCCCACCACCATCCACCAAATGCAAAATGATGATAACAATAAATACAAATATAATAAAAGGTGAATAAATTGAGACATCAGACAAAAGAGTCAGAATGTCAAATTATAAGATATTAGTTCCTTGCTGGTGAGATTGTGCTCTTAAAAGCCACTTTAAACAATTCTGCTTTTACCGATTTCTTAAATGAATGGAGCGAGGAGTCTCCAGTGGAAGTTTATTCCTTAGGTAGGGACCACCACCAAGAAGACTCAGTTCATCATAGATACCTTTCTAAACTCTCTCAGTGTGGTCACTCTCAGTAGTGAGGCTGGGGAGGAACAGGAGAAAGAGGAGGTTGTGCTTTGGTCCCAAACTGTTCAGGGCCATAGGGGTCAAAAACAGCACCTTGAATTGGGCATGGAAAGTGACGGGCTGCCGATGTAGATGGTATTCAGACAAATGATCCTGCTTTAAATCAAGCACTGGATTATTTGCCTGAAGTTGTTTAAACCAAAATTGGAGATAGACTTTAATATGGTTGGTCTAAGAAACCAATGGGATCCTTTCTGCAGATATGGGTGTCATTATTGGCAGGAAGTACATATAACTATCACCGTAGCTCTGGCATCTTCAACCTACAGCCCACGGGCTGGATCTGGCCTGTGGCACCAAATCATCTGGCCCATGCACTTGCTCTAGCCACCACCACCACTGCTGAAAGCGGCTGCAAATGCTTTTATGGCAGCCATGACAGCTGTAAATGCATTTATGACAGCCGCAGACACGTTTACGGCAGCGTTTACAGCAGGGGGACCACTAGACTGGCCTTCTCAACTATCTGAGGGAGTGTGACTCAGCCCCCAACTTAAAAAGGTTGAGGACCCCCTGGCCTAGCTGATATCTGAACATCCCTTTTCTGTCCCCATACGAAGAGATGAATGACATTCATTTATAAGGAGAAACCAAATATCTATAACTTGGGAACCATCTTACAGTTGAGATAAAATGCATTCACAGCTCTTGCTGGCTACTGGTCTGATCTTCACCAAAAGAAATCCCATTGGATCAGCACTGTGTGTAAACCATGATGTTTAATAACAAATAGTGTTTGCATTGTTGTATCAGTATTTCCAGTACTTTAGACGACTCTGTTCCTAGTAATTTTCAATCCAAAATGCAACACAGCAGAAACAATGCAGGAGTGGGGAAGGGCAAATTGGGGCAGAGATAAATGGAAGAATGTACATTTATTTCCATCACACATAGGGAAGCATCATTATACCGGGAAAGGACTGTGGCCAAGGCTTTGTGGAATACAATTTTATTCAATATAGATAGAGCCTGTCCAACATATTGTCCCTCTCTCTAGACTTGCAAATGTGCATGTTTCTTTCTCCCTACCCATTCCTCTTCCTTCCTTTCTAACTATTTCAGACACACAGGTGTCCAGTACTTAGTGTATTTAGTAGCAAGCAGGGACATATCTCCACTGTTTGTGTATCCATCTATGCATATTTTCCAACTGCAAGACCAGATGTTTCTCGGGGAGCAGGAAAAACAGCCGCCTCCCTGAAAGGAATTGAACCTCTTTCTTCATCTGTTTGGTAGACTCCTTCTGATTTGGCAAAACCCCGTGCATTCTGCAAATCTTTCTTTGGAGTTTGCTTCTTCCTTATGTTTCTCTCTCTCTTTCTCCTTGCCCAACATTCCCATTCCCCACAGCCAGTGGAGAATCCTCTGTCTGGAACCGATCACAGGGAACCGGCTGCACCGCCCTCTCCCTTCTTTGCCTGGAACAATAGCTGGCTTGGGAGGCCTACAGGGACATGCCTGTGTAATGTGTTTGAAAGAAACTGACAAAGTCCTTTTGTAGCTCGCCAGCTGTAGGTCAGACAGATGCAGTCAGAGCCACAGAATAAAGCAGATCAAAACAGCTGGGCAAAAGATGGGAGGGGGGGTCAGTGGCGCTGGCGCACCCCCATTCAGGGATCAGTGAGGGGCAGCTGATCTCCCTGACGTAGACAAGACTTGGCATGCCGAAGAACGTCTTTGAGCAGTGCCTTTGACAGAGGTGACAAAATGGTCCCAAATGTCAGTGTCCATATTGTACGCTTAAGCAGAAATGAGGGGAGCTGTGCTCCTAAAATGTGACGTGTCCTTGGTGGTGATCTGGGTCACCAGGATGTGCCACTGAACTGCTGGAGCAAGTAGCAAACAAAGAACTTCAGCGTAAGGATGGGCTTTAGAAGGAGATGGTGTGAGACTAGCACCATAGTGAGCATTAGCATCCTTATAGTCTTTATGTGCATCTGGGCTCTGGTTTGAAGAGCCCCACCCTCCACCCCCTACCCTAGGGTTTTACTTCCACTCTTCAAATCAGGAGTTTTCAACCTCAGACAGCTTCGGGGGCCGGCCGGCCGTTTTGGCCTTCCTCCACACATGGCACTTCCTGGTGTGGTAGAGTCAGTGCCCCCTCCACATGTAATGGCGCTGTGGGCCACATCCAGCCCGTGGGCCGCAAGTTGAGAATCCCTTCTCCAAATGCTACTTTGAGATGAAACTTGTGCAATATGTTTCTTAGGACCATACATAAGGTTCTGGCCGTACCATTAGTCAAAGTGATGGGACTGCAGGTGGTAGATTTTGGGTACTGTATCATGAAAGGGCAATGACCAGTTATGTGACATGTTCTTGCATTTCTTGATGCACTTTGTGCATAACAGTGTTACTTGTGGGATTTTCCTGCCTCATTTGTCAAAAGAACATGACTACACACCCTGATGTGGGAAAACATTATTTACTATTCTACCCCAGGTGGCAAAATGTTTTGGGTCAGCCCTGACTAACCAAAATACTCTCTGAGAATCTGGTTTTTACATTCTCTAGAACCTGTCATCAGGCTTTGTGGTAGACAAAGCAAGCCTTCTTATGACATTTTTGATAGGCTGGTCCTAATCAAGGTAATGTCCTCCTGTCATTTTAAATGTCCTTCTCTTTTAACAGCAATGGCCAACATGCTCAAGTGAGGGCTGCTGGCAGACAACACACTGTGTGAATCCGGCTCGTATACTGGTGTGCCAGTTACTGCCAGAAACACGTAGGACTTGAATTTGGCCAACGAGAAACCCAAGAACGTGGGGTCAGTTTTGAACACCAGGGTTTGGTCAAGACATGAAAGAAGACGCAATGACTATCTTTGCTCTCCCTCCTCCCAATGCATTAGGTCTTCTTCCCCCAAACATAACACTTGCTCCTCTGATGAGGCCAGGTTGTAGTCTATCCCTTCAGGGTTGGATTTATGTTGTGATGGAACTGGACTCAGGAGGTTTAGTTCAAATTCCTGCTCAACCATGGATGCTTGCTGTGGGTGTAGAACCGCTAAATCCACTCCTTAAATATTTCACTTACTTTGAAATCCATTTTAGGGTCACCACGAGTCAGTTCCAACTTAATGGGACATCACAACTAAGGGCCTATCCACTCTGGGTAATTTGGAGCAGTCTGGCCCTTAAAAGGCCATTATCTTTAGTGCAATCTGTTTTATCTCTCACTTCAGCAATTCTGTCCACACTGATCCAAGTTTTTTTTCTCCTGTGAGAAGGGTCCACACTGGTCTTTGGATTGCTCCAGTTTGTCTCCTGTCCAGTGATTGATGTTCCCCTTCCTGTCTTTTTACTGCCTTCTTCTGTGACCACCATTCAGTGGGCCATGGACACTTTCTCTTTTGTTTTTGGCTACATAATAAGTGACATAGCACAACAGGAATATATCTGCCTAGCATGGAGCACACAATACCATCAATGTATCTTGTTTATCTAGAGCAGGGGTAGGCAACCTATGGCCCATGGGCTGGATCCGGCCCATGGTGCCAAATAACCCAACCCCCACCCTCGCTCCAGCTTCCGCTACCACTGCTGCTGTCACCACTGCCGGAATCGCCCGCGGACTTGTTTACAGCTGTCATAAACGCGTTTGTGGCAGCCATGAACACATTTACGGCAGCCACAAATGGCGGACCAGTCTAGCCTCCTCAACTGTCTAAGGGAATGTGACCTGGCCCTTGACTTGGGTTGGCAACCCTTGATCTAGAGAAACAGTGCATCGGGAGGAAAATACATTAAAAAATAAAAATAAAACAGCATGCTAGATGGACATGGGGGTGGGGAGATCTCCATCATCAATCTCTCTCTCGTCCAACCCAGGATCGCATAGACTCCAATTCATGTACTTTGCATAACCACTGTTCAGTTTCCCGAATCCCTCTACCTTTAGAATGTGAAGTGATGTTCCATGTTATTTTTCTATCAAGACATTTTGTTAAAAGTACTGTATTGGTTTTAAGCACTAGTCTTAAATTTTAGTCTTAATGGATTATATTACCTGGAATGTGCTTTATATTTGTTAGTACCATAGTTTTAAGATCTTCCTGAGAAAAGGCTATGTTAAAAGTGAGATGTTTGCATTTCAACATGTTATTTGGAGGAGGAGAACACCCCCCCCCCCCTCACACACACACTCTTAAGGATCAACCTGAAACCTTATCTTTGTGTGGTTTGAGCATTATCTTACCCACTGGATCATGGGGTTCTGGTTGTTTTATTATTTTAAAAAGAGGCAAAGATTGTCGTCACCAAGGGGGTGAATTCCAGTCTCTCCTTTGCCTCGTCAATGCCCCAACCCATCAAATATGTCACCAGATAACTCCACCCACAACTCTGTTTTTGTGCAAACAAAACAGTTCAAAAGCAAGAATTTGCAAGTAGATAAATAGGTACCTCTTCGGTGGGAAGGTAAGTGTTCTGTGCGCTCTGGTATCTAGTCATGCCTGCCACATGACCACAGAAACATCTGCAGGCACAGACAGCGCTAGCTCTTTCACTGTAAACGGGATGAGCATCGTACCTTGTTGTTGGATACAACTGGCTTTCGAGTAAGGGTGACCTTTATCTTTAACCATCTGCACAGGCTACAGAAGGGAATAATTATGAGTCCTTTTAAAAAAAACACCCTGTAGCCCTAGGGTTGTACCAGCAAGGAGCAGGAGATCTTAAAAAGGGTCAGGATTGAGCACTCTAAGTCAAAACATATGTGGATGTCATAATTTGGTTTGAATCAAACCATACCAAAAGTGATCCAGAGAGTGAGCTATATGCAGTGATGAGATGTAAAAGGTTCTCACCAGTTCGCCAGAACCGGTAGTAACTTTTCCCAGTGTCCTGGAGAACCGGTAGCAGCTTTTGGGGGGGGAACCACCTTCGGGGCTTACCTTTTCACTGGTTCCCCCACTGTGCATGCGTGCCAAGCACTTGGTGTGCATGCACGCCTACAGTGCTTGGTGCGTATGCACGGCCTCCTTGCTGTCCTCCCAAGCGGGGAGGAGGAAGAGAAGCTGCTAGCCTGAAGCTCCCTATAGCTTGCTCCCCAGGGTAAGTGACTGACCTTTGGATGTGGTGTGTCCGTGTGTATTTTAATGTGTATTTAATACATTTACCTATATTGACGTACTACCACAGTTCCTAAAAAGGCCTGATGGCCGGCAGGCCTGGCTTGGGGTTTTTAAACAAAGTCTTGGAGTTAGCTCATTAATAAGCTACACCTGTGCTGTTCCGATTGCTGTTTCAATTGGAGAACTCTTAAGGAGGTACAGCTGTTTTACATGTACATTAAGGCATATTATTCTAGAGAACTGGTATGATGACCATATCCATCTTGCATCATGGTGCTACCCAGGCACTTATACTAACCAGTAAGTGACGGGTTTGTGTTTGGGGTGGGTGGGTGGGTTGATTTGTGTTTGGATGGGTTGGTTTATTTTAATGTAATTTTTATTTTATTTTATTTATTTATTTATTTATTTATTTATTTATGGGTTTCTGTTGTGGGTGTTTGGGTTGAGGGGTATGTGTGTGTGTTTATTTTTATTTATTTAATTAATTTATTTTTTTCTTTGGTCCCGCCCATGACATCATGATGTCATGACATTAGCTCCGCCCACACTGTGATGACATCATGGTGGGTAGTAAAACGTTTGACAACCCACCACTAGCTATATGCCTGTGTGGACAGTCTCAGAGTTAGCTTCAGTTTAAGATCTCATATTATTTTGAACAACACAAAATAAAACAGCTGCAACAACAGTGATAATACCCTGACTCTACCTATTAAAATATCATACTTTTCCCACAGCAGTTATACAACTTTTTAATTAAACATATCAGAGCTTAGAATCTGAATATGTTTTAATTTGGCCCATATCCCTTGATTACTGCAATTATGTACATGTTTACTGGAGAGCAAGTCTCAGTGAAGGTAGCGAGGCATCTTTCCCTGAAACCCTGCATTGGATTGGGCTCATGGTTGTCCTGGAAGGAGAGGCTTCCTATTGTGGGGAACCTCCCAAGGCTAATGACCTCAGTGATCAGGAAGACCTGGAAATGGAATTGTGGACCGCTTCCTACGAGGTGCAGACATCTGAAAGTAAAGAAGAATGGTGGCTAATATTAGCTCAATTGGTAAAAGGACATACAGTATGGTGAAATCAGCAGTTAGTAAATTCTTTCCTTTGTTTCAGTCTCTGGATTATTAGATGGGAGTACTTGTGATATCTTTGGAAGTAGACTACCGAGTCACTGTAAGGTAAAGGTCTCCCTTGCTTGAAAGCCAGTCGTATCCGACTCTAGGGTTCGGTGCTCATCTCTGTTTATACTAAAAAAGCCAGCACTGTCTATGTCTGCAGACATTTCCATGGACATGTGGCAGGCATGGCTAAACACCGGAGTACACGGAATGCTGTTTACCTTTCTACCAAAGTGGTCCCTCTTTTGGAGATGGTAAGATGCATGCTTGCAGATGGAGAGCCAACAGAAAAGACGTTGAGGTGATGCAACCATGACTGCAATAAACTTCCAGAACAGATGAGCAGCCAAAGGCACCACAAAGACACCGTTTGAATTATGGCATGGGAGAATGTCATGGTGTTGAACTCTTTAGATTCTTTGGAAGCCTGGATTGTACAAAGTGCTAGATGGCGGGGGGAGTGAATGAGAACTGAGGTAATCTATCCACATTTCTTTGCGCTGTTGTTATTATTTTGTACCTCACAATCTGCTAACTAAAAGGATTAACCCAAATTCTCCAAGAGAGGCTTGGCTTCAAATCCATGATGGGCCATGGAAACCCACAGGAGTGGGGTGGGGGTCAGTTTTAGCTACTCCTTGAATATCTCACATACCTTGGAAACTCTACCAGGGTCATTGTAACTTAGATGTGACTTAATGACATGTAACAATAATACTTTGTGTGTATGCAAGCCACCAGCCAAGAATCATTGCTCAGGTCTGTTTCTTGTGTCCTGACGTCAAATATTTCCTGACTTGAACGAGCAGCTGAAGTAGGTTATATTGCTCCTTTAGAAAACACACACAACTTAACAATGTTTAATAAAACAAAGGATCTGATTATACTTATAAAATAGCAGTAACTCAAATATATTGATGGCATTTATGATTAAGGCAGGTGGTTACAAGGTGAATGGAAAAGCAGGAGTGTGAATTAATATGGATGTCTGTGCAGATCAAGATGCATCCACTTCTCACTTCTTCAAGTAATATCTTACTAACTGGGGCAAGACAAAGGTGGCCAAAACCTGAAGAACTCCAATGCATATCCATCCACTAACAAATACAGGACAGAAGTCAGACACAGCATCTTCTAAGAGAGTCTGTCTCTAGCAGATGGAGGGGACACCTTAAGTGCAAAATGGAACATGATGAAGTCAAAGATGTGGATGTGACTTTTGTAAAGGGTTGGCTCCAAAATGTTCCTGATTACTGTTCGTGACTTTGGTTTTGAAAAGGTAATGATGTTTGGGATCAAGAGTCATGTACCTCATAATACAGATTCTTAATGTTCTTGGTATAAACAGATCTCTTAATATCAATTAACTTCAGAAAATACAGTTTGTATGATAAAGCTGGCACCATCATCATTGTTGTCATCATCATCCTGTCCTGTAATGGTCTCTGGATCAAAAAGAGGTGGCAGGGTTATGACAAAGTACCTGCCAGATTTGTTTTACAATGGCTAAACTTTGAGATAGGCAAACTCTAGTTAGTCGAGAGTCAGATGTTTAGGGACAGGGTTGCCATATGTCCCGGATTCAAGGTCAGAAAAATTGTCCAGGCCAGTTCAATAAATATCATTTTAAAAAAAAATTTAAAAGTGTTTTTAAAATTGTTGGAAATCGCCCTGGGTCCCTTCAGGGAGGAGGGCGATAAACAAATACAGTATAAATAAATATATAAATAAATCATGTTAAAGTCCCGGATTTTTATAACTTACTGATTGTGTATTATGAGACACCATTAAAATAAATTCAAACTCTCGCCATCAAACAAGCGATTTCCTGCCACATTGGAGTTGGAGCAGTGATGGGACATTACCAGTTTGGACCGGTTCACCCGAACCGGTAGCACCCATCAGGAGGGGGTCGCCGGCGAGGTGGTAAACCCTCGGGTGACCAGTTTGGTCGCCTCTCCGGCCCCCCTTCTAAAATTTATTTCTGGGCAGCCATTTTGGCTGCCCAGAACGGCGCATGCACCAAACCTTCATTTGACGCATGCATAGTTCCATTTTTTAGTGCGCCTGCATCATATAGAGGTTTAAAAAAAATAGAACTGCACATGCTTCAAATGGAGGTTTGACGCATGCGCAGTTAGGGGCAGCCATTTCATTTTATTTTTTCTAAAAAAATTTGCTCCGCCCCACACATCATGACATTGGCTCCACCCAAGACATCATGATGTCGGCTATGCCCAAGACGTAATGACATCATGGTGGGGTAGCGAAAATTTTGACAACCCTCCACTGAGTTGGAGTATACCTGGAGACAAATCTTAACATTCTCACCTCACACTACTGCCTGATAAGTGTGACCAGTGTGTTTCCTGGAATTGAGGGTGTTAAGAGTTGACCACGATGTGACTTCTCAGAAGTACAACAGATCATTTTACAGTAAGAATTAACTGTAGTAAATAAATTTATTTATGTATTGATCAGTAATGGGATGTAACAGGTTTTCACCAGTTCGCCAGAACCGGTAGTAACTTTCCCCAGTGTCCCGGAGAACCGGTAGCAGCTTTTGGGGGGAACCACCTTCAGGGCTTACCTTTTCACTGCGCATGCGTGCCAAGCACTTGGTGTGCATGTACACCTACAGTGCTTGGCGTGTATGCATGGCCTCCTTGCTGTCCTCCCAAGCAGGGAGGAGGAAGAGAAGCTGCTAGCCTGAAGCTCCCTGTCACCTCCTTGCTTTCCTTGTGTTGTGGGTGGGTGGGTGGGTTGAGGGGTGTGTGTGTGTGTGTGTGTGTGTGCGCTTATTTTTATTTCATTCTTTTCTTTGGCTCCGCCCACAATGTCATGACATCATGATGTTAGCTCCGCCCACACCATGATGACATCATGGTGAGGTAGTAAATTTTTTGACATCCCACCACTGGTATTGATATATTTAATGTGAAAGTGTTTTATAGCTGTCATTATATTATGATTGTTTTATAAAAGGTTATTTTGTAGATAACCTGCCCATTTTTGTCAAATATACTTCTGTCCTGGTTTTGTGGGAGAGAATTGTGGCAACTCTATTCGGGGGCTGCACATGCCCCTCTTTGTAGCTGGGAAGGCCACACCCACTCTCTCCACTCTGCTCCTAATTGTTTTCCTCACAAAGTTTTTTTTAAGATTGAAAAGGCCTCCTTGCGCCACCTAGTGGCATTTTTTCTTTTTAAAATGGAGGGAATGGGTGAGGCCCCATGCGCAGAACATCTCAACATTGAGTGCATGCTTCTTGGAAGGAACAAAGGGACTTTTTGAGCCGAAGGTTGTTTAAAGAAAGAAATTAAACTTCTGGGTTTCAGGCATGCTCACACAACCTGTGGCCCATCTGTCGGTTGTCCCAACATTGTGGGAACAGACAAAAACACCTATGTAGGTGCATTGAAAGTCTACTTGTTATACCATCTTTTCCATTCCATGTTTAAGCTGCTGAGAGGGTATCCCTTTTGTGCATAGCCTTCATCGAAGAATAGTTAGTGTTCCTCCGCTCTATAATTGTACTTATACAATTAGGTGGCATAAAGAGTGAGATCCTTTAGAAGGGAGGCAGCCAGAATGCCAGGGATTCTTTTTCTCCATCTTTGTGGGGAAGGCGACTTAGCACTCCAAGGCAGAGGGTGAATGTGTGGTTGCATTGTTTCAAAGTGTCTCTGTGTATATGTGTGCAGTTTAAAATGCTGAATGGAACTTGCTGCCATTACCTACATTGGCAACAATCACCGATATCTATGTGCTTTTAAAAACTATGAACTAAACCATCTGTTCATGGAAAACTGAAAAATTGTTGTTGTTCATTCACACACTTGCACTGGAAAATAAGCATTTTAAAAAGCTGATAATAAATTAAGTCAATATATGTCCTGTGCAGACTGCATTAAGTATCACGTCTTACTTCCACAGGATTGTAGCTGTGGGATTGAGAGTATGTCCTTCTTTTCAGTCCCCTTACTTGAAGATGAAGGGACTGCAGTGGCTCAAGTCACTAAGACGCTGACTGGGAGGCGGAAGGTCAGCAGTTTGATTCCCGAGTACTGCAGGATGGAATGAGCTCCCGTCTCTGTCCTAGCTCCTGCCAACCTAGCAGTTCGAAAGCAAGAAATTGCAAGTAGATAAATAGGGACCACTTCGGTGGGAAGGTAACAGCGTTCCGTGCGCTCCGGTGTCTAGTCATGCCTGCCACATGACCATGGAAACTTCTGCAGAAGCAGACAGCACTGGCTCTTCGGCTTAGAAACAGAGATGAGCACTGACCCCTAGAGTCGGATACGACTGGCTTTCGAGCAAGGGAAACCTTTACCTTTACTTATTTGAAAATGTCCTTGATTTGGAAGGTTGTTATGTTTATCTCATAAGTAAAGAAGCCTCTACAGGAATTGCTGCCAGGGCCCTGACGTCCACCATCCACCAGGTCAATGGGCTAGGAGAGTGAGCAGATGCACGAGGGTCACAGACTCTTCCACTATGATACAATGCATTATATTTATAGTTCAATGACAATGAATCATTCCCAAAGTTGAAATCATATTTCTAGATTAGACATACAGTATGTGGATTTTATGCACTGCTTCATTTATTTCTCTTGTTGGTGATTGTCAACTGGTTATTAGTCATAGGACTAACAGTGCCATCATAAAATATATAGCCTCCAAAATGTCTTGTGAAAATCCAAGAAAATTCAGTTAACTTCTGTGCATAATGCAGATGTACTTGGTTGACAAGGGCATGTGTTGTTATGCTAGGAAAGTCCTGAAAGAGTAGACTGCCCACATCTAAGAATGAAAGACAGGGCGTCAATTAATTCTGCTAATGCTTTGTGCATGTCCGATCCTGTTAAACACGTCTTCTGAATTCAGAATATTCCATAGCAACCTGTATCATTGGTCTTGCACGATTTTCATATCTATACGGAAGATATTCTATGCAAATAAGGAAATAGGGGTCACTTATAGACTAACAGTGAGCTCTGATCTTCATATGATTGCACTTATGTAGTCAAAACAGCAGTGACCATATATGATAGGAAGGATTGTCAGTAGAGTCGAGACTGTGTGGTGAAAGGGAAAATAGACACCCTAAAATTTGGATGAGAAGAGAACTGAAAACAGAATGACTGGAAAAGGAATACAAGTGAAAGAATGCATAGATGTCACGAGTAAAAAATACGTTTAGCAGACCTGACTTACTTTTGGGGCCAGGGCAGAAATCTGGGAAAGAAATGTATGGCTTACTTATCCTAGCTATATGGCAGAATTCTGCAGAAGCAAATTGTGTAATGCTCCTCTTCTTGTCTCTCACTAGTTTTCTGTCCCTCTCCATTAGTCAGCCAGTATCCTGTGGCTACCTTTTAGCCCTTGCAAGCCAGCTATTTTAACTCTTAAACAGGAACTGTAATGGAAACCAATAACTAAAGTGTTGTGTACAGTTTCAGTTTACAGTGTGTCAAAGTAAAACTAGGAGGTTCTGGGTTCAAAACCCTAGACACCCAGTTCTAGTGAGTGCCCCATTATCTTAGGTAAAAAGCAAGGTCCCACTCCCACTCCATCCGTTTGTGCTGCATCAGCCCCCCAGGTACACTTCTGCCTCCCCCCCTGGAGGAAGAGGAAGGGCACAACCTTCACCATCTCCTCTAGAAGAGGATGATAAAGTTGGTGATAGCACGTTACCACAGACATAGCAGAAGGACAGGACAGTGGCTTTACTAAGCCGTGGACTTCCTTAGCACCTGGTTTTCCTCAGAGCCTGGCCTCATAGAAGAGTGGCTAGAAAGGCAGCTTGCACAGAGGACGGCTGCCTCCTTTCCAGTCCCATCGGGCCCTGGCTTTGATAACTCTGCCACTGAGAAAGTGGCCCTCCTGGATTGCTGGACCAAGCCTGGCAGCTGCATGAGGGTGAACAGCAAGGACAGCTGTTTCCCCAACAGGCTTATTTAGGGATGACAGTCTGTGCCCTTCAAGGGAAGGCCAGGATACAGCAATGTGATAAGAACACAACAACACCAAGGCAAAGTGGGTGGCAGAGGCAGCAGACATTGAATCCCTATAAGCACGGGGGGGGGGGCACGGACAGACTACAAGTGCAATTTGTACACAGATCCTCTTAGCATGGGGCTGGGACAGGACGACAACTCGAACAGTCCACAACCATTGATTGTGCCGGAGAGGGCAGATGGCGATTTGCAGTAAGGACAGCCTTTGGAGAGTGACGCATTTCTTACCCTGATTTTAGCCCTAATTGGTTCTTACTCAGTGTAAATCTGCAGTAGCAGTTGCCGCAGCAGCAGCAATAGCAACAACAACCGGCAGAAACCAGGTCTCCTTTCCATGCAAGCTGCTCAAGGCTCATGGAAATGGAGTGGCGCTCTGATGCACCGCTGTATCCAAGGACTCTCTTCTTTCTATCAGGCCTCTGGAAGCAGGAGGCAGACTGAAATGGGACACTTTTGGTGTGTCTGGCCGGAGCCACAGCCGAGGCAACAAAAGCGCTTTTCGAAACAAAACCCAGGTAGGCAAATAAATCAGCCACCAGATCAAATTTCTGGTGCACCAAAAATAAATAAATAAATAAAAATTAATAATAAAAAGCCCCCCTGTAAAATACAGGAGAAAATTGACCTGTCAAGGGAATAGATGGACAATGAGATCAATGCTTGGCTGGCTGTCCCTCAGAGTCAGCACCCACCTTTGGCAATCCATGGGGTGATGCCCACTCAAGCCGGAGAGAATCACCCGTTTCCTCCCCAGTCCCCATTCTCTAATGCAGGCTGAGGGAGGTGATGCGTTTAACAGCCATCCTCTACCCTCCTCCAAGAGGCCGAGGGGGCGGTCTCCTTGCACAGCCGTGACCCAGCTGTGGCAGCAAATAGGACAATAAAACAGATGAAGACCAGCTATCCTGTCAGCAGACAGTTATAGACCCTTTCTTTAATTTAATCTCTTTCCCCCGTCCCCTCTTGAACCATGGAGAGTAACCTCTCTGTAACCTCTTTTCCCTCTTTCTTGGGCTCACTGGGTTGACACAGAGAGCAGCTCAGGCAGTGTCTCCCTGGAACTGTTGTATCATGGCCTGGACAGGCGAAGAGGTATGAATACTGCAGGGCACCCTCCTTCACCTTGAAGCGGAGGAGGCTGTTGGGTAGGCACAAAGAGCCAAAGGTTAGACAAGGAAGGAACTGGCTGGCTGGCTGGCCTCCACTGGGCTTCAAGTAGTATATGTTGTGTTCGAAGGAATTTATTCTGGAAGAGGAGCAAAGCAGTGGTGGGCATCAGCAGGTTCGCACTAGTTCGCCAGAACCGGTAGCAGAAATTCTGTCTGGCCCCTCTGCCCATCCAAGTTTTGAAATAAAGTAGTCCTAATTCAGGTGCAATGCAGGGCTTTTCCCCAGCCATGCCCACCATACCACACCCACAATGTGGTAGTAAATTTTTTTGGAGCCCACCACTGGAGCAAAGGTTGTGTTAGGCAAGACTATGAGCAGGCTGTGGAGGATGATGGAGGATAGGGGTGGCTGGCGTGCAGAGTCGCACTTCGTGATTGGGGCAGGATATAAATCGAACATAGAATAGAATAGAAAGAATAGTCCATGGGGTTGCAAAAGACCAGACTCAACTATGTGACTCAAGAAGAAGAAGAAGAAGAAGAAGAAGAAGAAGAAGAAGAAGAAGAAGAAGAAGAAGAAGAAGAAGAAGAAGAAGAAGAAGAAGAAGAAGAAGAAGAAGAAGAAGAAGAAGAAGAAGAAGAAGAAGAAGAAGAAGAAGAAGAAGAAGAAGAAGAAGAAGAAGAAGAAGAAGAAGAAGTCTGTACCATTGAGATGGCTGCCTCCAGTGGCAGATTTTAGGTGTCACAAAATGGCAGCAAATACTGGCTAGAATCCTGTTGGTGATTTATACAAGCTCAGTTAAATTATGTTAACAACTAATTGTTGCCTCTAACAAACAAGGTGCTAGCTGCATTACTAGGCATGCGCCTGTGGCCCAACAGAGCAGCTGTGTTGTAATTCCAGTGTCTTGTTAGTTAGAAGCAATTTGCCATGGTAAGTTACACAAATTCACTTATGCACATGAAAACCACTAACAGGATTCTGGCCAATGAGTTATTACTACCTGAAATGCAGCAGGGGAGGGGCGAGTTCATTTCTTGCTTTCTTGTCTAACCCCTTTATTGTAGTTTTTCAACCAAAGATGAGGAGAGGTGGTTGTGAGATTTTCTGTCTCATGTGCCAAGATAGCTTCTGAATCCGATGTGTTAAAGGGGGCAGGACATCACTTACTGCATTGTCTTAAGGTGCAGAACATCTTGGGAGACTATTAGCAAGATTGGAAAGAAACATCTACTTAACTCATCCCACTAACAGAGGACTACTGTGGACCCTCAAAATCAGCTTAGGATGGATCCTAAACATTTAAAGGAAGGGTCTACCCTTAGGGCAGATTTATGGGGGTGTTTCCAGTGCCCAAGAAAGAGACAGAGGTCTCATTGCATAAGCAGACATCTGCTGTTATGATGTGGGAGCTTAACAGACAACAGTGGAGTGAGTGTGATGGCTGTTTTTACAGAAAAGTTATTTTATATTTGTTTTAAACAATGTGTGCCAGAAATCAGTTGTTCTTCCTGACCATTAAGAAAGCAAATATACCAGTTTCAATGAAAATATTTACGCAAGATATTCAGCTGAATATCTGTACATGAAAACAGGCGGTAGCAAAGCAAACACATTAAACGTGTGAGGTCTTTAGGAGACTCTGTTGTGATAAGCACTGTCGTGGGCTGTGGTGGCTCAAGTGGCTAAGACGCTGAACTTGACAACTGTAAAGTTAGCAGGTCAGCTGTTCAAGACCCGAGTACTGCATGATGGAGTGAGCTCCCATCTCTGTCCCAGCTCCTGCCAACCTAGCAGTTTAAAAGCAAGAAATTGCAAGTAGATAAATAGGTACCACTTTGGTGAGAAGGTAAACAGCAATCCGTGCACTCCAGTGTCTAGTCATGCCTAACACATGTCCATGGAAACATCTGCAGACACAGAGAGCGCTGGCTCTTTGGTTGTAAATGGAGATGAACACTGCACCCTAAAGTCAAATACGACTGGCTTTTGAGCAAGGGCAACCTTTACCTTTATACCCAAAATCAGATTTTCTTCATAGCATTACAGCTGCTCTGGATGTATGCCCGGGAACCAATTTATGTCGCAACAGAACCAAAATGAAGGGGAAATTGCTAAGAGGCGGGCCTTGGCATTCAAGCAGGGGAGGAGTGGGCCTGGCATTTCCTCAACTACAAAGTATTATTAGACATTTCCAAGGAGTGGCCCTGTTAGTTTGTGGCTGCCAAAATAATCCAGAGTCAGGGGGAGGGGGTGGCAACTTCAAGCCTAGTAAGTTTTATTTGGCATAAGCTTTAATGGACAGGAGGCAGCCTCCTTCATCTGGCAGAGGGAGTGTCACTTGAAGAAAAAGGTATTTAGGGTCTGTTGGGGTAGAAGAGGAGATGAGGCAGTAGTAATACAGATGACAAAAAGAGTGATGATCAAGGTTGTTCAACAAATTGTAGTGGGAAGGTAAAAAAGACATGCTTGCACAGACTTATTTAGACTTAGATCCTCCCATCCTATGTATCATATTGGGCAGCTCCTTACATAGGGATAATCATAACTATTATAATATATTGATGGGGGAAGGATTCAGTCTTCTTCTGGGAGATAATCTACAGGAAAATGCAATAAAATGATCATATAAACCAGCTTTCTGTTGTTATATTTTACACCCCCACCCCCAGTAGGCTTTTAACAGTACAGTTAAGCATCTTGCTTTGGGTGTTGAGATACTTTTTCAGGATTCTTTACGTGATCAAAGAGAACATTAGCCGTTCCAAGTGCTTCATGGTTGTTAAAACACTTGGAACTTTGAATGATCTCTTCTTTCAGTGGTCCAGGGGCCCAACAATATTCTGGATTTAAATATACCTGGCCTCATGTTAGAGTACCAGAATGTCTACCAAACAGGGCTGGCCCTACCTTGAAATCTGGTGAAGGAGTTGCTTCAGTTGGTAGAATGGAGGCGCTTCCATTTCCACCCACTGTCTACTGCTGGATTTGTATACTGTGCTACTCCATGACCTAGCAGAGTTCAGTTGCTTCTTGGGGTACACAGAAAGAGCCTCCTTGAAGATTGTGGTATTTGTGAACCACAATCGGGTGTACCTCTGGCAATGGCAACCTTGTGCTGGCTAATCTTTCGCACACTAGGCCAGGGAAAAGGAAATGTGGAATGAAGCAGCCAGGTTATGATGCATTGCAGAATACTAAGACATCTCTTGGGCAATGGCTGATCTGCTTCTTCAGCCACCACCTTGCTTCTGCTGCCAACCTTTTTACTCCGTGGGCCTGACTATGCCCCTGGACAGCTGAGTGGGCCAGATCGCTCACACCCGGAAGCGGGCGCATTTATCGCTGTTGTAAATGTGCCCACTTCCATGTTTATGACAGCCGCAGGCGTGTTTGCACATGCACGGGTGTGTTTTACGGCTGATGCAAACATGCCCACTTTCATTACCAGGTGTGGTGGAGGCAACAATGGGCTGGATGGAATGGCATTCCAGGCCAGGTTCAGCCCACAGGCTGTAGGTTGGAAACCCCTGGTTTAGTGCATATTTTTGACAGATTGTGTTAAATAAATAAATTTCGTGTCAGAAATTACTCTGGGTTGAAAAGATTTTTGCTGGAGAATGCTCAGGAGACGCCTGAATGAGGCTCCTTTCATGTCCCCAAGATTCGTCGTGCAGCACTCGGATATCAAACCCTGACCTTCCAGTCTTCAAGCTCAGTGTCTTAACCACTAAGCCACTGCAGTGCTGCTTGTGCTGAAGTTAGTTCATCCATTCAGATGACATGAGAAAGGAAGTGTCGTGGAGTGGACCGAGTGGAGGTGATAGAGTGGCAGGTGGTGAATCAAATTTTTGGTCAGCTAAGAGCACCTGAGTTGACCTTGTGCTGTTTATGACTTCCCAACCTGGCCGGAGGGAGGAGAAGGAGAAGACACAGGTCAGGTGGCAGAAGAGACCCACGCCGCTGACCCAGCACCCCTTTGGCCATTACCACCTGGCCAGAGAGAGGAGAAGAAGAAGCTGTGGGTCAAGCAGCCAGCAGGGAAGACCAACGCCATCACGAGCCCTCTGGTCACCCCAAAAGGCCGGAGGTGAGGATGAGGAAGAAGCCGCAGAAGGGTGGGTGGCGTCATTGGCCCATTGGATGGAGCAAGGAGAAGTCAAGGAGGACAAGCAAGCGAATAGGCGCGTAAGACTACCAGGCTCAAGCATGGAGCAGAACATCACAGACTTCTTGATGTTTCAAACACAGACTCCTAACTGCATGCATGTGATAAGTAACTGATGTACCGTATCACCATTTAATCAAATACAGTGGAACCTCATTCAACAATCGCCCTGTATAATAACGAAAGCACATAACAATTAGTGGGGGTTTTTTTTTGGGGGGGGGGATGGCGGCATCCCACATAACAATTTTCCCTATGGGAAAAATCGTACAACAATTTTTCAATGGGAAAAACCACTTAGTGAAAAAAAAAACGTTGTATGATGCATCCCATAGGGAAAATCACTATATGATGGATGCATCGTATAGCAATTGTTTTGTACAACGAGCCCCATGGAATGGATTAAAATCATTGCATGAGGTACTACTGTATAGTGGAATTTCCTTTTTCATACCAAGGTTTTCCAAAGGGTCGGAATTGACTGTGCGACTGAACAACAAATCAAGCTTGATGACAAGTTTTGAAATAGCTAAGGAGATACTTTTAACTTTTGACTACATATATAACTTCTTAATTCATATATTCAGTACTAACCAATTTAACTTTAGAATATGTTACTTTGTACAGTGTTGTGATAATATGCATGAGTGGAAAATACTGGCTCAAAAACCGGCAAACCACATCATGAATTTTGCCAAGAGAACTCCATGGACAGCAACAAAGGACTAAACAAAAAGGCAAAATAGATGGCACAGGAGGTTGAGCCTACCAGGTCAGAAGATGGGGGAGGGAATAGGATAGTGGGAAGAGAAATACGATGTTGCAGGGAACAATACTGTATAGGAACTTGGAATGTAAGTTCTATGAATCAAGGCAAGCTGGAAGTGGTACCGTCAAAAATGAAATGGAAAGAATAAGCATTGACATCTTTGGAATCAGTGTGTTAAAATGGACAGGGATGGGTGAATTCAGCTCTGGAGACCATCATATCTGCTACTACAGACAAGAAAATCTTAGAAGAAATGGAGAGGCGATAATAGTTAATAAAAGAGTGAGAAAAGCAGTAATGGGATACAATCTAAAAAGTGACAGAATGATCTCAGCCTGAATCCAAGGAAAACATTCAATATCACAGTAATTCAAGTCTACGCACCAACCACTGGTACAGATGAAGCCACAGTTGACCAGTTCTATGAGGATCTACAACACCTCATAGAACAGACACCAAGAAATGATGTCCACATTGTCATAGGCGATTGGAATGCCAAAATAGGAAATCAAAAAATAAATGGAATAACAGGCAAGTTTGGTCTTGGAACACAGAATGAAGCAGGGCAAAGATTGATAGAGTTCTGCCAAGATAACACAATGGTCATAGCAAACACCCTCTTCCAGTGACACAAGAGGAGACTTTACACATGGACATCACCAGATGGCCAACATAGAAACCAGATTGATTACATACTCTGCAGCCAAAGATGGAGAACCTCCATACAGATCTGGAGCAGACTGTGGTTCAGATCATAATCTACTGATTGCAAAATTCAGGCTTAGACTAAAAGTAAATAAATAGGGAAAACAATTAGGCCAGACAGATATGACCTAGACAACATCCCTAAGGAATACATGGAGGTGTGGAACAGATTTAATGGCTTAGCCTTGATAGACAGAGTGCCAGAAGAATTATGGACAGAGGTGTGGGACATCATACAGGAGGCAACAAGGAAAACCATACCAAAAGAATAGAAGCATAAGAAAGCAAAGTGGTTGTCTGATGAGGCTCTTAAAATAGCAGAGGAAAGAAGGAACGCAAAAAGCAAAGGAGAAAGGAAAAAATTCTATTAATTGAATGCAGAATTTCAAAGAAAAGAAAATCAAGGAGAGATAAGGAAATCTGCCTAAATGAACAATGCAAAGAAATAGAGGAAAACAACATAAGTGTTAGGACTACCGAGCTTTCAAAAAGAAAATTGGGGAAATCAAGGGAACATTTAAAGCAAAAATAACCATGATAAGGGACAAAAATGGCATGGAGTTAGCTGATGCAGAAGAGATAAAGAAAATATGGAAAGAGTACACAGAGGAACTATACAAAAAGGACCTCACCACCCCAATAATCATGATGAGAACATTGAACTTGAACCAGATATCCTAGAGAGTGAAGTCAGAAAGGCCCTAAAAAGCACTGCAAACAACAAAGCTAGTGGAGATGATGGTATCCCAGTTTAATTTTTAAAAGCCCTTTTATTATTGCATTCTATTATTGCATTGGAAAACACAACAATGGCCGCAGGATTGGAAAAGATCTGTATATGTTCCAATCCCAAAAAAGGGTAATGCTAAAGAATGTTCAAATTATCGAACAATTGTGCTCATCCCACATGCTAGCAAGGTTATGCTCAAGATAATACAGGATAGACTGTAGCAGCATGTGGAGAGAACTACCAGAAGAGCAGGCGGGGTTCCGAAGAGGCAGGGGGACAAGAGACCACATTGCCAACATATGTTGGATCATGGAGAAAACAAAGAAATATCAGAAACAAGTCTGCTTCTGTTTTATTGACTATACCAAGGCATTTGACTGTGTGGACCACAACAAAATGTGGCAAGTAATTAAAGAGATGGGAATACCAGAACACCTTATATGCCTCATGAGAAATCTGTACATGAGTCAAGAAGCAGCAGTTAGGACAAAATACGGAATGATGGAGTGGTTTGGAATAGGTAAAGGAGTAAGACAAGGCTGCATTTTATCACCCTGCTTGTTCAACTTATACACAGAGCACATAATGTGCAATGCAGGGATGGAGGAATCACAATTTGGAACCAAAATTTCTGGGAGAAACATTAACAATTTGAGATATGCAGATGATACTACCCTAATGGCAGAAAGTGAAGAAGACCTAAAGAAGCTGCTGTTTGGGTTGAAAGAAGAGAGTGCAAAAGACTGGCTTAAGACTCAACATCAAGAAAACCAAGATAATGGCAACAGGCCCTATCAGTCTGGAGAATAGATGGGGAAGAAGTAGAAGCAGTGATGGATTTTACTTTCATAGGATCAAAGATCACAGCAGATGGTGATCGCAGCCATGAAATAAAAGGGCAGCTGATTCTTAGGAGGCAAGCTATGAGAAACCTGGGGAACATAGTTAAAAGCAGAGACATCACCTTGCAAACAAAAATTCGCATAGTCAAAGCAATGGTATTCCTGGTGGTAATGTATGGTTGTGAGAGCTGGGCCATTAGGAAAGCTGAGTGCCGAAGAATAGATGCTTTTGAAATGTGGTGTTGGAGGAGAGTTTTGAGAGTACCCTGGACAGCGAGGAGAACAAACAGGTCAATCCTAGAAGAAATTAACCCTAACTACTCCTTAGAAGGTCAAATAGTAAAGATGAAGATGAAGTACTTTGGACATCAAATGAGAAGAGAGGATTCACTTGAGAAAGCCTTGATGCTGGGAAAAGTGGAGGGCAAAAGAAGAAGGGGGCGGCCAAAAATGAGATGGCTACATGATATTGTAGATGCAGTGGGAACAAAGCTAGGTGGGCTGAGGAGGATGGTGGAAGACAGAGGTGCCTGGAGGGCAATGGTCCATAGGGTCATGAAGGGTTGGAATTGACTGTGCGACTGAACAACAACAACCCTCCACTACTCAACTATAAAATGAGGGAGGCAAGCCACTTCCTCCTCTCAGAACTGTGAGAAGGAAAAAGATAAATATGGCAAAGCATCATGTGTATTAAGTATCTGCTATATAAATGATGTATTGTAACATGCCCTGGGGCCATGTGACACCCACTAACCAATCTCAAATTACAGAATTATTGATTATTGGGGAGCATATATCAAATTGAACGAACACAGGCAAGCAGAGTTATTTTATCCCTGATAGCAAGAGTGCTTTCCTAATGGAATAAGTTGTTAGCATGTATGTGTCCGTGCGGAGGTGAAGAAAGTTACTTTTGGGGAACTACAACTCCTAAAATTCCCTGGATGGTTCTGGCTTGTGTGTGCCCAATGAAAGCCTCCAGGCAGAAACTTGCTTCTCAGAATATCTTGCAGTTTGTCAGCCTCTTTTCCACTTGGTCTCAGCTCCCCTAGGAGGCCTGCCTTTGGTTCAGTAAGCACCTGGACTCTCCATGGGGAATGCTAGTCTGTATACAGTTTTGTCAGCGGGAGGATTGGGGGCAGCGATGGGGGGAGTATGTGAGCAAATCATATTAATTTAATTAGTATTATACTCAACTAGGCCACATTTTGGAGCATTCCAAGGGAAGGGCTCCTGTGGCCTTCCTGTGACACTCAATCCAGCTAGAACCATAAGCAGACGGTGGGAAAACACAGGCAAGGGAATTGCACTTCCATCTTGCAAAATATTTTGTTTGTGTTTGAAAACACACAATGTACTCCATTGTTTTCCCACTGAATTTCTGTGAACCCCATATTTTTTGTGCTATTTTTAACTGACCAGAAGGAGTGTGACGAACTGCTGGTTGGGTTTTTGGTTTCCTTCAATACTCTTGCCTCAGTATTCAGGTGGGAGCATTACATGGTGGGGTGAGGTGACATAACTTGCATGTGTCCCTAGTGGGTGCCTCCCTCTACGTGACAGCACATCCTTTGCCTGGCCCAGGTCCTCACTGCAGTCATCTTGGAGAATCAGGGAGGATTCTTTTTGGAATCAGCCACCTCACAACATCAGTAAATATCAAACAGAATAAGGTAAAGGTAAAGGTCACCCTTGCTCGAAAGCCAGTTGTATCCGACTCTAGGGTAGAGTGCTCATCTGTTTATAGCCGAAGAGCCAGTGCTGTCTGCATTTGCAGGCATTTCTGTGGACATGTGGCAGGCATGCCTAGACACCTGAGTGCACAGAACGCTGTTTACCTTCCCACCAAAGTGGTACCTATTTATCTACTTTCAATTTCTTGCTTTCGAACTGCTAGGTTGGCATGAGCTGGAACAGAGACGGACGCTCATTCCGTCCTGCAGTATTCGGGAATCGAACTGCTGACCTTCCGCCTCCAAGTCAGCATCTTAACCACTTGAGCCACTGCAGAATAAGGAGGTACCTCTTATTTACTTGGTATCTAGCCCTCATTAGAATTAACTGCACCAGTGCAGTGCAGATAATAATGCCAACGACAGCTACTGTCGGACAAAATGTACATAATATCCATAAAAAGAAAACAGAAGAAAACTAAATAAAAACCCAAAGAATTATGGTACCTTTAAGACTAATGCAGTTATTATTGAAATTATTTAAGTCTACTTCTTCTTTGGATAGATGTAATCCATGAAAGCTCTCACACAAATGTATCTCTCTCTCTCTCTCTTTTTGTGTGTGGAAACAGACTAATATGACTGACTCTTTGATAGTATACCGAGGGTCTACTAAAAATGTCTTCCTAAGTCTGTGTCTGACCAGGTTATCCTGCTATGGTAATAGAGTAGATCATACTGCTAGTGACTCAACATTGAGTGTCAGGTGGTGGTTAACTAGCCTGATAACCCTGAGGATTAGCATCCTTGGGTCCGGAAGTCCACAGGGAAGAGTGATGGTCCCCAAGTGGATGAAACCCACTTGAATCCATCTTGACGGAAGGCAGCAGCTTCATCGATACTGGCCTGAGACCGATGAGGACTTTGTGTGCCAAAAGGGCCTAGAACCAGAAAGTGACTCATGGAACTGGATCAGTAGTATGGGGGATCATGTTGCGCTGTGGAAGGCAGATTAAAGGCCACTTAATTATATTCTCAGGACAGTCTTCATTGCTGATTGCCATGAGGATTGCCAATATTCGGATTCAGATATGGCAGAAGAAGAAGAAGAAGAAGAAGAAGAAGAAGAAGAAGAAGAAGAAGAAGAAGAAGAAGAAGAAGAAGAAGAAGAAGAAGAAGAAGTCGTCACAGAGGGTAAAATGGTAGCTCTTCAGATATTGATGAACAATTAATCCTCTTCTCTCCCACCAATGGCCAGGCATGCTGGGACTGCTGGAAAGTGAACTCCAAGAAGACCTGGTTCTCCAACCCTGCCCTATATTGGGGTGTATTGCAGAAGAGGAGGAAATTCCCTGTAACACATGGCAAAGCATGCATCACTGAGTCAGTTGACTTATTCTGTGCCCTCCAGGGACTTTTACCATAGCGAAACCTTGTTCACCGTTGGCTTCGCTCTCTCTTAATGGCATACACGGTCTGAAAGATTTTGGCTTATTGTTTTGACAGGAAATCCTTTCTGATCTGGAGTCTACATGCCCACTTTCAGTCTTCCAAATGTATGTTCTTTCATTCCTCACTCACTTAATCTTGGATAGTCCACTGTCACTTAGGATTTTGTTCACACCAATGACTCTCTGTTGCTTGGTTTTTCTGTCAGCTTTACATGCAGAGGAAGGATTTCCACAGCCCTTTCCTTCTCAGGTGTTGACACGCTTTTTCATATCGCTATTGCTGAGAATCCACGTGAGCTCTCTCCCAGATCGTTGCATGCTTGTTTTCTCAGGGATGTTCTAGTACTATTAAAGTGCTGGCATGCAACAGGCTTTTAGAAACGCGCCTTTCGCTTGTAGCACAATGCTTTACAGATGCAAGTGGACTGTGTGCCCTGAATCTGATCCTGAAGCTTCAGGTGTGTTGGTGTGCCTCTGTCTTCCTCTGATACCTGACCGATTCTTCCCACCATCACCTGTTTCAGAATGCTGCCCTTTCACTATGGAATTCCGGGAATTGCAACTGTAGAGTCTAATTATAATTTCCAGGAAAGAGAAAAGGCTGAGATAATAAAAATAAATGAAATCGACAACATCCATGCCAGTTGCAAGCACACGCACGCATGCACACACACACACACGTGTGTGTGTGTGTCTGTGTGTGTGTGTGTGTGTGTGTGTGTGTGTGTGTGTGTGTGTGTGTGTGTGTGTGTGTGTGTGTTTGTAACTGTGGAAAACAGCAGAGGTGGAAGAGAGATAAAGTTAGCAAATGTCATTTTAAAATTAAAACTAGGTAGTGTGTGCTCTAGAGATTGTACTCTGATTCTCCTTTGATGGGAAACTGGTGAAATACACAAATACCTGTATTGTCTTTGTTCATCTGTAAAGCTGAGCAGGCCAGTTTTAAAGGTGGGAACTGAGGCAAAATGGTAAGTGTGAGAGATGGCTGGTTCCAAGCATCACTGTAGTTAGAGAGAGAGCAATACACGAATGCACCTCGCCCCATATCACTCCCTTTCATTTCTTCTATGGTGCCAGATTTTTTTTTTGAGAAATTATTATTTTTACATGCCCTCAGACAGCTTTGGGGGCCAGATGGCCATTTTGTCCTTCCACCACCACATAGTGCTTCCAGGTGTCATGGAAGCGGGGGGGGGGGCACATGCAATGGCACCATGGGCTGGATCCGGCCCATGAGCCACAGGTTGAGAATTTCTGGATTACAGTGCCCAGACTCTCCAACCTAGTGTTGCCGTGGGGGGGGGGGGGGGAGATGTTATAGTTTGCATGGTGAGTGGAAATAGAATTACCATCCTGTAGAAAGCTCTCTCTCTCTCTCTCTGTATCTCATTCAGTCTTGTTCTTCTCTTGTAGGGATGGAGAAGGATGCTGAACACCTAATTCTTATGCTGAAGAGCATTCTGTTGCCATTATTTTTACATTTATTTTAGATTGTAAGCTGTTTTGGCAGGCACTTATCTTGTTTTCATTTCTAGTACCATACTTCATACAATTTTAAGCACTTAACAAATACAGTAAACAACATACCCTTGCAGCAGAAAAGCCTTGCAAAGAGAGTCTCTCCTCTTCTGAGTGGGAAATAGGGATGAGAGGATGAGCTGAGCCCAAGACAGACTTCAGGAACAGAAGGCAAAACTCTTGGCCCAAGCTTCAGACATGCAGGGCTACAGAATAGAAAAGGCAAGGGTTAATTAATGATCACCCCCAACTGCTTCTGCTTGTGTTTTCCTAGAATAGCAACAGTCCTTACAAATTCCACCAAAGGAAAAATGGGAACTAACAATGTTAATTTAAGTATGCCTGTTTATTACATTTTTGTGGTTTAGTAAAGGTATTGCTCGGGCCTGAGTTGGATAATATTAAATTTGTTGCTATGTGCCATCAAGCTACTTCCAAAAATCTATGGCAATCCTGATATAGTGTTTATTGGGAGATTTTGGTTATTATTCTTAGTTGGCAGAGCAGAAGAGTAGCGTGCCTTGGCTGGGCACCGTATAAAAATTTGTTTGGGGGCCCTTAGGAAGGGTAAAGATTTGTTTTGCTTACGCACGTTGGGGGCCCCCGTGGCCCGGGCCCCCCGTATAATTGATACGGCAGATACAGCGGTAGCTACGCCTCTGTGGCAGAGTATGAGGTAGAATAGGGGTTCCCAACCTACGGCCCATGGGCCGTCTCTGGCCCATGGCACCATTTCATGTGGCCCATGCTGCTGCTGCAGCACCCAGAAATGGAAGCGGATGCATTTACGTCAGCTGTAAAATGGCCCACGCATATGTAAACAGACCCATGGCTGTTGCAAACACGGAAGTGGGTGCATTTATGACAGCCGTAAATGCACCTGCTTCCGCTTCCAGAGGGCGTGGTCTGGCCCGCTCAGCTGTCCGGGGATGTGGGCAAGCCTACAGCGTAAAATGGTTGTGAACTCCTGAGTTAGAAAAAGGCAACAGAAGCACAGAGAGATTATCCACATTTCATCACTGCCCTCACCCACGCACCTTCCGGTTCCCCCAAACAAACTAGCATTCCCTGTGGCAATGTATGGTTGTGAGAGCTGGACCATTAGGAAAGCGGAGCGCAGAAAAATAGACGCCTTTGAGATGTGGTGTTGGAGGAGAGTTTTGAGAGTACCCTGGACAGCGAGGAGAACAAATAGGTCAATCTTAGAAGAAATCAAACCTGACTGCTCCTTAGAAGGTCAAATAATAAAGATGAAGCTAAAGTACTTTGGACATCAAATGAGAAGAGAGGATTCACTTGAGAAAGCCTTGATGCTTGGAAGGGTCGAGGGCAAAAGAAGAAGGGGACAGCCCAAGATGAGATGGCTAGATGGTATTGTGGAGATAATGGGCACAGAGCTGAGCGAGTTGAGGGGGATGGTGGAGGACAGGAGTGCCTAGAGGACAGTGGTCCATGGGGTCGCAGAGGGTCGGAATCGACTGTGCGACTGAACAACAACAACAAAACTGTCAAAATGCAGTTCCTTTCACCTGACCCAGTGTGAGAAAGACTAGCCAGCAAAACAAGGTTGCCATTACCAGGATACGCCCAATTGTGGTTTAAAAAATACCACAATTTTCTAGGAGGCTCTTTCTGTGTACCCCATAAAATCACTCTAAAAACATTTAAAGTAGCAATAGGTGTAATTACTTACAGTTACCACTTGTAGTTACAGCAAGAAGGGGGAAATGAGGGGAAAGTAGACTTGCCAGCATATGGAAGCCCCTCCATACTTGTGGTTTGGAGGAAAGTCAGAGGAAGAAAAAGAACTATCAACAAAACAATGGAAGCAACAAAACAAACAGGAAAATGGGGCAGGGCTTATTTCAAATGCCAGAGGCAAGAAAAGAACCTTACCATCAAGTTAGTGACAAAGGACAATCTCACTGATATCTAGCATTAGTGCATGCAGGATTTCAATTATAGTAAAACCTCATATAACACTAAAACCTGGTTCCACAAGTCTTGGTGTTATATGATTTTTAGTGTTATCTGATGCATGTTAAAATCCTATGGGATCCATAGAGATACATTGTAACCACACAGGCTTTAGCGGTTGTTATCTGAAGCATCCCATAGGATCTTAATGTTATCTGATGCAATTCTTCCCCCCAGATTCCTTAATGTTATGCGATTTTAGTGTTATTCGATACTAATGTTATATGAGGTATTACTGGTATCTTGACACTTTTTGAGGTACTGTATGTGAGATATATGTTCAATGATTGGGTTACCACTGCTTTCCCTCCAATCCGTTTCCATGGATAACAGATCTCAAACCTGGTCTTTCAGGGAAAGAGTAATCCCACCCAATGACCTTGCTCAGTAGCTTCATGTAGATGTAAAGCAGCATAACTGAGATAACACCATATTGCTGTACCCATATGATTGAAGTCACCTGGTCCATGAGGGAGGAAGAATCAGAGCAAGTCCAGGGCTGACCCCTGCTCCCCAATTCCTAACCTCACTAACCAGTCAGATACTGTGGTCCACAATATCAAAAGCCATTGAAAGCTCCAAGAGGAGAAACAGGGACATATTACCCATGTTAAGCCTCTCAGAGGAGGTCATATCGCTGGTTGACCAATGCTGTCCTCACCTCATGCTGCAGCCAACTGAAGAAACTTGTTTCCCATATAGTTTTCCCATATAGTTTTGAAATTTTTATGAAACTTGCAAAAACATTCTTGCTATGCTCAACATTTGGAAACTATGAATTGAATTAAGTTAATACTTGCTGTTGTTTCTTTACTCTTAGTGATCTAAACCACCTTATAATACTGGTTGTGTATAGTGGATTCTTCTTCTTCTTCAGCTGGCATATCCATTCTGGATATTGGCTGCCATCATGGCAATAGTCTTCCTGTTCTTAACAGTTCATCTGAGGACATGCCACCCCAGTCTCTCAGGTTCTTCAGCCATGAAGTCTGTCTATGTCCAGGGCCTCTCTTCTCAGATATCTTTCCTTGCAGAGCAAGTTGGAGTAATCTATATTTTATGTTGTTCCTCATGATATGGCCAAGGTATTGGAGCTTTCTTTGCTTGATGGTCTTAAAGAGTTCTTTTTCTTTATCCACCCAGTGCAATACTTCTACATTAGTCACATGATCAACCTATTATATCCTTAGCAGCCATCTGTAAATCCACATTTCAAAAGCTTCAGTTCTCTTTTCAGATGCTTCATTTATTTATTTATTTTTATTATCCTGCCCCAATCAGGCGAACCCGACCCTAGGTGGCTTTAGTCAATATCCAAGCTTCAGCTCCATATATCAACACTGGGAATACGTAACATCTCACTATCCGGATCTTTGTAGCGAGAGTTAGATCTCTACAGCATAACAAATGTCACATTTTTATGATGGTGGATCTTGCTTTATCTATTCATATTTTAATCTCTACCTCAGGATCCCAATTTTCAATTAACACAGTGGATAGGATAATATATTACCAAAAATGTACCAACTGAATGTACTGCAGTGCAGAAGCAGATAAGCGGCCACTATTTTTATTTTATTTTTTATTTATTTAGATTTATTATCCCGCCCTAATCAGGCGAACCTGACTCTAGGCGGCTTACAGAAAATTCATAAATTAAAACCTTGAGGTTCATAAATTACTTAAAAGTCAATTAAAAAAGAATTAAACCATGAATTTATAAAAATCTAAAAGATTTAAAAAGGTTAAAAGGTTTAAAAAGATTTTAAAAGTTTAAAAGAGTGAGGGAGGGGTGGCTGTCCCATCATATCAGCCACCCAACATGGGACCCCATGTTCCTGGACCCCCACACCTGCCCTGCCAGCCAGGTTTTTAGGCCCTTCTGAAAGGGCAGGAGCTCTGCCTGTAGGCGTAACTCAGTTGGCAGGAGGTTCCAAAGGGCCGGGGCGGCCACGGAGAAGGCCCTCCTCCTGGTGCTAGAGAGATGCGCCTCTCTAGCCGATGGAATGATAAGAGAGCCTCTCCGATCCGCCCTGGTGGGACGGACAGATGTCCTTGGGACGATGCGGTCTCTTAAGTATCCTGGCCCACTACCATGTAGGGCTTTAAAGGTAATAACCAGCACCTTGAATTGCACCCGGAGACATACTGGCAACCAGTGCAGCTCCCGAAGCAGTGGTGAGGCACGAGCATAACGCCCGCACCCCATCACTACCCGAGCAGCCGCATTCTGGACCAGCTGCAGCCTCCGAATGGTCACCAAGGGCAGCCCCATGTAGAGCGCATTACAGTAATCAAGTCTGGAGGTGACCAAAGCATGTGTGATCATGAGCAAGGAATCCCGGTCTAGGAGTGGGCGTAGCTGGCGTATTACACGAAGTTGTGCAAAAGCCCTCCTGGCCACGGCTGCCACCTGCTCCTCGAGCAGTAGTCGTGAGTCCAAGAGGACCCCCAGATTACGCACCAGGTCTGTTTGGGGCAAAACTGCCCCATCCAGAACCAAAGATGGTAACTCCCGAGATAGCGCAGGACCCCTTACCCATAGCCACTCAGTCTTGCCGGGATTCAGTTGTAGCCCGTTGTCCCCCATCCAGACCCTGACAGCCTCCAGGCACCTGGAGAGGACTTCCACTGCATCAATTGGATCTCCAATTGGATCTCCTATTACCCATATGCGGAGAGAACATTCCACCAGGGCATTTGATCTGTGAGAGCAAGTATTATTGAAATCTTTGCCCAGTATGGAAGGTGCAAAAACATACCAGGGGGCTTTTATACAGCCAGGTAGCGGCCCTCTAGTTACCAAGAACCTCTCTTTATAGAGACAGTGTGCCTCTAAACACAAGGTGTTGGGAGATTGTGCTAGCTTCAAGTCTGACTTTTGTGCACCTGGCCAACAGATGTTTGGCTGCTGTTGAAGTAAGAATGCTGAATTAGTTATCTGTCCATTTGTTCATCCATAAGAGTGAGGCACAAGAGCCTGGAAATCCTTGGATGCTGTTGGACTCCAGTTTCAATCAGCCTCCTAGACAATATGGGCCAAGGGTGATGTCCAAGAATATCTAGAGGACCACAGGCTGCCACCTTTTTGCCCTAAGGCACAGGCTGGGCCTGTGGGTTTTCTTAAGAGGCCAGAGGCTACCTCCTTTTCTCTCATGCCTCACCACATTCATTCTTATTTTCCTTTCAACCCCGTCTGCCTTCTGCTCTGAGAAATTTCTTCTTTCTGAAACACTCCTTCAAACCTCCAGCCCTCTCTGCCCCTCCATTTCATTTACATGCTCTTAGTAGCTACAACTGGATATGCGTGTGTGTAAACATGTGCTTTGTTCATGATTATACCATATTAGCTGGCCTTGACAGACTTTCAAGAGAAGGATGCAGAAGACAGCTTACAAGTTTGTCCTTTGAATTAAAAATGAGTCTATCTACACTTTCTCACCCAACTGATCCATTGATCAGTCCTGCCCTTCACTCTTCACCCTTTCTTCATCCTCCTAGCCTAGTTGCTATGGAAGCTATCCTTGCTAAAATTAGAAGTACAGAAACCTTCCTCTTCTTTCCATGTGGCCATCCAACATCAGCTTGGTCAGATGCATGTGAAGAAATAGGCTTATCCAAAGCTTACTTCTGTTCAGATTCTCTTCCCTTTAGAGGACATGTTTTCAACCTGATGCCCTCCAACCAGATGTGTTAGACTACATCTCTCATCCTCACATGAGACAACATGGTAATGCTGGCTAGAGTGAATGGTGCCTAACATGGTACTCTGGAGGGCACCAAGTTAGGGAAGATGGCCCTCAATTAAGACATAGTTTGCTTGAAGTCTCTATCATTTTGGTGATGGTCAGCCTTTGAAGAGCAACCCAAAACAGCAGCTTAAGATGAGGTATTTCCAATAAGAACAAAAAGGCAGGGTAAGCCCCCCTCTTCAATAAATAACTTTGTGTAAATTAATGGTTATGAAGTTGGATGTAAAAATTATGCAGAATAGAATGGGTTGGGCTGGAATGAGAAGAGGAGCAGGTGGTTGGGGAAGCTTTTGAAAGTATAATTGAGTTAATGGAAGCTTAGCAAGTGCACCATTTTGGGAGGAGGAGTAATTGGCTTCTTTTGTCACTTGTGTCCATTTACAAACTTAGCTTTTCTTTTCTTTATTGATTTTTCCCTTAACAAAGTGAGGCACTTAAAGGCAATTTCTGAAAGCCCCAAATGATTAATAAAACCCCATTTCCCTCTCTCATTAAAACAAAGGAATTAGATGCTACCACTTGATTTGTTTAACAATCCTGCAAAAACTTCACGGAAGCTGTTAACAATGGCTGGTTCTTTGCTGTAGATGTAATGGATCAAAGATCTTTATTTTCATTTCATTTCATTTTTTAAATCAGTCTTCAGAAGGAGAGAGACGGTTCTCTCTGCTAAGAGTAAAGTGAAAATGATATCAAGGTCCAGTTTCCTACTTGGCAGAGAACTGCATACTATTAGGCAGGAACATCTGGGAATAGTTCTCTATTTAAAGACACCCTCTGGCTGAGGAGTGGCACCACTGACCCCTGTTTAAGACCAAGACACTGAAGAATGAAGGCCACACATAGGCCACCCAGAGCCACCACCTCAATCTCAGGCAACGAAACATACAGGCCACCTGGTCACCGTCTTCTGCCCACTATGGTAGATGTATTGTATGCTCATTTAGTAACCATTGAATGGTGGCTCAAGTGGTTAAGACACTGAACTCGCTGACTGGAAGGTCGGAGTCCAATTCCCGGGTACTGTAGAAAGAAGAGTCTTTGCCTAACTAATAGCTCTTTCTGAGGCATCCCACCTTAAGTGGAAAAGGTGTGCCTGAATAGAGGCCACCTAGAATTATTTATCAGGCCAAAGAGATAAGTTGTTCATGTCCAAAAGCATGAAGAGAAATAAAGTTACTTATTTGTGCACCTAATCTGTAGAGACTGCTTTTCCAAATAATGTAGCTTGAGAGACGATACCTAGAAGGGGTGGAGAGAAGAGAAACAAATATCCCTAAAGGTATCAAAAATCCATTTTCTCAACACAAAGGAAAACAGCAGTAAGATGAGTGGCGCATTGGGCCTATGTTCTCCCCTGGGACATTTCCACAATGAAGCCTGGGAACTGAAGCAGCACAAAGGATCACTTTTAAGTGTCCATCTTCGCAGAGAAGATGGGGAGCCTCTGCCCCACGAAGGATGTGTGAAGTATTCCAAGCCAGGTGCCTTGCTGCCTTTCATCCCACAACGCCTGAAGCCTTTGGCGGCACATGCCAGGGTGTGGAAGTGATAGAGAAAAAACATGGGAGTATAACATAAGGATGTTAAACTGAACTGGATGCAAGAGAAATTAGATGTGAAACTTCTGCTTAAACAGTGGAATGGGACTTCTGCATCTAAAAAAATTGGCTGGGAGAAGGAAGACGTCAAGAAGTCTGTAAACTATGTTGGTTTATTAAAAGGTATGCGTGGAGGAAGATCTAACATAAAATAGATTGACTTAGTAAAGGAAGCCACAGCTTTCAGCTTACGATATCTGAAGGGTTAGTAATATGACCTTTTGGAAGATATTAATTCATAGAGGCTCTGTAAGTTTAATGTGACTTGAAGAGGAGGAGGAGGAGCAGCAGCAGAAGGAGGAGAAGGAAGAGGAGGAGGAGAAGGAAGAGGAGGAGAAGAGGAGGAGAAGAAATGTAAGTTCCATGGAGCAAGAAAAAGTGAGCCAAGCTGAGTCTAGTATCGAGTGGAATAACTGAGGTGAAGAGGTACACAGAAAGTGCCCCTTCAAAGATTGGGCATACACATACCCTGGGCAACAGCAGCCTTGTTGTGCTGCTAATCTTTCTCACAGTAGGTCAGGAACTGCGGAATGAATTCACCAAAAGGTGGCTTTGTTTTGGCAGTTTAAAGTCTGACCAAGGTACAAAAGGAGGAGGAGACTGAGGTGAAGGAACTGTTTCTGTCAACAGAATGGGAAAATAGGGCTACCACCACCACCATCATTTTCCAGTCTCTCATTGCACAACAAAAACGTAGCCAATAACCCTCCAGATGTTGTTTGACTGCAAACCCTACCATTGATTATGCTGACTGATGTTGATGAGAGCTGTAGTCCAAACTGTGTGCGTGTGTGTGTGTGTGTGTGTGTCATTCTTTGTTTTTCAGGGAAAGGAGAGGACAATGCAGCTGAGGTCGTGACAGTGCATCAAGGTCCAGCAATTGCTGAGGCCCCAGTGAAGGCATGAAATGTGATGTGCGTTGCAAGCTGCTTCCCTGTAGCTCCCTAATTTATGTATTTCTATGCTGAGTTATCTCCTACTTTTCTTTCAGCTGGAGATGAGGACTTTGTGTGCCCAAAGGACTCAGGACCAGAAAGTGACTGGCGGAACTGGATCAGTGGTACAGGTGTCATACTGCGATGCGGAAGGCAAATGGAAGACCACTCCATTATATTCTCAAGACAGTCTTCATGGCTGATCACCATGAGGATCACCAATATTCAGATTCAGATATGGCAGGAGGAGGAAGGGATGACGTATAGGCCTTGTTCCCTTCTAGCTTCATCTTCCCAAAAAACCCTGTGAGGTAAATCAGGTTGAGGGAAGGTGACTGGCCCAAAATCACCCTGTGAGTTCCATCACTAGTTAAAGACTAGAACCTGATCACCCTAATCTCAGTCCATCACTCCCAGAGTGTTGACCACACAGACTTTCAGGCACTTCGCACAGCGCAGGAAAGCTTGTCCCCCTTCAGATATTGTTGGACTGCAGCATCCACTGCCTCTCACCCTTGCCGCTTGGGACTGAAGAGAATGGCAGCCCACCAACTCAGAGGGCTACAGGCCAAGCCTGCACATGTTGTTTTTCATCACAACAACCGGAATGCCTGGCCATGGTAGTGCAAAACAACTCTCCCAAGTGATGATTACAGGCTGCTATGGCACACTGACCAATAACAGACCTGCTGCCACAGCAAAGATTTTGAAAGTGGGTTGCAGCAGTCTTTGATCCTGACTACTTTGGCAAGTCACCGTAATGGTGGTGACAGCGGCCAAGTTAATTCACATTTCACCACCTTGAAAGAAGGGTGTGGATTGTTCATGATCTGGGCAATCCTGACTATGAATAGGATGAGTGTTATCATGCTCTTCTTCAAAAGCCCTTTCATGGAAAGTAGTAGAGTAAGGAGAGTTGAGTCTTGACAGAATCTGGTTGCCCGTGTTAGGCGCAGAGCCTGCTTTGCAGTTTCCTGACTTTTTGGACTTTTGTGACTTAACGTATAGAACACAATATATTTTGGTCACATGGTAACATAACACGTAGTTAGCAATCCTACTCAAGGCCAATTCTCTGCATCGAGTGGTCTTCCATACTTCCTCTTATGGTAGGCTCTCTAGCAGTAATGTCGCATGGATTTCAGCCGCCCGGGGCTTAAGCCAAATTTGCCACCCCCTGGTGGATGCTGCCACTCGCTCCCACTAGGACTTCTGGGAATTGTAGTCCAAAAACACCCATAGCTCAAAATGTGCTGCTCGGGGCCAGCCGCCCCCCTGCCCCCTCCCCCCACGCGACACCACTGCTCTCTAGGACAGAGAATAACACATTCAAGCAGCCTTCCTTGGGAGGCTGCCTGGCATGGTTTTCAAGAAAGTTCCCAGTGCTTCTCACCCTGACTTGACTTGCTGGGAGGTCTCTGCCATAGACCACAATTCCATGCTTAGCTGGAGTTGCTGGAGTCTGGCACTCAACACAAATGTTACAAGCAGGGAAGGGTTGTTGAGCTGCCACTGGAGCAGTGGGGTTATAGGAGCCCAGCTTCATCTGAAGCATGGGGCGCATTTATCCGGTAGCTTGGGGCTGATTAGTTGCAGGTGAGCCCGCGGCACGTGGTTTGGCTTGCAGTGAGATTTAGGAAGCGGTGATTGGAAACACATTGCTGGCAGAGCAGACAGGCTCGTTTGGCAAGGGTGTGATGCAGCTAATGCTCAGGGCAGGAAGTGCTATGAGAATCATGGGGTAAGTCCAAAGCACAGATCAACCATTCCAGTCTCTTGCCCTGGAGCTCAAACGCACTGGCCAAGCCCTTTCAGGCAAGAACACAAGCCTGACTCAGGGGTATAGCAAAATAAAAAAAAACATCCTTGCACGGGCAAGGGTGTGCATTCTTTCCCCTTTCTGACATGGCTGGGATTAAAAAATCCTATGATCCCTAACAATTCACAATGCTACCCTGGCCTGGTGGGGATAAGAGTCCAGCAACATCTGGAGCATTGCCAGTCCTCCAGACTTGCTACTTTTAAAGGCTTAAGTTAGTATAACAGACCATGATTAAAATCCTATATACAGCAAAGATAGTCACTCTGCATGTTAGTTGAGAATTCCTAGTTCAAGACTCATTCAGAAAGTCCTCAACTGGCCTTTTAACACACCTTCAGTCTGACAAATTGAAACAATGACGGGGATAGACCTACTCACAGGTTGGTTGGAGGAATTACTCAGGGAATGTACCTGAAAGCCCTAAAACAGTGATGGCAAACCTATGGCATGTGTGCCAGAAGTGGCACTCAGAGCCCTCTCTGTGGCCACCCATGCAGTCACCCCAGCACAGAGTTTGTCCCACCCCTCTGCCCAGCAGCCCAATGGGAGTGTTTCCTCCCTTCCCCAGCACAGAGTTGACCCACCCCTCTGCCCAGTAGCCCAATGGGAATGTTTCCTCCCTCACCCCAGCAAAGAGTCCACCCTGCCCCTCTGCCCAGCAGCCGAATGGGAGCGTTTCCTTCCTCCCCTGTTGCTGTGTTGGCTCTTTGCAATAAATAAGTGGGTTGTGGGTTGTAGTTTGGGCACTCGGTCTCTAAAAGGTTCGCCATCAGTGCCCTAAAAGGCTCAAAAGCACTTTGCAAATGCTACTTATGATTGCAGTAAAGGGAAAGGCAGCAAGAAACCCAGCGTGAGAGTGGCAAATCACACATGAAGGGAAAGGTTCATTTCCTGCTATTACAGTTGTTTTCTTCCATGAACGCCAGGGTCCCCCTAAAACTCTGTAGCTGAATAATCAGACTTGCACATGGAGCCTCTATTTGCCTCTCAATGGCCAGTTACAAAACAAAAGCAAGCTAAATTGCAATGTGAGGAGGGAGGTAAACTTGTACTAGTTAAAATGGAAGTTGTCTTTTAACAGAGCTTCACTTCTAATTACATGGTATGTGTACCCAGAGTCCCTCCTAACAAGAAGACTCCCAAACCCTGAGCATATGATACACAATGGATCTTTCAACCTCATCTCAGCTCTATTCCTGGTAGACCCTGGCTTCTAGAGCCAAGGACCAGCAACCTGTGCTGCTTGCATAAACAACTCCCCCCCCCCCCAATGGATCTAATGTGGGGATGCCCATATGCAGACCTAAGTCTATATACAGCTAATATATGTATATTCATGGGGGAGAAAGGGGGCATTTGCCTCAAATCCTAAATACATTTATTATTTTAATATACACAAATAAAAGCACTGTGTGAGGTGTTGTGTAGCATATTTACCAATAAAACTGTGAATTCCTGCTGACTTCTTTGCATCTAGCCTCCTGCATTTCATCCCTGGAAGACAATTCATGTGGATCTCTTTCTTAAGAGACAAGGTGGAGGTTAGTGGTATTAATCAGATACTGGGTCTCAAGATATTGGTTAATAAAGACTCAGTAGGTGGGAATGAGCATTCAGCTTTTCCCTGCTGTAGCTGCAGGTGCAAACACAAATACCCATCTGTTGGCAGTTCTCAATCTGTTCTCTCCAGGAAACTTCTTGGGAGCACCATTTGGGTGGCATCTTGAGAGATATTACCAGAGAGCATCAGTAGCTGTTTAATCCATGCCCTACCTGCCAGTTCTTCCCTCCCAATTCTCTCAGGGCCATTCTTGGCTTGTTTGCCTCTAGACAAGTTAATACCTACCTGGGCAGCATAGTCAATGGACTGGTTTGGACCAGTTCCATAGCTTTGGGTGGGTGGAATAAATCTCTCTCTCACACTCACAGGGTGTGAATTAGACAAGACTATCCCTTGTGTATTGACATTCTGGCATCCAAGGCAATAATAAAATCCCACAAGGATCTCTTTCTTTACATGGGAGAAAAAGTACAATGATAATACATTCAATTCTGTAAAATAAAAAAAAAACTCTCCAGTTTATGAATGTGGGGTATTGTACTTCTGTATCCAAAATTGAAAACACCAAGAAATGATCCAAAATTGCTGCACAATATCATGCGCATTTTGCCAGCAGGAAAAAGAATGGCAAGCTTGCCAAGCTTTACACAGCAAAGCCCAGCCTGAATACTGACAACACCAATGACAGTAGTCCAGATGATCTATAGCAGGGATTCTCAACCTGCGGCCAGTGGGCCGGATGCAGCCTGTGGCACCATTTCATGCCCTCCCCCCACATCCTCCACCACACCAGTAAATGCCATGCGGTGGAGGAAGGGCAAAATGGCCATCAGGCCCCTGAAGCTCTCTGAGGGAGCGTGACCCGGCCCCCAGCTTAAAAAGGTTGACAACTTGTGATCTATATAATACCCTTCTTGTACTCATTATCATTCACAACTGTCAAAAAACAGCTTATGGCATTGCTTTGTGTTTGGCTGAGGAATGGTTAATAGATGAAAAAAGGAGTTTGCTTCTGGAAGTTTCCCTTGCTTTGGACTCTTTATGTGGATGACACTATTAGCTGTGTAAATATAGACCAGTGGTGGTGAACCAATGGCATGCATGTCAAAGGGGGCACTCCGAGCCCTCTCTGGGCATACGTGCCATCACCCCAGCAGAATTGACTCTTCTCAGCAGCCCAATGGGAGTGTTTCCTCTCTTTCCTCAGCATAGAGTTCACCCTGACCCTCTGCCCAACAGCCCAATGGGAGCACTTCCTCCCTCCTCCCAGCACAAGTCCACCCCATCCCTCTACCCAACAGACCAATGAGAGTGCTTCCTCCCTCCCCCCAGCACAGAGTTTGCCTATCCCAGGGTTCCTCAAACTTGGCTCTCCAGATGTTCTTGGACTTCAACTCCCAGAAGCCCTGATCAGCAGGAGTGCTGCCTTGGGGCTGGGAATTGAAGTCCAAGAACACCTGGAGAGCCACGTTTGCTGACCCCTGGCCTATCCCATCTGTCTGGGCACTCAGTCTCTAAATGGCTCACCATCACTGATACAGATGATTCATTGGTTTACTGCCATTGGTGGACAAGTAGGCAAAGAGATTAGGGACAGAGCTAATCACCCTCAAGAAAGATGCTGGCTAAAGTCTCAAGGAATTGCTATGTTTCTGGGGGTGGGGCAGGGGGGAGGGCAGGCAAGGGGCAAATTTCAGGGCCAGTGATGCCAAAAGCAAGGAAAACCTGGTTTTATTCGCAGCTGTGTTAGTCTGCTTCAGTGTGTATAACCAAAACCAAAACAAAAGAGCTGTGGTACCTTAAAAGCTATCAAACTCATTTCAATGTGAGTTTTTGTGGATTACAAGGAAGCAGGATTTGTTGCTCGCTGAAGAAAAAAATAGCAGAAGTGCATTGTTATCCACTAAAATGCACACTGAATTCAATGTTAGCCTTTAATGTGGCCACAGCACTTTTGCTTTCATTTTGGTTTTATTGTGTATGTGGCTTCAACTCTTGAGCATCCATCTCATCCCACTCCTATCTGGCACCAGAGCACCATTGCATAGCATGAACATCTTTGTTTCTATGTTTAATGCTAGTTTAGATAGAGGTAGTGCAGAAAATCCACACTGTCTTGATCTGTCTTGTGCACCTACATCTACAGACATAGTATTTTGCTGAAGAAAGCTACCCTTTTGTGACTTCACAAGGATTCACCCTCTGGTTTCAAAATTTGGCCCTGAAGTCTCATTGGAAGAAGAAACAGCTTGTCTGTTCACCTTAATTGAGCACATCCTCTCCACCAAATTTGGCTGCCTCATTTTTAAACCCACATGAGCTTCAGATTATCAATAAACAATTACACTTAGCAATTATACTTCTATGCTGCCCCATAGTGAGTAGTGCACTCTCTGGGTGGTTCACAAGTTTTTGCCCCCAACATGCTGGGGACTCATTTTACCAGCCTTGGAAGGATGGAAGGCTGAGTCAACCTCATCTCTGGTCAGGATCAAACTTACAATGTTCAGGTTGCAGTACAGTAGTTTAACCACTGTGCCACCAGGACCCCTGAAAGTGTGCTCTCCAGTTCTTTCTCCTCAATGAGAACTTGAGGAGAAAAACTAGGAAGTGGTTAGACCGGGCCTGACAGCAGATAAACAGGGATGGGGAATCTGTTGGGGGAAAAAGAGACCAAAGAAATAGATTCTCCACTTTGCTTATTTCCTTTTCGTTTTGGTAGCTTCCACCACTAAGTACCTGTTCTTGGCACCCATGCCCTCTAAAAAATATTTGCTGTGATAGTTTAGTTGTTGGCAAATGAAATGAATTAGTTGTCAACCTTGAGCAGATCTATCTTGGAATTAAAGGAGGGGAACTCAACAAGATAGAGGAGATAGTGAAATATGAAACCTGACCTAGGTTTTTCACAATCTGACATAGACCCTAAGGATCCATTTGCTCATCCTCAACTCTAGGACAAGATTCCCAGAAACATTGGAGGTGCAGGGATAATTGCTATTAAAATTAACTTGAAAATGGGATAAACAGTATAATTTCATAACACACAGGCAGACTCCCACTTATCACATCTTTCCTGCTGACAGGAATTCTCCAGGGTAGCTTCCAGTGGATTAAAGTAATTGAAAGCTTGAAGTGCTAGGTAGCACCAGGGCTTCTTCAGCACTTGGTACAGCCAAACTCTGATGGGAAAAGAAGGGGATAAATAGAAGAACAGATTGAGCATATTCTATCAGCTACAGGAGCAAACCAGTCCACTATCAATCCCCATTCCATTTGACCAATTGTAACCAACCCCAGGATCTCTCTACCTACCAGGATGCTCCCTTTTTTAGAATTGTATCTAGCTCTGTGCTTTCTCTTTTCCTTTGTGCATTCTGTCCTCCTCCTCCTCCTCCTCCTTCAAGTGCCATATCTGATTCTGAATATTGGCTATCTATCATCATGGCAATTAGCCATGAAGATTGCTCTGTGAATCATATAATCCAGTGACCTTCTGTTATCTGAAAAATTGTTACCTTTTAAATTTAGGTGAATGTCCCACAGGCAGGGTTGAATCAGGAACCAAAAGACCACATTAAATTGTGGGTTTAAATAGAAAGGAGATCATTGAACTGAAAGTACCATTCAAATTCAATAGAGACCACACACAAAATGAGCCCCAAACTTTTTAATAAACCACAGACAGTTGCTTGATGCAATTAGAGAAGTTTACTTAAAAAGCAAATAAGACAATAAGAAAACAATAAGCAAAATAAAACATTGGATAGAAAAAGAAAAACAAGAACTGTGAGGCAAATTAATCACCTCCATAACACATGGCCAATATGCTATGGGAAATTGCTATCACAGGGCAGAACCAGAAAGGAAGTTCTGCACCAGACAATGAGAGAAGCCAGCTTATATGGGCATTCAAATGGAGCAGAAAGGAGCTTGCACAAACACTATTGTTCCAAGGCATCACACTGGAGGGGAATGGGTCTGTTCCCACATTTGATTTGCTCAGAAGTGTCCACATGGAAGAGGAAAAGTCCACACCCAAACTTGGTTGGTCCAGGATGTCACATGGAGAAGTGGGAGGAGTTTTGCCATGTGGCCAGCATGGAGGCTGCTATGGGAGGAGTTGAGGTTAGTTACAAAAGTCCATATATGGTATTTCCCCCAAAACACACTCTTGATTGGAGGAATTCATCCAGAAGCCCAGCCCAAAGTGTCCTGGTTGTTTGTCATCCTTGCAGACAGCTGCAGAGAGCAAATTCCCTTAACAAAGAGGTTTCCTGATGGGCTTAAATGGCACTCATTGTCCTCTCTCTGGCCTCTCCAAACAGCCAGATTGCACCAATATCTCTGGCTTTAGTTCCTTTTCAATTTAACTTTCTAAGACATGAATCAAATTTAAAATGTTAGTTTTTACCTTCTTATATAGCAGTTTATAAGGAAGAACCAACACTCACCAAAATAATATTACCTAAATAATAATTACCCCATTTTATTCACCAAAATAATATTACCCCATTTTATTCAATCGTCCCCAAATAGAAAAACCCTACCTCTATTGTGTACACATATGCTAATTTCCTAACGTTCACTTCCCCATAAACAATAGAATTAGGCTTTAAGGCAAACAGAACATCAAGAGAGTCTTGAGAAGCTTTAGTGATGAATAGAACGTCCTTGACTGAGATCCTGCTTGCCCAAATATGGTCTGATTGTATGAAGAGGAAGTTAAGAGATTCTAGCTTGAATAGACAAGGATTGAACAGTTTAAAGTACATGAAAACATTTTTATTAATTTATTTGACGTTCTAGATATAACTGCTAATGAAATAAAATTAATCGGGAGCGAAAGGGTTAAGTCTGCTGTGTCTATTTGGCAGAAAGGAAAAAATGCATTTTAAACCAAACTGCAGTTTCCAGAGCCTTTTCACTACTGTCGAGGCTCTGCTTAAACAGAGAGAAGGGTGGAGCGGGACCCTTGACCATGGCCTTTTTAAATAGTAGTTTGAGATCTTTATAAATTTATTAAAAATCAACCCTTGCGGTTCTCTTACCTGCAAGTGAATCATGGTACAGTTTGGTGTTTGTGGACATGTAAGCCTAACTTTGACATGGAGGGCAAATGAAAATAAAGAGTAAAACATTTGTATTGAAAATAAAAATATTTAAAAAATAATAAAAGGGGCAATTTTTAGATATGGGGTAACACTTCCATTATGGTTGATTGTAAGCTGCCCAGAGTCACTTCGGTGAGGGGGCGGCAATAGAAATTGAATAAAATAAATAATAAATAAATTTGTCTTCCGCTTCACAGAGTGACACCTATACCATTAATCCATTTCCGGGAGTCACTTTCTGGTCCTGGGCCCTTTTGGCACCCAAAGTCATCTTCAGCCCCAGGCCAGTATTGATGAAGCTGCTGCCCTCCGTCAAGATGGATTCAAGTGGGATTTAATCCACTTGGGGACCAGCGCCCTTCCCTGTGGACTTTGGCACCCAAAGGCTGTTATGTCCTCAGGATTGTTAGGTTAGTTAACTGCTGCCTGACAATCGGCATTAAGTTGCTGGCAGTATGGTTTACTTTGTTACCATAGTAGGATAATCTGGCCAGACACACATCCTGTCCTGGACCTGGTAATTTATTCATTCATTGCCCAGTCCCCCAAAACTTCATTCATACAGTCAATTAACAAATTGCTCAGTAACATAGGTGACTTGGGTTGTACTCCCCCATCCCCAGGAGAGTGACTCTATTTAAACTTTATTTGTTCTAAAACTAAAAGGACAAACTCACCTGAGTGAGAGATAAATCATGGTGAAATTTGACTTACAGGTTGTAGAAAGTAGATTACTTTCTGTTAGATGTCATGGAGCTGGAGCAATCATAGCACTTAGGTACAGTACTTCTAATACAATCTCCCCTGATGAAGCTCAATAAAGAAAAACTATTTTTAAATTGGCTGACCCTTTTGTCAGTCACAAGAACCCCCCTCTTTTTCTGAAGATGGCCATGTATACAGTTGTCTGGCTGAAAACCTTTGTGGATTGGAAAGCTCTCCCTCCTTCAGAGCCAATTTTTGGAATACAAAAGGCCGGCAGGAATCTAAAGAGCGGAATAAAAACTGAGCAGATAATTCAGGGAGGTTGAGAGAGAAAACAAGCTGAATGGTCCAACTGAAGCAAAGCTGCATGAAGCTTCTGGTACATGAAGCTCAAGAACATCTAGTGAACTGGACTGGGAATCACTGCATCCAAATAAGAAAATCTGGATTCCAGGTAACAAAAATGTAAAACATTTGCACCCGTGATGGCTTTGCAAGTCTGGGGGCTGAAGTCCAAAACCAAGTGTTTCCTATTTTTGCTTGACACTGATGTTTTCATTTCAGTGGCCAATGTAGTGATGACTGGTGACTCTAATTCTAGAGGTGCTGTGGATTCTCTTTGGGTTGTCTGCCTCATACAGGAGTTAAGGACATAGGATTCAGCACCACAGGTAGCTCCCTGTAGAGGGCGGTCTAAAACTTGGAGTGGAACTGCAGCACATCTGAAATTGGCTCTAACAGCCACCACGAAGCAAAGGCCTGGAGCAAATATCCCAACCACCCAGTAAGTGTCTTCCATCATTTTTTAATTTATTTTATTTGCTATGGTAAATTCTGGCAATCTTTCCTGCTCAATCTCGCTGCTCTCCACCCCATCATCCCATTTCCAAATTTCTTTCTCTTCTTCTCAATCCCAATTTGCATATTCTGAGCAAGAACTCGTAACACCAGTGCTCCATGGCACTGATCCAGTCGCCTGTTACATGTGTGATGAAACACACACAATCTTCTTGGAGTTTAGCTGTTTGTGCTGTGTGTTTTTTGTTTTTGTTTGTTTTTTCTGACTGTAAGCCACCCTGAGTCGCCATGGCGAGTGGGCGGTGATATAAATCTAAATAAATAAATAAATTTTATTTATACACTGCCCCTCTGGAGAGAGAAAAAACCATCCCTACTCTGGGAGGATTACAACAGTAAAATAAAATAACATGCAAACAGACACTTAAAACCATAAAGGCAGAGGACATGTGCCCTCCGCCTGTACCTTGCCTAAGGGATCTGAAAGAAGATGGTGAGTCTGATATACTATCAAACCAAAAACAATTTTGGGTCCAGAAAACAACCAAACACATCATAATTAACCAAGGGAGGGGGTGAGGCAGGCATCCTTGAATGCCTATCTAAACAATGTTGATTTCAGACAGGTTTTTAAAATATCTAGAGAGAGGGCTTGATGCACTTCCACCCATAAACTCTTCCATGTGTGTGCCACAACTAAGAAGGTTTTCTTCCTAACTGGCACCTAGAACTGCATGCTCTGAGAGGACCAGATGCTCCAGAGACTTTCGGAAAGGTAATGAGATACCAAGCCATTTGGGGCTTTGCGTGTTAAAGTTCATACCTTGTACTTGATATGGTATACAATGGGGAACCGGGGGAGCTGGGCCAGGATTGCAGTAATATGATTACATTTTTCCACTCCAAAAATCAATCCAGCCACAGTATTCTAGACTCTTTGCAACATATGCGACAAGGGCAGGCTCTCATAGATAAGATCAACAGTTATAGTTCAACATAGGCAGATCCTGGAGGTCATGTAAAAATTTCTCTCACCTAGGTTAAAGTGGGACAAATCTGTATTTCCCCCAAAGAATGTCACAAAAAAGGAAGAATACTATCATTTACTGTATTGTACTTTTGTTATAGTTTAATGAAGCAATTTTCTCATGCCATTTGGTCATTACTCCTTCTAGAAGTTCTTCTTCTTTCATGTCCCGATCAAACCCTGGACTGCCGAAATGAAGCCACTTTCTTTGCTTTGTCATTGTCCAAACTCAAGTCCTCATTGGTGCATGTCTGCAGCAATTGGCAGACCAGTAAATGAAGCGGATTCTGTATCTCTCCACATTTACACCATATGTAATTGTCCGCCAGCAGCCCCCACTTGAGCATGTTGGTCTTGCATTTAGGGACCGGACTCCAACCCTCAGCCTATTCAGGGTCCTCCAAGTGATGTAGGGGAGGTTGAGTTCTTCAACCATATCCTCCTTTAATGACGTTCCTTGCCCAGTGAGCTCCTTCCTCCATCTTCTAATTTGGTTTTGCTCTTGTGTACCCTCAAGAATGTTTGTTCTTGCCATAAAGCTCTTCCTGGATCTGAGCTGGCGAACTTGAGGCTCATATCCATTCAGAGGGTGTCACGGGTCATTAAAGAGACATTTTGCATCCCATATCACAGCATGTATGGGCATGTAGTAGAAGCCTCAACCTCTGGACTCATCTACTTATGCATATAATTCACACACTTGCAAATAGATTTACAGTGTGTATATATTTGGACCAGTCATTAATGACATATAAAATAAAACAGACTAACACAGCTACTATTCCAAAGCATAAAAGAATAAGAATAAGGGGCTGTGGTGGCTCAATGGTTAAGAAGCTCAACTTGTTAGTTGGAAGGCCAACAAGTCGGCAGTTTGAGACCTGGGTATTTCATGATGGATTGAGTGCCCGCCTCTGTCCTAGCTCTTGCCAACCTAGCAGATCAAAAACAAGAAATTGCAAGTAGATAAATAGGGACCACTTTGGTGGGAAAAGATCTTGGGGACATAAAAGGAGCCTCATTCGGGCATCCCCGGAGCGGAGTTTCTCCAACAAAAATACTTTCAACCCAGAATAATTTCTAACATGAAATTATTATTATATAAAAGAAAGGTATACACATTTTTGTTGCACAAATACTGAATGCCATGAGGAATTCTGTGCCAGTATATTTAGAAACATACAGTATATTTTATGGATGAAATCTATCTAATTTTGTGGCAGCTATCAGTATGCCTATTGGCTGAAAAGACGACCTTTCCCCCACCAGACTCATTGTAAGTAGGCTACAACTATTCCCCAATGTTTTTACTATTACTCCTGGTCCCAGTCCTGATTTTAAGCCATTTGTGGACTTTTAAATTTTAAAAAAATGTAGAAGGAAGCAGCATGGTAGAGACATACAAAATTATGCATGATGGGTTAAAGTGCACAGAGAGAAGACTCTTTTCCTTCTGATAGACAATACTTGAACCCAGGATCAAGCTGAATTAAAGGTGATTCAAGAGGGGCAAACATAAAAGAGCATCTCTCCAAATGGTGTAGTAGTGTGGCATTAACTTTCAGAGGATTCTTGGTAGTTTTACGGTGTGTGTGTGTGTGTGATTAAAGCTATCAGTTGTTACTTGTTACACTAAGGTCATCCTTGCTTGAAAACCAGGCATATCTGACTCTAGGGTTCAGTGCTCATCTCCGTTTACATCCAAAGAGACAGTGCTGTCTGCATCTGCAGACGTTTCCCTAGCCCATCTGGCAGGCATGACTGGAGTGCATGGAACACTGTTACCTTCCCACCAAAGTGGTACCTATTTATCTACTTGCAATTTCTTGCTTTTAAACTGCTAGGTTGGCAGGAGCTGAGATAGAGATGAAAGCTCCAGAAACTAGAAACCCTGGTGGCACAATGGTTAAATTGCTGTTCTGCAGCCCAAACTACTGATGTAAGTTTGATCATGACAGCGATCAAGGTTGACCCAGGTTTGGTAAAATGAATAGCAAAAAATAAAAATAAAAATAAAAAAGAGCAAAAATTTACTGCGCATGCGCAGAAACTCAATCTGATGCATTGCGCATGCGTCAGATTGAGTTTCTGCGCATGCGCACTTTATTGGAGCCATTTTTGGCTCCAATTTTTTTTTTAAAAAGCCAGAGTCGGAGAGTCGGAGTCAGAGCCGCAGCTTTTAAGCGCGGCTCCGATGGCGGCCGTCAGAGGGCCGAGGTGCAGCGCGCGGAGCCGTAGCTGAGCTGGCGAAGGCAAGGAGCGGCTCGGCTGTGGAAGGCGAGGCGAGCGGGCGCAGCGAGGCAGCCCCAACTCCGAGCCCGAGGCCCTCCCCCCGGTCGCCGCTGGGGCTCCCTGCCTGGCTGCGCCAGCCCGGGCGGCGCTCTCCACCTCGACGCTGGGGTGGGAGTCCACCAGCTGCAGGACTAGCTCGCGCGCCCTGTCGTCCCGCAGGCGGCAGGTGATAGGTCAGCTCCAGGCGCGCTCCAGGTGGCTGCGCCAGCGTCGAGGTGGAGAGCGCTGCCCGGGCTGGCGCAGCCAGGCAGGGAGCCCCCGCGGCGACCGGGGGGAGGGCCTCGCTCGGGGCTGCCTCGCTGCGCCCGCTCGCCTTCCACATCCGCCCCTTGCCTTCGCCGTGCGCGGCGAGGGAGCAATCGTTCACGATGGCGGCAGCAGCGGCGGTGACAGCAGCGGCGGAGGAAGAAGAGGCCCCAGGATTAAGGTAAGTGAGGTTTTTGTGTTTCGGGTGGATGGGTGGGTGGGTTGAGGTGTGTGTGGGTTTTTTTTTTTTTACATTTTAATTCTATTTTATTTATTTTATTTTTATTTATTTTATTTTTATTTATTTTATTTTTATTTTGGCCCCGCCCATGACGTCATGACGTTGGCTCCCCCACGACGTCATGATGTCATGACGTTAGCTCCGCCCCGCATATAACGGGCCCCCAAACAATTTTTATACGGGGCCCCGCCAAGGTAAGCTACGCTTCTGATCCAGCATGTTGGGGCAAGATGCTAATTACTGTATTTGTCAGAGTATAAGACGCATCAGAGTATAAGACACACCGTTATTACCAAAATAGCACACTATGTAGAGTACAAGACACATTCCATTTTCCAGTGTATTTTAAGGGGGGGGGAGAATGGGTCTTATACACCAGCAGATTCGGTACCTTGTGAACCACCCAGAGTGTGCATTAAGCACTATGGGGTCGTATATAAGCGTAATTGCTATTGCTGCTATTTATCTTTCCGGGATACAGCTCCCAGCATTCGCAAGCCAGGAATGACCCTGCCCATCTATCCAATCATTAGCTGGGAAGCAATAGCAGGAAAGAGCTAACGTTCTCCCATCCAGCTCATGGTTTTCCCAGAGGATCCCACTGATCAGGCCACTGGTCTATTCTAGCAACGCTTTCACCTTCTTCACGTCCTCTGTAGTTTTGCAGAAAGATTCATGTAGAAATCTGCAGGTTAAGGATGAATACATAAGGAGCAGCTGACACCGTTCTGTCTTCTGAAGTTAAATCCCTGGGATCCAATAGTGGTACAAGGATAACGTTGCTAAAACTGCCTTCTTAAGATGAGTTTGCGCACAGTTACTCATCGCTCAGTGACTGCAAAGTCAAGTGATGACCCACAAAAGTGAGGCAGCCAACAGAGATCAAGATCACAGCCAGAGTGCCTTCATAGCATTTGACATCACTTCTTTAAATAGAGTCACTTACCTGAAAGCACTGAGTGATGAGAGATCAGGCGCTGCACCTGCATCTGTGAACCCATCTTAGAAAAGGCCTTCCAGAACCCAAGCAATTTATGGACCATTTTGGGATCTCAAGCAAAGCATTCCTTTTCTTTAGCTGTCCATCCAAGCAAACCTATTTGTTCAGGTGAAGGGGAGGAATCACACACAAGGCCAAACTGATACTGTTCTGATTTGTTTTATTTGTTTTACCTCCTAGCTATCTTTCAGGACTGCGTTCCTCTTGATGTTGCCTGAAACATACAGTCTGTATCATGAACTCAAACATTATTTCCAAAGAAATATAAAAATTAAAAATAAAAGCATGTGTAATTTTTTTTCAAATGAAGAAAGCAAGCATTTTAAACCTTTTAAACACTACAGCAGATGGAGCCAGATTTTCTCTCTTTCTTCTTTATAGGCTACCACAGCGGAAGATCTGTCACTAGGGGCCCACTAGATCTTCATCAGTGATCGTGAACCTTTTAGAGACCGAGTGCCCAAACTGCAACCCAAAACCCACTTATTTATCGCAAAGTGCCAGCACGGCAACAGAGGAGAAAGGAAATGCTCCCATTGGGCTGTTGGACAGAGGGGTGGGGCAAATTCTGTGCTGGAGAGGGAGGAAGTGCTCCCATTGGGCTGCTAGGCAGAGGGGCGGAGCAAACTCTGTGCTGGGGTGACCGCACAGGTGCCCACAGAGAGGGCTCCAAGTGTCACCTCTGACATGTGTGCATTAGGTTTGTCACCCTTGATCTTCATGATGGGCTAGCAAGTGTGCTGCCGGAAAATAATCCTAAAAGATGAGCAAGGCAATACATGCATTGAGTCATTTCAAATAAATCTACCACTTCCTTGATTGTGCTTCACTCACATTCTTTCCCACCTTTCTCCTCTTCCTGGTGCTGCACTTCCTGGTGCTGCTCCATCCCACCTGGTACTGCTTTCCCCCTAAATCGCAGACATTTCCCCAATTGCCCATGACCTTCTGACTGCCCTTGCCTACTGGGCTGCAACCATAAAGGTGGGATGTTTGTGCCAAACAGCTCTGTATGCGCACGCAGAAACCCTAAACGAGGGGTGGCCAACCTTGGCACTCCTGGTGTTCTTGGACTTCAATTACCAGAAGCCCAAGTCATTGTATTGTATTGTATTGTATTGTATATTTCGACTTATATGCCGCCCCATTCGCACAGCGACTCTGGGCGGCTCACAGAGGAAACAGTTGCAATTACATAGCAAAATTCCATAGCATAAAAAACAATTACATATATCACATAGCAAATTACAAATATCACATAGCAAGAATAGCATCACAAAACATATCCAAATACATCCCAAAAATCTCCAGTAACAATTACAAAACATCAGGACATCCTAAAAAATACATCAGAGATACTATAACACCTTCTTATTGCCAAGTTGCAGTCTATTAGCAGTGGAATGGCCCGCACGGTCGAGGCGACGGGGCAAACGCCCGCACGACTGGGGCTGCTTCTTCGGTCGGGCTCCTGTTGACGGCCCTTTATCCCTCCCAGCCAGGTGGAATGAGTCCGGGGGGGGGGAGGGCAAGATGGAGGCATCCTCACCTGCCCACACGGAGACGACGGGGCAAACGCCCGCATGACTGGGGCTGCTTCTCCGGCTGGGCTCCTGTTGACGGCCCTTTATCCCTCCCAGCCAGGTGGAATGAGTCCGGGGGGGGGGAGGGCGAGGTGGAGGCATCCTCACCTGCCTGCATGGTCGAGGCGACGGGGCAAACGCCCGCACGACTGGGGCTGCTTCTTCGGCCGGGCTCCTGTTGACGGCCCTTTATCCCTCCCAGCCAGGTGGAATGCATCCGGGGGGGGGGGGCAAGATAGAGGCATCCTCACCTGCCCGCACGGTCGCGACGACGGGGCAAACGCCCGCACGACTGGGGCTGCTTCTCCGGCTGGGCTCCTGTTGACGGCCCTTTATCCCTCCCAGCCAGGTGGAATGAGTCCGGGGGGGGGAGGAGGGCGAGGTGGAGGCATCCTCACCTGCCCGCATGGTCGAGGCGACGGGGCAAACGCCCGCACGACTGCTGATCAGGACTTCTGGGAATTGAAGTCCAAGAACAGCTGGAGCACCAAGGTTGCCCCCCCCACACACACACACACATGCACGCACAAAGAAAAGACCCTATCTTTGGAGTTAACATTGTACACCAAGGAAGACAGGCTCTCTCATTCAAGATCACTCATGGGCAGTGGTGGGCTGCTGCCAGTTCGGACTGGTTCAGCCAAACCGGTAGCAGAAATCCGGAGGGGATCACCGGGGGGGGAGTAAACTCCTCGGCAACCAGTTTGGTTGCTTCTCTGACCGCCCTCCGGATGTCTTTTCCGGGCAGCCCAAAATGGCTGCTCAGAAGTGCGCATGCGTCAAAACTCCATTTGACGCCTGCACACTGAAAAATAGAAGTGCACATGTGTCAAATGGTATTTTGATGCATGCGCACTTCCAAGCAGCCATTTTCGGCTGCCTGGAAAGGATGCAGTAGCATCCTTGGAGCAGCGGCGGCGGCGACCACCAGCGCTGCTTCCATGGCGGCACTGCTGGGCCAACCCAGGGCGGGCCTGGCTGTACTACTGGGCCTGGCCAGGCCAGGCCATGCCACCGCACTGCCGCCACCTACCTGCTGCTCTCTGAGTCCCCGATGGCCTGACCTCAGCAAAGGTAAGGAACTAGGGTTTGTTTTCTTTGTGTTTTGGGTGTGGGTGTGTGGTATTTTATGTAGTGTGTGTTTATGTTATTTTTATGTGTACTGAGTATTTTTTTTCTTTGGCTCCGCTCACAAAGTCATGATGTTGGCTCCGCCCATGACGTAGGCCCCACCCACAGTGTGGTAGTAAATTTTTTGGCAGCCCACCACTGCTCATGGGAGATATTTTCCCCTACCCATCTCTCCCCACAAGCCAGTATCTGGGTCGGCTGTTGTTTAGAGATTCGATGTGGTTCTTCAGAACATCTCTAAGGTTTTCACTGTGTCTTTTTTTATGAGCTCAATAAGCTGGCCTTATAACGAAGAAACACGAGGTATACCCCCAGTAGAAACATCTGCTTGCAGCAAAAGCCAGTATGGGCCACGCTATGCCATGCTGTTGCAGGGAGGGGCAGAGACAATACAATCATTTAAACAAACAAGGAAATACCCAGGGCAAAATATCCCGACCTCTGGCAATACAGCTTGCAATTTCAGTAAAAGAAGTGGGAACCTAAGATGCAGACCTTGGAGCAAAATATGGGGGAGAGAATGAGAAACATAATTACCAGCTGTAGACAGATGCATTGGACAAGAAATCAAAAATATTTATTACTGGCAATAACCAGTCCACTATTACAGTTGTGGCTTGCCTCTTCCTCTAGCCCCTAGCTTGCTTTTTAAAAATTCATCATCCCCATTTCTGTAAGAAAGTAAAATGCCTTTTAAAAAAAAATCACAATTTGCAGTTGCTTGGTCCATGAATGGTACCAAGATAAGATACACCTGAAAAGAAATTTACTTCTTGATTCTACTTTTCCTTAAAATTACTGAAGGTAATACTCACGATCCTCACAACAACCATGTTACTGGAGATCCCATTTAGAATTTGGGGGCCAAAGTCATCTTGTTCTCCTCCAAGGACCAGGAAGATAAATGCTAAACTCAAGGCCAGCTGGTGAATCAGTGGCAGAAATGTGATGCCACCACTGCTGAAAAGAGTGTTCCTTTCTCCCCTGCCCCTGTTGCATGCTTCAAACTATAGACTGCATTTAAGTCCTTGCCCTAAGCATCCTTTGGTACCCATGAAATGGCCCTATGGGACAACATGCCAACCACTAAATGAAAGGCCATTTTGTCAAGGGACTCCTGGACATCACCAGCAGGTAAGATGGCCAACTTGTCACCATTTTGCTGTATGTCTCTGTTTGTTTGTTCAGACTAATATTGCTGCCCATTCGCCGAGGCGACTCAGGGCGGCTTATAGTCAAAACAGCAACAGTCACTTCAATAACCAGGAAAGGGCTTTTCTTAGTCACTTGCAAATTAGAGAGTAATTGGGGGAAAGCAAATACAGTTTCAAGCTGTTATATTGTGATTTTCTTCTTTGGAGGACATGCATGGATCACCATTGCCAGAGTTCATTTAATTTCATAGCTTGGGCTTGAAGGCTTTGCTTGAATTTGCTATATTACAGTAATACCCCGGATAACGATTGCATCGGATAACGCTAGAATCGGATAACGATGCAAGTTTTTTGGAAAAAACTTGCATCGGATAACGATTCTAGCTAATGATTCTTAGCGTTATGCGATGCAATGGTCTGCGGGTGTGGGGTGGTTTGGGTAGAACTACCCAATCCACCCGCCACCCGCAGCGGTCTCTGAGACTGCAGTAGGGTTGGGGAAAAGCACCTGCCTTTTCCCTGACCCTACTGCAGTCGCAGAGACTTTGTCTCTTTATTTCCCTCCCAGATCGCGTCTTTTTTCCTCCCTGTATTTAAACTACAGGGACAGAGAGAAGTGCTTCCATCTTTCTTTCCCTCCCTGTATGTAAACTACAGGGAGGGGGAAAGAGAGATGTGATTGATTCTCTAGAACCAATCAACTCTCTCTCTTTCCCCCTTCCCTGTAGTTTAAATACAGGGAGGAAAAGAGACTCTGTGACTGCAGTAGGTTCGGGGGAAAGGCACTTTCCCGGACCCTACTGCAGTCACAGAGACGGCTGCTCGTGGGGGGTGGCTTTAAAGGCAGGGAGGTCTCTTTCTTTTCCTGCCTGCCTTTAAAGCAGTTTGTCCCTAAAGTCAGGGGTTTTTTTTAGCATTGTTTGATGCATGCATCGGACAACGCTAAAAATCGGATAACGTCATGACTTGTGGAACCAAGTCATAACGTTATCCGGTGTATTACTGTATTTGCTATGCACTCACATTTGAGGAAGCCCAAACAGAAATATGGAGCCATTAATTCTAACATGTTAAAATGCCATTGATCATACTGCATCATCATCATCATCATCATTATAATCATCATCATCATCATCATCTGCTACCTGGTCTAATCCATGTGTCCTATATTAAATCAAGTGCACTGAATCCAAATGTGAAGTCTGATTCTGCCCAGGATGTCAGGATCCTAACTTAGCAAATCTCACCCTTTTGGTTAAGTTCTTGCATTGATCACACAGGGTATATTTGCCACAAATGTAGCAAAAATTGTCCAGTTTATTGACACAGCTATGCCTACTCATCTTTACCTCGAAACAGACTCCTTATGGCCTAACTGTACTATCCAATAAGATGGTTTTGCACTAGAGACAAGCCCTTGGTCCATCTCGCCTTGTTGTATACCTATTTCTGACATTAGCTCACTAACTTGCCCAGACATGCCCGGCCAGTGCTGGAGCATGAATGCCACCAGGGGATGTCATTCAGCTGAGGAGGCAGCAGGCATAGTAGTAGCTGCAACTGTTATAATGTTCCAATGTAAAAATACATTACCCAATTACTGACCATTTGAACAGCTATAGCACGCCTTAAAATCTGTACATGATAGGCAAATTCTGAATTCAGATTTGGAATCAGTACACTCGATATCATGTAAATCACATGTGTTATTTCCAGTAGGAAAATCATTGTTGTGCAGTGTTACCACACAGTCTAGAAGTACGTGCTCACTTAATGGTGGAACACTAGTGAAGGCCTCCGTAGCAGATTTCAGAAGTTTATGTAGGGAGAGGTGCTCCCTCAAATATCCGGTCCCAAGCCAGCCAATCAAACTCTTTGGACTCTTGGCCATAAGACACACAAATCCTTATTTGTCTCATCCTGGTCAAGAAGGGCAAAAAAGTGCAACACTCTTCTTGTTGCTGAGAAAATTCTTGGTGGGTGGAATTGACAGTTTCTGAACTGCTGAAAACCAAAGTTTTGTGTGAAACTGTATAATTCATGAATTGTACAAACTATGCATACTGCCCAAAATTAGAATGGTTGCTCCTTTATTTAACAGTCGGAAACACTGGATGGATTGTTGGCATGTATTTTTAGTAATCATTTAGTCCTTCCTTGTTTGATGTATCTCTGCTTTGTTTCTCAAAGGGAAACATTATTACAGGTACAGTAATTTGCTTCAGTTACTGAGGTCTTGAAGGCAGGGGGAGAGCTCTTTGTCTCAAAAGAGGGAGGGACAAATTTCTCTCAGAACTTTAAAATTCCCCATGGAGGTGTTGAGGTAGTCTAAGTCCACAAAAACAAGAAATCTAGCAAGTATCATTTTCGTCCTTCTGGTTCATTAATCTGTTTTCCCTCCCCTCCCCACTTAGTCACAAGTATCTATTTAACCCAGGGGTGCCCAAACATTTTGAGCTGTGGGCCAGTCATGTGGTTGAGTGTGCTGGTCACATGGTTCCTCCCACAGGAAGTGGTAGTAAAACGTGCATGTGCAGAATGCTACCGTAAATGACCTGCAGCTGTCGTAAACACGTTTACGACAGCAGGTCTTTTATGGCAGCATTCTGCACATGCGCAGGTGTATTCTGTGCACACACATGCGTATTTTACTTCCATTTCTGGGAGTGGCATGGGCCAGATTAATTAGCACCGCAGGCCAGATCCAGCCCACAGGCCATAGTTTGGGCACCCCTGATTTAACCTAAGGTTGAGTCTTGAGTAGGGTTTTGTTTGTGTTTGGGCATGTTTTCTGCTAAAATGAATTTCCAGAAGGAGCAAGGCAGCTTGGCACCATTACAAGCTCTTTCCTCTAATCTATCTGCTCATGGATCCCTTCCAGTATTTATTTAAACTTATTCAAAGTGCCTCCTCTGAAATCCAAGACTAAGCAGCTGACTACACTATCAAATACATCGGGATTTGCTTCGCTTCTAACACGGGTGAATTCAAATTATTTTTGGCTGCATGACACAAAGGCTGAATTGAATCCATCCATGGCTTTTTTTCCTCCCAAAGCGGCTTTTTTCTGTGCTGGTGGAGGACTTCTACTTTTTTCATGTTAGAGCTATTCAAAATGATTTTTCCCCCTGTGCAGATGCATTAGAGATGGAGAGTGTGTCTATAGGTGCTGTTTCAGTGATATAAGCAGTTGCATTTAATGTTCAGGACCATGGTAACAGGCCACCACTTTGTTTCCTCTGTCTTGATCCTCCTCCTTTTAAAAGTTTTATTAAATACACGAGAATAGCGTTATGTTACTATGTCTCCTTATCGCTAGGCTGTGGTTCTTATGAAATAAGAAATATTCCTGCTATGTGTTTGGAATACTGCCACCTTGTCTAGAACACAGTGTAACCCTTTCAAAACCAAAAGGAATACACATTTGATTTGGTCTCCATTGCTTTGTCTATCGATGTTGTCTGGGGAATGGACAGGGAGATAATTACAGGGGGTAATCATAAGGATGAAGTCCTAACAATAAAGTGATAGAGTGAGATAGCACTATTTTTATTTATTTGATTAATATATATATATCAAACAGCCAGGATTCCACAATGAAAAGATAGGCAGAGGCAGGATCACAAGGAACTGGAAGGAAAGAATGGGGGCTGGAAGTTGACTTGAACACCAATCGCATTGCTAGTGCAGACGCTGAATTTCCAATCCAATTTGCAAGCCCAATATGAGCATTCATTGTGTTTTCAGTAATAGTTGAGGTTGTGAATCAAACTGCAACAGAGCCATATTGTTCTGATTCAGCTCTACAAAGTACTCATACCCTTAGTTCACATTTGGTTTTCTATCTGATCATGAGTTCCAGCTTTTCATTTCCTGTTTTCCATGGTTATATTTGCAGAAGGTTTCCACTTCTTGAATTGAATTGACCAACTTTTCCCTATAGATCAGCCTTAGGATGGGGTACACAGAAAAAGCCTCCTTGAAGATTGTGGTATTTTTTAACCACAATCGGCCGTGCCCTGGAAACAGCAACCTTCTGTTGCTGGCTAATCTTTCTGACACTGGGTCAGGCAAAAGGAACGGCAAAATGAACTTACCAAAAGGTGCCTTCATTTTGGCAGTTTCGTGTCTGGCCTAGACACTGAATAAGAAGGAGGAGAAGCCTTAGGATAACCACTGCAGAACCCTTTTCTCCAACTTCTGAAAGAGGAAATTGCTGGCATGGTATTTGAAGAATTTATTTGGAATTTTCAGCTGAATGTGTCTCTTAACAGAAATCAGGGTGACTGAAGTGCTCAGTTTCTACTAATCATTGCTTCTGTGGAACATCTGTATTTTGTCTCAATCACCCACTTCCTCCTTTTGTTTTTGTGGTCTATAGTAGACTTTGACTACCATGTTGGTTTTCTTTCTTTCTCTCTCTCTTTCTTTTTGCACAGATGTTCTCTGCAGGGCCACTGTGTTTGCTCTCTTTAATTTATGTGCAGGTGTACACATTGTTGACATATAATGCTACTCGCCCTCCCTTTCTCTTTCATCTCTCCTTTTGAACAAATTACAACTTCAATTGCTACATTCCAATCATCGGAGTCATTCCATAAAGTCTCAGTTATTCCCGTCAATCTGTATTAACTTTACTGTATGAGGTATAAAAGCTCATTTTGTTTATTTCTCATAGACTTACACAATCAGGATGCATTTCCCACAATATCATTCATCAGACACTGAATCTTCTGCTCCAATGTCTCTCCTACTTTTCTACTTTGGAGTTTACTTGGCACTTCCCACAACTTTCTTCAGTTTCTCTGCTAGCACCTAATTCTCTCTCTGTACTACTTACTCCTGTGCTTACCTTGAAGCTATTGTCTTCCTCTCCCTCTGGATATAGTTTAAAGCCCTCTTGATCAGGTTCCCCATGCTTTCACCAAACATATTTTCCTTAGTTTTTGTGAGGTGCAGTTCATTTCCTGCTCTTCTGCTGTTGTTGTTTTTACTAATTAAGGTTAGGACCACAGCCACAGAATCTGAGTCTTTCTTGCCAATGCCATTTATATAACTCATCATTCACCTAAAGTATTCTTCTTTCTTTGTAGTCCTCCTTCTGTTACAACAGAGGGGATATATTTTTGAGGTCAAGGACAACATTTAGTTTTGCATGACCTCTTAGGACAGGATTTCTCAACCTTTTTAAGTCGGGGGCCCCAGTCACACTCCCTCAGACAGCTTCGGGGGGCAGGGGGGGCATTTTGTCCTTTCTCCACCACATGGCACTTCCTGGTGTGGTGGAGGCAGTGGGGGGCACATGAAATGGTGCTGCAGGCTGCATCCAGCCCATGGGCCACAGGTTGAGAATCCATGCCTTAGGAGCTACATGCTGTTAAACTGGGCGTCCCAATTCCTTCCCAGAATCAGGGTCATATCCAAGGGGATGGGGGCCCAAAACCCTCCTTAGCTAACAGCCCCCACCCACCCCATGGTGTCAATGTTATATATGTGAGTGTGACATTATTGCCCCTCCTGGGGACCCCCCCCCCCTTGAATCCTGGCTACAGCCCTGCCCAGAATCTTCTACTGCTTTAGGTGGGAAGAGAAATGCTATCCTGGTGCGCACATACGTCTCATTGACTCCACTTTGTATCTTCACTGGCCCTGCCATTTGGCAATTACTCAGTTCAGAAGAGGGAAGGTCAAGGAAGAAACACCTCAGAAAAGGAGGAACAATAGCCACCACCAGCAGAAGTACGGTAAGGGATAAGGTAGTGGAGAAGCAGTGAGATTTGTTGGTTTTCCACTTTCTTGAGTCTTGCCATCTGAGGTCATAATATTACTCCAATTAGCAGCTGGCCCTTCCCCCCATTTATTTTGGGTGAGCACTGTGATCAGAATAGAGTTATTATTATTATTATTATTATTTATTGCATTTGTTACCCCGCCCCAATCGGGAGAACCCGACTCTGAGCGGCTTACATCAAAACAAGAAATAAAAACATAAAACAATCTATATCAATAAAAATCATCAAGAGTTAAAAGTCATCAAAAGTTAAAAACAGTACAAAAACAACACACAAAACCCACATTCAGTGCCATAATCCTCTCCCACAAAACCAGAACAGAAGTATACCTGACAAAAATAGGCAGGTTATCTACAAAATAGCCTTTTAAAAAACAAACATAATATAATGACAGCTATGAAACACTTTCACATTAAATATATCAATACATTAATGAATTTATTTACAACAGTTAATTCTTATTGTAAGATGATCTGCTGTACTTCTGAGGAGTCGTGTTGCGGTCAACTCTTAACATCCTCAGTTCCAGGAAACACACTGGTCACACTTATCAGGTGGTGGTGTGAGGCTAGGACGTTAAGATTTTCTCCAGGTATACTCCAACACCAATGTGGCAGGAAATTGCTCATTTGATGGAGAGAGTTCGAATTTATTTTAATGGTGTGTTATAATATGCAATCAGTAAGTTTTAAAAATCCAGGACTTTAACATGATTTTTATTGAACTAGCCAGGACAATTTTTCTGACCTTTAATCTGGGACAATCCCGGTTTTCCGGGACATATGGCAACCCTAGATCAGAAGATCTACCAGTAGAAAAACTGATGGAACTCCTTTGAAATTTTTTTCTTAACTCAATCCATTATTGGCATTTGTGGCACAACAGATGAAAGTCAATCCAAGAAAACAAACAGGAACCCAACCCAGATCTATCAGCAGTCATTTCCCCCTTCAGTTTCCCCTTAAACACTACTTTCAACACATGCCTGAGCAGAATAAAGACCCTCAGAGAAACAGGCAAGACAAGTAAAGCAAGCACGAACTAATGCCATTTTTAAAAAACACTATTTCCCCTTAGCTTCTCTACCCTCATTCCCAAGATGACACAGGGAATAAAAGTAATACATTTTTGTTTTCTTTTTCTCCAAAGACCCTTCCTTCTGTTCCCCAGGTGACCCACAGCTAGGTATCTTATAATGTTTGCTTGAATTTTATCCTTGCAGAGCACACCAGACACCAGCAGCTGAAAAGCGTCACCACAAAACCTTCCAAATTCAGCTGCCAGAGGTTCTGTTAGAGAACACACTAGAATTAATGCTCTGAAGGCAACACTGAAAGTAGATATCTGTGACCAGAAGATAATGGTTTATTTGGTCAGGTTTGTTGTTGTTGTTGTTGTTGTTGTTGTTGTTGTTGTTGTTGTTGTTGTTGTTGTTGTTGTTGTTGTTGTTGTTGTTGTTGTTGTTGTTGTTGTTGTTTTCCTTTTGTTCCATTTTGGCAGGCGTTAAAATAAAAACAGTAAAAATGGCAGTAACAAGTTGGGAGCTTTGAAAAACATGAAAGCTACCACAAAGTGGCTTTCACTGGAACCATGACAAGTCACAAAATGTTTTATATGGAAGACATGACGAGACATAAAATGGCAACTGTTGAATGAGTGGTTAATGGCATGACGTTTAGAGTCCAAAATATCTACTGTATATACTCGACTATAAGTCGTCCTGAATATAAGTCGAGGTACCTAATTTGGACCTCTAAAACTAGGGAAATAGATTGACCCAAGTATAAGTCGGGGGTGGGAAATGAAGCAGCTGATAGTGAGTTTCAATAATTAAAATACATGAAAATATGGTAAATTTATTTAATTTATACGTTTGCATGGGTATGTTTTTGAGTGTTTTTACGTTGACCTGAGTATAAGTCGAGTCCCATTTTTGGACCTCATTTTGGGGGCTAAAAACCCGACTTATACCAGAGTATTTTTGGTATGTAAAAAAGGTAAGAGAAGAAAAGATGCAGAACCACGCATTATATGCAAATGTTATTTTTGGCTAAAGAAGCTTAAATTCAGCTAGTTTACAGATGGGTAATTGATTCATTTTGCACAATTTTGTCTATGTTATTTTAGGGCTTTGAAGATTTTGTTTCTGGAATTACTTTTTTTTATCTTTGTATCCTTCTATAGGTGGAAAACTGAAAAATCGAGATTAAGATTTGCATCTTGACAAATTTAGATTAGAACAACTTTTGAAACATAATTGTCTGTAGGTGACTCATTCTTCGGTGCTGTTTTGTGCATTACATTCATGGACACACCTTTGTCTGTAGCAGATTAGTCTTGTGTTTGTGCTTTTGTCGTTATCTGACTTAAAGGTTCAAATCTTTGCAAGGTTTATTGCAGGAGTTCTCAATCTTTATTGCAGGAGTTCTCAATCTTTTAAAGCCAGGGGCTCCCTCAGTCAGCTTCGGGGGACGGACGGCCATTTTGCCCTTCCTCCACCATATGGCACTTCCGGGTATGGTGGAGGCGGTGGGGAGCCACATTAAATGATCCCTGGTTTATTGTGTTTGCCATATTCATTTAAAAAATAAACCCAAGAGAACAGTATGCAATGTCAGAAATGGCCACTAGAGGGAGCCAGAAAGTTTCTTGTATTTTGTTGGAGATGACAATGCAATACATTACAAATACAAATAATTACAACTAATTACCTGTACTTGGTGACCTCACTGTCAAGATGTAATGAGTAATGTAATAGATTCCTTTTAAAATACAGTAAAACCTCATATAACACTAAAACCTGGTTCCACAAGTCTTGGTGTTATATGATTTTTAGTGTTATCTGATCCTCTATGGGATCCATAGAGATACATTGTAACCACACAGGCTTTCGCGGTTGTTATCTGAAGCATCCCATAGGATCTTAATGTTATCTGATGCAATTCTTCCCCCCAGATTCCTTAATGTTATGCGATTTTAGTGTTATTTGATACTAATGTTATATGAGGTATTACTGTACAACATTCCAGGTCCTAAATTTTGGTAAGACTGCGATGGATCAATGAAGAGAACATGCAACGGTATATAAACTGATTTGGCTTCAGAAAGGTTGGTTTCACTTTGACTGGTCAGGAATGACTGTGTTTAGCTGGTTTGGTAAAAACTGGCCTCTTGAGTTGTTTGGTTGAGCTGTGCTGCTGGGGGGGATTACAGCTAAAAAACAGAACTGCTCTTAGAATTTCCCTTTGCTTCCTATTGGTTCCCTTCCTGGTTCTTTTCTTGTATTTCAGGAACACCCTTTTCAGTTAGGCAAGAAAGGGTGGAGGCATTCATTACCTGACTAAGGGAAGTCCATTGCTATTGATTCTTGCCCTGTAGGTGAAATAAAGCAATTGACTGGAAGCTTTTGTGTTCCATGCAAATATCTTTCATCTAAAGCCCATGCTAGGAGAAAGGATGATTCACAGGGCCCTGGGGAGGGGAGAGGTCCTTTTGTTATACAAGGCTGAAGAGAAAGGTCAATGTGTCTGTTAAACAAAAGGCTCTTCAACTTTTCCATACAATCTCCATAGCACACATTTACTGGGACACAAGGTGGGGGCCTCTCCTTCTTTCCCCCCTAGCCTCTGTAGAGTCCAGCCCCAGTTCTGAGGCCCATTGGTGAAAAGAAAAGCACAAAACTCCCCAAACTAAAAAAATTGTGTCATTAAAGGCCCAAACTAAGAACATGGCATTTTATTTGGTCTCCCTCCTTAATCAGGGAGCAAAGTTTTCAGGCTCTGTGCAGGTTCAAACAGGTATATTTGTTTGAATCACTGTTTCGATCACAGCCTCAAGGCCTAAGAACAGAAGATATAAATTACTCCTGCTTAGGACATCCAAATCCAATTATCAGTCATTTTTAATAATGTTTTATGTCTAGGAAACCACATGATCCTCACCTGCACATTTGGGGCTGTCTAATAAACCATCCGAGTGCCTAAAGGCCACATCAGTCCCTGGTTCTCCAAAGTGTTGTCCCGGATACTTAGATGTAGCAAACATTGTAAGGCTTACACCTGAAGTAAAGGTTCAAATTCAGTAGGCTTGCATATATAAAGGAAATGGTACCTCAAAGCAGGTGAAGAGGTTCCTACCAGTTAAACTCACTACCCTTTTCTTATTATGCTTTCAAGAGCCAAACCAAAGTGGTCGTTACACTACATTACTGGTTAGGCCTCCTTGTACTAAAAAGTCTAGTAGTTAGCCCAGATCATCCACTTGAAAGGAACGGAAACAAACAAAAATTGTCATCCTGTACAGGAGGGCCAAGCAAGTTGCAACACCTCTGCATATCCTGGCTGCCTTGTTGTGCTTCATAAGTAAACAAGAAAATAAGTCTCCAGAACAAGGGCAGAAAATATGTCGCCACCGTATATAATTGGACTGCACTTGCCGTGGTTCCCTTCCAGGTATAAGCTTGGCTAGAGCTGATGGGAGTTGCAGAAGGACCACACATCTTCCACTCCTACCCTGCGAAGTTATTTCAGTTCAGTTCCTACTTTGACTGGCTTGGCTCCATTCTACAGAATCCTGGAATACATTATTCAGAATTTTCTGCTAAGTGTAGGGCCCTACCCGAGAGCTTTCTGACAAAGACGTCACCAAACTACAAGTGCCAGGGTACCAACAGGATGGATTGGGTAGCAGATCAAGTGGTGACAAATCTGCCCTAACTTCAGTACTGGCGCTTTATTTGCTGACTCTTCATGTTGTACAAAAGTATGGATGGCTAATTAGTGGTCTATAGAAAAATAGTTACATCTGGATTGAAATATAGGCTGCCAAATTGTGATCTCAAAAACTGTAGCAGTTTCTTGTTCCTGTTTTTTACCCTCAGGTTTCTTGGCTAGCTCAGAAAGTGGCAAAATAACATACTTATAGGCTGGTTTTTGTTTTTTTTTTTTTTGGCTAAACATCATAAACACAATTCAGTTGATGTGATTTTTTTAAAAAATCCCCTGACTTTACTCTCAATAAAGAGAAAGCAGTTTTCAAAAGCTGTCTAGGATATCTTTCTTACTTTAATATCACACCTGTCACATCAAGACTTTCTTGTACTGCCTGATCATGCTGAATTTATGAGAAATGGAGTGACTGCCCTCCCTTGCTTGGAAAGACTAGAACAGAATTTGAGAATACAGGTACTAACAGTGATGATACACAAGGAAAGATGACCAAAGTTGTTGTTCTGAATCTCAAGCCTACATATAGGCAATGTGGTATTGTTTTAATCTTTTGATGACTTTTAATTCTGACGTTTTTAGTGATATAGATTGTTCTATGTTTTTATTTCTATTTTTTATCGTGATGTAAGCCACTCAGAGTCGGGTTCTCCCGATTGGGGCAGTGTAACAAATGCAATAAATAAATAAATAAATAAATAAATAAATATAAATCCATGTGGTATGCTAATTCTGCATGCAAGCTTAACTTTCTATATTAAAGCTCATAAGAGAGACACAATACTTATCTCCTGAAAAACAAATATAATCTGAAATTGCTGATAATTCAGAATTCCATCTGTACAGTAATCTAAAGAAGATAGGCTAAAAGCAATGCTTCAAGGCAACCTTCCCAACTTTCTATAGATTTAGGAGATTGCAAAATACTGTACCTTTTTTATGTGACCATTTCCTCCACCTTTGGCAGTCGTTTAAACTCTGAGCTCATCTACAAAGGAGGCATGACCAATCTTGGATAATCAAATTGTCCCTACCCACCCTGAATCCAGAGATCCAAGGTATGGCTGCACTGAGTGACCTAAGTGCATTTAACTCTTTCTCATCGATGAGAATAAGGAAGCAAGCGTGGTGGAAGCTTGTAAATTGTTGCTATTGGACTTAGTGTGGCGGAACAGTAGGCTTGGGAGCAGAGACATAAGAGGTGAAAAGAGACTCTTTAAAAGAGGGATTTTAACATTTTTTAGCATTGGTATCTGACTCTTCAGTCAAAAAGTCTTCTGTCAAACTGTATTTTGGATATGTCCTCAGAATATCCACTAGAGGGCAAACTGGGACACCTGAAGTACCGGAAGAGCCAAGTATGGGGGTGAGGGGGATCCCTCTTCCTTAGAAAACCCCACCCCACTTCCTTTGCAGAACACATGACCAACATACCAAACAGAATTTAGCAACATTAAGTTGTCTGGTGGCTCTGCTTACATGTCTTCCCATGAAATATCCTCTGGGATAGGTTTAGTTGTGTAGACTTTGCTTTGGCCCCCAAAGACTGTGGCGTGAATTGCACCAAATCTCTATATGGCCCCTCTATGTGCATTGTGTCTGTCCCTGGTGACTTTTTCCTATTATTTAGCATGTTCTTGCGGCACCAAGCCCTGAATCCGCCCTTTGTTCCCATCTAATGTCAGTCCCGAACTAAGGGGATAGTAAAAATGACAAAGAGACTTGTAGTGTCTCAAAAACTAACACATTTCATGATAGCACATGTTACGTGGACACAGTCAATTTCATTGGACACAGAGTATAATGGGAAAGCCAAACCGCTGCTTCGGGAGCTGCATTGGTTGCCAGTATGTCTCCGGGTGCAATTCAAGGTGCTGGTTATTACCTTTAAAGCCCTATATGGTAGTGGGCCAGGATACCTAAGAGACCGCGTCACCCTAAGAACATCTGTCCGCCCCACCAGGGCGGATCGGAGGGGCTCCCTTGTTGTTCCAACGGCTAGAGAGGCACACCTCTCTAGCACTAGGAGGAGGGCCTTCTCCGTGTCCGCCCCAGCCCTCTGGAACCTCCTGCCAATTGAGCTGCGCCTACAGACAGAGCTCCTGCCCTTCCGAAAAGGTTTAAAAACCTGGCTGGCTAAGCAAGTGTGGGGACACAGGAATGGGGGATCTCATACAGGGTGGCTGATCTAGTGACAGCCACCCTTCGGTTCAATTTCTGGCATGATTTTAATGTTTTTATGTATTTTTTAAAGTTTTAACATTAAGTTTTAAGATGATTATATTTTGACTTGTAAGCCGCTCAGAGTCGGGCCTCCCCGATTGGAGAGGGGTAGTAAATACGAGTACAGTAATACCTCATATAACATTAGTATCGAATAACACTAAAATCGCATAACATTAAGGAATCTGGGGGGAAGAATTGCATCAGATAACATTAAGATCCTATGGGATGCTTCAGATAACAACCGCTAAAGCCTGTGTGGTTACAATGTATCTCTATGGATCCCATAGAGGATCAGATAACACTAAAAATCATATAACACCAAGACTTGTGGAACCAGGTTTTAGTGTTATATGAGGTTTTACTGTATTAAATTAAATTAAATTAAACCTCAGCTACTCCTCAATACATAATCAGTGACTGCTCCTCTTCTTCAAAGAGTGGTTTCCTACAGAGCCACTTCTGGTAACTTAGTAGAGAAGATGACCTTCCTAAGTATTTCCCAACCTGTTCTGCAGAACGCTGGTGGACTTCAATTTCCAGAAGCCTCGGTCAGTACTTTGGCTGATCAGTGCTTGGGAGAATTGACTTAGGCTTCTGGGAATTGAAGTCCAAAAAAACAAAGTTTGGGAAATGCTCAGCCAGCAGGCATAGTTCACAGTCTATCACAATTGTGTTCTAGAATAGAGATGTAAATCTTCATGTGCTCCATACTATTTGGCTAGTGAGAATTAAAAATTTCAGATGTAACTTTTGCAAAAGAATGTGTTTTGTGCAAAATACGAAGATGTTGGTACAACAGTTAAGGTTTTCATTTCAAAATGTCATGTTTTCTGTCAGTGCTGCTACTAATTATAAAAGCACTGGTCTTTTTGCTCTTGTGAAAGTGTTGAAAAATGTTGCAATGGTTCATACTGGTTTTTACTGGTGTGTTTCAGTGAGCTGAGAACAAGAGTACTCTACTAAAAAATACTCTTGCTAATATGTGATGTTACGACTGAGACAGAACAAACTCTTAAATAGTCAAGCGGCCAAGGGCTCCAGCTAGGCCAAGTACAGTCAAACCTCGCATAAAGAGCACCTCGCTTAAAGAGTAATTTGCTTAAAGAGCAGAATTTTTTCTGAATGTTCGCTTCACTTAACAAAACCAACCAAAAACTCACTTAACAAATAAATTGGGGTTCGCAATCCCCCCCCCCACAATTGGTCACTTACAATGGTGTTTCGCTTAAAGAGCAAACTCTCTTAAAGAGCAGTCCTGTGGAACGCATTATGCTCTTTAAGCGAGGTACAACTGTATAGGATGCCTAAAGCTGATCTGAATCCCAGAACACCCTTGCAACCTAAGGATATCAGAACTTTCTTAGGAACATTCTGTAGAAGCAATGTGCAATTCAAATGCATAATTTGTCTTACCTTTACATACAATAAGGCAGTGATGGGATGTAACATGTTCGCACCAGTTCGCCAGAACCGGTAGTAACTTTCCCCAGTGTCCTGGAGAACCAATAGCAGCTTTTGGGGGGAACCACCACGGGGGCTTACCTTTTCACCGGTTCCCCCACTGTGCATGTATGCCAAGCGCTTGGCGTGCATGTGCGGCCTCCTTGCTGTCCTCCCAAGCGGGGAGGAGGAGGAGAAGCTGCTAGCCTGAAGCTCCCTACAGCCTGCTCCCCAGGGTAAGTGATTCACCTTTGGGTGTGGGGTGTGTGTGTGTATTTTAATGTGTATTTAATGTGTATTTTTATGTGTTTTATGTCTATTTAATGTGTATTTATTTTAATGTGTATTGTATGTGTTTTATGTTTATCTTTATGTATTTTTATGTCTATTTAATTTGTATTTTTATGTGTACTTATTTTATAGGGTTTTTACGTTGGCTCTACCCACATCATTGGCTCCATCCATGACAGCATGATGTTGGCTCTGCCCATGATGTCATGATGTTGGCTCCGCCCATTATGCTGGCTCCGCCCACAGTGTGGTAGTAAAATTTTTGGCTGCCCACCACTGCAGTAAGGCATTAGCATTTGTGGCCTCCCTCCCTATTGGAATCACTGTCTGAAAGCACTTTTCTTGTAGCACAACTTGAAACTTTTAATAGAAAACAATGTGTTCTTAAAACATGTCAACTATTTACATGGAACAGCTTCTACTTTCCCTTACCAAGAGCCCAGGTGGCGCAGTGTTTAGATTGCGATACTGCAGCCAAAATCATTGACATTGTGAGTTCAGTCCTAAAGGGGCTCAAGGTTGACTCAGCCTTTTATCCTTCCAAGGTTGGAAAAATGATTATCCAGCATGTTGGGAGCAAAACACTAATTAACTTGTAAACTCTTTCTCTTCATCCAGTCCCAATGGCTCTATTCTTTCTTTCACTTCGGTTAACTTTTCCTTCTCTTCATCTCCTGGTTCTTCGATCTATGGATGAAAGTAAAGCTTGCTCAGCTGTTTTGCTCTTTGGTTTCCTATATTAAGGTAATAACAGTAAAACATTAATAACATTTGCATTGTCTTACTTGGGGGAAAATAGAAAAGGACAGAAATTTTACTTTTGTTCTGTTCTAAACAGAAGAGTAGCGTGCCTTGGCGGGGCCCCGTATAAAATTTGTTTGGGGGCCCTTAGGAAGGGTAAAGATTTGTTTTGCTTACGCACGTTGGGGGCCCCTATGGCCCGGGGGCCCCGTATAATTGATACGGCAGATACGGCGGTAGCTACGCCTCTGGTTCTAAACATTCACATTTTAAAAGATTTTCTTGGTCACATTAATTGTGCAAGAAACTTTCATTTGATCAAAAAGCTGAGTTCTTGCAAACTTTACTTTGTTGATCCTAGTTGTTAATAACAATATTCAGGGAATCACTGTTCAGGAATACACTTTATAACAATTTAGATTAAGCGAAGCGGACCAATTTTAAAAAAAATTGAATAAATTGCAATGTAATAGACAGAAATAGCAGGAAGGTAGAACTGCCTGGTCTAATAAAGGTTATCACCTTATTTTGGTGTTGTAGTATGTAAGGACCACAGCTTTGGTTGTTTGTATTTTTCTGGCCATTATTCTGTCAGTCTACCACCCCAAGAAGTGCTAGTGGAAGCCATGCATCAGCTGTACTGGAAGTAGTCTGGCAATTCCAGATCCATGCTAATTCACAATGCTGGACTTTACTAGCTAGTATGACAGTTATTTAACTGTATTTTTTTTTTTACACTAGTCTGTAGTCTACCCCAGGGCTTCTGCAACCTCCACTTCCACTTTCCCCCTCCATCTGCAGTGGTAGGAGAAGGATCAGAGTTTCTGCCTCCTTTTCTGACATTTTTGAGGGGTGAGGCTGGATGTCGCTGCATTTCTATGAATAATCCAGAGCAGAAGGAGAGAGAATGGGAACAGAAATGTGCCTAGTCTTCATCAGTTTGAAGTAAAGATTTGGAGGATACCAGTGATGGGATGTCAAAAATTCTAATACCACGCCATGACGTCACGGACGTCATGGGCGTGGCCAATGTCATGACGTCATGACGTCATGGGCGGAGCCAACGTCATGACGTCATGACGTTGTGGGCAAGGCCAAAAATAAAAAATAAATAAATAAACATGCACACAGACCCGTATATAACTTAAAGAAATAAAATAAAGAAATAAATAAAATAAAATTTAAATTAAAGTACAACCACCCACCGAAAACACAAATAAATCACCCACCCACCCTAAATATAAAAGCCTCACTTACCTTCCTTGGCACTGACGAACCTTCATGTGGCCCGGGGCCACCCGGCAAGGCACGCTGCCCCTGACTGCCACGGCCGCCACAGCCGCCTGCAGCCCCTGCCTGGCCACCGAACTCCCACGGGCACGTTGGTGCCTGCCCGCGCCGTCCGCCCACGCTGCGCCGTCCTAGGGACTTGGGCCGGACAAACCCCCATGCCCTGGGTAAGCGCGGCGGGGCTCGCCACCGCCGCATCATCTTCCGCCGGCCGCCGGCAGCTTCCTCGGGCATGGGGGTTTCTCGGGCCCAAGTCCCTAGGACGGCGCGGGCGGGCGGCGCGGCGCAGGCGGACGGCGCGGCCAGGCACCAACGTCCCCGTGGGAGCTCGGTGGCCGGCTAGGGGAGGTGCCCTTCTCTTAGGGCTGCCGCCGCTGCTGCCGGAGCCACTCTAAAAAGAGGCGGCTCCAGCTTCGGAAGATTTTTTTTTTTTTTAAATTGGATCCATTTGGCTCCAATTGACTGCGCATGTCCAGAAACTCAATTTGACGCATGCGCAATGCGTCAGATTGAGTTTCTGGACATGCGCAGTCAATTGGAGCCATTTTATCTCTGATTTTAATTTTTTTTTTCCTTTCGGTCAGGCGTCCGGAACCGGACGCCCCAAAAGTGGACTTCCCCTCACGGAGAACCCTCCGGGATTCATCTTACCGGTTCCAGAGATCCGTCTGGAACCGGTGACATCCCATCACTGGAGGATACCTTCTTGTGCAAGTATTGAAAAACACTTCAGCTTGTACAACAGACAATTAAATGTATAAGAGAGAGAACAAGATTCTTACCATCACCTTTTTTTATTCATATCAGAGCATTAAGTAAAGGTAAAGGTTTCCCTTGCTCGAAAGCCAGTCGTATCCGACTCTAGGGGTCAGTGGTCATCTCTGTTTCTAAGCCAAAGAGCCAGCGCTGTCTGCTTCTGCAAACGTTTCCATGGTCATGCGGCAGGCATGACTAGACACCGGAGCGCATGGAACGCTGTTACCTTCCCACCAAAGTGGTCCCTATTTATCTACTTGCAATTTCTTGCTTTCGAACTGCTAGGTTGGCAGGAGCTGGGACAGAGACGGGAGCTCATTCCGTCCTGCAGTACTCGGGAATCGAACTGCTGACCTTCCGCTTCCCAGTCAGCGTCTTAGTGACTTATGGACATATATGCAATATAGGTAAAATTCAACACAAACTTAAATGCTAAAATAATTGAGATTGATTTTGACCATAAACAGGCTACTTCAGTGGCATTATTTGGGTAATTTACTAGATTTTCTTTTGTATATGTGATGGGGCATAAATTGCAAGCACATAGATGGTGCATTGATTGGTTTTCTTCACATTTAGAGAAATTTTGAACAAGTGGGCCCATGTTACTTGCTTCTTCTTTGCTATATTAGTCTTTGATCTATGTTGAACTCTCATTTGTGTTTGGAGAACATAGAACAGTGATGGTGAACCTTTTAGAGACTGAGTGCCCCAAATGCAACCCAAAACACACTTATTTATCGCAAAGTGCCAACACAGCAACAGGGGAGGAAGGAAACGCTCCCTTTGGGCAGCTGGGCAGAGGGGCGGGGTAAACACTGTGCTGGGAGGAGAGAAGAAGTGCTCCCATTGGGCTGCTGGGCAGAGGGGTGGGGTGAACTCTGTGCTGGGGAAGGGAGGAAGTGCTCCCATTGGGTTGCTGGGCAGAGGGGCTGGGCAAACACTGTGCTGGGGTGACAGCACAAGTGCCCACAGAAAGGGCTCCGAGTGCCGCCTCTGGCACACATGCCATAGGTTCACCACCACTGACATAAAAGGAGCCTCCCTGAAGAGTGGAAAGCATTACTGGTATGCTCAGGCATCCCCTGGGCAGTGGGGTAGAGCTGGTCAATCAACCCAGAAGCCTAGCACTACACCCATGATAATCTTATTTATTAACTGATTTAAATACCAGCTTCTAGGGCAGATTTCCCCTTTCAAGGCAGAATAAAAGAGTTTACAAAATCTAGAGCATTATTGTCCTCACTGAACATAATAAACCATATAAAAACTACCTTACCTTTCCTTATAATTGAACAGAACAATTAAAACATCTACAGAAATTAATAAAAGCAGCAGCAATTACTTAAGAGCAGACTGAAGTAAAATGTTTTGTGGCTGGTAAATATCAATGTTTAGCCTGAGGAAGTGGACTTGAAACATGAAAGCTCGCTGATAGTTTTGGTTTGTAGTCTAATAAAGGTGTTTCCTGAGTCTGCATTTGTATTGCTCCTGAAAAGTTCCCAAAGATGGAGCCATGCACAAATGATCTATTGAAAAAAGTTGCATAAAGATGAGGACACCCCTCAAACCCTGTCATTTACAATAGACAAAGAGCAAAGTCTTAGAACAGGGGTTCCCAAACCTAATTTGGGTGCAACGCAGGGCTTCCCCCCCCCCCCCCGCTCACACCCACCATCCCATGTCCACAGTGTGGTAGTACATTTTTTTTTGAGCCCACCACTGTGTAGGAATTTCACTGCTGCCCTCAACATCTGCCAATTGAAGCAGTTGCCTCACACTATCAGACAATAGCAGGGCATTCCCAAACATAAATTAACTAAAGGTTACCAGATCCTGTAAATGTCATTTTTAAACTGCCACTCCAGAATCCCTTGGATTCCAAGGAATTCAGAGAAGAATAACTATTCAAACTGTGCAGTTATATGCTTTCCCCAAACTCTGACTCTTGAGAATTACAGAGAAATCTAGTTGCATGCTTTCTTTTCCTTTCCTTCTGATAATTTGGCATCCTAGTCTTTCTACTATAGTCTGCTATCCAAGAATTGCCAGCTGGCAAATTATGCAAATGAGAAGCACTGAGACAAGTCATCTCTTTCTGTGTGAACAAGCCTGTATCTTAACTGTACACCCTATTAATGACGTTTCCTTATTTCTGTGTGCAAAGCAAAAGGGCTGACTGCTTCCCCAGATCGATTGTTTCAACCTTTTCTAGGAATTGCTGGGGAGATGATACCAGGTTGGCCCCTGCTGACCAGTCTATATGTTATTATTTTGCTGTCAGATGCAGGGAAATTCTGAATTTGAAAATACAGTAGCCTGAAATGTGAGTTCAGAGACCAGGGAATCAAGCTGGAATCTGTTTTTTTGGAATCCAGATTTTAACTCTCCAAAGTCATCACGTGGTTCAGTTACTGATCCCTGTCATATAGTTGTAGCTAGATGTTGCGTGCCAGGATGACATACTGGGGTATTATTAATCCAGAGGGAAGTTAGTCTGTGTTCTGCTTTGGTTGTTTTGTGAGGTTGTATTTTATGATCTTTACTGTACTGTTGCTGTTTTGACTGTAAGCCGCCCTGAGTCGCCTCGGCGAGTGGGCGGCAATATAAATCTGAACAAACAAACAAACAGTGGTGGGCATCAACAGGTTCCCACCAGTTCACCAGAACCAGTAGCAGAAATTCTGGCTGGCCATGTCCATCCAAGTTTTGAAACAAAGTACAGTACAGTACTGTAGTCCTAATCCAGGTGCAACGCAGGGCTTTCCCTCTGGCCACGCCCACCATACTACCAGAAGAGTAGCGTGCCTTGGCGGGGCCCCGTATAAAAATTTGTTTGGGGGCCCTTAGGAAGGGTAAAGATTTGTTTTGCTTACGCACGTTGGGGGCCCCCGTGGCCCGGGGGCCCCGTACAATTGATACGGCAGATACGGCGGTAGCTACGCCTCTGCATACTACGCCCACAGTATGGTACTAACATTTTTGGAGCCCACCACTGGTATTATTAATGTTCTCAGCCTCTCTCTTTGGTTTGATACCACACATACCTGCTTTCTGCTTTTGTCCTAACTAAATTCTTCTTTGTGTGAAAAGACCTTTGTCTGTCTTCCACCTTCACAGCTGAACTCACAAATATCATATAAACAACTCCCAATATGTGCTCTAAGTATAAAGAGGAGGGTGGTGAGAGAAATAAAAAAAGAAAAGAAAGCATTCCATCTCTTTTCTTCCTATTAAAGGTAAAGGTCACCCTTGTTCGAAAGCCAGTCATATCTGACTCTAGGGTTCAGTGCTCATCTCTGTTTACAGCTGAAGAGCCAGCGCTGTACATGTTTGTAGACATTTCGGTGGATGTGTGGCAGGCATGTCTAGACACCAGAGTGGACAGAACACTGTTTACCTACAAGCAGGGAATTACGCTCTCTTTCCTAGTTCTCTTCTATTATCCCATACTGTATTATCATTCCAGCCTCTACAAAGCATGAATGATGTGAGAACAGGAAACTTTCAACTTGATTCTTGTGCGTGTTTATGCAACAGTAAATTCCCACCGAGGGCACTCAGGCTCAGATCCATGGAAAACTAGTTACAATTGCTGCCTTGGTATTACCCTCCAATTTATGCCCATTTAACTGTAAACTCCATTAAAGCCTATAGGATTTATGTCCTAATAAAAGCAGTAACAGATATTTTATCACTTTAAATGCTATCAAATAGATTATGGCATAAGCATTCAAGAACTAGCAGTCACTTTATCACAAATCTTCTGCCATAAGAAAGTTCTCCCTTCTTTAAGTTGTCGTAGGAGTTCTGTTTATATATTGGCACTGTAACACCAATATCTCCAGTCATACTCATGGAGTATTTCCAGAATCTCAGTGTCCAAGAGGCACCCTGCAGATATCCTGAACTGCAATATTCATTGTTCCCATCCATTGTCAACCATGCAAACTAGGGATGGTGTGGAAAGGTCATAATAGAAAACCAGGTTGGAGAAGGCTGCTAGAAACAATTAAATGGGTTCATATGTAACGTGAACACATCAAATGTACAAATCTTATTGTTAAAGTCACAAAAGTGAAGGACAATTGTCTCAGGAATGGAGAACTTATAAAATGTTACCCAACAATTGTTATTAGAAAACATTTTATTTTAGTCATTGAGCACATTCTAGATTCAGAACAAGCATACAAACTTTAATGTGTATTTCTCACTCACAACTTAAATTTTAGATGTTGCCCTTGGCTATGCCATCTGGTTCACCTGGACCTGCCAGCTAGGCAGAGATGATCAGGCGGAGAGAAAGAGAATGAGAGATTAGCCATAGAACTACCCTTGCCATCCCTAGGAACCACTTTTTGTTCCTTGTCTGTGGTATTCATATAATTTTTAAAAAAATGTCCATGGGCTTTCACTTGGGAATCTTTTACCACAAAGATCCTGTTTTCACCCTTAGACTTATATTTGCTGATCAGCATTCACCTTGTTGATCTCAAGTCTCCCATTCAATGTTGGCTTTACCTGTTGAAAAGAACAGACTTCATTGAGTTGTTTGAGCTTCCCAGATTGAGTACTTACTATATATCACCAAGTTTCTGGCAGCTGATGAAATGCATAGTTTTGAAGACATGCCTGATTTTCCCCCTTAACATGTTCTATCATCTACATCTTTCCACATTCATGCTTCTTGAACTACTGTACACAATGCCCTGAATCCTTAGTAGCAACCAGACTAGCATATCTGCCTGCTCTTTTAGCTACCTTCCCTGACAACAGAGGGATGTTTGCAGACATATATGGGCATTTGTGTGTCTGTCTTCAATATGAAACTTGCATCTGATTTACGAGCCTTTACATTAAAAGTTAGACATCAACTTGGGTTAGGAAGCAGGACTGAATTCAACAACACTTCCAGGTAAATGTGTATAAGATTTACAACATGAATGTAATAGTCATTGCTTCATCTCAGGGGACAGAGGGAATGCTCAGGCAGTGCTGTGAGGGGAGTTATGGATTCTGAGCAGATTTATCATTAGCCTTGCCAAACTACAATCTACAGAGTTCTTCAGGGGGAATTGTGACAGTTCAACCAATATAAATTCAGAATAATGGGGAAGGGATGTGTAGGTATGTATCTATTATCTTAATGTCCAGTCACCTTGATCTTAAAAAAGCCCTTAGGCTGAGACACAACTTTTAAAAAACCACCCAAGAATAATGCAATTAACAGAAAAACACTGTCCATCAATTGAAATACAGTACAACAGTTACATAGCTAAAACACCAATGAGCAGAAAATACTGTATATGGAAACTGAGCAAGAAGTCCTTTGAGGGTAGACTGGGTCAAGGCTGTTTAGGGAGTTCAAAAGTTAAAACCAGCAAACTCAGTTGCATACAAAAATATGTATCTTAAAATCATATCCAACATGCAGAATACACTTTTGGTTTATCATGTTGCATTAAGAGCTTTCTTTGTTGGCTCAATTCCTAAAACGCTGGCAAATTGCATGCCTTGCTGTTCCCTGAGACATTGTCAACAAAATAAGGCTACCACTGCCATGGTGCTTGAACAGGGATTCTCAACCTGTAGCCCGCAAGCCGGATGCGGCCCACAGCACCATTTCATGTGCCACCCCCACACCGCTTCCACCACACCAGGAAGTGCCATGTGGTGGAGGAAGGGCAAAATGGCCATCTGACCCCCGATGCTGTCTGAGGGAAACTTTTCAGAAACCCCCCTGCCTGGATCGCTAAGGGGGAGACCAGCCCTGCCGGCTTTGGGGCAGAGATCAATGTCGGGAAATTTGAGTAAAACGTTTGCATCACGCAACGTTAATTTAATATTGTGCGGTGCAAACGTTTTACTCAAATTTCCCGATGTTATCCAGTTTTAACGTTGTGTGGTGCACGCGTTAACCGGGGTAGATGCTAACTCATTTGCAAATGTGTAATGCTAAAGTATTTGTTGCATCCACCCTTTGGATGTGATGCATCCGCTTGCAAGAGAAGTTTGTTTTGCAACCACTTGCAATAGAGGGCCAAGTTTTGCAGCAGGTTTGAATAATAACAGGATTTTGTCAGTTGAAAAAAAGATACAATGTTACTATTCTGTTATGCTGGCCAATTTTTGTGTGCCTCTGTTTTTGATGTGTGTACTGTATAAATTGATGCCATGAGGCTTCACTTTTATGTCTGATGAAGTTGACTTGGTACACAAAAGCTCACATTTAAATACAGGAGTTTGTCTTTAAGGTGCCAGAACATTTTTTCTTTTTTTCTTTTTTTGCTCTTCTGTTTTATTTACTCTCAGTTATGTTTGTACAGATTAACACGGCTACCACTTCAAACATTTCAACTATGTAATTCCTTAGCTGAACTTGCTGTCAATGCCTGATCATCTGCAAAAATTAATTTGTTAATATTGTTTCCATTCATGTGCTTTGCTTTTTTGCTTAAGCTGTCTATATAGGACGGTGATAAGTTAAAATGGAAATTATATGCAACCTTGTCTCACTCTGGATGTTACTGAGAAAGATTCTCATATTCCTTGATTTGTTTTAACAATACTTCTGCAGTTGCTATACAGTATAAGCTTTTACATAATCTAATAAAATGTTCACTTACTCCATATTGGGCCAATGTTTCCCATAGCAATTTCCTGTCAACTCTATCAAATGCCTTCTCTTAATCTACAAATGAGACAGAGATTCTTATTGTATTCTATATTTTTCTCTATTAGTTGTTTAAGCGTAAAAATTGCATCTGTACCTGTTTTTTCCTGAAGTCCATCTGTTCTTCTGCTAGTTATGGTTCTAAAACTAGTTTCATCCTTGTTTCTATTATCTTGGCATACATTTCTCCTGCATGGTTTAAGAGTGAGATGCTTTGGTGTACATTCTCATTTACTCCCTTTGTTTTTCCAGAATGGTATTATTATTGCTTGTTACCAGTTAATGGGTGTAGTTAGTTGTGTTCATGTTGCATTGAAGATTCTATACTGTATAGCCATCTGATGCTGGTTTTTCCTGCTGCTTGGATTATTTCTGTTGGTAATCCATCTATTCCTGATGGTTTGTGTTTAGGTGATTGTTTAATGACTCTTGATACTTCTTCAGTTGACATTTCCAGTTCTAGCGCTAGTCTTGTGTTATTTCGTTGTAATACTCTCTTAGAGGTCTGAGGAGTTCTTTAAAGTGTTCACCTTTCTATAACTTCCGATGTATAGTGGTCTTCTTTTCTTGTTAACTATTTCAGTGGGTTTAGAATTCTCTTTCCATATACTTTTAACTACTTTGAAAAACATTTATAAGGCTGTTCTCTCATTATCCACTAATGATTTTCCGAAGCATTCCCAGGATACATTACTTGTTTTGCTTTTGTGATTATTCTGTTGGTATCTCTATATTGCAATCTATAGTTTATATAGTCTTCTCTCCTTGATTTGTATCCAACTTTTATCTAAGTCTTTTTCAACTTTACTGCTTCTTTAACTTCTTTGGACCTATACCAGCCATTTGCAACCCCCAGGCCATGCATCTTATTAATCCATCCTGTGGTGGCCACTCAGCCACTTCTAGAACTGCCCACCATATGCCCCCACTGCTGGAAGTCATGCTACATCACTTACCATGGCGGCGGTGATTGTGCATTTATTCAGGGGTTTTGGACAGCCTCTACCACTTCCCAGGGCAGTAGGAGGCCTTTCAGAGCACAATCGGTCCATTTTGAAAATTTTCTGCTGTTTCCCCGCTTGGTCGCAGCAGCTAATCCATGGCACTTGGAAACTTCTGTTGGCGCGTGGTGTTGATGTCATGCCTGGTTTCTTGGCACTGAACCAGGAAGTATCCAAGTGTCATGGATTAGCTGCTGGGACCAAGTGGGGAAGCAGCGAAAAAATTTCAAAAGGGACTGATCATGCTCCAAAAAGCCTTCTGCTGCCCTAGAAAGTGGTGGAGGCTGTCAAAAACCCCTGAAGAAATGTGCAATCACTGCTGCCCCTTCATGCGCCACTGATGATGATGAAAACATAAATCCAGGGAGTAGACACGCCTCCAGCCCCTGGCAGGAAGTGTTGGGGGTGGGTCTGGCCCCTGGTGGGAAAACGTTGTGAACGACTGACATTTACCAGCTTCTACTTACCCTTTTCCCACACAGTTCTTCTATGCAATGCAGGGTAGTTTTGTATCCTTTCTATTCATCCTCCATTTGCTTGATCTTTGGTGGCAGTTGGTTAAATGATGTCTCCACCTTTAGCTGTAACTGTTCTACTGTTTATCCCTGTTTGAGTTTTTCCATCTTAATTAATTCTGTTTGATCTTCTTTTAAAATTGAAATTACAATTTCTTGTTGTTAACTCCACAATTTTATGATTGGTGTCACATGGTCCTTTGGGTTTTACTTTTGCATTGATTCATTGTGAATCTTGATGTTCAAAAAAGTATTAGTAATAAAAAGCTGGTGTTGGTTGCATAAATCAAATATCCCTTGTCCGTTCTTGTTCCTTTCATTCTTCTCAGCAGCATGTGGGCCAATAACCTGTTCATACTCTCTTCTGTTAGTACTGTACTGTACCCACAATACTGTTAAAATTTCCCATTACATACCATGTACTATTAGCTTATCACTTCAGATAGCTCATTTTTAAAAACCCCTCCTTTTCTTCTTCTGTGTAGCTATTGTTCCACAGAGTACATAATTGTACATATGTTTCAAATTGCTCTTCTCTCTTGATTTTTAGTACATGTATTATTATTCTGTCTGAATAATTGTCAATGTCTAGTACTATGCATTTTGCTGTGTCTGGATATACCAGGAAGCCCACTCAATTCTTCACTGTGATCCCTCCTGAGTAAATAAACAAGTATCCTTTATGAACTTTCTTATTCCTGTGTCCTTTGTGTCTTATATCAGCTAGACCCATTATTTCAATCCCTCTTCTTTCCATTATTTCTAAAAATTTCTTCTGTTTTATTTCCCAAGCCAGATATATTCAGAGTTCCTGTCTTGTACTCTGCTGTTCTGTCTCTTAGTCTTTTAACATTGCTGCAGCCATTTATTATATGATCAGTCTGTTTGTATCGTTTGGATTTCTGTAGGACTATACGGTCCATTGATGGCTTGCTGAGCTTGTCACATCTTCACCAGGACCTATTTTGCCAGATCATTTCAGGATGATGTAGGATGACCTTCTTGGCTGCTGTAGCAGTCTTGTGGTGTAAGGCCACACCATACCTCACCCAGTCCTAGCAATCCCTTACGTTGGCCTGGTACTGCTTCTCACAATGTGAATGTGGGGTTGGATTTTGAGAGGTGTCAGCAGAGTAATTATTTGTAATGAAGAACAGTACATGGCAACTTAACTGTCTTATAGCAATGCATATGTACTGCTGAGCCTCAAGGTTTAAAAAGGAGATCAACATTTCAAGATGAAACATTTCCAAGAACAAGAATAGTTGAATGTATTGGAAATCCTGTCCAGGTACACACTGTTGAGGGACATGGGTATGTTTAGTCTGAGAAGAGAACATTGAGTGATAATATGAGTGCCAAAATCTTGAAGGCGATTAATTTTGTCATGTAGAAGATGGAGCAAACTTCTCTGCTGCTCCAGAGGGTAGAATTTTGGTTTTTTTAAAGGAGAAAGATAAATATTGGGAAGTACTTCCTGATATAATAATTATTTCAACAGTTTATCACAGACAGCTTCACAGTGGAAATTCGTAGAGTTTTCAGCACTGCACATTTTAAAGCAAATAATGGGGGCACTTTAGTTTGGGATGTCAGATCTTTTTCCTCCCACAAGGCTATGATGGTCTGTGGTTCTGTTCATTTGCACCAGAATGCACACAATCTTGTAAAAATGTAAAATGGATGGTGATGTGTTCTCTCGTCCATCATATCTGGAAAAAGCCAAGGTAAGGAAGGCTGAGCTAGAGTCACACTCAGCAGAACTAAAGAGCACAAGGCAAGTTTCAGTGGGGAAATGAGACTACAGTAAAACCTCATATAACACTAAAACCTGGTTCCACAAGTCTTCGTGTTATATGATTTTTCGTGTTATCTGATCCTCTATGGGATCCATAGAGATACATTGTAACCACACAGGCTTTCGCGGTTGTTATCTGAAGCATCCCATAGGATCTTAATGTTATCTGATGCAATTCTTCCCCCCAGATTCCTTGATGTTATGCGATTTTCGTGTTATTCGATACTAATGTTATATGAGGTATTACTGTATTCTATTACAGGTCACTTAAAGTAGGGGTGGGAACTTTGTGGACTCTTCAGATATTGTTGGGTGTACCCACTAGCCCAGACAGCTTAACTAGGAGCATACAGAGATACTGTATAATCAAAACTGTGTGTGTTTTTATTTATTTATTTATTAGTTCAAATTTATATTGCCGCCCACTCGCAGTGTTAAGCAGGCAGCTGCAAAAGGCTAGTTTATTTATTTATTATTTATTTATTTAAGCAAACTTTTATGCTGCCCTCCTCAAAAAGACCCAGGGTGGCTGACACAACTCTTAACAACCTAAAACACAATAAAAACATAATATAATATAAATAGTTGGATGTTCTGCCCAAGAAATCACAACAAAGGCTTGTGCTTCAACTAGGCATAAGAAACAAATGAACTTCTAGTAACTTCTTGTAACATATCTCAACTACATTCTTGAACTACATAAAGGGACTGAGAAATACATGGTATAGTAACCCTTTGGCCGGACATGGGCAAGCATGGTTCACCTTGTGAGTAAAACTTTTAGGAGGCCTGCTCTCGCCTGGCTAGCAAACATGTTAGCATACAAAATAATAAAGAAAAATAATTTCTCCTCCCCTACAGTGTTGCTGAACATCAAAAGACCCAAAGGGGGGAAATGGAAAGTGATTACATCACTGCTGCCTCTCAAAAGTGACAGTTACACTGACTAATGAGCATAATTCAACACATTTCTCCTCTCCTACAGTGTGGCTGTACATCGCCTGGCTAGTGATGTACAGCCACACTGTAGAAGGCCTGCTCTCACCTGGCTAGCGAAGGCTGAGGCCAGTTTAAAAGGGAACTTTTTTACTTTGAAGACAAGCAATGGCTTGATAGCAGCTGCCACCAAAAAGTGTGTGTGTGTGTGTGTGTGTGTGTGTGCGGGTGTATCAGGAACCAAACACATTGACAGCCTGTTTACTTCCACATCCAGCAAGAAGGTGAGATTTGGAGAGATACTTTTTTAAAGGAAAGGTTAGAAAGAAAGTGTGTTTTTTTTAAAACCTTCATACAAAATGTTTCTGAAGTCTGATCCAAATTGTATCAGTGTCACAAGAAAGGTTATTATGTCCTCTATCAATCGCACTTTGGATCACTTTGATAGGTCGATCAGTTTTTGTTGGCTCATCGCCAACACACACACACACACCACAGAAATGTCATTTTAACAAGTCACGTTTTTCCTCAATATCTTTTTTGTGGATTCCTGCTTTGGCATCAGTTTTCTCCACATGTTGTATGCAACCTGTATCCACCTTGGGAAGTTGTCATATTCAGTTTCTAAATTGGTTTTCCCTTTTGTTTTGCATTTTTTGTGACCTCATTTGAGTGTTTATTTGTAAAACACTTCATAGATTATTTTCCCAAAGTCCAATTCCAAATCTTAAAGTGTCCCCACAAAGGTTAATCTTTCCTCTTTCACACGCACTTTGGATCATCTGAATTGGTTGGATGGTTTTTTCACTGGCCCCCCAACAACCAACCCTCCCCAGCAAAACTGTCACTTTTCCAATGCTACTTCCTAAAGTGATGATGTCATTGTTTTGCATTTTAGGCTTCTGGGATCTAGCAATTCTTAAAGTCACCGAGACGATTTTTCAAATGACATTATCCTTATTTTCATGGGTGCCTTAGTGTTGGTGTTGCATCTTGTCAAAAGTACATGATTTTCGTTACATCGCAAAAGCTGCCAGACCACCCAACCAAAACGTAAGACTTCATCGAATTCATATCAAAAATTATACAAGAGAGAAAAGAGTAAAAGAAGAAAGAAAGAGAGAGGGGTGAAAGAGAGGCAATGAACAGTTCAGCACAGACTCAGTAAATCTGCCTCAAAAGGAAAGGGTTTCTTAGTAGACTTGGGTTCCAGATCTGGAAATAGTATTACATAAATCAGGGATTCTCAACTGCCAGCCTGGGTGCCGGATGTGGCCCACAGCACCATTTCATGTGGCCTCCTACTGCCTCCACCACACCAAGAAGTGCCATGTGGTGGACGAAGGACAAAATGACCATCTAGGTCCTGAAGCTGTCTGAGGGAGCATGACCCGGCCTCCGGCTTAAAAAGGTTGAGAACTCCTGACATAAATGATGGGTTTTCCTAAACTATAATATTTATTTAAAAGGGAGAAAATTTATGAACAAATATTTCTCGCCTATATTCCTGGAATACTTTGACATGTCAAGCTGCACTGACCAGTTTCCACTTTATTCAGTTATCAGAAGTAGGAGAGCTTTGCCCTTTATGTTACAACTGCTCACTCTACTAAACCCATGCCACATCGTTAGGTATGTTGCTTTTATTTGTCGCCTTTGGTCAAAGCGTCCAGTCAAGCCAGCTATTAAAACAGTACAAACAGCTACAAAACCAGTTTACCAGGGAGCAAGTTGGATGAGGATAAAACCTTCTTTCATATAATTTTCAGTGGCAATGGGGTGGAGAGATAGTCTGTCTCTAGTCTTAATTTCCTCCTGCCAAAAGTGCTCTCCCCTCCTGACAAGAAAATAAACATGCTATGAGTAGAGCAAAAACCAGAAAGTCATTCTCTTCCTCAGATCTGACATTTTTTTGGACAGTTCACTTTGATGCCGTTTCTGCTTCCATTAAAACAGAAAATAAAAAGGGAAGTGAAGGAGATACCAGTGGCAATATTTGTCTCCAGTAACATCTAGAAAATGCAGGCCACAACCCAGGGTTTCTCAACTGTGGGCCTCCAGGTGTTCTTGGACTTCAATTACCAGGAGCCCAAGCCAGCACACCTGCTGATCAGGGCTTCTGGGAATTGAAGTCCAAGAACATCTGGAGAGCTATGGACGAGAAACCATGCCATAGCCTATTATCTGATTCAGGGTTTTAGACTATTTAACTAACTTAGGGGTCTTTTTAAAACAGCTTGAGTATGGCAAACAGAGCTGACTGGATTGCTCAGTGGTTTAGATACTTAACTGTGGAACTAGAGGCTGAGAGTTCAATTCCTCACTGTGCCTCCAAGGAGAAGAGCCATCCTGTGTAGTCATGGGCAAGCTGCACAGTCCTACAACATGCCCAGAATAAGAGAATGGGAAACTACTTCTGTGTATTCTCTTATCTATCAAACCCTGGAAAGGGGTCAGCATAAATTAGAATTGACTTGATGGCATGCTATGATGAGTAGAAGAACAGCAGCAATTGCGTAGGGTCTTCCACTGGGTAGCTGAGCTAGTTAAGGTGGCCAAGGCAATCTGTGTGGCATACACAGAAGGGGAAGATGTCCAGTAGGCTCAGAAGAAATAGCTGCCACTGGTGCCCTACAGCATCTGCAGCTCAAAGTCACTGCTTCACTCTGCCTTATGATTGAGCTGGCCCCACATATGTCAAAAAGTGAATTTTGTGTTGCTATCCAGTGTAATATACTGGATAAAGTCACAGACTAGCACTCAGGAATTCTGGGCTTGAATCCACTCTTCACCATGGAAACTCACAGGGCTTTGTCTTTATGAGGGTGACACTGGTATAAAACTATGCCTTAAATGTCTTACTTGCCTTGAAAACCCTATTAGGGTTGCTATAAGTCGGCTCCAACTTGACAGCATGTAACACACACAAGTTCCATATTGCTTTTCCTAATTTATTTCCCATGAACTCTAGAAAAGTGAACTCAATAAATCTTTAATTGTTGGTGAGAAGGAATGAGAATAAGGGCCATTTCCTTTTTCTTTCTTTCCAGTAGCGGGATGGGAGAGAGCAAAACCTCCAGCTCTACTGAGAAAAGAAGTAACTATTCCAGTTTTGCTTGAAATTTCAGATTCATTTGAGTGGGTTTTCGTGAGCTAAAATGAATAAATATGCCCCAAAGTGATGCTGGGAGCTTGCAATTATTTTAATTAGAAAAAGTAGCCTAGGAGAGTCCTTGTGTCTCAGTCTATTTTATGAAAATATAAAGAGGAGGAAGAAGGAAGAAACCACCAGGAGGTCTAGCACTTAATAAATGTGAACTGATTACAAATCTTCCTCCTGACAACTGTCCTTTTGTCTTAAGCAGCTTAATAGGCGTTTCTGTGGTTGTGCCCACGTGTGTATTTAAAAAAGCAATATAAAAGGGCACTCTGGGCTAAGGAAATGGAGGTGGGTTTGGAATTTTAATTTGTAACACTGTTCCTTGGGAAAACAATTTGATTTGTGTTTGGCCTCGTGGAACCCAATTGCTGGAGTTTGGGATTCACAGCCAGATCAGCCTTCCCAGCCAACAATTGATTTCATTCCCATGGCTGATATTTTTCACTCTAGGCATTCATCTTGTTGGCAGGTGTTTATCCAATAGCAGGCAAGCCCTCTCTTTCCTAAACTTCAGTTTTAGAGGGCTGAGGCTGTCCTTGAGAATCTTTGCTGAGGTCAGCAGCAGCCAATCTTTTACAAAAGGTTTAAGAGTCCCAGCTGGAAATGCAGGGATGGGTGTGGGGCGTTGTAATGGGGAAAGGCTAGGAGTGGGGGAAATCCTGCCTCTCACAAATACATTCAAACACTGTTGAAGATATACTTGTGAATCCTATAGCATCGCTAAGAAGCTGTGATGGATGGTGAAGGAAAGCAGAAAGTTATCTATCTATTTAGCCATATCTGCATCCTGCCTTGCCATGACATTCCTAGAATCTTCACATTGGCCACCAAGGGAGAAGGATCTTCTAATGGTCATGTGATTGTTACCTTGGTCAGAGTCCCTCTTGATAGTCACTCAGCCATACTACCTCCCCCCCCCCCAATAATCCCAGGGTGGGTGAGCCCAAGGAGGAGTCAGATGGCACAGAGCTGGGCAGGCTGAGGAAGATGGTGGAGGACAGAGGTGCCTGGTGGGCAATGGTCCATAAAATCACAAAGGGTCAGAATTGACTGTGTGAGTGAACGACAACAAATGGAACCCAACTGGAACCATATCCTTCCCAAAACTGCAGTTTCTCAGACTCGGCAGTGCTCCAGGGAAACCAAAACAAAAATTCACAAGAGTAGGGGTGGCCAAACTTTTTGTGCCACGGGCCTGACCACCCCCTGGAACAACTGAGCAGGCTGGACCACACCCCTGCAAGTGGAAGTGGGTTCATTTATGGCTGATGTAAATGCGCCCACTTATGCATTTACTCCAGCCATGGGCACATTTGTGCATGCGCAGGCACGTTTTACAGCTGACATAAACATGCCCGCTTCTACTTCTAGGTACAGGGGAGACGGTGAAGGGCCAGTTGGATTGGCATCACAGGCCAGGTCCGGCCCATGGGCCATAGATTGGTAACCCCTGACTTAGAGCTAAGGCATCAACCTTGCAAGGTAGCTGCCACAACATCAACACAATCTCCAGTATCTGTTATCTAATACCACAAACCCTCTCTAAGCCTAAAATCCAAATTATTGTTTGTGTTTTATTTTCTGTTTTATTTAAAGAGAAAGAAAATAAATAAATAGAAAAGCTGGGCTTATTAAGGAAAATAATTAATAATTATGCACCATCAAGTTAATTCTGTCTTATGGTGACCCTTCCCGGGGGTTTCTAGGTACAGAATATTCAGAGTTGGTTTACCATTCTCTTTTTCTGGGGATGACCTGGAACTGTGCAGCTTGCCCAAGGTTACATAGTCTGACTCTTCTCCTTGGAGGCAGAGTGGGGGAATTGAACTTTCAACCTTTGGCTCTGCATCCGGATACCCAACTCACTAAAGTATCGTGGAAATAAGTTTAAGCAGTGGTCCATTTCCTAGTCCCCTTCTTTTTCTGCTGCTGCTGCTACATGTCTCAACATTGGCAGTGGTAGAAGATCTCCTGTTGGGCAGCACTGTACAACACATTAGAAGTGCGGTACCTCTTGTTGCTGCCTCCTAGAAATAATTTTAGGCTGTGTTTTCATGGCTCATGCCTCAAGTATGCAAAATCGCCACACCATCTGCCGAAACTCCTCTTTCCTCCACTTTGCCTGCAGTGCAAGTGACTTTTTAGCCTCCTCTCCCCATCTTCCCGTGATCCGCTGCTTCCCTCCAGCCTGCCCTTTTGAGTTGGAGAAGTAATGAGGAGTGAGCCTCCCATGCTCTCCATCGCAATCACTCAAGCTTCCTTCTGGGAAAGTTCAGCAATTAACTCTTGGTGAAGATGCTTTTGAAACCCATGAGGCACCGAAGAGCCAAAGGCAGCGGGGCGTAGGGGTGGGAGCAATAGAGTGGTGAATGCAGGGTTAGGGTGGGGTGAGGCAGGAGGGACCCAAAGGCATGCTGCAAATTGAAACAGGCTGCTGATCCTGGGAAGAGAAGGGGGAAAGCAATCCCATACGACAACAACAGATGTTGTCTCGCTCCAGCCCTCCCTTTCTTCCTTGCCCACTGGAGGCAAGGTCAGCCTGGTTCCAGAAGTGTTCTAGGGAGCCAGGGTTTGATGGATCAGCACGCCAAGAGAACAGCAGTGCTTCCATGCAGTCTGAAGTAACTCAATTCAAATGGTGCCTGTGGCAGCTCAAATTGATGTGGAAACATCCCCTGACTCTTCTATGAGTTCCACTGGAGCTGGATTAGGCACGATGCTGCATAAACTGTAGCTCAGGAGTGCCCAAACATTTTGGGCCGTGGGCTGGTCACGTGGTTCAGTGGGCCAGTCACGTGGTTCCTCCCGCCGGAAACAAAAGTAAAATGTGCCTCGCAATCTGTTTTGCAACCAGTATGTTTTGCCACAGGACGAGATAGATTTTAGGCTGCCATTTTCTCTGCTTAAACCAGGGGTGTCCAAACTACAGCCTGTGTGCCATATCTGGCCCCTGATGCCAATTCATCCAGCCTGTGCCGCCCTCGTCACTCCCAGAAACGGAAGTAAAGCATGCCCGTATGGGTGCGCTTCTGATTCTGGGAGCGACAAGGGGGAGTGGGTCAGATAAATTGGCATCAGGAGCCGGATCCAGCCCACAGGCACCCCTGCTGTAGATACTTGCATTGTTACTAGAGGAAAAAACAAACAGGCTCATCATTGGCTCCTTCTTTCTCATTCCCCTTCTTGTGTTTCTTCTTCTTCCAAGGAACTCTTAGGGAGGTAGAGACTAATCCTCCCCCTTCCCACATCACACTCACAACAATCTTGTAAACCTGGGAGATTGTGGATATGAGTTTAATGGCTGAGTGTACCAAACTACTGCACCTTACTGAAACCCACCCCCCTTTCCTGTTTATAGGTTTCTGGGACTTTACAAACAACTGTTGATGGAGAGAAAGAAACCAAAACAAACCAGATAGAATGCTTGTTCTGACCCAGCTGGGTCTGGTCTTTTTTGTCAGAGGCCAGAGGCCTCCATTGCACTTTCACTACCTGGGGAATTGTGGCGGTGAGAGTGTTCTTACCCCCTTTTCCCTTCACGAAGCTCTTTCAAAATCATCCGCTACTCAAAACTTGAGTGCCTGTTCTAGTGTTCAGACTGCCAGGCCTGGATGGAAGAATGACTCTCACAGAGTTTACACTGTCCGTTTGCCAGTTTTCCTCTCATCTTTCTGGAATATGAAGCAGGACTCTATTTTTGCCCCAAGCAACAGGACAGAAAGTTCTGAAAATGAAAGGAACTTTTAAGCCAGAGAGAGGGAAAATCCATGCCTGTGTATTTTCTTGCTGCCCTGGAGCTTTTACAGCTGGCAAGTGAGATCTCCAGATCTGGTGCTGGAAGACCTATTTACCATCATATGCTAAAGCAGGAGAAGTTCACTTTTCCAGGTGTAAGAAATTTTTTTTAAATTGTCTACTCTTTGGAAGAAGCCAAAAACTGTCTGCAATGCTGGAACATAATAGGAATGAATGGTATGGTAGAGTGAATAGGAATAAGAGGTCTGTCTGTGTGTCTGTCTGTTGCAACAAATGTGATTGTAAGTTACTTCCTCAGTGTACTGACACCAGCAGAAGAAACTTAGTTAATTGTTTGGATATAAACCACAATATATACTTCAAGATACAACTTCAAAGTATTTTAATATCCTTTTTGAGACTCAGGAAGGAGAGGGAAGTGCCTTCCTTGAAAATGGGGTGTGTTTGCATGGCCATGGGGTTTATTTAGAAGGGAATGTGAGAACAGAAGAAGGGCTCTCCTGGATCAGAGCAGAGGCTTAGCTGTCCAGTGGTCTGGTTGCAGCATGATCAGCCAGATGCCTAAATGAGAAGTCCATAAACAGGACAGGAGGGTACGTGCAACCTCCCACTGTTGACTACAGAGACTGATAATTGGGGCATACAACCTGAAGAGCTTTGAAAAGTTACCTTTCGGGATTGCAGTTTCAAGATGCTCCTATCTAACATGGCAAGAAGGCACATTGACACTCTGGAGTCATTATCCAAAGGATTCCAAGTGTTCCATGTTCTTGTTGCCTCTGATCCTGAAAGAAGCATATGACCACCATAACCTATAGCAACTCATAGATTTATCCTTTGTCGTGCTATTTACCGGTAATCTCCTCTTAAAACAGTTCACGCTGGTACATCCTGCGGTGTACCATGTTCTAGGTGAAGCAGTAGTTCCTTTTGACTGTTTTGAATTTCTCATCCAGCCACTGCTGGATCTCCCCTTTGCTCATATGTCTTCCAATACTTGGCTCCTGAGAATGGCTACACTCGCTTTAGCTAGAGCAAACAAGGAACTCATCTTTCAACAAGTTATTGAAGAATCCTTCATGAAGAAACCCCCAGTGTGGAGAGGCCTGTTGTTCACATATTCCTCTTAAAATGTATATTTACCAACCAAAGAGAGCACTTTCAGACTGAGACATTATACTTCCAGATGTTTCATTATCATACAGGATTATACTAGAAGCACACTGGCATTTCCAGAATGTAGGCATTTGCTATACTTAAGTTAAACTTACAAGACAAGTGAAGAGCCACAACTCATTGGCAACGCATATGCTTTTGCATACAGAAAGTAACAGGATCAGTCCCTGGTCATTAAATGGTTAGGGAGTGGGTTTTTTTTTTTTTTTTTTTGAAATGGGAAGGAGACGAGATACTTTTCAGAGTTACTGCCTACCAGAACATGTAACTGGATTGGATATAAAACTTTCATACATTCCTAAAATCTTTTTCACTTCTAGGGACATCACAATCCAATTGATGGCGAACCTTTTAGAGATCGAGTGCCCAAACTGCAACCCCAAAAAACCACTTATTTATCGCAAAGTGCCAGCACAACAACAGGGGAGGAAGGAAATGCTCCCATTGGGCTGCTGGGCAAAGGGGTGAGGTGAGCTCTGTGCTGGGGTGACTGCAGGGTGCCCATAGAGATGCTTCGAGTGCCACCTCTGGCACACATGCCATAGGTTTGCCACCACTGATTTAGGATCAGATGCAAAACCAATCATAAAAATAAATGGTGTGGCGGAAAGAAGAGCTATGCTCATTCAACAGTGAAAGTCAGAATTAGTCTATAGCAATTGTACTCTGAAGAGGCCAGGCCAGGGGTCTCCTTGTGCCAGGAGCAGTGTGAAGCCAGTTTCGTAACAAGGAAAAACATATCAGAAATAAACATTTCCCCACCCCACCCCTTCCTGTGTTTCTTGATAAACCTTATTTCCTAAACTAGCCTATGTGGAAAGAGAGGTGTGGAGGATGTGGCAAAGAATACTGCAGATTGTACACCCACTCAGCCACATTTAGAGATGCCACATCTTTAGGATATATGTACAGAAGAGCTGAAAGAAAAGGATTTAAGTGGTGAAGGAAGGCTGCCCACCCTCTTAAAGTGAGTTATGTGGGGGCTTCACTGGCTCAGTGACACCAGTCCCATGAGCAGAATGGAGAGAAGGTACAGGTCTCTGCAACATGCCTTCAATTCCCTTGGCAAACCATACCAATAGGGCCGTCGTTTAGCTTGCTTTACTGTCACAACTCATAGAAATTGATATTCAGCCAGCGCTATTCAGGGCTAATTGTACAGGGCTCACCTCCACCAGCTAACTTGTGTATATTGCTTGTCATCTGTCACCATGACAACATCAATATTTGGCATCTTAGAGAAACACACACACACACACACACACACACGTATGTGTGTTGTGGGCGGGTGAGTAGGTAGGAATTTATGGCTGCACATAAACACAGAGATACATCTATTCACTTTTCACAATAGTACAATGGGTTTTCCACTAGAACTGCTTTCCCTTCACGTCATTCATGTAGCTTGATGTACAGCTGAATTTTTAAAGACTACACTTAATCCCTCAGCCATCAATGGCCAGTGTCCCACACCCACATTGGGTGTGTCTCGAGCAGTCAGAATGGTTCGTCCTGGAATTACTTGGAAATAAGTCCCACTGAACACAAGTGTATTTCCAAGTAATGGCGCTTAAGGACTGGCTCTGCAATCTTCAGACTTTTAATAAAGTCATTGTTTTCCCAATGTATAAGAAGCAGTCTTTACTTTCCTAGTCGACATTGTGATCCATGTACAGGCAAAAGTCTTAGTGACGGTGACCCTGATTTAAATTACAGATAACAGTATTGAGAGGAAGTTATTTTGTAATTGGCTTGGGTTTATATACTGACAGCTGTGATCATGGTCCTTGGAAATAAGATGCAAAAGAATATACATTGGGCTGGGTGTCTTGCGTAATGTTATATAAACTTTGGGACTACAGAGAACTCTTTACCATATATTTATTGCTTAGGTGTTTCCCAAACTTTGATTTTTGGACTCCAGTTCCCAGAAGCCTAAGTCAAAGCTGGTAAGTTCAGTATGAATATTAAACCACCACGGTCCTGAAGTTTACTATCTAAAATGTGCAACAGAAATGGAAATGGGAGTATGAAGGAAGAGGCAAAAAGCCAATGGAGACCTCAGCTCTCAACTGGTAGTTCGGACTGGGCCAGCATTCCCTAAGCTGATGCCTTCCAGTTGCGTTAGATTTAGTTCCCATTACTCTCAAGGCTGTTGTGCCAGGTGGTTGCCATCCAAATGAAAAAAGTAACTCTGTGGCAGTACTTCACAACCGGGCAGCAACCAGGGCGGGCGGGCGGGGGGGACTAGGACAAGCACCCTTGTATGTTTCCCATACAGAGAAGTACTTCGTTCTCTCCCCCCCCCCTTTTTTTTTTTAAAGAGTCTCATCAGAGAGCATACCCTCTAATTAGCCCCCTTCTCCTGTGGTACACAGAAAAGGCCTCCTCAAAGATTGTGGTATTTTTGAACCACAATCGAGTGTACCCTGATAATGGCTACCTTGTGTTGCCAGCTAGTCTTTGTCACACTAGGTCAGGCAAAAGGAATGGCACAATGAACTCATCAAAAGATGGCTTCATTTGGGCAGTTTTATGTCTGGCCTAGACATGGAAGAAGAAGCCCCTTCACCTGCTTTTTGAGGTTTGAATTATTTTACTTCACCCACTGCTGGTTGTGCACATTCTTTCGGTCTCTTTGCCTCCAGGTCAGAGCATGGGAGCTGGCCTTATTTGAACCACAAAAAAAGGATTCTGGGAATTGTGTGACACACAAAAGTATTTTTTCCAAGATCTGCTAAGGGTCCATGTTCTGTAACCTCTATACCTTCCCTCAAGTTTACCCAATGATGAGGAATGACAAACCACATTGTCTCCCAAGTAAGGGAACTCTCCTTCATGCATATCAGAAAACAAAAACAAAAATAAATAAATAGAAGCATTGCAGCACTTTAATGACTAACTGCTATAGTTTTACTGTGAGCTTTCGTGGATCAAGTCCACTTCTTCAGACAAAAGAGTAAAACGTCCAGGCATGGTTTATATACACCAGATGCAGGGGTCAAGATGTCACAAGGCAAATGGATCACAAAGCAATGAGGTGAAGAGTAATCAAGCAGAATGACAGACAAACATGCAGATCAATACAGCTTCCTACAGTTAGCAGTAACAAATGATTATTCAGATTAGTTTTAAATGCGCCCCTTTCAGTCTTAAAAGTGTGAAGTTGCCAAGCCAAGCATATGCTAATGCGTTTAACCTCTTACTGGTTTAACCTCTTACTTGTGTGGGCACATCCTGTTGTGCTCATGTTGTAAAACAGAATTTGCAAGAAGGTTAGTGAAGGTGATATAATACACCAAACTATAGTATGTAAAATATACTAGCAGCATATAGCAATCTGTGTATCAAATTTGATAATGTCCCAGAAACCCTTGGCTAATATTTAAGCCTCTGTAATGGGTGATATTTAAGCCTCTGTGATGGGTGTAAGTCTCATGGACAATTTAGCTGATAAGCTGGAAGTTTGAATATGGTGCTTTACACCTGGTGAAAGGAACATCTTCCCCAAATAGAAGCTTATTTTGAGACAGGTTGCTCTTCTGAGGACTTCTAAAGTCTTCTGCTTCTGGGAGGCCTATAAGGATTTACCAAGAAAAGATGCTGCAAAAGGAATCCTCACAGCAGCTCCCCTTTCCCTCCACCTGTGCTCATATATTTCTGCAATTTCCTCTTGCTGCCTTATCTGATTCTCATGGGGCAAGATGTAGAGATCAGAAGGAATGCAGTGCTGGGAAGCTTTGGCACTTCTCCTTATCTAAAGCAGGACTTTGAAACTGACAAGAGCCTTTCCTGAAAATCCAGGCAAAATGGGCCTCAACTGCTAAGCATGCAGCCTTCCAAAAATGTTATTTAAAAACAACAACAATAGAAAGATCAGAGAAATGGGGAAGAACTGCTTTAAATGAATGAAAAGATTGTTTCATTAATGATCACCATTTTTCTATTTAAAGCTATAGAGCAGCACACCCATAATTGAATGCTATGCTATGAAACTTCCAGTTCTGTATTCTACTGTGTATTTTGTCTGTTATTTATAGGGTTGGTGATAAAAAGTGTAATAAAAATCTTAAAACGTACATAGAATGAAAAGTGAATCTGAACAGAGGTTGTATCATGATTACCCGTATTTGCTGGCATATAAGAAGACTGGGCATATAAGACGACCCCCCAACATTTCCACTCAAAATATAGAGTTTGTTATATACTCGCCGTATAAGACTAACCCCTCTTCTGCACACCTTCCACACACCAAATAAAACGTAAAAGAACATCAAGGCTGTATGTTATCAAACATGTACCGTAAACATAAAACAGTGCAAGTGCAAAGTGGTACTTATTTATCCACCGTATATACATGAATATAAGCTGACCGAAATATAACCCGAGGTACCTAATTTTGACCTTGAAACCCAGGAAAATAGATTGACCTGAGTATAAGCCAAGAGTGGGAAATGTAGCAACTGCTAGTGAATTTCAGTAATTAGAATACAGTAATATTAATTATTTTATTGATTTTTTTTAGAACTGTATTTGCACCACCTACCAGTGGTGGCGCTGCAGGTAAAGTGGGTGGGCAGGTCAATTGCACTGAGGCAGGAAGTGTTGCTCTAGCCTAGCCTCTTGCTTCCCCTGCAAGGAAGAAGCATGGCTTTTTCCTCCATCTTGGGCAGAGCAGAAGGTACCAGTAAGTGAAACCCTTTCTTTTTCCCCACCAGTTTGAAAGGGAGACACAATTGTAATGTAGAGCTTCTTTCTTCATCTGGATGGTATGTAGAATGAGGTGGGTGAGCATCGGACTCGGGAGGCCACTATGGGCAGCTATGTCTATCCCAACTGAAGTGTACCCGGCGTATAAGACGACTCCCCCACTTGGAGGCATCTTTTTCAGGGGGGAAAAGTAGTCTTATACGCCAGCAAATACTGTGTTTCTTCCTTCTGCAGAGAGGGTAACACAGTATTTGATGTAGATTGATGAAGGGGTCATCTGGAAATTGAAAATATCACTTAGGATTGGATGAGCTGAACAATGCCTTCCTTATCACAGTTATTTTGTGCAACCAAATAAGAGTTAGCAATAGTTTTCTATACTGGTTAAAAAGGGGGGGCAGGGATGTTCCATAGGCATTTCCACTATTTGGACCCCACACAAGTATTGTTTAATTTCAGTGGGCTGGGAATTGTGTCACACTAGGGAGCATAAGGCAAGCTGTGTGACACCTACCTCTTTCCCCCAAGACGTGGCATCCCAGCATCCACTGCCTCAGATGCCCCTCCCACTCTACCTATTGGTAGGGCTCTCCTTGCATGTAATGGTAAAGGTCACCCTTGCTTGAAAGCCAGTCATATCCGACCCTAGGGTTCAGTGCTCATCTCTGTTTCATACCCGAAGAGCCAGCGCTGTCTGCTTCTGCAGACATTTCCATGGACATGTGGCAGGCATGACTAGACACCGGAGTGCATGGAACCCTGTTGACCTTCCCACCGAAGTGGTTCCTACTTGCAATTTCTTGCTTTTGAACTTCTAGGTTGGCAGGAGCTGGGACAAAGACAGGAGCTCGTTCCGTCCTGCAGTACCGTATGCGGGAATCAAACTGCTGGGCACAGCCTAATTGTTGCTGGTAACATTGCACAGCCATAGACGTAACATTATTTCCGGTTGTAATGGAGACACTAATTCCAGGATATAGCACATTTTTCCAACCTGCTTGTTGTTAGAAGTATTTCAGAACTCTACTGTTCCTCCAAGAGAAGCTCTAGAGACAGTTTACATAGAAGCATGATATGTGTGCAAAGCACCATGTGTCTAGAAAGCAACACACACTACATGTGAAAGGTGCAGCCTGGAAACCACTATGAAGATCAGAGAAACAGAAATTCACAACATTCAAAAGAGGTATTAAACATGTCATCTTTATAAGGCGTACTGGCACAATCCAAGAGTGAGCATCTCTTCCACAATGATTGCTATGCCGCTGAACCTTTTGTCTTGGCATCAACACTGGCAATTCGTACACCCACACGATATCCATTGCCGGTCCAAATGTGAGAGTCCCTAGCTCTTCTGGTCTCTTTTTAAAAATAACATTTTATTTCATTTTTCTCACATTGGTTAAGAAGCCTCCTAGAAATGCATGGAGAGATGAAGACAGGGGCATGAGGTGGGAGCCGCAATTTGTTTGCATGGACTTTATAATGCATATTTTATAAGCTAACAGTCTCTCTGTTCTGATCCTAGTTTAAGTAGATATGAAAAGGAGAATTAGGAGGGAAAGACTGTTTTTAGACAGATGGTAGGATGAGGAAAGAAAACCACAAAATAAATTGTGTGCGTGTGAGTGAGTGAGTAAGCGGGGGGGGGGGCACACAAACAAAGAGAAAGGAAGTCAACCATTGTTCTTAGCAATCCTTCAAACAGAACCATGCTTTCCATTGGGTTCCCTAGTATTCCCATTCATTTTATCACCCAGAAAGCAGACCATTGTCCTCACAGCAGCCAGAAGAGAGCTAGAGACTACAGGTGCTACCATCAAGCAGTCACCTACTAGAGCTTTTTCAACTACAGTACCCAGAGTTGCTCAACCAGAATGACCAAAGGAATTCTGGAAAAGGTAGTCCCAATTAAAACTATTCAAGGTCTGCCAGCCATTAACCAGTTTCCTTTGCCCAGGATCCAGTCCAAGAAACTTCAATGTTTCTTGCTGTTCTCTGAAGAAGCTGTAATGACACTCCCAAGTCCCTGTCAGGCTAGTTCATCAGGGAGACAGTTTTGGCTTGTTTCCCTTCGTGGCGGCTCTTTTTCCCTCAGCCTTGTCAATCTGAGAAGGCCATTTCTCAAGATATGGTTGTCACCAGCTTCCTTTGCATGTCAGAGAGTAAACAAACAAACAAACAAAAAGACAAAAAACAATGTGTCACCTTAAAGACTAACTCATGTATTTAAATGTAAGCTTTCATGGATCAAAAATCCCTCTGCATGCATCTTCCAGTGCTTGGTGGAGAAGTTCTGCTTGTGATTTACCTGTTCTCCAGGTGGTGACGGTTCTGTGCCAGGTTGTCAGACGTAAAGAGTGTGGGATTACTTATGAGATGACGCTTGATAGATTTATGACTGGCATTGTAGAAAAGGTGGGGACGTGAATGCGTAGGAAGGAGGTTACTTTTGTAATTGAGCTCTTCAATCAAGTTGCCTTCAGATGTCATAGGAGAACTTCCTTCCTTTCTTCCTTTGGGTTTCTTTTCTCTTGCCTCTCTCAGGCATTAGATTGGCCTCCATAGGGAAGCATGGACAATTGCCAGGGCAGGGCAAGCAAATGAGTCAGCCAGGAAACATGATGCCAAACCTCATCCTCCTACTTAGTTGCTCTACCTTGTTTACTGGTTGTCTCTTGTACTGACTGTCATTTTTTGTCACAACAGTTTGTATCTCTACATTTCCCCCTTTATTTTGTCTATGGCTGCCTTGTGGGGTGCAGACAGAATATGTGTCAGCAAAGCTTAGTCAGTGTGGCCTTTTCATTGATTACGGTTTCTTCTATATACATAGTTAATGATCAGTAGGTTTCTCATTTCTTTTTAAACAGGTTGGTGTTAGGGGGAACCGAGAGCTTTAGCCATCCTTTCAGAGAATGCAAAAGTATAGCAAATATTATTGTCTTCTTACTTGGAGGAAATGGACTGCCTGGATCCATTCCATTCAGGATTCAGGCCATGCCACAGCACAAAGACAACATTGGTGGCCTTGCACAATGACCTGTTAAGGAAGGCTGACAAGGGTAATCTATCCCTCTTTGGTCCTCCTAGATCTCTCAGTGGCCTTTTTGATACCACTGACCAATGTATCCTTCTGGACAGGCTGTTGGGTTTGGGCTTTGGAGTTATGGCTTTAAGCTAGCTCCAGCCCTTCCTTAAGGAGCATGTCCAGAAGTTTTAGCTTGATGATGTAGTTTTGAGCCCTTGGATACTTCCATATGGGCTCCCACAGGGCTCCACTATCTTGCCAATGTTTTTTCACATCTATGTAAGGCACACAGGAAGTGGTTATCTGGAGATATGGAGTGTGTTGTCATGTGTATGCCGATGACAGACAACACTATCCTTTTCTTGGGAGTGAGTTATTGTTTATTTTGAATCTGGGTCTGTTTCTTGGATATTATTGTTGTAATTGTCCAACCAGAGCCGCATTCATCACTGAGAGATTGACACTGCTGGAAAGCTGAATTTGGCTCTGCTGTGCCTTTATTCACAGCCTCAACTATGACTTGAAATTGTAATGAGTTGGGTTTGTAGATTGAACTGGGAGCCCTAAACAGTTTGGGACCATGTTACCTTTCAGAGTATCTCTCCCAAAGATCCTCTGCCCTTATCACCCAGTCCTCCTAGGGCAGTGGTGGCAAACCTATGGCACACATGCAAGAGCTGGCGCTCAGAGCCCTCTCTGTGGGCACATGTGTCGTCACCCCAGCAGCCCAATGGGAACACTTCCTCCCTTCCCTCTCATGGGTAAGACAGGCAGCTCACATGCGCATGAGGGTTCAGCACAGATGGCAGCCTATTGAGTCTGTGGCAAGGGTGAGTTTGGACTCTCTAAAAGGTTCAACATCACTGTCCTAGGCCATTCATGTACAGGTGCTGACACTAAGAATGGCAAAGAAAACTATAACTAGGAAAAGAGGCCGCTCCCTATCTTATAGAACAGCCTATCAGAGGAAGTATGAAGGAGGCCCTTTACGTTGGTGCTTTAAAAACTTTTCAGAAAAGTGTATGCAGGGAAACTTATCAGGATGTAACATTCTTCCAATGACTCCTATTGGACCCTTAATCATAAATGCTTATTTTAATGTGTTGCTGCCACTGGATTGGAATGGTTTGCTGTATTGTGTTACTGTATTATTTATTTATTTATTTATTTATTTATTTATTTATTTATTTATTTATTTATTTATTTATTTATTTATTTATTTATTTATTTATTTATTTGGGTTTCTATTGCTGACCCCTCGCCGAAGCAACTCTGGGCAGCTCACAATCACCATAAAAACATTCAAATGTATCAAACACTCAAACTGTATCAAATACAAACACTATTTGATTGTAGTGTGGACTGCCCTGACAGGTGAATTTTCACTAGATGGGTGATATACAAGGATATTAAATAAATAAATTATAGATAATAACAAATTATAGTTATGTGCTATCAAGTTTTCTCCAACCAATAGCGTCTCTATGAATATCAGATCTCCAAAATGTCCTATACTCTGCCCAACTCCCATGAATTATAGTCTATGGCTTCCTTTGGGAATCAGTATATCTCGCGTTTGGCCTTCATCTTTTCCTGCTGTCTTCAACCTTTCCCAGAATTATTATTTTCCAGAGAATCCTGCCTTCTCATGAGGTGCCAAAAGTAGGACAGTTTCACTTTCTTCATCATTTGCCTCCAAAGAAAGCTCAGACATGACTTGCTCTAAGTTCTAAGACGTACTTTTGTGTCTTTTTGACAGTACAGAGCAGGGATGGCCAAACTTTTTCGCCGTGGGCCAGTGATGTGCTTGAGCATGCTGGTCACGTGGTTCCTCCCACAGGAGGAACAGGGCAGAAGTAAAACACATCAATGCATGTGCAAAATGCTGCTGTAAATGCATCCACGGCTGTTGTAAATGCGTTTACGATAGCCATGGGTTCATTTACAGCAGTGTTTTGTGCATGTATGGGCGGATTTTATTTCTCCTTATGGGAATGGTGTGGCCTGGATGATTTGGTGTCACAGGCCAGATCTGGCCCATGGGCTGTAGTTTATCCACCCCTGGTACAGAGTATCTACAAAGCTCTCCTCCAGCAACACCTTTTAAACAAGTCCATTTTTTCCATGTCAACGTTCTTTACTGTCCAGCTTTCATTCCCTATGTGGAATGAATAAACATAAACATGTTTAGCCATCACTTTACCCCAAAAAAAGTGGCAGGTAGAGTCTAAGGACACTACCATCAGGGATTCAGTGTGTGAATTCAATGTGTTGAATTATGCCAATTAGTTCATTTATTTCTTTTATTTCATTCATTAGTTAAGGGTGATGTTTCAAATGGAGGAAAATAAAGACATTATGTTCATCAAATTAAGGTTTTCAAGAAATGTTCATAAAATCTAAGGTTTTCTGAGCTAAGGTAAAGGCCACCCTTGATCGAAAGCCAGTCATATCCTACTCTAGGTTTCAATGTTCATCTATGTTTATAGCCAAAGAGCCAGCACTGTCTGTGTCTGCAGATATTTCTGTGGACATGTGGCAGGCATGGAACGCTGTTTACCTTCCAGCTAAAGTGGTCCCTATTTATCTTCTTGCAATTTCTTGCTTTTGAACTGCTATGTTGTATTAACCCAAAACCAGAAATCCCAATTTCATTTGTGTTTTTTTATTTTTTATATTTTATTTTTCAATAAAGATGCTTTTAACCTTTATTTTCCATTCTCCCCGACTCTACCCACTATGTACACGTGTCCATAAGAAGCCCACTGTACACACAACAATTCACCACGTTTGCAGGTAAAGACCTGCAAAGGATCTATTTTTTAATAAATATTTCAATAGTCAAACTACAAAGTAAAATAGTTTTTCCTTTACGATTCCTTGAAAGCAGTTCTTCAATAAGAGGGAAAGCCAAAAGGGGAAGTGGTTATGACTTCAAAGTAGAAACTTGCTACAGTGTATCCATTCTCGCAACAATGTATCTATTCTGGTCCCTTATATAGACATGCAAAGGCTGCTTCCAGAAATCAAGTGAAAGCCCATGATCCATATGTCCGTATAAGGATTACAATAATTTTTAAAAATGAAATAAAAATCAGTCACTCTGTCTAGAGAGCAGGGGCAAGCCAGGGATGAAAACTTAATCCTTTAACTGGCAAGAGTTGGAGAGATACTTTTTTTTTTTTAAAGAAAAGAAGGTTAGAAAGTGTTTTTTGTTTTGTTTTAAACCTTCATAGAAAATGTTTCTGAAGTCTGATCCAAATTGTAGAAGTGTCACAAGAAAGGTTATTATGTTCTTTATCAATTGCACTTTGGATCACTTTGATTGGTTGATCGGTTTGGTTGCAGGCTCACCGCCAACTGACCACCCAAAAATGTCATTTTTACTAGTTACGTTTTTTCTTAATATCTTTGTTGTTGATTCCTGCTTTGGCGTCATTCTTCTCCACATGTTGTATTTGAACTGTATCCACCTCGGGAAGTTGTCATATTCAGTTTCTAACATGGTTTTCCCTTTTATTTTTGCATTTTTGTGACCTTGTTTGAGTGGTTTTTTGTAAAACGCATCATAGTTTTTCCCCAAAGTCCAATTTCAAAATGTAATAGTGTCACCACAAAGGTTATTATTTCCTCTTTCAAACGCTCTTTGGGTCACCTGAATCGGTTGTGTGGTTTGGTCACTGGGCCGCCGGAAACCTACCACCCCAGCAAAGATTGCATTTTTTCAAGGCTACTTTTGGGTGCTTTAGTTTTGTGGCAGCAGCTCATCAAAAGTACATGATTTTCATTACATCACAAAAGCTGCCAGACCACCCAACCAAAATGTAAGATGTTCATAGAATTCACGTAAAAAACATTCCTGTAAATCCTCTTCCTATCATCTGCAGAGAGAGCTAAGACTGAGACTCCAGTGTCCATACTAGTCTGTTGTACTACACTAACAAAGTGTTATGTTAGCATCTTTAAGGCTAAAATAAATCCCTACAGCTGGAGTTTTGTGGACTCAGAGCCAACTTTCTCAGAAACATTAAAGGAAGTGAGTTGGAACCTTATGCTCAGAGGCAATATCCAGAGCCAATAAATGTTACATTCAAGAATACAGTTCCTGGAATCACTCAGCCAGCATGCTACTGATTATCATGACTGCCTGATTTTGAGTGTTGGAATCTTTAAAAAGTGACTTTTCCAAGCTCTAGACAGGATCCTCATTATCACCAAAGGCTGGGAGCAAACAGGATGAGATACCTATGTGCCACATAGTCCTTGACTGCTTTTCAAAGGCTTCTGTTCTTATCCACCACAGCAACTTCTTTTAAAGCCATTTAGAACTGGGCTATTTTAAAGACTAACCAACTAACCAACAAATTGTTGTTTCCTTAGAGGAGAATTTCCGTTTGCAACAGCCGCATTTATGACAGCTGCGTTTATGGTACCATTTTGTGCATGCATGGGCACATTTAACTTCTACTTTAGGTGGGAGGAACCATGTGGCTGGCCTGCAGCCCAAAAAAGTTTGGCCACCCCTGCCACATAGCCTTCAGAGATGTTGCAAAGCTGATATAAGTTTGTGTATCCTTCTTTGGGTATTAAGTAACTTCTTATCTTCCCCAAATATACGGTACTAAAGAAGAGTCATATGTAGAACTGAGCAGGCAGGTCCTGTGTCAATTTCTCTCTATTCTTCCTTTCCTTTCCACTCTATACAAAAACCTACTAGTGTCAGAAGGATGCCTAGAAGAACCCAATGAAGAAACTCAGGGATGATTTCCCCCTCTACATAAATTAAAACAAATTGCATTTTTATATTGCAAATAAGGGCGGTTTTACAGTTTTTATTGCATAACAACCATTAATGAAGTGCATTTCAGGAAGGCTTAATTGCTCAGAGACTAAAGTCCAATTCATATCTTCAGTGCACACAAGAAAGATGCAATGTGTCATTGGTCACATTCCTGGCAAATTAGATATGTAAATAAATTTATGGTCACTATTAAATAGGAGAGAAAGAACTCTATTTATCCTGTCTCTTTATATAAAAGGTTGTTTATAAATATAAAAATAGCAACTCAGAAGAGAAACAAAGGTACCAGCAAGTTTTAAAATAATAACTAGACATACAGGAAATGCCCAGGAGTAGAATATGGACCCTATTTTAGGATTAGACAGCTTTGTGAAAGACTATACTGTAGTTGGAGTTTGGGACAGGAACTGAGAAGGGAACTGCTTTTAATAACCTCTTCCCCATTTTCCAAACGCCAAACACTGAACTTGATGACTGCAAGTAGATAGATAGGTACCACTTTGATGGGAAGGTAAACAGCATTCCATGTCTAGTTATGCCTGCCACATGTCCAGAGAAAACATCTGCAGTTGCAGACAATGCTGGCTCTTTAGCTATAGACAGAGATGAGTACTGAACCCTAGAATAGGATATGACTGTCTTTCAAGCAAAGGTGCCCTTTACCTTTACTAAAGACATAAGGTGCCATCTGAGAGCTGTCCCTCTGAACCCCTACAGTACTCAAGGGGATTCTGGTTCCAGCTCCAGTGACATCTTGAAGTTATAACTGAACAATGGTATGATAATGCTCTGGGACTCTAAGATTTATGGATTAGACGAACCCAGAGTCCTGTTTCCAACAAGAGCCAACCAGATGCTTCTGAAAATCTCACAAGTTGAGCATAATGAAGACAACTCTATCCCCAGATCTAAGTCCCTCGTGCCTGATATGCTGTTAGTTCCTATGAGTAATACTTATTGGTAGACATATTTACCGTACAATACAGTAATACCTCAGATAACGCTAAGACTTGGTTCCACAAGTCTTGGTGTTGTCCGATTTTTAGTGTTATCCGATCCATGTTAAAATCCTATGGGATAGATCGGATAACGTTAAAGCTCCATAGAGATACATTGTAACCGCACAGGCTTTAGCGGTTGTTATCCGATCCATCCCATAGGACCTTAACGTTATTCGATCCAATTCTCCTCCCCAGATTACTTAACGTTATGCGATTTTACCATTATCCGAGGTAAACGTTATTCGAGGTATTACTGTAGTTATAGGAACAGTCACCCTAAGAACTGGTATCTGAGCTTGCTTAACACACACACACACACACTTCAACCCTTCCCTTCTCTTTTTCTTTTGTGTCTAGCATTTTTGAACTTTGCTTGAGGGCAAAGATTGCCTTACCACCACTGGTCTTCATAAACCACTTTGCAAGCATTTTAGTTTAAAGGCTTGGGTAAAAATGGTTTAAACAAACAAACAAAGATTGCTATTGTTGTTCTTTTTTTTAAAAAAAAAAAGATAATAACACAACACTGTTCCCTTCTTGAGTAAACTGTCACATGTCTCCGGGAAGCCACTTGCATGGAACTGAGAAATGTCTCAATTAGTCCATTATGGTCCAAAGGAAAGGACAGCTTTTCTTTAGCTGCTCCCCTTAGGACTAAAAAGCATTGTGAGATATCTCTCCATCCTATCTGACATTCCATGACCAGTCTATCATATCTTAGTAGACACCTTCACCTGATGTCCCTGTTGTATGTTGGTAAATAAATGTTAATTGCCTAGTAAAGGTAAAGGTCACCCTTGCTCAAAAGCCAGTCATATCTGACTCTAGGGTTCAGTGCTCATCTCCGTTTATAGCCAAAGAGCCAGCACTGTCTTCATCTGCAAACGTTTCCATGAAGATGTGGCAGGCATACCTAGACACCGGAGTGCACAAAATGCTGTTACCTTCCCACTGAAGCGGCACCTATTTATCTACTTGCAATGTCTTGCTTTTGAACTGCTAGGTTGGCAGGAGTTGGGACAGAGATGGGAGCTCATTCCATTGTGCAGTACTGAGGTTTCAAACTGCTGACCTGCCAACCTTCCAGTCAGCGTATTAACTACTTGAGCCACCACAGTCCTGTTAATTGCCTACCCTGATACAAACACAGTTATGAAACACTGAATGGACAGAGGGAGCTGGTGGAGCAATCTACCTTCTATCAAGCTGGATAACTTGTACCAGTTTCTGTTCTTCTCCAACTGCCATCTCAGGCGGAGGCTCCATCTACTACTCACACCATGGGTGCCCAAACCGGGTCACAGGCCGGTCACATGGTTCAGGGGGCTGGTCACTATGGCCTGGGGGTCTAATCCACCTAACAAAATATAAGAAATGCTTTAGATCCCACAATGTACAGTTCTACCCATTCCACCATAAATTGATCATGTTCAGCTTTATGTCCAATACATTCACTATAATACATGAGATAGATTACTTTGAATGCAATATGTTACATGCAACGTTATACAAGATGTCCTTTTGATAGAGCCTGTCCAATGATGCATATGGAAACCATGCCTTTGGCAGAATTAGCACATCTTCTGGGAGCTTGCATTCAAGGGGTACAGCTTCTGAATTATGGGAACTCACTGAACTATTTTCTGTAAAACGCCTGTAGAATGCCATTCATATACACAATGACTTGGACATCAATAGTTGCAAGTAGATAGTTATGTGTGATTAATTTGGGTTGTTTTTCAAGAACTAAAGTATAAGTTACAGTATGATTGCAATTTAACAATGGATAACATCATTGCTTTTGCAGTGCAACTTGTGGAATACAGATAATTTTAAATATGTAAAATTAATCATTCTAGTTAATTTTGAGAAGCTGGAAAGTAAAGATCATTTTAAAAATGCTAACTTTATTAATAATGAACTTCTTTGGGGTACCTGGATAGTAGAACATATGTGTAATTAGTATTTAAAATTGACTTCCCAAGCTCACTTCCTCTCTTACGCAAATACTGTAGCCCTATGTGAAGATTTCTAGACAATGGTTTGCAAATTCCAGTCATCTGCCTCCATTTAGTAGACAGCATTTTACAGAGCTCTTCTTTCTCCTCATCCCTTCAAGATGTTTGGTTGAAAAGATTGGGACTCTGCAAGATCAGAGGGGCCTAGCAGTTCCCAGTATCTACATGCTGCCCCTTGGCAAACTGATCCAATGCTCCCAAAACCAGTTATCTCTATCTATAATTTCTACAACTGCTTTTGAGAGAGAAAAGCACAATACTGTATCTTGGTTTCTCCTCCTCCTCCTTCTTCTGTGTCTAGGCCAGACATGAAACTGTCAAAATTAATCCACTTTTTTGGTGAGTTCATTCTGCAGTTACTTTCACCTTACCTAGTGTGAGAAAGATTAGCTAGTTGCCATTACCAGGAAACGCCAAATTGTGGTTCAAAAATACCACAATCTTCGAGGAAGGAAGGAAGGAAGGAAAAAAGGAAGGAAGGAAGGAAGGAAGGAAAGAAAGAAAGAAAGAAAGAAAGAAAGCCCTCTTTTTTCCCATGCTTTGTAACATTAGAACATGCATCTCAGAATTTTCAAAAGGATTGGGGGATCCTGAATATTTTGGGAGGGGGAAATAATTAACTGGGGGAGGAGAAAAAGAGGCAAAGAACCCTCCCTCATTTTCCCCTGTCAGGCTTGACACCCTTCTGCCCTCTGCGCTTAGAAATGTCAACATGAAGAAATGCTCAAGACCTTGTCTCTCTTCAGAGATTCTCCCACAAGGGGGGCAAATTCTGTAATGTTTAACATCAAAACAAAGAGGGCCTTCTTTGCTAAAGAGCCAGAACTGCTGAAATTGTAACGGCAAAGCTCTGTTATCTCCGCTCTCCATAGAATATCAGCCTCGGCAAGGCCGGCTGGCTTGTTTAATTTTTAACGAAGACTTGATTGCTGTTTGCCAAAGGGGGGGGGGGGTTCATGAAAAAATACCAAAACAAAACATAAAGCCCTACAGAACTTAAAACTCACCTCCCCACACACACAAAGAGGAAGATCAAAAGGAGTCTTGGGATACACTGGTGCTGTGTCCCTATCTTCCTTTTTTAACAAAACAATTCCTTTTCTTTTTGGAAAACTTGCAGAACACATCCATACAATTGATTTATTTGTTTTCACTGAAGAACAGGCCCTACTTGCTAGGCCAGAGCGCAGAATAGTTACCAATTTCAGAACAAATAACCAAAACTATAAAGCAACTTCCCCAAACTAGTGCCCTCCAGATACACATTGGACTATACCCTCCATATTCTTGCAATCAGAGTAGCTGCACGTGAAATCCAACCCGTTCAGGAGTAAATCAGCTTGCGGCAGCTTCTCTAAATTCTGATTCAGGTGAATATATTCAAGTACAGTACTGAGTTTGACCATAGGAAAGTAGCCTATGGCTTAGGTACAAAGTTGATATTTTTGTTTCAGGACAGTTTAAAATTTGTGCAACAGTGACAACCTAAGCTTGATAGAACACTGGGAGTCCCAATGAGGTCAATATTTATTGTGGGATTATACTGCGCTGAGCTGAGGAGGATGGTGAAAGACAGAGGTGCCTGGCGGGCAATGGTCCATAGGGTTGCAAAGGGTCGGAATCGACTGTGCGACTGAACAACAACATCAATATACTGCGCAGTATTCATTAACAGAGCAAAATAAATTGCTCAGCAAAGCTGGCCAAAGCTATTTTGCTGCCTGGAGTAGAATAGCAAATGTTGCCTGCCTTGCTAACATTTACAGTAGTACCCACAGGCTAGTGATTTCAAAGTGACAGGCCAAATAATCGGAAAACCCCAAAGGTTAATCTTAGACTAGTCAGGAAGAAGGAAAAGTCCCATTTACACTACTTTGAGCCTGCTTGCTTGTTTGTTTCTCACCTTAACGACAAACACTACTCTGGACTGCCAATCACAACAATAATACCCAACAATCTATCCCAACCCAAACAAACGATAACCCACCCCATAGCCATAAAGGTAAGTGTCTCCATTGCTTAAAACCAGTCATATCCAATTCTAGGGGTCATCTCCGTTTACAGCCAAAGAGCCAGCACTGTCTGTGTCTGCAGACGTTTCCATGGGCATGTGGTAGGCATGACTAGATGTTGGAGTGCACCAAACATTGTTACCTTCCCATTGAAGTGGTACCTATTTATCTACTTGCAATTTCTTGCTTCCAGACTACTAGGTTGTCAGGAGCTGGGACAGAGATGGGAGCTCCCTCCATTGTGTAGCACTTGGGTCTCAAACTGGTGACCTGATGACCTTCCAGTCATCAACTTCAGCATCTTAACCACTAAACCCCTACAGTCCAAGGCTGATAGCATGATGCAAAAGTATAAACTGATCAATACTTTTAAAAATAAATTTCAAAAAGAAGAAAATTATAGAGTGCAGTGACTAGCAATGCAGCAGCTGCAATCCAGGCTGACTAAATGTGGATTTTGGGATTGCATTTGTGGGTTTGCTGCTAATCGTTTTCCCCTATGATATTTCCTATTTATGTTACTGTTTTAACCCAGCGTCACTAAGACGCTGACTGGGAGGCGGAAGGTCAGCAGTTCGATTCCCGAGTACTGCAGGACGGAATGAGCTCCCGTCTCTGTCCCAGCTCCTGCCAACCTAGCAGTTCGAAAGCAAGGAATTGCAAGTAGATAAATAGGGACCACTTTGGTGGGAAGGTAACAGCTTTCCATGCGCTCCGGTGTCTAGTCATGCCTGCCACATGACCATGGAAACGTCTGCAGAAGCAGACAGCGCTGGCTCTTCGGCTTAGAAACAGAGATGAGCACTGACCCCTAGAGTCGGATACGACTGGCTTTCGAGCAAGGGAAACCTTTACCTTTACTTAATCCCCCAATTGCCAGAGTGAACTGACACAAGCTGTTGGGAAGGTCTGACTGAGTGTGTGTTGCTCCATTCTGCTGTTTACTGAAAAATATATTCTTGATTTGGTCTGTTTTGCACTTTTCTCTGAAGTTAGTGCACAATCCTATAATGATATTTAGTTATGTCTTCTTGTTGTTAAGTGCCATCAAGCCAGAACTGATTTATAGTGACCTTAATGGGGCTTCATAGGTAAGTGAGTTATTTAAAGAGTGGCTTTACCAGTTCCACACCCCCAATAAGTTTCCATGGCTTAGTTGGGATTCAAACCCTGGTCTCCGGAGTCCGTCATTTTATCCACTACACCACATTGGATACAGTTATGTTTCAGTCAATGGGGAAAGGACTTAATCTCAAGTACCCAATGTCGTGTTAGTAGACAAAGAAATGAATTAGGACTCAGGAAACATGGGTTCGAATCCCTTCTTTGCCCACTGAAACTCACTGGGTGAATAGAATTGGTAAATAACAATGACAACAATCATCATTTTCCTTGCACCTGTGTGCTGCCAAGTCAATTCTGATCGTTGGTGACCTCTTGTAGGGTGTTCTATGTAGAGAGTACTAAGAAGTGGTTTACCATTCTGTAATGCCCCCCAAACCCCTCTTCTTCTTGGCCAAAGTGGACATCACTGTGCTCTGTGAGAAGGTGTAAACCTAGGGGGTTATCTGCTTATCTTATTTATTTACTCATTCGTTCATTCATATGTTCATGCTTTGTAGTTAAAAGTGTCTTTCAAGCAGCTCACAATACAATTTTTTTTAATTAAAAAAACCCCAATGTTATAAAAGTACAATTTGCAACCTAGTTTTTTCCAACAATGGGAAAAATTAAAAGCAGATGACTAAACAAATTAGAGTCCATGGGCATTGGTTCAGAACAGTAAGTCACAGATTTTGTAACACAGACGTAAGCAGACTTCAAGCTTACCAGTTTTTTATTTTTTGGTTTGTTATTTTGAGTTAACCTCAAGATTCACGCATGCACTGTAGTCACATGCAGAATATCTTTGAGGGGAAGAGGAGACCATATACTGAACAAAAATGAATGAAGCTCCTTTTTGTTACCATTGCCAGAAAAATGATACTTCTCTAACATACAAAAGCACTGCTTATTTTCTTCATTCTAATAGCTTAATTCAAGATCAGAGTTGGGCTTCCTTTTTTTTTTTTTTGCTCTTAAATAGTAGGCAACCAAAAACTAGGAGATTTAACAGTATTCCTGTCCTGCTTGAAAAGTCTAGATGGATTTTAAAAAGCCATTAGCTGAGCTTTTCTGCAGCCACATATCCTCTTTTTAGGGAGGGCAGCCTGAAGGGCTGCCAGGGGACATCATCTTCTTTTGATGATGTCTTCAATTTGAAAGTCAAGTCTCTGACACTTCAGTCAAATGCACTATAATTCTGTTTAAATTATAAAAATCATTTCTAATTTTGCACCTGTGTATATAAATTGGCATATGTGGTTTCATGTAAATCAGCACCTACTTTTGCCCTTAATTGTGGTCATGCTTGACCTCCTTTTTGATGCTGTGTAACTGGCCACCATATCTACAACTGGTATTCCTAAGGTCTCTGCCTTCAACTGATGTACCACAGAGAGCCTTCACCACAATAATAATCTGTTTCACGTTGCTTGGCAGGGATAATCTGTACAAAGCCTCTGGAAAGGAGAATACTGTATATGAAAGAAGATCAGCTTTCTGGTATCCCAACCCAACCAAATTAAAACAAGCACTATGATTTGGGTTTTAAAAATAGACTGGAAGCCAGTGTGCCAGATTAAAGTCCTAGCATTTTATGGCTGGTTTATCTAGTCCCAGGGAAAAATCTCACAACATTTGGGGTCCACTATTTCTGGATCTCCCCCCCCCCCATGCTAACCTAGATACATGCCATAATAATAATCAAAATAAGCAGCTACCCCAGCAAACATTATTCCCATTGTGAAAAAGAGATGCTCCAAGCTGTAAAGGGTACTTGGGAGTAAATGTTAACATTACATCAACAAAGTTCCCATGGTACACAGAGAGGGCCTCCTCAAAGATTATTGAGCCACAATCGGGCATACCCTGGTAACAGCAACCTTGTGTTTTCAGCTAATCTTTCTCACACTAGGGCAGGCGAAAGGAACTATGGAAGGCATTCACTAAAAGATGGCTTCATTTTGGCAGTTTAAAGTCTAACCTAGACATGGAGGAGGAGGAGGAGAGGAAGAGGAAGAGGAAGAAAAGTTTCCCAACTGCATTCCAGAACATGCTGAATGTACCAGCCATCTTGGTAGGCAATAGGGCCATAGCCAGGGGGTGGCCAAGGTGTTAGCAGTTTGCTCACCCTCAAACTCCCAGGTGTTTATATATATATGACTTTGTTGTCCATCCTGAAAAAACATTCGCCCACCCACATCTAGAATCCTGGCTATGGCCCTGGTAGGCAAACTATCTTATGGCCCTGATAGGCAAACTATCTTACTGTACTGTATTTTATGATATTCTATTGTTTGAATTATTGATGTATGATATTTCATTGTGTTGTGACATTGTATTGTTCTATTGAATTGTTGCACTTTGTTTGATTGGGTGTTGTGAGCCGCCCTGAGTCGGTTTTCGCTGAGTAGGGCGGCATATAAGTTTAATAATAATAATAATAACTACCCATCAACAACATTTGCACTTTGCCCAGTCTGAGTCTCCGTTCATTTTCTCTTACCCAGGGACAGTATTTCATTCAGACATTGTTTTAAGGCACCCAGAGCCACACCCAAACCAGACAACAAAGAGAGATCTATAAAGGGTGCCATCTTTAACCCGATGACTCCTCACGTCTAGTCTCCCAAATAACCTTCCCTCATGATTTCCTGTAGATATTAAAAAACATAGAGAACAGAATGGAGCTCTTTGAGAACCTCAAGCAAAACTCTTGTGGGAATGGACAGCTGCTCCTTTCCCACCACTTTTTGGAAATGGTTATTCAACTAGCAGCAAAAAGACTGCCATCCACTGCCTCCAGCACCTTCCTAGGCAAACTTTCTAAAAGAATTCCATGGTGGGTGGTATGAAAAATGACTGAAAGGATCAAATAGATCAATAGAGTTCTGCTCTTCCATGCCTTACTCTGCTATTTCTGTCTTGGCAAAGGTTATACCACAGGACATCCAAGACTATTTGTTCCTCTCCCCCCCCCCAAAAAAAAAAAACAGGCCTCAAGACAGCCTGAGGACTTTAGGTACAATAAAGTAATTTTGTGAAATTAATGTGCCTTTACACACATGTCTAGCAAGAATTCAGATATCAAACCGCACAGACTAATTCAGTCACCGGGACATCATGTTTTCTTGGAGCTTGAAATGTACTTTTCAGATTTGCCCCTGCGGGAATGTACACACACACACACACCTGTTTCAGGGTGTCTTGATTTGCAAAAAGTCCTGCATTTCCATCAATTTTGCCAGTTTCAGAACCAATTCAAGCACTGAGGAATACATGACACAGGAGAGCCATGCATGATCTTACCGAAACACGGTTTGTTTTAAACTACCCTACAGGGTCATTATTTGCATCGATTCCTAAACCACTGTACTCTACTGTGTGCACGTCTGTGTGTCAGCACATATTGTGTATTGTGCTTCTTGCCCTGTAAAGTTTGCAGGATCCCCCACAGCCTAAACAATTTGGGTTGGTTTTTTTCCTCCCCTGATCCTTACTGCAGAGGTGGTGACTATGGCTGGATCTCTCTCTCTCTCTCTCTCTGAAATTGGAGGCCAGTGGCAGCAGAGAGAAGTACAAAGGGGAAAAAAAGGGGGGGAGAAAAACACTATGGGGGTCAGGAGGGTTAAGGGGAAATCAGGAGGGTGGCCAGCCACACCATTTGCAGGCTTTAAGAAACTGATTTGGGCAAGGTTACTTCCAAGAATGTGGAAACCCCGAGCAAGCATTACGTGACTCTCACCCGATTTGGGAACAAAACTGATTGGAACCCTGATCCTTTGAACAGTCAAGGCACACCCTCACATACACATTATATTCAGTGGTGGGCAGAAAAAAATATTGCTACCACACCGTGGGCGGAGCCTATGTTGTGGGTGGAGCCTACATCATGGGCAATCTAGTCATGCCTGCCATGTATACATCTGCAATCTTTGGCTGTAAATGGAGATGAGCACTGCATCCTAGAGTCGGATATGACTGGCTTTTGAGCAAGGGAGACCTTGAGCCACTTGCAGGGACAAAACCTGATGGGGCAGGGCAGGGAGGTGGGTGTGACCACCCAATTTTGCCACCCCCCTGCCCAGTGGCCACCCAATTTTGCTATCCCCCCCCTCCCGGGGGATGCAAACCTGTTGCTGCCCACCACTGATTACATTGTCTGAGGGACTTTAGGAGTTTTAGTCCCCCAAAAGGAACTTTTCTGCACTCTGGTTATTATTATCCACATTCTACAGCAGGAGTTCGCAACCTTTTCCTGCCAGGGGCATGGCCACGCTCTCTCAGTCAGTGGCGGGGCTGGTCACCTGGTTCTTCCTGCCGGTGCCAGCAGTGCATGTATTTGTGCCACATTTCTGGGCATTTTCCCCAACTCTGCCATTTCCCTTGGAGGCGGGAGCAAGGGGGGAACATTTCTGAGCCATGTTTGAATTTTTTGCCACATTTTTGCGGCATTTTGGTGCGAAAACGTGGCGATTTTGGCACTTCCAGTGATGTCGGGGCACTTCTGGCATCAGCGGCAATTTGGCCTGGAGATGAATTCAGCCAAGGGGGCATAGGTTGGGAACCCCTGTTCTAAAGCAAGGAAGCAAACAGCCCTCTGTCTGTGATGAAGCTGAAATGAGCCTGGACCTGAGCCATTAAAGTATAGCGCTGACCAGTGGATTCTTTTTCAAATGATCTGAAAAAGCATTTCACCTCATCCTGCACACTGTACAGGGGCAATGACCTGCAAGCGAATCCCAATCATCATTTCTTTTATGAGGATGATGATGGCCCACCCTCCAAGAACAAACAACAGCTGCTACAACTGAGGCTCAGCAGAGCTTGGGATGTGATTTTTACAAATTAATTATTATCTGATAAGTGCTGTGTTTATAAGGCATCAAAAACACATTCCTTTTAGGATCATACAACAAAATTATATGACAAATTACAAAAATGATCCCAGATCCCACAATATGATCCTTCTCCGAGAGTAATATTTTAGGAGTTGAGAGTAAACATTACTCATCACATCAAACATAACAATATTCCCAATTGTTATGTTATTTTTAAAAGTAATATCATTATGCCCCATTATTTCTAAAAGTATGAAATTACAGTAACATCACTTCCAATCTCTAAGGTTCAGGAGTGATAAGCAAACCTTGTCCTTTTCATTTCTCTGAAATGGGAATAATGCTTAACTAGACTGTCAGTGTCAAAGAGGAATCCACAAGCCCATCAGATCATTACTTTATAAAATGGTTTCATAACGATTGGTTCTTAAAGAAAAGATACTGCATAGTTCATAGGAGCCCTCCTATATAAAATTAGAACTTAGAAACTGAACGGAACACAAGAGTGGAAGGAGCTCAAAGAAACATTATCACTGGCAGGAGCAAACACAGCAAAAAAATCAGAATCCACAACTGAAGAGGCTCAAGGAGCAACTGGAGGCGATTAAGATAGTGTAACATCTGCAGCTGAAGTATTACTGAAGAATGATCAAGTTTTGTAACCACATGACTCCCCTCCCCCCCTTCTCTTATTAGTAGAGGTGCTTTTTTTTTTTTTTTAAGAAGGGGGTTATCAACTTTTTGTTTTTTATATGTATTTTTGTGTAATATATGTTAAATTGTGGGTAGTGGGTAACACGTCCTCTGAAGTCTGCCAGCTATTTCTTAAAAGGTTAAATAATGTTAAAACATGAAAAATATTAAGATATTGTCATGGAATGTGAAAGGGGCAGGGTGTCCTACTAAACGTAAACGATTGGAAATGGCCCTAAGAAAAGATAGAGCGGACATCATTTTTTTACAGGAAACGCATCAAAAAGCGGCGGATAAAAATAATTTGTATCTTGGTTGGACTCAGTATTATGAAAAGGCCTTTGGTTCTTCCAAGGCAAGGGGGGTGGCGATTATGATATCGAAAAGATTGGGATTTACGAAAACAAAAATGATAGGGGACCCAGAAGGCAGATATTTGATTATAGCTGGAAGTATAGAAGAAGAAGAAATATTGTTGGTCAATGTTTATGCACCAAATGAGAATCAAGACCAATTCTTGACTAAATTGAGTCATATTTTGATAAAAGAAAACTGTGATAGAATGATAGTTGCCGGAGATTTTAACCTAACAAGGTCAAATATTGATTGCACTAATATAACTAATTATAGAAAAGGATAGAAAGCTAAATTGTTGGATGAGTGGATAAAAAAGTTTGGACTGAAAGATTCCTGGCGAGAATTGAAAGGGGAAGAACGAATTTATACATATTATTCCCAGGTGTATAATTCATATTCTAGGATTGACTATGTATTTGTAACACAAAATATATTGAAGGATTTAAATGATGTAGAAGTAGGAATTTTTAAGGAATCGGATCATGCCAAAGTAATGGTGGAATTACAATTTAAAATAAATAAAAGTAATATAAGAACTTGGAGGTATGATCCGAAATTATTTAAAGACAAGGGGATAAAAGATCAGATAATGAAAAATTGGGAAGAAATTTGGAAAATTAACGATAACAATGAAACAAATTTTAATGTAATTTGGGATGCAATGAAAGGAGTATTCAGGGGTGAGTGTATTAAATTTAAGAGTTTAAAAAATAAACAATATAAAGATAGACAACTGGAGTTGGAAAAAGAGATTAAATTATTGCAAATTAAACATGCCAAAACAAAGGAGAAGAAGACCTTAGAAAGGATACAACTGTTACAGAAGGAGATAGCAGGAAGGGATATTGAAAAAATTAAAAGAGATTTAATTTATCTGAAAAGGGAATATTTTGAGTATAGTGATAAAAGTTCAAAAATGTTAGCAAAAGCAGTGAAAGAGAAGAAGGAAAAAGGGGAGATTGGAACTTTAATAAGGGAGGATATGAAAAGGTGTAATAAAATAGTAGAGAAACTTAACATAGTTAAAAATTTTTATCAAAATTTGTACACAGATAAGAAAATAAATTTAAGCAAGTTAGAAAAATATCTACAAGAACACAAGGGGGAGAGTATAAAAGCAGAACATAGGGCTAAAATGGAAGAACAAATTACAGAGAAAGAGATATTAGATGTTATAAATAAATTGAAAATAGGGAAAACTCCAGGAGAAGATGGATTACCAGCGGAATTTTATAAAGAATTTAAACAAATTATTATTCCTAAATTAACCAGGCTATATAATTATATTTTGGAGGGGGGAGAATCTCCAAATTCATGGCTTAGATCTATCATAGTATTAATACCAAAACCAGGAAAAAATTTAGAACTGGTTGACTCATATCGTCCAATTTCTTTAATTAATCAAGATGCAAAGATTTTTACAGCAATTATGGCTAATAGGTTAAATAGTTTTCTGGGGGAATATATACATACAGATCAGGTAGGTTTTTTAAAGGAAAGATATATGTCTGATTTAATAAGAAGGGTGTTAAATTTGTTACAAATAAACAAGAGAAAAGAAGGTAAAATAGAATTATTATCTTTAGACATTTTTAAAGCTTTTGACTCTTTACAATGGGTCACTATTAGGGAAATAATTAAAAAAGTAGAATTTGGGGAAAAATTTAAAAATGTAGTCAATCAACTTTATAAAAGTAGTTATGCCAAGGTAAGAGTAAATGACTCATTTACAGAAGATATTGAAATTAAAGCAGGAATGAGACAAGGATGTCCTCTTTCCCCCATTTTGTTTATAATGGCTATGGAATTATTGGCTAGAGCTATAAGGAGTGATACGAACATAGAAGGGATAAATGGAACAAAAATAAGTTTGTATGCAGATGATACTTTAATTATAATGAAAGATCCTATAAAAAATATGGAAAAGATACAAGATCATTTGCAAAAATTTGAAGAGATAACAGGGCTGAGAATAAATTGGGGGAAATCAGAAGCAATCTTTAGTAAATTAAATAAGGAAGAGATAGGGAGAATTAAGGAAAAATTTAAAATTCAAATTAGGAAAAGTATAAAGTATTTAGGAGTTAACATAGCTGACAATGTAGAGGATTTGAAGAAACTAAACTATGATAAAGTGAAAGAGGAAATTAAGAAGAAAATTGTTCGATATAGCGTATTGAAGACCTCCTGGTTTGGTAGAATAGCAATTTGTAAAATGAGTTTATTACCCAAGATTAACTTTTTATTTGAAGTCCTTCCAATTAAACAATCTGAAAAAGAACTAGGAGTTTTTCAAAATCTATTGAATGATTATTGTAATGGAGGGAAAAGAGCAAGAATACCTAAAAGCCTATGGTATAAACCGCAGAAAGAGGGTGGTTTGGGATTACCTAATATTAAATCGTATTACAGGGCGTTCCAAATTAAAGGCTTGGTAAAACTTTTAACGATAGAGGACCTCATATGGAGGGAGATAGAAATGAAAGATAGTAATGTGCGCAAAGCAAAAAGAACAGAATTTAGAAGTGGCACCTAAATAATTACACAAGGCAGCAGCCTAGTGATATTTCTAGCAGAAGGGAGAATTTCCCATTTTAGAAACAGAGATCTTTAACCATAGCGGCAGATACAGTTTCCATTCTAAGCTCCAACAGGGACATGTGTTAGATCAGTCCTCTGGGTTGTCGTACGACTAGTTTTACATTTGCTTTGTCATTAGTTAGACAACAGGCATCTTTAATTTTCATGTGCTTTCCTTTGAACTTGAAGTCTCACAGGAGGGCCACAATTTATCCAAGTGTTTGTGCTGACCCTCCAGTAATGAAAGGAAACAGAGATCAGAGAATCATAAAACTTTTTAATTCCACTCTGATCGTCTCAGAACTGGTATGGCACTGGTTAATTTTGAGGATAAATTGATTCATTGACTGAAATCCTCCACACTCATAGAAAATTCATCCTGTATCCAGGTAGCCCTATTTTATTTGATTATTCTTTGATCTTCTTGCTTTCCATCAAACTCTGTTAAGTGACTTCCAGGTGGTCTAGCTAGCCAGAATTTTGTCCTGGTGGAAGATACTCTTCAGCATTCATCCATTCGGCAAGGTGTACTGTTTTTGCTTTCCATAGCCTAGCCTCTTTTGGTTTAATATTTAAAGTTTGAAAGTTGTGGAGAGGGAAAAAAAGTCCTTGATTTTATTTATTTATTTAAATTTGTTTATCGCCCTCCTCCACGAATCATCACTTAGGAGATTGGTATCTCTGAAAAAGATAGGTTTAATGCTGTGTTTCCTTATTTTCTGTATTATTTTCTAGCACCTCTTTACATACTTCCAGAGAGGCAATGCCAATCTATAACAGACTTTTTCAGTGGGGGAAGGCTTCGTGCAGTCAGTAATAATCCTGCACAATTCATTAAGGGCTACATCCACTTTTTTATTTTTATTTTCTTTCTTTCTTTCTTTCTTTCTTTCTTTCTTTCTTTCTTTCTTTCTTTCTTTCTTTCTTTCTTTCTTTCTTTCTTTCTTTCTTTCTTTCTTTCTTTCTTTTTGAGTGCACTGATTTTTACTCTAGCACATTCTATTAGGGACAGAGCTGTGGTTCTTGTTTGTGAATGTGCACCCATGTCTGACCCAGCGAGCTTCCTAGGTATGTTACACTATATCTGTTTGGTGTTCAGAGCGTGTTTTTTGTAAGGTTCAGTTGAGAGTGAACTGGGGATCATTATAAGGCAAATTGAATAGCATTCTTCCCATTTTATAATAGCTTCACCATTTTTGTCATTGTGTCCATAACCCCAATTGTTGCTATGACTATTGAAATTTCCAACTAGAAATTTGGTCTTCCGTATTAGATGGCTTCTTGAATCAGATTAATATATTAGGCAGTTTATAAATTGATGTTACTATACACATAGCCAATTGGCCTGTCAAGATTTCTCTGTTGTCTTCATCAGAAGAGTCTGTTGAGAGGACTATAATACTTGGTCTTACAAAAATGGCACTTTGGTACTGTTTGTGGGGCCTCTCCGCAATTAGACACATACCAGGAACCTTTGGTCAGAAATAAATAATGTGGAAGCCTTTCTAAAGTGAGGCAAAATCTAGAACAGGGGTGCCCAAGCTATGGCCTGTGGGCCAGATCTGGCCCCGATGCCAATTCATCTGGCCCATGCCACCCTTGTCACTCCTGGTTTATCTCATCATGTTGCAAAACAGACTGCAAGGTGTGTTTACTTCTGCTTCTGATGGAACCACGTGACCAGCCCACTGAACCACATGACTGGCCCATGGCCTGAAATATCTGGACACCCCTGATCTAGAGGTCTATGGATATGGTCCTTTTTTTTTATTGCAAACCCCAGGGAATTATTGGAATATTCTAGAACTTGTGACCCAAAATCATGAAAGAGAAAACCTCCTACTCTTATCATCACCAGCTTGCATGGTCATTGTTCTAACTGAGTCAGATGGGATTTGTAATCCAATCCAGAATTTACTGGGTGATTGTTTGAGAAATGATGCTGTCATTTCCTGTGCTTGCTGGATGACATCAACGTTTCCAACTTGAGACAATTTTAGGGGAGAGGGGAACTGTCTCAAAGATGGGGAGATCTCAAGTGCATGCCTTATAAGAGCTAGAACAAATAACACCTGGTCAGCCTGTATATTTATGTGCGTACATGTGCCAATATGAATGTGGCACCCTGACAGAGCCTGACAGGAAAAAATTAAACAGACAGTGGTAAGAAACAGAACTACAGTGGTAGGAAACAGAAGATAACTTTACATCAGAGGTTCTCAACCTATGCCCCTGGGGCCAGATGTGGCCCCCACCGCCTCCACCACACCAGGAAGTGCCATGTGTGGCAGGCAGGGCGAAATGGCTGTCCACCGCCCCCCCACCCCACCCCCAGCTGTCTGAGGAAGCGTGACATGGCCCTCAGCTTGAAAAGGTTGAGAACCCCTGTTTTAGATGGCTAATATATGTGACGGTACTATTAAAGACACAAGGTTCAAGCTAGTACAAAAGTTGGTAAGCGAAGCCCAGTAAGGAGCTTCACAGATGTGAGGAAGGAACATTTTTTTCTCATTCAGAACAATGATGTTTTTAGGTGGAGTGCCTTTTACATGCAGGGGACACTTTTGACCCTGCTAAAGAGATTTTGGTGTCACTATCATTATTATCTCTATCACCACCGCTATGGTCTTTGTCATGCTATTGGGTCCATGGCACACTACAGACCAAGCAGGACCGAACCTTGCCTCAAAGAACTTGGGGTATAAGGTTAAACACTGGAGAAACAATAAAGAAAGAAAGAAGAAAAGAGATGAAGGACTAAGCAAGAGTATATATCCAGTTGCATTTTGTTCCTTTGGCTTAGATTTGGTTACATACTGAGAGAAGATATTTCTGGTTGTTGGACACCATTACAGGGCAGCAGGACACTCTTTTGCTGCCAATATTGTTATCTTTTGGGTCCTGGGGAAAACATTTGCTTAGCTTCCCAAAGCTTTCAAAACATATGGTCCTTTTACAATGCTATGATTGTTTGTATCTTAGCATGTTTTCTGAATATAATCTTGTTGTAAACTGCCTTGGAAGCACCGTCGAAGTATATAAGCTATATTTGTTTGTCAGTTTATTCATCTGTCCCAGAGCTTGCAATGTTAGGTTTGAAAATTAATTAAAGCTAAACACTAAATTAGCTCATTGTTATTAACATTTTAACCTGAAAACATTTAAAAGTTTCTTTATTTATTGTATTTATCAAATTAACATTTTTAACTAATTAATTGTTAGTTGTTGATGTCTTCTGTAGAGAACACATATGAACCCACATTTCTCCCTGAAAGGAAGGAGCCCCACATCTTGTTTGGAAAACTAGATTTATACTTGGTCTTGTAAATACATTTGGACCGTAATTCCCAGAGTTCTTAGTTAAAATAACCAAGAATCTATAGTATTTCTCAAGGCTTCTTAAAACTCAAAGGCCATCAGGAGTCCTGGGGCTGGGAACCACTGTTCTATAAAGGATGAATAAACCACACTCCATAGTCAAGGCAGCTACTTACCTAATGGTCCTTTGTTAGGAAGGAGAAGACAGGGTAAGACTGAATTAAGTGGGGAGTTGCCAATCACTGGGGAGTAAGCAACATTTAACTCAATGGTATTTACTTCTAAGTAGACAAGTACTTTGTTGCTATTTCAGTTTAAAGAAGAAGAAACCATAAGCAGAGCAGAGCATGAATTTAAAAGTTGTGTTCCTTTGTTCCAAAACGAGAGGGAAAGGACTGTAACCGAGACTCCAATTCAGTTAAGTCAGGCTTATTTCTCGTTAAGATTGTTGCATTCATTTCTGGTTATATTATATTTCCAAGTGATCCAGCACAGAAATTCATAGCTCAGTGTGGCCCATTCTTTTGCACAGCTCAACAACCTCCCCCTTTCCTGTGAGGCACGCAACTCTCTTCCTGGGTCTGTCTGCGGGGATCCCAGCTTCATCTTGCACACCAGTTATTGGTTCCAATAATATTATTGCAAAGGCTTCTGCTATTGCTTTTTTAGATCTGGCACAATCCTGTTGAATTGACTATGGGTACAGTAGGAAACTGTTGCTGTAACTTTAGTAATTGCCTGAGAGGTGAAAAATAGGGAGACTCCATACCACACTCCATCCAAGACTTTCAGTTGAAGAGTTTCCTTTGTTGTCCTAAACATGTATAACTGGAAGCGATGAACCAGCCCTTTATGATGCAATGGTTCCCAACACTGAGATGCCTGGTAATTTTTCAACTATTAAGTCCCCAATGCCTTGAAAAATGTCATTGTCGAGATTTATTTTTGACTGATTTGGCCTCCTTAAATCCAATTCTGAAAAGCAAGAGATTGGCCTTAAAATAAAGGTTGTCTACCTACAAAATGTGGAACTGTGGTGGCTTAGTGGTCAAGACACTGAACTTGACAACTGGAAGGTTGGCAGTTTGAGACCTGAGTGCTGCATGATGGAGTGAGTTCCCATCCTGTCCCAGCTCCTGCCAACCAAGCAATTCGAAAGCAAGAAATTGCAAGTAGATAAATAGGTACCGCTTCAGTGGGAAGGTAAACAATGTTCTGTGTCTAGTCATGCCTGCCATATGTCCATGGAAACATCTGCAGATGCAGACAGCGCTGGCTCTTTAGCTATAAATGGAGATGAGCACCACACCCTAGAATAGGATATGACTGGCTTTCAAGCAAGGAAGACGTTTTCCTTGACCTTTTACCTACAAAATGCCTTTAAGCAAGGAAAAGAAAAAAAAAACACCTTACATTCATTAGGCATTACAATCACTCTTTGGCCAAAAGATAACCAAGAAAAAGATAAAAGTTCAAAACACATTAAACTGCAGCATTAAAATTTAGCCCACCCACCCACAATCAACTTGAGTAGGAGATTCTTCATTTGTGCATCCATCATAGTTGGTGCGGTTCTCTTGGTCTCAAGGTGTGATTTAAGATGAATAACCATGCAGGAGGCAAACATCTTTCATCAGTACATCATGGACCCTTAGTTGTGTTAACTGGGAACTATCATCAAGATTCATTTATATAGGACCACGGCTGTGTCATCTACTATATATCTACTTTTCAATAGGCATCTTTCTTTTTGGTGAAGGGGAGTGTGGAGTGACATGTGTGCCCTCTGTACAGGACATGCCAAAACTGTAACATTCCTTTTGAAACATTCATGTGCCTTTTTCTGCCTTTGGCCCTAAAATATAGCAATTGACACATTAATTTTAACATGTTATTTCCAAGCTGTGATCTATCTGTTTATCTACCCAAGTGATAATCTTATCTTTGGTTCCATGGTTGGTTTATTTAATGGCGTGAAATAAATGGATTTGAATGTTCAAACAGATAAATGTACATAATTTCCTTGGTTTTACTATCTGTCCCGAATCCTTTTCAAGGGGCATCCTTGACTCTAATTAGCAGATCCCAGTCCCAGTCCCTTCTTTATGTTTGTCTCTTCATGTGCATACTTTATACAGTTTTGAACTATAATGTGTAACATGCAGATATGATTCTGAGCCAGATTTGGTCTTGTGGACAACAAGTTCTCACTCTTAGCACAAGGGGGTCTCTGCAGTGGAAGAGGAGCAACTTCCATCCTCAGCCTGCTTTATGGTGACATTATCTTAGCTAGCAGCACAAGCAACTGCTACGTCATGAGTTCTCAACCTTTTTAAGCCGGGGGCCAGGTCACACTCCCTCAGAGTGCTTTGGGGGACAGACAGCCATTTTCCCCTTCACCACATGGCACCTCCTGGTGTGGTGGACATGGCAGGGGTCCACATGAAATGGTGCTGCAGGCCTTATCCGGACCATGGGCTGCAGGTTGAGAATCCCTGTAATACATGGATTGGACATGTCCCTGGGGATGGTCACACTATTATTTTAACTTACCAAGGAAGCCTCAGTATAAAGCCTAAACTAGAAAACTGCTGATCTGGTTCCTTTATTCTCTCTTTCCCTAGACAGGTGTCCATCAAGTATCTTCATCGATCTGCTGTTTTATGTAATATTTAAACAGAAATCTTCTTTGCTATGAATAATGTCAACCAATAGGGGTGCCCTGTGTGTAAATAGGGAAGTAATCCTGCCCCCACTGTTGTGCTTTAGAGGCTACATATGATCAGATGTCAAGAGCACCTAAAACAGGAGTTCTCAACCTTTTAAAGCCTGGGCCACGTCACGCTCCCTCAGACAGCTTCGGGGGCTGGATAGCCATTTTGCCCTTCCTCCACCACATGGCACTTCCTGGTGTGGTGGAGGCAGTGGGGGGCACATGAATTGGTGCTGTAGGCCACATCTACAGGCCACAGGTTGAGAATCCCTGACCTAAACTGTATCCTACACACTGCTTTGATGAATCAATGCCTGAAGTATTGCTCAGCTCTCATTGAATTGGTGCTCTATCCTGCCTAAAATTTAGTATACTAGGGAGTTTGTTCAAGCCTCATTACAATGAGCTGGAAAACATCCTGGCAGATGATACACCAAAGCCACAAGTCTCCCAGTTCGGCTAAACCAAATAAATAGTAGCAACTCAAGAAAGTGTTGGAGATGTCATCAGGAAATTAAGACATACAAACATATGTGGTGGGATTGTAAAATTATTTCCAATTTCTGGCATAAAATGGAACAAGAAATAGCAAAAATTTTAAACTTCAACTTAAAGTTGAATGAAAAAATTGTTTTACTAACAGATTTAGGAGAATTGAACTTAGAGGAAAATAAAAAAGAGTTATTATCTATTTTCTTAACGTTGTCAAGACAACAAGTGGCCAGAAACTGGAAAGGTGATATGAACTTAGAAATTGGTAAATGGTATACCGATATTTGGGACATGGCGCTAAACGAAAAACTTACATGGGAATTAAATATAAAAAGGGGGTTAATAAAACAAAATAGATTTTGGGACATTTTGAAACCTTGGTTGCAATATATATTGAGGGAAAATAAAGGTGAAAAACCTGCACCGAATACAATGTATTTTTGGCAAAATGACTGAGTTGTAAAAGGGACGGCTGGTAGACTCAAGGACCTTAGTGCACTGGGTGTTATATGTATTATGTTTTAAAAAAGAAAAAAAACATAACAAATTTGTAACATCATGTTGAAAGAGGATAATTGATATAAATGTGAAAGTATATAGTATATATGAATATAAATAGTATGGTTAAGACATTGAATGCATTGAAAATAACTGAATTAAGATGTTATTATATTATGTTATATTGACTTGTACCTTTTTTCTTTTTATTTTCAATGTTGTAAGATGTAGTTTGCAGTTGTATTTTTTTGTTTGTAACTTTTTTTGTTCTGTTGTTTTTAACATTTTTGTTTGTTGTTAAAATCTAATAAAAATATTCAAAAAAAAGCCACAAGTCTCAAATCCTTTACACCAGGGATAGCCCATGGGCCAGATGTGGCCCGTGGAACCATTTCATGTGGCTCCCCACTGTCTCCACCACACCAGGAAGTGCCATGTGGTGGAGGAAGGGCAAAATGGCCATCTGCCCCCCGAAGCTGTCTGGGGGAGCATGACCTGGCCCCTGGCTTTAAAAGGTTGATAACTCCTGCTTTACACAAAGGTAATTTCCCCTGTGAAGTCTCATTAACAGGGCTGTCCAGATTCTGTGTGCTTCTGATAGTAGAGAAGGAGGCTAGTTGCTCCATGTCTTCAAAGGCCAGCCATTCCTTGCCTCAGCTCCTCTAGATACCATTTGTCCTTGCCCCAGATCTAATCAACTCTCCCCCAGAGCCCCACATATGCACATATTATTGTAAGAGTGGGGACAGCTGCAGGAGGGCTCCTGTCATCACATCTGTACAAATCACCATGAAACAATTTTCACAGATGTGATACCTTCCAGTTGTGTTGAACCTCACTTCCATCATTCCCAACCACCACTCCTATTTACAACTGTCAGAGGCCCAGGATTCAGGAGATCCCTTCTATATATTCTTGGGAAGAAAGAACCCAAGAAAGGATCAGTTATGATGATGAGTATAAGTCAGGGGTGCCCAAACTACAGCCCATGGGCCAGATCCAGCCCCTGACACCAATTCATATGGCCCATGCCACCCTCACAGCTCCTGGAAGCAGATGTAAAATGTGCCAGGACATGCACAGAAGGCTGCCATAAATGCACCCCTGGCAGTCATAAACATATTTATAGCTGTGGGTGCATTTATAGCAGCATTCTGTGCATGCATGGGCACATTTTATTTCTGCTTCAGGTGGGAGGAACCACATGACTGGCCTGCTGAACCATGTGACTGGCCTGCTACCCAAAAAGATTGGGCACCCCTTCTATAAGTCCCTTCCTGGCACTCTGGAGTTTCTAATACAAAATTTCTACATTCCATGCCCGTCTCTCCACACCACCACCACCACCACCACCACCACCATCACCACCACCATCACCACCACCGTTTCTTAATTTCTTCACAACTGTGCCATCTGGGATGGTAGAAGTTCTAGTCTCAAATATTTGGAACATTTTAACTTTGAAAAGACCACTAGAAATCCACTGGGCATTCCCTGCCTTTCAAGGTCAGTTGGACAAGTCCCAAATGAACTTTAAACCCAATGGTTTGAGGACTGCAAGCCCAAGAAGAATAGGCTACTTACTTGTAATTGTGGTTCTTTTTGCGTGGACATCTGTGAATTCACACGCCAAGGTATTTGTGCATGTGCAAAGGCTTCTTTGGAATCTTCCAGAGCTAAAAAGTAGCCATCAGCATTAGACAGGGCCCCACCCAAATGTGCATGACAGCACACCTAATAGCTTCTCCCCAGGGCTGTGCAGGGCACCATGGGAAGGTGCTGGCTAGGGAGTGGTTAGGTCACCTATTGGGAAGGGAGGTGGGGGGGGGGGAATCCCATACATTGCTATTGGCGCCTCAGGGCGCCAGAGGTGAGGGTGTCAGTCAGAGTAGTAGCAGAGATAATCCTTCCAAAAATAGCATCAGTTTTACCAAGCCTATACTGTTGTATAAATGTTGAACGTTGGAACCACATTGCTCCCCTCCATACATCTTGTACCAGGCCCTTATGCAGAACTATTAAGTTACTGTGTATGAAGCTAAGATACGTACATATAATCATGTAGTGAAACAGGCTACCATAGAAGTTACATTTCACTTTGTAAGTTTGTATTTTCTTTCTAAAGCAAATACAGTAAGTCTATATTGCATTGCTCATTAATATGCAGTGATTCCTTTTGAAGTATACTGTACCTGCTTGTTATAACCTTATTCTAAAGTTATATACAGTAACTACATTTAGTTACAGCTGGTTATTTAATTAACTGATGATTTAAACTCTAGATGCTTTTGGATTTATTTATTTATTTGTATTTAATACCCCGCCCCACTCGGGAAGTGGTGTTTTGATATTAATTTAAGATGTATGCTTTATTATATGTAGATCATATATATGCCTACTATTATTCAAATACACAAGCAGTTAAATAAATGGAAAAAAGGTAACTCTTGTGGTTGTCTCTAACAAATGAAAAAGGTGTGGATCCAGCCTGTGGTGCCAAATTATCCAGCCTGGAGTGCTTTAAGCTCTGGTTTAAAAGCTCTGGTTGATTTGTGTTTGGGGTGGGTGGGTGTATTTTAATGTATTTTTATTTATTTATTTAATTTACGGGTTTGTGTTGGGGGTCGGGGGGTTGGTGTATGTGTGTGCTTATTTTTATTTTATTTTATTTCTTTGGCCCCGCCCACAGCATCATGATGTCATGTTGGCTCTGCCCATACTATGACATCATGATGTTAGCTCCGCCCACACTGTGATGACATCACGGTGAGGTAGTAAAATTTCTGACATCCCACCACTGGCATGACTCAACACTGGAGTGCACAGAATGCTGTTACCTTTCCCACCAAAGTGGTCCCTGTTTATCTACTTGCAATTTCTTGCTTTCAAACTGCAAGGCTGCCAGGGGCTGGGACAGAGACGGCAGCTCACTCCGTTGTGCAGTACTTGGGTCTCAAACTGCTGACCTTCCAGTCATCAAGTTCAGTATCTTAACCACTTGAGCCACCGCAGTCCGTATGTCTGGATGTTGTATCCTGCCCTGGTCCTATGTTAGCAATACTGGGTTGTTTAAAAGACAACAGAAACTGAAGCAATGTCTCTTAGTGTGGCAAACCATATCTGTCTTGGCCACCATGGGGCGATCGTTATGACATTCACCTTGTTGTACATATCGAAATGTTCTCCCTCTGGCCAATTAGTTTTTGTTGCTGTAGTGTTTCCCAAATGCTGGTGTTTGGACTTCAATTCCCAGAAGCTTAAGTCAATTCCCCAAAGCACTGATCAGTCAATATACTGGCTTAGGCTTCTGGGAACTGAAGTCCAAACACCAGCATTTGGGAAACACTGTGGGACCCAACATGGGCCCCACACCCCACAAGGGGACTTCAATTCCCAGAAGCCTTAGTCACTACATTGGCTGATCAGTGCTTTGGGGAATTGACTTAGGCTTCTGGGAACTGAAGTCCCAAAACCAAAGTTTGGGAAACACTGCTGTAGTTGGTTAACTTTAGTTAAGGTTAGTCAAAAAAATTTTAAGTCTATGTCATCAAATGGGGAAATAGTGATTGCATTTGTTTATGTCATGATGTTGCTGTTTTAAGTATGTGAACCTCTCAGAGTGGGAAGACCTGCCAGATTGGCAGTATATGAGCATAATAAATAAATGGTTCTTTGGATGAACAGTATCATGGGAAGAGCGAGATTAGAGTTTGGGACTGAGGGATCATGAATGTATTGCTCTAGGAAAGATGGTCAGAGCCTGCTCTTGTTAAATATTCTGGATTTATTTTTATTTTATTTTTGTTGGTTTGTGTTGCAAAAGTTTATGTAGGGGCGTTTCCATGCAATGCAAAGATCTTGGAAAACAAAGTTTGATAACTCCCATTCGTTAATCAGAGTTGACCTCCTGTTCAGCTCGTCCACCAGGACATCCGTTTTGCCCCAGATGTGGATAGCGATCAAGAAGATGTCTCTCTCAAGGCAGCACTCCCACAGGAGAATGGCCAGCTATAGAGGTCCGGATGGGTAAGTTCTGCCTTTTTGTTGATGTAAAAAAAAATGGCAGGGTGCACAAACACTCATCCTCTTAACCATGCTATGACGGGGCTCAAGAATGACTCAGCCTTCCATCTTTCCAAGGTCAGTAAAATGAGTACCCAGCATGTTTGGGGCAAAATGCTAATTATCTTGTGAATCACCCAGACAGTGCACTAAGCGCTGCGGGGCAGTATATAAATGTAATTGTTATTGCTATGTTTCTAATGGAAATTAGAAATCTGTATCTGTTTTTATTTGCTTTGCTGTTTTAACGTTTTTAAATTTTTATGAATTTTTAAGGTTTTAGATATTATTATGACTATAGATTACCTATGATGGTAATTTACGCTGTAAGCCGCCCAGAGTCGGGTCTACCCGATTGTGGCGGGATACCAAATGTGAGCAATAAATAAATAAATAAATAAATAAATTGTCCATGATGTCATCTGTGCTGTCAATGAAGAGGCCTTCCCTATCAAACGGGTGGTCCTCTATCTTTCTTCCAGCATCATCTGTAAATTGATGGACTTCGGCCAGGCACATCTGTGAAACACTACCACAGAGAACAGATTCTTCGAAGCTGAATCAAACAGATGGCATGCAGATTGCATCTGTTGGGCTGCAAATGCCATACCCGTTTGACAAATAAGAGCAAGTTTGTGGTTTCATATAATCTAGTAGGGACACCAGTAGAGAACTGAGTTTTTCCCATAGGTGGCCGTGATAAGTACCCCTAGCTGCCTGGTAATTGGTGGCTCAGACTCCCAGGGAAGCAATGATGTACATATTTCTTCCCAGGTGATTCATCTTTCTCCCATCTTTAGTTGGGGTGGGTGGGATATTGCGGCTCTTGGATCTCATTTTTGTGGCCTTTGTGATAATAGAATTTGGTTGTTTTAGGGAAACTACTGCATGTTTATCAAAAAGTTCGTATTTGATCTGCATGATGTCACTTGTGATGTGGACAGTTTCTACCATGAGTGCTTTCTGAGATCAAAGAAAGCTGGTAATATCCTTATGTAAACTGGTGTAGGATAGTCTTTATTGATCTTATCATAGAGTTGATTGGACTAAGGTGCAAGTGGTTTCTGCACTTCCATGTTTAACAAATTGACAAGTCTGTTAAATTAAACCTGTGTACAGTCAAACCTCACATAAAGAGCGCCTCGCTTAAAGAGTAACTCGCTTAAAGAGCGGAATTTCTCTGAATGTTTGCTTCGCTTAACAAATAAAACCAACCCAAAACTCACTTAACAAATAAATCAAGGTTCACAATCTCTCTCTCTCTCTCTCTCTCTCTCACACACACACACACACACACACACAATTGGTCACTTTCAATGGTGTTTTGCTTAAAGAGCAAACTCACTTAAAGAGCAATCCTGTGGAACACATTATGCTCTTTAAGCGAGGTACAACTGTATTAATGAAAGTCTTCAGGAAGGATGCAGGTTTGTTGTCATCCATATCAGATTTGGGGTAAGTGATGAGAATATATTGTATCTTGTCTTGGATTTGGTGTCCGAATTCTTGCATTAATCATTTGGTTGGATCTCTGAATCAGAGCTAGAAGATTGCAGAACCTAGTTTTCTGAAATGGAATGTGTGTGGTTCCTTTTTTATCACTGCCTTCAATTTGGACGGAGCAGAGGTCAAAAGTAACTGATGCTTTTTCATTGGTTCCAGAGAAGAAACTGAAGACAACAAAGATTTAGTGGACAGTTTTGAAGTTGGATCCCTAGTAGGAGCATCAGGTTGCCTTGATTTCAATGTTGATTTTAACAACTTGGAGTGTTTCTTCCACTTCTTGTACTGGTTTTGATGTTATCCATTTGGATGATATCCAATGTTGTAGGCATCATTGAAGCTGTAACGTGTTTCCTTCTAATCAAGCATTGTAGTACAACCAGTTAATGACACCAACTTCTAATAAAGAGCTCTGCTAGATGAATCTTCTTCTATTTGTGTTGGGATAGATCTGGAGAAGCATTGTGATCTTGAGATGTTGAGCTCAGTTGTGGATACCAACAGGGCACAGAGAACCATGGCATTTCCCCCCCCCCCCAATATGCTGCCAATCATCCCCCTTGAAAATCTACTAGCAATGATGGGTAAGGCCAGTTGAAAGAAGTGTAAGGAACCTGGGCAAAATATGCCAAAGGCATGACATTCCTATGTGTAGAAGGTATCAAATCCAAAAAGTCCTCTTGGTGAAAGTAGTCCTGGTGATGAAGGTGATGATTTTTAGAGCACTCTTGCAAGGTGACTTTTACCTGATTGTTGTCTTGAAATGAGTCATATTCAAGGATGGGCTACAAATGAATCATGCCGAGAAGTTGACATTTCTGTTAGTGACTGCTGGATTGAATTACTGTAATCCAGAGAGGTATCATGGGCAGAGGAGGCATCTTGGTCTGTACTCCATCCTACATAAGCCAGTCCCTCTTTCCATTGTGTTTGCTCAGTGATCTCAAGCAGTTTAATCCTCATCTGTTTAGAATAATGCTTTGATTTGGTGGTGCCCTCCTTAGACTGTGATGTGCTCTTAGACTTCTTGCGTGGAAGTGCGGCAGCAGTTTTCTACTGTTTTGCACTTCTTGCTCAAGCTGATGGTCCCTTTGGAAGAGGAGGGATGTGTAATGGAGTGTGGTCTCAATACCAAAGCAGCAGCAGCATCGGTTGCGGTCTGATTGCATGGACGGGAGGTCTCTGGTGTAGGTTGAAGAGCTGAAGACGGTTCCATTGTGGGTGCTTCTGCATAGCTTGCTTGCAAGGATGTTTCACAAAGATGGGGTTGCAGATAAGATTGTCTGTTTTTAATTGCAAACTTAGTGAAATTCTTGAAGTACCAGCAGGTTTACATCAGATGGCCTTCTCCCAAGCAAAACAAACAGTTAGAATAGCTGTCTGTAAGTGGGATCTTATTGCCACAGAAAACACATTTCTTAAAAAGGTCCATTGGGGCCATAAAATAAAGTGTAGAATAGCTATTTAGAGGAATTACACGGATTTCTACTTGGAAGAAAAACTGGTTCAACTCACTTGTTTTTGTCTTTTTCAACAGGTGGGAAAAAGTGGTGAGGGCAATTTAGAAGATGGCAGGAAACATAATGATACATAAACTGGTAAATCGTTTGGGGTTTGGGGAGGTTGTTTCCTTGTGTGTGAATATCTGTGGCCTTTTTTATTGTTGTTGTTTATTTGGAGGGAGTTTCTGATGGATTTTTCAGTTGTTCTGGAGATAGAGGGGACTAATTTGATTGTGGTGGTTCTGGGCAGGAGGAGGTTTGACGCTGGGAGGCAGTCATTTCAGGAGAGCAGAGACTAGGTGTGTTTTACCTATTAAGGGCTCTAGCACCCCTCCCATAGGTCATGTCAGAGGGCGGCATATAAATCGAAATAATAAATAAATAAATAAAAATAAATACCCAATTCAGGCCTAATAACTCTGCTCTGAATGCATAACAGAAACCTGGGAGGGCATAGAGCGAACTCTCACAAATGCGTGTGCACACACCATCCTGCACCAGGACAGACCAGAGGGTCAGGGTGATAGGTTTGCTATTGTCCACAGGGATCGATCAAGTTGATCAGGTTCTCCTCCCTCTTGTGGCAGGTCTGGAGGCTTGACACGTGGTTTGGGGCAATTCGGACAGGGGGGTTGGTATACTGCTCTCCCTGCATGGACTCGTGGATTTTGCCTCAGTGATGCTGTTGAGGTCTCCCAAGCTTGTTTCCCTGGGGATTTTACCATCCATAATGAGGTGGCAACCTATGGCTTTGGAGTTTGTGGACACCATGGCCTCCTTGGGCTTGCCCCTGCGTGTGGAGGGCACTATTGAAGGGGTAGGCTATGCGCTAGACTTGGTGTTCACAGCAGGGTGGGAGGGTGATAAGATGTGGAGGGTATGATTTCCATTCTTGTGTCTTGGTCAAATCATTACCTGCTTAGAACTGTCTTAGATATGGTGGCACCCACATCAAGGAGGGACACTAAAGATGTACAACAAACCTACTATTGTTGTGCTTAGTAGTTACAGTAGATCAGGGCAGAAACCATAATCTACAATCACTCATGCAATGTCTTGAAATCCACTGGGGCTGCTATGCTAGTATAAAGGAGGATACAGGTATATAATATTCATTCGGGGAGGGTGAGTGTACATATGCACATGCATGCGTGCACTGCATGCGTTTGTTTTGCTGAGTATCACAAGAATCAATGTTTCTGATGTCTACACTCACCCCACTTCTGCCTCTCTAGGCAGAACATTAGGCAGGTTTCTATATTGTCTCAATAACTTGCCAAACCTGTTTGACCAGAAGCAACCAGGGAAAGGGGATTGAGAGCAGACCCCAGCTCAATATGTGTCTGCACATGCATACCTGCACTGTGAGAGCAATGCTTCTGTTGAGCCACTTTCAGCTTTCTCAAACACTGCTGTTGATCTGCTGCCAAAAGAGCTGTTTGCTGTGAAGTTTATATTATAAACATACAAATTACATAGAATTGAAGGTGCTTAAAGCAAATAAAATTTAAGTACACTGTGCTATAAGTTAACAATGTTTGTGTGTTATACTTCTTTGGTGCGATGCGTCGAGGGTACAACTAACTTTCCCCATCCTATTTTGTGAAATTTGGTTATGAACATTTTAAGAATTCAATTCTTAGCACATCTGTTTAGACGTCCAGCTGACTTCGACAGACGGGACCAAAAACCCTCTCCAAAGTAATTTCTCCAGTGCTATCTCCTGCTAGATCAAATCTATGGTATATGATCCATGAAAAATTCCTGGGGATACTCTTGTTTATGTGTCATATTGGTCTATCTCAGGATGAAACTGTAATGGAATTTGGTACACACATTCAGGACAGTGGTCTGGTTCAAATCCAAAAGCAACATACAGGTAATACACAAATACAGTATCTATAATGTTTCTGATATGCCTGAACCACAGATTAACAGGGCTACTATTCCAAAAAATATAATGTCAATGTATCTCTCTTGGATTGGGAAGTGCCAGACCAAAATGGGCCATGAGCAACACAATGCTCTACATAGTACTGGGCCAGGATATTTAAGAGACCGCATCTCCCCAAGGTTATTTGTTCATCCCACCAGAGTGGACCGGAGAGGCTCCTTAGTTGTTCCATCAGCTTGCCTCTCTAGCACTAGAAGGGCCTTCTCTGTGTCTGCTCTGGCCCTTTGGAACTGCCTGCCTCTAGAGCTACACCTCCAGATGGAACTACTGGCCTTTAGGAAGGGTGTGAAGACTTGGCTGGCGGGACAGGTGTGGGGCAGTGATGGTTCATTGGCCCCTCTACGTTGGCTTGTTTAACATCTTATATCCACCTTCTCTCTCTTTTAGGAAAGGAATGAGATGTGTTTTAAACATTTTTTAGATTTTTTAATTGTATTTTGGAATTTGTGATTTTTTATGTTTTATTTGATGGTTTGTAATTCCGTCTTGAGTCGCTCCTGCAAGTAGGGCGGAATAGAAATTTGAAAAATAAATAAATGAATGATTCATCTGATGTAAAGATGAGCAAATGAATCTGGGTTCTTAAGTAGATCTAATCTAATTCTCCATTCAAACTTTGAACTGGTCACCCCTTCCCTTTCCCAAAGGGGAAATGCAAACTGTATTTTAGTGCAAAATATAAACTGCATTCTCTGAGATTTCTTCTTCCATGTCTTGGCCACACGTGAAACTGCCAAAATGAAGCCACCTATTGGTAAGTCCATTCTGCAGATCCTTTTGCCTGATCTAGTGTAAGAAAGACTAGCCAGCAACACAAGGTTACTGTTACCAGGGCATGCCTGATTGTGGTTCAAAAAAGAACTGTCTTTGAAGAGGCTCTTCCTGTGTACCCGTACCATGATGAATACAACACAGTGACCCTTCATCTGCCTTCCACATCGCAGCATGACACCCATACCACTGATCCAGTTCTGTGAGTCAATTTCTGGTCACAAGTCCTTTTGGCACACAAAGTCCTCCTCAGCCCCAGGCCAGTATTGATGAAGCTGCTGCCCTCCATCAAGATGGATTCAAGGGGGATTTAATCCACTTGGGGACCATCACCCTTCCCTGTGGACTTCATCACCCAATGCCTGACACTTGGCATTGAATCGCTGGCAGTATGGTCTACTCTATTATAATAATTTCATGTCAGAAATTATTCTGGGTTAAAAGGTTTTTTTGCTGGAACAATTCCTCTCAAGGGATGCCCGAATGAGGCTCCTTTCATGTCCCCAAGATCTTTTCCCACCGAAGTCATCCCTATTTATTTATTTACTTGCAATTTCTTGCTTTTGAACTGCTACTTTGGCAGGAGCTGGGACAGAGATTTATTTATTTATTTATTCATATTTATATTGCCGCCCACTCGCCAAGGCGACTCAGGGCGGCTTACAGTCAAAACAGCAACAGTACAATAAAAATTATAAAATATAACCTCACAAAATACAAAATATAACCAAACCAGAACACAGACTAACTCCGCTCAGACCGCTGTTGTGGGCCCAGAGGAGTGGGCAAGGTCTTCAGCCACCTGCCAGGCCATGGAGTCTTCTCCTCAGGCTGTTGTTGTAAGCCCAGAGCAGGGGGTGATGTTCTCAGCCACTGCTAGGCCATGGAGTCTTCTCCATACGCCCGTTCTTCTGGTGCATACGCCCGTTCTTCCCCCCAACCCGAGGCGATCGCAAGCTGGGTTGGGGGGGAAGAATGGGGGTGCATGCCAGTTTAATGCTCAACCCACCTTTGGCCGGAGAAGCCCTTTCCCCTTGGGAAAGGGCTTCTCCAGCAAAAGGCAAATCAGCACTGTTAGCGAGAGAGATTCGCCCTGGATGTTCACACCATCATGCAGTAACCGGGTCTTGAACTCCCGACATAACGGCCTTCCAGCTAACAAGGCGACTTTCTTAACCACTGAGCCCCTGTCTAGTCTATTATACCATAGCACAGGGATTCTCAACCTGCAACTAATGGGCCAGATGTGGCCCGCAACACCAGGAAGTGCCATGTGGTGGAGGAAGGGCAAAATGGCTGTTTGGCCCCTGAAGCTGTCTAAGGGAGTGTGACCTGGCCTCTGGATTTAAAAGGTTAAGAACTCCTACCCTAGCAGGATAACCTGGCCAGACAGCGCCTTAAAACACTGTGCTATGCCCCAGGGATCAGCAAACTTGGCTCTCCAGATGTTCTTGGACTTCAATTCCCAGAAGTCCTGATCAGCAGGCATACTGACTTGGGCTTCTGGTAATTGAAGTCCAAGAACACCTGGAGAGCCAAGTTTGCTGATCCCTGCTCTATGCTAAAAAGATAACGCAGCCCATGCTTCACTCCTGGGAACTGGACAGGGGGATAGAAGGGGAAGGGGAGGAGGTAGTACACAGCCAAAGGGAAGTATCGTCGGCTTTGATTGATAAGGCGTCTCTCTCGCTTCTCATCATCATCTCTCACACACACACACACACGGGCAGGGAGGGCAGACCCGCAGCAGGATTTTAGGGACGGGGAAGCGAGGCGTCCTGCCTCTGGTGTGGGAGATCTGAGGAAGCCAACAACGGGCTCAGAGAGATAGCGCTGGGGCCTGGACGGGGACCCCCGATAATTTCCGTCAGAAAGAGGGTTGTTGTCCCCCACCCACGCACCCCGCTTTTTAAAATCCCCCTTGTGAGTTTGGGAGAGGGTGGGGGGGGTTGTTTCTTGAACTGGTCTCCTCAACTCCGGATTTGTCCCTCAGAAAATGGCCAAGAGTGGAGTGGGGGGGCGGGAGGAGAGGGCGGAGACTTGGCGGGCGGGAGTGACGGCCTTGGAGCTGAGGCCGCCCAAAGCAGGGCCTTCCCTGCTTCCCTTCCTGCCCGCGGACTGGCGTGGACAAGCCCCGGCTCGGCCCCCTCACACACAAGGAGAGGCGGCGCCCCGCCTGGTGGGAGTCCGAGTGGGGTGGCCGAGGCTGGAGAGGAAGGCGTGGAGAGAAACAGGCCTCGGCCCAACCCTGGATGGCGGGAGGGGGGGGGGTCCTCGGGGAGGGGGGGCACAGGGCAGGGGGGCGCCCAACACGCCGGCTGGGACTCCGCGAGCAGCGTTGCCGGAGTCCCCCAAAGGAAAGCCCGGAAAGATGGCCTTTCTCTCTCTCTCTCCCTGCCTCCTTCCCACCGCGTCCTTATGGCATTGCAAAACCCTCACACGCATCTCTGCAACTGGAAGGCGTGTGTGTGCGCGCACACGCGCACAGAATGGACACATCCTACACACTTTCATAGGTGGAAAAGCACATGCATGTGCCTTCAGACCCCCCCCCCCCCAAGCAAGAAAACATTTGAAATAAAATATTTGATGATGGTGCTGATGAAAGAGCAGCTGCAGAGAATAGCACCATACCAGCTTCATTATCAGGTGATGCCTCACTGACTCTTTATGTCTAGGGCTAGGACCAAATGGTGCTCAAACTATGGCCCGGAACCTGGATCCGCACACACACACACACACCACGCCAATTCATCTGGCCCTCGTTGCTCCTGGATGCTGAAGTAAAACGCACCCATACGGGTGCCGTTTACTTCTGCTTCCAGGAGCGATGAGGGTGCTCAAACTATGGCCCGGAACTTGAATCCGCATGCACGCACGCACGCACACACACACACACACACACGCCAATTCATCTGGCCCTCGTTGCTCCTGGAAGCTGAAGTAAAACGCACCCATACGGGTGCAGTTGACTTCCGCTTCCAGGAGCGATGAGGGTGCTCAAACTATGGCCCGGAACCTGAATCCGCACGCACACACACACACACAAACGCCAATTCATCTGGCCCTTGTTGCTCCTGGAAGCTGAAGTAAAACGCACCCATACGGGTGCAGTTTACTTCCGCTTCCAGGAGCGATGAGGGTGCTCAAACTATGGCCCGGAACCTGAATCCACGCACACACACACACACACACACACACACACCAATTCATCTGGCCCTCGTTGCTCCTGGAAGTTGAAGTAAAATGCACCCATATGGGTGCAGTTTACTTCCGCTTCCAGGAGCGATGACGGCTTCACAGGCCAGGTGAATTGGCATGGGGGGGACTGGATCTGGTCCCCTTGCCATAGTTGACCAGCTCCCTGAACCACATGGCTGGCCCACAGCCCGAAAAGTTTCTGCACCCCTGGTGTAGCCAAAATAATAACAACCACCCAGGGTACGTGAGAGTTGTTTCGTCTTCTGAAAATATGGTGACTTGAGCAGAACAGATGGTTTCCAGCGCAGGAGGGGAACCGCAGCCCTTTGCAACCGAAAGCAGAATCTCTCTGCATATGGAACAGATTAAATAGTGTGGACGGGACACATGCATTATTTATCTATATTGCACGTACCGTGCTCTCTTGACTCAACAGCACTTTGCTCCCACATCTAGGCCAAACTCCCTGGCCCTGCCGTTCTTTGCCAGCCACACGATCTTGCAGATACAGATTTTATTTTCATAGATTCCTAATGAAGAACAGGCGTCTCCAAATTGTGCCTGAGAGATCCAAAGTGTGTATGAGAGAAAGAGATTAGAAGCGACTGTGGGTAAGCGCTCACGTACACAAGGGTACGTCCGCAGATACACAAAAGAGGTAAACGGGAGTTGACAGCGTCCTCCCTGCTAAATACGAGTTACCTCCTTAAAGAAGGGGGGCACCGTAAAAGGGGTGGGGGGACCCGTCTTTATTGCCGGGGTTACAGGAAAGTGGTCTGTTGTTGTTCAGTTTCGATTCCGACCCTCTGCGACCCCATGGACCATTGCCCGCCAGGCACTCCTGTTCTCCACCATCCTCCTCAACTCGCTGAGCTCTGTGCCCATTGTCTCCACAATACCATCCAACCATCTCATTTTTGGCCGCCCCCTTTTTCTTTTGCCCTCCACCTTTCCCAGCATCAAGGCTTTCTCAAGCGAATCCTCTCTTCTCATTTGATGTCCAAAGTACCTTAGCTTCATCTTTACAATTTGACTTTCTAAGGAGCATTCTGGGTCTGGTCTGGTCTAATAAAGGCATCACTCCAGGAATATGGAATTGTTCTGTGTGCGCCAAACCGCTCACCTTGCCTTCCTGGGTCCCCCATGGGGTTCCTCCCACGGAAGAAAGGGAAGCCCAGACTCTCTCCCTGTGAAATCAATGCTACTTCTAATGAGTGAGTCCCGGAGGGGCCCCACTGACCTCTCCCTACGAAAAAGAGGGGGGGCGGCGGCGAAGGAACCGCTTGGGAGCACCAGTGAGAAAGCCACGCGGATTCTCCCGGTGGGCGCGCGCCCTGGCCACGCGGGTCTGCCCGTTCGGAAGTTCTCCGGGGAAACCTGTCTTTCTCATTCTCCACCAGAGAGGAATTGATGCACCTTGAGCATTTGGGGAGGAGGTCGCGCATCACCTTCGTTCGCAGCTGGCGAGGCTGAACGGCCGGCGTGGCTCTGGGTTTAGGCAGCTGGGGTGGGGGATACGGGTGTGTGAGTGCGGTGTGTGTGGGGTCACGATACCGTCGGCGCGCTCCAGACGCCACAAACCCGGTCCATGCCTGCCAGCACGAGCGAGCGAGCAAGACGTGCCGAGTCCGAACTGGCGCCCTTCTGCTGGAATCACCCCACCGAGGTGCAGCAGTTGAACGACGCCCAGATCGTGTACCCGATCGCGCCAGACGGAGAGGCCAGGCAACCTCGGCAAGGAAAAGCGTGCCCAAGAACAACTTCCCAGGCCGGAATCCGCCCTCCAGCGCCACGGCAAGGCAAAGCCAGCGAGCGAGCCTCCGTGCTCTCCGCCCGGTCAGCCGGCGCGCCACGGCCCTGGGTTGCCACGGCCCTGGATCAGCCCTTCCTCCTCCTCCTCGTTCTGGGCATGGCGACTGCTGCCTTCGCTCTCTCTCCTCCGCCCCCCGCCCGGGCTTTCCTGGAAGCAGCCGGCCGCCGTTAGCACCAGCAGAGGCGGCCCGATCCGGCCAACAAGGGATTTCCTCCAAAGCCAGCCGGGGCGCCTCCCTCCCTCTTCTATACCGAGCGTGCGAGGAGGGCGTTGGATCGGGATCTTCTCCCCGTCGAAATCGCTGCCGCTTTCTCTTGGCAACGGGAACCAGGCCGGGGAAGCGAGGGAATCTGGCGCCCATCGACCACTTCACTTCCCCGGTCACAAGCTTTTGTTTACCAAGGAGCAAACAGGAGAGACAAGAATTGGGGGGGGGGAGAGAGAGGAGGAAAGACACACACACAGAGAGTGGAGGAAAGACACACACACACACACACACAGCCTGGAGGCTTCCTTAGAGGCATTGGGGGCAGGCGCGAATGACTCTTGTGAATAGCGCTGGTAGCGAGGGTTGAAATGTATGCGAAGAAAACTGGTAGTTAAAATCCGAAAATCAACCCAGAGGCAAGCGGGGATCAGGCTATCTGTACTTATATCCCAAACCTACTCAAACCACCACCTCCTCTAAATTCTCCAGGCACGATTTTATTTTAGAGAAAACCCTCTTTTTATTATTTTTAAGGGCACCCATTTAACCTGGTCAAGGGACTGGAGGACAAGAACCAAGAGGAAGTTCAACCGCTTCACCCTAGAGATCGACACACACCGTTTACATCCGCGCCTCCTGTTACAATGTTTTCCCCCCAGTTGAGAAGATTCTTGGCTAGAACCTGCAAACGGCGAAAAAGAGAGATTTACTCTGTCCGTTACATCAGATTTTCCGACGGAATCTGACACGGGTGGCGTTCCTTTCCTCTTAAGGCTTTGTGGGAAATTCACTCCCAAGTGGGGGGAGAAAAAGCAAAATAGCCCGCTATTTTGTTCGAATTGAACAAATCGACTTGTACAGGACCTGTCGATTAATTAATTCTGCTGCCTACTTAAGAGCGGGAGTTACTCAAAATAAAAAAAAACTGGGGGCCCTCCTGATTTTAATCTGCAACAATGAATGGGACCCAAGGGCGATTTTGCCTGCTCCGACGTGTCCTCAGTTTCCTTCTGGACATCAGTTCCAAATCGGTTCGCCTTTCCCTTTGCTTTTCTAATGTACATTTGGAGTTGTTTGCGCCCTGCCTCTCTCAGACCCCCGTGTTATTGTTCCCCCCAACCCCCACCTCGGTCCTTTTTCCTCCCCCCCCCCTTACTTTAAAAATTATATATCTTCATGTCACAATCGTTTTCCTGTTAAAAGCACAAGCATCCAATTTGGCTCAGTGTAATAAAATCAGTCGGAGATCCTTAAACGCTACCATTTCGCTGAATTAAGTTGTGAAATCTAATCTATTATATCCATAAAGGAGAATGCTTTCATTGTAAATTCAGGTTATAAAGAAAAGTCTACCTGGAGCAGTCAAGTTTCCCCCCACAATTCCCCCCTCTCCCTCTCCCTATTTGGATTTGCTACTTGATGGCTTATCAAATTACTTCAAAACGCCGGTCTCCCCTTTTTCCATATCTCATTGGAACCGAAATTAAATGTGGCAAGACGTCCCTTTTAACAGCAGGAAAAGGTCATAAACTGGCAACAACAACACAGGAAAGAGTAAGAGGCACAAAATTATTCCAGCCCTTTGCAACGAAGGTCCTGTGATTAATTTGGAACAAAGAAATCATATATTTTACCGCCCCAATCCTGGAAGGAAATTCCATAGACAAAGGGACAGCGATTTAAAAATGGCTCAACTGAGATAGGTTAGCAAGGAATCTCAAAACCAACACCCAATACCTGCTGCGTGTCTTAAAACACAGAATCGGGAGTAAAATAGAGTATTGTGTTTTAATTTTGAAAAATGAGAAAACCTATCTAGAGACAGGGGATTTTTTGGGGGGAGGGAGGAGGTCTGTTTAGAGAAATTCTTAACAGAAGGGAATAATTCCATTCAAACCCCATAGTGATTACATTTTTTACTCTTCAAACAAATGAGGAAATAGCACCAATATAAAATATACACACGAGGAAAAATAACTCCCACCCGTTTGTAACTCCAGTGAAAAGCAGGGACAGATAATAATTATTAAGGAGATCCACCAGAAGTTTAGCTACTAAAAAGGAGTGGGTGGAAAGAGGGGGGTGGGGTGTAAGATGCCGCTTTTGTCAGATCTTGGGAGAAAGATTTATTAATATGTGGCTAATGTCCCTCGTGCTATATCCTCCTAAAGCCCTGCCCGATTTCCTAGTCTAATCTTTTATTTCCATCTAATTATTTTTTCCCTGCCACTTCCAACTTAATTCTTAAAAGAGAGAAGGGGGGGGGGAGAAAGGGAGGGGAAACACATGCAATTTGAACTCTGCAAAATCTCCAGAGTCTTTCACGGCACTGAAAACCTGGATGTCCCAAACCCAGTTACAGAAAACTAACTAATTTCTCAAAAGCCCAGTACGATATAAAAAAAGAGGAGGGGCCTGTAAATCAAAACGATCTTGATTCGAAAGAAAGTGTGTGTGTGTGTGTGTGTGTGTGTGTGTGTGTGTGTGAGAGAGAGAGAGAGAGAGAGAGAGAGAGAGAGAGAGAGGATCGTTACTGAAAGTATTAACCTCCGTGTAAGAAAAACGTTACAAAAAAACCAAGCCACACCAGTAGCCACGGCCAACTAGAGATTTAATTTCCGAATTAAAAATACCAGCACTTCAGCAAAACTAAAATATAACAGAATGTAATAGGAGAAAATGGTTACAAGGAGTTAGGGAAGAAGGAAAAAAGAAAAGGGATTATTCACGTGCGCACACCCCTTTTTTCCTAATTAAATCAAAATGTTTCCAGAGCAAATTAATGACATTAACATTCCCGTCCTATAATTCAGAATAATGATGGCTATGATGGCAACAATACAAGCAGGAACACAAATTTTGTTCTACTTTCACCTACAGTTGAAAGCAACCAGTTTGCGGGAAGGGAAAATTATTTTAACATTTCGAGGAGAAAAAGCCATTTAAATTTGTTTTAAAAACAATGAAAACAAAACGAAAAAGAGAAACTGAAATTTAAAATAAACACCAGACTGCTAAAGATTATTTGGAAATAACTTCTCCCCTCCATTTCCAATTTATTCCAAGGAAGGCTGCAATTAGACATCGCTCACTTCTGCAGGACCTACTCCCAAGTAAAACATCCACAGGATTGTCGCATAAGTAATTCTCTACGATCACCTTGGGAAGGACAGGATTACAACTGGAATAGTTATTCGTAGTTTTTAAATTAGGGGAAGTAAGAGACAGAAAATGCAAATATGTGACACCCATAAACTAAAATAAATAGACCTGTGTTTTGGGGATCATTGCAAACAAATTAAAGCAAAATTTAAAAAATCATATTTAGGTATGTGCCATTGTTCCACTCCCTGAAATGTGCTTTTTTAATTTGTGTGTTCAGTAAAAACGGAAAGCATTGTGCACTCTTGATTTCCATTTCTAAACGTTCCCAGCATAATTGTGAATTATTATTATTTTTAAAAAAAGGTGCATTTCACCCCCCAAAAAACCCACTTTGGTCAAAACTATTAACATTTTGATTTTATTGTAAAGTTAAAATAAATCATCAAATTTTGGGTGCTGAATTATTCACTCCTCTAAAAAAAACCCATCCTTCCCCACTTAATACAGAATATTTGTTAATTTCAAATTACAACATACTCAAGCAAAAATTCCCACATCTTTGGGGGAAAGGTTTCTCTTTTTAAAAAATGATAGTCAAACTGGCCATGATGCCTATTATGAAGAAGCCATACTTCAGCGGATGGTTTAACATTTTTATTCACTGAAAGACATAAAAAAGCAGGTTGAACATTTTTCTGCATTTGTGGTGTTTCAATATAAACATTCCAATTTTTTTTAAATGGAGGTTCTCTACAAAAATCTGTTTGTTGTAGCACTACAAACAGAAACTAACATTTTCTGAGGTAATTTTCCTTATTCCCATCAAAATTAGTTTATTTAAATTCAGAAGCCTTCGCTTATCTAAAATCCCCTTTCCACTAAACTGCCTTTTGTTCAAATTAACGGGAACCATTCTTACAATGTTAAAATAAACTAATATATATTTCTTATTTAATCCAAAATATTTATTTTACGTTAACGATGCCTTAAATCTGCTTAGACTGACCTCCTAACCAGTCTACTCAGAAGTAAATCCCAAGGAGTTCAATGGGGTTTACTGCTAGGTCTACCATTGCAGCCTCAGATAAGCATTTCCGTATGTCCAGCCAAAATTAGAATTCCATCCGAAGTATTTGAACATTTATCAAATGTTTGATTAAGTCCCACGGGTTCCAAAAGAGAAGTAATTTTAAAGACTAGATGAATGAAGGCAAAAGAACGCCTTGTTCTAAAAAACGTTGCCGTTTATTTATACTTCATTAATACAATTAGTAGCGACGTTATTTGTATTGTGTTGGGAAATCATCCTAGGTGCCAGTTAGTCTTTACTAAATCTGGATTTGGGAACTTCCCATACCCTTAGGTAGCTGAATTTTATTTCTTTTAATGCTCAGAAATCAAACGTTTCAAGTCTGTTCTGAACCAATGCATTAAAAAATAATAACCCCAACCTGGTTGGGACGGGTGCAATTTTCAATACCTCCCTAAGACTATTAGAATTTTATTTTTACTATGGATTAGGCGAGACATGCACAGTATTAAAATCCTGTACTGTACTTGTATCGGGATCTCTTTCGCATTATAGCCCTGAAAAACAAGGGGAATTTATTTTAGGACTTGCTGCCGTCTTTCCTTTTGTTGTAAACTGCCTGCCGGTGTTAAAAGACAAAAGATGCCGTACCGAATACTCGCTCTATAGACCGATCCGAGGGTGCGGCAACTTCCCTCCGATCTCGTTTTATTGTTTCAGCTCTCCAAGGTTCTATTGTTTCCAATAAGATGCGGGGGTGGGCGATAAGAATCACCGGGTGGGACGGAGAAAGAAATGGGAAGATTTTAATGGTGTGATTTTAATGCTTTTATGAATTTTTTAAAGTTTTTAACATCAAGTCTTAGGATGTCGATATTTAGTATGTAAGCCGCTCAGAGTCGGGCTTGCCCGATTGGAGCGGGGTAGCAAATACGAACAATAAATAAATAAATAAATAAATAAATAAATAAATAAATAAAATATAAAATAAAAACTACATACCTGCCCAGTCGAGAATGCCAGGGGACCCTTCCCACCCTTAAGCAGCTATAAAACATAAGGGTGGGGATGGGGGGAGTTTGCCCAAACCATCCCCCCCCCTACCCATTTCTCCAAACACGCACACACAGAGGGCCCCCCCCCCAATAAAACAGGAAAACGCAGGGCGGATTTTCCCTCCGCAACTCTCGAGCAGCTTGGCTTCCTCGTTAGGAGTCTTGCCTCTGGCCAAAGGAGTTTACAACCTCAGCTGGGAGGAGGAGGAGGAGGGGATCGGCAGAGAATTACAGGCGGCCCTTCTCCATTGCTAGCACCGCACACACGGACACGTGTGTGTGTGTGTGTGTATTTCCCCTCCCCCCCTTCCATTGCAGTCCCCAACCTCCACACATCCGGGTCTCTGGTTCGCCATGCCTGCATCTTCCCATGGCTGGCGATTGGGGGTGGGGAAAGCGCGCCCTTCGGACACCTCCCCCCCCCCTCTGGGCCATCTCTCTCTCCGTGCAGCCCGGGCGGTTCTCCTCCTTGTCCAGGTTCGGTTCCCCGACGCTCTCCCCTAGCCTCAAAACAGACTTGCTCTGCGTTTCAGGACGGGGGGGGGGTGGCTGCACGTTTCTCGACCCCCACACCGCCTTAAGAGGCACGGATCGCCCCCTTCGCAGCCAAGACCTTGCCCGACGATCCTTAAAAAGTTGCTCGGACCGACGGCTTCCTTCCCAGCCCGGGTTCGAGTCCCCCTCCCACGCCGCTTTCGGGTCGCCTCTGGCCACGTCTCTCCATGCCATCCACGGTTCGCTCTTCTTCGCCGGATTCGAGCTCCCTTCCTTCTTCTGTGCCTCCTCCACTCCCCCAATTCCGCCCCCCCCCTCCGCGGCGTCGCAGGACCTCTGGATCGCTGCCTGCTCCTGCAGGGCAATACAAAAAACGAAAGGCAGGATGATCTGGAGGCGCGGTGCAAAAAAGGGACGGCACCCGACCAGGTCTCCCCCCCGAGGGACGCCACGAAACGAGAGCAGCAGCCACAGAGCTGGGCGAAGGAGCGCCCGGGGCGGGGGGGCGGGGAGGGGGAGGGAAGGAAGGAGCTAGAGAGGGGGGAGGCGGCTCCTTGGCTAGAAGAGCGGCCTCCGCCTCTGAACCTCCCCCTCCCGCCTAGTTTTTCATCAATGGGGACTCCGTCTAGGTCGCCGCTCTCCTCTTAAGGAGGAACCCAACCAGCCGCTTCCCGCCAGTGTTAAGCTCCTTCTTCCCGCGCTTGCCATCCACTTCCTTTCCTCCGGGGTGACCCTATAGAGATCCACCCTTCTCCAGCCGGCGCCTTCCCCGGCCTTTCGCTCCGAGGACCCCCCGGGTCGAGGTTCCACCTTAAATCTCCGCCTCCTCACTATTTTTTTTTTTTGGCTTCCAGCCAATCAGCGGGCAGGCTCCCGCTCCCCCTCCCGAGGGCGCCGAGCCTTTGTTTGCAGAAAGAGCGCCTTGTCCAATCCCAGAGCGAGGGGGGGGAAGGCTCGGCAGCCAATCCGGAGCAGGCGCCCGCCGTGGGTGTTGGCGCGCGGGAGAGGGGCATCCCTGCCTGCGGGCAGAGGGATGCCCTTCCCCTTCAGTACGGGGGCTTCGCTTGCTGGCGTGGCTGCCCTCGCTCCCCGCTTATTTAGACTGGCCTTTCCAACGCAACTCATCCGCGGAGCTATTAGGCAGCCTGCCTGCCTGCCTGGGTTGGGGCAATAACGTTTGAACAGGGCCTTCCTCCCAGTGATGGGATGTAACAGGTTCTCACCAGTTCTCCAGAATCCCAGCGTCCTGGAGAACCGGTTGCAGCTTTTGGGGGGAACCACCTTCGGGGCTTATCTTTTCACTGGTTCTCCCACTACACATGTGCGCCAAGCACTTGGTCTGCATGCATGCCTACAGTGCTTGGGACGTAGGCATGGCCTCCTTGCTGTCCTCTCAAGCGGGAAGGAGGAAGAGAAGTTGCTAGCCTGAAGCTCCCTATAGCCTGCTTCCCTAGATATCCTAGAGAACTTGTTAGGCAAAGACTTAGTACCTAACTTCTTTAACTGTTGAAAAGTGCCAAAATGAAGCCATCTTGTGGTGAGTTCATTCTGTAGTTCCTTCCATCTGACCTAGTGTGAGAAAGATTAGCCAGAATAAGTTTTAAGTTCTGGTTTAAAAGCTCTGGTTGATTTGTGTTGTGGATGGGTGGGTGTTTGGGTGTATTTTAATGTAAGTAAAACCTCATATAACACTAAAACCTGGTTCCACAAGTCTTGATGTTATATGATTTTTAGTGTTATCTGATGCATGTTAAAATCCTATGGGATCCATAGAGATACATTGTAACCACACAGGCTTTAGCGGTTGTTATCTGAAGCATCCCATAGGATCTTAATGTTATCTGATGCAATTCTTCCCCCCAGATTCCTTAATGTTATGCGATTTTAGTGTTATTCGATACTAATGTTATATGAGGTATTACTGTATTTTTATTTATTTATTTAATTTATTTACAGGTTTGTGTTGTGGGTGGGTAGGTGGGTGGGTTGAGGGGTGTGTGTGTGCGCATGCATGCTTATTTTATTTTATTTTATTTTATTTTAGCCCTGCCCACAATGTCATGACATCATGATGTTGGCTCCACCCATGATGTCATGATATCAGCTCCACCCACACTGTGATGACGTCATGGTGGGGTAGTAAAATTTTTGACATCCCACCACTGCTTCCTCCTGTCTGTGACCGTTTAAACAAGGGCATCTTCTAGGGCAGGGATCTGCAAACTTGGCTCTCCAGGTGTTCTTGGACTTCAATTACCAGAAGACCAAGTCAGTATGCCTGCTGATCAGGACTTCTGGGAATTGAAGTCCAAGAACATCTGGAGAGCCAAGTTTGCTGATCCCTGTTCTAGGGGAAAGTCCTGTGATTGAGATTTCAAACAAGTCTCAAAAGAGGCCAATGTTACCCAAGTTAAGGCGAGTTGAACTGGGGCCTCCCTTTAAAGCCGAGCTCCTCACGGTGACCTTCTGGGCCCCGAGTAAACTCCTGCTTCGGAGCGAACTGAGGGTGAAATACGCGGAGTCTCTCGATGTTTTGAGAGGGTCCAAAATCAATCCCACCCAAAAGGGGTGTGTGTGTGAAACAACCCTAGGAAGTTAGAGATGTTAACATTTCTGATTTAATCTGTCCCTCTATCCTGGGAATAGGACGAAGCCTTCCAGCCTGGGATAGCGTTTGCACAAGCAATAGCCAGTGGTGGGATGTCAAAAAATTTACTACCCCACCGTGATGTCATCACAGAGTGGGCGGAGCTGACATCATGATGTCATGATGTCATGGGCGGAACATCATCATCATCATCATCATCATCATCATCATAAAAAAAATGAAAAGCCGTAGATGTTGCCTGGGCTGTAGGACTTCTTTACAGCCGTATTTGGAATTGATAGGGTTTACTTGTTGTTTGCTCTTTCCTGTATTGTGTATTGTACACTGTTTAATTGTTTACTGTATGTTGAGGATTGTGCTGTGATAATATTTATTTATTGTATTTTGATTATACTATAATATTGTATGTGTATTGATCTGCATAGTATTTACTGTATTTAATTGTTTTGTTATATGCTAGTGTATTTTGGTTTGCATTGTAATATTGTTATTTGTGAATGCTTAGAGCCGCTCTGAGTCAGTTTTTACTGAGTAGAGCGGCATACAAGTCTAAATAATAATAATAATAATAATAATAATGTCCCAATTTTTGTGGTGTTTTTGGCTGGGATGAGGTTTATCCACTTTGGACACCAGACTCCATTACCGGTTTGATCTGGTGTCGTCATACAAGTTATACAACTTGACCAGTGGTGGGATGTCAAAAATTTTACTACCCCACCGTGATGTCATCACAGTGTGGGCAGAGCTAACATCATGATGTCATAACATGGGCGGAGCCAAAGGAAAAAATAATAAAATAAAATAAAAATAAGCACACAGACACACACACACACCCCTCAAACCACCTACAACTCAAGGACAGCAAGGAGGCAGTGCATACGTGCCAAGCACTGTAGGCATGCATGCACACCAAGTGAAAAGGTAAGCCCCAAAGGTGGTTTCCCCCAAAAGATGCTACCGGTTCTCAGGGACACTGGGAAAAGTTACTACCGGTTCTGGCGAACTGGTGAGACCCTGTTACATCCCATCACTGCAACTTGACACCGATCTCTCTCTGAGTTGGATCAGAGTTGCTTGAGATTCTTCTTGCTGTTTCTGTAGCAGCAGTTTTAGTTTTTACAGGGACGGGCTGCTAACCCGATGCCCAACAACCACCCTCTCTCATCTGGCCTTTGGACCGGCAGCGGCCTGCCAAGAAGACTCCATATTTTTCTTAGGAAGAAAACCAGGATCCCCAAGGTAGAAATAAGTTGATCCCCTCCTAATGCCAAACAACGATGACGCCCTCAAGAGATATGGCGAAGTACTCACCCAAGACCCAAATCGTTGCAGATCTCTTGCGGCCCAATATGCTACATAGTATGGGAGGATCGTCTATCCCCAGAGTAGTTCATGTTTGTTTGTTCAAAGTAGAGCACTTAAACCCTCTATGATTTTTTGGTCTGACCGCGCTTTGGCTCCAAACCAGTTCATAGAATGAGTTACAGTGTTGCCCTTTTTTCTGTTTACTCGAGAGTAAGTCCCACGGCTTTCATTGCTGCTTTTTCTCAGCAGATTATAAACAGGACTCTACCCTTCGCCATGAGTACTTACTAAATGTGGGTGGAAGATTGACCACATTTGATGAAAATGAGATTTCTTGTATGAAACAGTGAGAACCTTGCAATGGTTTGTGACCTCAGCTGAATACAGTATACTGTATACCTTTGGGAGGACAGCAGCTATTGAATTTCAGCTTGCTTGATAAAATATCAATAAATGAATGCTATCAACTCCTTTTTTTAAAATTATGTTTCTGCTTTGGGGTTTTGAAGTGTGGCACTTACAAATAATATCTTCACGCCAAAGGAAGGAAGGAAATCTAGAATATATAAAACTTACCTTGAGATAGATACTGAAATAACTATTTTTCAAGTGGACTTAATCTAGCAGACTTTCCCATGTTTATTGAGAAATAAACATCAGTTTGTTCTGTGGGTCTTGACCTGCAAGCCAAGTCACATAGATGCTGAAGTCATTTCCACCAGTTCCACTGATTATTCCTCAATAACTTCATAGGATTTCAGCTTAATTCCTCAGTAAGCCACTTTAGACTATCACTTTCCTGAATAGCTTCAGAACACACACACACACACCCCTTGGTCTGTGTGTGTGTGTGTGAGAGAGAGAGAGAGAGAGAGATTTGGCAAAGTTTTTATGGACTGTAGCTCACTTCTCCAGGTGCAAATAAATAATAACAAATTTGCTATAGAACTCTTTATTAGTTTTGCTGCAACAGACTAGGGTGGCTACTTCCTCGGAAAAATATAATAAGCAATTCCTTTAAAGAGCCAAAACCCCATATTTTTATCCTACAAATAATTTTCAAAGATCACATTGTTGCTTAGACATCACGGGTAGGAATGAATTGTTGCTGTTCCAAAATCATTAAAATTGCAAGCTTTAAAAATATCTTAAAATGGACAGCAGGTATCAAATTTAGTGAATAATATTTTATAATATAATAGTATCAGTGCCGAATAAATTCTGATTTTAAAAAAAGACCTTTCTCCCTATCAAAAATGCAGGTGCTGATTTCAGTGCACATGCTCCTTTAAAATATGAATTAAAACCAGCTAAATACTGAAACTGATGTGAAAAGAGATTCTAAGGTTTCGGTCCTGTTTAATAAAACTTGATTTCAGAAAGAGTGCTCAGGATTGCATTGAAAGTAATGCCATCCCAATTAGATTTCTGCAGGAATCAGTTCTATTGAATTTTAATAAGACTTACATTTGAGCAGATAATATGTCTGATATTTTAAGTATCTCATGACAGCAGGTTTTGAAGTATACTTGGATCTAGAATTAATTTTTGGGTAATCAAAAGATCCATCACAAGCGTGGGGTGGGGAACTAGAAGGGGGCATATTGGAACATTCCAAGCAATCCAAGTTAATCAGACTTGGTTTTGCTGTTTAATTAACCCCTGAAGGAGTTCTAGCATTCAAAGACCCACTTCCCTATGCATCTTTTCGAAATAGCAAGGAGAGCAAATTGAGATGCTGTTTACAGTAAAAATTAACTCAGTACTGTACTGTCATCTCTCTATATGCAGAGATGGCGAACACCTATCTTAAATCTGTTCAAATGAATATTATTGTTGCCTTTGCAGATATTCTCTTAGGGTAATCATTTCTCTTTAAACTTTTCTCCCGGGTAAGACACTTAGGAATTCACGCTGGGACCAAAAACAGTGATCAGAAGAAGTCAACCATGCATGTCCAAACCATTTATTGCAAGCATTTACAGCTGAATGAATTTGGGTCACCATTGTTATATCTTGATCATGTTAATCCAGAGTAAAACCCAACAGCATGGATCATCCACATAGTCTTAAAGTAGCTGTACCCTGGCTAGGCCAAGCAAGGTAGAATGGCTTGTCTCATAGAACAAAGTCCAGGGATATTGATGGCTAACACATTAGAAAATACCATATTTCTTTTTGGTTTTACTAATTTTATTCAGTGGTATGGAGGTGGAGAGTTGGATTTTCTACCTAAGGCATGGCAATGTTTTATGCTGCCTCTGGCTGTATTTACTTACATCTGCTGTAGACTATATCAGTGCTGTCTATATGTACGAGATATACATCAGATAGCTGTTGATTGTACATTCTAAAATCTACATAGCAGCTGGCTCTTATTTGAGAAATGAAGCCCTAGGATTAGAAGAACAATTCCAGACACTTTTTGTCTCTCAGGAACTTAACCATTGGCTGACGGTGCCTAAGTATTTACATTTCCCCCTAATTCTGTACAAGGTTGGTCCCTAAATATTTGTTGCTTGATCTGGAATATTTTCCCAGACCTGCCAAGTATTTATGCTACCATATTCTAAAACATGCTATTAACTATCTATAACACTTTGGGTATATTATTTTATTTTCCTACAGTATAGGGAAGAAAAGTCTTTTTATACCTGGTTCCTCCCAAATTTGCAGGATTACAGCTCCCAGAATTGCTAGTCTTTCATAATTCACAGATGGCATGATGACTGGGTGATTCTGGTTGCTATAGTCCAAAAAGGATTATTTTATTCAAACTGAGGGACATTACAGTCCAACACTGCTGGAGGGACCAGGTTGCATAAATGTGACCAAAGGTTCCACAGTTATTCCAGCTGTATCTTTTGTAACCATTTTGTATGTTTTCTAAATCTTAAAATCATAGCATCCCTTGTGTCTATAATGCTATAGCAGAGAGCCTCAGATATCTCTTCAGGCACATTCCTGTTTAATTTCAACCATAAATAAATAAATTATCAATGTTGTATTTTCAGGATTGCCTTGACTGGACTCTTCAGAAAAAGTTACCAAAGTCAACAAACTGAGATACCCCATTTTAAAATGCTGTCAGTTCCATTTTTTTGCAAACAGATAAAAAGCATTTTCAGTCTGAGCACAGTTTAATGGCTGGGCATTTTATTCACTTAAAAATAAAGCAAATCCTTTGTCTGAGTTACTGATATTATCCTGGGTGGCTGAAAAATAAACACATTTTAAAATCAGTAATTTGCTTCTCTTCCTTTCCGCTAGTTATCCCTATCAAGGAACTTGACAGGCGATGATGCATAGAGTTCATCCAGATAAGTAGTTTCATTTCATAACGGAAATATGGGATAGGCGAGTTCTTTTAAGGCCCAACCCAAACCAAACTATTTGCATTGGAATGAATTTTGAAACCAATTGAATAGATCCTGTTTGGCAAACTCCACCCTCACCCCTATTTCTTGTATCTCTGAGGGAGGGAGGTCATTAAGAGGGAAATTGTTGATGCATTGAGTCAGTCCAATGGTCCACTAAACCCAATATATCTCTGAACTGTGGCATCATCCAGAAGCCTCCAGGAAATGTGTAATGGCACAGAATAGTGATAAAAGAATAATTTGTTAGTATTCATTCTAAGTGCTGGTTCAGAGAATTGTTTTCCCACTTGTACAAGTAGTGAGCACATCTAGAGGACATCTTGCATATGGGTACTGTTCATAATCTAAAACAGTCTTCCCCAACCGATCCTGCTCAACAGATGTACTGGATTACAGTTTCTGTAATAGCCATTAGAAATAACCGTGTTGTCTGGGGAAGTCCGATGCTACTGTTCAACACATACAAATGACACAGGCCAGGGAAGTTAGCTCTGGAAGCTTGATGGTGCCTTCAACCTTTGTGTCTTTTGTTGACTGGGTCTTTTTACACATGACCACACAAGTGGCTTTTGTTGTTGTTTGTTTTGCATTTCCCCACTTCTATTGCAAATGTATTACATGCCATCAAGTCTATTTGAAATTAAAGTCATTCTGGTAGGATTTTTTAAAAGTATGTGAGATATTAAAGAGATTGTTTTACCATTACAACAACCCAGTGAGTTTTCATGTGAACTGAATTTAAGTCTCCTGAGTCTTCAAGGGACTGCAGTAGCTTAGTGGTTAAGATGCTGAACTTGACGATGGAAGGTCAGCGGGTAAGCAGTTCAAAATCCCAGCTCCTGCCAACCGAGCAATTTGAATGCAAGTAGATAAATAGGTACTGCTTCATGTGACAAGCATGATTAGACACCTGAGTGCATGGAATGCTGTTTATCTTCCCACTGAAGTGGTACCTATTTATCTACTTGTAATTTCTTGCTTTTGAACTGGGCTCACTTCATCATGCAGAACTCATACATCCTAAACTTGAGATTTGTATGGTCCTGATAATCTTAGTATAATATGCTGCTCAATAAAGTGTGTTTCTCAATAGTTTGGACTGGCTGAAGCATTTGTAGTCTACGTTTTGCTACCAGGTTAGTAATGCAAATATCACCCTACTTCAGCTCACTTCCTCTTGCACAAGCAGAGGATAGTTTTCTTTGTAAAGAGAGCACTACTTGGTCTCTTTAAGACTAAAACAAGTGACAACATTGGGCAGGCAGCACAGTCATTTCATTATCACACTGATGAGAGCTTCTGCTGGAAGAAGCTCAAGATATACTTCCTGAAAAAGTAACTTTTTGCAGGCACATAGTACCTTTCCCAATCTCCAATTCAGCTCCCCAGATGAATAGGGACTCTTATACTTCCTTTTTTAAAATGCGCACAATTCAGTCGGTTGATGTCATAGTGGAGCACTAGTGGTCTCGTTCGAGAGGCGGGACTATAAAGTTTTGTCCCGACACAGTTCAGTCACCATCATGCGCTGGAATAGTGTGGAGTGTGCGTTTGCTGTTGAGGCCTACTTTTTGAGCGGGTGTTCAGTGATCACAACCCAGCATACAGCCTGCTATGCTGGAAAGAGTCATGACAAATGCCAGAAATCGGTTTACTCAGTGTATGGAGAATGGGGGACGTCACCTACCTGATTTGATCTTCAAAACTGTGTAAAACAAAACTTTAGGTATGCACCTACATTATAAAAAACAAATAAAAATTTTCTGATTCATACAGTGGGTTTTATTAAGTTTTGAAAACAGGAAGTTATGCTGCCACACCCTGTACTAGTACAGGTGTGGGATGCATCTTGACTTGCATCAAACAGCTCAGCCCTCTCTCCTTAGATGATATTGCTACTCTTCACTCATACTGTTATTCCTTCCCTATGTGATTGTCGCCCTATGTGATTGTCGCCCTATCTTTTTCTGAACTCAGTTATGGCTTTGGTCAAGACTTGTTAAGCCTTGTCTCAGAGCGATGTAGCATGTCTGAAGTCTAAGATGCAACACTGAGCTAACCAGGGTCTCCTCCTCTCCAGGATAGCTAGTCATTTATCTCTTGTCTGTGTTTTTATGGGGTCTATTTATAGGTAAATGCATTTTTATGACTGATACTGCCTGACCCTGAAGCCATCCCTTCCTCTTTGGAGGATGCAGGATCCTCCCTAAAATACCACTTGATCAGCCTTCAGGTATTGACTAAGACCAGTTGTGCATCAGCACCTTCTTTGCTTCAGGGAGCTGCTTTCTGGGTGGCCTAGAAGTTTACAGGGGCAATATAATCCTACTAATTATAAATTGAATATCTCAGGAGACAAACTGAAGTCTAATCAACAGGTTGGCCAACATCTTGTTATCATTAATATGCACAACGTTGCTATGGCTAAGACAAACAGTTCCCGAATAAGCTTCTTCTTAGCCTTTTTTTAATGAAAGAGAGAGAAAGAAAGAGGGAGAGCGAATAAGAGAGGGCGAGAGAGAGATCCAAAAGCTTGTGTTTCTAAATTCAAACACCATTTGGAACATGCTTGTCCTTTTGAATTTTTTCCGCAATGTGGTGTGATTTTGTTGAAGGTTAATGTGTACTTAGGGTAGCTGTGTTTGAAAGCAACTCTGGTTCAGCATAATGTGGAGCAAAAAAGTGAACAGCCACAAGGATGATGAACTGCCACTCTCACGAAAAAGAAAAAGACCACAAGGTCAATAAAATATAAATCCAAATCACACTACTGTTTGGAAGCTGGGCTCGGCTTTTGGCCAGTCACCACACACATGGTTGCTCGATCCAACGTCATGATTGGGCTTCTTCCCACTTCCATAGCATTGATTTGCCAAAGGTCATTCATTGTGTAAGGCTTCCGGCAGCAAGGAAAGGTTGTTTGGACAATGTGAAGGCTCCTCCAAGCCTAAGTGTGAAAGCCACAGACCATCTGCTTTGCATGTTGGTTTCAGTATCTTCCCAATCCCTTCCTTGTTCTTCCTTGCAGCTGCTTTCCCCTGCTGATCCTCACCCTGTTTCTGGCTCTTGCTCCAACCTCAGTGTGATTTACAGTTCCTTTGTCTTACAGTCTCTGATTCCGATTCCCCCATTTTCTGACCCAAGGCTGACATGACTCCTGGCTTGCCTTTCCCCACCAGTTGCACATTTCCGCCCTGCCCTCTCTGCCTTGTGTTCCACACAAGACTCACTGCTGTGCTGTGCCTCAGGCGAGGTCTGACGCAAGGACATTGCTCTTTTGCTTAAGAAGGCAAGAAGAACGCTCTCACAGTTGCCTCAGTGGCCCATACAGTTTCAAACAGTGACCAGCAGTCAGAGGAACCCAAGAAGCAAGAAGTAAATGGGCTGTGAAGAAGATGGTTGTCATGCTCCTTCTCTCTGATACTGATGTCAAAACTTCCTTTGCCTTGTTACTTGACATTTTTATGTAACGTTCCGTTTAAACCACCACAGGAATAAATGTACTGTATTATCTTTCACTCATTTCCTCTTTCATTGCCACCAGCCTGTAGCTGTATGTATGTGCATGTATTTTACCCAGGCCCATATAACACCATTCACATAGCTGGCCTTCCAAGTATTGAAGTCAGCACCTCTCAGCTTGAACAGAACAAATAAGGTTTTATTGAAATAACAGTGTCACAAGAATGTTGTTTATTCCTTGGCTATAAATTCAATCAGCACAATCCACCCTCTCTATTACCTCTCCCTACCCCCACCCCTCATCTTTTTGACTGCTCTCTCTGACCTCTCTCTCCAATCCCAGACTTCAAAACTACCCTCTCCGACCCCCATTGCTTTACCTCTCAGCTGGTTAAAAAAACCCACCCAATCAACAATCCTCTCCCTTACTTTCTTGAGACCTGGATATTTAAAAGGCTGCCCAACTCACTGCTAACATATCCAATTGCAATTTTAGGGCTCTTCTCAGAACAGTTCTTCCCTTCAAGAATAGTTGGTGGAACACTAAAAGTTAAGGAACTGTGGTGGATTAGTGGTTAAGATGCTGAACTTGATAACTGGAAGGTCGGCAAGTCAGCAGTTCAAGACCTGAGTGCTGCATAACAGAGTGAGCTCCCATCTCTGTCCCAGCTCCTAACAGTTCAAATGCAAGAAATTGAAAGTAGATAAATAGGTGCTACTTTGGTGGGAAGATAAACAGCATTCTGTGCACTTCAATGTCTAGTCATGCCTGCCACATGTCCATGGAAATGTCTGCAGATGCAGAACAGTGCTGGCTCTTTGGCTATAAACAGAGATGAGCACTGATCCCTAGATTTGGATACGACTGGCTTTTGAAAAAGGGCAACCTTTACCTGCACTAAAGGTTGTAATAAGTTTAGAGAATAGGGAGGAGTTTTTCCATTGTTGAAATAGATAGCAATCCCAGCATATTATGCATGGACTAGTTACTAACAAAGTTGGTCACATTACCCTCTTTTTAAAAAATACTTCAGCAAGAAGACCAATTTGTTTGCTTTTATAAATCATCCAACCAACAGGCCTATTGTCTTCCTGCATTTTTAGCTGCTTAACATTCTTCATTCTGAGCAGTGATGGGCTGCTCCCAGTTCGGACCGGTTCGCCTGAACCAGTAGCAGCCATCCAGAGGGGATCCCCGGGGTGGGGTGGTAGTGAACCCCCAAGCGACCGGTTTGGTTGCCTCTTCAGCTGCCCTCCAGATGACAGTTCTGGGCAGCACAAAATGGCTGGCCAGAACTGCGCATGCATCGAACCTCCATTTTACGCATGCACACTGAAAAATAGAACGTTAAATATCGCATACCCCTTATTGCAGGAACGTTAAATAAAAAATGAAATCAGGTGTATTTTATATTTATTATTATCGAAAGACATTCTAATGACAGAGAACAGATGTTTCATGAATGTGACAACTGTGCACGTTGACAATGACGAGCAAATAGGCGGGAACGGGGGCAGCTGCGATCGGGTGACGGGAGGCGCGGGGAAAACCACCGCGGGAGAAAGCGCTTGATGCATACAATTGACTTACCTACTGATCGTTTAATTAAATTGAATAATTTTTTGGCAATTGTTATTGCATTATTGTTTTTTAAGGATTTAATATTTTAATTAAGAGATTGCTGCGTGTACCCCTTGATGCAATCTCGCGTACCCCTGGGGGTACGCGTACCACTGGGAACCACTGCTGTAGGGCATGGATTCTCAACCTGCGACCTGTGGTACCATTTCATGTGGCCTCCCACTGCCTCCACCACACCAGGAAGTGCCATGTGGTGGAGGAAGGGCAAAATGGCTGTCCAGCCCCCCGAAGCTGTCTGAGGGAGCGTGACCCGGCCCTTGGCTTTAAACAGTTGAGAACTCCTGCTATTGTATATTGTTTTAGATTTGTTGGTGGTCTCAAACATTTAGTTTTAAATTGGCCTGGGTCCACAACCACCCCTATTGGAAGGGTATCAGTCATTTTAAAGAAAACAAGGAAATAAACAAATCCTTCCAGGAACTAACAGAATTAGTGCCCCAACCTTTGAAAAGATGTTGAATTGTTTCAACTGAAGTACAGTAGTTTACTTTGATGGCAGAAAAGAGAGTGTTTATGCTCTTTTCTACAAATCCAGTCTGTCTCTTGGCTCTCCAGATATTCTTGGATTTCAATTCCCAGAGGCCCTGATCAACAGGTATGTTGACTTGGGCATAGGGCCGTAGCCAGGGGTGGCCAGGAGAGGCTTCACCCATCCTGAATTAGCAGTTTGCCCACCCTCAAGCTCCTGGCTGTTTATATGTAAATGACAGTGTTGCCCATCCTGAAAAAATATTCTCCCACTCACATCTAGAATCCTGGCTACAGCTCTGCTTGGGCTTCTGGTTCTTGAAGCCCATGAGCATCTGAAGAGCTAAGTTTGAGGAACCCTGCTCTAGAACAAAACTATGTGTGCGACACAACCTGTCCTGGGCCCTCTAAACTAGCTTGATGTCCTCTGGTTAGGTATATGATGATATTTAATCACTAATATTGAAGCAAACTTCAACAGCCAATATAGCTGGCTTTTACATATCAAATGGGGAGACAGCACCCTCTCAGGCAGCAAATTGTGCAGAGCCAGTCCTCGGAAGCTGCAGTTGACAAAATTGATCAGTGTCTTATTTTTTTGTCAATTCCTCTATAATTCTGTTTCACCATGGTAGTTGTATTTACTCTCTTGTAGCAATCAGAAAAGCCCAGAGAGCAAAGGGAAAAGTTGAATATGCCCAATAAAGGTGTTTCTATATAGATGTGGTTGCTAGAGTCAAGCAGGGTAAATCAGGGTCAGGAAAAAGATCAGTGAGAAAGCATCGATGCCTTGTATGAAAATGTTATTTTTGCTTTACACAGTACTATACAAAAATTTATAATGTAGTTTTATTCTTTTTTTTTACTATATTTTGAGCTGAAGAAGAAATTATATTAAAAAGATCTTGGACTTAATAAACTGAGTGCTGTGTTCCAGAATGCTGTCTTTCCCATAGAGTCAATTTGGATGACTGACACCCAGAAGACAAGTCTTCCAGCTGGGGAGCCTAGCTGGGCTAAGTAGCATAGTACATGCTTTGTACTCATTGAAAAGGCCTCCATTTCAGTCCCTGCCAATTTCAGGTAGAGCTGGGGAAAGCTCCCACCTCAGATCCTGATGAGGTGTTTCTAGTTTCCACAGACACCCATAAGAAAGTTGAAGCCCCTGGTCTCACATAGTATAAAGCAGCTTTCCAGAGCTCCAGAGCTCTAAACCCTTATGGTTTAGAGTGGCCATGAAGGAGTCCAGCCTCCAGCAGCAGAGGAATGAAAAGTTAAAACCACTCCTCATCTTGGAACAAATTATGTAAAAGCTTTGCTTTCACCAGCCCTTACCTCATGCAAAGCCGGAACATGAAGCACAGTCTGTCAGCTGAGGCTGGTTTGGGGTTGAAACAAATGCTTTAGAGTTTAGACAGTGATTGGATGTAACAGGTTCGCACCAGTTCACCAGAACCGGTAGTAACTTTCCCCAGTGTCCTGGAGAACCAGTAGCAGCTTTTGGGGGGAACCACCTTTGGGGCTTACCTTTTCACTGGTTCCCCTACTGTGCATGCGTGCCAAGTGCTTGGTGTGCATGCACGCCTACAGTGCATGGCGCATATGCACGGCCTCCTTGCGGTCCTCCCAAGTGGGGAGGAGGAAGAGAAGCTGCTAGCCTGAAGCTCCCTATAGCCTGCTCCCCAGGGTAAGTGACTCACATTTGGATGTGGTGTGTCTGTGTGTATCTTAATGTGTATTTAATACCTTTACCTATATTGACGTACTACCACAGTTCCTAAAAAGGCCTGACGGCCAGCAGGCCTCACGGCCTGGCTTGGGGTTTTTAAGCAATGTCTTGGAGTTACCTCATCAATGAGCTACACCTGTGCTGTTCTAATTGCTGTTCCAATTGGAGAGCCCTTAAGGAGGTACAGCTGTTTTACATTTACATTAAGGCATATTATCCTAGTGAGCGGGTACGATGACCATATCCATCTTGCAACATGGTGCTGCCCAGGCACTTATACTAACAGGTAAGTGACGGGTTTGTGTTTGGGGTGGGTGGGTGTATTTAAATGTAACTTTTATTTTATTTATTTATTTAATTTATTTATGGGTTTGTGTTGTCGGTGGGTGGGTTGAGGGGGTGTGTGTGCTTATTTTTATTTTATTTTATTTTTTTCTTTGGCCCCGCCCATGACATCATGATGTCATGACATGAGCTCTGCCCACACTGTGATGACGTCATGGTGGGGTAGTAAAATTTTTGATATCCCACCACTGGCTTTAGACTACAATTCCCACACTGGCTTGTGTGAGTAGGACTGAGGGAAGCTGTAGGCATAAGAAACTGGAGAAGCCATGGTTCTCCATCCTTGGTTCAAAACACTTTTAATTTGGGTTTGTAAAAGCCAATTATAATTAAACTATTTTCCCCTTCCCTTGAGCTCAGTTGTCCTAGCAATTCAAACAATAGTCTAATAAACAAACATACCTTGAAGATATGTTGCTAGTCAGGAGTTCTGGGCTTAATGGGAAAATAGCCTTACATTATGTATTGTAAGAAGGAGCAGCGTGTGGCCTTCCCTATGTTGCTGGACTGGAACTCCCGTAATTTCTCTACTTTGGCTACTTCATCTATGTTGGCTTGGGGAGCTGCGGTCCAAGGGCATATGTGGCTCATTCCTAGAATAACAGAAATCCCTTTGTTTCTGAATGAAAATGCATTCCGCATATTCATTTTATACTGCAAATGGGATTGTGAAAAACCTCCTTATATCTTATCATATACAAAACTGGTACATTGAGGTGAAGAGTCTAGACTGATTTTTCTACTGATATGCTTATTTTGTAAGTATAAAGAGTATGTGGTAGAGTTGCTGTCTAGATAGTTTAATGGTTTAGCTATCTGGCTGCAGATTCAAAGGTTGGGAGTTCGATTCCTCACTGTGTCTCCCAGAAGAAAAGCCAGCCTATGTAGTCTTGGGCAAGATGCACAGCCCTAAGCTGCCCCTAAGAAGAAAGGAGTGGTAAACCTTGAAAATCTTGGAAAGGGCTGACATAAGTCAGAATCTACTTGATGGCACATAATTATTATTGTATGCGCCAACAACAGGTATATCACCTGAGGCTTTAGATGAAATGACATATTTGCCATTTCCTACCCCTTCTGTCTATTTTAAGCAGACATGAGTCCAACTGAGGGCTGGTAAATAAATACAGTATAAATAAAAGAAACTCTACAACTTAAATGGAAAACTAGATTATGGCTGAACACAAGCCTGGCAAGATTATTAATGATGATAAATTGTCCAAAAGTGCATGAATGCTGGTTCCTTTGGGGAAGGCTGAGAAGTGGCTTCTTCCTCTCCTGTTAGTTGACTGCTCCTGTGGTTAAAAGCAGCCCAAGCAGTGGAGTCTGAATGTTTTGATCCTGGAGAGTTTTTATAGCAGTAAACGGGAGAAAACATTAAGGCATAAATCCTTGGAAAGGTGAAGGGAAGGGTGAGAGGAAGCCTTGGCTGCTGTAGAATCTGGTCTAAGTGAGGAAGTGCAGACACAATTAGTTCCTGACAGATGGATAAATGGAAAGAGAGGTCTGCAGATGGATGGAGATACCTGGGTTCAAAGCAGAAAGGCCGCATAGGTGAAAACACACTGCTTGACGATGTACTTAAACAAGCTCAAGTCTTCCCGCCTCTTCCCTTTCCTTCATGTCCTTCTTATCAGTTGCTGTTTTGCAGCTTTACTGGAGGAAGGGGAGAGGAAAGGAGGCTTGCATCTGGACATAGATTTTGCAGCCCAGTTAACAGATGGCTTCAGGTCAAACATGGTTGCCCTAACTTGTTTTGCTTTGGGGAGGGAATGCTTCTCCCCTGTTCTATGTTGGTTGGGTGTTTCATTTCTGGGGCATTGGTTTGTCCATTAGAATAGGTCAGGAATTGCCAACAGGCAGCCCATAGCCTACTTCTGACCCAAGTCCTCCTTAGATCTTATCCTCTCTACCATTCCCTGTAACAGGATGGGAGCTTGAAGCAGAGGAAAACAAGATTCCCTCAAAGGGCTGTCAGGGTTCTGTGGAATAGAATTCCAGTGGCAACTGGAGTGTATGCTCAAAAGGGCAGATGGGTAGAAAAGTGGGAGGGGGACTCCTTTTAGGATAAGACAAGAAAAGGGGAATTGGTAATGGAGTATGATGAGGGGTTCTGCACCCTAGAGCCCCCTGCCTTACCTTTTGTGCACAGATATGTTTCCACAGATTTATTGCTTCCTTGGTGTGGCCAGATGCTATGTCAAGCCAGTCAGATGGTGGAGAAGCAGTGTTAGTCCAGGTTTTTGTAACCTCCAAGAGTGACTGATGGAATACAGTCTGTGGTTATCCTTGGAGAAGACCAGGGCCCAAATCTGAAGTATTTTGAAGCAAGGTTGGAGAACCATTGTCTTCTTCAGTTGCTTAGTACTACAACTCTCATCAGTCTTAATTAACCACACCAACAAATGGGAACTGTAGTCTAAAGTATCTGAAGACCAAGGTTTACCTGAACCTGGTTTAGACATTTCACACAGTTTCTGTCTGTTTCAATCCCATACCAACCTCAGCAGATAGATTATGCTTCAAGTTTCAGCTTTGTGTGAGGTAAGGACTGCTGGAAGCAAAGTCTTTACATAATTTGCTCCAAGCTAAGGAATGATTTCCCTCTCCCCATCTCTTTCCCCAACCTTGAACTTATTTATTTATTTATTTATTTATTTATTATTTATTTATTTATTAGTTCAAATTTATATATTTGTTCCTGCCTACTCCACCTTTGCTGACTTTGAAGGAAGTGCTACATCTGGCTTTTTATCTTGTCAGCCAGTTCTTTTAGCCTTTTCAAGAGAAGGCTGTGTTATTTATTTTATTCTATCTTGGTTATATATTGTGTTTTCATTGTTTATTTATGCAAGTTCCTTAAGGTTTAGAAAAGTGGCCTAAAATGTTGTAAGGAATCAAGATTTCTGCTGCAGCTTAGCTTTAGAAGCTCCTCTCCAAGGGTTTGCTCAGTCTCTTTAATCCGGGGCCAAGGCTGGATCTTGCCCAGTTTACTCCCATAACTCATCTACCTAAGGAGTAAGCCCCAGTGAGTCTCCTGGCATTTGAGCCTGAGTAGCCATGCTTAGGATTGCATTGTTAATCTTGTTTCATGTTTTCCATGGCATAATTTCACACTACTGCATTGCATCTCATGTTGGTATATTTTAACACTACTTCACATGAAAACTTGATGAAGCAGTTAAATTCTTTCTAGATGCTAGGTGGTGGTGATAAGATTGAATAATTGAATTATATTGATATTGCAAATTTAAAAACAAAGAAAATACAAAAGCCCAGCCAGTAAGAAAAATAATTTAATCCTAGTTATCCCCATTGCTGTTAAAATAGGGATATAGGATGCGATTAGAGACAGCTAACCATCTCACCTGCTGTTTGTATAAACTAGTCTGGAGATTTGGTTCTGAAATGACCCCAGCTACTTATATTAGTCAGTCTTGTTCATCTTGATCAGAGGTAGGCAACTATGGCTTTCCAGATGTCATTAGACTGGAACAGGTGCAGTGTCTTGTCATTAGCTATGCTGTCTGTGATTCAAGGAGGTTATAGCCAACAACATCTGGAATATCTAGGGGTATGTGAGTCTTGTCTAGGGTGAAATAAAGTCCTGGGTTAAAACCCCACACAGATCGTGAAAGATGACACAGGATAGTGGTTGATCCTTTACCTCGCATTCAGAATTGTTCTTTTTTTAAAAAAAAAAATTGTAAAACCTCCATTATAAGGATTACATAACAGGTGGCAAAAAGAAACTAGCAAGCCAAAGCTACTCCAAGCTGGCACTAGTTTGAATGGGCTAAAAATAATTCCAAAACTAGAATGATACTTTCCTAATTAGCTGTAAGGATGAAAATCATATCTTTGGTGAACTTAATCCATATCATCCCAATCGCTTACATTCACTTAGAAATTCTTACAAGGGTCGGTCCTACAAAAGAGGTCAGCATCACTGCCTCCTCTCATTGCATTTAGAGGACTAAAGTACCGTAACTCACTTAAGCTTACCTATTAAATTCATGGGGAGATGAGATTTTAAATGTAGGTCTTGACAGCTTATATTTGCAGCCATTATGAAAGCAACTCTGATGTTGCTGGCCCAAGACATTCTGCTGCCTAAGGCAAGGGATCAGATGTTGTGCCCGCCGCACAACATCTGATCCCTGAAGGTAGCCTAGAACTGACTTTTTAGTCTTGCTGAATGTGACATAATCATAGTAGTGTGCAAAGCGAAAGAGTGAGCCTGATAGGGCACTTTCTCTTGCCCACTCCCACATTTATCCCACTGGAGGACATGAACTGTTACAATTATGGGAATCTGTAAAGCAGGAGCAGGCAATAGGGACCTATCCAATGGTTCAGAGTGCAGTTCCATAATCCCTCACTACTGACTAAGCAGGCTAAGGGTGATGGGAGCTACAGGCCATCAACTTCTGAAGTGCCACACTTTCTTACTCCAGACATTATAAAAAGAACAGGACAGCTGTGTATATGTAAGACTGCAGTTGAGGAAGCCCTTTCCATACCCAGCCTGGATGTCAGGTCTAAGACTTGGCCACAAATCCATAGTAAAGACTTGTTGCTTCAGACTAAACTGGGTTGGTTTCTTTCCAGGCACATCAGCAAGCTCCTGACACCTCAGGGGAAGACGTTCCACTTTCCAAACGAGCATGAGGTTAAAGATGGGAAACAGTCTCAGCTCTGGTACAGGGAATTTTCCAAGGATGATGTCAATGTCTCCTTGGTTTCCGAGCAGCCTTGCTTTGTCTCTGCCAACTCAGAGGGTGGAGAGGCAGCAAAGTGCAGTTAGGAAGGAACCAGGCACCAGGACCCAAAAGCCTGCCTTTTCCAAAGCTCGTCAATCACCTGGTGGAAAATACTGCCATTTTCCCAAATCAGAGCAATTTCTCCAAATTAGCAGAGACTTTGCTGTTATTACCCCGTCGGTCCAGTGTTTCCCATTTGGTGATGGATTGTACAAGAGAGTCCTGCCCAATTAACTGAGCTACTCCCAGACAGAGCACTGGGGTGGGTGCCAGGTTAACTCTTTCAGCACAAGATGGGTACTTAGAAGACTTTTGACTGAAATTGTATGTGCCACAAAAGCCTCTTTTGTCTCTACAATTGCCAGTTGGAAGGAGAAGGAGGAGTCTGGGCTTTTATCCAGTGATGGGATGTAACAGGTTCTCACCAGCTCGCCGGAACCGGTAGTAACTTTCCCCAGTGTCCTGGAGAACCGGTAGCAGCTTTTGGGGGGAACCACCTTCAGGGCTTACCTTTTCACTGCGCATGCACACCAAGGGGTGTGTGTGTGTGTGAGGGATGTGTGTGTGTGTATGCTTATTTTTATTTTATTATTTTTTATTATTTTGTATTTATTTATTTTTTCTTTGGCCCTGCCCATGACATCATGACATCATGATGTTAGCTCCGCCCACACTATGATGACATCACGGTGGGGTAGTAAAATTTTTGACATCCCACCACTGCTTTTATCTCATGTGATTTTGTTTGCTATCAAGGAGAGGCCAATTTTTAAAAAAATGTGATTAAAAAAACTTACAGAAACACAATTTTTGCAAATATTTTACATCTCTTGAAACCAAGTTACTTGAAACATAAATTGTTTTGCTCGCCAGAGGGAAATGGGGCTAGAAGAGGGATCCTTACTAAATACGTTCTGGAATATTAAATATGTATCATTAAAATATCTCTAATGGCTAATTTAAGGCCATATTTCTTTTGCAGAGTTTACAATCACTCTCACTCATATGCATGTATAGATATGTACATACATACAGTATATAAGGGATGTGTTTTGGCCCTTTCCCAATTTACTCCATGCCTGAGTAAGCGTATGCTGTTTGATGTCCCAACTCTTTCTGTGCCCTTTTAGATACACTTCAACCTGATCCTCATTTGGCTCTGGTCAGTATTTTTGCATCTCCAAGAAAACTCCATTTCCATCAATAAAGAAATGAAAACAAGGCTTTGAGTAGGAGAGACAGGGTAGAAAGGCTTCCAGACAGTCTAAAGTTATTTATAGAGCTGGGCATTCAGTTTTACTTTTTTATTTTTCCAGTCACCAAGGTGGGAAAAACCATTTGGCAGCCACCAGAAAGAAAGTGAAGGAGGTTCAAAGGGCTATGGCCAGAGTCTGGCCTAATTTCTTTTAAAAGAGGAATGAAAGGAACGTGTCCTTTTCTACAATTGCTATCCTTTCCCTTCACCCCCAACGGCCCTCCTCCCGCATTGGTGGGCATCAGCAGGTTCGCACCAGTTCATCCAAGTTTTGAAATAAAGTAGTCCTAATTCAGGTGCAACGCAGGGCTTTCCCCCGGCCACATCCACCATACCATGCCCACAGTGGAGTAGTAAAAAAATTTGGAACCCACCATTGCCCCCACATCTTAAATGTTGTGGCCCAGTGGCCGCAGTAGTGGTTTTGATGATTTGATCAATGAGTTCATAGCATGAAAAGCAGGAAACGTTCATCTTTAAGGTAAAGAGCATATTCCCCTTGTCCTCTGCTACAAATTCAAGGTGTGGCCAAGCAAGATGGCAGATACATCAAGATAGCTCCACTTCTGCGGTTTTTTCCTTTCCCTTTTGGCAATAAGGGAACTTACACTCATTTTCATTTTTAACTTTTCCATGTTCATTGCCCAGAGTAATCACTAGTTCCTAGATTGACCAGACTATCAAGGGATGGATTCCTGCTGGTTGCAACTCACTTTTCATTCCTTTTACTGCTGCGCACTTCTTCTCCAGGTTCAACTAAAACATTTCATTGGATATTCCCATCTTTTGGGGGGCCCACCAAGAGATCTTTTTACTCCTCTGGGATACCACTTGATTACTGCTGCAGTCCAACACCTTTCTGTCATTAGAGAAACATGTCCAGCGCATCGCAATTTCCGTGTATTATATTCGACAACAGCTTCGTTGATTTCATTAGTAGGAGGTATAAAAGTGTAATGAAATAAAGAAAGACATAAAATACCTGGTCTTCACTACAGTTCCATCAGAACATCTTGAGCCAGCTCTCAAGAGGTTTGAACCAAAATGGCTCATAGGGGCCTCTGGCTTTGGGGTCTTCTGTCCTTGATTTTAAAGTCATGTGTAAATCAACAGCAAGCGCTGGCTGAGGCATAGCTCTCTTCGTTGTACCAACAGAGAGTACTTTTCAGTATCTACCACAGAATCTATTCCCACACAGCAATGAAGAGTCACAATTCATAGAAAGCAAAAGGACGGCGCTGAATGCTTGGTTCCTTCCTTCTGACACCTGCATTTAAATTTCAGCAGGAGCATTGTTTGTCAGCTGAGTGACAGAGGGGCCTTGGTCAGATTCCCAGCGGAAAGCAAAATACAGAGAAAGATCCTTAGAATATTCAGCAATAGACTTGTTCCAGTTATATAGGCAACTTGTTTCTGAAACAAAGATAGTTGCAAATAGCATACGGTAAATGAATGGAGGCAGTTTTCCTGCTGCTTTTGCAACATCCATAAGTCCTGACTGAACAACAATACAGCTTTTCTCTAGACCAGGGATTCTCAACCTGCAGCCCATGGGCCAGATGTGGCCCATGGCACCATTTAATGTGGCCCCCACCGCCTCTACCACACCAAGAAGTGTCATGTGGTGGAGGAAGGGCAAAATGGCCATCCTGCCTCCGAAGCTGTCTGAGGGAGAGTGACCCAGCCCCCGGCTTTAAAAGCTTGAGAACTCCTGCTCTAGAACAGTGGTTCCCAAACTTTTTATGGCTGTTTCCCACCTAAAATCCTGACACCCCAACATATAATTCTTATTATTTAAAAAGCTAACTCCTGTTCACGTGGAGGAAGTCTAAAAAGCCATTAACTTGCTCGGAGTCATTCTCAAATTGCCCCCCTGTGGAACATGTGTCCTATGTTGGGAACCACAGCTCTAGACTGAACAGAATGACCTCAGTGGATCAGTCTATGTTCTATCTATTCCAGCATTTTGTTTCTAATTGTGGCCAGCCAGAACAACCTGGAAGGCAGTCATTTATTTATTTATTCTTATTTATCCAAGAAGACAAGGTGGTAGTGCATCTTTCCCCCATTAACTGGTTCTTGCCTGTGCTCTTTACAAAATGAAGTGAATGAGTGAAAGAAAATGTTGGAAATCCCTACTAGCATAAGATCTATAATATACATCTAATCAGATGTAGTTGGTTTTTTTTTTTTTAAAAAAAAAAAGCTTCTTCTCTTGCTTGCCACATATTACTCATATTAGTCACCACTCTGCTGGTGACATGATCTTCAGGAATTGAAGATGCCAGATGCACCTAGGCAGCTACAAGCAGCCAGATTATATTATTGTATGTCCCTGTGACATAGGAAAGAAAGATTTCATTTCTTCTTCCTCCACTCCAAAGTGAAATAATTTCCCAGAAAAAGATGAAACATCACAGACCTGCAAGCGATGACACGTGTATTGTCCCAGCTGCACAAACCTTTTGTGACTGTGCAGCTCAATTCTATGCAAACCCTTATGATCCAAATAGATGCATGGAGGGAATATCACAATTTCCCATCAACTAATGTCATTTATTTATTTATCCGCATCTGAAGCACTAAAATTTTAAACCAACATAATTTAAAAAAACATTAATCATCTAAAAATGTATGTATATATAAACTACATATTTACACTTTTTGTTGTTGTTCAGTCGCACAGTCGACTCCGACCCTCTGCGACCCCATGGACCACTGCCCGCCAGGCACTTCTGTCCTCCACCATCCTCCTCACCTCGCTCAGTTCTGTGCCCATTGTCTCTACATACCATCTAACCATCTCATTTTTGGCCGCCCCCTTTTTCTTTTGCCCTCCACCTTTCCCAGCATCAAGGCTTTCTCAAGTGAATCCTCTCTTCTCATTTGATGTCCAAAGTACCTTAGCTTTACAATTTGACCTTCTAAGGAGCACTTTACGTTTCTAATATTCACAGCAAATATTGTGATCTGCACACTGGGAAAATGAAGTTTTCTCAACATGGCTGACTTACATCCCCCAGGGAGGACATGCATTAGGGACCCTGGAGACCGATCCATTAAGAAAAGTTTGAAGCATTTTAATACACTCAGCTGGAGAAGAGATGATTAAAAAGTGATATGATTACCCTTTTTAAGATTTGAAGAGCTGCCACACAGACGATGGAGCAAATTATTTTTTATTACTCAAGGACCCAAACCAATTGCAAATATTTTTTTTGTATGGACTAAGCACTGGGAAAACTTTCTTGGTGGTACAAGTCATTTGACAGTGGAAAGACTAGTCATAATGTGGTGAGCCCTCCTTTGCTTTAAACTTCTTTTTTTCCCCTTCATAATATTTTATGTAATGTTCCTATGTTTTTGTGATATTTTTGTAACTTTATGACATATATTGGGGCTTTATTTTATTGTACTGTATTTTATGATATTCTATTGTTTTGAATTATTGATGTTTGATATTTGATTATACAGTACTGTGACATTGTATTGTTCTGTTGAATTGTTACGTTGTATTCGATTGTATGTTGTGAGCCGCCCTGAGTCAATTTTCACAGAGTAGGGCGGCATATAAATCGAAGAAATGAAATGAAATGAAATGAAATGAAAGACCAGCTGAGGACTGTAATGACAGATTTTCCTGTATTGGCAGAGCATTGGTCTAAATCTAGATGTCCTTTCAAAACTCTTGCAGCTCTAGGGCTCTATTATTATTCTTTGCAGAAAGACACTTGGGGCCTTAGTATCAAATGAACAACAGCAGCAACAACAGCAGCAATAGCAATACCAATAACAATACTACTGGATGATGATGATGATGATGATGATGATGATGATGATGATGATGATGATGATGATGATAATAATAATAATAATAATAATAATAATAATAATAATAATAATAATAATAATAATAATAATAATAATAATAATAATAATAATAATAATAATAATAATAAAGCCTAAAATAGAAAGGACTCTGAAATTTTGGAAAAGCTTGTGGGGAAATAATAAGGAACATAATGAAAATGCAATATGGATCAAGCAGGTTGAAAATCTAGCAAAAGCATCCAAAATGGAAGATTTTCGGATAACAAAAGAAGCCATACAAAAACAGACAAAGAAGATCAAAAACTGGAGTGTTCCTGGTTTAGACGAACTCCATGGATTCTGGCTAAAAATGCTAACAAACCTACATGCAAGGTTGGCAAACCAAATGAATCAGGTTTTTGAAACACCAGCAGGTGAAAATTGGTTAACAACTGGAAGGACACTGCTAATTCAGAAAGATAAAGAAAAGGGAAATGAGCCTGGAAACTACAGACCAATAACTTTTCTTCCAACAACTTACAAATTACTCACATGCATAACTGCAAATCAGCTATATGGACATTTGAAAAAGAACAATTTGTTGACCGTACAGCAGAAAGGGTGCTGCATAAACTCCAGAGGAACCAAAGACCAGCAATTAATTGAGAAATTGGTTTTGAAGAATTCAAAGAAAAGGAGAACAAATTTGTTTATGGCTTGGATTGACTAGAAAAAGGCAATTGATTCAGTTCCATACAGCTGGATTGAGAAGTGCCTTGACATTTTTGGAATCAGCAACAACATTCATGAAGGCTTCAATGAAGCTATGGTGAGTAAAGTTAATGGCCTGTGGAGAGGAACTTGGTGAAGTTGAAATTAAGCATGGAATTTTTCAAGGTGACTCACTATCACAGGGATTCTCAACCTGTGGCCTGTGGGCCAGATGCAGTCCACAGGGCCATTTCATGTGGGCCCACCACCACCTCCACCACATCCAGAAGTGCCATGTGGTGGAGGCAGGGCAAAATGGCTGTCCGGGCCCCGAAGCTGTCTGAGGGAGCATGACCTGGCTCCTGGCTTTAAAAGGTTGAGAACTCCAGGACTATCACCTTTGCTATTTGTCTAATCGATGGCACTGCTGACAACTATTCTAAATAGAACAAACTGTGGATATGAATTGGCTAAGAAAGGACTGATGGTTTCACATTTGCTATATATGGAGGATTTAAAATTGTTTGGAAACACAATAGCTGAATTAAATACACTACTGGAAAGTACAAAGTGTAAGAAGAGGAGTGAGAACCCCTCCCCTTGGGAAGCAGAAGGGGGCAAATCTGCATGTAAACATCCAGGTGGCTGGAGATGGGTGTATCCTTTCTGGTCCCACTTATCAGGAGGAGACTCCAATGGGAGGAGGGAGAAACTGGTCTTGAGAGGGAATGATGGGCGAGGAGGCTGCCAGACAAGTCTGGCCTATCGTTACCCCAGCGAGGACAGGCAAAACCAGCCTCTGACTGCTTCTGTGAGGACCAGGATTGGATACCAACTGTGACTGACAGGAGTGAGAAAATGTTATAAATACGATGCACTATGATGCCACATGGCCCTTGGTTTGTTCACAGCTTTCTTGTCTTTCTCTTTCTGTGCTACTGGGGCTTGGCTTTGCTGAGTCTGAGGGAAGCACCATAATGTAGGGGGCTTAGCCATAACCAGGGGGGAGCCCCTTGGGGGGGGGCCTTACTGAAAGGGTGCTTGTATGTAATCCTTTCCTTCAATACACTTTTATATCTACAAGAAGGGACTGGAGTGTTTCTTCTGAGGTGAAAGTCCTAGGTTGTCAGAAGCAAAAGCAGCCCAGGCAAGAGTTGAGGGGCTACTGAGGGCCAAATGCCAAGGGGCTGCAAGCCTTGACCTTTTCACAAAGAAATTTAGTAATGAGATCAGAATGCAATTTGGAATTGACAAGTGCACAACAATTACTGTTAAGGAAGGCAAAATTGTCAAAGGTGATGGATTTGAGTTAGATAATGAAGAATGTATCAAAGCAATAACATCAGAAAAGGGATACAAGTACCTGTGAGTTCTGGAAGCTTCTGACCTGCTACACAACCAAGTGAAAAGAACTGTTTCTACAAAATACATAAAGTGTGTCCGGAAAATCTTGAGGTCAAAACTGAGTGGAGGCAATATCGTAAAGGCAATTAACACTTGGGCATGCCTGTTATACAATATTCAACTGGAATTGATTGGACCCAAATGGAATTAGACAACCTTGACCCAAAAACAAGGAAGCTAAGTTCTATGCACCATGCCTTGCACCCAAAAAGTGATGTTGATCATTTGTACTTACCAAAAGCTGAGAATGGCAGAGGACTCTTACAGGTGAAACAGACAGTAGAGAAAGAAAAGTATAGCTTGAATGACTACATTAAGAAAAGTGAAGAGCCTATGCTTCAGGAAGTGAACAAAGGAGGACTTTTTAAAACAGTGAAGAAGAAAGCTGAATATAGAAAGGAAAATATAGAAAGTTGAGCTGCAAACTGTAAAAACAAGCCTATGCATGCTCAATATTTGAAAAGCATAGATGGCAAGGCTGAGCCCAAAGCAGATATGGGGATGGTTAAGAGCAGGGCAGGAGTTTTGAAGAAGGAAACGGAAGGATTTATCTTGGCAGCTCAGGAACAAGTTTTGCCAACAAATTGCATGAAGACAAAAATACAGCACATATCCAACAATAGCAAATGCTGGCTTTGTTGTGAAAAGGATGAAACAGTAGATCATCTGATCCGCGGATGCAGCAAAATTTTACAGATTGATTATTTGGAACACCATAGCAGGGTTGCAAAAATTATCCATTGGAAACCTTGCCAAAAGTTTGGGTTTGAATGCAGTAAAAATCATTGGGAACATCAAGTAGAGAAGGTTTGAGAAAATGAGAGAGTCAAGATCCTGTGGGATTCTAAAATTCAAACAGATAAGACATTTGCCTCACAACATACCTAATATTGTATAACTGTTGTGGAAAAGAAGAAGGTCTGGTTTATTGACATTGCTATACCAGGAGATGCATGAACTGAAGACAAACAACTGGAGAAAATCACAAAATACTGTATTGTGATTTGGAAATTGAAGTCGAGCGTCAATGGAGGAAGAAATCTACTGTTGCACACATAGTGATTGGAGCCCTTGGAGCAATACCTGTCCTAAAGGATTCCCCAGATATTAGGAAATGTTGGGCTTATCGGATTTGAACATCCTAACTCAAAAAAACAACTCTACTAGGAACTGCATATATATTCAGATGTTACCTTAACAGTTCTTAGATTCTTGGTTAGGGCTTGAATTGTTAATTTGATTCCATGACTGTGCTTGACTGTGAACCAAATGGTTGATTTGTATCCAATAATATTATTGTGATTATTATTGTTGTGATTGTGATTGTTGTGATTGTGATAGTGAAAGATATAGAAATATATTGCCCCACCTCAACCTTTTATTCTATAATGCTAATTTTTTAAACAGAGTGTTCATTTCACATCCACAGCTATTTCTCCCATTCCTTTTCTCTGAATTCTCTCCAGTCTGAAAGTATTTCTTTAAAATCTGCAGAGCACCTGTTGATGCATGACCTAGAATCAAGTAAAATACAGAAGTTCAAAGTATACCTCCACCCCATCAAACCCATCTTCTATCTCTCTTTACCATGGCTTCTCATCCGTAAAATAGAACTATTTGCTTGGAGTCTCTCAGACAATACCTCAAGGCAGGTATTATCTCTCAGTCAGCAGATATACAGACCATAAATCAGCATTGGTCACTTATATGGATATAGAGAAAACAAACAACATACAGATAGATGGATATGACTGTAACAGCATACAATTTATAACAAGTATGTTACACACACATTCTTTAATTAGCCTTCCTTGCTTCCTCATATGAGATCAGCTGTTGCACAGCCCTCCCAATGTTGACCCATTTCCTGCCCTCATTTTGGCATCCTTCCTTCCACCCCAAGCAAGCTGCATGGTGAGGCTGTTCTTTCACTGCCATCACATACAATCAGACCCTTTGATCAGCCACACAGAAATGAGAGGCAGGGGGAGCAGGAAGAGGGATGGAATCAAAGGACACTGGTCTCAGTTTCTTCATTAAAGTCTTTTTTCTGTCACTGATATTTTGGGTTGCATTCTCTGACAAATAAGTCCTATTGCTAAACTTCCAAGCACTAGATTTGAGAGGGATGAGCCTGCTGGGCCAAACTGAATTGGCCTTTAATGAAACCCTCACCAGGATTACCACTAAACTCACAAGGAAACAACCCTTGTATTTTGCACTTTGGAGACAGAACACGGGCTAGAATGGAAAGACAATTGTACACCACCCAGAGTGAGAAAATATCCCAGATGGGCAGTATAGAAATTTATTTGTTTGTTTGCTTGCTTGTTTGTTAAAGCAAGCAAGCAAGCAAGCAAGCAAGCAAGCAAGCAAGCAAGAAAGAAAGAAAGAAAGAAAGAAAGAAAGAAAGAAAGAAAGAAAGAGTAATAAGAAAACCACTTATCCCCCTTTCTCTCTGTTGCTACTTTGCAACACAAATCTAGTGGGATTTGGAGACGAAGGTTGTCTGCAATGGTTTTGGTCCAAGTAAGACAGCAACTATTACTCAAATCTCTGCTGTCCATTAGCCATGTTATATAGCTGACAGCACACCAGCATCTCCCCCTGTGCCCACACCAACTGCTGGGGGGGGGGGGAGTGATGAAGCTAGGGCAGGTTGAGGACTTCGCCGCCCCTCCCCCTGAGCCCCCATCAACATATTGTGTTTTAATGTAATGTATTGTTCCGCCCTGAGTCGCTGCAGCAAGTGGACGGCAATATAAATTTGAACTAATAAATAATAAAATAAATAATAATCTCTAAAGTAAAATTCAGCCTTTGTGACTAGGTTTCAGTTTTACACTTGTAGACTCGCTAACTAGAGTATTCTGCCACTACCTGTGCCTCCATACAGACAAAGGGATGCCGTTTCATCCATCTGGCATGCTTAGCTCTGCTCTTTATATTTGCTCACAGCTGTCTTCATATGGCCTTGAGAGATTTGTTTGCTAATATGTTCACACAGATTCCCTGTAGCGAGAGCGAGAGCTCCATGGACAAAGCTCAACTATCCCGAAAGTCTGATTTTAAAACTATAGAATGGAAGTCTTGTCGCATGGTTTAAAGCCCCTTCCACCTCAGACACCCTATGTGGTCCTTCAACAAGAGTTCTCTTCCTTAAAAGAATTGATAGGATCTGCACAGTGGCTAGTGCCATAGAACTGAAGACATGATGTTCTGTGACTCTGCTGGATATGGAGATGAGTTATAACTGAAGGTTCCAGTTGCAACCTCAGCAGTTCCAGGTTGGCCCAAGAAAGGCTCTTGTTCAAAATCCTGGAACAGTCACTACCAGGCAAATGAATAAACAATACTAGAACAGATGAATGCCATGATGCAGCAGAAGTCACCTTTCTATGTTCAGGGCAGGCATTATTCAGGTGTATGAGAAATCTTTTCTCTGTATATTAAGCATACCAATTTTGTTTTTTCTCTTCCATCTATGAACATGCTTCAGTAAAGCACCAAATTTTCTTTCTTTGCACAGGGACGATCATGAAAGGATACAAGCAGCCAAATAAACAACTTCCAAACTTATTTTGTGTGTATTTCGGTAGAACAAATAACCAAGTTAGGACAAAAACATATATGACAAAGTACAGTAAAACCCCTACTTACTGGTACATAAAAATTCGGTTCCGTAGGCTTTTATGTAAATCGTTTTTTTATGTAACTCGAAGCAAACCTGTAGGAAAAACAATTTTTTTACGTGACTCAAAGCAAACCCATAGGAAACTGTGTTATGTAAATCGGGGCATTTATGTAAATTAGGACATGGTTTTAGTGCAAAAATCATTATGTAAGTCGAATTTTATGTAACTCAAGGCATATGTAAGTCGGGGTTTTACTGTAGACTTGATCCACAAAAGCTAACTTTAAAATACAGCAATTAGTCTTTAAAGTGCCACAACTTTTTTCTTTTACTCTCAGATATGCTTGAAACACAGACCAACATGGCTACCATTTCAAAAATTTCAATAGCAAAAACATAGTTTGGTAATGAAGGGTTTGCTGTTAAAAGATGAATCTCAACAATAAAAGAGACATCAGATAGTAGGTAAAGGGTTATCAGGTTTCAGGATCAATAGCCAAATTCTGGCACTCAGGCAAAAATTAAGCAGAAATGAGATCAAGCATTTTAGCCACCCCAGGCAGGGTTACTCCAGCTTTTCTAAAAGTATCTTTCTACGGCCTTGGCTTTTCTGTTTCCGTTCCCAATTATGGCTCTGTGGGAGACATCCCTCTTATCTTGTAGAGCCAGCCTCACTACAAAAGAATGTGGGTCTGTTAGCAACATCGTGTTCTTTGGAGGGGAAAAGTGGGATTCAGGTTCCAAAATGCCTGGATGCAGCCACTATGGGTGAAGCAGTTGCAAACAGTTGAAGATGAAAGCGATAATAGAGGCAGGAGGAACAGGGCAGCACATGGAGCCCAGCTGCTCTGTTATTTCCTATTATCTGTTTGCCAAGGAGGCAGTTCATGGTCTGAAGTTCTCTTCAACAAGGCATTTCCCCCTCAGAAGAAATGCTAGCAGGGCATGAGGATCCCTGATGCATCTCTCTTCTTTGAGGTCCCTCCAAAAGGAGAATTCCTAGAACTGTTAAAAGACATCACGCAGCTCTTCCTTCTTTTCCTCCTTAAAGAACCCAAATGGAAGAAGTGGTGGGAAAATACCAGACAAACAGTTGCAGATGGGAACCAGTCGTACAGTTCTGTGAATGAGGCAGTGAGTCTGGACACTAGATGTTAAGAGGCCTCCTTACTTCACACTCTGGTGCTCTCAGTCCAATTTCTTAGTAAGGGCATCACTCATGAAGACAAGAAATCTTGAAAAAGAGAAGAACTTTATCCAAGGCCCAAATCCTAGTTCAAATTCCACTCTTCCATGGATTCACTATGTGGCCTCCTTTGGCAAATCATTATTTATCACTCCTCTATGACATGAGGGACTGCAGTGGCTTAGTGGTTAAGATGCTGAACTTGATGACTGGAAGGTCGGGAGGTCAGCAGTTTTTTTTTCTTTTTATTTATTAGATTTGTATGCCACTCTCCTTGCCAAAGCAACTCAGAACGGCTAACAATATTACAACAATGCTACAATTTCACATATAAATACAACTTAGTATAAATAATACAGGAAAGTACAATACTGTATTCAAAAAATCAATACAAAAAATTCAGCAGCAGAAACGTGGGGGGGGGGGACCCAGACAAGCCCACCATGTCTCCGACAGAGACTTGAGGGCTGCATGACAGAATGAGCTCCCGTCTCTGTCCCAGCTGATGCCAATCTAGCAGTTTGAAAGCAAGAAATTGCAAGTCGATAAATAGGTACCACTTCAGCAGAAAAGGTAACAGCATTTTCTATGCACTCCAGTGTATAGTCATGCCTGCCACATGATGCAGATAGCGCTGGCTCTTTGGCTGTAAACGGAGATGACCACTGAACCCTAGAGTCGAGCAAGGGTGACCTTGACCTAACAGAGACGTGAACAAAATTTGCAGGATTTGAGGGCATTGACTCCTCCTGCTGGGTCTGGCCAGGTTATCCTGCTATGGGAATAGAGAGTAAACCATACTGCCAGATACTCAATGCTGAGCGTCATGGGTGCTGAAGTCCACAGGGAAGGGGGATGGTCTCCAAATGGATTAAATCCCACTTGAATCCATCTTGATGGAGGGCAGCAGCTTCATCAATACTAGCCTGGGGCTGATGAGGACTTTGTGTGCCAAAAGGACTCAGGACCAGAAAGTGACTTGTGGAACTGGATCAGTGGTATGGGGATAGGTGGCCAGAATTCTAGATGTGGGTGGGCGAATATTTTTTCAGGATGGGTAATAATGTCACATACAGTATATACTGTATGTCATATATATATAAGCCAGTGGTGCTGAACCTATGGCACGCATGCCAGAGATGGCACTCGGAGCCCTCTGTTGGCACCCGTGCAGTCACCCCAGCAGTTTGCCCCGCCCCTCTGCCTCAGCAGCCCAATGGGAGCACTTCCTTCCTCTCCCAAGACAATTCACCCCACCCCTCTGCCCAGCAGCCCAATGGGAGCGTTTCCTTCTTCCCCTGTTGTTGGGACTTTCTATTCTATTCTATTCTATTCTATATTCGATTTATATCTCGCCCCAATCGCGAAGTGCGACTCTGGGCGGCTTACAAACATATCAATACAATATCATACAATATAAAAACATTCAGTAAATAATAACCATCTATATAATAAAACATCATAAGACATACTAAATATCCATCAATACAAAAAAGACACAAATTCCGGTACAGAATCATATGGGGAGAATTATACTTAGTTTAAAAACTAGCTTAAAAATATCAATTTTGCGATAAATAAGTGGGTTTTGGGTTACAGTTTGGGCACTTGGTCTCTAAAAGGTTCGCCATCTCTGATATAAGTTATCAGGAGTATGAGGGTGGGCAAACTAATAACTCAGGGTGGGCAACACCCACCCTGGCCACCCCCTAGTTATGGCCCTGTAGCCTGTACAGGGGTCACGCTGCGATGCGGATGGGATGTAACAGGTTCTCACCAGTTCGCCAGAACCGGTAGTAACTTTCCCCAGTGTCCCAGAGAACCAGTAGCCGCTTTTGGGGGGAACCACCTTCGGGGCTTACCTTTTCACTGGGTTCCCCACTGCGCAGGCAGCCAAGCACTTGGTGTACATGCATGCCTACAGTGCTTGGCGCGTATGCACAGCCTCCTTGCTGTCCTCCTTAGTGAGGAGGAGGAAGAGATGCTGCTAGCCTGAAGCTCCCTATAGCCTGCTCCCCAGGGTGACTCACCTTTGGATGTGGTGTGTCTGTGTATTTTAATGTGTTTGGGGTGGGTGGGTGGTTTGATTTATGTTTGGGGTGGGCGGGTGTATTTTAATGTAAGTTTTATTTATTTATTTATTTATTTATTTATTTATTTATTTATAGGTTTGTGTTGTGGGTTGAGGTGTGTGTGTTTATTTTAATTTTATTTTATTATTATTTTATTTTTTGGCCCCGCCCATGACATCATGATGTCATGATGTTAGCTCTGCCCACACTGATGACATTAGGGTGGGGTAGTAAAATTTTTGACATCCCACCACTGGATGAAAGGCCACGACATTATATTCTCAGGATAGTCTTCATGGCTGATCGCCATGATGATCTCCAATTATTCGGAATCGGATGCGGCAGAAGAAGAAGAAGCTGGGTCTCCTCTGGCTAAATAGACACCCCTCGGAGAGGGCTGGGGAGGACGCCTGCCCACTCCTTGGACACCTGCCTTTTTCCCGCATCCCAGATGGTGTGTGACAGTGGTGGGATGTCAAAAATTTTACTACCCCACCATGATGTCATCACAGTGTGGGTGGAGCTAACATCATGATGTCATGTCATGGGCGGGGCCAAAGAAAAAAATACAAAATAATAAAAATAGGGAGCTTCAGCCTATAGGGAGCTTCAGGCTAGCAGCTTCTCTTCCTCCTCCCTGTTTGGAAGGACAGCAAGGAGGCCGTGCATATGTGCCAAGTACTAGGCGTGCATGCACACCAAGTGCTTGGCATGCATGCACAGTGGGGGACCCAGTGAAAAGGTAAGCCCCGAAGGTGGTTCCCCCCAAAAGCGGCTACTGGTTCTCTGGGACACTGGGGAAAGTTACTACCGGTTCTGGAGAACTGGTGAGAACCTGTTACATCCCATCACTGGTGACAGGGCATCCGAGAGAGAAGAGGGCAGCCAGCCAGGCGCAGCCCTTCCCCACGTGCGCGCGTGCACGGAGCTCCGTTTTGTTTGCCGCATTTGTCAGGGACTTGAAAGGGCTCCCAAGTAAGTTTACAATGGCAGCTTCCCGTTCCCGCCCGGCTGCCAACATAACCGCAGGCGGGTTCAGCGAGAGAGTGAGTGTCCGTCAGCGCGCCTTGGCAGCCAAGCCAAAAGGAGGGGGAGGGAGGGAGGGAGGCAGCTTCTCCCTCGTGGGAAGAGTCATGCAACTCCGAGAGAAGACACTCTTCTTCCAGGTAGTGTGTGTGGAGACACACACGGCGCTTGCTTTATTTATACACACACACACACACACGGGCCGGCCGCTTTCCGCTTGGCTGTGTGGCGCGGCTTCCAAGCCCGCCAGGGCGTGGCGCGTCCTCGGCATGGGTAAATATTTGAGAACTCGCAGCCAGGAGGAGAGCCCGCCTAACGAGGCGCATTGTGTGTGAAGAGCTCCGGAAAATGACTCCATGTGAGGGAAACCTCAGCCGCGGCTCCTCTGGGCACCCTTGGCGTCCCAGAGGGAAAGCGAAGGGGGTTCTCACTCACCTCACCGGATTTTCTGCCGCTAGGAAGCTTCCCCCCCTTTTGGCCAGGGAAGGTGTGTGTGTGAGGGGGGGAATAGATGTCGTTCCCACGGTAAGAGATCAGAAAAGAGATAAAACTCTGGTGTTTGCCTTTTGCTGGCGACGGGGAACTCTGGGAGGCATGATCTGTACAAAGTCACTCTCATCATGGCATGGTTGATTCTGGCACAGGGGTGCCCAAACTACGGCCCGCGGACCGGATCTGGCCCCTGACACCAATTCGTCTGACCTACGCTGCCCTTGCTGCTCGTGGAAGCGGAAGTAAAACACACCCGTACGAATGTGTTTTACTTCTGCTTCCAGGAGCGGCAAGGGTGGCATGCAGTGGTGGGATGTCAAAATTTTTACTACCCCACCGTGATGTCATCACAGTGAGGGTGGAGCTAACATCATGATGTCATGATGTTGTGGGTGGGGCCAATGAAAAAATAAATAAAAATAAAATACAAAATAATAGGAACTGTGGTAGTATGTCAATATAGGTAAAGGTGTTAAATACACATTAAAATAAACACAGACACACCACAGCCAAAGGTGAGTCACTTACCCTGGGGAGCAGGCTATAGGGAGCTTCAGGCTAGCAGCTTCTCTTCCTCCTCCCTGCTTGGGAGGACAACAAGGAGGCCGTACATATGCGCCAAGCACTGTAGGCATGCATGAACACCAAGCACCTGGCACGCATGCGCAGTAGAAGAACCAGTGAAAAGGTAAGGCCCGAAGGTGGTTCCCAAAAAAAGCTGCTACCGGTTCTCCGGGACACTGGGAAAAGTTACTACCGGTTCTGGAGAACTGGTGAGAACCTGTTACATCCCATCACTGGTGGCATGGGCCAGATGAATTGGTGTTGAGGGCCAAATCTGGCCCACGGGCCATCGTTTGTACACCCCTGGTTTAAGCAGAGAAAGTGGAAGCCTAAACATTATCTCATCCTGTTGCAAAACGGATTGCAAGGCACGTTTTACTTCTACTTCTGGTGGGACGAATGATGCGACCGGCCTGCTGAACCACGTGACCGGTCCCCGGCCCGAAAGGTTTGGGTACCCCTGTTCTAGCAGCTCATGGTTAATTCCAGGTGCAGTGTCTCAAGTGGCTAAGACACAGACTGGGAGGCGGAAGGTCAGGTGCTCGATTCTCGAGTACCGCAGGATGGAATAAGCTCCCGTCCTTGTCCCGGCTTCTGTCAACCTAGCAGTTCAAAAGCAAGAAATTGCAAGTAGATAAATAGGGACCACTTCGGTGAGAAGGTAACATGCCTGCCACATGACCACGGAAACATCTGCAGAAACAGACAGTGCTGGCTCTTCGGCTTTGAAACATGAGCACTGAACCCTAGAGTCGGATACGACTGGCTTTCGAGCAAGGGAAACCTTTACCTTTAGAGGTCAACAACCCCCCCCCCCCCGTCTTCTGTCACCACTGCTTTCAAAGTCCATTGCATGGCCACAAAATAGCTATTTATCCAGAACATGACAGCTGCACGGTAAGTAGTTAGACTGGGCCTTTATTTTCAAATGCCATCTCTTCTACTCCTGCACAAACATGTTGGTCTTCTGCTGTAGAGAGAAATTTGTTCTTTTTTTAATCTGATGAAACAAGTGTCACCTTTTGAGACTTGTTGCCACTTTCTTATCTATCTTGTTTACTTATACATTCTCAGTGTCCAGCCTTTTGTAGACAAAACAACTGCATAAATGAAAGACGGCGGCAGAACTCAAGGTTCTCAGAAATACTGTACAGAAAAGTTGTAGGGGCTACAAACTGTAAGATAAAAACCTCCATAAAGTCCAGAGAAAACTTGAGTTTGCCTAATGAACACAGATCCTGAGTGTCTGTTATGAAAGTGGAAAATATTCTATCTTGGTAGAGCACACCACTGGCTAGAGATCTCAAGGGGACAGTTCATACTGCAAATTTTGTCGACAAGTCCTCCCTGAAGAATGTCTCTGGTCAGGTCACAAAGCCCTGGAACCAGGGTAAGCAACCTACAGCCTGCAAGCCAGATTCAGCCTGCTATGCCAAATAATCCAGCCCTCGCTCCAGCCACCGCAGCCACCACCACCAGAATCGGTTGCAGACTTGTTTATGGTTGTCATAAATGGAGGAGACCACCAGCACAGCCCCCTCAATTGTCTGAGATGCTGTGTACCTGACTTTAAAAAGTTGCCAACCCCTGCCCTGGAATCTTACAAGTGTACAAATTGCCAAAGCCATCATGGTCATAGCCTCCTTTACCCAGCCTTGGTACAAGACCAAGATATTTTTGCTATGACATGATGGAAGTAGAGAATGATATGATGGATGGAAAGAATGAAATTTTAATGAGAAAGGAAAGCCAAGTTATATTTTTAATTAATAAAAAGAAGACAAGAAATATTCCATTTTGTTACTAGGACAAAAGGCAGGCATCAGATACAGATTTATAGTAAGGCAGATTCCTATCTGCAAGCTCCAGTCTAATGTGCCATATTTCAGAGTTTTAACCAAGAACATTTGGTTCCCAAATACACACACCCAGTGGTGGGCATCAGTAAGTTTGCACCAATTCGCCAGAAATGAGTTATTCTGGCTGGCCCCGCCAATCCAAGTTTTGAAATAAAGTACTGTAGTCCTAATTTGGGTACAACGTAGGGCTTTCACCCTGGCCACGCCTACCATACCACCACCCCAGTGTGATTTTAATTTCTTTTTTAGCCCATCACTTAGGTTTGCCATAATTCTCTCCTGCCAAACCGGGACAGCCACGTGACGTCATTGCATTCTTCACACTGTGCATGTGTTGGACAGGACTGTCAGGGAGACCACAGCTCTAAGACCCCATGGAATCCTCATCCAGGGCAGACAGCCTTCATCAGTTTAAAATAAACTGTAGTCAAGAGGTTTTTCCTGTGTGATTATTCTTGCAAAAGACTATTCTTGATGGTTCTATTTTTATTTTATTTTATTGAATAAAATTTCTTGAGTGACTCTTGAAACCACCCTACCTACCCCTGAGGTCACCCTACCCTCCCCTTCACACACACACCAGTAAAATAGACTCACCCTCAAACACCCCCCCCCCCCCACGGATCCCTTGGAAGAAAGTTCTAATGAGGGGCCCAGAACAGCAATGCAGTCCATGGTGCCTCCATTTATCTCCAGAAGGAGAAAGGCAGCAGACAGGAAGAGACTTATTTTGGAGGAAGACCTTTGCGATGGAGGAATCTTCACTTTCTGTCTACCCTGTTCCCTTCCTCTCTAGGAATACTGACCCTTTGTAATTAATCCTTTGCAGTCACATAAAGAAAGAATCCTCCGTCCCAACATATGGTGGAGGTTTGGCTTCCTAGATATGGGTATTTCTTTCTCCCTCCCGGCTTGCAAGGAAAAGGGCTGAGGACGACTCCTTGTCCCCCAAACTTCAAGGTGAGCTAAGGGATTTTTGCAAAGAGTTATTTCACTGCTTCCTTGCCTTTCTTTCAATTATCTCACTTGCAAGTGTCTCCTCCCTGGCGGCTTCTCAGGGTGCTGTTTTGCCTTCATTGCTTTCAAGCAGGATAATTGAAAGAAAGGCAGGGAGGCAGCGAATTAGCTCTTTGCAAAAATCCCTTTGTGAGGGGTGATCTTGCTTCCTTTGTTCAAATTTAAAAATCCAGGACTTTACCCTACCATGACCGCACACACCCAACATCCCAACTTCTGCATGTATTTCTTCAGAGGCTTTGGAAAGAAAACAGATACCATAATCGCAGTGGTAAATGTGTAGATCCAGTGCAGATCCAGCTCTTTTCTGTTTCCCATAAGATAGCTCAGCTAATAACGAAAGCCCATTCTCAGTGTTATGATTAGAGCATTGGGCTAGGACAAAAGATCCAGGTTCAAGTTCCTGTAGTCCTCATGAAACTAAGTGACCTTGAGCCAGTCACATTTTCTCAGCCTCACCTATCTCATGGTTTGAGAGTAAGGAATAACTTTTTATGTAGTGAAAATGACCTTTTTATGGGCTCACTGGAAAAGAGCCAAAGTCTATATGTAACCCACACATAATTTTTATTATTCCCATATATGCACTTCAGTTGCTTGTAGCTGACCCATCTGAAGCTCCAACTTGCAGCCATAAACTAGGTTTGTTATGGCTGCCCAATGGGCAGTTAGTAGTGAATAGCCAGAAGGAATTCAACCTTTTCTCTTTCATCTTCTGTTTCTCCATTTAATGTCTACTGTGCATGTCCCAAAACTCACACATACAATTCATCCACATATTTCTTTTAATTCTACCCCCATTTCCATAGCACATAGGCTAACTTATTGGAAGCCCATTCCTTTTTAACCAAGCCTTGCAAAAACAAGGCTGTCCTTGCCTCATGAAAGCAATATGTGCAAGCATACCTAGGTCTGCACAGAATACCATAATCACCTTCTAAAATTGTTCCATCCTTGGAGATATGACAAGGGAGACCTACACAAAAGAGTACAGGGCACCTGCAGTTTTAAGAGTAGCAAAATGGGAACTTCAGCCAAGAGGCAATTTTAGCTATTGTCCTTTATCACGCTGGTAACTCGTGCTGAAATCCTCTCTTGTTATGTAGAACTCTAAAAGGCATAGGAGACTTATTCCCCAATCTTTTTAAAAAAAATCTAGCTGTCATAGATAACTTTCCTCTAGAAAGAATACACTAATGATATAAGGTGGAAAAAGCATGGCTGTTTTCTCCCTTCCATGCAGTGGTGGGCTCAAAAAAATTTTACTACCACACCGTGGGCGTGGTATGGTGGGCATGGCCAGGGGGAAAGCCCTGAATTAGGACTACTTTATTTCAAAACTTGGATGGGCGCGGCCAGCCAGAATTTCTTCTACCGGTTCTGGCGAACTGGTGCGAGCCTGCTGGTGCCCACCACTGCTTCCATGCATATCCCTGCACCATTTTCCAGAACTGAAACTTGTCAATTTCAGCATTTGATTGCTTTCTGGAAATTTCCTACGTAAAAATAAATCTTTAAAGGAATTTGGGTGCAGCTGGGGGTAGGGATGAGAATGGGTATACAAATTACAGATTTACGTTTATCTGTTGCTGGTGTAGGGACTGTGGTGGCTCGGTGGTTAAAACGCTAAACTTGACAACTGGCAGGCCAAGACCCAAGTGCTGCGTGACGGAGTGAGTGCCCATCATCTGTCCCAGTTCCTGCCAACCTTGCAGTTCGAAAGCAAGAACTTGCAAGTAGAAAAAAAGGTAACAGCATTCTGTGCACTCCGATATTTAGACATGCATGCCACATAACTACAGAAATGTCTGCATACATGGACAGCACTGGCTCTTTGGCTGTAAATTGAGATGAGCACCTAGACTCGGATACATTTGGCTTTCAAGCAAGGGAGACCTTTACCTGTTGTTGCTGGTGGTGGTAGAATAGCTGTAGTTTTTATCCTTAAAAATTAGGATAGCTCAGGGATTAAGGCACCTGAGTGTTGAACCAGAGAATGAGAGTTCCAATTCCCCACTGTGCTTCTCAAGAGAAGAGCCAAACTAACCATGGGCATGCTGCACAGTCCCAGGGTACCTCCAAGAGAAAGGAATGATAAACCATTTATGTGTTTTCTCTAACTTGAAAACCCTGGAAAAGATAGCCATAGGTCTGTCATAGTAAAGGTAAATGTCACCCTTGCTGGAAAGCCAGTCGTATCCGTCTCTAGGGTTCAGTGCTCATCTCTGTTTATAGCTAAAGAGCCCGCACTGTCTGAGTCTGCAGACGTTTCTGTGGACATGTGGCAGGCATGACTAGGCACCGGAGTGCACGGAATGCTGTTTACCTTCCCACTGAAGTGGTACCTATATATTTACTTGCAATTTCTTGCTTTCGAACTGCTAGGTTGGCAGGAGCTGGGAGAGAGACAGGAACTCACTACGTCATTCAGTACTCAAGTATCGAACTCTGACCTTCCAGTCTTCAAGTTCAGCGTCTTAACCATTAAGCCACTGCAGTCCCTCTCTGTCATAGAGAGTTGGATACTGTATTTGTCTTTTTTGTCAGTGTCTACAGCTTTTGTGCTTGTTTGTTTTGGTGAATAAATACAAGCTAACTGTGGGCCTCAGTAGAATCTTCTCCTTTATCTTCCTTTCATAGTGCCCCAGTGCCAGTCCTAGCTATCTTAAATTTGAGGGACAAATTGCAACTGAATGATGCAGCTTAGGCTAACGTTAGAAGTCTGTGATAGGCAATAGAATTTCAAGCTATCAGATGGAAGTGTTTTATATGCTATTATCCAAACAGAGAGTTCTCCCTCACCTGAAATATTGTATGTACTTAGGACAACTCATCTCTGAAAAGGGTACTTTCAAATCAGTGAGTGTTCAAAGGATAGCTGGGAAATGATTAAGGACCAGAAGGAGCTTTCCAGCAAAGAAAGAGATTTGAAAGATCTGGATTGTTTACTTTAAAGATGAGGCAATTAAAAATGGCAAGGCTAAGAGGCTGTAAAATAATGCATAGAATCAAGAAGGTAGATTGGGAGGTATTACTTTCTCTGCTGCTGGCACAAAAGTATGACTGAATCAGAAAGAAGGTGAAGTCATAACAAAGAAGTATCTTTTTCACATGTAGGAAAAATGTAGCACATTGAACATTCTGATACTGTATGGGATACTGCGGAGGCCAAGAATGTTAGAAAATGCAAAGTGAGTCTTGTCTTTTTCTCAAAAGGATTTCAGGAGGAGAAGAGAAAAATCTTCTGGACCACTAACAAAAATATCGAAACAATAAGTGTGAGTTTTCATGGATAAAAATTTGCTTCTTCAAGGTTATGCACCAACACTTTGCAGATAGTGCAGGACATTTTCTCAAAAATTAATGACAAATGTCTGTGCCAACTCTGTCTCTGTGAGTTCAAATTCTGGCTGCGGAATGCTTCTGGGGGGTGTAGCTCAAACCTCACCTCTGTCAACACCGTTGGGATTTTCCACCCCCTTCAGAAAAAAACATTAGCCAATTATTTTGTAATTGCACCCCAGAAGTCTGTAATCAGAGTATTAGTGGTCTAATAAAGGTATCACCTGAGTTTGCATTCTGTAAGTACCACATGGCTCTCTTTGTTGTTATTGTTTTCAAAAAAGATTGATGAAAACTCAACTATTCTAATAGCTCGTTATTTGGTTCAATACCATCATTTTATGAATTTTATAGTTTGATGACTCAGCATTTATTTAAGTTTCATTGATTCAGTAAACTTACTCTATTTGTGAATTACTACACCAGATTTCAGCAATTAGGATCTTAATAGGAATCAGTGGAGTACATGATTGATGGTCCATTCTCATATGTACTGAAAAACAACATCTGCCTTCCCTGTTGCCAATTTAGCATTAAACCAAAAATGTAGGTATAACATTCAGTTCAAACCTTGAAAGTAGGTAGCATATTCCATTGGTGAAGTCAAGAACCCAAGAGTTAAAAGGCCATTGCTTTTCAATTAGCAGGGATACAGATATAATTTTTACCCTTGTAAGACCCCTGCTCCCTGTGAATGTATCTGCAGTCCTCATAGAGGTAAATGAATTTTCCTAGCAAAAACATTACTTCTGTAGTAGTTGTAGTTATTTATTTACCTGTATTTTGGTTTCTATTGCCCCCCCCCCTCGCCGAAGCAACTCTGGGTGGCTCATCAACCATGATAAAAACATCCAAATAGAAAAACATCCCTCAACAATAAAACCGCTACAATTCCTATTTAAAAACCATTAAAAATACCCTCCCCACAACCCCCATAAGTTAAAAACTAAACTTAAACCCCCGGACGGCCATCATATAAGCCTGCAGGGGTGGCCTGCCCCATTGGCCGCACCCCATACCCACTGCCAGCCAGGTTTTTAAACCTTTTCTAAAAATCAGTAGCTCTGTCTGAAGACGCAGCTCAGTCGGCAAGAGGTTCCATAGGGCCAGAACTAATACCAAAAAGGCCCTCCTCCTAGTGCTAGAGAGGTGGGCCTCTCTAACCGGTGGCACCAATAGGGAGCCCCTCCCATCAGCTCTGGTGGGATGGGCAGATATCCTTGGAGTGGTAACCTGGTCCACTGCTTAAGTAACCTGGTCCACTGCCGTGTGGGGCTTTAAAGGTGATTACCAACAACTTGAATTGCACCCGGAGACACACTGGCAACCAATGCAGCTCCAGCAGCCAGGGGTGAGGCATGGGCATAACACCCCCACCCCATCACCACTAGGTAGCCACATTTTGAACCAGCTGCAGTCTCCGAATTGTCGTCAAGGGCAGCCCCATGTAGAGCACATTACAATAATGTTGTAGTATAGTTCCTTCTCATGCTGTGTAGCACCCATCTCCACCAGTACAGTATTTTTGGGCAATGAAGCTCCTCATTGTTTCTTTAGCAATAAAGTTTTACAAGGCGGAGGTGCTGACCCAACACCCAACCCTCCTCCTTTCTCATCTCGGCTTGTGACCGTCAATGGCTGAGTTTATTTCTGTTGTAATATGAAATATTTTGAGGTTATTTGGTTTTGAATCGATTATTAAGTTCCATCAGTTTTACAAAAGAGCTGCTTCTGATGAACCAAAAAAAAAACCCTGCCAGGATTGATTTGCTTGCATGAACCAACACAGCTGCCTACATTATTTGACTCCAGAAGGGTAGCTATGGGAACTGTCATGATAACTGTTTGCGTGTTAGAATTTAACACTGCACTATTGACTTGATCTAACACTTCCCTACCAATGCTGATATATTAAGTATACTACAAGGAATCAGCACAGGTAATCATGGGCACTGAATCAGTGCCTTCCCGCCACCACGATGGCACTCTGCAGACATGGTATTGTATTCTTATTTGTATAACTATATGGTTGAAGCCAATATATTTGTTGTGAACTGTGCTGTTATGGGCAATAAAGAAATGCTGGTCTCACCAGTCGTGACATACTGTATCTACGTCTATGATCAATTATTGTAATGCTGTCCATGTGGGACTTTCCTTGAACTTGGTACAGAAACTTCAACATGTCCAAAATGCGGCAACCAAACTAATATTTTTCCACTGGTTGGCTGTTGCATTCTGTGCCAGATTAAAGGTTTTAGTACTAATTTACAAAGCCCTACATGGTTTAGAACTTTGTTACCCTTTGGAGCAACTCTTCTATAGAAATTCCACCCATGTTAAAAGGTCTTCTCAAGTTGCCTTGTTAAGGGTGGCTACTCTGAAAGAAAGAGTAATACTAGGAAGCAGGGCCGTAACCAGAGAGTGGCCAGGGTGTGTTGCCCACCCTGTGTTAGCAGTTTGCCCACCCTCAAACTCCTGGCTGCTTCTATATATAACATCGTTGCCCATTCTGAAAAAATATTCACCAACCCATATCTAGAATCCTGGCTATGGCCCTGCTAGGAACGGAGCTTTCTTGGTGGTGGCCCTCTCACTTTTTGGAATGATTGCCCTATTGAAATTAAACAGGCCCCTTCTCATCAATTATTTAGGAAATCACTGAAGACCTTTCTATATAGAGGTCTAAGTTTTCCAACCACAACACTGTCACCCAAAGTATCTATGGTCCTAGCTAGTGTCTGAATCCTGGTTACCAGAGCATGTGTTCTGTTACCCAGTTTGTTCAATCCAAAGTTATCTGGGATGGTAGTCCTTTGCAGCATGATTGTAAAAAAGGTTAACACTAGCAGAGTGGTTGGTTCAAAAGGTATTTGGGAAAGAAATTAGCCCTACCTAGGCATGCTGCTGACATCTTATTTGGCTGCATTGATTCTCCCTGCTGTACAATGAGTACCATTCCTCCTAGCAAATGATGTCTGCAAGTAGAGCTGAGATTTACAACATTTGACAACTAGCCCCTTCCACTCCACTTGTAACACAGTGTTCCCATCGATCCTCCCTGTACACGGACACTCTGAAGATGAAATAAGTGACTTCTTCCCATTGGCAGTGGCAAAAAATTATTCAATATTCCACTAAGCAACAAGACAGCAGCAGCCGCTGCTGCCAACCACAGTGTCCATCCCGGCCTTCTGCAGCCCAGCTTCTGTGCCAACACCACATCACAAACCCCACAACCCACCACGCCCTTCAGCAGCCACCACAATTGCTGTGACATCCAAACCGCCTCCAGGCATGGCAGTGTGCCACCTGCTGTAGCATCGCTACTTGCTGCTACATCTCAGTATGACTTTCACAACCAACTACACAACACACTGCAGAAACTTGTGGCTGCCACACAGACAGAACAGTAGCAAGCTGGAACAGCATGGCTGGGACCCATTCCCCAAAGAAAGCGTTATCCACACAAATGAAATGGTGCTCATTACCCCCTCCCCCCCCTCCCCAAAGACTGAGGAACTAGAGACAATTAAGTGTAGCCATATTCAGCTGTTAAAATTATAGTAACAAACAAACAACAATAACAACAACACAAAAAGAGCAGACCAGAACAATCTGTAAGCCAAGTGCTTGGGACAGTTGCAAAATAAATAAATAAAACTATTTGTAAAAGGAAGTAATATTACAATATTTGGACACTGAGCTTTAATCAATTTAATTGGTAGAATGTGCAACTAAAGCTTTCATTGATTAATGAAAGGAACAATTTTGAACACTGCGACTAGGAGTTAAAGTTGTATATATTTTTAACTACTTTGGCTCTAATGTGATGCTGCAGCAGGGAACTAAAAAAAAGTGTTACTGATGGCCTTTCCACTAACAGGAAGTGATACTTCTGTTTATTAAACTGCAAGTTATCTTGCACTCTTGTTTCTCAGAATAGGCACTTATATGCACAGTTATTAAAATATGAGTTCTGTGGGGCTGTGTACATTGGATTTTATGTGCATTTTTGTAACAGTTAGTATACTGATTGATTGAAAGGATTGACTGACTGAGTGAGTGAGTGAATGAATGAAAGAAAGAAAGAAAGAAAGAAAGAAAGAAAGAAAGAAAGAAAGAAAGAAAGAAAGAAAGAAAGAAAGAAAGAAAGAAAAAAGTAAAGAAACTAGAAAAAATTAATTGATGGACTGCTATATAAATTTTGTATCATTTTGCTATACTTTTACAAAGTTCATATCTTTGTCTGTGCATGGGTGGTCCTGTCATTTGGCAAACAGAGGCAACTTGCATGGTCATTCCACTTTTCCAAAGAATGGTCCTGTGTCTGTTACTCACACTGTTCATATCTCTTGAGTTATTCTTCGAGTTTCAGCGCAAGTGGAAGATACAGTTCCACAATCAGAGTTGAAAGAAGACTGAACTAGCCGGGTCTATTCAGGGGTCTGTGTGTTCTTCTAACAAAGGATATCTATTCTAATATTTCAGGTGGCAAAATGTCTTGGGTCAGCTGTATGTCTAAGTCAGTGGTTCCTGACACAGGGACCATGCCCTGCAGGAAGATTTCAATTCCCAGAAGCCTAAATCAGTACATTGGCTGATCAGTGCTTTGAGGAATTGACATAGGCTTCTGGGAATTGAAGTCCCAAAACCCAAAGGTAGGAAAAACACTGGTCTGAGCAAATGAGAGAGATTCTGGGCATTGTAATGCAAAAAATAACCATTCCACACTCTGCTCAGACCTGGGGCTGAACTAGAATCCCATTCGAAGCATGAAAAAGGATGGTGGGTCAGGAAGCCAGGAGCAAAGAGTTTCAATGTGCTGGTGACTAAGCAAAGCTGTCCCAGCCAAACCTTGGCAAAGACCAATCTTAGCAAGGGCATTTGTTAGCTTATCAGATTTGTGATGTCTCTCTAGGATCCTTAATTCTGCCAAGCACATTTTGGACACTCTGTTAAGAGAATCAGAGCTGTTAACTTTTTTAAAAGGTTGCCTACATAAGGGGGAGCTCGGAACTGGTACCAGCATTAATTACAAGAGAGGTTTGGTCGGAAAGCCAAAGATGTGGATGAGGGCAGACAAAGAGAGGGGGTTGCTTCTTCTCCTCATCTGTACCCCATAAAGAATAGAAACAAGTCTAGAGAAAAAGAGGAAAAGCACAGTGTCACAAATGAACACGGCTTCTGCTGCTGCTGTTGCGGCTAGCCAGAGAAACTGACAATGGGGCAGACCCTGTTACTGGCCAGAAGGGAAGGAGGCCTGGTGGTGAGCCTTGCAGTCTGACCTCCTTGTCTTGGGAGGTTAAGTCTGTGACACTCCACTGACATGTTTGACAATGAAAGGCAGCCTTGCTGGGTCAGCCCCAGAGGAGGCGACCTGTGACCCAGCATGAAGTTGCATCTCATTAAAAACATATCTTTCCATTTCTGTATTGACGGGCTCACAAGGTGTCATTAAGGAAATATTGCAGCCCTAGGGCCATGGCGTCAGCCAAAGACTGCTAGCTCATCAGCGCAGACTGTAAAGTAAACATGGCAATGATGGCACAGCAATGAACTCTCTGGGCTTACAAGTTGGGCCAAAGGCTGCTTCAGTAGGCACAGATGGACAGAAAGGAGAGATTTGCTTGGAGCATCTAATGAAAGATTATACTTTTGTTTGGGACAAGTCGTCCATTTTATCAACTCTAGAAGATTGAGCAGCTGGCAGCTAGCTGCTTACCTGGTAAGAGAAGAGATCAGCATTTGGCAAGGTCAAACAATGGTCAAGCCCTCTTCGTTCTTGGCAACAGCAGTGCTCCTTAGTGAAGCCTACTGCTATCTATAACTGGATAAACCTGTTCCACCGTGGATGGCAAGCCCATGGTTGGAAAAGTTCCTTTTTTGTACTATGACTCCCAGAATCTGGCAGCCAGCATAATTGGAAGATGGAGAGATTTATAAAAAGTAACACTTTCAAGTTATGATTTTATGTTACAGCAGAAGTTCTCTTGCTACTTACAATATCCCTGGGTTTTTCCAGTTTCCACTACTTTCTTTTCCCTGTGTGGTCCTCAGATTACCACAAGAAAAAAAACACCCTGCATTTCCTGTTTTTATTTTATTTTATAAAAAATCAATACACTATTTGTTTTATTGGCAATTGCATATATAGTGAGGGGATATTTTTGGAATCCTACATGTTAGTAAATTTGGGTGTAAAAATGTTATGCTACAGTTTGTACACTAGAGACCAATTATCCAATTATCCAAGTGATTTATTGCCCGTAACCTTCCCACACACATATAATAGTCACAATGATTCATATTTTAATTCTGAAATCGCATGTGCTATGTTTCTTGAATTACAAACTGGTGAGCCTTTCCTAGCATGTTTCTAAAGATACTCACAACTTGCACCCTACATTTTTATATTGTTGTTTAACTTAACATCCACCTGAAGAATATCCAGCTATTTCCCCCCCCCCCCATTTTTAATTGATTCCAATAAATTCATTTCATGTGAATATTTTTTGAGGGAAATCTAACCAACATGGCTGCAAATTAAACAGACCAACTCACATTAAAGCTTAATTCTTCAAGTCCTTTTCATTGCAAATCATGAGGTACACAGAAAGAGCCTCTTTGAAGATTGTGGTATTTTTGTACCACAATCAGGCATATCCCAGGCAACGGCAACTTTGTGCTGGCTAATCTTTTTCATACTAGGTCAGGTGAAAGGAACTATGGAATAAATTATCCAAAAGGTGGCTACATTTTGGCAGTTTCACGTCTGATCTAGACATGGAAGAAGACTGCAAATCATAATTATCGTCAAAAAGTCAATTTCTTATTCATATTCACACTCAATGGTTCTCAACAACTATTAAAATTCCTTACATTTCTTTGTGCTTGATTTGAAAATTTTAGTCAGAGTGGGCAATACCAGTGCAGATTTGAATTAAGCATTTTCTGATATACCTGTACTTGATACATGTTAATCAACAACATTGTTCTCAGAATTGCAAGTATTAGTGTTCCTGGTTGGGATGGGGGTGGGAGTTCTGGTTTAACTGCTCAAGAGTTCTGGAGAAAGACCTAGAATAACATATATGTGTTTAAAATGTTCCCAATTCTTCTCAACTACTACTTTGAATTGGCTTTAGCAAATCCCACAAGTTTTTGTCAATAGGTAAATAAAAAAAGGGAACCAAAGTTCCATAGATATATACCAGGCATAGGAACGATTTAGTCACAACCCTCTTCGACTTATAATCAGATTGCAGCCTAGGCAGAGCTGAGCTGGTAGATCTTTGGGCCTTGCGCCCGCCCCCCTCAAAACAATTATTAACTGAAAATAGAGCTAACCTATATACAGAGCACATAATATGCAACACAGGGCTGGATGAATCAAAAGTTGGAATTAAAATTGCTGGGAGAAAGGACAACAATCTGAGATATGCAGATAATACCACCCTAATGGCAGAAAGCGAATAAATAAGACCTAAAGAAGCTCTTGCTTAGGTTGAAAGAAGAGAGTGCAAAAGCTGACTTCAGACTTAGCATCAAGAAAACCAAGATAATGGCAACAGGCCATATCAGCCCCTGGAAAATAGAGGGAGAAGAAGTAGCAGCAATGGCAGATTTTACTTTCTTAGGATCAAATATCACTGCAGATGGTGATTGCAGTCATGAAATAAAAAGAAGACTGATGCTTGGGAGGCAAGCTATGAGAAACCTGGGGAACATAGTTAAAAGTAGAGACATCACCTTGCAAACAAAAGTCCACATAGCCAAAGCAATGGTATTCCCAGTGGTAACGTATGGTTGTGAGAGCTGGACCATAAAGAAAACTGAGTGCAGAAGAATAGACGCCTTTGAAATGTGGTGTTGGGGGAGAATTTTGAGAGACCCCTGGACAGCAAGGAGAACAAATAGGTCGATCTTAGAAGAAATCAACCCTGACTGCTCCTTAGAAGGTCAAATAGTGAAGATGAAGCTAAAGTACTTTGGACATCAAATGAGAAGAGAGGATTCACTTGAGAAAGCCTTGATGCTGGGAAAGGTTGAGGGCATAAGAAGAAGGGGGCGGCAGAGAATGAGATGGCTAGATCAGTGATGGGCAGCAGCCAGTTTGTACCAGTTCGCCAGAATAGGTAGTAGCTTTTCCCAGTGTCCTGGAGAACTGGTAGCAGCTTTTGGGGGGAACCACCTCGGGGGCTTACCTTTTCGCTGGTTCCCCCACTGCGCATGCGCACCTACAGTGCTCGGCGTGCATGCGCGCCTACAGTTCTCTGCCTGCCGAGCCAAGCAGTCATTTGCTGCTTGGAGTGTGGCAGCGCAGAGTGTTGGGCAGCCACGTACAGCCACGGAGGAACCAGTGGCTGCTGCTGAGGCCCTCGGCGGCCTCCTTGCTGTCCTCCCAAGAGGGGAGGAGGAAGAGCAGCTGCTAGCCTGAAGCTCCCTACAGCCTGCTCCCCAGGATAAGTGACTCACCTTTGAGTGTGGGGTGGGTGGGTATATTTTAATGTACTGTACATTTAATGTGTATTTATTTTTAATGTTTATTTTTATGTGTTTTATGTGTATTTAATTTGTATTTTTATGTGTATTTTTATGTGTTTTTATGTCTATTTATGTCTATTTAATTTGTATTTTTATGTGTACTTATTTTTATGGTTTTTTTACTTTGGCTCCACCCATGATGTCATGACATTGGCTCCACCCACAACGTTGGCTCTGCCCACAGTGTGGTAGTAAATTTTTTGGCTCCCATCCCTGGGCTAGATGGTATTGTTGACACAGTGAGCACAGAACTGGGTGGGTTGAGGAGGAGGATGGAGGATAGGGGTGTCTGGCTCTCAATGTTCCATAGGGTCGCAATGGGTCAGACTTGGCTATGTGACTGAACAACAACAAAAGAGATGATACCTTCCTACTTTCATCTTTCATCTGTGCTTGCAAGAACAGTCAAGTAGGTGATAAGTAGGTGAAACTTTTCCCATTACTCTCTCTCTTTTCCTGGAAATCTTTGCTTGCTCTGTTTCTTCATACTGAGCAACTGCAAAGTAAAGGAAATACCAGTGAAACGCCCTATCTGGCACCCTTAGTTGAACAAGCTGTGATTCAGTTTGGGACTTAATTGAGGGACCTGAATAGATATTGTGATTCTGAAGCATAAAATGCTTATAAAATCTGGTTCTCCAGTAGTATTGCTGAGAAAGCAAAAATAGTCCTCCCCTGTTTCATTTATGCATTTATTTCCATAGTTTTTTTTTAATACAGGCTTCCTGTTCGCAAAATGTACTGAAACGCAAATGCTACAACCTGAGCAAAATCCCCTGAGTGGCTAAGCGGTTCATGCAGCTGCCTATCACTGTAGCGTGTCTAAAGCAAAGCTAATATATGAAATAATTCTCTACAGAATAGGCCCTGTAAGTTACTGCTGTTTGAAATGAGTCCTTTGCTAAAAAGGTGAAGGGCAATGTAATTTTTGCCATTACAGGCAATGTCTGACTCCTGTGTTTGACTTTTCAAATCCCCTTTAGAGCTCCAGAATGGTCTGTTTGTCAAACTGAGAGCTCAGCCTCACTCTGCCAACTCCCAGTCATGTATGGAAATTTGCTTCCACTGGGACGGAGCTTCCTGATCCACATAAGGGTCACTTCCTTTAATCTGGACCCAGAGGAGCTCCTGGACAACTCTGGAGAGAGTGACAAGTGGCTTTCCTGCCTTAATTTCCCCCTAAGGCTGTGCTCCTGACAGGCAAGCTTAAACATACATAGACACAACCCTTTTATATGCTTGCTAGCATAAACTTCTGCATCTTACATCTGGCTATTTAGGTCCATTTTATGCATTACACACATCTCAACCTGGTTTTCTACCAAGAGTGAACCCAAATGGGAGCCGAAATCAGCTTGGTCTTTACGTGTTGAGATCTGCACATTTTCCACAAATCTGCATTAGTCACTTTTATACACTGCTATTCTCAGGATACTATTATTAAATTCACTTAGTTGTATACATTAAAAAATGTAATAAGCAAAATCTCCTTTGCACAAATAGTCTGCAACTCATCACTTCCTCTGTGCATGTCAAACAGTTTTAATTTAAGAGTTCCCGAAATATCCTTCTATATTGTAAATGTATTTCGCAGTGGTTTTGATTTGATTTGATTTTTCCAGTGAAAAAGAAATCTTGGGTGTGTGTCTGTCTTGAGAAAGCAGTGATATGTTGTCTACAGTAGACCAATTTCTTCATAAAAGAATATGCAGGTTTTATCCAGAAGCTCACAATGTACAAAGTTACACACAACTTATCAGACAGATTAAAGAAGTTACGTAGCTTGTGTACTACCTTTCCAACAGAGAGTAGCCCAATAAAAGATATCATCTAGTCTTGCTGCAGTCATGATAAGTTCCTACATCCTTGAGGAAAGTTAATAAGGCATAATATGTAATTTCCACCCAGTGGGAACTATACAAATACATTTCACTGCTGTTTCTCCTCCTCTTTGTTTTCTTTTCTCATTAAATTTTGACTAATTCCATGACTGAAGTGAACTCAAGAGATCTTAATAGTATCTTCAAAAAACATATAAAACTAAAAAAAATGATACAGTGTTTTTTATTTTGTTTTCTGATATGCTTGAACCACAGACTAACACGGCTACTATTCAGAAAATATATAAAACTAATTACTGATAAATAGTGATAAATTACCACTGACATGTATGATATGTAATGCTATGCTTGGAATGCTATTAAGAATGTGGAGACTGATTGTATGTGTATGCATTAAGCACGTGAAAGTGAGAATACATTTCTTGCAGTTTTCACATAGCAGTTGGAGAATCACATGCTTGATTTTTTTTTCCTTGCACATAAAAATCTAACCTATCAAAAGGTTAGGTCATTTATAAACTTCTATCTGAAAATTCCAACATGGTACATAATAATAATCAAATACAGTACAGTATATAGCATAATAAGTGGCCTAGATGCCTGGCTACAAAGCCAGGCGTTGGGCGTTCAGTTCCTCACTGTGCTTTCTTGGGGATGAGCCAGCCTATATAGCTGTGGGCAAGCTACATAGTCCCAGGACACATCCAGAATAAGAGAATGGTAAACCTCTGTATTCTATATCTAGAATAACTGGAAAGGATCACCATAAGTCAGAACTGACTTTACAGCACACAATTAGTATTATTATTATATACACCATGCTACATAATGACAGAACATTATCAGAACATTGCTTTTTGTATTGTATATCTGTGCTAGTATTTGGTAATAGTTCTTCTCAGCAGGAGGGAGTTGATTTTTTTATAGGGATAAATTGCTACAGGGATTGACTCTCCTGATTGTATTGCATTTTCATTTTTATGTTAGATTTATTGACTGTATTGATAGTATTGCATTATGTTATGCTTACATTATGTTGTTGTATTTACATTTGATATTGTAATATATGTTGCCCGTGTTATGTTAGCTGCTCTGAGTTGCTTCGGCAAGTAGAGCGGCATATAAGTCTAAATGCAAAGTACATTAATATTTTCTATTAAATAATGAGGAAACAAATTAAATCATTTCAGGAAGTCTTAAAGTTGTGGCTGAAAATAAGAATGATATTTTTTCCCCATGTAGTGGATGTCACCACATTAAACCCCCTGCTCCAAAGAATTGCAGAGGCAGAAGACTCCGGAATATGTTGCATCACCAATGGAACTTCGACAGATCCAGTCCAGAAGGAGTGTGTTATTTTCATTTTAAATGGTTCACAGTCAATAAGAATTCTTCTTTTTGGTACTTTTTTCTCTATATGAAGATATCCACCAATACAGTCAAACCTGGCATAAAGAGATCCTTGCTTAAAGAGTAACTCACTTAAAGAGCAGAATTTTCTCTTAATGTTTGCTTTGCTTAACAAATAAAACCAACCAAAAACTCGCTTAACAACTAAATCGGGGTTCGCAATCCACCACCACCCCCAAGAAGTCACAATTGGTCACTTACAATGGTGTTTCGCTTAAAGAGCAAACTCGCTTAAAGAGCAATCCTGTGGAATGCATTATGCTCTTTAAGCGAGGTACAACTGTATTCAAATAGGCCATTTTCACATATCTGTATAGCCCCAAATGCTAAAACTTACACCTTAATACTGATAAATCAACAGACTGATCCCTAGTTTCATATTTAACAAGCCAAACAGATAAGGAGGCTTTCCTTTGCATGCATGCATCTGTCTGTGTGTATATAAATGTAATATGTAATATGCAGCTGTACATATTATAAATCCTAATCTCATTACCGATAATGAAGTGTGTACAAATTATGGTAAAGTGAGAGGGAAGTAATAACCATGTTACATAGTCAACCCATGCACTATATACTTTCAGAATGTTGTGCTGTAATGCACAAAAGGTTCCCCATTCTATAGCACCATCCAAACTTGCAAGTGTTTGTATGCAATGCTTTTGTAGTTGCATGTGCTTATCCAGGACTTCTCAAGTAGCATAATCGCAGAAACCATTGTGATCACTATACAGTGTGGAGTAAGCTATCGTAAAAAGATATTGCTATCTCAAAAACTTGGGTCATTCCATAACCTCACAGAACAAAGAAGGCAGTTTGGAAGCCAAAGTAAGCTTGATTTCCAAAGCATCATTGGAAAATGTGGTTGCTTAAGGCCAAAGGAGAAGGACCTTGCAATATTATATTTGTAGAAGAAAGTCAGACAAAAAAATTCATTTGACAGATCCTACTGAGTCCTGTAATGTGACTACTTAAAACACTGGTTCTTCACTTTGTGTGGTTATATTCTGATATGGGGTAGGCTGCAACAACAGTACTGCTGTCTCACACACACATTTAAAAATGGGTTCTCAAAACCCTGTGGTAATATATGGTTGTGAGAGCTGGACCATTAGGAAAGCTGAGCGCAGAAGAATAGACGCCTTTGAGATGTGGTGTTGGAGGAGAGTTTTGAGAGTCCCCTGGACAGCGAGGAGAACAAATAGGTCAATCTTAGAAGAAATCAACCCTAACTGCTCCTTAGAAGGTCAAATAGTAAAGATGAAGCTAAAGTACTTTGGACATCAAATGAGAAAGAGAGGATTCGCTTGAGAAAGCCTTGATGCTGGGAAAGGTGGAGGGCAAAAGAAGGGGGAGTCCAAAAATGAAACGGTTAGATGGTATTGTAGACACAATGGGCACAGAGCTGAGCAAGTTGAGGAGGATGGTGGAGGACAGAGGTGCCTGGTGGACAATGGTCCATGGGGTCGCAAAGGGTCAGAATCAACTGCGCAACTGAACAACAAAAAACCCTGTTTGGTTTTTTAAAAATTGTTCTTGTTTTCCAACAGCTAAAGACAGATACTGACTTCAAAATAACTTGAACTTTAAATTTTTATCTCAAGTTTGGATTTTTTTTTTTTTTTTTTTTTTTTGGTTTTTGACTAGAACTTTCATGATTCGCCCACCTTGATTTGGGGATAGGTCACCCCCAAAAGTACATTTTTGAAGTACTGGATTCAACTTAGCATGGGCAAGACCTCATTCATACAAACTGCATCTGTTCTACATCTGTCTCATATATATATATATATTGCAACTTTGTGATCAAAGTAATTCATGTGGTCAATTTGCCAGATATAAATTTAATCCTGGACTGAGAGTGAGGGTGGAGAGTTGGCAAAAGCTAAAATACTGCAAACTGTTTGGAGCTAAATGAATTGGCACTATGTCCAAGGTGAAAGCAAGTTAACAAAGGAGAGACACCTCAAGATTAATTTATAGCACAAGCAATGCTAAATTCAAGGTCTGTATCCAACACAGGCAGGAAAATGAGAGAGACATTGTTTCTCTAACACAGGAGTTCTCAACGCTCTTAAACCGTGGGCCTGGTCGCACTCCCTCTGACAGCTTTGGAGGCCGGACAGCCGTTTTGCCCTTTCTCCACCACATGGCACTTCATGGTGTGATGGAGGCAGGGGGGGCACACGAAATGGGCCGTGGACCGCATCCAGCCCACGGGCCGCAGGTTGAGAATCCCTACTGTAACAGCAACTTTTCCACAGGTGTTCCATTTTTGCAGTGTGGGAATAGGCCAGATTCACTTTTTCACAGAAAGAAATCCAGAGTAGTGTAGTAGTAGAGTGAAATGTCCCACTAAAATTGTGGGAGATTTGGGTTCCAATTTGTACACAGATGTTAAAATCACAAGGTAGCTTGGGGGCCAACCGTTGTCTCTCGGTCTAGTCTCTGTCACAAGATTGATGTGAAATTGGAATGGGAAGAAAGCAAAGAACCATGCAGGGTCCTGAGTATTTAGGAAGAGCTTAAGATATACTGTTGCCTGAGGTGAAAGAAAAAAATCATGCCTCTCCCCACCCTATACTTCCACATATAGAAGCTAACTGGACTTCCAGATATGGGAAACCTTCATCTTATCTGACACCAACAGGCCACTCTAGGGGATTAGGACAGTTTGTGGACCCACTCAACTCTGTCCTCCTAGAGAAGGGAAAAATCACATGCTTCAGGAGGGATAATAGGGGGGGGGGCAGCCACTGCCACTCCACAGGTATTGCCTGTCTACCTCCCAGCATATCATCTCGCTGCTTAATGGAAAGAGAAGCCACTCCTTCGATGTTGGCTTTTTATCTAGGGACCTGTAACACCTGTGGCCTGTCTTCCTACCTGAAGATACAGAAGCATACCTCTGCTGCATCTCCAAGCTAGCTTCCCTGGTAGAAGAGAACATATACCAGTTTGATGTCTCCCTGTTTGCATTTTGGCTATTTAGGGGGGAATTAGGTGTTTCTAGATAGAGCTGGACATACTGTCTTGGAAGAAGGGATGCCTTCTGGAAGGAAGACTACCAAATGCAGGAGGCGGACACAGAGAGGAAAGTGACATAGGCAGAGGCGTAGCATGGGGGGGCGAGGGGGCAGCCCACCCTGGACAGCACTTTGCGGGGATGGCAATGCCCCCCCCAGACTTCCTGGTGGCTGGGGCGGGAAGTCCGCCGTGGGGATGGGTGCTGTGACCCTCCACCACCACCCTGCCCACTCTGGAGAGCATGGGCCCGACAGCACGGTGGAGACCAGGAGGTACCCCTCCTCCACTCCCATCTCCCTTCTCCCCAGCCACACTTTCCTCATGGCCAGCCAGTGGCGCCGGGCGGTGCTGTGCCAAGGCTGGCCCCAGTTCGAGACCCAGGGGCTGGGGTGGTGTGGCATGCCGCAGCCCCCAGTAGGAAGCCCACCGTCGTACGGCCGCCCCGTCTCTGAGCCCAGCAGCGGCAGCTAATTCACCTTCAGTGTCAACGGCGCCCAGGAAGGCAGGAAATGTGGCCAGCGGTCGCTGCACCCCAGCACCCGTGGCTGGAACAGCGCCAGCCAGGCCTTGCAGGGGGGTAATCCTTGGCCTGGCTGGCGCTGCTGTGACTCGGGGTGCTGGGCCGTGGCAACCGTCGGCCTCGCTTCCTGCCTTCTGGGGAGCTGCTGCCACTGAAGGCGAACAAGCTGCTGCTGCCAGGCTCGGAAGCGGCGGCGGCGCGTACCTGGGATGCCAATGGTGGGCAGCCCGCTGGGGCTGTGCCACACCGCACCAACCTCTTGCCATAAGCTGGGCATGAGGAAGAGGATGAAGGCGGCGGAGAAGGGAAAAGTGCCACCTGGTCCCTACTGCGGTAGGATTTTTGTGCCTAGGTGTAGTGTGTGTGTGTGCAACGAACCTATGGGGGCGGTGAGTTTATGGCCCCAGGTGCCTGAAACCTGCCCTACGCCACTGGACACAGGGAAACAGGATTGTCAGAAACCATGCTGTGCCCTTGGAGCTATAGATCTGATATAAGCCCCTCACCATGAACAGGGATTCTGAGCTGGTGGAACAGAGTCAACAGGGATTACAGAACTGGCCATGGAAGGGCCTCTGAAAGATTCCTGTCACTTTCAGAAACAGGTGGAAATGTGTGGTGGTGGTATTAGGTGACTCCCTACTGAGTGGGACAGAAGCAATGGTTTGTGGACCTTATAGGACAGTAGTGGTGAACCATGGCACTACAGCTGTTCTTGGACTTCAATTCCCAGAAGCCCAAGTCTCTGTGAATCCACACAAATGGGTTTATTATAAAGTCCAAGAACATCTGGAGTGCCATGGTTTGCCATCACTGGTATAGGATGCCTTGGGTGTTATGCTGTCCCCTTGCTGCAAAAATCTAGATGTAATAGGAGAATTTGCCAAGATTCATCAAGTCTACTGACCATTGTTCCTTCTTTCCAAATGAAAACAAATGATAATACCAAACACAGCTTTTAAGAATCAACATTCAGATGGGAAAGAAAAGTGAGAGGCATATAAAGAAACTCGTGGCTATGTAAGAAGCTTCAGGATAAATTAAAATTTGAAAGGGGCACATATAGGAAATCAAAGGAGGAACAAATCACCAAGAAAAAGTGTAAATGATATTTGTAAGGAGAAGGTAAAGCAGACTGAAACACAAAGTGAACTCAGGCTTGCAAGAGAAGTTAAAAGTTAACAGAAAGGGATTGTTTTTCAGCTATGCTTGGAGCAAGCAAAAGAAAAAGGATGTGATAGGAGAATCACTGTTGGGCAATAGAAAGAAGATAAAACTGAGGAACGCCAACATTGCCTCTGTCTTTTCCCCAAAGGCAAAGAGCACTTATCCTAGTATAGGTAGAATAAAGGAGGAGGGGGGGGGGTTGCTCAAGATAAGTGAAGAGGAGATACTGGAACACTCAAGTACTTAGCATGAATCCAGTTTTCCTGGGCTAAATGAAGTGTATCCAAGGATAATAAAAGAGCTTGCAGATGTAGTCTTAAGAGCCTCTGTCTATTACTTATGAGAACTCTAGGAGAAGTGAGATCACTGAGGTAGGTAAATGTCATCTCATGTTCACAAAGTTAATATGGGAACTAATAATCATTCAGGTTGACACTGACACCAGGAAAAGTTATATATCATTAAATAGTCAGGTTTTAAACATTTAGAAAAGAATACAATGATTACTAAGACCCAACATAGAATTCCACAAAACAAGTCATGCCAGACTAACCTTATCTCTTCTTAAGAGACAAAGAGAGTCAAAGGTTTGGTTGATAAGGTGAATGCTATAGACACCACTACATCTTGATTTTAGCAGGGTTTTTTATGAGATCATTCATTATATACTTGTGGCTGAACTGGCAAAATGTGGGATAGGCAAGACTACTGTTATATGGATCTGGAATTGTTTGGCTGGCTGTACCAAAACCTCTTACCAATGTTTAAAAGTCATCCAAGAGCAGTAGTTTGCAATCTTGGGTCCCTAGATGTGTTTGGACTGTAGCTCCCAGAAATCTTGGCCAGCACAGCCAATGACGAAGGTTTCTGGGAGTTTTATTCCAAGAAATCTGGGGACCCAAGATAGAGATGACAAATGGCATGCCACAGGATTTTCTGTTCTTCGTCTGGTATTCTTCAACATCTTTATAAATGACATAGAAAAGTGTGGAGGAAATCAAATCTACAAATAACACCAAATTTGGAGAGGCAGCTAATATTTCAGAAGACTGAATCATATTCAAAGACCATAGATTTCCACCAGTTCTTTAAGACAAGGGTCCCGAACCTTTTTTGCACCACAGACCAGTTTCATGCTAAACAATTTTTTTCACAAACCAGTAAGAGAGGTGGAGAGGGATTGGACAGTGCAAGCGCATAATAAAATATGATACAGTATGTGTGTAAGTGTATTTTAGTAAATGAGCAAATTACAGCCTGCAGAGAAATTATACATATATATAGTCCTTGATCACAGGAGTGGTTTCTTTTATACTTTCTTTAAACTCCCGGAGTATATATTTCAGTTTTGCTAAAATCTCTTTTTAAAATCTTTCCTGTATGCAGTGTGATACCTCACTGCGCACAGTCAGGGGGAAAGGCCCCCGCTGTAGCTCAAAAACAAGGAGGAAGGGCCTAGCCGCCTGCCAACTACACTATATCACACTGCACACAGGCAGGGGGAAGAGCCCCGTCATAGTTAAACAATGTGGAGGAGGGACCTGGCCACCTGCCTATCTTCTGTGTCTGAAGTCTGTGCTCTCGCTCTGTTCACCAGGCAGAGCACATTGAAGACAGACAGTTGCCATCAGCGCTCCCATGCCACCCACCCCCATGGCCCAGTTCAAGACAGCCCGTGGCTGGTACCAGTCCATGGCCCGTTGGTTGGGGACCCCTGCTTTAAGACAAAGAAAATATTTTTAAGTTTTTTGGTAAGTGATGAAGTGCATCAGCAACAGTCTACTGTTGGACCAAACGGAGTCACTTAACCTCTGATATACCATTTGGATTAGAGTTTCACATCAAATGGCATATCACACTTCTAACTAATCACAAATGACCCCATTTAGTCTACACTAGCTCACTCCAAAAGAACCTGTATAGGCTTGCCCAGTGTAACACTAGTAGCCTTGCATCATATGGGCACTCTGATATAATACTGGTATCTTTATCTCAGTTTTCACCCTGTATTATGGGTATTAGGAAAATTAAACAAATATTGTGTGTGTGTGTGGGGGGGGTCAAATTGAACACCTGCTTCAGTGAAGGCAAGTGAAGCAACGTCTCCAAATCACTTCTATAAAATTAAACTCCACACAAAAAAACTAGTTGTCCCCTCAAAATGAATCAGAAAATTGTCAAATCAACTTTCTCTAATTACCCAAACTTTTTTTTATTAACATCTGAACCCTTTGTCAACAAAGTACCACCTCTTTTCCCTCAAGATCATCAGTTCACTCCTTAACACACACAACCAGAACAAGAACAAAGTAGTCTGCTAAGCCAGAAAAAAATATTTTGAAATTTTAATATAAAATAAGCATTTCTAACTATTTACTTGCATTGCCAGATGTAAAGATTTTCTACTTCAGTATTAGTGATCCAGAAATGAACTGTATGGAACAGAACTGTAACTATAGTCTATAGGGAAAGCACTCAGTATATGCTTTTAGGAACTCATTTTATTATTCTATGTATTGTAGCCATTAAACATGATAAAATGTCTTACCGTATGTAGCTCATTATGAGAGGTTTTCTGTTATTCTATATCCCTTTGCCTTCCTTATTTCTAAATTTCCAGTTTTCTTTGGTTGCAATCCTGAGCCCTTCTTCACCTGAGGTTTCATCCCTGAGAAGTCAGTGGGAGGTTCTTCTAATCTAAACAGACAGAAAATAGGATTGCATATAACTTCTTTACAGTATATTCCTCTGCTCACAAGCAACACCTTCCAAACACATCTGACAATGAGAGAAGTGGCTGAAGGTGTCGTGTAGGAAGGTGTCTTTTCAGGCAGTGACATCATTGTACTTGTTAATAACTCTTAGCTTGAACATGTAGACTATTCAAATGTATGGATATACTCAGTGGTGGGATGTCAAAAATTTTACTACCCCACCGTAATGTCATCACAGTGTAGGTGGAGCTAACATCATGATGTCATGATGTTGTGGGTGGGGCCAAAAAAAAAATAAAATGAAAATAAGCATACACACACACACACACCTCAACCCACACACAAAACAAACCCATAAATAAATAAATAAAATAAAAAATACATTAAAATACACCCACCCGCCCAAAGACTCACCCACCCACCCCAAACGCAAATCACCCAGAGCTTTTAAACCAGAGCTTAAAGCTTATTCTGGGTAATCTTTCTCACACTAGGTCAGATGGAAGGAACTACAGAATGAACTCACCACAAGATGGCTTCATTTTGACACTTTTCAACTTTTCAACAGTTAAAGAAGTTAGGTACTAAGTCTTTGCCTAACCAGTTCTCTAGGATAATATGACTTAATGTAAATGTAAAACAGCTGTACCTCCCTAAGGGTTCTCCAATTGGAACAGCAATTGGAACAGCACAGGTGTAGCTTATTGATGAGGTAACTCTAAGACTTTGCTTTAAAACCCCAAGCCAGGCAGCCAGGCCTTTTTAGGAACTGTGGCAGTACGTCAATATAAGTAAAGGTATTAAATACACATTAAAATACACACAGACACACCACATCCAAAGGTGAGTCACTTACCCTGGGTAGCAGGCTATAGGGAGCTTCAGGCTAGCAGCTTCTCCTCCTCCTCCCTGCTTGGGAGGACAGCAAGGAGGCCGTGCATACGCGTCAAGCACTGTAGGCGTGCATGCACACCAAGTGCTTGGTGCACATGCGCAGTGGGGGAACCAGTGAAAAGGTAAGCCCCGAAGGTGGTTCCCCCCAAAAGCCGCTACCCGTTCTCCGGGACACTGGGGAAAGTTACTACCGGTTCTGGCGAACTGGTGCAAACCTGTTACATCCAATCACTGGATATACTTATAGAGAAGAAGAGATTCCTTCTAAAGCAGGGGTTCCCAACATTTTCCCACCAGGGGCCAGTTCCTGTCACCACACTCATCTGTGGGGCCCAGAAGCATGTTAGCGCCCGCTACTTACATTTTTTGACATCATCGGCGGCAACAGTGGCAGTGGCAAGAATTGTGCAGTTTTTCTGGGGTTTTGGACAGCCTCCACCACTTCCCAGGGCAGTGGGAGGCTTTTCAGAGCAATATCGCTTCAGTTTGGTAATTTCCCAACACTCCTCCACTGCGCTTCGGCAGCTAGAGCAGGACAGTGAGCTAGTTCCTGGTTCTGCACTTGAATCCCAGGCATCTACTTCAGTGCCGCCCTACATCGGAAGTAAAGTAGCTCACCGTCCCATTCCAGCTGCCAAAGCGCAGTGGGCAAGCATTGGAAAATTACCAAACTGGAGAGAGATTGCTCCAAAAAGCCTACCGCTGCCCTGGGAAATGGTGGAGGCTGTCTAAAACCCTGGGAAAACTGTGCAATTCTCCCTGCCACTGAGGTAAGTGACATATCATGACTTCCAGCAGTGGCGGTGGCCCTAGGGGTGTCTGGGTGGTCACCGCAGGCCAGATTAATGATATGCATGGGCCGGATTAGGTTTGCAAGCCAGGGGTTGGGAACCCCTGTTCTAAAGAGCCTCTTTTAATGTATCTTTTTAAAAAAACAAATTAGTGTGTATGCCAAGTAGTTCCAGTATGAGTAAGAAACAGCCTTATGTCAGGCAGCGTAACTTATGGTGTGACTACACTGAAAAGCTGATTTGCAGTGATTCAGTTCTCCTGCAGTTTGTTTTTCAGCCATAAAAAAGGTTGATATCAATTGGGATTGTAATGATTGCTCCCATTGGATTTGCAGATTTGTATCAATATTTCACTGTCCATACTGGTGATGATATGATGTGAAACAATTGGTGTTCCAATTCAAGCTGCAGCTCCTCCACCTTCCTTCGTATCATCCTGCCTCTGCCTCTGTCATCTTTACTTTTCTTTGTGCAATCCACCTTTGTAAATCCTTGTATGGTCTATTCTAGGAGTTCTCAACCTTTTTAAGTCGAGGGCCGGGTCATGCTCACTCAGATAGCTTTGAGGGCCAGATGGTCATTTTGACCTTCCCCCACCACATGTCACTTCCTGGTGTGGTGGAGGCGATGGGAGCCACGTGAAATGGTGCTGTGGGCCAAATCCAGCCCACAGACCGCAGGTTGAGAATCCCTGGTCTATTGTGTTACCCCATGGCTTTAAAGGGTGACACAGCATTCTAGAAAGTTGGCAGCATCTAAACACAACAAAGAAATGATTTCATTTCGATGTCTCCTTTCCAATATAACCCCCCTCACACACACCCCTACAGAGGTGCTGTAATGCTGGAGTGGTATAGCAGAGGACTGGCTCAACCACTCCTACAGGCCCTCATGCAATTTTTGTTCTGTCTTATATTTCACCTTACACCACTGTTGCTCCTTTTATGAATTTATTTGCCACTTTCTTTTATGGATTTTTTAAGGAAATGGACAGAAAACAAATATGATAAATAACAATTAGAAATGAAGTCTTAATAATAAAGTAATAGGGTGATGTATCGCTAATCTCATCATTAATACATTTTAAAAAATAAGTTGATTGGGACAGAATAAGAAAAATGGGGTGGGGAGGTGTTAACATGGTCTTGAACATTATGCCCAACAGCTAATGTCACTGAAACATGTATATCATTAATCTGGCCTGCGGTGGCATTCCGGTCACCCCTAAGCTACAGACACCCCCCTCCCCTCCATAATGCATCCCCATAGAGAAAAACCTTTCAAATCATACTGTCATGAAAACAATTAGAAGTCCTCCAGTGGCGCATAAAATAACTGCTTTGGAATTAAACAACCATGGATGAATTCGATTCAGCCTTGCTTTATGCGGACAGCAGGAAAACAAGGGAATCGAATTCACTCATTTTTTAAGCAGAGCAAATCTTGATGTATTTGATGGTGCTTAATCAGCTAGTCTCCAGCTGAGTGTATTTATTTAAGCACCAAGCAGAGAGTTTCAGAAATGGTCAGTTGCTTTTAAAAAAAAATGAAAACACATAACTTAGCTAACTAAAGCTTATTTATGAGGAGCCTAAATCCTAAGAGTAATTCAGAGAAGCAGCTTGTCAGTGGTGGGTGGGCACCTATATTTTAGCAGATGGAGAGAGGCAAACAGCTCTCATCTAGCATCCATGAAGGCCAAGCAAGACTTCACAGCCAGAGATATTTCTGTAGAAGCTGGGAAGCTCTCAAAATACAGTCGGCAATTGCAAACTTTAACAGAGGGGAAAAGGTGAAACAGGGAAGACATGGTAGAAGTCTGTACAATTATGCATGGTGTGAAGAAAACAGATAAGAAGAAAAACCTCCCCCTTTCTCTCCCTGTCTAAAGCAGCTTCTGCCTAAAGGCTGGGTCTCTTGTGGAGATGACTAGAGCAGAATGCTGGCCCAGACAAGCCTTCATTCTGCTCCAGCACGCTTCCTCTCAAGTTCTTAGGAACAGCCAGTGAGGCGACCTGATCAGATACCTTTCAAGTAATTTCTGCATGCCTCTTGTAAAAGAATAAGTCATGTAGGGAGGGGGATGAAGGCGAAGAGTTATCCACTGATGGATAGTAATGCAGTTATTGGTATCTACCAATGCCCCATCATGTTTGGGCATGTCTTCTGATCAAGAATATGTTGTAGTCAGGTAGCCTTGTCATTTGTTTTCCTCCCCTGCCTGTTTCTTCTGTATGAAGTTTCAGATTATGAGCTCCTGTAGGCAGACTCCATTTTTATCCTAAAGAGCACCATATGGCATCATATACAAAAGAGATTTTAAAAATTAAAGAATAGGTCACAAGAATTCTGGACACCATACTGGCTGGGATATTTTGGGAGCTTCAGTCCAGGGAAAAAAAAACCCCAACAACACCTCTAGATCAGGGGTGCTCAAACTTTTCCCTCCAGGATCCTGATCATGCTCCCTCAAACAGCTGAGTAGGTCAGTCGCATGGTTCCTCCCGGCAGTGGCACGTGCATTCGTGGAGCATTTCCAGGCATTTCCCCCACTTCTGTTGCTTCCCTTGGCGGAGGGAGCGAGGGAGAAACATTTTTGCACCATTTTTTAATATTTTCACCATGTTTTCACAGCACTTTGGCACAAAAATGTATTTCTGCATTTCCGGTGACATCAGGGCATTTGCAGCATCAGCAGCAATCTTCCTTGTGGGCCAGATTGATGATGTCCCACGGGCCCACCACGGCCCATGTGGGGCACCTCTTCCCTAGATCCTGGGAAAGTTGAATGTAGTTTCACTTACAGTGCTACTCTGCCTTTGTTCTACAGTCTAATAATAACTTCATGCTGTCAAGTAAGTTCTGAACTTATGACAACCCCTTCCAGGAGTTTCTAAGTAGAAAAAACACAGAAGTTATTTACCATTCCCTTCTTCTGGGGTGTCTTGGGGCTGTGCAACTTGCCCATTACTACACAGGCTGGCCCTTCTTCCTGGAGCACATTGGGGGAATCAAATTCCCAACCTTTGGCTTCAGAGCCAGACACCTAAACTGCTGAGCTAATCTCCGAACTACACCTGTGAAATATACTGATTTTTCAAAAGCTCTTTCTCTACTTTAGGTAGTACTGTATCTCTCTTTAAAAAGTTACCAAATATTGCAATGTAATCGTATTGTTGACTGGTTGGATAGCAGTTAGATACCTGGCTGAGGAGTCAAAGGCCAGGGATTTAATTCCCCACTGTGCCTCCCAGGAGAAAAGCCTGCCTCTACCCTTAGGCTAGGGGTGCTCAATCTTTTAAAGCCAAGGGCCTGTTCATGCCCCCTCAGACTGTTGAAGGGCTGGACCGGTGGTATGTTCTATAACTAAAAAATCCTGGGAAAGGTTGCTGTAATTCAGGGTTGACTTGAAAGCATGAAATTATTATTTTATTATGAATCCTTTCCTTCAGAGAAAAGGAAGCCTCAGCCCACAGGAATTTCTAAATTAGTCTCTTAAAGGCAGTTTTTTTTTTACTATCACACTGTGGGCATGGCCAGGGGGAAAACCCTGTGTTGCACCCGAATTAGAACTACACTGTACTTTATTTCAAAGCTTGCATGGGCGGAGCCAGCCAGAATTTCTGCTACTGGTTCTGGCACACTGGGGCGAACCTGCTGATGCCCACCACTACTTAAAGGTCTTGTGACATCTTGTCCCAGCTGTGGAGGGATGTCTTCTCGGCTTTTCAGTTGAAGGAGACGGGAGAACCCCACTCAACTCTATTGATGATAGAAGATAGCAGGGATATCATTTAGCCACCCCAATCCTTTACTACAGTGGAAGACACAAGGCAAGTGAAGCAACTGGCTGCAAGACAACCCTACGCCAACTCCACAATAAAACTTGGACCAGATGATGCCTGGAGCATGGCCATTAGACTCCAACAGTAGGTGGAAGACATAACCCCCCACTCAAGTGAATTCTCTTGTTTTACATGTTTACTCAGAAAAAAACCTTCTCAAGTCCAATAAAATTTACTCCCAAGGCAAGGTGTCTGGAATTGTAGCCATGGAACACAATCATGTCGTGTGTCCCCCACCCCCACCTCTCAAGCCAAGAAAGACACACTCCTACATAGAAGAGTACAAAACCATTGCCTGAATTGTGGCTGCAGGAATCAAGCTGGCTGTGAAACAAGAACCAAAGAGAGAGGGCTTGTAGGAATGGGGATTTCCTATAATAATAATTTTGTGTCAGAAATTATTCTGAAAGGATTTTTGCTGGAGAAACTCCACTCAGGGGAAGTCTAAATGAGGCGCCTTTCATTTTCCCCAAGATCTTTTCCCACCAAAGTGGTCCCTATTTATCTATAGTACTTGCAATTTCTTGCTTTCAAACTGTTAGGTTGGCAGAAGCTGGGACAGAGACGGGCGCTCAATCCATCATGCAGTACTGCCAACTTGCAGGCCTCACAGCTAACAAGGTGAGCTAGTCCCGGGATTTCCTAGGTCTTTGGTCCTTTAATAATTGGACTGTGGTGCCTGGTGAGGGATGGTCTATGGGGTTGCAAAGGGTCGGACTCGACTATGTATCTCAACAACAACAACAACAAATATTCTTTTGTGGTTTCAGTAGGAATACAAAGGAGAACTCCTACACAGGGAGTATGCCATTTTACCTAAATAATATATTGCAGGCAGCTTAGCCTTGTGAACAGATAGTGAACTATAAGTTTCTCTCGCCTCTGCACTGTGTGGGCAAGGGAGGAGGGAGACTCCAAGCAGTCAAAATAAAAGATATTGTGACCTGCTAGAAAGGAGAGACAAAGCACTTGTGTCAGTACTTTGCTTAGGGTGGAGGTCCAGGGTCCTGAGAAAACAAAAACTGCCCTTGAGATGGGTGAGGGGGGTGAATTGCCCTGAGGTAATTGGAAGAAAAGACCTTCTGTTTAGTTGTTCAACAAGTGGAGAAGCTTTTGATGTTAGAGAAGGTAATTAATGTCACAAATGTCTGAGATGATAATGAACCCAGATGGAGAGGTAGGCAGCAGTATCTGAAAACCAGTAGCTAATTCCCCAAGGGGATCCCACCCCATCCCCACCCGGGAATAACCATTCAAGCTACATTCTTCTAACTTTCACCCCCACCCCTTCCTCATTCATGGAAACAACACCCTCCATCAGCATCTCCCATTCTCCAGACAGAGGAGAGATTCTCCATAATTGTGATCTTCTGCTTGGATCTGACTCTTCAGATCTGACCATCAGCTCCCTTCTTGCTGTTGTTCAGTCACACAGTCGATTCCAACTCTTTGTGACCCCACGAATCATTGCACGCCAGGCACCCCATCGTCCACCATCCTTCTCAACCTGCCCAACTCTGTGCCCATTGCATCACCAATACCATCTAGCCATCTCATTTTCTGCCGCCCCCCTTCTTCTTTTGCCCTCAACCTTTCCCAGCATCAAGGCTTTCTCAAGTGAATCCTCTCTCCTCATTTGATGTTCAAAGTACTTTAGCTGCATCTTCACTATTTGACTTTCCAAGGAGCAGTCGGGGTTGATTTCTTTTAAGATTGACCTATTCGTTCTCCTTGCTGTCCAGGGTACTCTCAAGACTCTCCTCCAACACCACATTTCAAAGACGTCTATTCTTCTGCACTCAGCTTTCTTTATGGTCCAACTCTCACAACCATACATTTCTACCATTGCTTTGACTATGAGGACTTTTGTTTGCAAGGTGATGTCTCTACTTTTAACTATGTTCCCCAGGTTTCTCATAGCTCCTTTGCCCTCCGCTAAATGATAGCCTTTACTGAAGCCACTTTCCCTGGCAAACCTGTACCATGTCTGTTCAGTGTTATAAGAAACTCCCATTTGTAAGGCTGTTTTGAGAACTAATATTTCAGTCCCTACAGCCTAGATTCTTTCCAAATAAAGAAAAGATGGTGGGACAAACCATTTTGTTTCAAGATAAGCAAGATAGAGCCTTTCAATTTATGTGAGCTATTTTAAATCTGGGGTGCCTGTGGGTTGCTTATTTCTGAACAAGGGCATAAAACAGTTTTGCTTTTAAACATTTACAGCTTGAAAACCTTTGTCCAAACTAGTCTAAATATGGCACAAAGAAAGAGTAGACACATGGTTATAACTGCAAAATTTGGTGCTAATCTGAAGCACAATTTAAAAGTTAATACGTTTTTGTTTTGGCTGCTCCTGTTTTTAGAACTGCCTCATAAAATGTTGATTTGCTCTGCCTCACAACAGCAGAGGCACAGTTCTCGTGAGCCTCTAATATAGTTTTGATATTTGCAGTAAGGTGGATAAACCATTTGGTTGTTAGGGACCTACATTGTGGCATGCCATCCCTTCTACCTCTCCTGTCAGTGCCACTTTAAAAACATGTTTTATTAGCGCTTTGATTTGCAGTAATGCACCATTTTAAGCTATGTTTTACGTTAGTAAAATATGCATGCCGTAGCATGCCACAGAAAAGTATTCTGGCACATTTGTTCACCACATATTAATGCACAGTTATTTTTATTCTTAAAATGTTACATTCCAATCTGTGCCATTTTAGCACTGAGATTATTCTCCATTCTGTCTTTTAACTACCATTAAAATGGTTTTTAATCACCTTTAAAAATATTATTTGGGCAATCATTCTGTGAGGCTCATTGTAAACCACTGTCCCCAATTTCAAAAAGACACTTTTTACACAGGCGTGAATAACAACTTTCTATTTACATGGAAGAAAGGAAAGGAATGAATTCAAGGACATCACTAGGTAGGGGCTATCTATGCTACTCTCTTCTCCTGGTGATTTTAATCATGGAGATCAAAGCCAGTCCATTCAATTTTCATGGCACTATCTTAGAGTTTGTGCCTTTTTTTCTTCATTTTTATTTTTTATTAACAATAATAAAAAAAGGAAAAAATTATCCTTTGAAATACAGTTCTTATCTTACTCTTGAAAGACATTCACTTCCATTCTCTTATCAAATTCATCAGACTTTTAAACATGCCTTGCCTTTATCAAGTTTTCCCTATCTGTTTCCCATGAATAATCTTTTATTATTGGACCATTATTACAAGAAACTCTCTAACTAGTCTTCTTCCGAACAATTTCCTATCCTGTTACAAATTTATGACCTTATTTTTAATTTCCACATTTCTTCCATGTATCACTCTACAATATCCCACTATTTTCTATAATCTGATAAAAGTTATCCTCTTAATAAGTGTCAATTTATCCATGAAAATAAATTCTTGTAATGTAATCAAACATTCATCCAACAGCAATTTCTCTTTTCCTTTCCAACGTTTTGCCATTTTAATCCGTGCTGCTCTTGCCATGAATAATATAATGTTATCGTCCTGTTTTGTTTTATGCTTTATCAAGTTCAAAAGAAATATTTCTGGTTTCCTTTTCAGTCTTATTTTAAAGTTTTGTACAATAACGTTATGAATTTCTTTACAACATTTCTTTACTACTTTTCAATTCCACCACATATGAAACATTGTTCCCTTTTCTCTTCGACATCTCCAACCTTTACCCTCTTTACTGTTTTTTGCTAATTTCTCTGGAGTCATATACCACCTGTGCAACACCTTTAAATAATTTTTCTCTCATTTCATTACATCTAATTATTCTTTGGTTCTCGTTCCAAACTCTAGTCCAATCTTCTAATTCAGGAGTTCCAAAACTATGGCCTGTGGGCTGGATCTGGCCCACAGTGCCATCTCATGTGGCCCCACACCCTTCCAAAGGCAATCAAGAAACAAAATGGCAGTCCCTTTAAACCTGTTGGAACAAAATGGCCACCCCCATCATGCAGGCAAGGCAAAATGGCCGTCTGGCCCTTGAAGCTGACTGAGAGAGCGTTACCTGGCCCAGGGCTGTAGTCAGGGGAACCGGGTGGGGAAAAAACCCTCCTGAGATAACAGCCCACCTCCACCTACTCACCCCTGTGGTGCCAATGATATATACGTGAGTGGGATATTGTTGCCCCTCCTGAAACCCCCCTCCAAAAAAAATAATCTAGAATCCTGGCTATGGCCCTGACCCGACCACCAGCTTGAAAAGGTTGGGAACCCTTGTTCTAATTGAATAGTCTTTCCTATATCCTGAATCTATTTTATCTTGCTGTCTTTTAACACTTCTTGTTCCTATATCTCTTTGTACCTAGCATTTTTATAATTCTGAGATCATACATTCTTCTTCTTCCAGTAAGATATCATCCAATGCCATTTTCCCTTTTCCAGAACCCTGCAGTTCCATGTCCATTTTCATCCTCTCCATAAATTTTCTGTTTGGGAACCACTGACAAAACAGAGTTTGTGTCTTGACTTGGCCGTTCTTATGTGTGGCTTAATAATCGGATGGAATGTTGGGAAATGTATTTATATAGCTAAGAAAAAAAGCGTAAGAAAGCTAAGTGGTTGTCTGATGAGGCTCTTAAAATAGCAGAGGAAAGAAGGGACGCAAAAGGCAAAGGAGAAAGGAAAAAATACAATCACTTAAATACAGAATTTCAAAGAAAAGCAAGGAGAGATAAGGAAACCTACCTGAATGAACAGTGCAAAGAAATAGAAGAAAACAACACAAAAGGCAGGACTAGAGATCTTTTTTTAAAAATGGTGAAATCAAGGGAACTTTTAAAGCATAAATGACCATGATAAGAGACAAATAAGGCAAGGAGATAGCTGATGCAGAGGAGATTAAGAAAAAATGGAAAGAGTACACAGAGGAACTCTTCAAAAAGGACCTTAACACTCCTGATAATAGCAATGATGAAGAAATTGAACTTGAGCCAGACATCCTAAAGAGTGAAGTCAGAAAGGCCCTAAAAAGCAGTGCAAACAACAAAGCCAGTGGAGGTGATGGTATTCCAGTTGAACTTTTCAAAGCCCTAAAAGACAATGGAATCAAATTATTGCATTCTATATGTCAGCAGATTTGGAAAACACAACAATGGCCACAGAATTGGAAAAGATCGGTATACGTTCCAATCCCCAAAAAGGGTAATGCCGAAGAATGTTCAAATTATCAAACAATTGCGCTCATCCCACACGCTAGCAAGGTGATGCTCAAGATAGCAGCAGCAGGTGGAGAGAGAATTATCAGAAGTGCAGGCGGGGTTCAGAAGAGGCAGGGGGACTAGAGACCACATTGCCAACATACGTTGGATCATGGAAAAAACAGAGGAATATCAGAAGCAAACCTACTTCTGTTTCATTGATTACACTAAGCCCTTTGACTGTGTGGACCACAACAAAATGTGGCAAGTAATTAAAGAGATGGGAATACCAGAGCATCTTATATACCTCATGAGAAATCTGTACGTGAATCAAGAAGCAACAGTTAGGACAGAATACGGAAGGACAGAGTGGTTTGGAATAGGAAAAGGAGTAAGACAAGGCTGCATTTTGTCACTCTGCTTATTCAACGTATACACAGAGCACATAATGCGCAATGCAGGGATGGAGGAATCAGAATTTGGGATCAAAATTGCTGGGAGAAACATCAACAACTTGAGATATGCAGATGATACCACCCTAATGGCAGAAAGTGAAGAGGACTTAAAGAAGCTCCTGATTAGGTTGAAAGAAGAAAGTGAAAAAGCTGGCTTGAGACTTAATATCAAGAAAACCAAGATCATGGCAGCAGGCCCTATCAGTCCCTGGAAAATAGATGGGGAAGAAGTAGAAGCAGTGACAGATTTTACTTTCCTAGGATCAAAGCTCACTGCAGATGGTGATTGCAGCCATGAAATAAAAAGGCGACTGATTCTTGGGAGGCAAGCAATGAGAAACCTGGGGAACATAGTGAAAAGTAGAGACATCACATTGCAAACAAAAATTCGTCTAGTCAAAGCAATGGTATTCCTGGTGGCAATGTAAGGTTGTGAGAGCTGGACCATTAGGAAAGCTGAGCACAGAAGTATAGATGCCTTTGAGATGTGGTGCTGGAGGAGAGTTTTGAGAGTCCCCTGGACAGCAACGAGAACAAATAGGTCGATCTTAGAAGAAATCAACCCTGACTGCTCCCTTGAAGGTCAAATAATAAAGATGAAGCTAAAGTACTTTGGACATCAAATGAGAAGAGAGGATTCAGTTGAGAAAGTCTTGATGCTGGGAAAGGTGGAGGCCAAAAGAAAAAGGGGGCGGCAAAAAATGAGATGGCTAGATGGCATTGTAGAGACAATGGGCACAAAACTGAGTGAGTTGAGGAGGATGGTGGAGGACAGAGGTGCCTGGCGGACAGTGGTCCAAAGGGTCGCAAAGGGTCAGAATCGACTGTGCGACTGAACAACAAAGGTAAGAAATGTTCCCAAAAGGCAAGGCTGCTCACTCTGCAGAAAGAAGACAGATGATTTAAACATGCCCCTGCCCCTGTGGTCTTGAGGGCAAGCCAAAGAGGGAGAAAACCTGGCCAAAGTCTCCAAAGTGGACAAACTAAATTTTAAACTGTCCTGTCACCAACTTTTGCCCTACTCTTTTGTTTTACTTCTAAGCCATTCCCCTTCCCCACCCAATACAACTGTAAAGTAATGTTAGGCAAAGGTCACTCTTGCTCAAAGTCTAGGGTTTAGTGCTTATCTCTGCTTATAGCCAAAGAGTCCGCACTGTCCGCGTCTGCAGATGTTTCCATGGACATATGGCATGCCTGCCTAGACTCTGTAGTGCACAGAACACTATTTACCTTCCCACCGAAGTGGTACCTATTTATCTATTTGCCATTTCTTGCTTTCAAACTGCTAGGTTGGCAGGAGCTGGGACAGAGACAGGAGCTCATTCCATCATGCAGCTCTCGGGTCTCGAATTGCTGACCTGCTGGCCTTCCAGTCTGCATCTCAACCACTAAAGCCACTGCAGTCCCCAAAAAGTAATGTTACTTGGTGAAATGTTCAGTCTGCAGGCATTTAGGAAAGAGCAGATATGTAAATAGGTGTTAGCACTTTTCCCCTTGGAAGGGAGGTATAACCAGTCAACTGCCTATTCTGCTGCCTCTCTTACACTGACCATAGAAATTCATACAAAGCTAACCACAGCTCAACCGTTGTTCTCTTGTCTATTTTTGCTCTGCTTTTTCAGAACAGCCTCTTAGTAACTTCCTCAATCCACCCAACTAATTTGCCACCCACTGAAGACAGTACAGAGAAACTTTCTTATCTCAAAGCTGTACCATCCTATAGCAGACTTTGCCTTTTTGTACATGTTCTGAGAGAGTCCGTTGCCAACAGGATTAACCTGGTAATGGGTATGGGTGGGTGTGCACATAGACTGGGACCCCTACCCCAACTGAGTACAAAAGGAGGCACATAGTAACATCTTCATGTGCTGATCTATACACATTGGTTGTCATTGAAATAAAAACACTGTGTATTTTCCCCTAGAGGGAATCACGTGATCAGGTGAAATAAGTACCGTACATCCTCTTTTGGATGCCTGTGCTTTGGTAAATTTTAGAAAAGAGTAAGAAATCTTGTGTTTCTAACAAAGACAATAGACTCAGGAGGGAATCAACTAGGAGCCACACACAAAAACTTGATAAATGTCAACAAATCATGCTTTCGTATAAGTATATTTCAACATCGGAAAAGTTTTAGTTTACTGAATTTCTGCCTGCTACACCACTGTTTAAGGAATACAAATCTTACTCTCACACAACACTGACTTTAACTGTACCAAGAATCCGCTTTTTATAAATTATGAAACCAGTGATGTACTGTAAACTCAGGGTGGGGAACATGTGACTTCCCAGGTAATATTGGACTGAAATCTTCACCATCCAGTCACTATTAGCCATTCTGGCTAGGGCTGACAGGAATTGCAATCCAACAAATCTGGTCAGCTACACTTTTCCCAGCCTTACTATATGTCTGTTATCAGAAGGAATGTGTTACTTCCATTAAATGGGATGACATCTGGGAGAAATGAGCAGGCCCTAAGATATGAGCCCTAAGAATCTTCAATGCTGCATGGACACAACTAACTGCACCCACAGATTGGCAACAAGCACTGGAAAAACAAAGGGAGTAAACTGGAATGCTCACAATACCAAGACATCTTACTCTTAAGTCATGTAGAGAAAATGTATGCCAAGGTAACAGAAATGAGGATGAGACCAGTTATAGAACCACAACTAGCAGAAGAACTGATGGGCTTCAGGAAAAAAAACAGAAGCTGTACAGATGCAATGTTTATACTTAAACAACTAATAGAGAAAAATATAGAATACAATATGAATTTCTTTGTTACATTTGTAGACTAAGAGAAGGCATTTGATAAAGTTGGCAGGAAATTGCTATGGCAAATATTGACCCAATATTTGGAGTAAGTGAACATTTTATTAGATTATGTAAAAGCTTATATAGCAACTGCAGAAGTATAGTTAGAACAAACCAAGAAATGTCAGAACCCTTTGCAGTAGCATCCGGAGTGATGCAGAGATGCATACTATCATCACTATTATTTATCACCTACATAAACAGCATAAGCAAAAAAAATGGATGGAACCAATATCAATGAAATACTATTTGCAGATGATCGGGCATTGATAGCAAGGATAGCTAAGGAATTACAGCAACACCTTACATCTATGAACCAAGAATGCAAGATAAATAATATGAGAATCAATAAAGAGAAGACTGGGGTAATGGCAATTGGAAGGAAATGACATACTTTAGCTATCGAGACAGAGGGAACAAGTATAAACAAATGGCAGGGTTCAAATACCTAGGAACAACATTGACTGAAAATGGCAAAATGGATGAAGAGATTAAAATACAGTGCAGTAAGACAAACCAAATTTTAGGACAATTAGCTCTGTTCATACAACATAATGCAATACTGACCAGCACAAAAAAACTCATACAAAGCATATTCATTCCCACTTTATGTTATCAATGCCAAAAATGGACACTTACAACAAAACATAAGCAAAAGTTGGTCACCATAGAAATGAGATGTCTGAGGAAGGGTGCTGAAGTGACTAGAAGGGATAAAATCAGGACTGAGATTATAAGGGAAATAATTGGAATAGAACCAATCTTAAACTACATATAGAGACAACAAATAAAAGTGGTTTGCTCATTTGGAACGAATGTATTCCATACTATACAAGGCAGATGTGGGAAGAGGAGAAGAACAAAGATTACAAGGCAGACCCAGAGGAAGGTGGAGAGATAACATCAAGGAAACATTACAACAACAATACATAACACCAGTGGATGCTGATAGAAGTGCCAGAGCAAGAACCTTGTACCGTATCTTCCTCAACTCCTGAAGGGGTAGAAAGAGAAAGTAAAGAAGAAGAAGAGAAACTAATTGTGCCCTCCTTTTCCTCTCCCCTCCCCCAAATTTAAAAGTGAAGAGCAAATTACTGTAGTTCATTTCTTTGTATGAGTTGGAAAGCAAGGGGGAAAGTTATTATGGAAAAGGTTTCTGCTTGCCTAAGACCTTGTGGTTCACTTTCAGACACACATGCACAAAGGATGCAATATACTGTATTCTTGAAAAAATTCCTTATCCCAGAAAGTTCTTGCCTCTCTGTAGTTGTGTGTGTGGAAAGCCATGACAAAAATGCTTTCATGAAGTGTTTGTCCTCTAGAAACAGTTTTCTGGCTCTTTCAGACATGGGATTTGTATCTAGTGTAATATTTCAGTGTTCAATCAAGCACAGACCTCACCAGGATTTTGCCCATAATCCAAATAACATTTTTCTTATCCTGGTATTGTGAAGAAATCTGTGGGAAAAGCCATGGGTTTTTTCCCCATGAGCTCCCATGACTTTTTGTTTCTTTTCTTCCTCTTAATTTATTCCATGTTTCTCTCTTTAAAAAAATATATCCTGCATCCAAAGGTTTGCACTAACGCACTTCGACAATCTTTTTTAGAAATTAGAAATAGGATAAATGAAAAAGATGCAAGAAAGTCAGAAGAAGAGGCAGTAGCACATTGACAGTAGCTTGTGGAAAGCAGGGAGTTGGTGGCAAAATAGGGCACTTTTTAAAGCATCCATTTCACTTTTGTACAACTGTGTTGAGAGACACGGGGTAGAAGACACGGGGTAGAAAGTGAGCAGGAAGGTGCGACTTAAAGCACAGAAGCATCCCAGCAGTAGACTAGCCACCCGTCAGGACATGACTCCTAATAAATACTAATGAATCCATTAACTTTCAACATAATAGGAAGTAGTAAATAGACATACAACTGTCCCATCTGGAGGAGCACTTGCATAACTCTGAAATATTTCTCTCCTTTGGAAGGTTTAGCTGACATGTAAGCACAGCTCTCTGAGAGGATTATGTGGGTGTGCTCTTCACTTCAAAGAAATGGCCCCTGAACTAAGCTGGCTGGACCCTAAACTGAAGAAGGGAATTGACAGGCTGGAAAGATTTTGCCGAATAGCTACAAAGATAATAAAAGGTCTAGAAAAAAGATTCGTATGAGGAAAGCCTGCAGGAACAGGCTATACTGAGCCTTCTGGAGAAAAACGGATCAAACATGGCTTGGTGGCAGTTGACGGTAAGCAGGTCGTTTTCTATTGACAAGTTTTCTTACAAGGAAAAGAAAAAAGGTTTGCTCTTTGTATCCGCTGTGAGTAACTTTTAGGTATCCTGAGGAATTTAATGCACATACCACTTCTTGCACATAAACCACATTTGTTGGGAGTGTTTTACATAGCTGCAAACACTCAGGCTTTTTGCCAAGAGTGTGTTCAACTAAAGCTTCAATCGAGCCTGGATTTCTGGCCACTCTAAAGGTAAAAGTTGCCCTTGCTTGAAAGCCAGTCGTATCTGACTCTAGGGTTCAGTGCTCATCTCTGTTTATAGCCAAAGTTCCAGCACTTTCTACGTCTGCAGATGTTTCCGTGGACATGTGGCAGGCATGACAAGACACCAGGGTGTATGGGATGTTGTTTACCTTCCCACTGAAGTGGTACCTATTTGTCTATTGCAATTTCTTGCTTTCAAACTGCTAGGTTGGCAGGAGCTGGGACAGAGAGAGAAGCTCACCCCATCATGCCGTAATCAGGTCTCAAACTGCTGATATGTCGACCTTCCAAGCATCAAGTTCAGTGTCTTAACCACTGAGCCACTGCAGTCCCTACATGTATACTAAAACTGTTTTTAAAAATCTGTTTGTCAGATTCAAAGTTTACATGTTTAAGAAGCACATTTTGGGCAGAACTATTGCACGGTATCTCCCAAAGTGATGTTTGCTAGTTTATGTGAATCCAGGAATGGAAGGGGCATTTGCAGGGGTGGAAAGAGGTCAGCAGGAGAGAAGATGCTTGCTTAATCCTTCCAGCATGCACCAATTATCCCGAAAAGGACCCCCCACCCCACCCTGTCGCCACTTTTTCCTCCTACAGTTATGGTTCTTCCAGTGTGTGAAGGCTCAGCACCCTCAGTCCATACCACTTTACCACTTAACTTTATACTTCTTTCATGAGACTATTACATGGTATGAGCATGTTATAACCATTTCTTTGTCCCTAGAAAAATGTGAAATTCTTCTGTATAAATGGCCCATTATTACTATGATCTGTAACTGGAATGTAATTGGTAATGCTATGCAATGTAATTTGTGGTGAGTGACACATAATTATGTGCATAGACACACACTCTCACATACTATGTGAGCATCTGGTACCCTTGGGCACTGAACTGTAATGGGGTCCAGTGTTTGGGATGTACAGTATTGAAATATAGATAGAGAAATCTTGGAAAATAAAGGTCACAACCTACTTTTGGTGCCTAGACTTTGTTTCCTTGCCAATGGTTTGCAGAATACAGTACCAGCTGGTTCTGTTTAGCAGCCATTTTAATCTGCCATTATGCCTTAATGTAACAATGGCTCTGTGGCAGCCTTCTCCTGCCTGGTGATGCCCACCAGGTTTGCCTAAAACTTCCATCGTCCCTAAACAGCATGATCAAGAGTCAATGATTATGGGAAATGAGTTTCAAACTTCTGGAAGGCACTAACTTGGAGCAAGATGTTACAGAAAATCAAAATGACAGCCCTTAGCTTGCTGCTGCCAGCACCATTGGTTCCTGAGAAGCCCACTGGGTCCCACAAACACAAAAGGTCACCTACTAGAATGTACAGTACTGTAAACCGAAATCTCGAGCTGACTCTAACCCTAATGTAGTATTAACAAAAAAACATGCACTACACATGAAAGGAGGAGTGTACTTTCCCTCATTATTTTTTTCACATAGAAGTGACATGTCTAGCAAGGAGACAATATGATATCCTTGGAAAGTCTAGACATGAAAATGCAGAACATTTTGGGCCTCTGACTTCTGTTTAGAGCAGTGGATCCCAAAGTGGGGACCATGCCCCATTTGGGGACTTCAATTCCCAAAAGAACTAAGTCAGTACGTTGGCAGACCAGTGCTTTAGGGAGCCTCCTTGGATGCAATGCAGTTACCACTTTCATATAAGGTATGAAATATTGGAGAGTGCAAGGTTAATGTCCTGTTTTGCATGTACAGTATGTAGAATAATCTCACTTTATTTAGGATGGGATCTGCTTTCTATATTTCCTGATCTCTTTAATGTAGAGCACGAGGAGCTGTGCTTTAGAGTTACATCTTCAAACCCACACACCACAGACTGGAAATAATGTACTCCAACTTTTTTCTGCTGGAACACTCACCTATTTCTTAAAGTAAATTTCTTAAAACAAGTAAGGTAAAAGTAAAGGTTGCTCTTGCTCGAAAGCCAATCGTATCTGACTCTAAGGTTCAGTGCTCATCTCTGTTTATAGCACTGTCTGCATCTGCAGATGTTTCTGTGGACATGTGGCAGGCATGACAGAACAGTTTACCTTTCCATCAAAGTGGTACCTATTTATCTACTTGCAATTTCTTGCTTTTGAACTGTTAGGTTGGCAAGCAAAAAGAAGTAACCAGCAGCGTAAATACTGTATCTCATATTTCCTTTCATTTGCTATGCTTTACGCTAAAGCAATAAAACCAAACTAAATTGAATTTCCTTTCAATAACAAAACTGTGGACTAGTATTATGCTTTGTCCTTGCAAATGGAGCTGCAGAAATACAAAGTAAACATTAGCATACATTTCCTTGCTAGTATACTAAGGTGGATGAGATACTCAGGGTGGTGTAGTGGACAGAGTGATGGACAAGAGACCAGGAGGCAAGGGTTTGAGTTCCTGCTTGGCTATGAAATCTCATTGGGGTGGATGGAACTGGCAAAACAGCTCTTAAATATCTCTCTTACCTTGAAAATCCTATTAGGATCACTACACGTTGGTTCCAAATTGATGTATATAACAAATACTAAGGCGGGCACCCAGAGTGGCATTGTGGATAAAATGATGGAGTATGATTCAGGAGACCTGAGTTCAAATTCTTGCTTGACCATAGAAACTCATGGCAGAGGGATTGGAACTGGTAAACCCACTCCTTAAACATCTCACTTCCTTGGAAAGTCCTATAGGGTGACAATAGGTTGTTTCCAACTTGATAGCACAATTTTAAAAATTAAGGTAGTCTTCAAAGAGCCATTCCTGCTACTCTCAGTATCTGTAGGTAGAGGCAGTGGTGGCAGCGGCGGTGGCAGCTGCTACTCATATCTCAGTGTACATTTTTTCCCTGAAAATCTTTTTTTTTTTTTTTTGGGGGGGGGGGATATTTATTTATTTATTTTATTTGTTGAATTTATATAACCACCCTTTTCATCTAAGCGACCCAGGGAGGCTCACAACATCAGTTAAAACCTATATCCAATGCTAATTAAAACTGAATACTGTACTACAGAACTACCTAAAACATTTATAAAACATCCCCAGTCCCCTTAAAAAGAAGGACACCCAGGCAGGAATATCAAAAATGCCATTGGTGTGAATTTGTTTAAGTTGGATCCCAGCTTGCCATGAAGTGACCCACACACTGTGATCCCGGAGCCATCTCCTGTGGCACGTATGAAATGAGACATGCAGGGTTTAACACTGGGACTGCAATGGACTGCCACAGACTTGGAGATATTAACAGGTACGCCTTCACAGCCAGTCCATCTGGCATGGCCTCTTCTGCCTCCATTACCATTGGGAATCTGAATAGTGGAGCGGTTCCTCCTCCGTTCATTTTGCCATTGGGCCCAATATTATGGTTTCCAGTGGCATTTCCTCCACTGAGGGGGACCATCACCCCACCTAAAGGGGTTCATCCGCCTGTAGCCATTGGCCCTTTCAGGGAGTCAGGTTATTTATCACCACCCAACAATCAGTGTTGAGTTGCAGTTAATAAGAGGGCCTTCTAAATTATAATATTCTACCTGTTGAGCATTCTCCACAAGGAAACTCATTCAGAACACAGTCTTATATTTATTTCAGCATAAGCTAAACACCTGTGCTTTTTTTTCTTTAAGGTGTTCTAACCTGTAATAAAAAGTGTTTTAATGATGTAGTTTGTCTGCTGGTTTATTCTTATAAAGTTATTTTCTGTTTTGGATTGTACTATTTCAAATAATATAAGCCAGGCTGGTAATAAAAAAATTCCCCAACCCCCAAAACATATACTGTAGATGCATATACATATGCTGGGTGCTTTGTTCATGCAGACAGGTTTAATTGGGGCACAAAAAAAACCTTTCTAAGCACGCTTATAACTAGATATTTTTGAGCTTATATACGTAAGTTTATTTTTTTGAGCAAAATGCCGAATTCTACTTTTACAGTTCCATTACTCTGCATTTTTAATCTGTTCCAAAACATTCTTTTGACTTTTTATTTTCTGTATTCTGAGTTGCTGAGGCAGAAGTGCAATATACGGTAAATGTACTGTATGGCAAAAGAAGAAGGGGGCGGCCCAAAATGGTATTGTAGCCACAATGGGCACAGAGCTGAGCTAGTTGAGGAGGATGGTAGAGGACAGAAGTGCCTGGTGGACAGTGGTCCATGGGCTTGCAAAGGGTCAGAATCGACTGTGCGACTGAACAAAAAAAATGGAAATTATATAAATAATCTTCCCCCAAATTAGCAAAAATCACATACATATGAAATTTTGGCAGAACATTATCATCAACAGAATTGATACCATATAAGTGTTCATATAAAAAATTAGGTTGGAATCTTAAATATAGGTATGACGCCAACATAAACTATCTGCTCTCCAGTTTGAAACAGGCTGTTGTGATTTTGATGCACTGCATTATTTTCAATTTTGCAAAGTAACTGAAACATTCAGACTATATGGGGATGAAGAGATGACCTGATGCTGCCCTGTCAGTATGGACCCTTAAGGTAAATTCCACTTAGGATCAAGGAATCTATCTCTTCTAAGGCAATCCTGGCTGAAAAAACAATGCGCATGATCAGTCTGAGTAACTTCCTTTCCATTGTACACAGAAAAGGATGTTGATTCTGTCTTTCCCCTTGTGATGTATTAATCCTTTACTCTTATGCAACATATGACAACGGTGCTGCTGTGTTTCCTTCCAGAATATTATTTTATGAATTGATAGTGGCATGTTACAAAAAGCAGTAGGAGCTTAGACCACAGTCCTGTCTTAAGGAGTCCCCAGCCTTTTCTTAAAAACAATCTGATTTCAAAGTCAGCCTCTCAAACAATAGAGAACAACTCCCCCCAGATTTATCCTTCTTGGAGATTCATTTTTAGCATTGCTTTGGTTATCTCTAACTGCACACTAGGGAATATTGGTAGGTAGATGCTACATAGTAGGTGGGCCATTGCAAACACAATTGTCCTTGCAAACACAAAACAGCATGAAACTTAGTTTCAGTGTCTTTGCTACTTTCCCCAACACATCGCTGGGACTGTGATGCTGAGAGGATGTTGACAATTGCTTCTTAAATTAATTGAAACTCCACTACAGTTCTTGAGATTCAGTAAAAGAACACCAATTTGAATAGGGGTGTGAGTGCCTAGGCCCATGATTAAACTAAATCACGCAGCCACCTCAGGGAACCAATTTTGTGTGTCGTGAAAGGGCAGCAAGTGATTTACTTTCTAAATTTATTCTTACTGCATTTTCTGTTGCCAGGGAGAGAGGTTTGATGGATTTTCTGCCTTAGGGCCCCCAATAACCTGGGCAGTCCTGGGCATTGTATGTCTTGATCCATTGGAGAAAGTACTGTTTGCCTCCTGACCTCCAGCATTTAAGATGTCCTGGCCTGGATATGTTTGCAATGCTTACCTCTGCTTTCAAAAAGGGGGATCGTTTTGACAGACCCAATCTCTCCATCATTACCAGGAATAACTGAAGGAAATAACAAGATGCCCCACCATTCCATACCTCGTACAGCAGTAAACCAGCTGAAGTTTAGACTGGTATCAAAGTCTAATCCACTATACCTGAGGACACCATGCTAGTTTAGATGGTGCTGGACAGATCATCACATCATTATTCCACTACCATCCAGCAGGAAATTTTGGCTTAAATCAGTGTTTCCCAACCTTTAGTTTTTGGACTTCAATTTTCAGAAGTCTAAGTCCCCAAAGCACTGACCAGCCAATGTACTGACTTAGGCTTCTGGGAACTGAAGTCCTCCTGTGGGGCGTGGGCCTCACATTAAGAGCCACAGGCTTAAACCAAAATATTACTCAAAGCACAGGTGTTTTGAGCAGAGGGAAATTTGTCAGTACTCTGAGTTTTCTCAGTTTGTGGGGATATATTCCTTGTTCAAGGACCCAAACCTAGCCCTCTCCAAATCAAAAGATGGAAAGCCACAATTTTCATTCCTAAATTGGTCTTTTAAATTGTCCACTTGGGTAAAAGGCAAAGACACAAGGAAGCAAAACTTGTAAGGATTGAGATGCAGAACTACAACACCGGTGTATAACAGCTACAATAAAAAGGTTTTCTCCTTCTACCCATCCACCAAAAAAAAAAAAACCCACCACCAACACCACCATAATTAGATTATGTGAGGGAGAAGACATGAAAACTTCTGGTCAAGTGTAACGCTACAGCGGGCAGAGAACACCCATATAATCCTCACGTAGGATTGCCAGATCAGCAACATCTCATTTTCCTAGGCTTTCCAGGCCAAAACCAGGGCAACAAGAGACAGGCCACAACTATAAAATGGTGTGTGAGAGAAAGTCAAAGGAACAATGTGGAGATGATGAATTTAACTGTATAATTCAGTGATGAATATAATGACTAATGAGGTACTGCTACCAACAGCCTGTCTCACAGAGTCTCTTGAGAGAGATTGGCAGGCTGAAGGTTAGAACATATGATGGGAAACAAGTGTATTACTCATCTATATAGGTACAATAGTAACTTTAAATGTGTCAGTATATCTCTGGGAGAGCTGCAATCTGTTACAATGAACGCCACCCCATCCTCCAAACAAATATGGATTGACACAGTTCTCAACCTTTTAAAGCCACGGGCCGGGTCACACTCCCGCATACAGCTTCAGGGCCGGACAGCCATTTTGCCCTTCCTCCACCACATGGCACTTCCTGGTGTGGTGGACGAAGTGAGGAGCCACATGAAATTGTGCTGTGGGTCATTTCCAGCCCATGAGCTGCAGGTTGAGAATCCTTGGATTTACAGGTCAACAAAAAACTATTCCATGAAATTCCAGGCCCAGAGCCTCAAACCTAGAGATTAAATCCCCAGACCAGAGTCTATGTGTCAAAGCTTCAGATCCCATTACTCTCCCATCCACAGGGGGAACCTGGAGAGCATCTCCCATACCACCACACCACCACCCAGCCCACTGAACATTTGCCTCCTGGAGCAGTCACCTGAATGTGCCTCATAATGGTAGGCCCAAGCCTGGACTTACTGTGTAGGGTAATACTTAGTGACAATATTCTGGATGCATTTCCTTTCTTATGGTTTATCCTTATACTGTACTATCCTATATTATTTTAAAACCCAAAAAAGTTAATCTGGGTTTTTAAAATATTGTTGTAAGACTGAGTATTCACCATTCAAAATTGTCCCAGCAATAACAGTGAGTGATAACGTTCATGCCGTAGATGGGAGTCTTCCTGTTCACATATGTGTTAAACTAGATTCTGCACCAGTGACAAGATGAACCAATCCGTTCAACTATTATAAAGATCTAAATTCTACAAACATGTGCTGGCCAGGAAACTGAATCCCTGGGGAAAGGGGGGGGCTCCTACCAATGCTGGCAATTAATGGTGATGCTCAAATACTCAAAGGAGAAAGCCCCTGAGGCTTCAGTGTTACGTGCCATACTTCAGTAGTGAAGGGACCACTTTCTGTTTTAAGGATAAGCTAGTAGAGGGTGTGGGAGCCTTTATCACCTTCTCTAAGGTAAGGACAATTCTGGCCCTAGAGGGCTGTAGCCAGCCACCAAGAAGAATTTTTTCACCTCTGCTGTTTCTTTCAAGCAAGATGCTTCTCTTTGATCAAAGAGATTTTAATGAGCAACTGTGAGTTGAGGACACCTTTGTGTAGCCCTCTTTCCCATACTGAAAAGTTGTAATATGTTAATGCTGCATCTACAAAGGACAACAATAGGAACAGTAAAAAGTATTTGGAAGACCAAGAATATGTTGTGGTGAGGGTGTACAGACAGTTAAGAGCATATGAAAACAGGGTACTTACGAAGTCTTGCAGTATTGATGTGGTCTGCTAAGGCTTTTCGGAAGTATGGTTGACAATGCTATGGAAGACTTCCTTGGGGATGGCAAAGTTTTTGCTTTGGGTCTATAAAAATTCAGCTTTGAAGAGAGAGAAAAATCATCAAAGTGGAATAAGTCATTTCCCAACATTTTGAATATGCTACATCAAAACATGTAAAAAACATAATAGATTTTTTAAAAGTGTAAAGTACAATATAATACAAACAGTGCAAGCATTTCAATGTTTTGTCAGTTAAATCAACAACACATCACTTTGAAAAATGTTTTCCTCTTCTAATCCTGTAGAATGAACAGTATTCAGAGGGCATTCATGTCCTACTTTGGACAAGATGCCCTCTTTCTGAAGAATTCTCAGAGGTGGTCCTCTGTTTGAAGATGTTCTCTATTTGAAGGATGGTATAGTCTGAGTCCAGTTTAAAGATCAAGAATACGCAGAAGAAAGAGCAGGGACCTTGCATTTGTCCATCAGCAGTTCAAATCTAGACCACAGAGATATAGGACAACTGGTCACAATTTCCCCCACTATTCTAAGTGTATTTAGCTGATTCAGAAGAGATTAAGAAAAGATGGCAAGAGTACACAGAGGAACGCTACAAAAAGGGCCTCAACACCCCTGGTAATCACAATGATGAGAACATTGAACTTGAACCAGACATCCTAGAGAGTGAAGTCAGGAAGGCCCTAAAAAGCACTGCAAACAACAAAGCCAGTGGAGATGATGGTATCCCAGTTGAATTTTTCAAAGCCCTAAAGGATGATGGAATCAAATTACAGTAATACCTCATATAACATTAGTATCGAATAACATGAAAATCGCATAACATCAAGGAATCTGGGGGGAAGAATTGCATCAGATAACATTAAGATCCTATGGGATGCTTCAGATAACAACCGCGAAAGCCTGTGTGGTTACAATGTATCTCTATGGATCCCATAGAGGATCAGATAACACGAAAAATCATATAACACGAAGACTTGTGGAACCAGGTTTTAGCGTTATATGAGGTTTTACTGTATTGCATTCTATATGTCAGCAGAATTGGAAAACAAAACAGTGGCCACAGAATTGGAAAAGATCAGAATATGTTCCAATCACAAAAAGGTAATGCCAAAGAATGTTCAAATTATTGAACAGTTGTGCTCCTCCCACATGCTAGCAAGGTTATGCTCAAGATAATACTGGACAGACTGCAGCAGCACATGGAAAGAGAACTACCAGAGGTGTAGGCTGAGTTCCAAAGAGGCAGGGGGACAAGAGACCACATTGCCAACAGATGTTGTATCATGGAAAAAACAAAGGAATATCAGAAACAAGTCAACTTCTGTTTCATTGACTACACCAAGGCCTTTGACTGTGTGGATCACAACAAAATGTGACAAGTAATTAAAGAGATGGGAATACCAGAACACCTTATATGCCTCATGAGAAATTTGTACATGAGTCAAGAAGCAACAGTTAGGACAAAATACGGAATGATGGAGTGGTTTGGAATAGGAAAAGGAGTAAGACAAGGCTGCATTTTGTCACCCTGCTTATTCAACTTATACACAGAGCACATAATGTGCAATGTAGGAATGGAGGAATCACAAGTTGGGATCAAAATTTCTGGGAGAAACATCAACAATTGGAGATACGCAGATGATACTACCCTAACGGCAGAAAGTGAGGAAGACCTAAAGAAAATCCTGCTTAGGTCAAAAGAAGAGAGTGCAAAAGCTGGTTTGAGACTCAACATCAAGAAAACCAAGATAATGGCAACAGGCCCTATCAGTCCCTGGAAAATAGATGGGGAAGAAGTAGAAGCAGTGACAGATTTTACTTTCTTAGGATCAAAGCTCACTGCAGATGGTGATTGCAGCCATGAAATAAAAAGGTGACTGATTCTTGGGAGACAAGCAATGAGAAACCTGGGGGACATAGTTAAAAGTAGAGACATCACCTTGCAAACAAAAATTTGCATAGTCAAGGCAATGGCATTCTTGGTTGTAATGTATGGTTGTGAGAGCTGGACCATAAGGAAAGATGAGCACAGAAGAATAGATGCCTTTGAAATGTGGTGTTGGAGGAGAGTTTTGAGAGTACCCTGGATAGCGAGGAGAACAAATAGGTCAATCTTAGAAGAAATCAATCCTGATTGCTCCTTAGAATGTCAAATAGTAAAGATGAAGCTAAAGTACTTTGGACATCAAATGAGAAGAGAGGATTCACTTGAGAAAGCCTTGATGCTGGGAAAGGTGCAGGGCAAAAGAAGAAGGAGGTGGCCAAAATTGAGATGGCTAGATGATATTGTAGATGCAATGGGCACAAAGCTGGGCAGGCTGAGGAGGATGGTGGAGGACAGAAGTGCCTGGCAAGCAGTGGTCCATAGGGTCCCAAAGGGTTGGAATCGACAGTGCGACTGAACAACAACAACAATTGTGGTTCTATTATAGTTATAATATAAATTGCTCCTCTGCATACCTTTATGCATTTTATGAAGATTTCAGTCTTCCCTTCTTCACTTTTTGTTGTTTTTCTTTTCTTTTTCTGAGCCTATTTTTTTAATTATCAAACAAAACAAAAAATAAAGACAAAAAATGTTGTGGCACCCTAAAGATTAGATGCTGTATTTGACTGTTAGCTTTCATGGATCAATTTCACTTACTCAGACATAAAACTGAGACTGCAGGACAATAGTTTATAAGTGGCCCCATGACCAGGTAAGGATAATGGCAGGTTAATACAGTAGTTGAAATTGCAAATCATGTGAGTCAGTCTGGCTTTTCACAGGTGGTAATGACCAAGATCCCTGATAGATATTCATATCCCTGTAAAGCTTTGTTGTGTAAAGTGGCAAATACTGTAGTTAGTATATGGATGCAACATATTCATTGTGGCATTACACAATTGGCAATGAATTTGCTTTTCAGAACTTGTATTTTGCATTTGCAGACTATGTTCTGTGAAAAATGACAATGGTTGGTAGATGAATTGACCTAGACATAATTATTTAAATTTAAATGTGATGCTTTGTTCTGTAAACAGGACAATGGGAATGGCTGAAAGGACCTCAGGCTATGCATAACTGGCAATGAGTCAGAATCACTGGCCATACCTCTGGATTTTGTTTGTAAAGATGGTTATGAAAGATTCTGGTTATGGAAAATCACAGCACATAACAGCATAATAATTATGGCATTTAAGATTTGGTAATGTTTTCAAAACAACTGGCTAATATTCAAACCATTAAAATGGGTCTCCAGTATGTGTATATATTTTATGTATGCTGTCTCTCTCTGGATCCTTGTCCTGTAACTTTTCTGTTCCAGAATGGCAACTTTCAAATCCACTGTAGAGTGTCCAGGTAAGAGCCCTGGTAGCGCAGTGATTAAACTGCTGCCCTGCAACCAAAAGATTGTGAGTTTGATCCTGACCAGGACTCAAGGTTGACTCAGCCTTCCATCCTTCCAAGGTCAGTAAAATAAGTATTCAGCATGTTGGGTGCAAAATGTTAAATAATGTGTGAATTGCCCAGAGAGCGCACTAAGCACTTTGGGGCAGAATATGTGTGATTGCTTTGCTTTGTTTTAGATTGAAATGATTTGAAACAGGTTTTTATATACTGTATTGCCATAACTAATATCTGATTTATGTCCATTAATTCTTTTGTGCAGAGATTGTCCTGTTTGTCCTAGGTAGAGAGGAAAGGAACATTGTTGGCAAAAGATGACATAGATCACATTGGCAGAGGAACAAGTAAAAGTGTCCTTGATGTTGAGTATGACATTGTTGGGTCCAGTAACTGTGTTGTCAGAGTATATGTGGGGGCAGAGCTGGCGTTTGGGTTTGAGGCAGGGTTTAGCCCCAATCTCTGTTTCAGTGTTGTGTCATCTGTTGTGTGTCAGTAGTTTCTTTAGATTGGGGGGTTGTCTGAAAGCAAATATGGGTCTGTCATCAAGAGCAAGGAGGAATGAAGTATTTTAATCATGGATTAGTTGCAGATCATTTATTATACTTGTAAGTGATCTCAGTTGTAGGTTGAAAGTGACAACTAGCTGTGCTCGGTCGTCTTCTCTTCTGGGTCTGTTTTGCAGTACATTGCTTCTGGATATTCATCTAGCCCAGTGAACCTGTTCTTTAACCATATTGGATAAGTATTATAATCTGAAAAACATGTTTTTTAGATCCTTGAGTTTGAAATCTCTATCATGTGGGTCTGAGCAGATGTGAATGTTTCTGAGTATCTGGCTATAAATGATGGGTTTTCTCATACATTCAGGATCGAAGCTGGAGGCATGCAAGTAAATGTATTGATCTGTGGATTTTCAATATACTGTAGTGCGGTACTGAGATGTCCATGTTGTAGGTTCACAGTGGTGTCTAGAAAATTTACCTGTTGTGAAGACTGGTGAAAAGTTATTGAAATCCAGATGAAATTTCCCTAAGGTTTCTTTCTCATGAGTCCAAATCAAAATATTGTCATCAATGTACCTCAAATAGAAGAATAGATACAACAGCTAAGAAAGTGCTATTTTAATTCACCCATTAATATGTTCACATATTGTGGAGCCATGGCAGTTCCACTGATCTAAAGAAATATTTTGTCAAAGGTGAAATAGTTTCCTTGTCAGGGAGGTTGTGCATAGATTGAAGTTTCCTTAGAAGGTCTGTGGTGTCTCTTACTTAGCTGGGTACATCGGTGGCATATTGTTTGAGGATGGAGCCCACATATCCAGATACCCTAACAAATCCTTCCCTTTTTGAAATCCAGCTTGAACATTAGCCATTTCTCATTCTGTGTAAGGTCAAAGCCTTTGTTACAGCACCTGTTACAGAAACTGTCCTATACTTACTGCACTCCTTGGCATTTTCTTTCTTGGGCTTTGGAATATATACTGAACATTTATGAGCCACTGTTTTATTTTCCAGATTTTGTTGGCATATTCTTGTTAAGATTTTAACATATGCAGTCTCTGTGGCTTGTACTAATTCTATAGGTATCCCATCCATCAGCCACATCACTCTTCCTAAGGTTTTAGAAGGCAAAGAGATTCCAGGAGTGCATGGGAACATGGGCCACAACTAATTTATGATACCTTATTTAAAATGATAGCAGCCCTGAGATACATGTCCTCTAATTTAAAACAAAGAGATTTCAGACTTTGCCATGCATGCAAAGAAAAAAAAATCACAAATGTTAATGACAGTGGTGATTCTGTGTGCAGAACCATTGGTTTGCTCCAAAAAAAATCGTGTTCCTAAGAGATCATCACATGACAGCTGAGAGGGGAGTACCCGTTGAGTTGACCTTCTTCTTTAACATTTCTTCCAAGATGGTACACTATTCTCTCCCCGCCCCCATCCCAAGGTTCATTGTACAGGCTGGTAGATATGAATACACATACCGGTACATGTCTTCACCCTTTAGAAAAGGAGTGTGACAAATGGCTTTGTATAGTATTTGGCAATGGTATGTGTTCCCCTTCACTCCAGAATATATGTTGCCTCTTTGCTTGCTGACTGTTTTTGCAGCCAGAGTGGAAGGAAATTCCAGCTGCAAATTTTTAAAAAAGCAAGAAATGATTTGCAGAGCTGGCTGGCCCACCTGGATGGATATTATATTGGGATTATTTGTTAAAGACAAGCAAACAAAGAAGAGAAGGACATAAGCCCAAATAGGTCATGTGAGACTCATGCTCTTTCTGTTCCTCCTCCTCTTCCCCTCCCCTATCTATAAGAAAATACATTTCTGGCAAAAGAAAAATGCCATCATCTGCACATCTTAAAATGCTCCAATTCAACCTCCCACCAGGTGCCTGTATTTCCAAATCCTAGCCCACCCTTTGCCTCCAATCCAAAAATAAATCAAGGTGTCTCTTAAAACTCATTTGTGTTCTTTTGCTACACAGCATCTTCAGTGCAGTCCCTTAGCCAAGCCCTTTGGGCTGAATTACAGGCAGACATTAGCAGCAAGCACTTTATCTTACCAACCTTACATATCTGTTTTGTTTCTTGGGATGGGAGAGAACATCAGCCGGATTGGAAGGGCTGATGGAAAGGGAGAGATGGAGAAATGGTTCAGTACAGAAATGAAAACGGCCTGAGTCACAATAATGAATTGGGGACATTATCCTCGCTCTGCCACACTGCTCAGAACTTTCCCAGACCTGCATGGGTGACACTGACCTTTAAAATGTCTGGCAAAGATGCACAGCGAGGCGTGCCACAAGCAAAAAAGCCAGGCAGTAAGGGACGGTTGAAAGAGACATCACACTCATTTGTTCTCCATTTCATTACATTAGCAAACAAAACCATATCCTTAGCACTGATATAGATCTAAACTAGAAACTTTCTTTTCTCAACTTTTTTCCAGTTGCCATTCATTCTGTAGGTGGCAAACCTTGGCACTCCAGCTGTTCTTGAACTACATTTACCAGAAGCCCTGATCAGCAGGTGTATTGATTTGGGCTTCTGGTAACTGAAATCCAAGAACAGCTGGAGTGCCAAGGCTGGCCACCACTGCATGGATTCTGTGATTTTGGGAATTAGGGTGATCACTAGAAGCTTTAGTTAAAGTAGGACTTTGGGATCTGGGGTTTTAGGGCCAAATCCAGACATCCCAGAGCCTGCATTTAGACCTCTAGTTTTTTGTAGATGCCTGTGACCCTTTCTCATGACACCATTATCTAATGGTTTCTCAGGTTTTATATAGGGTTTTTTTTCAATATAAAAAGCTAAAATGCCTCTGCTAAGATATATGATTTAAATTAATACACTTATATTTTTAGTCTCAACTTTTTGGTTTTTACTACACCCATTACAGGTATGTATTGTCCCAAACATCCTTCAAACTGAATTTGGCTCTTAGGCGGCACGTAGATCTTGAACTGCCCTTGGATTTATCTTTAGGAGAAAGGGAACAAGTATCACCTATTCCTCCCTTTCCCCAAAGCTTATCTTTTGCATCATAATCTGGGCAACTTCATGTTTTCACTATTATACTTATGCATTGTAGCAGGGGTTCCTAACCTTTTCAAGCTGGGGGCTGGGTCACACCTTCTCAGTCAGCTTTGAGGGCCAGATGCCCTGCCTGCATGATGGGTGTGTGTGGCCATCTTGTCCCAATAGCTTCAAAGGGGTGGCCATTTTGTTTCTCAAATGCCCTTGTATGGGGCACATGAAATGGCACCACAGGCCAGATCTGGCCCACGGGCCTTAGGTTGGGAACCCCTGCATTATAGCTATTCTCAGGGCTGCTTCCTAATTATCATCTCTAGGGTGGTCCAACACTAACTCAAATGATTCTGTTGGGAGAGAGCCTTATGCTTGAGATGCAACATCCACATGGTATGTGTCCACGTGGAAATTAGCATGGGCTTCCATCCACCAATATATTTTGCTATTGAGGGATTAATGAAATGTAACAAGAAGGAGGACAGAAATATGGTGATTTACATCTACTTCTAGATCTGCTTTAAACAAAGAAGATACTTAGAGTTCAAAACTTTCCTTACCTGACTTGGGAGGCTCCTCTTACACCTGGATCACTGTTATTTATGGGAAATCATCAGCTCCTCAGAGAGCTTGTTCTTACATCTTTAAAGAGAAGATGCTCTCAACCATAGAAACAATTTTACCCCAACTCTACTCAGTAACATTTTTGAGAAAAGTGAGGAATCCTTTCCACCCGTCTGCCCAAGCTGAAACTAAGCCCCATCTGAGGATTGGATATCTAGTATGAAGGATTAACTGCCGCTACCACCAATTCAATCCCATGCAGTCCAAGGTAAAGGTTGCCCTTGCTCGAAAGCCAGTCATATCCGATTCTAGGGTTCAGTGCTCATCTCTGTTTAGCTATCCACAAAGTTTCCTATCTACACCTTTCTTTCCTGATTGTGCTTCCTGAACTCCTGTAATTTAGAGCACCCCCAGCACATTTAATACAGCATGTTCGCCAAAATTTAGGTTTGAAACAAACTGAGTGATGTTCCTTGTAATGAAGGACAGTTTGTAGGCTTTGCTCCAAGGGACACTGAATTAAACAGCCTTCTAGTGCAGCTGGACAAGTGATTTCTATAATCACAGAGCTGCAACAATCTGCCTTTGCCACAGGCTTTTACTTGAGATTCTAATAACAGGCTGTGTTTTTGAGGAACTAGAACTCTCACTAGACAAGGGTTGGTCTTGTCGAATTATTGACTTTGTAGTGTATATCATTCCCCACTGTAGTAAGGTAATGGCAGCTCTTGCTAACACACTTGGAATATGTTAAAGAACTGTGGGGTGTAGTGATGGCAAGTTTCTGTTTTATCTTGTTAGACTTACCCGGCATCACGTTGGTATTCAACCCAGCTAATGCCATGCTGTTTAAAAAAAAAGTCTTACATTAACGACTTTTGTCACAAAAGTCATTAACATAATAGGACTTCCACATCAAAATTGAATATTAATGCTATACCAGGCTGAGGTAGTAAGAGGGATAATTGCTCTAATACATTTTCCAGTCGGATTTTCACATCGTGGTAGCAATTGCATTAGCAAACCCGATTATTAACACATCTGATACAATGGCAATGGCTAATAGGAGTTAAGTTGGTTCTTTCTCTTCCCTCCTCTCAAAGCCACAGCCCTTGTTTCAAAACAGAAATCACAAATGCTGCCCAAATCTGTGTCTGTCTCTATGTCAGCAGGAAATGCTGAAACAAGATAGCAGGCACAGCGATAGGCCATTAGTTTAGGACACTTACACAGAAGGGCAGAATATTATTCCTCCTTGGTTTCCTTCCTGCAGATGCCACTTGGTTATCCTGGGCAAATTGTTCTAAGTTTCTGTTTTCTGTCTGTGAAATTGGGAGCGAAACCTTCACTAGAGTAAAGGTCATTTTACTGTCACATGATAGTGAAAATCTGAGCACACAAAATAAAATCTGAGTGATTAAAACACAAAATAAAAATGCTCCATTCCAATGGATTTAGCAGCATGAGATGTAATTCTATCCATAGTTAGGCTGCTAAGATTGTGTTGACTTCAGTGGGTGTTAAAGTAGCCAAATTGTGTACAGCAGTGCAGCCATTTTCATGGCAATTATTTAATTTTATGAGTAAGTTGTCTGATACTTTAGCATCCTGATCTTACAGACACAGAATCCTGGAAGTAAGTCCCTTTGAATAGCCACACTGTGAAAATGCTTAGGGTTTCACCAGGTAAATATCTACCAGAATTCCAGCCTCAGTCCCATCCAGTCATTTCTGTTCAACGTATCCCTCAAGGCAGGTATTAATTCTTTCTTTTTCTTTCTCTTTTACAAATAGGAAATTGAAACAATAGGAGTGAGACTTGCCTAACTTTGCATAATTGCAGTATTTGAGTTTTTGCATATTCTCAATATTATGATAAGGTTGTATTGACTGAAAGTATATATGGAGAGAGACTAGGCCTATATATAGCAAGGTGTGTGAGTGGCTAGCTAGGGGCAGTGATGGAGCTATATAGGGCATTGTGGCCTTGTCTCCTGTAATCTTTCCTACAGACATTCCTTTGCTTTAGGAAATGAAATTCCTTGTCAGGAAACAGATTTCCAATGACATAAATGTGGATGAAAGGAAGCGATTCAACCCTGAATGATCAAAAGCTTGCATCCAAAAATGGGAGGGGAGGGTTCTATAAGGCTTATGTGTCAAAATATCATCACTACTCTGTAGTCTATTCATTCTTGTCAGTTTACAGCCCAAAGATATCTTGAAAATAGTCTAATTATTTTAACATTTTAATTTGTTTTGAATTTTACCTATATTTCATGTAGTCCATAATATTAACTTGTGTAATGCTCTGATGCGAATAAATAAAGAAACTACAGACTTCTTCTTCACTTCCTCTTTCAACCCAACAAGTGTTGAGGGAGATGCAAGGTTCTTGTTCTGGCAGTTCTAGTGGCCTCCACCAGTGTTGTTTGGTGTTCTTATGATACACTGGAACCTCGCTCAACAAACTGCTCAGTTAACACAAACTCGCAAAACAAAAGGAAATCCATAGAAAATAGTGGCTCGGTTAACAATATTTTTTCCCCTGAACGGATTAATTGGTTTTCAATGCATTCCTATGGGAAACCATGTTTCAGTGTTAAAAATTTGGTTTTCAATACACTCCTATGGGGAAATTGAATTCAATGCATTCCTATTGGAAATTCACTTTACAAATTTTTCGTAGTACAAAAGGTCCCGGAGAATGTATTAAATTTGTTAAGTGAGGTTCCACTGTATTTCTCTGATGTTATCTCTCCATCTTCCTCAGTGTCTACCGTAGTCATTGTCCTTCTCGTCTTTTCACATATGCCTTGTAAGGTATGGAATTCCAAGACATTATCTCCAAATGGGCAAACCACCTTATTTGTTGTATCTATTTTTGTTGTTCAGTCGCACAGTCAATTCTGACCCATGGGCCACTGTCCACCAGGCACCCCTATCCTCCACCATCCCCCTCAACTTGCTCAGCTCTGTGCCCATTGTGTCCACAATACCATCTATCCATCTCATTTTTTGCCGCCCCCTTCTTCTTTGCCCTCAACCCTTCCAAGCATCAAGGCTTTCTCAAGCGAGTCTTCTCTTCTCATTTGATGTCCAAAGTACCTTAGCTTCATCTTTACTATTTGCCCTTCTAAGGAGCAGTCAGGGTTGATTTCTTCCAAGATCGACCTATTTGTTCTCCTTGCTGTCCAGGGGACTCTCAAAACTCTCCTCCAACACCACATCTCAAAGGCATCTATTCTTCTGCGTTCAGCTTTCCTAATGGTCCAGCTCTCACAACCATACATTGCCACAGAGAATACCATTGCTTTGACTATACGAATTTTTGTTTGCAATTTGATGTCTCTGCTTTTCACTATGCTCCCCAGGTTTCTCATCGCTTGTCTCCCAAGAATCAGTTGCCTTTTTATTTCATGGCTGCAATCTCCATCTGCGGTGAGCTTTGATCCTAGGAAAGTAAAATCTGTCACTGCTTCTACTTCTTCCCCATCTATTTTCCGGGGACTGATAGGGCCTGTTGCCATGATCTTGGTTTTCTTTATATTGAGTCTCACACCAGCTTTTTCACTTTCTTCTTTCAACCTAATCAGGAGCTTCTTTAGGTCCTCCTCACTTTCTGCCATCAGGGTGGTATCATCTGCATATCTCAAATTATTGATGTTTCTCCCATCAATTTTGATCCCAAATTGTGACTCCTCCATCCCTGCATTGCACATTATGTGCTCTGTGTATAAGTTGAATAAGCAGGGTGACAAAATGCAGCCATGTCTATAGGAAGTGTATCTATCGGAAGTGCAAGATTGGTTCTGTTCTAATTCTTTCTGTTATAACCTCATTCCTGATTTTATCCCTTCTAGTCACTCAAGTATCCTTCCTCAGACATCTCACTTCCTGGTGACCAACTTTTGCTTATGTTTTGTTGTAAGTGTCCATTTTTGGCACTGGTAATATAATGTGGGAATGAATATGTGTTGTATGAGGTGTTTCTTTGTGTTGCTTGGTATTGCTTTGTGTTATAAGACTGTCCAAATATTTGATTTGCTTTACTGTGCCGTATGGTAATCTCTTCGTCCATTTTGCCATTTTCAGTCAATGTTGTTGCTAGGTATGTGAACTCTGCCATTTGTTTTATACAGTCATACCTCGCATAATGAATTTAATTCGTTCCGTGAGGTTGCTCGCTATGCGAAAAATTCGCTATGCGAGTATGACTCGCATAACGAATTTTTTGCTATGCGAGTCGGACTTTTCCCTATGGAAAAACTCACATGCATAACGAGCGTTTCTATGGGGAAAACTCGCATAGTGGAAAAAATTCGCTATGCGAGTTTTCCCCATAGAAATGCTCGTTATGCATGTGAGTTTTTCCATAGAGAAAAGTCCAACTCGCATAGCGAAAAATTCGTTATGCGAGTCAGACCGCTTAGCAAAAAACTTGCACGTTATGCGAGTTTTTCGCTACGCGAAACGCTCGTTGTGCGAGGTTTGACTGTACTTGTTCCCTCTATCTCGATATCTAGAGTATGCTGTTTCCTTCCAATTGCCATTACCTCAGTCTTTATTGATTCTCATATGCTTTATCTTACATCCTTGATTCATAGATGTAAGGTGTTGTTGTAGTTCCTTAGCTGTATTTGCTATCGAAGCCTGATCATCTGCAAAAAATAATTCATTGATATTGTTTCCATTCATGGGCTTAGTTTTTTTGCCTATGCTGTCTATTAAGGTAATGAATAATAGTGGTATTGTATGCATACCTGCCTCATTCCAGATGTTTCTGCAAAGGGTTCTGATATTCCTTGACTTGTTCTAACTACACTTCTGCAGTCACTATATAAGCTTTTACGTAATGTGATAAGATGTTCACTTACTCCACATTGAACCAATACTTGCCACAGCAGTTTCCTGTCAACTCTATCAAATTCCTTCTCTTGGTCGACAAATGCGACATAGAGATTCTTGTTGTATTCTATATCTTTCTCTATTAGTTGTTTAAGTGTAAAAATTGCATCTGAAGCCCATCTGTTCTTCTGCTAGTTGCAGTTCTATAACTGGTCTCAGTCTTGTTTCTGTTATTTTGGCATACATTCCCCCTGCATGGTTTAAGAGTAAGATGCCTTGATATTATGCACATTCTCTTTTGCTCCCTGTTTTTCCACAGTGGTATTATTATTGCTTGTTGCCAATCTGTGGGTGCAGTTAGTTGTGTCCATGCTGCATTGAAGAATCTGTTCAACCATATGATGCTGCTTTTCCCTGCTGCTTGGATTATTTCTCTTGGTAGTCTATCTATTTCTAGTGCTTTGTGTGTAGGTGATTGTTTAATGACTCTTGATACTTCTTCAGTTGATATTTCCAGTTCTAGCACTATTATTTTGTAGTCTTGTGTTATTTCATTGTGATACTCTCCTAGAAGTCTGAGTTCTTTAAAGTGTTCTCTCTGCCTTTCTATAATTTCTGGTGGATCTATTAGTGGTCTTCCATTCTTGTCATTAACAATTTCAGTGGGGTTATAATTCTCCTCTCTTTTCTGTGTTCTTTTAATTACCTTGAAAAATGTTCATGGGGCTATTCTCCTGTTATCTGCTAACAACTTTCCAAAGCATTTCCAAGATTATTATTATTATTATTATTATTATTATTATTATTATTATTATTATTATTATTATTATTATTATTATCATCATCATCATCATCATCATCATCATCATCATCATCATCGGCGGCGGCGGCGGCAGCGGCGGCGGCGGCGGCAGCGGCGGCGGCGGCGTCATCCTGTTGGCATCTCTACATTGCAATATATAGATTATACAGTCTTCTTCCCTCCTTGATTTTATCCAAACATTTATACAGGTATAATTCTTTTTTCAGCTTTACTGCTTCTTTGACTTTATCGAACCACCATATAGTGTGTTTGAACCCATAACAACTTTTTTCAGGCCCCCCTTTCTTCTGCACTGCTAAGCAGGGTAGTTTTGTAATTCTTCCATTTATCCTCTACTTTCTTCACCTCCGGGGGCAGTTGATTAAATGCTGTCTCCACCTTTTGTTACAACTGTTCTGCTATTTCTCTTTGTTTGACTATTCCTATCTTAATTATTTTTTGGGTTTTTGTTTGGCTCTCTTCTTTTAACATTGAAATATTTCTCGCTGTTAACTCCATGATTTTATGATCAGTGTCACACAGTCTGTTGGCAATTGCTTTTGCATCAAGTATTCTCAATCTTCTTTTAACTCTTGTTAATATGTGATCCATCTAGATGTTGTTAGACTGAAATTTCCATCATCTCTGACCACTGGTCATGCTTTCTATGGCAGGTGGCAGGTGGAGCCAATCAAATAATTAAGAGCATAAGAAAGCAAGTCACTCTAGTCCAAAGGTGCAGATTGTATGGGGTGCAAATTGCATAAAACCCCCTCTCTGTGATTTTCTTTATGTCCTCCAATTCCTAAACTTCCCCCCTCTCTTTTCACTTGCAAAAGGGATAATTTCAGCCTCCAGAACCTTCAAGGAGTGTAATTTACCATTTTAATGTACTTCCCCACCTTGGTTTTCTTTTCTTTCTTTCTTTCTTTCTTTCTATCTATCTATCTATCTATCTATCTATCTATCTATCTATCTATCTATCTATCTATCTATCTATCTATCTATCTATCTATCTATCTATCTATCTATCTATCTATCTGTCTGTCTGTCTGTCTGTCTGTCTGTCTATTAAAAAATGAAATCAGAAGTGGGCCCTGGCCAAAATTAGTTCTGAATGGCAAACTAAGTTATCTAAAGAGACAGTTTACCTTTTGTGGACCAAAAGTGTCTCCCACCACCACCACCACCACCACCACCACCACCACCACCATGGTTTGGGAAGGTTGAAGGGTATCAAGAAAATTTAATTGAGGAAAGCCAGAAATGTTCCAAGGAGCCCAGAAGTTACTCTTCCTGCTGTGGTCCAAGATTCTGCTTCTGACAGTGGCCAAATAGATGCACGATAATTAAAACAAACATCAACACTTAATTATGAAAATAAGACAGACTACGTTGGAAGATTTTAACTTGTTTTTGAGTTAAATGAGGTAAGATAACTCTTGCAAGAATCTAGCTATAAATTTGTGTTGATTTAGAGTTTACAGTCAGAAATAATCAATACTTAACTCTGCTATTAAAGTTTAAAACATGATAATGGAAAGCTTGTTAGTGTTTTTCCCCCTCTTAACATATTTTAAGAACATTGTGGAATATCATATGACCTTTGTCCTGTGGCCACAAAAAGCTGATGGGATACAGGAGAAGCCTTCACAAAGTTTCGGCATGCAGGCAGGCAACACATTGGAGGCATATGAAACGGCAGATGTTTTCTTCCTAGTCTTGTGTGGGATTTGAATAAAAGTTAAATATTACAACACACAATGTCAAATTATTACTTAAGCAAGTGTAGAAAACCTTTGTCTCTCCAAAAACTATGATATTTTAAAAACATATTTCTCATGTAATTAGAAAGAAGGAACTGCAGACTCTCAAAGGGAACTTAGCACCTGATAATAAGTATATTAGGATTCTCTCAGAGTAGTTAACATTAGACTTGCAAGGAAGCATGAGAAGCAGTAAAAGTTTGAAATTTTGAAGTTACAAAGCTCCACTGTAAAATCAGAACTGTCTTCATGCCAGGTGAAACATAGGTTGCTTGTTTTGTGTGTGGAAAACAGACAGTGAGTAACTATGCAATCTTTGTACTAATATGGCTGGCAATAATTTTATATCCTGAAATAGATAAAGAATGTCAATAGATGTCAGACTTGATAGTTTCTCCCAGTAGTATCTTGATTGATGAAGGGACCTGGAGATATCCAAAGTTTTTCACTTGTATGCCTTAATTTATTTATATATATTTAAAATGTCCTGATACAATGACTTTTGTTTTTTGCATATCTGTGGTCCTACAAATGTTATTGAGCTCACCCTGAAATGACTTGGCCATCTGTAGTTGTCACCTTCTTATAAAAGCTTTTGAACACAGCACAGAATTTTGTTCCACTTCAGTTAAAAAGCATAGTGACAAAGCTTTGTACAGTACAGTACTTGTTTCTTTAGATGGAGAAATTCCCGTCACTGTAACCACTGTCAATCCAGAAAAACTGGATGATATACCAAGATGTCTAATGGATTTATAGATCTTAGATTATTCTCCATGATTCATTCTAGATCAGGTATGTGTCATGAAAAGGTAATTTCTTAGTCTATTATGAGTCTTTCACTATGGATCAAGAACTTTGTGTCACCTTTTTTTTTTGCTAGTCAGAGTTAAACTGGAATGGAGGATGGATAGGAACCATGTTGTGAAGAAATTGAGAAAATGGAAGTCAGTATTTGCCAATCACCAAAGGGGAAAAATAATACCTACAATTTATCTCTTGTCAGAGAAGGCATCAAAGCAGTACCAAGGGAAATTAACACCTACAATTTATCTCCTGTTAGAGAAGACATCAAAAGCCAATCTGCTTTTGAAGGAGGATTATAGCTGTGTGAAGGGAAATATACTTTAAATGGTCAACTGAATTCAGATGTTAATTAGAAAGGTCAGGAAACAGGTAGATTTGATGAATTAAAAGGGGTCAGCTATCTTGTTAGATGGATCAAGGCTTTTCTCAAACTGCTGTTTTGTAATCCCTGAAAGAATGCACTCTGTGTGTGTTTCAAACTATACTGACTCAGTGTTAAACTGTGAGTATTGGATGGATCGGTTTAGTTTTGTTATTTTCTGTTGTGGTCTCTTGAGATACTTTAGACCAGTGTTTCACAACTTTTGGTTTTTTGGACTTCAATTCCTAGAAGCCTAAGTCAATTCCCTATTGGCCCTGATCAGCCAATGTACTGACTTAGGCTTCTGGGAATTGTAGTCCCCCTATGGAGTGTGAGCCCCACATTGGGAAACCACGGCTTTAGACTGTCTCGAGACTAGATTTTGTTCTTTGGAACCTTTTGCCTCTTTATTATTATTATTATTTTGCTTCCTTTAATAAAGTATAAGCATCTCTTCAAACAGCTGTGTTTTTGCTTAGAAGGTTAGTGGTACTAATGCCAAGTCTTGCCTTGACCAGCTATCAGGAATTTTAGTATAGTATTTATGTGGATGTGGTGACAACTCTATTTTGTAAGGTGGGCATATTGGTTCTAAGCGCCTAGCCTCGTAGATTTGCTGGACTCTCTGAAGCACTGCTAAATCTGGGTAGAATGGAATGTGGGAGCATCTTATGACCGGCTAGTTCTCACCCACCCCGTAATAAAGCAGGGTAGTGAGGCTGAATGGCTAAAAAATCAGTCCCCTGAACCTGGGTATCATTACAAAAGTTATGCTTGGAATGGAGAATGGATGTTTTTATGCCCAGCACTCTCTGGAGCTTCACCAGTCATTGGTATGGAGGCACACAGTTATATCATGGGCAACACTGTGTCAATATTAAAGGTGCAGAATATCTGGTACCTACAGATGCTGTTCAATTGCATCTCCTATCTGGCCAATTCAGGATAAAACAATGGTCTGCTAACATCTTGAGAGTCCCACATTCTCCACCCTGATCCAGGGTTTCTGGGATATTCAGCATCATTTTTTAGGGGGAAACTCCCATTTCACATGTCAGGTTGTTTCAACCAAAGGCCCAAAAATGTCCAGCAAAACCCCACTGATTAATTTTAAAAGTCCAACAAATTTGATTATTGTGCAGTTTTAATTGGTATGAGTTCCCTAGAAGAAGAAAGACGATGTAAGAATGGAATGAAATAAAGGAAAGAAATAAATCTATAGTCCTCTCTGTCCAATGTGAAAATACAGTGTAAAAGTACCTTTTGCAGCATTTCTCCTGCTTCATATTTGGGGGGTCAGTCAGTGGCTCAAGGGGTTAAGATGCTGGACTTGAAGTCAACATGTCAGCAGTTCAAGACCCAAGTACTGTATGCCAGAATGAGCTCCCAGCTCTATCCCAGCTCTTGCCAACCTAGCAGTTCGAAAATAAGAAACTGCAAGTAAATAAATAGGTACCATTTCGGTGGGAAGGTAAACAATGTTCCGTGCACTCCGGTGTCTAGGCATGCCTGCCACATCTCCATGGAAACGCCTGCAGACACAGACAACATTGGCTCTTTGGCTATAAACAGAGATGAGCACCAAACCCTAGAGTTGGATCTGACTGGTTTTCAAGCATGGACAACCTTTACCCACTTTAAAACAGCAGGGTTATGGTCATTTGCACATGTTAAAGTCTTTAAATATATGACCTTTAATAGCAATGAACTTTGTCCAGCTCAGAAGCTGACCTTAAAAAATTAATCTTCATGTCAGCCAAATTACCCAAGCCTTTTGCAAGCATCACAACGTAAACCAGTTTATAATCAAGCCTGTGTATATTCCCGATGTAAAAAGCCCAAGATGGCACCTGGCTCCTAATACTTATTATTGATTCAAACTCTGTTTTTATAGCTAATAAAAAACACAAGTTTCTAGCCATGTTTGAGGGATAGACTTAAAAGTATCCAAAACCAGTTATCAGTGGTATCAAAGATCAGGCTGAGAGTGATCTTTCCAAGGTTGTCCAATAAGCCTTCTAGTCAAGCAGAGATGTGGACTTGAGCCTCCATAGTTTGAGGACAACACTCTAATCATTAGCCTTTTCTGACTTCATAGATAACTACTAGAAACATAGAAAGCAAAAGAACTATGTTCTGTCACTTCTGAAACAAAATTCTATAAATAAGCTGTAGATTTCAAGATTTTCTAGCTTGTCTACCCCCACCACATGCCACCCACACATTTTCTTGGTTCTTCTAACATGCCTGTATCAATCTGTCTTCTCACATGCTTTACAGTAAAGCAAAACCAAGAATAAATACCCTAACTGGAGTGTTTGCTGATATATATGCTTGGTTCTGAATCATAATGGCATGCTACTGCCTTTTAGATGGCAAATCCAGGCTTTTTTCCTTGCCATAGCAGGTACCCAGAGCAACTTTGGGCATATCTAGATTGATTCAAGGCCTATCTTGATTAAACAAAAAACAAATGTAAAGGTTTAACAGCTGTTTACTAGGCCAATCGTGTGCATATTTATTCAGAAGTAAAACCTACTCTTAGGTAAGAATTTGTTGGATTGCTACCTAAAGTAACCTGTTGGAAGTATAAATTTTAACTAGCTTAGTTGAGGTAGAAGTGTCTGCACTGTGGCTTTGCAAGATCTCTGCAGCAGGATGTGTGGCCCATACCATGTCTAAAATTAGGTTTTGAGAAACATTGTTCAGGAGGGTTTGATGCAACTGTCTAGAAGTGCTGAAGAGTTCATGAGTTTTAGGCACAGGGTCAGGCCAGTTTGCTTTGCAAAGGGTGACACCTAGTCCCATTCCTCTTGCAATAGCTATTTGGACCAGCAGTCAAATTTTACTTCAAGGGTTAGCATCTTTTAATGCACCCGGGGGCAGGGGAGGACACAGAAAGACCCTTCTTGAAGATTCTGGTACAGTAAAACCCCGGGTTACGATGGAAGTCCATTCCAACAGCCTCTGTTGCAACCTGAAAAAAATTGTAAACTGAAACATCCATAGGGATGCAATGAAAAATTTAAAAATGGCCCTGAATTGATCGAATTGTTGTAGGCTCCCTCCTCTGGGCCCACAACAACGGCCTGAGGAGAAGACTCCATGGCCTAGCAGTGGCTGAGGACCTTGCCCACTCCTCTGGGCCCACAACAATGGCCTGAGGGGGAAGACTCCATGGCCTAACAGTGGCTGAGGACCTTGCCCACTCCTCTGGGCCCACAACAACGGCTTGAGGGGAGTTAGTCTGTGTTCTGGTTTGGTTGTATTTTGTGAGGTTATATTTTATAATTTTTATTGTACTGTTGCTGTTTTGACTGTAAGCCGCCCTGAGTCGCCTCAGCGAGTGGGCGGCAATATAAATATGAATAAATAAATAAATAAATGTAAACCGGGAAAAAAAAACATTAAAAATTTGTAAACCAGGATGGCATTTCTATAGGATTTGCCATTGTAAACCACAGCAAACTTAAACCGAGGTAGTTGTAACCCAGGGTTTTATTGTACTTTTGAATCACAATTGGGCATACCCTGAGCAATGACCACCTGGTGCTAGCTAATCCTTCTCACACTAGGCTTTATTTGGCAGCAATTTCACATCTGGCTTACACATGGAAGAAGAAGAAGAATGCACCCAGGAGAGCAACAAGCTTGATTAGGGAGTGCAAGATAGGGGGACATGTGGTCACATACAACAATGTCTTCCAAAGGATTGGAAAGGCTGAAAGACTCAGACAGAATGGCTGAAAAGCTACTTGTCCCACTTTATTAGCCATAGAGTAAAGAAGAATGCTGAGTTCAATTAAATGCTACACTCTTTGATATGTGGGTAAGCTATCCAAGCTGCAGTTCGTACAGTGTACCCTGGGACACCTCCCTTTACCTCAACAGGCTGTACTCTGCTGTTTTCAGAAGGCAGTCTGCCTTGCCTCAGTGACTGAACTGATCTGAATATTTCTGCTTCTCCACTCTAAGATACTTTTGGAAATGATCTGACGTAGCAGCAGAGAAGGGGTATGATGGATAAATACTCCAGGGAGGTATTTTGCTGGTGTGCAGTGCAAGTCTCCAAAGAACAGAAACCAAGATATGGCGGAGGGGGAGAGAGAAACCTCACTAATAGATACGGCTTATGTATGTCTGGCCTGTGTAATTCAAGGACTTATCAAGCCAAGCTTGCTCCATCAGTTAAACATTAAGGCTTGCCAGGTGCTTGACAACCCCCTGTTCGCACAGACTTTGGCAGGTAACAGATGCAAAGGCTGGGCTGTTGCCATGTATGTCATATTTGGCTTGGTGGACCACATGTTGCATAGATGGGGCTGTCCATGACAGCTTCCAACAGGGCCAGCTTTTATCATTAGGAGGAGGGAAGTGGCTGCTTTGGGTGGCAAAAGTCAGGTACTCATGAAAAAGGATGCAAACAGGGCTTGCTTTGCTGCTAGTTTACAGGCAAGGATTATGAGATTTTTCTGCCTCAGGCACCAAAATAATTTGACTGTCTTTTACTCTGAACCTTGTCATGGGGAAGGACATAAATTGCTGTGCTCTGCCTCAGGTGGCAAAATCTTTTGGTTTAGCCCCGGCTTCTAGTTTTGTAGCAGAGAAGTCAAAAGCTCACTCATGGAGTCAGGCCTAGTGCTTCAGAGCTGCATGAGGAATGGTCCCTGTGGTGTAGTAGGAAGGGATATAGCTAGGCCAGATCTGAGTTGTGGGAAAAAATCAGACAATGAGAGGAGGCAAGCTCTCTCTCTCATGAGGATTCCAAATAAAAGGCTGTCCTTATGAGTCTCATAGAAGGTAGGCTAGATCTGGGGTTCGCAACCTTGTCAAGCTGAGGGCTGGGTCACACTCCCTTAGACAGCTTTGGGGGCCAGATGGCCATTTTGCTTGCCACACATGGCACGTCCGGGTGTGGTGGAGGCGGGGGGGGGGGCGCATCCAGCCTCTGGGCTGTAGGTTGGGAATCCCTGGGCTAGATGTAGAAGTGAGGTAGTGCTTGGAAAGAAAGAGGTAGACATGGAATAAGCAGTAAGGCAACCCATCTGCTGAGGAGCCAAAAACACAGGCAGGATAACAAAGGACAAGGGGACAGGATCCAATGAGTCTGGAGTCAGGACTATCTACCGAAGTGTTTTTGGACTAGAGTGGGCAACCTGTGGTCCAAGAGCTGCATCAGGCTCTTAATCTAATTTTGTGTGACACGAAAAAGGAAAGAGTGGCATAAAGAGACTGAAAAGGGAGTAAGTAAAATTGTCCAGATCATTAAAACTAAAATTTGATTCTGGTGGCTTATAGACAGAGGTAACGGAGAATGGTGAGAATGTCAGTGTTGCTTGTTTCTGTCAATGCAGCTGATATTATGCTGAGGGCAGGTCTAACAAAAATTACACTCCCATACTGGTCTCTCAATCACTAGTTCCATTCTAGCCACTTTAGGTCTGTAGTTTGCTGCCCCCACCCCCACCCCATGTGTTTCCTGGAGCATAAGTATGTCACATTTGTATTTCCTGCACATGTCTACACAGGGAACACTCTCATTACTCCATCACTTTTATGGCTGGTCTTGACAAAGACCTTTCTGGTAGATTCATTCTTCAGTTCCTTTAGTCTGATCTGGTGTTAGAAAGATTAGCCGACAAGGTGCCACCCAGGGTATGCCTGACTATACAGTATTCACAATCTTTGTGGAGGCTCTTTCTGTCTACCCCAGAAAAGCAAGTGCAACACACACAGAGAAGAGGATGGCTGAAAGACTACCTTCTTTCCCCTCTGGTTCTTCCTACCATTATCTTCATCCATAGCATTCATCAGCTTATGGAGGCTCATAGATTAAAAGAAAGCAAATAGCAGCGATACAACCTCAATGGGAGAAAAATCCCCAGAGTCTGATTTTCAGGCGAACAATCCACTCTTCTCTCTGTTGTCACAACATTAGGTTATACTCTGTAATCACAAGGCATGGAGCCGAGGCAGGGGACTAACCTGATGCTCACAGGGCCCTCTGTACATGCATCCTCTGCTTGGTGACGATCCTTATATATTGCCTTTACCAGCATCCACTGCCTTTGTGACAGCTGTCTTGAAAATGTAGTCAGTTCTAAAGCAGTTTTAATGAGATTTTGCTACAGCAGTGCAAAGTCAGCAGACATCAGCTTTATGGGTTGGCTTTTGTGGAACTGAGTTGTGTCTTTCTGTAGCCCACAAGCCCAGGCACTTCATTTTAAATGTGGCAAATTTTAAAACCAGTCAAATAATAACTTTTGCCATCCTTGGTGGGTTTTTAATGAGGCTGGTAATACACCCTGCCATAGGGTTGGCTATTGCCAGGTATACTGTGCATTCGAAAGGGGTGGGGTGGGGAATGACTGGAGAATTATGTCAATGACTGGTAATGTTTCTACATTTGGAACCCAAAGTGTCAGTTTCCAAAGCTAGACTCAATGCATTTGAGACATTTCCATCCATTTGTGTTATGTATATTCATAAAAAGCAATATGTGCTTCTTTGGAGAGAAAAACAGGAGGAAAGATGTTAGGTAGTGCAGATAGTGAAGGCGAGAAAATACGTTCAGCTTCGATGGAATTGAAAGGAATCAATCACTCTCAGTGCTGAGAGCAAAATCCAGCAAAAGAGGGCTAGATAAAATCAACACTCCTGGTGTGCTCCAGGCCAGGTGCTTACCCAAACTAGAATCCAAAATCCTTTGAAGGGTTCACTCACCTTATTCTCCAGGCTGGGTTTTTCTTTTCACATTCTCCACTAGCTTACTGCATAATGAGCCTCCTCTTCCTTTTCAAGAGGGATGGAAATGGTGGCAAGGTTTCCAATGAAGGTGAAGTAAAGGTAAAGGTGGACCTTGCTCGAAAGCCAGTCATATCCAACTCTATGGTTCAGTGCTCATCTCTGTTTACAGCCAACGAACCAGCACTGTCTGCATCTGCAGACGTTTCCGTGGTCATGTGGCAGGCATGACTAGACACCGGAGTGCACGGAATGCTGTCCCACCGAAGTGGTCCCTATTCATCTACTTGTAATTTCTTGCTTTCAAACTACTAGGTTGGCAGGAGTTGGGACAGAGACGGGAGCTCACTCTGTCATGCAGTACTCAGGTCTCGAACTGCTGACCTGCCAACCTTCCAGTTGTCACGTTCAGCATCTTAACCACTAAGCCACCACAGTCCCCACCACAGGGCAGGGAGGAACTATCAAATTCAGAAAGCACTGTCTCTTTTGTAGGGCCAAGTGGGACTTAGCTGGAAACCAGAAGGCTGCTTGTCACCTTGTCTGGTCTCCAAGGGTAGTGAGACCAGGAGAGGAATCTGGGGGGGGGGACCCCATGTCATGCTTGTCCAAGGTTTCTTGTGTGCTGCAATTCAGTCCAAGGATGTGTGTTGTTCGTGGGGTACCTGGAGATGGGAAGGAACTTTTTCTAGTGTCCTAAGGAATTGGGTGTTGGTGTTGCTTCTTCATTGGGGGGGGGGGGGCAGCTAGAACGACCCCCTCCAGAGGGGTTGTGAAGGCTCTTGCTATGGTTGGTTCCCGGGGCCCTTGCCAGGGGTCTATGATGACACACACACACACACACACACACACACACACACACACACACACACACACACATGCACGTAAACAAACAAAAGAGACGGGGAGCCTCCTGGCGAGCTCTGGGCTGCCCCTTTCAGACAGCGCAGCGTCCACTGGAAGGCAGGATCCCAATCCATCCGATCGTTGTTATGTCTGAGGCAGGGTTTACAGCCGTGGACTTGTAAACTCATCCCAGACAGGGACAGTGTTATGGGAAGTCCTGGGTGCGGGAGAGGCGGGGGAGGGAGGGAGAGAGAGGGAGGGGGAGAGAGAGAGCCAGCCAGCCTCTTGAAAGTCGGTGGCCTGGTTTTGGACCCGGCACAGTTCCCTGCCTTGCATTTCTCAACACACACACACACAGACACACACATCCCGCGCCTCTCTCTCTCTCTCTCCCTCGGCGGGCGTCTTGTGTGGTTTGCATGGCGGAGCAGGGAGGGATCTCGTGGAGAGGCGGCTGGGGCTGGGACGGTCCGGGGGGATCCTCGGCGTTGGCAGTGCGAGAGGATCTAGTAGTGGGGAGGGGGAAGCGAGGGCCCCTCTTCCACGCGGCGTCCTCCCCCTCTCTGCGCCGGGGCTGGGGTTCCCTTTCCTCCTCCCCCCCCCCCCAATGCGGCCACTCTGCAGCTGCCCCAGGGACGTTACTTGGCGTTTAGTCCAACCGATCGTGCTCGATCCTTCCTCTCCCCCCCCCCGGTGTCGTTCCCTCCACCCTTCCCACCCCGCCCTGCCCCACCCCCACCCCGTCGGGCGTCTCGTCTCCGCGCGGAGGGGGGGGGGAAATAGAAGGACGTGGGCCGCTTCTGGCCGGCCGTCCGGCGCGCGGCGTGTGGCCCGGGTGACATGCAGGATCCAAGCGTCCCGTGGGGGCCCCGCCGGAGCCTTCCTCTCCCCCCAGCAGCCCGACCCCTCGCTTTGCCCCTGCCCAAGGCAGGAGGTCTGTCGGGCGTCTCGCGGGCCGGGCAGGGAAGGCAACTCGGCACTCCAAAGCCGAAGCCCCTCCAGGTAGGTTCCCCCCCACCCAGATAGAGATGGGGGGGGGCAACTCACAGAAGGTCCAAGCAAGAGGTGTGTGTGTGTGTGTGTTTGTGTGGCGGTGGCGCTGAGTGGCACAATCCAGAACAACTCCAAACCCACCCCGTCTCAGTTGTGCAGGGATCGCGAGGTGGTAATGAATGCTTGGGCTGAAATTGGCTACGTTTTTGCGCCTCTCCCCTCGGCGACCAACGACAAGGAAACCCTTCCTCCCCATCTCCACTCCAACCTCGCCATTCTCTCTCCGCAAACCAATGTGTGTTGGGGGGGGGGGTGTCTGTGGAGAGGAAGGCGGGCGGCGGCAGCAGCCATGGCGCGGAAGAAGTGGGGGGAAGAGATTAGATTTCGCTCCTCTCTCATCAATTTTCTGTTTAATGTCACTGCTCTCCATTGTGGGGGGGGGGGGGAGAGGCACGTCATCCGGCCATAAATTTGAGATTATAGAGCCTCCAGCTCCGTCTCCGTGCCCTAATTGAATGGATTTACTCCACACGGGCAGGTAGAGGAGCCGGAGCAAAATACTCCCGACTCGAGACTAAATTCATAATAGCCGCAGGAAGGACGCCGTATAAAAGCAAATCCTCGAACGCCTCGCCGGCGAGTGGGGGGCGAAATCGCCGGAGGTTTGGGCGTACACAGGCCAAATCCAGCTCCAGTTTCCGCTTTCTGGGAAAGAAAGGGAGGAAGGAAAACTCCACAGCGAAAATAAGGGACAGAAAGTCTATGTATATCACCTGTATTCTAATAGAAGCCTTTTTTTTTCCCAAACGACGCCTTGGATTTGACTGTCTGGCTGTGCCATTTTTTTTCTTCTTTTTTTTTTGGCATTGTTTTGCTTTGTGGTTTGTTAAACAGAACTTTGACCCAGGAAAGCAGCGATCTGTAAGTAATTGTTTTGTCTCGATTTGCTCTCTATTGTTTACATTTGTGAAGTCTTCCTTTTTTTTTTTAATTTAACGCACTCCTTTTTCATTCATGGCCGCGTAAATGGAGATTTAATTCCGAAAGGAGAAGAAGGTAGCCTTCTCCCCTCACTTCACAATCGCACAACAGAGCATTCCAACTTGGCCCAGCCCCAGCGTCACTTTCCTACCGAGCCCCCATCTTGTAACTCAAGAAGCTTCTTGTAAAATCTCGTTGGAAACCTCCCCCCCCCCCAAGCCACTCAATCAAAACCCTTTTCAAGAGAAAGCAAAGTTGCTGTTTTTTAAACATACTCGCTGCTCTGCTCTCCTTCCCAAATGCAACTTGTTCTAGATTTTCTTTTCTGCTGCTTGGAAACTTTATTCACGGAGTACCAATACATTTAACGCCCCCCAAAGTTACAGAAAATATGGTTTGAAAGAATGGAAGGATCTATAATCACACAACTCCCCTTTTAAACTTTTTTTTTAAAAGATGAGATGGCGAGGACTAAAGATCCTTCTTTTGGTGGGTATCCCGCTGACCCATCCCCTCTTAAATATACCTGAACTCGGGCTCTGTTGGAGAGAGTCCCTCACGCAATCCCCCAGGATCCTTGTAACTGGAATGATTCACGGTACAATAATGGTTGAGTGTCTCCCCACCTGATTTTTGTTACATGTTTTAACCCAAAGAATATATATATATATATCCCGGCATACAAATACTGATTTAGAGGAGAGGCTATAGAAAAGATTTAATACCTATTGTAATGGCCGTTTCGCTTCCGTCCTTCTAACCGCGCAATCCTAGACGTAGTAACTGCCAGGAACTTCGTGGAGTTTATTCCTAGGCGAAGTGTGCTTAGGATTGCAGGCTGAAAGTCTGGAGCAAAACTTCAGGGCCCCCAACGTTACACCGGAAGAAATAAAGCAAGTTTTATGGCCACCCGAAGTAGATTTTGCAGCTGTTCGCGTGATATATTGTATTTAAAGGGGGCCTTTGAATGGAAACACAAATCGCTGCCGCCGCCTCTTTTCTTCGGTCACAACTCTGGCCATAAGGGGCCCGCCGGAAGATTTCTCGAAGCCGCGCCGTCCTTTTCCGGCCTGCTTCTCGCCTTCCCCAGATCTGCCTGGTTTAGGCCTCGCTTTGTTTCCCGGGGAAAGGCGGTGAGCACACAGCCAGACCGGAGCCAGGTCTACTCGGAAGTAAATCCACGGAGACGCGGCAACAATTCACTACACACTCGCCCAGAGAAGCCTATTTTAATGCCATCAGGCTTACTCCCGAGTAAACGTGCCCGCGGTTGTGTGGCCAGTACAAAAACCAGCCAGGCCATATGACAGAGATCCTTGCAGAGGTGTGGGAGAGAAAAAAAAAGGGGGGGTTTCCACGTAAACAAGCCTTTTCTGTTTCCAAGAGCGCAGCCTCCAGATACGTGTGCGTGTGTATCCGCTGCAAAGCATGCCTCGATCTTTGGCTTTTCTCTCCCCCCCCCCAACTCTTCTTTCAAATCAAATTATCTCCGGACTCCGCCGCTCCGAGTGTCTATCGATAGCTTTGCAAATTCGGTATAGAAAGTATATTTGTGCCTAGTCAAGAGACAGATTTATTTAACGATTTTTAATTAAAGGGATCGACTTTTCTGTTAACAAAAGAGGGAGGGAAAGGACGGCGCCGGCAAAGAAGGCTCGGCCTTGCCGGGGCTCTGCGAGGAGGCCAGGCCAGGCGCCCCCCCTTTTTTTTTCCCTCGGAAAGGCTCACCAAATCTCAAGCCTCTTTCCCTGGCACGGAGCGTCCATGGCGGGGCTCTCTGTGGAAACACTGGGGGGGGGGGGGGAGAGAAGTGTTATTCGTGTTGCCTTGGGTGCAAAGATGTGCTCCTTTCTCTTGGGTCGTCTCTCTTCCCCGAGTGATCGTGGGGGGGGGGCCTCGCAGGGTTTTTCCTCCGCCACGCGAAGCGACGGGCGTCTCCCCGAAGCTGTTCGTGGATCCCCCCCCCTTTCTGCTCCGTTTTCCCGGCCAAACTCCGCCTGGCTTCGTCCGCCGTCTTTCGCCTCCCGTCGATTTCCTCCTTAAGCAGGGGGGGGGCTCTCTCGAAGGGTCCCCCTGCCTGCGCGCGTGTGGCTTGCTAACAAAGCGCTCGCCCCGACGGAGCGGGTGGCCGGAGAGACATCGGGGCGGGTGGGGTGGGGTGGGGGGGCATCTTGATCGGGGACCCTCGCCTCGCCTGCCCTGCCTGCCTCCCCTCCTGGGTCTCGGAGGCCGCAGAAGGCAGCGGCTTCCCCTCCCTAAACAAGCCGGGGATTATCCGGCTCCAGGAGGGCGTGTGGGTCAGCGCGGGAAGATGGCTGGCCGGGGGCCCCCCCGCTTCCTCTCCGGCTGCGATGGCCGAGCGCTGGGCTCGGATCCTGCGGGACTCGGAAGGCCGAGAGACGCGGCGCGGCTTCCTTGTGCGCCCCCGCGAAGGGAGAGCGAGGGTGGCCGCCCTGAGCAGCGCTGGGCTCTGTTAAGTGGAGGCGGAAGGGGCTGGATGGCAGGGAAGGAAGGAAGGCGAGATCGCTCTTGTTAAGGGGGGGGGGACCTTTGTGGGGAGCCGGCGTCGAAGCCATTGGGATCGCCTCTTTGCGAAGACTGGGCGATTGTTTTGTCTGCAGGGGCAAGAGAGAGACGCAGAGAGAAAGCGCACAAAAGGTAGCCCGGCATTGAGGGACACGAAGGCAGGGTGGCGGTGGTGGGCTTCCCTGCCGTTCCCTACAGGAAACTGGGAAGAGGAGGAGGAGGTGGTGAATTCAAAAATATAAAGTAAAAAAAAAGGATCCCTTTTCTCTCCTTTAGTGAGATCTATCTACCAGTAATACCTCATATAACATTAGTATCGAATAACACTAAAATCGCATAACATTAAGGAATCTGGGGGGAAGAATTGCATCAGATAACATTAAGATCCTATGGGATGCTTCAGATAACAACCACTAAAGCCTGTGTGGTTACAATGTATCTCTATGGATCCCATAGAGGATCAGATAACACTAAAAATCATATAACACCAAGACTTGTGGAACCAGGTTTTAGTGTTATATGAGGTTTTACGTAGTGAGATCTATGAGTAATACCTCATATAACATTAGTATCGAATAACACTAAAATCGCATAACATTAAGGAATCTGGGGGGAAGAATTGCATCAGATAACATTAAGATCCTATGGGATGCTTCAGATAACAACCGCTAAAGCCTGTGTGGTTACAATGTATCTCTATGGATCCCATAGAGGATCAGATAACACTAAAAATCATATAACACCAAGACTTGTGGAACCAGGTTTTAGTGTTATATGAGGTTTTTGTATACGTACAGTATATCTCTCTCCTTTGCTTCGGATGGCCAGGATTGCCGCTTCTCTCTGCGTCTCTTTCAACATCCAAACGGATGTGTGAAATAATGCTCTGCGCCCTGGACTGAGTTTGAGAACTTCCCCAAATAATCATCCATCTCTGCCCCCAATGCGGAGTGGAATCTCATTCTTCTGGGCCTGAATGGCAGATGATGTTTCATTCATTGATTACCTGGGGTGTAAAGGGAGGAAGGGGATCCGGGATTATTGGCTAAACTCGACCTTTTCTCGGAGGGTGTGTGTGTGAGAGAGAGGGAAGGGGAGATCTGCTTGCCGATGCGAAATCACTCTTCCAATGGTGAAATAAAAGAAACCTGCAAAAATTGAAAATAACATTCCCTTGACTGGGATTCTGAGATTGGCACAATTTAGCATGATAACAATGGCCGGGCTGCGGAGGAGGCATGGCGCTGAAAAGGGACATGTGTGCAGCCAGGAAGGAAGACCTTTTTTAAAAAACCCGTTTTTTTAAATTGAATCCATTGACTTCTGAAAGAAATCGTCCTGCTAATGCAGGGGACTCGCGTGTGCTTTCGCCACCGCGCGTCTCCCTCTCTCACACGTTCCCGCACCGGCAAGGTTGGGAAGGCGAAGGGAGCCTTTTCGCCTAGCGATCCGGTGCAAACTCTGGCCGCTGTTTTGCATTAGAGAGCCGTGAAGTTCAGAGTGTTAAAAGTGGCTTGGGGGTGGGAAAAGGTGGCGGTGGGGCGTCGGGGAAGCGAGACCAGGGACGGGGTGTCAGCCGTCTCCGCTCCAGTTCCAGCGTCTTGGCCGGCTTCCTGCGGCTTCTTTTGGACGCTGCCTTTCCAAATCCGCCCTTGAAGAGCTGCCCATCCCCAAAGGCACCGCCGGAGGGGGGGGGTCCGCTTTGGAGGCCTCTGTGGAGGGAGAAGCCCACGCCAGGCCTCGAATCCCCTCGACTAGGGGTTGTTGGGGGGCCCTGCTAGGTCGCTGGGATGTTTGGGGGGGGTGCCAGCCCTTCCTGGGTGTTGAGACCCGGTGGGGGGCCCTGGGAGCCCTTCCGCCGGCCATCGGGTCTGGGGGAAGGAGGCTCAGGCAGGGTCCCCGGCGTCTCCAAGGGCCCAAGACCCTCTTGGAGAGGGAGGGAGGGCGGTCAGGGATCCGCTTTGGTCGGGTTTTCACGTGGCTACAGTTCTCGCTTGATACCCCAACGGAAGCGGTTCTCTGTCTGTCTGTCTGTCTGTCTGTCTATCTGTCTGTCCTTCCCTCCCTCCCCCCCCCTCTCTCTCCCTCTCTCTCTCTCTCTCACACACACACACAGAGTGCCGCGCTCCCCCCTCCCCACCTTAGGGCCTTCACTCCACACAACAATAAAAGTAGTTAAGCATCATCAGCCACATTCTCCCCTCCCCCAGTTTAACCCCGAAGGGAACCAGGCGAAGAGAGGGAAAGCTGTTTCATCTCTCCCCCCCCCCAATCGGCCTTGCATCCTTCCATAGGAGGAACCAAGCATCTCCCTCTTTTTCTTTGTGTTTGGAGGTGCGCGTCCCTTGTGTGTGCATGTGTGCATGTGCGCTTGCTTGCGAGACTCCTTTCCCCCCCCTTGCTCACCCGGCGAGCCTCCATTCAAGTCAAGGGGCCCTAATGATCACTTTAAAAGTTCCGTTGTGTCCATCCGCTCCGATGGGGCTGGGGGGGCTGGGCTGCTGCAGTGACTATTATCTAAGTTTCTACCCAGCTGCACACACACATCCTGGCACTAATTATGTGTTTATCGAAACAGGCACCCTTTTGACGTGTCACAACATGTTTGCGGGGGAGACGGCCTCTCTGTTCCCCCACCCTCCCATCCCCACAGAAGTCCTCGCGCCACCCCCAGACCCCTTTCCCCAAATCTTGCTTGGATTATGCTGTCTTGGCTGTGAAGGGGGACGGTCGATGACAAGCGTGATCTGGGTATAATATGATTTCTGTATTTGCAGGGGGGGGGACGTGGGGGAGAACCTCGCATAGGGACTGGGCTGTACAGTACTTGTGATCTCCTCCTGTCAAGGTGGAGGGACTTCCAGCTGGCCCAGAAGGCCAATTGCAGAGTCTAGGAGGCCTATTCCTTTCAATACTGTACTTGAAATCCTGCTCGCTAACACCCTCCCCTCCTTCCCTTTGCTTCTGTTTCTCCCAGCATTTGCCCAACATCCATTCTGCTTGGAATCCATAGAAGTGTTATGTTGTCTTCCTCGTTTAAGAATTAATTTGTCTCTTTTACCTATGTGTCCTACCTAGAAGGGAAAGAGAAATTTGGTTGTGCCTGGTCTCCCTTATTAAACTTGCTATAACTTAATCCAGATGGGCTGGTTCTTCGATAACCTCACACAAGAAGCACATTGATTTATACTTTCGGTGTGCAAATACACTAGCTACAAATTGCAATTCTGCATTTAACTAAAGAGTTGTGGGTCAGAAAGGAAGCACCCAGCAACTTCCATTTTGAAGGATCTCATGAGAAACACAGCAACACACAAATTACACACCAAGTTCGCAAATTCTTCCTGTCCCCAACAATCTTTTATTTTATCTTTAATCGATATTTGGGCCGGTTAAGTTTGCATATTCCATCTAGACTGGAGGGGGAGGAACCCGTTGGAAATGCTCTGTGATAATAGGTTGTTTTTGTGTGTAAATCTCGTGTGTGTCCGTGCAATATGCATATATTAACATTCTCGGCAGTTTATAAATGCTCATTACCTTTGAGCAAAGATCGACCCCCTTATTTGTTAGGAATCACTCTCTGAGCGAGAGAGTACACTCCAACAATCAGTGTTGAAAGTACTAGAGACGTCTCTTTTGAGACTGAAAATGTGTTGGAAGCTTCTTGCAATTTCTCTGTGTCTGCCACTATAAAATGTATTTATGTAGATTTATTTGATTGACAGATTTGTCAGTTTGCTCATTGTAGGTGCATAAAAAACGGGCTGGGCTGCCCAGCAAAGAAACCATTTTGCTTTTGCTTGGGTAACTCTGCACAGAGAAGTAGAAATCTGTCTGTACTTCTCCCCCACCTCCTATTTCCCCCCCTTCCTACTGTGGGTGGGTGGTAAGAAAGAAATGTGAGGAGTCAGTTACTTTGGCCTTGTTTGATCAGGAGAGGTGAAGTTATCTGTGGATTCCATCCTCTCTCCCCTTCCCATAGACAAGTCATTTTCCTACCGTTGTCTTGGCGGTTCAGATCATAGCAACTTCTGCTCAGCCACTTAGAACATTTTCCTGCTGTGCACACCTTTCCTCTTCCCATGAATGGCTTGCTCTCATGCTTTCCCTCTTCTGGCTGGCAATAAGACTGGTAGGATACCTTATAGGTAATGACCCTGCCTACATTTTTCAAGCCTTAAATTTCTCTTACCATCTTCAGAATTTGTGCTCACAGGGGGATTCTTCTTCCATGTTTAGGCCAGACATGACACTGCCAAAATAAAGGCACCTTTTGGCAAATTCTTTCTGTAGTTCCTTTCTCCTGATCAAGTGTGAGAAAGATTAGCTGGCACAACAAGGCACAACAAGGTGACAATTGCCTGGGGTACGCCCAATTGTGGGTCAAAAATATGACAGTTTTTGAGGAGGCTTTTCCTGTGTGTATCCCAGAGGATTGATTTGTGGGGAAGGAAATTCTAAAAGCCCCCCCCCAAAAAAAAAAAAACCTGGAAGGGAGCGATCTGGGAAAGGCTTGGTTTTACCCCCTTCTCTCCTGAGGTGACCATTCCTTGCCAGAAGGAGGTAGAAACTTGGGAGGGGGGGTGAAGCAAGAGGGCCCAGCCTTCAATGTTCATGATGATGATGATGATGATGATGATGATGATGATGATGATGATGATGATGATGATGATGATGATGATGATGATAATAATAATAATAATAATAATAATAATAATAATAATAATAATAATAATAATAATAATATAATGTCAGAAATTATTCTGGGTTGAAAGGATTTTTGTGGAAGAAACTCTGCTCAGGGAAGGCCCAAAGAAGGCTCCATTCATGTCCCCAAGAGCAGGCAGTCAAATGGAAGGTGGGAGGCTCCTTGGCCAATGAGACCCCACCATTACCGCCCTCCTGGGCCTGCAGACCTTATTTTTAACCCTCCCCTGGGGCACAAGGGAAGGGGCTGGCTTTCTGTCCACGTGAGTCCACCAAGGAGCTCAGGATCGCACCTTCCGGAATACTCAGGATTCCATGGTGATGACTCCAGGATTCCAAGAGACACGGAGGGGGGGGGATTTGAGGCCCTCCACACAAACCAACCAACTTGGATTGGGGGGGGGGGGATGGAACTTCGAAAGGGACTTTTCAGCCTTGCGGGGAAAGTAAGTCCGGGAGGAGGCAGGAAGTTTTATGGTGTGGTTTTGAGCCTGCGCAATGCTGGCATAAGGCACAGCTTTTAAAATCTGGGGCCCCAAGCACGTTGCGTAAGGAAGACTTCTTAGCCAGCCGGCCACTCTTTTTCTGGAGTTTTTTGGATTAGTAGCCCTGCTAGTCTGTGGCTTGAGTCAATCCTTCTCTCTTTAACATCCAGACCCCTGCATTTGGTGTATGTAAACCATGCCTGGAAGTTTCACTCCTTGCCTGAAGAAGTGGACTTGATCCACAAAAATATAGTAGTTAGTCTTTAAAGTGCTACAGTGTTTTTGTTTTATTACTTTTTTTGTTTTTGTTTTCTGATATGTCTTTTTCTCTGCGCACACACTTGTCCAATCTGGCCTTTTTAAGGCCCTGGTTACTTTCTTCACTGGAAGATGCGCTGGGCCTGGACTTGGGGGTTGGGGGGTTAGAATGGCGGGAGTGGGATTTCCCTGATCTGGTCCAGTAAAGGAAAAGCGCGTGGAGAGGAACTTGAGTTCTTGCTGGCCTGTTTCTAAGAAGGCCTTCATGCCATCCTAAAGGTGAGGTTCTGCCCAAGAGGGAGACCGAGGGTACAACCGGTGTGCATCCTCGCGGAAAGCAAAGGGAAGTGTCCCCTTTTCCCTTTTTGGATCAGGAAAGAGGCAAGCTTGGAAAGGTTCACCTCCACCGGATCAAGGACAGCTGGAGCCTAAAGTGGGGTTCGGGAGGGGGTGTGAACCCGGGCCTGGCGGAGGGCGGCCTGGCGACCTAAACGGAGCTGTTCTGCCTTCGGAGTTAAAGTCGTCGCCCCACGGGCTTCAAAGGCGGACCTACTCAGAGTAACCCCCCCCCCATGCATACCCCCCCCTTTCCCTCGCTTGCCATAAATCCACACACACACACACAGAAAGCAAGGAGCTGCAGACCCCGGGGCGTCCGCCTAGATCCCCGAAGGGTTTGGTCGGACGTGTGGTTTCTTTTTTCTTCTTCTTCCCCGTCCCCCCCCTTTTTTTTTTAATCTTCCAGTAGTCTGTTTTTTAACAAGTAATATAAAACAGGGCATGTTCGCGCCGGAGCGATTGGCAGGCGAGGCGTAGCACGTGGTGGAGCCCGATCGTTCCCCCACCAAGAGAAGGATCGTGGGGATTGGGGGGTGGGTGGGGGTGGCGACCCCCTGAGAGGGGGCTCCATGGCTTTAACGAGATCTGCGTTGCCTGTTTGAATAAAATAAAGCTGGACAGAGTTGGAAGTCCACTAGCCTGATCTGGGTACTGCATGATGGATTGAGCGCCCGTCTCTGTCCCAGCTCTTGGGGACATGAAAGGAGCCTCATTCGGGCGTCCCCTGAGCGGAGTCTCTCCAGCAAAAAAAATCCTTTTAACCCAGAATAATTTCTAACACGAAATTATTATTATTACCTGATCTTTTTCTGCAAACGACCCGGGAGACCATGAGAAACATAGGCTGCACTTCTTCGGGTAGCTGCTGCTCTTGTTACTGTGGAGATCATATAGGTGTACTCGTGTGTAAAGTGTAAGATCGTCGCAATTCAAGCTTCCTCTGATCTACACGTGGCACAAAGGAGGGGGAGATACATTTAAACATCTTTAAACATCTGTCAGAGCCACTGGCTGGACGGATTTCTCGGTCTAAGTTACTTCTCACGGTTCCCAATGAATATTTTGTGCCAGAAGAGTTAAGAATAATTCCTCCTGGCCAAGAAATTGTTTCTAATTTGCTCGTTGACCAAATACCACACGGAACAATGAACCCGGCCCAAACAATTGCATTAAGTGAGTCACCCAACATACAATTACCGAAATGTAAAGATTTGCCTCTCCCGGCCCTTATTAGGCAATTATTTTGCGTGCTGCGTTAATCCATAATTTTATTTAACATACGAGGGTGGGTGCCCCCCTTGCCTTGCCTTCTTCTCTTTTCCAGATGGAAAGATATTAAATTGCAATATTTTAGCACATTTCCCCAGAGTGTGAAGGTTAGCTGAGGTCTGAGAATTTAAAATGATTGCATATTCATTTGGACATGAAAGGAGATGTTTTCATGTTGGCTACCTTGAGGAAAAGGGAGAAGAGAAATGTGCCATTTCCTCTAATGCCTCCTTTTTCAGAGGCTAAAGTTTAATAAAAGCCGGAGAAGAGACGCATCCCCAACTGGCTATGGAATAAATATCCAGGAAAAGACGCGGTGAGTTTGTTCCCAAAACAGAACAATTGCAATAATATACCATATCTAAGGTAAGCAAAAACAAAATAAAACTGATTAAAGAGAGATCCCTGCCCCAATAAGCTTACAGTATTCATAAGTTACCAGAGCGGTGGAGCCACGTCATTCAGGATAAGATCCAGCACACTGAAACAAAGCATTTTTGTAATGTCCTTCGAGGGCCACAATGGTTAGGCTTTAAGGATGGAGTGAATTCTCAAACATGTGCGTCCAAAATCGACTTAAAACGTCTACTTCTAAGTACGGTACCTAGTTGAGAACAATAATGTGATCCTGACCATACCCTATGCGCTCCCTGGCGTGTATGTACGGTGTATTTGTGTGTACTTACACACTTAGGCCTATTAAAACTAGTGATCTATGTAAATTGAGTCTTCTCCCGGAGAGATCTAAAACTGGAAAAAGAAAGTCTGGTGTTCTGCCTGACGTTACTGCTTGATAGCCCCATCCTAACTGCATCATGGGGGGGGGGACATTTCTCGCCCCCCATCTCATTTTGCTTCCGAGTAAAGGAACCGGACTCTAGGATGAGTTTACACGGGAGACCTCTTCGAGCCCCACGAAACACTTCGCCTTGATTGCAACCGAAATTGCATCTGTTATGGTCGCGCTGGAAAACTCATTCCTGGATCCACGTAGCTTTTTGGGCTGTTCTGTTTCTAAAAAAAACAAAAACAAAACGGATTCCTGGATAGTTTAACGCGCTTGCCGGGATTTTGCTGACCAAACAGCTATTCGAGCAACCGCCTTGCAGCGAAGGAGGAAAGGGGGGGGGGGGCAGTTTGGCTTTTAAATCTGGCCGTGAGAGATGAACCAAATCTCCTTAATGTGTCCCGAGATAAACGAGCTTAAATCTCTGCAAGAGTCTCGTTGTATTAACTGAGCCCCACGAACGTGGCTCAATTACAACCCATGCCTACTCCCCGCTTACTTGCGAGTAAACGTCCGCTGGCGAAATTCAGTCCGATTGGCTATTGAGGAAAGGGTGCAGCAATGATCTAGTCTACAGGATCCATCAGTGTCTCTCTAGATCTCATTTCTTCTTTACTATTGCTTCCTCTTAGTTCTTCATCCCAAACCTTTGAGACTTATAAACAGCCACCTTTTAATTCAAATTTTTTAAAATACAGAGTTCAGCGACAAGAGTGATCATTAAGGGAGCCCTGTGGAATTATCTGACCATATATGTGCACGGACTTTTTAGGGGGGATCCTTCTGTACCCGAACCTAAATATTTATTTCTTAGATTCATAATTTCCCACTCCTACAGAGTGTCTTAAGAGATATTCAGGCTCTGCTCATTTCAAATTAAAAACATTTGTTAGCTCTGGACAGCATTTTTTCCCCTTAGATGGGGAGGGGTTATAATGTCTGTTGACAATGTATTGCCACCCGTTTTAAAAGTAAATGGAATTACCCTATTTGCATCTCTCTCCCCCCCAATCTCCAGTAGCAGCATTCCTTTCATGCAAAATATAAAACTGATCTCTTTTTTAAAAAACAACAACACACAACCCCTCACCCCCTCATACTGTGTAAGTGAGCAGTCAGAATGCGAGTGTACTGGTAATTTGCCAATAGACCTCTGGTTTATACACCAGTCCTGTCTAAAGTTATTTGCTGTAACAACTGTTTTGAAACAATAAAAGAAGGCAAAAAAAAAAAAATCCCACCCAACCCTCTTTAAGAAGTGAACTGAAGAAGGGAGGGCACATGAATGAAAGTACTTTGCAGAAACAGAAAATTTTAAAACTGCCTTCAGCTATCCCCTAAGATCGGAAAGGGAGAAATTGCTTTTCTGACAAGAAAAAAAACCCGCCTACTTAGAGCAAATTTTTAGATTGTTCTGAACAAAATCCTAGAATAATTAAAACACCAAGAAATGATCTCAAAAGTGTCTGAAACGGGTGATTTTTTTTAATTGTTGCCTATTTCATTTCTGATCACCTTTATTTCATCTTAAAAAAAAGTCTCTCTTGTTTCTCCCAGTATGTTAACCTGGGGTTTTTGTTTTAGTTTCCAAACCAAAATCCGTTCTTGCTTTAAGAGTCCTTCACGCTCTGGATTCCTCAAATATATTTCCCATAAAAACAACCCAAAACCAAACCGACCATTGCTATCTGTTCAGGATTCTGCAACCCCTGGCCTAAGCCAGTGACAAAATGCAGCTCTTCTGGTACTTTGCCTTTGGCCTGGAGATGGAAAGGAAAGTGTCAATCAAGTGATGCTTCAATGACCAGGGACAATCCCCTTTGCTGGACTGGCCTTCTTCAAGAGCAATCAGTCACTTTGCATTAATTACCCTTCCATCCATTCCCCACTGCAGGGCAACTGCTGCTTTCTTGGAGATCTACCACATTCATTATAAAACACCACCTGAAAGAATGGACAGCAACTGTCCCCTAACCTCTAACCCACAACAAAGAGTTAAGAAAAGGGACCATCTGACTACCTCACACTTCCACATTTATATATCACATCTAATTATTTATCATATATATAATATCACATACAGTATATCAAATATGTGTGTGTGTGTGTGTGTGTATTCCCAGTAGGTTTTAGTAGAAGAGTATGCTTTCTTATTACCCTTGTCCAGCCTAGTTTAGGATGTGATGTTTATGATTTCGTGTTCTTGTTATGCTGGTGTAAATAAAAGTGGTTGTGTGTTGTGTGTGTGTGTAAACTGGAATATCTCACTTACCTTGAAAGAGTCTCTACATATCTCTTTCCCTCTCTCCCCTTCCCCCCTCTCACACACACATTTTCTAGATCCCTCAAATCATAGATGCCCTCTCCTACATTCCCTTACCATTGATAAGCAACTTGGTTAGAGCTTTCTGCCAGAGGTTCCTTCAGTGCAGTCCAATCTGCTGCGGTCAAGCAGGTCTTACTTTTGAGGAAAGAAAGATAAATTTGGTACAGTTGTACATCTCCTACGATCTAATTGTTACACAACGGTGTGGACATTTACCTAGAAATAAAGCACTGGGACCTACGTCTGAGTCGTCTTATCTAGGTACAGTATATATGTATGTGTTATGTGTTGTCAAGTTGGAACCAATTTATAGCGACCCTAATAGAGATTTCCAACCTGGTGAGGTGTAGTGGATAGAGTGATGGACTAGAATTCAAGAGACCTAAGTTAGAATCTAGACTCAGTTCTGGAAATTCACTGGGGTGTGTGGAACTGGCAAAGCCATCCCCGAAATATATATGTTACCTTGATAGCCTTATTAGGATCTCTACAAGTCAATTCTGACTCAATGGCACATGTTTTACACAGCTTTGAGGTAAGAGAGATATTAAGGAGTGGTTTTACCCTTGCTATTCCATATAACCCATGAATTTCCAAGGCCAAGTGTGGATTCGAATCCAAGTCTCCTGAGTCATACTCTGGCACTATAACATTCTTACAAAGGCTTATTGGATTCTAAAAGTTTGAAGTTTTGGGACAATTAAACTTCTATCACCACCAGGCAAGTGACCCTCATACACTTGGAAGTCAAAGCAGACTTTAGTGTAATCCTCTTCTCTGCTATTTAGGATCACTGTGCTAACTTTGAAGGAGATTCCTTCTTATATTTGCATCATGGCAAATGTATTCCAATAGGGCTGCCTGGTTGACTGATTAACAACAACAACAACAACAACTTCAAGCAAGTCAAAAGTCTTATCTAGAAATAAATGGGTTTAGACTCAAAGAGCAATGTCTTGTTCAGACACCACCATTTCCTATAATTACTTAGTGGTGCCGTTGTAACGTTTGAACATGGCCATTTTCCTTTATTTGCTGGTTCCAGGGGAGGCTGTACCAGAAAGCAAAAAATAAAATCTTGAAGTAGCATTTCCCTTTCTGGTGTTCTTTATCTGAGCAGATCTGAAAGCATTTATTTGGGCCACAAGACAAAGTCTCAAACCTTGGAAAACAGCAAGGATTTTTGGAACAATATATTTCACACTGGGGGGGGGGCAGGAGCGATCTAAACAGTTTACTCAAGTTTTTGTTCCCCACGAAAACAGGGATAAAGGTGAGGCCTATGGAATTTATTTTCCCAGGGAGCCACGGAGAAATTTCACTAGGAAATTTGTGATGAAAGGAGACGATCATGCTGGCCCTAAGAAAATCTCAGCGATGGGAACAAGGAAAAAAAGGACTGCTAAATTGGAACGACAGTACTGTACTGTACTAGTTTTTTAAAGCAAGTTTCTCTTTTTGTCCTTTCAATATGTTATTTCAGAAGATGTAATCTAAGGGTACTCAGCTTAAGTATGGGGACGTGTATACCTCTGCTCTGACCTCCAAATAAAATAACTCAAATTCAAAAGTTTCAGATATCCTAAACTAAGTGAATTGGTAAAGTCTGGATTTTCCTTTTTTTTGAATGAGTCTGCCGCTCCATCCAGCTAGACAAGAGAGAGAGATGTATGTGTGTCTAACTATATTATATAGTGAATATACGGAACACGTATGTTTGCTTGTCGAAACACCGAGACTATGTCCTTTTTGTGGAGACACAGCACGTATATTAGAAGACAAGCACAGTTGCCCCCCTTTGTGATTGCTCCTCGCCTCCCCACCAATCTTCCGACATCCTGGCCGAGAGCCTGGACTGATAGATGAGCAGAAAGACTGGCAGATTGAAGAGATCGAGGGCAAAACAAATGATTTGGGGTGTGTGTGTGTGTGTATCGTTATTTTGTACATATTTGTGCGTCATACATGTGCGTGGTTCCCCCGGGTCATGTTAGCGTGAAATCCCACCGCCCCCGCGCCTCCATTCTCCACTTTAAGCTCCTGGATCCTTTGGCAGGGCCTTTACCTGGTCTCCAAGTAAAGGGCCTGGCCGAAAGTGCATTTATTTCCCTGTGGCCCTCCCCCCACATCCCCCTTTTTCCTCCCTGTCATTTTTTTTATAAGAAGACTTCAAGAGCCTTCAACTAGCTTTCTGAGAAACCGCTCCCTTTTCTTCCTCTCAGGGTAGTTCCCTTTAAGGAATCCTGTTCTCTTTTCTAATTTTATTATTCTTTGTTTGTAATTTTTATTTGATAATAGATTATCTGTCTGTGTGTGTACACGTACATGTGATTGCCTGTAAAGTAAGCAGGGCTTCGTGAGTTAAAAAAGCTTTTTTCTTTCCTTGGCATTGCCTTTGTGGTGTGTATCTACGTTGGGGCGTCAGTTACCTGAAACATCTGACCCTCATCTAATTTAATATAAACAACACAGTGTTACTAACTGAAATAAAATAAAACTTAGAGCAGATTCACTCTTATTGATGTTTTAACAGCACCTCTTAGCAAGCTTGTTTCAGTTGTGTGGTTCCTGGCTTTTCCCCTTCTATGTAACCAACTATCAGGATCAGAAACGTAAATGCAAACCCACACATATAACGCACGCACACATATTGCTTGTACACGCGTGTACCGCCGTGTGATCGCGCTCAAACACACGTTGTAGACTTTTCGCTTTCCTTAATTTAATTTGCCCGAGCGGTTAATGAATAGCTTCATTGTAATCTAATCTCTCTCCCTGGTTATTTTGATTTATTCTGCATTTTCAGGTCAATTACGATCCTTTAATTTTTTTTAAAAGCAGTGTAGGAATAAGGAGAATCCATAAGCTTCCCAGCCGCTGCATGAGAGAGAGAGAGGAGCGCGCACACACACACATCTTTCAATCTCACTCGATCACTAGCGTTGACATTTCCCCGGTTTAGGCACAACCGCGTTCGCAAAAGCAGGACATTCTCCCCGGAAAAATATCCCGGGGCGCGCAGTTTGCACACTCAACACGAACACACGCGGCGAGCCTTCCTGAAAACAGGGAAGAGGCGGCGAAGGCGACGGGCCAGGATCCAGAGAGGGCAAACCTTTTCTTGCGCGCTGGAATCGCTTTTTGCGCAGCAGATCAAAGCCTTCGCCAGCAAGCGCAAAAAGAGCTCCAGCTTTTCCGTCCCGGTCTTTTGTGCTGGAAGATCCTCTGCTGTTGGAAGCCACCCCCCCTCTGAAATGCAGTAAATTTCCCTGGTTGTTTTGCCCATCCTAAAGTGCACTGGGGTCTGGGTCCCCAATTCTGCAAAGGAAGAAAGGGTTGATCGTGGTACCCCCCCCCTCTCTCTCTCTTACACACACACACACATTTTCCTCCTCCCCCTCCCCCACCCGATGCACCAGAACTGCCTTGAATGAATGATTTTGCTCTAATAGTGACTCAGTCCGTTTCCCCCTTTTCTTTCCTCTTTTTTGATCCTCTCCACTCTTTGACCTTCTTTTTTGGCTCCAGGGACGGTAGGCTCTGCCTGTGGGGTGGGGGGTGGGTTGCATTGGGGGTGTGTGCTTGGAAACAGTCCCCAGCTTATCTCCTTTCATCAAACCAGCCCCCGGGTCCCCCCCCCCTTGCAAACCGCGGGGCCAGTAATTGCTTTTTTCAGGCAGCTCAGTGCGGACTGGCGAGCAGCCAATCAGCGCCTTGTTTACACTGGGTGATGGACAGCGGGCTGGGGGATTGCCAACCAATCAAGGTGTCTCCTGGAAGTAGGGGAGGGAGGGCTGGAAGGAAGGCGGGGGGGTGCGGGGGGGGGAAACTGAAGACGGATTGGTTAACCTTTTCATCGCCGGCGCGAAAGCGCACTCGTATGTTTGTGGTTTGTGCGTGCAGAGTTGACTGGCTAAAAATAGATTTTTTTTCAGAACATTGAATATATTAAGAGGAAGAAAGGCGGAAAGGATGTCTGCTTTTAAACAGCTTGGCAACCCATCGAGAGGTGCATATATTGGTGTAAAGGAGCAATATAAGTGATGGGATGTAACCGGTTCTCACCAGGTTCTCCAGAACCGGTAGTAACTTTCCCCCAGTGTCCCGGAGAACCGGTAGCAGCTCTTGGGGGGAACCACCTTGGGGACTTACCTTTTTACTGGTTCCCCCACTGTGCATGCACGCCAAGCACTTGGTGGGCATGCATGCCTCCATCTTGCAACATGGTGGTGCCCAGGCACATATACTAACATGTAAGCGACAGGTTTGTGTTTGGGGTGGGTGGGTGGTTTGATTTATGTTTGAAGGTGGGTGGGTGGGTGTATTTTAATGTACAGTAAAACCTCATATAACACTAAAACCTGGTTCCACAAGTCTTGGTGTTATATGATTTTTAGTGTTATCTGATGCATGTTAAAATCCTATGGGATCCATAGAGATACATTGTAACCACACAGGCTTTAGCGGTTGTTATCTGAAGCATCCCATAGGATCTTAATGTTATCTGATGCAATTCTTCCCCCCAGATTCCTTAATGTTATGCGATTTTAGTGTTATTCGATACTAATGTTATATGAGGTATTACTGTAATTTTTATTTTATGTATTTATTTATTTAATTTATTTACAGGTTTGTGTTGTGTGTGTATTTTTATTTTATTTGGCCCCGCCCATGACATCATGGCATTAGCTCTGCCCAGACTGTGATGACATCACGGTGGGGGTAGTAAATTTTTTGACATCCCACCACTGAATATAGAGGAGAACGGTTCCTCCCCTCCCGCCTCTAGTTTTTGAGCGACTGCATTGGAGGGGAGCTTTCCTTTGAAGTTGGGTGGAGGGTAGAGGTTTAATGGCGATGTGAAGTGTGGGAGAGATAGAAAAGAGGGAAAGAATGACTGTATAAATAAATAGATCTCGATTTATGGCAACCCACCTGGGAGTTTACATGTGGCTTGAGTACAAAAGTGTTAGTAAGAAAGAGCTCGAAAAGGGGGGCTTTCCTGAGCTTGTGGAATACACGTGGCATGGAGTCTCCTGCTGCCAACCTGGCCCAAAATAACGTGGGATGTAACAGGTTCTCACCAGTTCGCCAGAACCGGTAGTAACTTTTCCCAGTGTCCCAGAGAACCGGTATCAGCTTTTGGGGAGAACCACCTTCGGCGCTTACCTTTTCACTGGTTCCCCCACTGCGCATGCATGCCAAGCACTTGGTGTGCATGCATGCATGCCTACACTAGTTGGTGCATATGCACGGCCTCCTTGCTGTCCTCATTGCTGTCCTTGTGTTGTGGGTGGGTGAGTTGAGGTGTGTGTGTGTGTGTGTGTGTGTGTGTGTGTGTGTGTGTGTGCTTATTTTTATTTTATTATTATTATTTTTTCCTTTGGCTCCACCCATGGTGTCATGATGCCAGCTCCACCCACACTGTGATGACGTCACGGTGGGGTAGTAAAATTTTTTGACATCCCACCACTGGTTGGGAAGTTCATTAAATACACATTTTCTAGCACTAAAATGAGGCATCAGGGAGGATCTCTAAAGAAGTGTAAGGAACCTGTCTTGCACAATCAGGGGCTCCTCTAATAAACCCTGTCTTGAGAGCATGCACCGTTTTGTGCAACGCACTTTCCACTGAGTGGGAAGACTTGAACTGGGGCAATGCCAGGGGGGAAAGTCAAGAAAAAGCCTCCACGTCCACTCATCTGTGTGTGTGTGTGTGTGTGTGTGTGTGTGTGTGTGTGTGTGTGTGAAGACTTGAACTGGGGCAATGCCAGGGGAAAAGTCAAGAAAAAGCCTCCACGTCCACTCATCTGGTGTGTGTGTGTGTGTGTGTGTGTGTGTGTGAGAAGACTTGAACTGGGGCAATGCCAGGGGAAAAGTCAAGAAAAAGCCTCCACGTCCACTCATCTGGTGTGTGTGTGTGTGTGTGTGTGTGGCAATGCCAGGGGAAAAGTCAAGAAAAAGCCTCCACGTCCACTCATCTGGGGTGTGTGTGTGTGTGGCAATGCCAGGGGAAAAGTCAAGAAAAAGCCTCCACGTCCACTCATCTGGTGTGTGTGTGTGTGTGTGTGTGTGAAGACTTGAACTGGGGCAATGCCAGGGGAAAAGTCAAGAAAAAGCCTCCACGTCCACTCATCTGGTGTGTGTGTGTGTGTGTGTGTGTGTGTGTGGCAATGCCAGGGGAAAAGTCAAGAAAAAGCCTCCACGTCCACTCATCTGGGGTGTGTGTGTGTGTGTGTGTGTGTGTGTGTGTGTGTGTGTGTGTGTGTGAAGACTTGAACTGGGGCAATGCCAGGGGAAAAGTCAAGAAAAAGCCTCCACGTCCACTCATCTGGTGTGTGTGTGTGTGTGTGTGTGTGGCAATGCCAGGGGAAAAGTCAAGAAAAAGCCTCCACGTCCACTCATCTGGGGTGTGTGTGTGTGTGTGTGTGTGTGTGTGTGTGTGTGTGTGTGGGGCAATGCCAGGGGAAAAGTCAAGAAAAAGCCTCCACGTCCACTCATCTGGGGTGTGTGTGTGTGTGTGTGTGCACCGGAGTGCTACTCTGACCGTAATCGCCAGAGTTTCCACACATGCACACCCTCTTGTCTTCTCGCTTCTACGTATTATTCCCCCACTCTGCGAAGTCTACGCGAGGGAGAACTGCGCAGCTGTAGGGACTTGAATTAAGCGCCATTGGGTTGAATAGTAGCCCTGCTGCTCTCTGATTGGCAGCTCCCTGGCCCCGTGCCAGCCTATGGGGAAGCCTGTTTACGCAGGGAGAGTGGCACGAGCTTATTACCGTGGAGGACCGGGCCGTCCAATCAGCGAGCGCGCTCACCCCTGAGTGAGTGGCACGAGCTTATTAGTATGCAGGGAGAGTTGCTTGCAGGACTGAGCTGCGAGGTTGGGGAAGCTGGAGCCCGCGACAGGGTCTTTTTTTTCCTCCTTTCTGCAAGGAGCAGCAAGCCAGTGCATTTACAGTGCAACAGTCAGCACAGTGCAAATACCAATAGGAATACAACCAAGTCCCACTCACTGATTTAATTTGTATTGAGTTCCCTCTGTGCAAAAGGAACACCCCTCCCTCCAGTAAGTAACTGAAATTTATTTAGTATTTTTTTAAAAATAAAAAAAATCGTGAATTATTTTGTTTTTAAATTATTATTATATTAAAAAAAACAACCACACACTCATGGTGGTCAGTGCTGAAATTATTGTTACTATTGGCATACCAAAAAATTATTGCGGGCATAAATTGTTTTGATCTTATTTTTTTTCTTCTAGAAACAATTCAAACACTTAAATGATTTTAAATATGTAACAATTGTATCAATTCCTAAACTAAATTTTAAACGATATGTAACAATTGTATCAATTCCTAAACTAAAATTTTAAACGACTTCCTTGATACTATTTCTAATGAATAGAAAACCTACAAAATATGTGCATGTATATTTATTTTAAAATCATTTTTAATGGTTACTATTCCCTGCAAATTTTGTACCCAGTACTAACAAAACCCATGACTGTTTGCATATTTCTTAATGAAATTCCAGTTGGTGTTTTTTTTTAAATTGGATCTGTGAATAGATGCTTTGCAAGGAAAACAAAAACAGTCATTGTAACCTTTTTTTTTAAAAGAGGAAGAATGCATGCAAATTTCTAACCTCCCTTCTTAAAAATGAAATCACAGTAGGTCCAGGTTTCTTCTAAATGGTAAAGAGTGCCTGAATCTGAAGATGCTTGATACAGTATGAATTACAAATAAAAAGCGAAAGATTTAGGGGTGGGAAAGATGCATTTTCATTTTCTTGTGCGTCTGCGTCTGCGTGTATGAATGTGTACTGTTTTTCTCATAGCTTTTAGATTTTTCCACTAGGAGAAATATTTCCTGTAAAATATAGTAGAGGCAGATTTCCTTATGAAATCTCCTTTTTGGTTGCTCCGATTCAGTGTGGAAGACTGAGCGATGGCTTTACTTCCTAGGGAGGGAACAAGCTCTCCAAATGGAGCGGTTGCAAAATATGCTTTGTCTCTCTCTCTTGGCTTCTCTCAACGTCTTTCCTTTTCCAGGATCTTCTAATTTTTAGACTTTGATTTTAGACTCTGATTTTGATTTTTGTTTTTCTGAATGAAAAGAAGTATAGAGTAATATAGTTATGGGAAAAAAATATTAATAGTTAACCGATGGACGTGCTCTTGTTGTTTAGACTAACGTAATGTAGTTTGAAAGCAGGTCTATATTATGAGTTTAGCCTCGCTTTGCCGAAATCTAAAAAAAAAAAGGAGAGAATTACGACGAATAAAGGAAAAGCACTTGGGCCGAGATCAGCCTTTCGGGGCTGATCTCTCCGTGGCTTTCGAGGTCTTAACCCGGGAAGATCCAACCGATCGCCGCCGCTGGAGAGGCCCCATCGCCGGGTGAGGACCGCGGAGGCTTCCGCTCCATTCCTGCCCATCTTTCCATTCTTTCTGCATCGACCTGCTTGCCAGGAAATATTCCTGGGGCAACGCAAAACCCTGCGGAGTCTGCAAAATGGACAAAACAGCATTAAAACCGGATTATACCGTCCCTCCCATCTCCGATTTTTTCCCCCCCTTAACCCCAATTAATTTTTTTTAAGGGAGGGGGCGTAACTCGCCTGGAACAGAACCCTGCGAATTGAACACATCCTTTTGTTCCTTTTAGACGAGAGGACCCAAATGTGCCTGGCGATCCTAAAGCACCTTCCTCTGATCGTTGGTGCCTGGCTCTCTGGTAAAAGAATCGCCACCTTCCTTTTGGAAGAGAACCCCGGGAAGATGGAAAGTACACTACAGTACTTGCAAGCCGTCGCGCCCCCCCCTTCGTGTTAATGAATTGTTCAGGAGGCTCCAATGTTGCAGATCTGTTGTAATTTAGTGTCACCGTTTTTTACCTTCCGATTGTTGCCCCTGACACAATGGCTCCACGATCTGGAAGGGGGGGAAAAGCCTTTCTGCCATACCTGGGGGGCCGGAGCTCCTTCCAGGAACTCTAATTCTGAAACTTGCCTGAAAAATCATGATTTCCAATCACTGCGTTGATTTCAGTCAATATACTATCGGGGTTTTTTACCTTTTGCGCCCCCCCCCCCAAGGAGGAGGCTTCAAGAGACATTTCCATTCCTTTTGATGCATCGAACCCCAAACTTGCTGAAGCTGCTAATTTAGCTTTTGTCTCCTAGACTTCCACCACCAGCCTCCTGCCACCCATTTTCTCCCCTTCTAGTTCTGAGATGATTTTGAACAGGAGAAATGGCCCAATGTAAAAGACTCTTCTTTTAAAAATTCTTTATAATTGTAAAGTGTAAAATATTAGCTAATGCTTATTAAGAGATTATAAAAGGCAAAAAATGAAAGAAGCCTTGCTCTTCTGTAGGGTTTATTTACAAGGCAAAACCTGCCCATCTTTCTCTCTCTCTTTCTCACACACACACACACAGCTTGCTTATCAGCTGTGCAAATATGTAGTCACTTAATACATTGTGTTTTCTGTTATGGATTAAATCAAACACCAAATAGTCAGGCACCACTGTTAAGAGCTGGAAGTATTGAATCTAGCAATTTCACATTGAACAAAAAAAAAAATTTTTTTTGCTTTATTTTAACCTGGACTCATTAAGCTGTACAGTACTTGCATTAATAATCCTCTGTTCTACAATGTTTTAAAAAAATCACAACAGCCTTACTTTTTTTCTTTTTCTGTTTAATTTTTTTTGTCTGAAGTGATATTAATAAGTCAACCTAAGAATCCCTGGAATGATTGTGCATGTTGAATTGACCGGATGTACAGGGAATAAGAAATATAAAGAATTTGGGTGTTCTATCTTCCTTCTTTAGCGGAAGTACTGTGTTTTACCAATTAACCTCTCGATTACTGTTTATATAGACATTTGTACACTTTGGTAGCAAGAAAATCTAGTAGAAATCTTCCAGGGCAGGTCTTCCAGTGCAACATTCTTACTTTGGAAATGGGGCAGGGTGGGAATGGAGGGAAGAGGTCTTTTATGCCCCCCCCTCTTCCTCTTGGCTTAATGTTACACATATTGGGCCTAAGCCAAAAACCCTTTAGTGTAAATGGAATGAATGCACAGGAAGAACCTTACATAACTGTTTTGTCTAGGAATCCAGTTGTAGGATTTAAACCTCTGTCCTTGAAGAAGGAATGTAAGATTTCGCCACTAAGGTGTCTGCTGTGAAATATTTATTCCTGGGCATGAGTAATTGAAGCACAGTAAGGTCCTTTCCTATGGCTGGGGGTCTCCTGGAAGTTTCGTTTGGATCACATCAAGGCCGTCCAATCTTCTTTGAGTGGGGTGGGATTGGAGCAACCCCCCACTCTTCAATTTAAATCACCTTCCACCCCCCTTGGCAGAAAAAAACAACAACCCCAAAGACAAGCCAACACACCTAAATCAGACGGCTTAGGAAAGCGTCCCCCACATCTCGAAAATAAAGAGGCATTCGTATAGATATTGAGTTTACCCATATGCTAAAGGTAGGATAGCCCAAATAAATCATAAATGAATGAATGAATGAATGACTCTTGAAAAATTTAGCTATTAATTAAAAAAAAATCAAATGCTTAAAAAAGGTACAATTAATTGCTTTAGAGGAATACAAACTTGGCGTTCTGAATACAAGGCATAATTTTCTCTCCTTCCTTAAACCTCCCTTCCCCCAATCTTGATTTTTTAAATGCATTTTAAAAGGATTTGAAGCTGGGATTTTATTTTTTGTTGTTGTTGTTACAATCGAGCTCCTTCTCGTCTTAAAATCAACCCAATAATGCCTCGCTTCGTTGTATTGGGGAAAACGGGGTCTCTGATATTATGGGGTCTGGTGTGAAGGAAGCGCCATTGCAGGGGAGGGAATGGTTCTCCCCCAGTCTCCTCTTTCTCTCTCCCCCTAATCTATCCTTTCTCTCCCCTTCTTTTGCAGAAAATGGGGCTCGATCCCCAGCGGCTGCAAGAAGAGCCGAGGAGCCCGGGCGGAAGACCGGCCGCCTCGTGCTGAGCACAGAGGAGCCCTCCGGCCTCGCCCGCCCATCTCCCGCCGCTGCCTCCTTCCTGCAACGTTGCCGGGTTGCAGGAGCCGCCGCCGCCCCCGGTATGGATGGCCGGGAGTTCGCGCCCCCGCCTCACCTCCTGGCCGAGAGGGGCCACCGCAACAGCGCCAGCCGCCTCGCTCCCGCCGGGCACAACGCGGTGCAGCACGGAGGACACTTCCCGCCGGGGAAGTACTTCCCTTCGCCCATCTCCATGGCGGCGCACACAGGTCAGTGTGCAAGAAAAAGAGCCCTTTTGCAAGGCATTGCTCCCGTCGTAAGGGGGGGGGGAATAAATAAATGCTGCCGGCTGCTCTTGGGGCTCGGTCCTTTTGCAAAGCGATCGGGGCTTTCCTTTGCAGCGGCGATTGCTTTTTTTTTTTTGCAAGGCTTTTTTCCAGCCTCCCCGTTGCATGCACCTTAAAACAAGGAAATAAAAGTAGAAAGACCACACAGGTCAGTGTTGGGCGCTGCTGGGGGAGAGCCGAGCCGAGCACATCGGGCCTGGCTCTGTCTTCTCCACTAAAGGAGGAGGAAAAAAAAAAAGGGGGGGGGGACGGTCTCCTTTGAAACCGGGAGAGCCAGGATCGCAGACACCGGGCTCTGGGTTGCAACGTGGTCTCGCCTCTGCAGACTTCCAAAAAAGAGCCCTTTTGCAAGGCATTGCTCCCGTCGTAGGGGGAAAAAAAATAAATAAATGCTGCCGGCTGCTCTTGGGGCTCGGTCCTTTTGCAAAGCGATCGGGGCTTTCCATTTGTAGCGGCGATCGCTTTTTTTTGCAAGGCTTTCCCAGCCTCCCCGTTGCATGCACCTTAAAACAAGTAGAAAGACCGGGCGTGGCGGGAAAGAGCGGAGAGTTCCCGCCCGCGCGCAAAGGTTCCCGCCACGAACGTGAAGCGAAAGCACACCGGCGTCTGCTCCCGCCTTGCTTCCATCGGGGCCGGGGTGGGAGAGGAGGGGGAAGGGAGGGAAGGAGGCTCGAGTTTTGCAGGCTCTCCCCCTCCCCAATTCCCTTCCTCGGGTTTATCCAGGCTCTGTGGAAGAGGGTTCACCGAAGTGAGGGGGGGGGGGAGAGAGAGAGAAGCCCCTTTTGCTCCCAGCTAATAACTCAGCGGTGAAGGGGCCCACGTGCAGTTGGGTTTAGTGTACGTACGAGGGGAAGGGGCTGTATATTTTCAAGTAAATTGGGATGTATCCGACTGATAAGGAGTAAGAGACATCCTCTTCTTGGCCTGTAGACCTCATATTCTCCATGGTGGAGTCTTTCTTTTATTTCCCTTAAAAAATAGTGACAGGGGAGAAGTGGGGGGGGGGTTAAATTAGGGGCTTTCCCACTCACCCCCCCACTTTACCCCCTTGAGTTGCTGAAAATAAATCCCCCCCAGAAGAGGTGGGGTTGGGGGCCGATGCTGCTGTAGGAGAGGGAGACCCCTTTCCCTGCATTAACATCCTTAAGACATTCTGTTGCATGAACAAGAAGGCACTTTCTGTGTGAACAAAAAGGCTTGTTATTTGCCAGGAAAGGGTGAGCAACCCAGGAGCCGGCTATGCTCTTTCAGATTAGGGGTAGCTCTGTGTGCAGGGTTAGCGTTAATAGAGCGGGTGGTGTAAGACTAGAAAATCCTCTTTCTATATAAAGCCCTGAAGTGTCAGGGCGAGAATGGTTTTGCAGTGCATGTGGTTGGCTTTAAACAAGAGCTTGTGTCTTGCTAAAGACACAAAATTTGGCAAGGGGAAAAAAATATCAAGAGGTTGTATATGCCAGATTTTTGGGCTATCATCTTATGGCATCTCGATTAATCAATTAATTGTTGGGTGGGAAGGAGGAGGTGCAGAATATTGGGTATCAGCTAGTTAAATTACGGGATGTTAGGGCGAAAACAACAGCACAGATCCATTGTTCGCAGCCCAGGTGCAAAATTCAGGATCCCTTTGGAGGCAGTCTTTCTCCTCATATTAGAAGGGGAGGACAAATCCACCAAGGTTGGAATTGAGAATGAGTAGTTTCTTAAGGAAAAGAGGAAGGCAATGTGGAAGAAGGAAATATAGCTTTCTTATAATGTTTTTCTTTCTGAATTTTGCAGACATAAAGTTTTTCAAAAATATTGATCTAACAGTGTTGCGTTTATTTTTGGAAATTAAAAAAAAGCAGTCCTATCTGGAATAGAAGGTTCAGAGTTAGAAACAATTTGTTTCCACTGTGAATGTTTGAATTTGTTTCCAGTGTAACCTAACCGGCCTCTATATTTAACCCAAAGTCAATATATATATTTCTGTCTTCAAGCATTTTGTTATACGGTTGATTTTCAAATCCTGTGGCACTCTCTGAATATGTAGTGTGCACCCTCATTTTGTGTGTATGGGTTTTGCATGGGATATACACTATATATTTATGGAAGTATGGATTTAATCTTAGATTTACAAAACCACACACAGCCACTTAAGTTTTGTTTACAAGTTACTTTAAACATCAGAGCAAAAAAAAAAAAATGTGCTGCAGTTTTTATTTTGCTCAACTCAGCAGTAACAGCCATTATTGCTAGCTTGATGAACTGTGAATGCTAATAAAATTATATCTGCTTTAATGGGATTACAATTAGTACATGGATTAAAAAGGATGGCACGAGGTAGACTAGAATGGGAAGAAATTGTTAACTGGGATTGTAAACATTTCTTTTTTTAAAAAACCATACATACCACATGTAGAATTGCTAAACGAATGGGCTTTTAGCGTAGCAAGATTTTTAAAAGTGCTAACAAATGCAACAAGCTATATAGGCTTGCCAGTGCGACATTTGAAACAACTGAATCATAGATTTACAGTTTCCCCCCAGATTTATATTTTAGCTAATCTTCCTGCCTGCCGCCGTCCTTCCGCCCTGCCTATCTACAAAATAGAATATGCTCACTACAATGAAATATCTCATAAACTGTTTGGTTCTAGCAGTATTTGCGGGGGGTGGGTGGGTTTCAAAAACAAGCCCAGGAAAATTGGATGAAGAGTATGATTTGTGTCAGTCATTGTGCTTTTCTCCCATAATGTGCATTCAGCACCTCTTGTCATGCTTGTAAGCTATGTGAAATTCTTCTCCTGGTTTCTTTTGGATTTTTCCCCGTTCTCTTGGGTGTTTCACTAGGAATCTTTATTAAAGTTGTAATAAGAAATACCATTGGGAAGACATACTATTCTTATACCCTTTCCTTTAGAATGGGTTAACATTTTTGGATAGTACATGCCTCCCCCCCCCCCCACTTTTATGTTCACAATGATCATTTCTGTGGAATAAATTATTGATGGAATCTTGAAGCACAGTTAAAATATAGGGAGAGACTTATATCCAGAACCAGAGATCTCAATTTCTGGATATGCCTACCAATCTACAGTGATGATGATGATGATGATGAAGAAGAAGAAGATTATTATTATTATTATTATTATTATTATTATTATTATTATTATTATTATTATTATTATTATTATTATTATTATTATTATTATTTACAAATCAAACATTTGGTTTACAGTTGAGGACTGGAATAAAATTAACAGTTCAAGCATTAATCAAGGACCTAAGAACTGTTAAGGTAGTGTCTAAGTACAGTATATATGCAGTTCCTAGTAGAGGTTTTTTTTTGGAGAGTTGGGATATTCAAGTCCGATAAATCCAAAATTTTCAAATATTCTAGGGACTCTTTTCAGCATTGCTCCAAGGGCTCTGTTCACTATGGGTACAACAGCAGATTTCCTCCATAGATGCTCAACTTCATTTTGTAAAACATGATATTTTGTGATTTTCTTCAGTTGTTTCTCTTCAATTTGTGCATCTCCTGGTATAGCAATGTCAATAAACCAAACCTTCCTTTCCACATAATAATAATAATAATAATAATAATAATAATAATAATAATAATAATAATAATAATAATAATAATAATAATAATAATAATAATAATAATACTAACCACCTGACATCACATCCTACTCTTATACTTTGGAAAAGCAATCTGTATGTGTGGCCTTTGGTAAACTTCATTCCTCTGACCAAGCAGTGCCAAAGACATTGCAAATAACCGATGTTCATGGTGACTCAAAAAAACCCAGAGACCCTACCTTTAAAATAGAGCGATCGGAAGGGGTGTGCTTAGTGTGTAACTTGCATCCTGATACTTACAGCCATTTTTAAAGCTAGCAAAGGCAGAAAACAAAAACTAAATGTAAAATTCCAGAAAGGCCGGATGCAAAGCAGATCTGCAGAGAATTGACTGGAATGCAAAGAGCACTGCAAGAAAGTGCTTAATTTTTATGTCCACTTGGACAAAATTCCACAAGGCACACATTCATTGATCAAGCATGTATTCTAAACACTCCCTTCTCTCCCTGGAATTCTTTCCCCATGAAGATACGGTCTCCCTCCTAACTCTCCTTGTACAGTTTCTTTTTAAAAGCCTGCCACAGAGACCTTGGATTTTTAAAGTTGGTTTTTAACATTTAGCAAATTGTTTTTCTTACAGCAGAGTGCTGATAGTTTTATAATCCCACTGTAGAAGTTTTATGGTAAAGTACTGTTGTAGTAACCTTGTCACTAAAGGTGCAATTAAAATGTTTTGTCTCTGGGTTTTTTTGGGCTGTGTGTGTGTGTGTGTGTGTGCATCTGCATCTCTAATGCAGATGGTCCATAGTCAAAGCTGTGAAAATTATGAGAGGAGAGAGAGAGAGAGAGAGAGAGAGAGAAAGGCACAGAAAAGGATATTAGCAACATTAGTCATCATTACTCCTGCCTGGAGCTGTTTGGATTTTCCTATTGTTGTAGTAGCCTCTCATTTAGTTGGCTAGTGAGAATCTGACAAGAAGAGCTTCAACCAGGGAAACCCAAATACTATTTCTCCCCTCACCAATACCCTGGCAACATAGTTTGCATATTGTGTATTTATGGGGTGTATGTGTTTTATTTTGGCATCCAGGTCCTTTATAGATTGCCTAGAAATTTGAAACATTTTATGCATGCATATAAATTCTGAACAACTATGGCCACCATAGGCAATTGGAAATAAAAGAATGAGAGCCATCAGGAATGGATGTAAGCTTCCACTAGACTTAGCAAAGTATCTCAGAAGAGTCGTTTCTGTTGAATGGAGACTTTTGCCATAATCTCAAGTTTGAAAATGTATTTAGAACAACAGAGTTCCATGTATATTGAGATATCATTAACTCCAATGAGCAGGATGGAAAATACATTCCTGGGGAGACAGACTTTTTATAGGATCTCGCCCAATTCTTCCTATGGTGCTCCCCTTTAAAGAAAATACATTTTAGTAAATATCTCATTAACTATGTGACACCAGTGGATGTTTCTGCAACACAGTTACTAGCATTAAATAGGTGCTAAAGGAGTTACTGTTCAAAGGCATGTTTTAAAGACTCTAACCATCTTTACTTATAAATGACAAGTAGGATGAGACATCAAAGGCAATGCAGAGATAACAACGAGGAACTGCCAGCGTTGATCTTTTGCATGGGAACTGCAAGGCACACATGGTTACGCAAGACAGTTGTGGTTGTATGTGAGTGTGCATGAGCACACACAAATTAAAGTTCAAATTTGAAATGTACATTATCCCACTGGGGATTGCTCTACCATCATGTCTAATTATTCATATAAGAGGTAGATTTCCTCCCCCCCCCTTTCTTTTGGCAGGAGCAGTTACTAGACTGTGTATGCGAGTGTGTGTGTGTAGTAGTAAATTAGAGACAAGGCAGTATTTCCATGCACAAAACAAGTGTTCCAGTACAAAACTGGCACCGTGGCTTCTTCAAAACAGGTCGAGTACAGCAGAAGCAAAGGGTGTCCAATGTAACGGAGCACAAATGCAAAGAAGATTGTTTAAAATAACAGGCAGAAGCCTAAAAATATCTTTTCCGAAACTCACACTTTCTTTTATATATAAAAACTGCAGAAGAGAAAGATCTAAAAATATTCAGGGCTTTGGCAAGGCTCATGAAGTTAAATAAATTATACAAGAACCATTCATGGAAGAGACTCCACTTTTTCTTACAGGAACATTGTTCAAGCTAATAAAAATTATAATTTACTAGCCACCAAGCTTTTCATGAGTCTAAATTTAATTGGCCAGGCTTCTGGAGTCCATCATTTCCTGCTGGATTATAGTAGATTCATATTGGAGTTTGTGACATAGTGGAGAGAGAGAGAAAGTCAGAATCATGAAATAAGCATATTTTCTGGGCAAACATACAAAGAGGTGGGAAGGTGAGGGACTGACTTGTACTCCTCCCCATTTCCTCCTTTTATTTAAAAAAACCTTCACCAACACCATCCCATTGGATCTAGAGTGCTTAGAAAAAATGGGAGGAGACTTCAGGAAATATAGAAATGCAGGGGGTATTGGGAACGCTAACGCACAATTTAGACCTTCAGAGCCTTTTGAAACACAGCACAGTTATTTTAATTTGATAAATGATTGGGCACCTTTAAGAGTGTGTTTGAACAATCAAGATACACTTCAGCAAGTTGATAGGATGTATGCTGTCAACTTGCATATGCCATTAGCGCAGACTGCAGGCATAAATAATGTGAAAGCACAGTTCCTCTGCCCTTCAGTTTTCCATGAGATACCCACTCACAAAAGAGCCTTTTACCCATTAAACCAAGGTTCTTTGGAGCTCCCCAAAAATCCCAATGTTTTTGGCTCCTCTCTCTCCCTTCTCTTTAAGGACAGCCTTTTCTCGCTGAGTGCTTTTAAAACAGGAAATATTAAGTATAATAAATGCATCAAGCCTGTCCAACTAGTCACCAACATGTGTGAATGAGTAAACGGGAGAGGAGTTTGTGTGTGACCTGGTTAGCTAAGGAAAGCCGCCTGCTTTTCGTTTCAGTTTTGCCTTATAACAGAATTACTGGTACATTCTTTTCACTGTTTTGTCAATTGTGTGCAAAGCAGGGGTGGTGTGTGTGTGTGTATAGTGTGTAGTGTGTGTAAATGTGTAGGGGGAGATGGCATTTAAAGTACAGCATATAATAGTTAATTAGACCAAACTAATTAACACTGATCATTCCCAATAAATAATAAAATAAAGCCATCAATTAGTTTTGACTTATGGGCAAACATCAGAAAGGGCTTTTGTGAGAATTCACAGAAAGGGTTTTAGTGAAATTTACTAGAGGGGTTAAAGAGGTCCATCTGCTTTGGGCCAGTTCCTTTGGCAGTATAAGTCTACTGTGGTTCTCTAACTTCTGGATTAAATAGTGCTGGTTATATTTATAAGAAAGAATTAAGCAAAGTAGACATCACAGCCCAAAGTAAAAAGAAAATTGTGCTACCTTTGTGTATTAAAAAAAGTTCTGTACTGTATTTCCCGTTGTCTTGTAACCATCTCTCTCTTGCAATTATGATCATCCTCTGTGGAGGGGAAACCACTGTTTCCCCTACTACTTCCATCCATTTGCGTATCCCTTAGTTCTGCTTTAGAAGTTTGGGGCCCCCACAACAAATTAGGGTAGGATGTTTGGAGAAGGGTCAAGGAAAAGCAGAAGCGTAACACTGGGTGGACCAGAAGATCTCCATTTTAACAGAAATTTCCAAGCCACAGAAAGCAAGCAAGCAAACAATGTTGTGTTGGGTTTGTGTAATGCATGTAGTTTAATGGATGCATGTCGTTGTTGTATTTTCTCTACATTCTCTCCAGACAGATTTATATTTAAAGCAGGCCATGAGGAAGTAAGTTTGCCACTGGACCTACTTAGATCGAATCCCTATTCAAGCATCATTGAACCTTGTGGAATCTACATGTATTGAGGGGAGCATACTAATCCCTTCCTTTTCCATCATTACTTTCAGTCCTTAAATACAGGAGGCTGTTCTATTTGGGTAGTGTCTCTAAGTGAGCCAGAACTTTAAAAAGCCAGGTATTAGTCAAATAAAGCAACCTTATCCTCTTCAGATTGTTGCCTTCACTTGTTGAAAACAACAATTGGTTACTCCCCACAACACATGAGGGTCCCAAATACTTTAACAGAATCTGAATAGGTCACGAATCTGGATTGAGTCAGGTTGTCACTACCAAAGTATGTGACAGAAATGTACATATGGACACCAGAGACATGATCCTGAATTTTCTTAGCTATGTGTGTGTTTAAATCTTTCTGTGTCTGAGTTTCTATCTACAGTAAAACCTCAGATAACGCTAAAACTTGGTTCCACAAGTCTTGGTGTTATCTGATTTTTAGTGTTATCCGATGCATGTTAAAATCCTATGGGATGGATTGGATAACGTTAAAGCTCCATAGAGATACACTGTAACCGCACAGGCTTTACCGGTTGTTATCCGATCCATCCCATAGGACCTTAACATTATTCAATCCAATTTTCCATCCCAGATTACTTAACGTTATGCGGTTTTAGCGTTATCCGAGGTATTACTGTATATTAAAGATGAATGCAAGTATTTACACTCCTTTTGTCCAGTGTTCTGAATACAGAGTAAAATCACTGGTGAAGACAGCAGAATACTGGTCAGAATTACATATAAACTACAGTTGTGTTCTTATGAACAATTACATGCCTCTTTCTAATACTTTGAAAACATAAAGAAAAATGTGGACAAGTCTTGAATGGTTCAAATGACTTTTAATTCCCTAATTTACCACACAAATACTGTATTGCTTTGATTTGTGGTTTATTGATTTGTGTAATTTCTCAGAATTACCCTTTGGTGCATTCATACTACATTACCATAGTATTCATTTGCATGACACGAAAAGGATGCAGGATTGTATCCAGTTGGTGACCTTTTGCTAACGGAAGGCTCTCTGAATCCTCTATCACAGGGGGTGGAAACCTATGCCGCATGGGCCAGATCTGTCCCACAGTGCCAAACCATACAGCCCATGCCCGGCGGAAGGGTCCACATCCAGGACAGGCGTAAATGCGTTTATGACAGCCTTGGATGTGTTTACAGCAGCGTTTATGACGGGGGACGACCAGTCTGCCCCCCTCAACTGTCGACCCCTGCTATATCAGCAGAACAGGGAGAGAGACAATTGAGGTCTATTCTCCATCACCCTTGCATCTGTGGGAGGTGGCACATAGAGTGTATGTGTTTGCTGCTGCAAGAGCATGGGGAGCTTTTAGGTGTCATTTCCCTCCCCCACTTAGTTGGGGGACACTTCTGCCAGAGGAAAAAAGGCTTTGGCTAGTTGTGCAACATCAGCTGACAATGGGACTCAGGTGAACATCAAAGAAACTTCCTGGTAAATTATGTTCCTGAAAAATAGAAAATAATTACAACACAATCCTGCTCATTTTCACATAGCAGTTGCAGCGTTTGTAGACTGTGTGTGGTATTCAAGGATTGCATCCTCTGCATGTGCATGCTTAGAATGATGTATTTCCTGCAGATAGCCTTTACAGTACTGAGAACTTTGTTGCTAAGACACACACACACACACCTGCCCCTTTTTGGGTTCTTGATAACATTAGGTAAAGATAAAGTTCGCCCTTGCTTAAAAGCCAGTTGCTTCCAACTCTAGGGTTCAGTGCTTATCTCTGTTTATAGCCAAAGAGCCAGCGCTGTCTGCGTCTACAGACATTTCCATGGACATGTGGCAGGTATGACTAGACACCAGAGTGCACAGAATGTTGTTTACCTTCCCACCAACGTGGTACCTATTTATCTACTTGTAATTTCTTGCTTTCGAACTACTAGGCTGGCAGGACCTGGGACAGAAACAGAATCTCACTCCGTCATCCAGCACTCGGGTCCTCAGTCATCAAGTTCTCGGCCTTAACCACTAAGCCACCAGATCTTGGGAACGTTAGAAATCTGCAAAAGCAGCAACCAGTGCATTTTTATGCTTTCAAGACAGAGCAGGGCCAAGTCTTCAAAAATTTTCTAACACAGGTGAATTAGCTGAAAAGTCTAATTAGAGTGCCATAATTAATAAGATATAATGGTGTTAACGCCTTTGAGCAATTAACATTTTCTCAAGTGACCAAAAGGGCTATTACAACAACCCCACAATCACCTTGTAGCTATAAGGATATCATAAAAGAAGAAGCCTTGAGGGTGCTGAATTTTAGACAGGGTAAATTAGTAAAATTTACTCAGGGTTCCCTCTGGTACCCTTACAAGTGGAGTATGTCCCTTTGTGTTTACAATGTCATTCAGCGCTCTGGATAAACACATAAAATGAGAAAGACCAGGACATGGCTAGAACATTTAGGACTGATGCATCTTGCAAATTTTATATTCTGCAGTAGTCTAAAATTAGTTTTCTCTCTCTCTCCAGTATTTTTAATAGTGCAGTATGGGAGAAACTCCACTTCCACCTCCACCCCCAAGCCTTACTTAGCCAAAGCTTGGTTATCAAACCATGTTGTAGATTTCCCATGGAGTACCATGTTAACACAACCCTATATGTAAACAGCACACCCATTTATCTGAGTCTCTGGTTATCCGTACAGTTTGGATGTCTTCAAGAATGTATGGATAGATGAGAAGCTTTTGCCTATACTGTAATACAGTATACTGTATGCTTATTCTGTGTGGATAGTAATGTTCTCTGCTAAGCATCATATGCTAAATAATACTTTGGGACAGGGTAACAAACTGCATTGTGAGGAAGAGGTTTGCATAAGAAACAGTGATGGTTTTGTGCAAGCCACCCCTTGGGAGTAAGCAAATACTAATGGCAAAGAGAGTGTCAGCTCTCTTAGCCGTAAACTGTTTATTTCTTTTGCCTATCAAATGGTTGCATTCAGTGCCAAAGTTGCGATTGTTTCTTCTCCCTCCCTCCCTCCCTTCTTTCTTTCCCTACAGCTGTCTCAGTGGATTGAATTCCAAACCAGGATCAGAAGCTACTTTTTTTAAAAAATGGGGGGGGGGGAGTGGGGGGAGAATGGTATTACTGTACTGAGAAGGCAGTGGGCCTAAACAGGTGTGGTTGTTTGTTGTTTAAAAATTTTGAGGGAAAAAGAGAGTTGTTGTTACGTTTAATTTTCCAAGATGCTGGAAAGCCTCAGAAAGAGCTTGCATTCCCCAGAGACTGGTGGGCTCAGAGTGATGGGAGCCCTTGATCTCGCTCACACTGCAACACACATTGCCTGCAATGTGTCTGCAATGCAAGTCCACTGAGCATACTGAAAAGGAACAAAGGTAGCCCAGGGTGGGAGTCAATCGATCTTGAGACAACTGGTTTTAAATTTTTTTTAATGTGCTTTAAAATTTCATCTCAGTCATTAGAGAAGCAAGGGTTGAAAACACGCACATACACCACCAGTTACAACCATCCAGTCCCAGTGTGAAATCTTAACCCATGTCTTTTATGGAGGAGTCCTGGTGGTGCAGTGGTTAAAGTGCTTTCCTGCAATCCAAAGGTTGTGAGTTCAATCCTGACTAGAGATCAAGGATGGCTCAGCCTTCCATCCTTCCGAGGTTGGTAAAATGAGTACCCAACATGTTGGGGAAAAATGCTAATTAACTTATGAATTGCCCAGGGAGTGTACTATGCGCTATGGGATGGTATATGGGTGATTGCTTTTATAGGGAGCTTGAAGCTTTTCCCAAGTTTTACCCCTTCTCCTGCTTTGGTAGGCTCACTAGAACATGAATTGTATATCTTTTTCCTTTAAAAAGAAGAAAGAAAATAAAAGTGTATGTCAACGTTAAAACAGATTTTGAGATTAACTTGTCTACTCCTTATTAGTGGCACTTCTTCTGAAGATGTGTGTGTGTGTGTGTGTGTGTGTGTGTGTGTGTGTGTGTGTGTGTGTGTGTGTGTGTGTGTGTGTGTGTGTGTGTGTGTGTGTGTGTGTGTGTGTGTGTGTGTGGCTGGTGGAGGGAGGTAAAGGCACACATGTCAGGCAGAAAGAAAGCAGAATCATGAGAAACCAAAATCTTGCAGAATTACACTTGAGTGCTTTCATTTGTTGATTAGATCTATTTATTTGCATCTTCTCAGAGATGCTGTTTGCCTGCCTGCCTCTGTGAAACACTGATGGGTTAAGGCCAGACTGACTACAGGCCATGTCTCCAGTGGTCATCCTGAAAGCCATGCCAGCTCAGGACACACTGTCACTTTGTCCTGAAATTTTGGGAGGCTTGAGACAATTGGGGTGGGGTGGGGGCTCTCCTTCAAAAGGAGGCTTCTGGCTTCACAACAGTCACTTCTTTGATGTACTGAGGCGGTTGTCAAATGGTGAGTCATCAAGGTGAAGCTCTGAGGTTTAAATGTAAGCAGTTGCATGTGACCTGAAGCAGCATATATCTGTGCTTGAGGAAGAAACTGAAGCAGAACCAAGCCACACATAATTGGGATAAGGGAGTTTAGGGCAAGCAGTTGTTAATTCAATAATAAACATTTGCATCTTGTGAGAATTTTTTTCCTTAAAGTAGTTATATCTTAGTGTAATAATGGATATGTGTCAATGTAGGAAGAAGCCTGGTAGTACAGGTAGGTGGAGGTAGGTGTCAAACAGAAAGCTGCTCAGCTTACTCATGTGGATCAAGCAAGTCCTTCAGTTACTTTAGCTGTGTATGTGCCAATCATTTAAGTGGGGCAGGTGTGTTTGGGTGGGGTGTGGGAGGAGGGGAGAAATGAAGCTTCATTGACTGAATACTCCAATCTACAAGCTAGTTCTAAAGTGGGGTATGTGTGTTCTGTGCAGGGTCTGTGAGAATGAACGGAAGTTTTGCAGTGGGTCTAAGAAACTATTTAAAGCTTGTTTGTAAGTGCTAAAACGAATCTACTGCATGCATGCATGAAGTTGCAATTTGCTGTGCTAGTACTACAGTTCCTCTGGGGGAGATTCTTTCTATACACCCTTGGCCATCTAGTACATTTTGGCCTATTGCTCACGTCATCTCTCCTTGTCACATTTGCTGGATAGGATGGACAGGAGCTGTAAAACCAAAACATCTGGAGCATCTCAAGATTGAGAACGTTCCTCTAGAAATGTACAACTATTACTCTTAACAATGAAATGGAACCTCCATGTCCAAATGCAGCCTACCCCTGAGTAACTTATGCAGGGGGGAACAGATGACACATTTCTCCTTATTGCCCTTGGTGAGCTTTCTGAGAGGCAAGAATAAGGATCGTTGCAAAGAGAACGATAATCCATAACAGATTTTTAGTCTGATCCATTCCTTACATTTTTGTGATCAAGATTACCACAGCTATAGTGAATATGGCACTTTGTTTCACAGTAAGTTCAGAGTTAGGCTGGAGCTGGTGAAAAAGAAGTGTGACTTTAAAACAGAGGTGCCCAAGTTTTTGGACTGCAGGCTGGTCATGTGGTTCAGGGTGCCAGTCACTATAGCCCATGGGCCGGATCCGGCCCCCAATGCTAATTCATCTGCCTCATGAATCCCTTGTTGCTTCCGGAAGCAGAAATAAAATGCGCCTGTACAGGGGCTTCATGGGCCGGATGAATTGGCGTTGGGGGCTGGATTCAGCCCATGGGTCATAGTTTGGGCAACCCTGCTTTAAAAGATAAAGATGCCAAAGTATGCTGAGACAAAGTAACCATATTTTCCTTTTGAAATGCTATTACAGTATTTTAAAGCAAATAGAGTGGTGTGGAGACTAGTTTCTTTGCAATGCTTGGGCTGTGAATGAAGAATATTTTCCCCAAAGACAGTTGTCTTTTGCTGTCTGAACTGCATTGAAAGTTTTCCATGGAAACAATTCTTTTCCCCCAATAAAACACCTCATCCTAAGGTGCACTTGCACACAGAGCATGAGGCTGTGTGGAAACTTCCTCTTAGAAGACTGTGAAATTCAGAAGGACTACAATGACTGCGACACATCTGTCCTACACATTTGATGTGTCCACCTTCTTGGCTCATAGAGGTTGCTAGAGTTGGGTTGTTAAGAGTTCAGTTGGGTGTAATGTTCTGTAGATATGTGTGTGTATGGGACAGAGAGAGCGAGAGCAAAAGAGCCGTGCGTAGTGCGTGATAGCCTAATTAAATATTAAAATACCCTCATATTACTGCATGTTAAGAATGCTTCTTTTCAGAAGTCTATTTATGACAGCTTGTCTCTGTCAGAGCTGACTCAGCTGTCTCCAGAAAGCGATGAACTCATCTTTGGTATGCAGCCCCCCCCCATCCCTTCATCTCTGCAGAGGAGAGAGACATGGAGGAAGGGGTTCCTCCAAAGCACCACCCTCTGCTGGATGGGTAAAGTAACTTTCCCCAAAGCCCACATTGGTTGTTAATGAGCAGGATGTCTTCTCTTAGCTTAGTTTGCAGATCTTTTACTGGTGCACTGTTGGGAGATCCAAAAAAGGAGAGCAGAATGATTTGCTAGAACTTTAATAAAGAATACAGGGAGCAATGTATATTTGTCATGATGATAGTATAGTATAGTATAGTATAGTATAGTATAGTATAGTATAGTATAGTATAGTATAGTATAGTATAGTATAGTATAGTATTCCAAGCAGTATGTTACTATGAATACCATTTGCTGAAGAGCACAAGTGAGAGAAGTTTCTTACTTGTGAATTCCTGTAGGCATCTGGTGAGAAATATTGCGAACTGGAGCCAGACTAGTTTGACTTTGATCTGATCTAGCAAAGCTCCTCTTATAGGATTAACTTGCATGAAAAAGAATGTGCCCAAGTGTATGTTATTCTGTCCTAAAAGCTGCCTTTGGTGGCCGGTGATATGCTTGCACAGAATAAAACTTGTTAAATGGTAGCTGTGTTAGTCTGGGCAGGGCAGTGAGGTGGGCGTGGCCACCCAATTTCAGTACCCCACCCAAAGGCCACCCAATTTCGCTGCCGCCACCCCGCCAGGTGTATGTGCAAATCTGTTGCTGCCCACCACTGAACTAGGGTCTTCCTTTCTTCAGAGTGTTGCACAATTTAAAATTATGGATCCGTGTAAATAGAGGTAAAATTCAGAACAAATTAAAATGTTAAAATTATTAGGCTATTTTTTAATTAGAAACAGGCTACTTCAATACCATCATCTTGGCTGTTTACTCGGTCTTCTATTGTACATGTTGTAGGGCATAAATTATTTAACAACAACTTTGGAACTGTAAAGCTGGAAGGGACCCTGTGGGTCATTGAGTCCAGCCCCTGACATGGATGCACAATGGATAACTTAACTCCCAACCTCTGGGTGCGCAGTCAGATACTTAAACCACTTAGCTATCCAGTTGCATGCACATAAATGCTGCATTGAAAGGTAAACTGAGATCTAGCTCCAGAAGAAATCCCAAATCCTTCGTTAGATACAGAAATTTAGGGTATCGTGTGCCTGTCGGCCTGATACTTTGTTACTTTTGCTGGGACTTCTCTTTCCACATAGACAGAGCTTGAAACTGTCTTTGAGCTTCTGTGAGTATTTTACACAGAAGACCAGAGATAAAAATGTACTGTACTGTATTTCAATAAATAAACCTTCATATACAGAAGCTGCATTAATTACACCAGGTGTGGGAATTATGGCAGGAAAAGACTGCATATCTCTTCTTTGTAGCTAAGGTTCTTTGTAGGAGAGAATATGAGAGGAATGTCCAGTGAACTTAGTAAGGGTTACTTTATAATAAACATGCATAGGACCAAACAAGTAAATGGACAGGCTTCCTTTCATTAAGTAAACACAGGCAAATTATTGCAACCACTTGTGCCCCTGAGGTATTCCAATGCAGATTATTCTTTATAGTGAAGCAAATATTGCTTCTAAGTGAGCAGAAAAAGAGGAAAACTATTTTCTTTTGAAAATCAGACTCCCATCTCTTCAGCATGTTGATATGCCAAAGATGACTAAAATTGCTTTATACTGCCCAGTACAGTATATGATTAAAGTTGATGCATGTATTAAAAGATTGCTTTAATAAATTAGCTTAATTTTCATACATCAGGCTGAATGGCATCCAGTAACCATTTATGGTAGGCTATGAAAGACATGAGTAGACTGTTATGCTTGTAGCACTTGAGGAACTGTAATAAGTAGAGATGAACCAGGTGACATAGCAAGCCAAAATACTTGGCCAGTGGGGTGTCTGGCAAGATCACATCAAAAGAAGTATGTCTGTCCTTTTTCTTCTGTGTCTAGGCCAGATACAAAACTGCCAAAATGAAGCTGCCTTTTGGTGAATTCATTCTGTAGTTCCTTTGCCTGACCTAATATGAGAAAGACCAGTGTGAGAAAGATTAGCTGGCAACACAAGGTTGCCATTGTCCAAGGTACATCCAATTGTGGTTCAAAAATATAGTAATACCCCGGATAACGATTGCATCGGATAACGCTAGAATCGGATAACGATGCAAGTTTTTTGGAAAAAATTTGCATCAGATAATGATTCTGGATAATGATTCTTAGCGTTATCCGAGGCAATGGTCTGCGGGTGTGGGGTGGTTTGGGTAGAACTACCCAATCCACCCTCCACCCATAGCGGTCTCTGCGACTGCAGTAGGGTTGGGGAAAAGCACGCCTTTCCCCGACCCTACTGCAGTTGCAGAGACTGCTTGTCTCTCTTTCCCTCCCTGTATTTAAACTACAGGGAGGGGGAAAGAGAGAGACATGATTGGTTCTCTAGAGACCCAATCACATCTCTCTCTTTTCCCCCTCCCTGTAGTTTAAATACAGGGAGGGAAAGAGACACAAGCAGTCTCTCCCTCCCTGTAGTTTAAATACAGGGAGGGAAAGAGAGACAAGCAGTCTCTGCAACTGCAGTAGGGTTGGGGAAAGGAGTAAGACGCGATTGCGATCGTGTCTTACTCTTTTCCTCCCTGTATTGGGTCTCTCTAGAGACCCAATCACGTCTCTTTCCCCCTCCCTGTAGTTTAAATAAAGGGAGGGAAAGAGACACAAGCAGTCTCTGCAACTGCAGTAGGGTCAGCCTTTCCCCGACTCTACTGCAGTCACAGAGACCGCTGCGGGTGGGGGGGTGGCTTTAAAGGCAGGGAGGAAAAGAGACCTGATTGGGTCTTTTTCTTTCCCTGCCTGCCTTTAACGCGGTTCGTCCCTGAAGTCAGGGCTTTTTTTTTTAGCATTGTTTGATACATGCATCGGACAATGCTAAAAATCGGATAACGTCATGACTTGTGGAACCAAGTCATAACATTATCCGGGGTATTACTGTACCGCAATCTTTGAGGTACCAGTATAGTGGTACCTCGGTTTATGAATTTAATGCGTTCTCCAGGACTATTTTGTATTGTGAAAAATTCATAAACCAACTTCCCATAGGAATACATTGAAAACAAAAATTCATAAATTGAAACGCAGTTTCCCATAGGAATGAATTGAAAACTAATTAATCCGTTCTGAAATAATTCATAAACCAAGGCATTATTTTCAATGTATTTTTGTTCATAAACTGAAAATTACATTAACTGAGGCATTCATAACCCAAGGTACCACTGTTTGGCTGTAATTGGGGAGGAATGGGGGCACGTTCTCTGTCAAAGTGGAATTCATTGTGGCAGCATTATACCTAATTCTACAGAATCCCCACTTTCCTCTGTTTTTTAAAAGAGCAAGACAATCCAATAGAACCTTATGATCCTATGCTATAGATATATGGAACCCAGTGAATATCAAGAGGCTTGTGTGTACCTCCAACTCTTTTGGTTTGGGGCCTGGATTTCCATTTTTTCAGTGATGCTTGAAGTTGTCTTCTAAAATTTTAAAGGCCAGAAGTGGGTGCAGCTTCAGCACAAAATATCCTGTCCTTTCCTGCCACCAATAGAAACAGAACAGAACATGCAAAATAGATTCGTATGCATGTTTGCATACATATAAGTTGCAAAACACAGCTTTTCAAAATGTTTGTAGCTGCTTAGAGAGTACACATGACTTCACTTAGATGATGTAAGCAGACAAACCTTCTCATCTGGTTGCAGTTTATTCATGTCAGTAAGTCAATGGTGTATATGCTCCTTGCTATATGAATGGCTAAAGAATGAACAGAAGATCCCTAAAATGTTTGTTCCTTCATGGCTCAGTTAAGTTAGTGTCTAGGTGTAAACATTTCAACCCCACCCACCCTCCCTTGCACAACTATTCATAATGTCAATTTATTCATTTATTTAAAGTATATATAGCATACCTTTCTCCTTAAGAGGGCCAAGGCAGCTTACCAATATTAAAACGAAACAATATAAAAGCTTGGGGAAATATAAAAGGAGAGGGTAAAACAAACAAACAACAAAACAAATACAGCAACAGCTCAACTATTAGGCAGCCAGTGACTGAGGAAAAATCCTGGCTGCCAGGAGTCACCTTGGGAGGCAAAATAATGTCCCTGAACCATTTTTCTGGAGAACAAAGTGGCTTTTGTAAGTGCAGAAGTTGGCTTTAATCTTAATTCACCATTGGAGAACCTGGGGACCTTTAGAGTTTTTGGCCTATATTTCTACCATGGGCAGCGGTAAGGGATCATGGCAGCTGAATTCCTACACATTTGGCAGCCTAGAAGTTTCCCACACCTTTCCTAATGATTGTTCAGTACTGTTTGATAAGGTTTACATGACTGCCAGGGAATGTGTCACCCAGTCACACTGTATCTCTGGCTGGCTCAATTACCGCAAAGGCTGCTTCTTCCATGTCTAAGCCAGGCGTGAAACTGCCAAAATGAAGGCACCTTTTGGTGAAATCAATCTGCAGTTCCTTTCACCTCACCTAGTGTGAGAAAGATTAGCCGGCAACACAAGGTTACCAGGGTGTCACCCAATTGTAGTTCAAAATTACCACAAGCTTCGAGGAGGTTCTTTCTGTGTACCCCGCAGCAAAGGCTAAGAATTTACTTTTAGAAATAAGGAAAGTGGCAGGATCACAGAGTAGTTAAATAAGCAGCCATTTTTTTTATAAATAAAAATGGGCAAAATAAACAATTTGTCAAAGGCTTGCGACATGCTTTTGCCCCTTTCCATCTCCTCAGATAAACAAGGGCCTATCTGAAGGCCAGAAGTGAGACATTTCTAATGACTAGAAATTTGTTTATGGTTTTCATAGGAAAGAGCTACTTAAGTCAGCGAATTGCTGGTTGTTGTTTCTTTTCTTTTTTTAAATTTAAAACCTTACATGAGGAAAAAAGGGGCAGATGAAAAGGAATTATCAAAACAGGCTGTGTGTTATAAAGCAAAATTTATAGGTGTGTGCCTTCCAACCACCAGTAAGATAAATATTGGTTTTATTCTGTGAAACCCACTTCAGCTTTAAGAGGACAGCTTCTTCATTGCTCTGTTATTTGACTACATGTAGATAGATCAGAGAAAAGCAACATATAAGTCAGAGGTGCCCAAACGTTTTTGGTCGTGGGCCGAACATGTGGTCCAGGGAGCCGATCACTAAGGCCTGGGGCCCAGGTGCGGCCCCTGATGGCAATTCATCCGGCCCGTGAAGCCCTCATCGCTACTGGAAGCGGAAGTAAAATGCGCCCATATGGGCGCATTTTACTTCCGTTTCCAGGAGTGACGAGGGCTTCGCGGGCTGGATGAATTGGCTTCGGGGTCTGCACCCGGCCCCCGTGCCTTACTTTGGGCACCACTGATATAAGTGAATAAAATGCAACCAAATTTGGAACAGTGAGGTTTTTTCTGGAAAGGCCACAGAATGTAATAGGAATAAAAGAGGATATTGCTTATGTAGAAAAACAGGATTTGAGAACCTCCTGTCTCTTGGATCATGTGAACAGGAATTGATCCCATCCATCTTCAAACCACTGACTGATTCAGAAAGGTAATATAACCCTGGAAAAATCTGAAAGCCTTTTCTCCTCAAGATTTCTTATTCTTTTTAGATATTTTTCACATTTGGCAGAAATTACTCTTCCTATCCTAGTTCATTTTGCCACTGTTAATCAGATTCTTAGGATTTTGTCTCCATTTAAACCCATTCCTGCTGAGTGAGGTTCTATAAATAAACAGAGACATTGTGATCAGGTAAGGCTTTTTTTAAAAAGGTAACTTCCCCATGCTTTTGTCACAGTTCATTCTGAACCATATCCTTCTGTATTGGCAACTCAGAACAAATATATCTGGCATCATCTGAAAAGGACTGGATCAAAGTTTGTGCACAGTTCTTATGGGAGAGCCAGTATGCATACAGGATTTGGCTAGTCCAACATGGGGTTCAGATCAACTATTGTTCTTCTTCAAGTCTATCAGGCAATCAGTAACTCTCATCCTAGCCTGTCTCAGAGAATTCTTGCCTACCCCTATATTGTTTATGTTTTTATAATTGCACCCACTCGCCTTTAATCTTTCCAGTGGAAGGAAGCTGGTATAAAAATATAATCAAATATATTCCCATTAGTTTCTTCTCTGAGATCAAAACCACAGAAAGTTCACTTAACAGGCTCTGCTGGGACAATACCAGCTTCAGGGTGGCTAACAATCTTCATCAAGACACACCATTAAAATTATCGCTCTAAAATAATAAGCAAAAGAATTTAAAAACACAATTGAGTAATAAAAGGCATTGAAATCAATGTAAACAGATAGCAGTATGAGACAAATCAAAAACTTGACTGGTCCATGAAAGCATGTACAAATCATTATGCTTTTAAATGGCCTCTGAAAGCCAAGAGTCTACAGAACAAGCAGATGCCTGATGGATGGTAGTTCTGTAGCTAAGGTATCAACGCCAGGAACGCCGTGTCGGTTGTGGTAGAGCTACAAGCTACACTACACTCCTCAAGAGAACCACAAACGGGATCTCTGGGAGATCTTAAATGAATGAACAGGTCAGGATTTTGCATTGGGGTATGCCACCAGTACATACTTGCATGACAACATTTCAAATATTGTGGTGGCATTCTCCCTTCTATCAGCCACTGGGCAAGGAACATCATTAAAGGAGGATATGGATTAGGAACTCAACCTCCCTTTTGTCACTAGTAAGACTCTAACTAGGCTGAGAGTAGAAGTCCCTAAATGGAAAACCAACATACTCAAGTGAGGGCTGCTGGTGGACAACAACATGTGTGAATGTGGAGAGATACAGAAGCCAACTCATTTACTGGTCTGCTGATTACTGTCAGAAACATGCGCCGATGAGGACTTAAGTTTGGCCAACAACAAAGCCAAGAAAGTGGCTTCATTTTGGCAGTCCAGGGTTTGATCTGGACATGGAAGAAGAAGCAGCAGCCCTGGTGGTTCAGGTGACCGTGGCCCCACTGTTGAGAGTCCATTATCACCTGCCCAGACAGGTTGTAGAATCCTCTGTAGTAGTCCAAAATATCAGTCTCTTTTTAGAGGACAGACAAGGCTGGGATCCCTTTGCTGGGATACGTGAGGAGTGAAGGCCTCCTTCCCGAAGTAAAGCTTATAAGACATGTGAGAAAGGAAAGATTCTTTTTTCCCCAGAAGCCAAAGGAAGGGACCAGGACTCTTTGTAAGGGGAGCTCAGAGATAAGCTTAGAGCAATAGCTACCAGTAGTTCGCTGCATGGGGTCTGCTGTTGAGCATGATCAGATGTGAGCCTGAGTGCACCTAGGGAGGGAGAGAGAGGCAGGCAGGTTAGGGATGGGAGTAGTGACCTACTCTCCTTGCCTTTTAAATGCCGGAGAAGGACTTCCCAAGTCCACAGCTGGAGGCAGCCCCTAGTCATGTTATGGAGCATTTATCTTTTTCTGGCTCCATGGATGACAGAGGTTGAAGGAGAGGCCCTAACTTGATAGGTCACATCTTACATGAAATGGCTTAGAATTCAAATCCAGGGCATAAACATTCATGATGAAAACTCCTTTCCCCCTCTCCAATCTCTCAGTTGTATCAGGGCAACTCGGTAAGTGGACTAAACCAATTGCCTAACTCCTGCATGGGCTCACCAGCCCTTTTGTGCACCATTTCCACTGGTAACCAGTAAGATTGGTTTCCACAGACACCCTATTTTGCCTGACAAGCAGGCCAAGAGGCTTCACAGACACCAGACCAAGACCTTCCCCTTGAAAGAACTAATTGCAGGGGGAATTGAGCTTTTCAGGGATAATTGGTGGATGCAAGGAGGGACAGAATAGGCAACTTGGGACCCTTGAGATGTTTGGGACTACAACTCCTATTAGCCCCATACAGCACATCAAGGAGTAATGGGTTATAGGGACATAACTGAAAAAATCTGGAGGCTGGTAGTCTTCCTGTTTCACTCATACTTGGAAGGGTCCCCCATAATTTTCATTTTTGCTGGAAATCATCATTTGCTAATTAAAATGGGGAGGGATCAAAGTCTGTCATTATTCAGGAGACTCCTATCTCCATTGGTGAGAGGGGAGATTCACCAGCAGAGTGGAGATGAAGGCAAAAGATCCAAAACTGTAGTGTCCCCAGATGTGTTATCTCACACTGCTGCTGTGGAGGTGTGAAACTTACCAGTATCACAATAACAGTAATTTTACCCTTGATCTTCTGGAGTGTGAATTGCACCACCCAGAGTGTGGAGGGAACAATCACAAGCTTGATCTGGTTTAAGAAAGTATGCAGATGCGATAGACAAGGTTATCTTTTTGATTTCATTGGATATGTACATCCCATTGCAAGCTACAGTTTAAAATGGCTGATTGCACTTTTGTATTGTTTACAATATCCTACATCATAAAAGGTGCATATAATCACTAGCTGAAAAAGCAGATCACCTACCAACTATCAGATGGCATTCTCTTGTCAAGGCCTACACACTACAGCACATAGAATTCTCTCAGGTGTTGGCATCTATATCTGAGATAAATACATTGTTGCTCATCTACAAATGCATATGTGGAGATGTACAAAGAACAGCTATGCAAAGGATCCAGAGTGTGCCACTGGAATGTCTGAAATGAGCAAATCTTTCAGTGAAAAGAACTTTTATAGTCACAGATTATTTATTAATGTTGAGCCAGAATAGATATTCTAAATCTAAGGCAGGTATTCAGCTATGGCTGCAAGTGAGACCACAGAACATCTATAGTGGCTATGGATGTGATACAGCCCAGCCATGTCCCATAAATCAGTGATGCAGTTCAGCACCTCAGTGGCTGTGTCAAGAGTCTCTAGTGGCTTATGAGCAGCTGTGCTCTGGTATAGGAGTGAGCAACTGCAGTCTCCCAAATGTTGCTGAATTGCAGCTGTCATGGCCCTTCACTATTGGCTGGGCTGGCTGGAGTGGATAGGAGTGGCAGTCCAGCCACAGCTGCCCTAATGCAAAGCATCAGTCAACAGAATGTGCATCGTCAACATAATAAGGATGAACCAATTAAATCTAGTTATACACCCGGACTGGATTCTCCCCTGCTTCATTCCAGAAGTGGAGACTGTTTGGGCCAAAAATAAGGAAGCTTAAGGGATGTAATCTGTCAAACTTCCAGAAGCCTGAACAGCCTCCTACTCCTGGCCTTTTGACTTGTTCATCTTCTGAAGCAGATACTCTCCATTACTTGGGGGAGGGGGAGAGATGAAATGAAAACTGAAATATTCTTTTGTTTTGGACCTTCTTAGCCTAAACCTAGTTGTTTAATTGGTTCCTTTGAATCAATAGGAACCGGTTAACTCTACAGTTATATAAGTTCTAGTGACTCAGTAGGATTTACCCTGGTTGGTTTAATGACTGGATTTAGGCTTGTATTTTTTTATATAATAATTTGTGTTTATTGTACAATTTTATGGGACTCGCACACATTTTAAAAAGGCCTTTAATTTCTTGGCACTTAATAGGAATTATTTCCAAACTTTTTATAAACCAAGGTTATTTGCTCAGAAGGCAGAGGTGTGCCCCAGATTTTGATTTGTGAGCCACCATTTTTGTTTCAACGTGACAAGTTTTAAAACACCAATTGGCTAGAATAATGGATATTGTAAATGCTGTTGCATTTACATATTTTGCAATTTGCATGTTTATAATGTATCTTGAATATCTACTTTACTATTGCCTTTACATACATTTGAACATAGTTCAAGAGGTGAAACTTAGATGGAGGGATCACCTGAGACCACATCCAATTTTTTGTATACTGATTTTCTGTTCTTTTTCTTATTCTTATTGAGCACGGCATCACTCCATCAACATCTGACTTCTGAAATGATCTTATATTACAAACTTAGTTTCCTTATTCCTGGAGTTGGTTGCAAGGGTACCACTTCAAACTTTTTGTGTCTTTTGTGTGCCATGTATCTTTGCATCTATTCAAATGAGACAGAGATAAATCTTTTCTGACTTCTGCTCATATCCAAACTAATACAGTTGTTGGTAAAAGATCTGTAAACAATGTAGGTGATCTCTACTACTAGCTGTGCTTTCAAAACACTAGTTAGTAACCTCAAGCAAGACAAACACCAGGCATGGAAGTCGGTTTAAGAAACACTGCTCGTTGTCTTCTATATCCCTTCCTCCAGAGAAAGGAGGCTTATTTATTTATTTATTTATTTATAGTACAAACTTAAAGATAATTTTAAGAAAGGTACACTAGAGTTCTGTAAAAATGACAAGATCTCCCTCCTCTAAATATTCTCAGATTTAAATAAAACCTTTTTTCAAGATACACATCACCAATTTAACGATGCCAGTGCATAAGGGACAATGGTGAACTGCTTAATATGCCTTATTTTTATCTGTTTTACTGTTTTAATTTTTTAAATTTTTATGAATCTTTGAATTTTAAGGTTTTATATATTATAGATTACCTATGATGGTAGTTTATGCTGTAAGCCGCCCAGAGTCGGGCCTACCCGATTGGGGCGGGGTATTAAATGTGAACAATAAATAAAATTATTGCACCATTGAAGATTGTGGCTTCACACTTATGAATGAGACTACAACAGAGATGTTGCCTATTGAAAAGGGGAACATCATCAGTTTGACATTGCTCCACATGTACCATATAGTAGTCTGCATAAGTCATGCCTGTTAGATTAGTGGGGATGGGTTTCGTGCTTTGAATATAGCTGAAGCTGTTTCCACCCATGTGAGTATTTCCAGCTGATACCTATTTTGCTTTTCTGTTGGGCCAGAAGCAGAGGTGGGAAGTCTTTCCATATACTTTAGCATTTCTACCAATTTCTTGGTAAAAGTCACCCTTGCTGGAAAGTCAGTCTTATCGAACTCTTGGGTACGGTGCTCATCTCCATTTACAGCCAAAGAGTCAGTATTGTCTGCATCAGCAGACATTTCCTTGGTCATGTGGCAGGCATGACTAGATACAGGATCACACGGAACAATGTTACCTTTCCCACCCAAGTGGTACCTGTTTATCTACTTGCAAGTTCTTGCTTTCAAACTTCTAAATTTTCAGGAGCTGGGACAGACAGGAGCACACTCCATTGTGCAGTATTCAGTCTCAAACTGCTAACTTGCTGACCTTCCAGTCATCAAGTTCAGCATCTTAACCACAAAGCCACTGCAGTCCAAAATAGGAAATGGCTTTTTAAAATGTTTTCAAGGTACCTCTGATGGCAAGCTGGTGTGTCACAAGCAACGTGACCACCCTCAGCTATTTTCTCATGTGGTAAGATTGAAGGCTCAATGCGCAATACATTGGGAAGCAAAACCTGCACTCCGATTTAAAATTGAGAATTGAGTACCCTTCTTGAATGTTAAACATAAAACTGAAAGAAAGTGAGGAACGCTTAGTGTGATTCTGACTGAATAAATAGAACAAACCTCATAGCCTAGAGTGCAATTCTAACGGGCTCGGAAGACCAGGAACCAGCTGAAGCAAATGTCAACCAACTGAAGCTGTACTAAGTCAAAACCCTTCCCAGCATTGAAACTGGCCTCATTTTAGCCTAATTTTGTGTCAGCATGGTGCCCCTGAGTAAGAGGAAGCTTAGGTTTGGCATAGATCAGTTCCTTTCCTCCTCTGCTCTTTCTCTACTTTATTTTTGGCTCTCTGAGATCATTTCAAAGATATTTTTTTAAAAGAAACTCTACTTTATTTTTTTACCTTTTTGGGTTTTTCCTCAAAAGAGCAACTAAAAAGTAACAAAAAGGCAGGGAATAAAATAAATAAATTTCATGTCAGAAATTATTCTGGGTTGAAAGGATTTTTGCTGGAGAAACTCAGGGACTGATACAATGAATAACATCATGTGATCATTGATAGTAATGATAAAGTATGATTGTAACACTCTTGGTCACTATTCATTTTTACATTCTATGCAAGTCAGGCAGTGAATTACTTTTTAAAAGCAACTTTTCAAAGAATGAGTGCATCCATGATCCTTTCTGTATCCTAGTGTTTTGCAGATGTTAGAATGCAACGTGTTAGGCTGCAGAATCCATTTTAACTCCAGCCGTCATAGCAATTGACTGTGCTGTCTGCCTTTCTTCTTTCTTCATATCAGCGCATTGCACAATTTAAAATTCTGGACATATATGAAATATAGATAAAATTTAAACAAAGCAAAATGTTAAAATGGTTAGACTTATTTTGGACTAGATGTAAGCTATTTCAATAGTGTTATCTCAAGCTTTTGGTAAATCTTTTGTACATGCGGCATAATTTACAATCACATAAATGCTGCATTGATTGAATTCCTCCACATTCACCGAAAATTTGTCCTTTATCCAACTAGCCCCATTTTATTTGACTGTTCTTTGATCTTCCTGCTCTGCTTCTAAGTCTATTAGGTGACATCCAGATGGTCCAAGCCAGAATCTTTGTCCTGGTGGGAGATTTTTTTTTTTGGCGTTCATCCATTCGGCAAGATGTGTTCTTTTTCTCCCTATAGGTTTAGCCCAGCATCTACTAGTTTAATATTTAGAGCTTGAGAGTGTGCAGAAAACTTTTCTTCAATTTCAGCCGTCATCTAGGGGGTTGCTGTCCATGAAATTGAAGGATTTGGTGCTGTCTTACCTTATTTTGTTTGTTATTTGCTAACACCTCTTGACATACTTCCAGAAAGGCAGTGCCAGCCAAATAACAGACATTTTCAAGGGGGTAGGTTTGAAGCAGCCAGTAATAATCCTGCATGATTCATTAAGGGTTACATCCACGTGTTTGACACATGCTGATTTATACCATATGGCACTGGCATATTCTGCTGTGGAGTAGCACAGGGACAGAGCTGTTCTTATAGTTTATGGAAGTGCACTCAAGCTTGACCCAGCTAGTTTCCAAGGTATGTTATTTCTGACTGCAGTTTTCTGTTTTACCTTTAAAAAATAGTCTAAACACCAGAGTTTGACCCAGAGTGATGTCCAAATATTTTAGGTTATGGCAGTGTCCCAAAATCTTGCCTTTCCAGCTAGCTTGGAGATTTCTCTGTTTCTGTGTTCTTAATGTAGAAGGTACAGACCTGTGTTTTTAAAGGGGGTTGTTTCATCTGGCTGCCTTTATGATATAAAGAAATATCTTCTAAGGTAGAAGTTAGCTGGACTGTCAAGGCAAGATCATCAGCATAGATGACACTCCTGGCATCTGGGAACATTGATTAATCATTTGTATATGTTAAAAAGTAATGTTAAAAAGTAATGGTACCAGCAAGTTACTGTGTGGAGGAATGTTTCTTTGATTTCTCCAGCAACTCTGCCTCCCTGGAAATTCAACAAAGAATCTTCAGTTTTGAAGTATAACAGTGACCATGTCTGTTAGTCCATAATCTTTAATAAGGACATAGGTTTTTGAGCAGTTGATGGGGGACAGAATCATATGCCACTTTAAGGGAGACAGATGCTGTTCCAGTTATTTTATGTGTTTCAAAACCATCTTATATGTGCTAAGTTAGAGTAAAGGTTTGAGCTGTACAGCTCTTGCCAGATCTAAAGTCTGTTCGTTCTGGCTGTGGATGGTGGGGATTGTAAAAGTCCCAACACATTTGCAGGTACCAGATTTGGGAAAGCAAGTGTACATTATGGGCGGTGATGCTTTTTTTATACCATTTTAAGCATGCTGAAAAGATGGTTGTTTGACTCGAGCTTTAGTGGATAGCCCGTCTGATTTATGTACATCCTGTTTTTAATGTTTTTTTCCCTTACCAGGCTCCTGAGAACACTTTATCCTTGGGTTTCCAAAGGAGTTCAACTTTGGGCTTTTAACCATTGGCAATAATCAGGATATCTATTTTGCATTCTCTCTCTCTCTCTCTTTCTCTCTCTCTGTCAAAAGGCGACAGATTGCAAGTGGCACTTACAACGTGCAGACTAGGTTGTGATTACCCATTGGATAACATTTTAATTGTGCTTCTGGCACTCTGTCAAGCTAATTTGAACTGCATTTCAATATTACAACATTTATTTAGGGCCATAACAATATGGATTAATCTTAAATTATAATACAGGGAGAATTCTATTGCACTTACTTCCTATTTGCCAAATATTTAAAAATGGGGTCCTGACAGGAAATGAAAGGGGGGGGGGAAACCAGCCTTTTCCAACCACTATGAAAGCACAGATGGACTTGAGAAGAACAAGAGGGAAAGGACATGCATTTATTAAAGATGTGGGCAGCGCTTCTCATTATGAAGCAGGAGGTAAATAAAAGTAAGCTCTCTTAATGCGGTTTCACTCTTTTAGCCTCCCTTTTTAGACTGCAGTAGAGGGCAAGGCAATGACAAACCACCACCCAGACATAAAAGTTCTTAGTTTCATTCTGCAGTGAAACTGAATGCTATTTCCCACAGTGAGGTTTAGGTTGAAGCAAGCGGGTTGGGATCTCCATTGGTAAATAGGCACACTCATGGTTGCAAGGCTTCCAGCCATTATTATAAGGCTATAGGATGCAGCCATCCTGATGATTGTTATAGTGTTAAAAGAAGTTATCACAGTCAAACTGTTGTTGAGGACTTCCAGACACAGTCACATGGTTTCTACATTACATTAGTGCAGCAGCAGCATGATGGTCAGTCGTGTACAGAAAATACAGTATAAGAAGCAAACTGAAGTGTTAGGACTGAATCTGCTGGGAATGAATTTGACAGGTTTTCTGGATTCACAGCATTTCTTCCAAACATATAACGACACTAAAACAAAACAAACCATACAATCCAATTGAGCATTATGGATAATATAATACAGTCTTATGCAGTTTTCTTTTAAATTAAGTTGAGTTCTTTCCCCACTGTTCTTTTATTTACAATATTTTAATAATTCCTTAGGATCAGTTTGATCAAGAGTTTGATGGCATCAGCTATTCAACAATGGTACGTGCAGCACTTTTCAGAGAACAAAGAATAGCAAATAACAGATATCAAATCAATTTCTTTTGTTCGGCCATCACAGACTACCAGCACAAACCTGTACATGACTACTCAGAAAAAAGTCCAACTGCGTTCCATAGATCTTACTCCTAAGTAAATAAAATAGGACTATAGCTTTAGGGATGACCTTTCCGTCAAGACGACTTCTTCTTTTTCTGCTTCTTCCTCTCTCTCTCTCTCTCTCTCTCTCTCTCTCTCTCTCTCTCTCACACACACACACACACACACACACACACACACACACACACACACACACACACACACACACACACACACACACACACACACACACACACACACACACACACTCTCTCTTAAAAGAATCTACATGCTGTTTCTTGTCAAAGACTAACAACATATTTCACAGGCCAAAATATTATTAAGCGACAAAGATAGATTAGAAAGATTAGATAGGTACATAGGCAAGATAGATGTAAGCATCTTTTAAATACAAATATACTCCCTTATACAGGTTCAAGGTCATGTGAACAAAAGTGCAGTGGAAAAATAAAGTTGGAAAGATCTGGCCTTCCCATATTGCTGCTATGGGGCAATATGTCAAGGAGAAGTGGTGCATGTGATGGTCAGAGGATTTTATTGGGAGTTGGTGGTCAAGTTCAAGTCCTTCCTGAGCCATGAAACTAATTGGATTATCCTTTCTTTCAGTCTGATCTACCTTACAGGGAGGTTGTGAGGGATAAAATGTGGAGCAGCAGAACCATGTACATTGAGTTTACTGGTAGAAAGATGGGATTAACAAATACAGTTGTACCTCACTTAAAGAGCACAGTGTGTTCCACAGGACTGCTATTTAAGCGAGTTTGCTCTTTAAGCGAAACACCATTGTAAGTGACCATTTGTGACTTCTGGTGGGGGGGATTGCAAACCTCGATTTATTTGTTAAACGAGTTTTTTGTGGGTTTTGTTTGTTAAGCAAAGCGAACATTCAGAGAAATTTCTGCTCTTTAAGCAGTAATTTTTGGATTGTTGTTTAAAACTGATGCTTACTGAATTTTTTGATGCTGTAGTGATGCTGTAATGATGTTGAGATGTTTTTTGGTATTTACACTGATTACGTTTGATATTTATATGTTGTATTTATGAACTCGCTGTTTTTCTTTGTAAACCGCTCTGAGTCGGCCCAACCGAGTAGGGCGGTATAAAAATTGGATAAATCAATAAATAAATAAACAAGTTACTCTTTAAGCGAGGCACTCTTTATTATTATTATTATTATTATTATTATTATTATTATTATTATTATTATTATTATTATTATTATTATTATTATTATTATTATTATTATTATTATTCAATTTATATGCCGCCCCACTCACTTATAGCGATTCTGGGCGGCTCACAACAAAACAATACATCACACTTACAATATCAAATAACAAGGTATCAAATAACAAGAACATTTCAAGGAAACCCCTATCAAAGTTACAAAATGAGCAGGAGTCACAACGAAACAATATACAGTTGTGCCTCGCTTAAAGAGCATAATGCGTTCCACAGGATTGCTCTTTAAGCGAGTTTGCTCTTTAAGCGAAACACCATTGTAAGTGACCAATTGTGGGGAGGATTGTGAACCCCGATTTATTTGTTAAGCGAGTTTTTGGTTGGTTTTATTTGTTAAGCGATGCGACCATTCAGAGAAAATTCTGCTCTTTAAGCGAGTTACTCTTTAAACAAGACACTCTTTATGCGAGGTTTGACTGTATAACAGTTTACAAATATCATAGAACAAAAAATCAGATAACAAAACCATTACAAAATACTATATCAATACTGGTACATCATACAAAGCATTTCAAAAATACATAAACAGAGCATCAACCCAACAATACCACGGCCTCTCCACCCCATAGCGAAATGTTCAGTTTGTAAATTTAAAGAAGGAAATGATATTTTCCCTTTCTTTAAACTTGCAATTTGAATATCTTCATCTTTTAAAGAAATTTTTATGCGATGTTTGACTGTATTTAAAAAATCACTAAGAAAATATTCTCAACTATTGCTTGATAATGAGAATCAGCTACAGGAAGTCGTGTGTGTGTGTGTGTGTGTGTGTGTGTGTGTGTGTGTGTGTGTGTGTGTTGCTATTAATTACAGATTAGCATTTTGTCTGAACACTCAACTGCAATAAATGTGCTTAAAGTTAGGTGTGACTTGCTTAAACACGCTAGGTTTATAACATCTAGTTTGACATTGGCTTATTTTCAACAAAGCATGAACCCTGTTCAGACCTTAAAGGGGGTGTATCTCCTTTTAACAATAATGTCAACAATAATGCTTAGTCCTACCCTTGCTGTCACTTTCTCCCACTAAAGAAAGACAATCTAAAGAGGAAGTTTTCTGCTCTTCACAGTTGGGAAGCTTGATTTTTCAGGATCCACAAATGCTTGGAGAGATTCTACATACAGTATAACAAAAGAGTTTTCTCTTTAGAAAATCTGGACAGGTCAAGAATCTTTTCCTTGCTCATACTTTCAAATTGAACCTTTAAAAAAAGCCTGAATAGGGCTATCATTCATATCAATCCCAATTTGTTGGGACCAGAGAGTCAACCATCTGTGGTTAATCTAAAATAGGATCAAACATTTCAAAATTCCTTGTAGCTGGGTCAGAGGAGAGGAGTGTGTAAACTTCAGGTTCACTCTAACTCTCATCCTGCTGTCGTTTTCTGTAACATTTGACTGTATCCCTTATTTTGACGCTTTAATGAAAAGATTTGATGTTCTCCATATGTAAAAGTTTGGGGCCTTAGAAGAAGCAGATGACAGAATCTTCTCTAGCTTAGTTCATTGGCTAATTCCTCCTGGCCTTTAAAATATCACATTTATTTTTCCTGCTTCCAGCAACAGTAAGGAAAGAAAGGTCTGAAGTTTTTTGGGGGAAATCTTACAGTTTTGATAGATGGTGGTCTCAATGCTGGATAGTCTCTTGTGTCAATGTGTATATTAAGAAAGATACCCTAGTCACCGTTTGGGAGGGGAAAAGATTTCTGGTGTTCCAAAGGAGCCGAAAGATGTTGCCAAAGGAAATGAGAGTTACGAGGAGTGTGGTTGTAATTCCTTGCTTCTCAACTCCATTCTGAGAGTTTATTTTAAGAAGAGAAGCCTTGGCTGAAGGCACTACTGTTGGCCAGGAGCCAGACAGAGCCCTGGTCATTATGAGAAAAATCAGAACAATTTTCTGCAACCTAAAGCTTTACATCTACAGTATATGTAGGACATATATCCTGTGATATGTATTAAGAAGACGGTCATAAGCAGTCCCCTACTGAAGTAGATGAAATGGCAGAAACTGTCCTTTGAGGAAGCTGTAGTGCCATATGTAGTGTGATGGTCTTAGCTTGTCCTGATACTGCTGACAGTGGAAGGCAATAGTAATTGCTTGGGAGAACAGGAGTGGGAATGGAGCTCAACATGTGTCTTGCTGGTAGGTCACTCATGTGATTGTGATCCTGGCTTACTCTGACTTGCAGCAGCCCATTGGTTCAATGAACTGGGAAACTTGTCCCTTGCTGAGCAGGAAGTGCGTGATGGAGACAAGAGCGCCTGTTGTTAGAGGGACATCCCTGCTGGCTGTACTAAATTGGTCCCTGTGCTGTACATGAATTGCTAGGTCAAGTGGCCAAAGAAGCCTCTCTTCCTTGCTTGGTGATAGATAGAGACGTCTGTGCAATGTCGCTGCCTGTCTGTGCCAAGAGGTCTGTGTGTAAGACATTACTTTATTCAGGACCTTTGTCTTGCATTGCATTTTGTTTATTGCAAGACTTACCAAACTGCTGCTGTTCTGAAATGTTCTGTGGGGGGAGGGAATGCCGAACCTTCCTTGTAGAGCTGCAGTGGATAACCTGCGGTTCTCCAGATGTTGTTGGACTCCTGCTTCCATCATCTATGGGCCTTTAAATGTTATTTGCTTTAAAAGGAAGTCTGTGTTACTCATCGCTTTACAATGGCCTGTCTGTTTTTACCATTATCTGTACCTCATATGAAAAACCTGTGTCTTGGTGTTAATGTCTTACATTTCCAGGCACAGCAGAACAATACAAGGACTACTCTCTGATAGCCCATTATGATATTGTGTTTTGAAGATACAAAAGATGAAATAAAAGACTATTTTCATTGCCACATAGGATTGATGACAGAATTTGCATAAGAACTAAAAGATTCCTAACAGTGTATCTAAAAGATATTGAAAGTTATTCATGATGATGATACAGTATCGAATAACACTAAAATCGCATAACATTAAGGAATCTGGGGGAGAGAATTGCATCGGATAACATTAAGATCCTATGGGATGCATCGGATAACAACCGCTAAAGCCTGTGTGGTTACAATGTATCTCTATGGATCCCATAGGATTTTAACATGCATCGGATAACACTAAAAATCGGATAACACCAAGACTTGTGGAACCAGGTTTTAACGTTATCCGAGGTTTTACTGTAATTATGTTTGGAATCTTCTAGAGCAGGGGTTCCCAAACTACGGCCCAGGGGCCGGATCTGGCCCCGACACCAATTCATCCTGCCCGTGAAGCCCTCATCGCTCCTGGAAGTGGAAGTAAAACGTGCCTGCATGGAGGCATCGAGGTGTGGATCTGCCTCCCCAGGCTGTAGTGACTGGCTCTCTGAACCACCTGACTGGTCTGCGGCCTGACAAGTTTGGGCACCCATGTTCTAGAGCATCAGGCTCCAACCTTAGTGCCTAGCCCAAGTAGGCCTGCGCAAATTCCCCCTCAGTTCTCTTTTTTGCTGATGCAGAGTTCACTTGTCTTTTGAGAGCTCCCTTTGCGTTCAAATTAACTGGTTTAATGGTTTAATAGTTAATAATTGTGTAGCCCACTAGTTCAAGGGGATTCAAGAAACAAAATGGCTATCCTTTTGAGGCTGTTGGGACAAAATGGCCAACATATTTTTTAAGTGAAGAAGCTCTGTTGAGCCCTCTAGTGGTAAATATACATATATTTTAAATACAGTATAAGATTTGTGGTCCATTATACTGGGGCCCTTCAAAACATGGCAGAATTGCTGTTCATATGTAGCTCACCCAAATCTATAATCTTTTCTTGAGATGTAGACCGCTTGCTGCCATAGTTCAAGGGAGGATCCTAGCTGTGAAGGACTGCTGTAATTTCTGTTGGTTAACTGTAACCATTTATCACCACTAGCTGTGCTAGCTAGGGCAAGTAGGATATGAAGCAATATTTGGAGGGCTACTGCCCCCTTCCCCAATGCTTTAAGACATTTTCCTGTGCTCCTCTCTGTTACTAATCTGCTTCAAAAGTATCAGTGCAGGTCTTTGACTTGTCATGAGGAGTCACTAGTGAGTTCTGATGGAGCTCTTGCACACCATCACAATCCAGTCTGTGTCCCTGTGGTATCCCTCATCATCTTTGCATGCCACACATTTAGGTTATGGTAGGACATGTGCCTTTCACTTCGCTATGGTGTGTTCTGTGGTGTTTTGCCAGAGTAAGACTAAAAAGTGATCCCAAATGTCCTTTAATACAATTCCAGAATGTTCCCTGGTTACATTCTAAGCAGATTAAAGAAAATTGGATGGGTTCCTTGTTGTTTTGTTCTTGCAAACCCTATTTCTTTGAAAGGTTTGTTCCCAGAATGCCCTGGTAGTGTACCACAGGGAGAAGTGATTGTGCCATCAAACTATGCTCTCTAAGAAGAAATAGAAATAGTAATACAGTAATACCTCGGATAACGCTAAGACTTGGTTCCACAATTCTTGGTGTTATCCGATTTTTAGTGTTATTCGATCCATGTTAAAATCCTATGGGATGGATCGGATAACATTAAAGCTTCATAGAGATACATTGTAACCGCACAGGCTTTAGCGGTTGTTATCTGATCCATCCCATAGGACCTTAACGTTATATGATCCAATTCTCCTTCCCAGATTACTAAACGTTATGCGATTTTAGCGTTATCCAAGGTAAACATTATCCAAGGTATTACTGTACAGTAATAACAAGAACGGCAACATCCCTATAACCAATTAGTGCAACAAAGTCTGCCTGAAGAGAAAGGTCTTTGCCTGCTTGTGAAAGGGCAGCAAAGAGGAGGCCAGCCCGGCCTCTTGTGGGAGGGAGTTCCCAGAGACAAAAAAGGCCCTCTTCCTGTGTCTTCACAAAAAAGCACCTGTGAAGGTGGTGGGATTGAGTGGACGGTCAAGTAAAACGTGCCTGCATTTTGTTTTGCGACAGGATGAAAGAGATTGTAAGCTGCCATTTTCTCTGCTTATACCAGGGGTGTGCAAACTATGGCCCATGGGCCAGATCCAGCCCCGACGCCAATTCATCCAACCCCAACGCCCTCATCGCTCCCAGAAACGGAAGTAAAACACTGCTGTACAGCCATGTTTTACTTCCGCTTCTGGGGAGCGACAAGGGTGTTGGGGGCAGATGTTTTGGCGTTGGGGCTGGATCTGGGCCATGGGCTATAGTTTGTGCACCCCTGATCTAGGTCATCCTCTTCCAGATGAGTTGAACTGTCAACTCCCAGCACAAACACAGCCATTGACCAAGCTGACTGGGGAAGATGGGCGTGGCAGTTACCACACCTGCATAATGCAAGCCTGGTGTATATTTTGTGAGCTTGATGCCTGATGCTATTTACAAATGAGTTTGCTGTGCTTCAGAACATTTTATAAACAAATCACCCATTGTAGAAATACATTTACAGTAAAACACCGGATAACAATTGGATCGGATAACGCTAAAATCGCATAACGTTAAGTAATCTGGGGAGGAGAATTAGATCGAATAACGTTAAGATCCTATGGGATGGATCGGATAACAACCGCTAGATCCTGTGTGGTTACAATGTATCTCTATGGAGCTTTAACGTTATCCGATCCATCCCATAGGATTTTAACATGCATCGGATAACACTAAAAATCGGATAACACCATGACTTGTGGAACCAAGTTTTAGCGTTATCCGATGTTTTACTGTATCTAACTTTCAGAGAGAATGAACCTAAAATAAAGGAAGATGCCACAGTACTAAAGAAGCACCTTGAACTGGAGAACCAACTTCTGTCTTTTTTCCTTCTCCATTTGCCTAAATGTCACTTTGTATCCCAGAATCTGCATTTGGGTGTTCTGACTCTCCATATAATCACTCTTTGTTCATTTGCTAATGACCTGAAATGAGGATGCTCCTTAATTCAAAACATTTAATGTGTCTTTGTGATGAAGAAGGGCTCTTGCAAGCCCAGCCTCAATATGGATTCAGTTTTGAGACTTTTATGGGGTTGTTGTCCCTATAACACAAGTATGTTCAACACATGTTAACATGTGGATGCACTCATCCGGACACCCTCATCACTCAGTAGACCTGCACTCTTTCTCTTCCTGGCTCCCATCCCTACCCAACACGTAATGCTGGATCCGGCGATGGATTTTCATGGTAAGCTGCCTAGAAATTCTTGTCTTGACTGGAAAGAAGGGCATAGATAAAAATAAAATAATCAGGAAATGTGATTGGGCTGGAACTCCCAGCTGAATGTAACGCTTGGTGGCAAAGCTGATTTGGATGTTGTTCAGCATCAGAAACAAAGAGGTTTTGATTGTGCTGACCAGCTTGAAGTACCAGAGAAGAAAGAGGTGTCCCTCCAGAGTAACACATACTTATCTTACCAGGTTGGGTGGGGTTGGATAAAGGTCTCTGGAAAAAGATTCCATCTCCCCGGATGTCTTCCCTTCTCTGATCTTTCTCTGTCTCTAGCTTGTCATCCCTCATTTACCACAACACATTCACTACATTTTCTATGTTGGTTGCAATTTATTTTCTCAGTCACCAGCTGCTTTCTCAATCTCATTCTCCTTTGTACACACAGGCAGACTCATTCTTTGCTCCTCCCATGACACCCCCTGCTGCTCCCAACTTTATTTTTATTATTATTGTAATCAGCGTTGTCATTATTATTTTGCTATAAATTAGGAGGCGTAATCAATATTTGGAGAAGCCTGGTGAGATTTGTTCTATTTGCATAAACTGATGAAGTGGATGTTTCCCTGATATTTCCGTGTGGCAGAGGACTTTATGGGGTGGACTGATTGATGAGCAAGACAGGCTAAGATTACATCAGGTGAAGGCAGTGCTTGTAAGGGAATACTTTAAAAGACCCTACTAAAGGTAGACATACGAGCATGGTGGTGGTAGCAGCAGCAAGGGGATTTTTTAGCCTGTCATGCAATTCTGTGTGAGTGCTAATTTGTAACCACTGGCTTTTTCATTCCTATTATAGCACCTACGCCACTATTTGCAAATGGGAGCTGCCAGATTGCGGGTTTTGCTGCAGGCCATTTCACACTTTTAGGGCCAAAACTTCAAAGAGATTGTCTCAATAAAATACAACATTATTGTTTGAAATGAGCAACTTTTCTTAACACTGGGGTTACACTTCTCTCCCTCAGATGAACAGAAGTTAATTATGTGTAATTTTTTTAAAAAAAATCCCAATGTAATCTACCCACCATTTTATTTGCAGCAATATATCTCCAGTTTAGATCAGTAGTCATAACCATAAATTGAGCCCCTGGCATTTCCATTTAGTTCTTATACTCCCTCTGTGTCTCCGTCTCCTCTCTTCTGCTCCACCCTCCCTTCACACATGCTGTTGGTTACAAAGCAAAATGCAAGAAGTTGGGAGACAGGACATTTAAATATTTATTATAGGACTAAGAACCAAATATGGTGTTAATGATGTGACAGAATTTGGCTTTTTGAAAAGGAGTAGGCAACAGTGAACCTTGAGGTGCTTTTGGTGTGTGGTTCCCAGAATCCCATGCCATGGACTATGCTGATAAAGATCCTAGCTTGGTTTACCCTCTCTTTTTTCATATCTGTTTGTCTTTCCCAAGAAAACAAGTGCTTCAGGAAGGATTAATGAAGTGATGTTCTGTGTAACATTTTCAATGCCAAGGTCTGCTCCTGGTGTTGTGCAGGGGTGACCCTACACAAGCACGCATGTTTCAGTACATTTGGGTTTTGTTAAACCCCTGCTTCCTCTTCCTGAGTTCTAGGGATGGGATGGGAGTGTGGGGCAAGGAGGCAAACACCTCTTTCATCTAATAATAAATAATTTGTGCTATATTGAGTTGAGCCCTTCCCAGTGTTTCCTGGGTGTCAGTACTCAGAAGAGATGTACCAGTCTTCTTGGGGACCATGCATGCTTTCCTAGGCTGCATAAGTAGGACATGTAATCCCATTGGCCATGCACTATCCAGACAATCTCAGCTAGACCTTCTCTCAGGAAAGACAGTGGAGATTCAAATGCTTGGCCTTTGGCTCAGGTTCTCCAACCCATTGAGCTACACCAGGTCTTTCATCTCACAGTGACCCTGAATCTGACAGTCAGAGAATAGTGGAGGTTGTTTTTTTTACAGCAGGACTGATCATCTATGGGAGAAAGTGGGTGGGTCCTGCCACCTTCAAGAAATATACATCGCCTCAGCTGATTTTCCTTAAGCCATACAGGAAATATGTGACAGAATAGATTGACTTATTTATTTATTTAACATTCTCTCCATAGGGAGGGACTGTGGTGGCTTAGTGGTTAAGATGCTGAACTTGACGTCTGGGAGGTCAGCAGGTCAGCAGTTCAAGACCCAAGTATTGCATGATGGAGTGAGCTCCTGTCCCTTTCCCAGCTCCTGCCAACCTAACAGTTTGAAAGCAAGAAATTTCAAGTATAGTGGTACCTCGCTTAAAGAGCATAATGCATTCCATGGGATTGCTCTTTAAGGGAGTTGCTCTTTAAGCAAAACACTTGAAAAAAGCGTTGCCAGTGCCATTGTAAGTGATCTATTGATTTCTGACCGGGGATGGGTTGCAAACCCAATTTAGTTGTTAAGTGAGTTTTTGCTTGTTTTTAGTTGTTAACCAAGGGTGACCATTCAGAGAAAATTCTGCTCTTTAAGCGAGTTAGTGTCTAAGCGAGGTGCTCTTTATGCGAGGTTTTACTGTAGATAAATAGGTACCACTTCGGTGGGAAGGTAAACAGCATCCCATGCCTAGGTATGCCTGCCACATGTCCATGGAAACATCTGCAGACACAGACAACGCTGGCTCTTTGGATGTAAACTGAGATAAGCACTGAACCCTATAGTCAGATACAACAGGCTTTCGAGCAAGGGTGACCTCTCTTCATAGGAAATCTAAGGCAGCTCACAACAATTAGAATCATACAATAATAATATGTTAAAATACTATACACAACTATTTACAGTCAAACCTCGCATAAAGAGGGCCTCGCTTAAAGAGTAACTCGCTTAAAGAGCAGAATTTTCTCTAAATGTTCACTTCACTTAACAAATAAAACCAACCAAAAACTTGCTTAACAAGTAAATCGGGGTTCACAATCCCCACCACCACAATTGGTCACTTACAATGGAGTTTGCTTAAAGAGCAAACTCGCTTAAAGAGCAATCCTGTGGAACGCATTATGCTCTTTAAGCAAGATACAACTGTATTAAAAATAATTAAACATTGGTGAGTTTTAAAAACTTTTAAAACTATTTAAAGTCCCACACTAGTATCCTAAAAGTCTTATATCATGATTATTTGGTGAAGACAGTTATTACTGAGAGCATGAACTCCTATCTAAATAGGACTGAGTCCTGAAACAATAACCAGAATTTTAAAAACATACAATCAGATAAATCTATGTAATTTTCTTAAACTGTTTCTTTGTTGTTCATCTGCAAACTGGAGAGAACGCTTGGAGGAAAGGAGAAGATACAAGAGCATTGTAGGGAGAAATAAATACTTTGGTTCAAGGTAATAAGAGAAGTAAAGTAAGCAATGTAGATTTTTCTGGTCTTTGGGAGCCTTTGGTGTCTTAAATGAACATTTACCACATCTCCAGTTTCCTCCCATCACTTGAAAGCTATAAACTTCTTTTTTTAAAAAAAAAAATAACTGACAGATTCCTTATCAACCACCTGGGTTCTCTATCAGGCAAGCATTGGCTTTGTCACAGAATACAACTATTAGAATGCAGATTTTGATCAAAGCTGTCTATTGCTACATGGGAGAGATATGACCTATGCCTTATTTCAGGTTTTCTATTTTATCCTCAGCAGTTACAGTGTGTGTTCATTATTTCCTGCTGCAACAGTCTTAGTAGCAGTTACATCCAGAGCTCTACCTCCCAGCCCACCCCCAAATTCTGTTTGTGCATGCAGATCAAGCACATTTATACAGATCCATTTATTTCACATAGTTGACTCAGCAGAAATGGCTGCAGTCCAGAAAAACTCGTGCCAAACAAAACTTGTTAGTCTTAAGAATGATACAAGATGCTTTGTTCTTTTTTCCTCTTCTAGTTATTAAAAGGGGCAAAGATGCAAGTGGGGCACGGAAAAGTCCCAACATCCTATATATTATTCCTTTTTTATGCTCTTCTTTATCCTCCCCAGCTGGAAATTTTGTATTTACAATACATTGTCCATCACACTGTCAACACTGTTTTGCAGCCATTACAGCTAGAAAAACGGGAGAGAAATGGTTTTGGATTTGTGCTCAAGAACAGAATTTTTTGTTTGCACAGAATAATGGAATACAAAACCTTGCCTGTTGCAAAATGGTACTAGTGAACTCAGTTCTGCACGAGTGTTATATGAAAAGCCTTCAATTGGGATCTTGAGAGAAAATAATTTACATCAATAGAGAGAAAGGGAATAAAATAATGAAGGAGGATTACGGTCTGATGAAGTCTTCCTCTTTATTCTTTGCAAGAAAAACCAAACACTCATACCCTAAATAACTTAATAAATCATTTTCTTCATTGCTATGAAGAGTGTAGATCTTAGAGCACATGTTTAGTGTTCACTGAGGTTCCAAGCATGACTTTCAGATTTTTTGTTGTTGATAATAATTTCATGCCAGAGATTATTCTGTATTGTTGTTGTTGTTAAATTTGGACTTGTATGCCGCCCACTCGACAATGCTACTCAGGGCAGCTCACAACAATACCACATCCAATACATTATACATATATCGCAATACAATACAATAAAATACAGTCAGCATACAATAATAGAAATAAACCACAGTATCAAGAACATCACATAAGTCAAAACATCACAAATGTTGGGGGGATTGTTAGGGATCACCCAAATGAGGCTTCTTTCATGTCTCCAAGTGCAGCTCTTAGTTACTGAAATCTGACCTACTAGTCTCCAGCTCAGCGTCTTAACCACTAAGCCACAAGGGGAGCTGCTGTTGTTGATTATGATGATGAAAAACATACACAGTCCACCAGATGTTCAGACCAGAGTTTTGGAACCCCACTGCTTCTGTCCTAGCTTCTGACCGAAGAGTCAGTATGGCCTGATAATGTTACAGGTACCTACTAGTGCTACTCTCTGCCAATCACACTCTGATGTATTTTCAACCTTTTGGGGTTTGCTCCCAGCTCCCCTATCACAACTAGTATCACTGTTGCTCTTTTCTCCCAGAGATGCTGTACCTCAGTTCTCAAATCGTGATATCTCAGGATTTGTACATTGTGTAGTTGCCGTTTTTAATTGATTTCATGTATGAAATCACTCTTTTTTTCCCTTCCACCCAACCATTCCCTGGGATTGCCTCATCAATCGGCTTAATAATTTAAAAAAATTAACATCGCAATAATGTCTGGAGTGTTGTGTCTAGCTTCTTATCAGTTTGGATCTTAAAGTCTCATAAGATCATAACCATCTTGTCCTCCCTTTCAACCACCTTTTCAGGTTTGTGATCTCATCAATATTTTGAAGATGGCATTCCATAATTCTTGCACAAATTCTAATGTAGCTGTAGTCTGTGCAATCTTATGGCATCCACTGAAAATGTGGTCCACTGTTTCGTCCTGTTCTTTATAAAGCCTACAGTTACTGTCAATTCCAGTTTTTTTCAATTTTTGCTTTAATTATATTAATTTGCAGGGCTTGTGCTTGGGCAGCAAATGTGAATCCTTCTGTCTCCTTTTTTAGAATACTGTACCAGTACCTGCCAACCATGGAAATGTCTGCAGAAGCAGACAGCGCTGGCTCTTTGGCTTTGAAACAGAGATGAGCACTGACCCCTAGAGTCGGATACAACTGGCTTTCGAGCAAGGGAAACCTTTACCTTTACCAGATTTTAGCCTTACTCAATTATTAGTCCTTTCCTTTACTGTCAATATTTTTATATATCTAACATGCTATGGTAATGGCAGCAGCTCTTGCTGCTGCTGCTGCAGCTGCATGCTCTTCTATCAATTTTGACGTATTGAGACCCTTTCTAGGGATTTCTAGGTAGAGAATACTCAGAAGTGGTTTACCATACCCCTTCTTTTGGGACACGCTGGCACTGTGCAGCTTGTCCATGGCCTCACAGGCTGGTTTTTCCTACAGGAGGCACAGTGGGGAATCAAACTCTCAATCTTCTAGCTTCACAGCCAGATACCTATCAGTTGAGATTTTCATACCCTGCTTTTATTCCAGTGACCTTCAAGGTGGTTTAAATGGCTCTTCCTTGTGGTTAATCAAACTAGTGCTGTGAGGCAGGTCACACTTAAAGAGCGTCACTTGCTCAAAGACACCCAATAAGTGTCATGCCTCAGTGAGAACCTATATCTGAATCTCTCACATCCCAGTCCAACATTTTAATCACTATACCACAATGTGTGTGTATTAATCTCTGCTTGCTGTTGGGACCTCACGTGATGTGGTGCTTTTGGACAAAAGACACTCCTTCCAGGCAAAGAATTAAATTTCAGATGTAAAGGTTCTAGGCCACCCTTCTTCAAGACACTCTAGTATTCTATATGCTAATGTTTCTCCATGCTTTTTGTGGAGGAGGCATTCCATGCTGTGAGCACACACCTAGAAACTGAACTGGCGCCAGGTGCAGCATTTAGTAGTTCCAGGACACCTAGGCCTTGAGGTGTTTATTTTTAGGGTGGGGTTCAGGTGTTTTACAGAATCCTGAGACTTCTACTGGATTAAATGTAGCAACCAAGCTTTCCTCACACATTATTTCCCAAAGACAGGGAAGTGCAAGAATCCATGTTCTCTGGCTTGTGTTTGATGTATCCTTGGAGGAGTTTTAATTACACTGGGATAAAATGAAAATTTCTTAGTCCTTTCTAAGAACAGGTGGGGCCCTGTTCCATAGATAAAGGCATGATAATATCTATGTAAGTAGTGAAAATTAAAAATGGGAAAGATAGCTTTTTAAAAAACCAGGGAGGGGGGAAATGTCTGAATTTTACTCTGATGGCCTCTTTCTCTTAAATAACTACTCCTTGGCTAGCAGCAAAAATAGTCAGCACTCTATGAATCTTGTAAAGATGCTGAAATACAGATCCTTGTGTTTCTCCAGCTCAATGATCATGTTGTCAGTACTAACCATCTCTTTCAGTCTGCATGGAATTTTGATCTATAATATTGCATTAGCTGATTTATTCTCTAGTTTCCTTTTTAAAAAAAAATAGAAAAGGAATTTACTGGTACACCTTCCCAGATCTTTCCTGGAAGGAAAGTATGTAAAATGACATGCACTGATCAAAGAGATAGATTATTCAAGAGGCTTCTGCAATCACTGTTTCTTTCTGGGCAAGTCCCATTGAAACTAATGTGAGCGGTGTGAGATTGCTGCAATGTTCATGCACAACTCCTCTTCACCTTGGAAAGATGTGCACATAAGACACTCCAAGATTGTTATCCTCTCACTTCCAGATTGTTTTTCACTTCTCAAAATGTTCTGCATTCCTGTCTTGCTTCGGGCTACTTTGCACTCTGGGATTATAACAGGGACATGTTACAGGCTCATACTGTGTACCTGTTAAAACCGTAATCAAATGCATATTTAAAACAAACAAAGTTAGGTACACCAACAAAGAGCAGCCAGAGATGTATGTGCCTGCCTGCACAGGGCTTTAGCAATCTGTGAAAAAAAAGGGGAGGGGGACATGTTATCTGTTTTCAGACATTACTCCTTTTAACAGGTACTGTATGCAGTTTCCTATTAAAATAACAACAAGAGAAATAGTTGTGAAGCAATTGAGGAAAGCAACTTGCCCAAGCATCCCATGAAAACTTTCTGATCAAGTTGAGATTTCAACTGGGGTCTCTCACAATGTGTTGAAAAGTTATTTCTTCGGGACTGTAATTCCTAGAATCTCCCAGCCTGAATGATCACTTTGCCAAGGGTGTGTGTGTGGGGGGAAATGGGGTCAGATCTGAAAATTCTGGTGTAAACTAGTTAACTTTTCCACACTCGTCCCTTGCCCTACGTTTTACTGCCGGTCTGCCCCTTTGCCTCAAATTCCTACAAGGATGAGTGTTTTGCCAACCGTCTACTCCAGCCTTGGTCTCTACTGTCACCACCACCACCACCACTACCAAATAAAGTGGTTGGGTGTCTGACACAGATTAGCCCATGCCAGGCAAAGCCAGGAGACATTAAGCATTTAATGCTAGGATTACTGTATATAAAGCAGAGCATCTGTATTGTATGCAACAGACCTTTACCCAGATAACAACTTCCCATGTGAGCCAGCTAAGCATCTTTGTGCTGGCTTCAGTCTTGCATCCCATGATGAAATCTGGAGAAAGCTGAGAGAGACCCCAGCCAAAGTCTTCGTGTTGCTTGCTCCCACCCTACCCGCTCCCTAGCACAATGTTCTCTCTGCCTGAGCTCCCCACAGTTTTGTCACCTCTCCCCCAATGTCTGTTGTTACCCATTCATTTCCCCTCTGAAAATAATTACTCATTCAGGGAACATCATGTTTGTGAGGGAGGAACCTGCTCTAGGGATTGCGGACCCAGCCAGGAGGAGAGGCTTTTCTGGCGGCTTGAATATGAAAGTTGATAGAAACACAGGGGAAGCCAAGACAGCAACAGGGTGGAGGTGACCAGAGATGTGGATTTTCTGTGTTAACGTTCAGAGACAGTCTCTGTAGTGTGCTAGAGACACACATTGAGGTGGAGTGGAATTCCTCCTTCTCACTTAATAGGATGAGAGGTTATTGAGGAAAGGAGGAAGGAGAACTTAGATACATATGTTGTTTGGGGGAGGCAGATTTTGAGTGCATCTGTAAAAGAGAACGTGAGGCTGAGAGGTCGAACGTCTGGATGACATCTGTGACCTTATTTATTTATTTATTTAATTTCTATACTGCCCATCTGGGTATTATCCCATTCTGGGCAGTGAACAGACAGAAAATAAATAATAAGAATACCCACAACAAATACCCACAATACCCACAACAAATCAAAATCCAACAACAACAAATACATCATAGACTAAACTAAAATAACTAGCATCAGAGGACATTGAGACTGAACCTAGCTGGTTAATTTATTGACAATTTATCTGCTTAATAATCTTTTTCTCCTCTTCAGACAAATCTGCCATCCTTTATGCACCTACATAAACATGGGTGGTGGTGGTGGTTTTTAGCTTCTAGCACTGGACAAGATCCATTTATGTCCTTTGGTGTCCAGTGCCATTAGAGGACTGTTCAAAGGGAGCTTCAGGAGGAGAAGGGTTTGTTGCGTCCTCCTGGAAATAGTGAGCTGAGATCCAGAGGAAACATGCCTTTGGGTCTTGCCCATTGCCTCCATCTAGACAACAGTTTGTGTTGCTGAATTTCTGGTTCTGAAGACTGTTAAAGTCACAAGAATCCACCCACTCCCAAATTTTGACTCCTTTGCTCAGTGGTGATCATACTGCTTGAAAGTACTGTATACAGACTTGGGCGCCTCATTAAAGTGTATTGGTTTCCTCAGTAAGAAGAGTGTTTACTGGCAGTCAGTCTCAAGCCCAACTGATTTCCTTCTTTGCAAGCTTTCTTATTCCTTATTTCTTATTCCGGGGGGGGGGGGTGTGAATATACCTAGGGATATTTGCATGAAAGTAAAGTACAGTACTGTGCTTTGGAAGCCAGATCAACTGGCTAATGAGTATGTCCAAATTAATTACTGTTTAACACGACTGAAGAATTTGAATGTCCACCTCACAGAAGTTTTATTTATTTATTTATTTATTTATTTATTCTTCAAATTTATACCCCGCCTTGCTCAGGCGAACCTGACTCTAGGCGGCTTCCATAGTATACAAAAACAACATCACAAATTACTACCAACTCCCACAAAGAGACTCCCACAATACAAAGTCCTCTATCGCCGCCCAAGACCCCCAGGTTTCTCTCCCTTCGAGGCCGGCTGGCCGAGGGAGAGTTCAACAGAGTTGAGGTTGAAACATAGATTGCACTGTCTACAACCAGGGACCACTAAAAGGAACAAAAGAGAAACGATGGTGTAAAATTAGAGTTAGAATCCTCTTCTCAGCTGCTGTTATAGAAGGATCTGGCTCAGCATGTCATATTACTGAACTCTCAAGACTGTCTTTACGTCACTTGATGCAGGAGGAATATCGAAAGGTATACATCACAGTTCCCCACAAACCTGAATTTTGTATGAAAAGATCCAGGGAAAGTTTATATCCAATTACAGTTAATTACCTGTAATTCGGACCAGTTTGAGGCTATTTTTCTCCTCTGTTTGCCACTGCTGATATTAAGGCTATGTGCTGATTATGGGCCGCACTCAGGCACCTTCTCTGATGAGATTCACAGGTTGTGAAGGTGGGGGAATAAGCAAAGGGAAAGCCCCAAGCAGAAGAAGAAAAGTGGATATAATTGGATATCATGTTTATATATAGCATTCAGGTGCTGTTTCGCAGCACCATGTCTGTATGCATACACAGAAGTGCTGGTAGAGAAGCAAGGGGTGCCTAGGGGGTAAATTATGACTTGTTTGTTTTGGAAGGTTGGGGTTGTCTCCCATACCCTTGGATGCAGGGGGCTGGCTGTGAGATGTTGAGCTGGCCACAGAACAGCTGCCTCTGCTTTTGTGTGAAGAGCTCAGGAATTGTGGTATTCTGCTGTGCTAAGAGCATATAATAGAAACTACCCATCTTGTTCCCCGACCAGCCATGTCTGACTTCAAAATGCTGGTGCAGGTTCTGAGTCAGTAGGTCCCAAATCTTTGGCATTAGTTTTCCTCCCTGTTTGGGTTCTGCCCATTGGTTCTGTTTGGTTAGCCTAGCATGTGGCCCACTCATAGTACTTTACCTTACGTTGTTACTAGTAAAAGGTAAATGTTTTCCTTTCTCGAAAGCCAGTTGTATCCGACTCTAGGGTTCAGTGCTCATCTCCGTTTCAAAGCCAAAGAGCCAGCACTGTCTGCTTCTGCAAATGTTTCCATGGTCATGTGGCAGGCATGACTAGACACCAGAGCACACGGAACGCTGTTACCTTCCTACCGAAGTGGTCCCTATTTATCTACTTGCACTTTCTTGCTTTCGAACTGCTAGGTTGGCAGGAGCTGGGACAAAGACGGGAGCTAATTCCGTCCTGCAGTACTCGGGAATTGAACTGCTGACCTTCCACCTCCCAGTCAGCGTCTTCCTAGCTCTTCACAATCTGTTCCCAATGGGATTTTTTACCACTTTCCCCCACAAGCCACTATTAATCTACTTGTGGTTGTAAGGCCATTTTTCTAGGAATTATTATTCTGTACATGTAGGATTTGCACCACCCTATGCCTAATATCAGATCTTGCCAAAGGAAGCCTCCCTTTGAAGCAAGGCAGACCCTTGCAGTGGTCATTTTTACTAGAAAGAAAGGAGAGCTGATTGGCTTTGTGTAAAGGAAGTAGAGTAGTGTGTTGACCCCAGCAAGTCCTGGTAAAGCATCCTCAGACGTTTAGTTGGTGTATGTCAGTCCCTAAAGCCATGAATACTGAAGAATGTGACATGTAGACAAGATTATAGCTACCTTTTCATTTCTCTATTATTATTTGCATTGTAATATTTTGTACTCACTCATTTTTTAATATTCTGCAATATGCTTTCATTTTTTAAAATTATAAATTGAACTGGAGATCACAAATCCTCACCTTAAACCAACAAGCCTTCTGCATGAAAGATTTGGCTGCCTACTCAGAATTTTTCCATCATTTGTTCCATGTCCTTGTGAGAGACACCCACTCCTGCTACTGGAGGGATTTTTGGCCTTGCATCTACAGTTTTGTGTGGATATATGTATTCACCCAGAGCAGGGATTATCAACCTGTGGCCTGTGGGCCAGATGCAGCCCACAGCACCATTTCATGTGGGCCCCCGACTGCCTCCACCACACCTGGTAGTGCCATGTGGTGGAGGAAGGGCAAAATAGCTGTCTGGCCCCCAAAGCTGTCTGAGGGAGTGTGACCCAGCCCCCATATTAAAACAGTTGAGAACTCCTGTACTAGAGTGTCAGTGATACCCAGTGTGGTGCAATGGATAAAGTGATGAACTGGGATTCAAGAGTCCTGGGTCTGAATTTCTGCTCAGCCTTAGAAGCTCACTGGGGTCATGGAACTGGTAAAATAACCTCTTTCACTTCTTGAAAACCTTATTATGATAGCTACAAGTCAATTCCAACTACAAGTAACATAACAATAAGAATGCCACTCGGAGCTTAGGAACTCTTTTTCTTGTGAGAAAAGAAAAAGAAATGTACTCTGTGTATGCTTTAGAGACATTCCGTATGAAGGAGTTTTGAAAGCAAAGCCACCAATTGTGGCCAAGTATTGTGTCATATGTTTAAGACAGTGTTGGGGCTGCCCAATTCTGAGTTCACTTGAGTCTGTTCTTGGTGTTGTTTTAAAACTTTAGATCTTTCTTGCTAGAAGAGTAGGCCAAAAACTGTTGCCATTTGGTAGAATTATTCTGTTCTCTCAGAATTCCCCCAATTCCAGATAATTCAGAAACTCTTGCCCCAGAGCCAGCTTTTGCCTTCCTCACACCTACAGGCACAGTCTGTCATTGCCAGTCCCTGACTCATGCTCTGGTGTGTTTTAGATGCCAAGCAGTTTGCTTTGAGAGACACAAGCAGCTTCTGACTGGGCTAAGTGTGGATGTGAGCCCAGAAGACGCTGAGTAGACTTGTTACAGCTATTGACTTATGGTAGTTCCCTTGAGTCTGGTATCATTTTCTTACTTGTAGGAAAAGATAGAGAGGAAACAACTGTCTATGTACAAAAGGCTGAGAAACATCCAGGTGGGCACATATTTTTAGTTGATGGTTAGCTAGCCAATAGGGAAGCTATATATATCACTTCCCCTGTACCTCTTTCCCACTTTGTGTAAAAAATAAATGAGGAAAATAGTTGATGCCCCTTTTCCAAAAAAGTTGTGTCTTTGTGCTTTACAAAGCTGCATACATACATGTTTACAGACAGTGCCTTCTGAATGTCCAAGTCTGCCTATGTATGACTATATAGCATGAATTTGATTATATTTCTCATAAGTTGCTAAATATCATCTAGGTCAGTGGTGGCAAACCTATGGTACGTGTGCCAGATGGGGCACTCCCACCTCTCTGTTGGCATGCACTCCATCGCCCCAGCACAGAGTTCACCCCATCCCTCTGCCCAGCAGCCCAATGGGAGTGCTTCCTCCCTCCCCCAGCACAGAGTTTACCCCAGCCCTCTGTTTGGGCACTCGGTCTCTAAAAGGTTCACCATCACTGATCTACCGTGTTTCCCCAAAAATAAGACACTGTCTTATATTTTTTAAAACTCCAAAATATGCACAAGATCTTATTTTCAGGGGGTGTCTTATTTTTCCATGACGAAGAATACAGTACACATTTATTGCTGATACAGCGGATTGCCAGGGCAAGATTTAGGTGAGTGCCTTATTTTCGGGGGGGGGGGGGCTTATATTTCCGAGGTGGGTGAAAATAGGGGGGTACCTTACTATATGAGGAGGTCCTATATTCGAGGAAACAGGGTAGGTTATACAGCAATATTCATATAAAATGTAGTCTCCCTATCCTTCTTGCAAGAGTTGTGTATGCATTTTGCATATAGGAATAACGGATGGTTGGCTGTTCCTGGTTTTTGTATTCATGGATGTGCCTCAGGGTGAGGAGGGCATATTCATTGTGAAGGTACAGAAAGGAATACTGTATTACACGTATAGCATCTCTTCTCTGAGATGAGAAGTACATAATTAATTCTCTGCAAAGGGTTTAATTCAAGCTGGGCGTTGCCAGGGCCTAGCCTCAGTGCCAGGACAGTGCTGAAAAGATGAAACAACCATGTTATCTGAAAATGTGCAGAATCCCTGTGATCTCTAAACTCAGTGCACACTGGTCATCTTTTCATGACCAGTGAAAAGGTGCAATATCTAGGCGACTTGGAGCCTCAAAACATCTGACCTAAGTTGTGAAGTACAAATACAGTAATACCTCGATAACGTTTACATCGGATAACGCTAAAATCGCATAACGTTAAGTAATCTGCGGAGGAGAATTGAATCGAATAACGTTAAGGTCCTATGGGATGTATCGGATAACAACCGCTAAAGCCTGTGCGGTTACAATGTATCTCTATGGAGCTTTTAACGTTATCCGATACATCCCATAGGATTTTAACATGCATCGGATAACACTAAAATCGGATAACACCAAGACTTGTGGAACCAAGTCTTAGTGTTATCTGAGGTATTACTGTATGTGCAAATGTGAAAATAAGATTAGTATGAGAGAATCTTCCTCTGAGCTTGGATCTATGAGACTGTGCATGAATCAGTCACAGTTCCCGACCTAGAATTTATCTCTCAAACTGGTGAGGTTCCCAGTTATGAATACTGGAAATGGCTCCAGTTTAATCTGTAGGTGTGGGCTGAGATGGCGACCGTTGCATTTGCAGTTGAGTGTGGGGTTATTTCTGAGCCAGTTTGAGCTGCTGAACCTTTTCCCCAGAAGAGCTAATTTGCACCCGGCCTCTCCCACAGAACTTGTCCTTCCCCCCCCAACTGAAAACCGGACTGGGAATGGAACAGATGTTTGTCTGAACGTTTCCCACAATGGCCCCCAGAGGCTGGCGTTGGGAGAGGCCTCCCCCACATGGCTGTTCTGCGGAGGTCATGCTCAGCCTGTGACTTGTCTCCTGGGCTCTGCTACAACTTTCCAGCCACCAGAATAGCCTGTTCCTTTTATACAATGCTGAAGCATGAACCTGAAACAGAAGCGGGGAAAACCCCTGGCAGCTGTGAAGTGCAACTCATCTTATTTTCGGTTAATCCTAATATGTCTGCTTACTTCTGCAGATGAATGCAAGAGTCCAAGGCCCTGTTCATAACCCTTCTTTCTCTTTGCCATACTTTCTGCTCATCCCATTCTGCTCAGCCACCTTAACTTTCACACATATGTGCCCCTGTTTCTCACTGAGTTCTCTCATGTGTTTTTTCACAAAAAGGCCTATGTGCTACCTAAGCCTTGGAAGAGAGGGTTGCTCAGCCCTAGTAAAGGTAAAGGTCTCACTTGCTCGAAAGCCAGTCATATCTGACTCTAGTGTTTAAAGGTTTGCTTTGGTTTATTGCAATCTCCTGGACATTGTATATAGCACAGAGGTGGGATACTGAGATTGTTGTTAAGAAGATATTAATGGACTTAGATAAAGTTGGTAAAAGTAGTATATAATAGGGACAAACGAATATAAATGCGAAAATTTATTTGTATAATGGCTTTCTTTCTTTTTCTTCTTTATTTCTTTTCTATGTATTGTATGGTTTTCTTTTAAAATGTAATTTCATTTGAAATTCAATTAAAAAAAATTAAAAAAATAACTAGACACTGGAGTGCAGGGAACGCTGTTTACCTCCCCACTAAAGTGGTACCTTTTTATCTACATGCATTTCAGGTCTGTAGCCAGGATTATAGAATTATTATTATTATTATTTTTGGGGGACAAAATTTTCAGGAGGGGCAACAGTGTCACACTCACATATATAACATTGGCATCCTGGGGTGGGGGAGGCAGGCTGTTAGCTCAGGATGGTTTCGTCCCCGCCCTACCCCCCGCCCTACGGCCCTGGTACATTTTCTTGCTTTCGAACTGCTAGGTTGGCAGGAGCTGGGACAGAGATGGGAGTTCACTCCGTCGTGCAATACTCGGGTCTTGAACTGCTGACCTTCCAGTTGCCAAGTTCAGCATCTTAACTACTAAGCCATCACTCAGCCCTACCATTAGGCAAAGTGAGGCAATTGTCCCATAGAACAGACACTCAGGAGCAGGGGTACCATGCATTGCCCTTTTAAACAGTGTGCTGTTTGTCTTGAACTTCTTAAGCCAGGGCTTCTCAACCTGCGGCCTGTGGTGCCATTTCATGTGCCTCCCCCACCTCTATAACACCAGGAAGTGCCAGGTGGTGGAGGAAGGGCAAAATAGCTATCCGGTCTCCAAAGGAGCGTGACCTGAGGGAGCGTGACCTGGCCCCCGGCTTTAAAAACTTGAGAACTCCTGTCTTAAGCATTTCTCTCTATTAGAAGATGAAGCCATGTGAGCTGCCTGGCCTGGCTCTGCCAGGTGGCCTTGACACTTCAGGAGCATCAGAAGATGCTTTCCCATCACCAAGATTTAGTTGCAGTCCATAGGGCTTTGGTGCATGGAGAATAGAAAGGTTAGTCATGAGTACTTTTGTCTCAAGCAGCAAAAGTTTTGTGTCTAACTGCCCCTATATTTGTGTCACATGCATCAGAATCATAGTGTAGATCAGGAGTGCCCAAACTATGGCCTGGAGGCCGGATGCAACCCCCAATGCTTATTCATCTGGCCCACGAACCCCTTGTCACTCCTGGAAGCGGAAGTAAAACGCACCCATATGGGTGCATTTTATTTCCGCTTCCAGGAGCAATGAGGGCTTCAGGGGCCGGATGAATTGGCATTGGGGGCTGCATCCAGCTCCCGGGCCATAGTGACCAACTCCCTGAACCAGTGACCAGCCCGCAGCCTGAAAAATTTGGGCACCCCTGGTCTAGATTCTGCACTGGTTAGATAGAACAACCCAGCATAAGTAACTTTTGAAATATAGTGGGATAGCGTTTAGGACTTGTATAGCACCTTTGATTACTAATGGAACTCAAGAACATTACACCATTTATCAATGACTTTTCAAGTTCAAACAAACTCTCCCTTGCTCTTTGTGTCTTGAGAGATTAAAGGCATATGAACCAAAGTGGGTGGTCATCTAAACATGTTACACCTGTTACAAAATGGACGCTTTGTATCTTGGTGGGTGAAGTGCTGTTTCCAATTGTCTAAAAGCAGTAATTGCATTTTTAAACTAAACATTACTTCCTGTATACCCAGGAAACAGATTTGCACTCCCCCCCCCCCCCAATTTATCCTTTTGCCAAAAGTTGTTGTTCTCTCACTCAAAAGCTTGGACCAGCAATGTACACTTTACCTGCTTAATGCACACTTCTATTCAACATTCTCTCTACCCCATATTGTGAAAAGAGAAGAGAAGAAGGCCTTCTTGAGACTCAAGCATGATGGGTGGTTGAAGTTGCTTGTCTAAACAAGGAGGGAAGATACATCTTGAACCACTGAGAGACACAGAAAATAGATGGACGATGGATGGCTGAGGCTCAAAAAGGTTGGTGGGCAAAGAAGAAGCAAGAGGCACAGATTTTTGTTTGGAATGTCAGTTTCTCATTCATATCTACAGCAATGGGACAGGAACTGAGAGCTGATTACTATAGGAATGAGTTGGGGTGGCTGCTTATAAAAGGCAGGACAGTCGCATGAAGAATCTGTTGGTCATGTCATGTGCTGCTTGAAGTGGTATGTCTAGGAGAGATACAGGTAACTTGATGATATGGATCCAGTGAGTCTAACTTGGACATAGTACTCCATTCACTAATGATCCCCCAGTGGTGTAGTGGTTAAGGCACTAGGCTTGGAGACTGGAAACATAGATTCATTTCCTGAGAGGTGCATGAAAGGAACCTCATTCGAACATTCCCTGCAAAAAGCCTTTCAACCCAGAGTAAACGAACGAACAAATGATCTGGCCACAGAGATTACACCCCTCGCTTTTCATCAGGGTTGCCAAATCAGAACTTCAAAAGTAGAACTTCAAAATGGAGCAACAATATTTTATGAAGTTATGGGTACAGGATATCATAGGTGGAGTGGATGGTTACATTGACGTCCTGGATATTTCCTCTGAGATAAGAAGCACCTGGCATCCACATGATACAGCAGCTCGTAGCTAATTGTCTCTCCATTTCTGAGCTTTGATGCAAGTTAGTCTTCATCCATTCACCCCAGGTGCAGAAAAGCTGAGTTGTCTGAAGAGGGGAGTATTAAGATCCCTTTATCATACTCAAATTCTGGAACCCTCCTCCAGTCATTTTTCTGTGGTTTTCCTTCATCAATCTAATACTGTACTTCCATTATGCTGTAAATATGGTGGCAGGCGAGGCTGTGGTCAGAGCGGGAGGCTCCAGCTCAAGGCAAAGGGGCTGTGTAACTTTGAGACAGAAAGGGCTACTATAAACTCTTGTTGTGAAAAGGCAATAGGCCTGAAGCTGCTTAGACTTGAACATGGGGGGGGGGGGGTGTCTATGGGACAGTATATAAGTGTACTGTAATTGGTATTGCTGTTACTATGGTGATGCTCCTAGAATGTTTTCACTGGGAGGCATCAATGGCCTGAAATGAACAGGTGAAAGTAATACACCCATAGAGGGGTGAAGTTGAATGGATCAAGACAGAGCTTAGAACAGGTGTGTATGTGTGTGGGGTGGGCCCTCTAACTCCCAGCCTCTCTTAGATAGCATGCCTGTCTATTCTAGGAGCAGCAGTTCAAAAGAGTGGTTTTCAAAGCTCCGCAGAAGCACAGGTAAGGATAGTAGGAGAGAAGCTCAGGGCCAAGGGTGCAACAACAGATGGGTCAGGCTGAGGAGCCTTGGCATAGTTAGGGTTAAGGATCATGAGCTGGGAATTGAGCTAGTATCCAGTCTGGGGGCTGATCCCTTTGGTTTATATATGACAAACAACAGAAGATCCTTAGGTGGAGATAATATACAATATTTCTACTGCAAACAGGCTAGTCACCTGCCAGGGCTTTTCAGAACAATGTTTGTTCCTCAAAGAAGCTCCTCTCTTGTGCAGAAACCCTTTTCTGCCTTGCTCAGATGAGGCTGGCAATTCCCTTTTGCTACATGGTGCCCTCCCAGCTGCTGCGCCTTGGTGCCAACCCGCCAGCCACACACCTTTCCCTACCTTCTGTTATGCACTTCATTCTGTAGTAAAGTTGAGCATGTCCAGAATCAAAAGACTTTGCAATAAGTCAGGACTGGCAAAAACTTACCTGCTCTGGAGCAGAAACCCACAACACACATCTAGGAACTTAATTCCATATGGAAATAGGGTGTAAGAAGTTTTTCCACTCTCTTACAAAAAAAAAAAAAAACCTGACAAACCTTTTTATTCTTTGCAAGTAGACATTGCTTACATACATATCAAAATCCGGTGGGTTGTATTTACCTCTTTTCTGAGTTTTCCAAAACAAGGCCAAGCATCCCCTTCTGCAGATGAGTTAAGAGGTCATAGCCGTTGTTATTCAGTCACCTCTTCTTTTGGCAGCACAGTTTGTCCACATTATGCAGTGTAAGCAGAGGAAGGCAGCAACAGGTTTGCACCCCAGCCCCCCCGGGAGGGGGGTGACAAAATTGGGTGGCCTTTGGGCAAGAGGGTAGCAAAATTGGGTGGCCACACCCACCTCCCTGCCCTGCCCAGACTAACACAGCTACCTTTTAAAAAGTTTTATTTTGTGCAAGCATATCAGAGAGTAAACAAAACAAAAAGACAAAAACGTTGTGGCACCTTAAAGACTAACTGCTGTATTTTAATGTGAGCTTTTGTGGATTGAGTCCACTGGCTCTTTGGCTATAAACAGAGATGAGCATTAAACCCTAGAGGTGGTAACAACTAGCTTTCAAGCAAGGGCAACCTTTACCTAATAACAGAAGATCCCTGATTGGTATTCACATTTGACATCAGGATTTGACCCTGCAAGTGGTTCAAGGTCTTCCTTGCTCAAAAGCCAGTCATATCCAACTCTAGGATGCAGTGCTCATCTCCATTTACAGCCAAAGAGCCAGTGCTGCCTGTGTTTGCAGATGTATACATGGCCATATGGCAGATGTGACTAGATTGCCCACGACATAGGCTCCGCCCATGACTTAGGCTCCACCCATGACATAGGCTCTGCCCACGATGTGGTAGCAAAATGTTTTGCTGCCCACCACTGAGTGTAAGGGCCTCCTACCACTGGCAGGCCTTGAGACAGAAGAGTAGCGTGCCTTGGCTGGGCACCGTATAAAAATTTGTTTGGGGGCCCTTAGGAAGGGTAAAGATTTGTTTTGCTTACGCACGTTGGGGGCCCCCGTGGCCCGGGGGCCCCGTATAATTGATACGGCAGATACGGCGGTAGCTATGCCTCTGCCTTGAGACATGGCACTAGGGTTAAGGAAACCACCCTCACAAAAGCAACCAAGGAGACTTACCGGTACTGATTGTATAGGTAGCTTTGGGCATCCCAAATCTGACTTTGGGACAAGGTTCTGTTGACTGTTGTCCTTGATTAAAATAAAACACAATGTTTTCTCCTGTCCAGACCCCATCTGCTTTTGCGTAGGAAGAGCCTATGCTAGACAATGACAATGTTCCACAGCCTATTTTCATTGTCAGTACTCAGCTCTGAGTTCTGGGCCAAGAGAATGGTTGAGGGTACGATTGCTATACAGTAATACCTTGGATAACGTTTACCTCGGATAACGCTAAAATCGCATTATGTTAAGTAATCTGGGGGGAAGAATTGCATCGAATAACAATTTAAGATTCTATGGGATGCATCGGATAACAACCGCTAAAGCCTGTGCGGTTACAATGTATCTCTATGAAGTTTTAACGTTATCCAATGCATCCCATAGGACTTTAACATGCATCGGATAACACCAAGACTTGTGGAACCAAGTTTTAGCATTATCTGAGGTTTTACTGTACTCTGGAACTAACCCTAAACAGCTGTAAACGTGGTTGGCAATCTGGATGGAAAATCATTGGAGCAGTGGTTTAATGGAGTCAAGGCTCTTATGGAAAGCCCCAGGACTTTCTAATTAGCAGAGGCAATGACATCATCTCCCTATTACCATCACCACTACCACACTTCCTTGACCTTGGTGCAATTCTTAGAGTAGATATAAATCTCTCCAGAACTAGCTTATTGCTGCAAGCTTGCTGTAATGCAAAATGTTTGAGGATAGTTTTTGCCTTGGATGGCCACTTAAGAGACATTGGCTTTGCCAAAAACAAAACAGCAACAGCAAAAGAAGGGTTCCCTCTGATAGAGGCAATGGACTAAAGGGGCTGAGGCGGCTCAGTGGTTAAGAAGCTCGCCTTGTTAGCTGGAGGGCCAACAAGTTGGCAATTCGAGACCTGGATACTGCATTATGGTTTGAGTGCCTGTCCCTGTCCTAGCTCCTGCCAACCTAGCAGTTCAAAAGGAAGAAATTGCAAGTAGATCAATAGGGACCACTTGGGTGGGAAAAGATCTTGGGGACATGAAAGGACCCTCATTCGGGCATCCCCTGAGCAGAATTTCTCCAACAAAAGTCTTTTCAACCCAGAATAATTTCTGACACGAAATTATTATTAATGGACTAAAAAAAATTGCTAGCCACGCTGGGTTCCCTCTGACGATTTCTCGCATCCATTTACAGGTTTTGCGGGAAGAACATTAGTGGCTTCTCCCTTATTAAACTCCTCATGTGAATGAGTTTATGATAAACTCAGTGCTAAAATGGGGAAAGAGGGGAGCTTTTTTTAAAAAAGTGGAAATTCCCATTTCCTGACACTCAGTGAATGACCAGGAAAGCAGCCCAGCCCAGTTTTTCCACAGACAGTGTTGGGTGGCATTCCTCCCAGTCCTAAGGGTTTGCTTTCTAGTGGGATGCTGTCTGCTTCTAGGATGATTTCATTACAATTCAGATTATTAATTTTCCTGGCTTTCAATGGCTAGCAAAGAGTGACCCCCCCCCCCCCTGTACAGAGCTCCGCATACTGAAACCACAAGAGAGTTTCAAGCAATGGAAAAACATGGGAAACGATTGCTCTCCCAGCCTTTCTTGTGTCATTAAATAAATGTTGCTCTTCTAAGCGTACTACCTTCTGCTTCTTTAGGTTGCTTTTTATAATGAATGCATTATGTAAAGCAAACTGAATTTTAGGAGTTTAGTAAGACTGGAGCTGAGCTTCTGTTTGATACTGGGCAGCTTTTTAACCAAAGGCCCCATATGAAACTTGCTACTTGTTTGATTGATTTCTTCAGAGCAATGTTTCCCAAATGCTGGTTTTTGGACTTCAATTCCCAGAAGCCTGAGTCATTTCCCCAAAGCACTGATCAGCCAATGTACTGACTTAGGCTTCTGGGAATTGAAGTCCACTAGTGGGCGGTGTACCCCTTGTTGGGAACCACTGCTTCAGAGCATTTGAGAGTGGGTGGGCTATGGGGGGGGGGGGATGGAACGACGGTCATTGGGCCTCAAGCTCAGGAAGGCTACCATATCTGCTGAAAGTTTGAGAGGGATCTCAGTCCCAACCATACGTACATATGTACTTACATACATACTCTCACACTTATTAACTGGCCCAAATAAACCCATGACTTGGCTTGTTGTGTTTAATATCAACCTGATTGGAAGAAATTAGCTGATGAGGGTTCAACTTGTTTGTTTGTTTGTTTCAACTTGTATTCCGCCCAATCGCCAGCGTGACTCAGGGCGGGTATCACAGAATATCACAAAGAATCACAAATACATCAAAAACACAATATATCTCAATACAACCCACCACAGAAAAAGTTTGAAAAAAAGTGTTGGGGAAAAAACCTACAGGGAAGTCCAAGGCCCGGCTGGTCAGGGGGCAATGTCCAGCCCCCAGCCACGACAGCCAAGTCCCGACAATAGCATCCCCCCCCCCCTGGGCCATTAGTCCTCTGTCAAGGCAGCAGTGCGTCTTCTCCACCCGCAGTGATGGGGGCTTTTCAGCTCCAGCCATGGGTGAGCCCCAGGGCTGGTGGAGTTGTCCAGCATCTTCCCCGCCCATAGCGGCAGCGGCTTTTCAGCCCCAACTTTCATGGAAACGAGTGTTGTTGTTTGGTAGCTAATGTTTATACCTCAAAATGGTGTACATGAAATGTTTGGAAACCCACTGTACCAACAGTGTTGGCAAAACTCAGAAAAGTTACCTTTTTAACCACAGTGCTTTAGAACAGGGATTCTCAGCCTGCGATCCGTGGGCTGGATACGGCCTGCAGACCACTGCCACCTCCACCACACCAGGAAGTGCCATGTGATGGAGGAAGGGCAAATTGGCCATCCGGCCCCGGAAGCTGAGGGAACGTGATTCAGCCCCCAGCTTTAAAAGGTTGAGACTCCTGCTTTAGAGCCTTCCATCCAGCATGCCAAGGAGATTCTAGGAAGTGTGGTCCAAAAAAAAATGTAACTTTCTCAGTCTTTGTTGCCATGCCAAATAACTCCTGGCCCCTTAAACCTGTTTAGCTTGTGAATGGGGGTGGGTGGGCAGAGAATTTTACCACATGTGGCCTTTTCAGTTACAATAATAGTTACATGCCAGCAGATGGGGGAACTGTTGATTTGCTGGAATTAGAAAAGCAGGAATTAGAAATACAGAACCATAGGCACTATTGTCTCTGACTGCTTGACTCACAAATCTATAAATGCACCCACTGTCTATGACATACCTTGGGGATAAAGAACATATGATGTCAGAGTCCTCCTTTAGGACACCCGATTCTCAAAAGTGAACATTGCCTTCATTAATATGATTTCCCTTTCCTCCTCTGGCTTGCTATTGCTGCTGATGCTCCTATTGTCATTGGCTTTGGGCTGTCTTGAGGGCGGGGTTGCCCTGTGCTGAATTTCCAGTCCATGGGATCCGAGGTCTCCAAAAGAAGACTGCGAGAGGGTTGGCTGATGCTGCTTTTCAAGGAGGGGTGGGAAGTTGGCCACGGTCTGATCAGCTGCAGAGTCAGGGGAGCAGACACTGCCAGCAGTTTGTGACTCACCGGCTGGGAAATGCTGGCAAGCGTGAGAGAGCCAAGGCAAAGGGCTCTGTTCTCAGGGAGATGCAAGCCAAGAGGCCACACTGTAGTGTCTCTCAAGGAGGCTTGCTCTGAAATCTGCGACTGACCCCTACATACATACACACACTCTCTCTCTCAGCCAGGCCCAACTTTTCCTCTCTTCCCAATTTATCTGGTTTCTTTGGCAGCTGAAGGGTCAACTGTTTTTCTCCGGTGGTGGCTTCAAGGTTTGCAGGGCTTGAAGCAGCAAAGGTGAATTATCTCCTGGAATACAACCTGGGGTGTTTGAGGACTTGGAAGCAGTAACCAAATACTGCAGCTGCCGGATGGTAGGTGGGAGGCAAGTAGCAGAAGTCTATGGGGAATTGCAGGGATGAGGAGTGTTGTGTGGTCTGCAGTTGTGGAGTTGAGTGGGTAGAACAGCTGGACTTTCCAAGTATCAGCTGCCTCCTTTGAAGCTTTGACTGCAGATAGGGCTGGTTGTTGGAGGACTTCAAAGCACACTCTTTGAGCCAAGATGAAGGTGTGGCTAGCTTTGATCATTGGCTCTTCTTAAACGTAGTGGGATAGCAGGGAAGAAGGATGTAGGCCAGTGATGGCGAATCTTCGCACTCTAGGTATTCTTGAACTCCAATTCCCAGAAGCCCTGATCTGCAGGAGTGCTGACTTGGGCTTCTGATAATTGAAGTCCAAGAACACCTGGAGTGCCAAGGTTCACCATCACTGATCTAGGCTATGTGTGATGCTTTATACAAGCAAGTAAGTTGCAAGTCCTGCCTCTATACCTTTGCTTGACACTGTGTGTGTGTTTGCTGTAATGCCTTATTCTGTTGTTTGTTCCTCACTAGTCTTTGAGTTCCAAGGAGAAGAGAAGTCAACCTGGTGTTTCATTTCAGAGTTGTTCCAGGGCTGCTTCCATGATCACTCCGACGTAGATGGGTTAGGTTGTTTTGTTCGTTCACTTTTTACTAATCTTCATGATGCCATTTTTGTCAACTCATCATCACCTTATGGAAAATGTGAGACTAGGGCAAATCCATCCCTCTTTTTTGTGTGTGAAAAGCACAGGAGAGACATGTGATCACAAGTATGTCCACAAGTATAGATCATTGAGTGATACCAGAAGCGTAGCATGGGGTGGGGGTCTGGGGGGTCAGATGGCCCCGGGCAGTGCTTTTCAGGAGGTAGCAAAATGTCCCCACTGGTTTGGCCTCCCTCTGCCTGTGCTTAGGGAGCAAATCTTCCCAGGCAGAAGGTAGCCCTTTTGCTGCGCCGGTGGCCGGGCCGCCCGTCTTTGCCTCCCATTGGCCGTGGTTGCCCTTGCTCTGCCTCCTCCGCCACCTCCCCCTGATGGGCGCCCCACCATCTGCTCACTGCTCGTTCCCGCCCACCCATCCAGCTGGCCATCGGGGGCTCTCCCTGCCCTGGGTCCGGCCCCGGGAGCCTTGGAACAGACAGCGAGGGGTTAATTGGGTAGCAGGGGGAGCGAGCCTAGATGGAGGGGGCGGTGAGTTTGGTGGCTGAAACCCACGCGACGCCACTGAGTGATACTTTCTCATCTTTAGAGGTGCATCTTTAATATGTAGCTTCACATATCAGGCAGAGATATACAGTACCAAACACCAGGGGTTCCCAACCTAAGGCCTGTGAGCTGGATCCAGCCCAATGTGCCATTTCATGTGTTCCCCCCACCCCTACAAGTGCGTTTGAGAAACAAAATGGCCACCCCCTTGAAGCTGTTGGGACAAAATGGCCACCCCCATTGTGCAGGCAGAGTAAAATGGCTGTCCAGCCCTCAAAGCTGACAGAGAGTGTGACCTGACCCCCAACTTGAAAAGGTTGGGTACCCCAGTTTACACATCTTAAATGGTAAATGTCACCAATAAGGAGGCAAAAAAAAAGGTTTATGCTCATGTCCCTTCTAGCTGCACACCTGGGAGAATCCAAAAATTCAGGCAGCTGTATTCATTCTTAACAGCAAACCATTTCTAGCAGGGTTTTTTTTAAAATCGCTGCAAGGACCAGCTCTTTTGTAAAGCTACTGAGTCCTTATTACTCATTCAAGAACAATCCTAGAAAATGTTTTTCACTGGAACAGCAAGACATTGTTTGCTGAAAAAAATCCATTTCCCTCATAGTTACTCTGAGGCTTGCAGGTTAATTTCAGAGGAAGGGAGGGAGGGTGGGTGAATGAGCTGGTAGATGACCATCATTTTTATAACCAAAATATAGCTACAAAACTGACAACAAATAACTGATATTAACAAATCAGGCAGCCTTCTAGGGCAGGAGTGGCCAAACTATGACCTGTGGGCCAGATCTGGTCCATGCCGTCCATGCCACTACCAGAAACAGGCGAATCCCATGCATGCACAAACACACACATGCATGTGCAAATGCTGCCGTAAATGCACCCTGTGGCTGTCGTAAATGCATTCATGACAGCTGCAGACATGTTTTACGGCAGTGTAGGCACAGGTCTGTTTTACTTCCACTTCCGATGGGAGGAACCATGTGACTGGCCCATTCAACCATGTGACCTGCCTGCACCTTGAAAAGTTCTAGGGCAGTGGTGGCAACCTTGGCACTCCAGCTGTTCTTGGACCAAGTTAGTACACCTGCTGATCAGGGCTTCTGGGAATTGAAGTCCAAGAACAGCTGGAGTGCCAATGTTTGCCACCGTGGTTCTAGGACAGGGGTGCCCAAGCTATGGCCCGGGGGCCAGATGTGGCCCCCAATGCCAATTCATCTGGCCCACAAAGCCCTCATCGCTCCTGGAAGCGGAAGTAAGGTGTGCCCATATGGGGGCTGAATCCGGCCCCTGGGCCATAGTGACCAGCTCCCTGAGCCACATGACCGGCCCATGGCCCAAAAAGTTTGGGCACCCCTTGTCTAGGATGTCAGGATTCCACAACCGTTGTCCTTTATTGTCTGGTTGGTTTCTCTTAGGTTTTAGGACACATGGTTGAGAGGGTGTCTTCAGATGTTTACTCAGTACAGTACTTGAGAGAGAGAGAGAGAGAGATCTATGTTTCATGAGGACATGATAGATTAGGGAAGGGTCAGCATGATGCAGAGCTGAAGGTAAATGAGGCTGCTTTATGAAACAATTTAACTGAAGTCACAGGGCAATAAATGGAGCTTCGAGACCTGGCCACTGGTAGACATAGAGAGGTTTCTGCAAATTAGGTAAGTCTTCAGGGAAGGAAAGAATTCTATTTGCTTATAAGTAATGTAAAGACCTCAAAAGTTAAACGCCCCTTGGGGAAAAAGGAGGTTGTGGTCCAGGTTGGCAGTCTAGATGAGAGCTGAGGTTCAGTCACTCAGTGCTCAGCCTATGGAGGAGCCTGCCTGGCTTCTGAAAAGCTCCACCCTGGATCCCAATCTCCCCCTTCTGCCCCCACATATGACTTAGGACAGGGTGCCCAAACTATGCCCTGGGGGCCAGATCTGGCCCCTGATGCCAATTCATCCGGCCCACAAAGCCCTCTTTGCTCCTGGAAGCAGAAGTAAAATGTGCCCGTACAGGCGTGTTTTACCTCCGCTTCCAGGAGCAACAAGGGCTTCGTGGGCCGGATGAATTGGCATTGGGGCTGGATCTGGCCCCTGGGCTGTAGTGACTGGCTCCCTGAACCACATGATGGCCCGCAGCCTGAAAAGCTTGGGCACCCCTGACTTAGGAGGTGCTTCACACTCTCCAGGAAAGGGCCTTCCTTCACAAGGACCTAGTCCTCCCACCACCATTCCAGCTGTAGGGAGTGGCTTTGGCCCTACCCTCGTAACCACATCCCCACACTCATTGCTGATGCATTGCAGTGGGATTAGCCAGGGAGCGTGGGCTGGCTGAAAGCGAGGAGCACTTCCTGCACCTTGGCTGGATGCCTGGCCAGGCACTCGCCCACGTCAAATACCGAGGGGTAATGACTAAAAAGTCCAGGCCCGTTGCCCAAAGATAGCACACCGCGCAATTTGAAGGCCCAGCCAGATCTCTCACATAGCCATCTTCCCTTCCCTTTCTTTTCTAGCATTGTTATGTGCCTTTTGCAGCCACGTGACAAGCAACACTTTCAGCAGGTTAAGCTTTTCCAGCATGGGATTGTGATGAATGCAAACCTAGATCAGTTTTTGCCCCATAGGGTGGCCTGGAATTGGGGAAGATGTCAACAGTGAGGGTGCAGGAAGCAGCAGGGCATCCTATCTATTGAAGAATAGTCTGCCATCAGTGGGGCCAAAAACACCTATCTAAGAAACACATACTCTTTCCAGAACTCCTGTTAAACAACTCAGTTTGTGCCACCTCCATCACACGAGGTAGACATGTTGGTGATCAATAGATATAGAAGACCCAGAAGCTGGCCTTGGATTAAAGTTTCCTTCCTTCCTTCCTTCCTTCCTTCTTTCCTTCCATCCATCCATCCATCCATCCATCCATCCATCCATCCATCCATCCATCCATCTCCATCCATCCATCCATCCATCCATCGCAAGTGGGTATTGTAAGGTAAAGGTCTCCTTTGCTTGAAAGCCAGTCATATCTGACTCTAGGAGGCAGTGCTCATCTCCATTTGCAGCAGGGATTCTGAACTTGCTGCTGCATCATTTCATGTAGCCCCCCAGCGCCTCCACCACACCAGGAAGTACCATGTGGTGAAGGAAGGGCAAAATGGCTGTCCAGCCTGCGGCTTAAAAAGGTTGAGAACTCCTGATTTACAGCCTAAGAACCAGCGCTGTCTGCTGATGTTTCCATGGTCATGTGGCAGGCATGACTAGACCCCCCCCCCGAGCGCATACAATGCTGTTACCTTTCCTGTTGAAGTGGAACCTATTTATCTACTTGTCATTTCTTACTTTCGAAGTGCTAGGTTGGCAGGAACTGGGACACAGATGGGAGCTCATTCCATCACACAGCACTTGGGGCTTGAACTGCTGACCTGCTACCTTCTGGTCGGTGAAGCTCAACGTCTTAACCACTAAGCCACCACAGTCCTTCTTGAATATAGTACTCTACCGTAATTCAGGGTTACAAATCCAGGGATATTAAGCTTCCTTTAATCTTTTAAAACTTTTTTTTTGAACTGGTTTTAAATTGTTGTCGACGCTGATGTGTTGTGAATCGCCCTGGGTTCCCTTTGGGGAGGAGGGCGAGAAACAAATTTAAATAAATAAATAAATATATCAACAGCTGACCAGTAAAAAAATACTGCTCACACAAGCAGCCTACTTTCATGAGGAATGTTAACATGGGGAGCCGTATTACATCACCCGTTTTTCATGAAGTGCATTTTCTTTACTGAAGGGACTGCTGCCTGATCTCTCATGAGTCGTCTGCTTCCTGTTTTTGCTGCTCACGGGAATATTGCAACCCATTTGCTTGAGTGCACAGTGTCTCTTGAACATTCAGCCTCCAGTGATATGTCAGAACCAACTCTTAAGTGTCTAGTCATTGGTCCCCCAACTTTTTTTTTACCATGCCCCACCTCAGCACCTCTAAAATCCTGATTCTCCCCCACCCACCCCATGTTATGTATAAGTCTTATAATTCAAAAAGTGAAGGGGCGGCAGAAAATGAGATGGTAGATGGTATTGTAGATGCAATGGGTACAGAGCTGGGTGGGTTGAGGAGGATGGTGGAGGACAGAGGTGCCTGGCGGGCGGTGGTCCATGGGGTCGCAAAGGGTCAGAAACAACTGTGCGACTGAACAACAACAACAATTCACATGGAGGAACCCTAAAAGGCCATTCACTGTTAATAACTCATTCTCTAATTGCCTCCCTGTGGAGCATGTGCCCACATTGGGAACCACGGGTCTAGTTACTACAACATAAAAACAGATCTGCATTAAGCTTTGCTCCACTGGGGAAGTAGGTTCTGGATGTGTAAGTGCCCACCACAGGAGAACCCAGTTGTACTGCAGAACAAAATGGGGACCACTTGCCAAAGGAACTGGGGGGACCAACCCTGTGAACTCAAGAAAAAACATCTTCACCATAGATTCACTTGATTTAGTCTATTAAAAGGGAGTATTTCTTCCCTCTCCTGCAGATTTCCCTTTGAAGCTTGTGTGCAGTGTGAAGTTTCTGTATCATGCCTTCACAGTTTCTGTGTTTAGGTTTACATTGTATTGGTAATTCCTGAAAATAACTTTGTGGAGAATTTGCTTCAGTCTTACTCACCTTCTCCCTTTGGTTGATTCTTTAATCCTGATACTGTTCTAGACCTGGGATGGGCTCAATGGGCTGTATGTGCATTCTTCTCATTTGCTCACCCTCCAGGGCTTGTATGCAGACATGGAAGCTGTGAGTGTTGAGCTGCTGCATGAGTGCTGACAAGTTCATAGACATGTATACCAAGAGGTTTTGTCTCAGTGCCAGGTACCACCCGCCTTTCATGACCCAGTGACATGTATCCTATGACCCCAGTTGTGTGATAGGATTACAACACCCACACAGCCTTTCTGGTTACTCCCACCATTTACTTGTACATAGCTACCACATTTTAGGAGGCCTATCCAGTTCTTTGACTTCTCAAACGCTTCCATCAGTATTCACATAACTACTACCTCTGCTCCCAGTATAGATAGCAGGGACATAATAATATATCCCATTAGATCTGCCAAATTAAGTGGGGAAACCGTTTGTGCTTCCAAACATAGCATATAAAGGCATGTAGGCTGGCCCCTCCATCTGCTAAAGGTGTTTACTTCGCTGGGTAAGCCTGGTGTCTTGGGGCAAACATTCAAACATACTCAGATTTTAAGTAGCTTGGGATTAGTTGGTTTTTAAACAAGGACATACAGAATGGTGCTGTTAAGCAAAGGTTGTTTCCAGGTTAATGTGTATGTATTTTATTTGCAAAGTATTTTATTTGCAGTAAGCAGGATATCAAATCTAGATTATTTAATTAAATGCTTACCATTGTGGAGAGGTTGATTCATGTTGTCTATCTGTGTGCTGATACTTTGCTTCTCTCTGTGTGTGTTTGTGTTCATTCCCCCTCCCCTCTCTCTTTTGTATATCCAGCAGGAAGCGGGTTGATGGGAAACACACCTGCCTCCTCCTTTATGGGCAGCTTCCTCAGCAGCAGTTTGGGGTCAGCAGCACCTCCGCACCCCACAGGCCCGGCATCCTCCCCATCAGAGCCAGCCTTCCGTGGCCCCCACTCGGGCACCTCCCAGATTTGGTTCTCCCACTCCCATGAAGGTAAAAGAGAATTGGTGGAGGGATTTGTGTGGCCTCCGTGTGTGAGGCTCAGTTGCCAGGTATACAAGATGCTCCCTGGAAAGAGGACTTTGTGTGTTTCACAAATCCTTTGAACTAATCAGGCCTCTTTGCTTTCTCCTCTCGTCCACCAAGAAGGTGAAATTGTCTGCTTGGTCTGTTCACATTCTGCCGGTGGAACAATATTCTGCAAAGCAGGGCACGCTTTGAAATGTTCTTAATTTATGTAAATAAGGTTGTGTATGTGTGATGTTCAAAAGTGCTAGTCTTGCGATGACAAAAAGATGTCAAACAGTTTGAAGAAGATTTTTGACTCGAGATTAAAGAAATACAGGGTTCTCATGAAGGGATATTAGACATGGAGGGCTTCGGCCGATGCTACCTGACGGTCTTTAGACTCATCACCCAAACCATGAAGACTAAAAAAGGTGGTGGGTTGTTTTTTTGGTTGTTTTTTGGGAAACACAAGAGATTTTAAATACTCTGTTCCAGGCAAAATAATCTAAACAATATCCTATGCCATTAATGAATCACAGAAGACAAACAGTCCTGGCTAAGGAGATTCTCATACTTATGGAAGATAGCCGGCCAAGAACTAAAAATGACCCAACAAGTGTGTGTGTGCGCGTGCGCATGCATGTGTGTGTGAGAGAGATGTAGGGATTCTTTCCAGATAAGTGAGATACTGTACAGGTATTCCAGGTTTTTTTATATATATGTGGAAATGTGAGGTAGTCAGATGGTCCCTTGTTGTGGGTTAGAGGTTAGGGGATGGTTAAGCAGCATAGAGGAGAGGTTTGGCCATCTGCTGTGCCTGAAGCCTATGCTTTTGCTCCATTTGCCAGGCAGATCCGCAGAGCATGTTGAGGGCAGGAGGCTGCCATTGGGGTTCCCGGTGCTACCCACCCACCTACCTGTTCTGGACAGCCAGTGGACCAATACTGGTCCACAGCCCAGTGGTTGGGGACCCCTGGTCTATGAGACTGACTGTCCCTAAACCAGATCATAGAACATTGTACATTGATTTGTTTAAACTGTTCTACTTTACTTACCACGAAGCTGGGGGCATTTTTGCCTGGCAGATGATGGCAGAAATTTTGAGAATTGAGGGTTGTTTGCTCTTCACTAGTACTGAGCTTGTTCCCTTTTACAGGAAGTCCCTCCTAGTTGCTCAGGAAAGCCTTCTGTCTGTTCTGTAAAGAACCTTTGAGCAAAGCATTTTGCACAACCAATGCATGACAGGTCTGCCCACTGGTGGGGAACAAAAAATTTTTTTGCTACCACACCGTGGGTGGAGCCTACTTCATGGGTGGAGCCTGTGTCATGGGTGGAGCCTACTTAGTGGGCAATCTAGTCATGCCTGCCATATGGCCATGTATACATCTGCAAACACAGGCAGCACTGTCTCTTTGGCTGTAAATGGAGATGAGCACTGCACCCTAGGGTTGGATATGACTGGCTTTTGAGCAAGGGAGACCTTGAACCACTTGTAGGGACAAAACCTGATGAGGCATGGCCACCCAGTTTTGCTACCTCCCCCTGCCCGAAGGGCACCCAATTTCACCACCCCTTGCCCAGAGGCCACCCAATTTTACTAAAAAAAAAAAACCCTCCCATGGGGTGCAAACCTGTTGGTGCCCACCACTGGGTCTGCCCCATGTTTGGCCACTGCCCACTCTTCCCAACCAGTGATGCTAACATGTCTCATTCCCGTCCCCAAAATTCCTGTTCTGCTTCTGAACTTCTCTCCTGCACCATTTAACTCAGGGCACTCGGTCCCCCAGGTTGCCGTTGCTCTGTCATTCCACACAGCTTTTTGGTGCAATTCAGAGTTCGGGCAGCATGTTCTGCTAATAACTCCACAGCCCTCAAGAAAGGGGGGGGGGGAACCCTTCTCCACCCCTGGGCTTCCAGGCTGCAGCTACTCCTGGTCCCTTCCTATCCTGCTCCAGATGTGCTAGGCTGCTGGCTGTACAACCAGACCCCTCCCCCACACACTTCCAGCTACTCTTACTCTTTACCATATGCATATGTATGTGTGTATGCTCTCTCTCCATCTTCCTCTCTCCTGTGGTGACCCGTCTCATGCTGTGCCCTTCCCTCGACGTCCTCCCCTCTGTGCAAGATGCAGAAAGTTAAAGTGTGAGCGGCAAGGTGCTGCTGGCGCACTGCCCTGGCAGCCAGCCCGACTGCTAGTTTGAATGGCTGCCAGCTGGCTTCCGGCACTCCGGAGCTGCTGGGGGTGACGGTGTGTGTGTGTGCGCGCGCGCGCATGCATGTGTGTGTGCAGGCGGGCGGTGCTGTCGGCATCATGCTGACGGACGGCCTGTCTCAGGGCTGGGGGAAGCGGGTTGAAAATGTGGCTGACTAGGGAGATTAGCTGGGCAGACACTGGGAAGCCTGGCTTCCTCCTCTTGTGAGGACACGTCAGTCTAGGGAAACTTGGATAAGGGAGGGTATTTCATGGCCCAGCCTAGGGCTTGCTGTTGCCCCTGCCGGGTTCTCACCTGGGAATCTCTGAGTCACAAATGAAAAGCCTGTGGAAAAAGCCACTCTTTGGGGTCTTTGATGTTCTGTGTCTGAAGAGAAGTTGGTGAGTGGGACTGTGTAGGCCGCATTCTTAGTCATCTCGACTGTGCGAAAACATGTGTGTATGTTCACATTTTTAACATTCAAAGTGTTTTCTTTTCCTGTTTTTAAGCTTAAAACTACATTAACGACAGCCATATATCTATCACTGTAGCTCAACTTCTCAAAACAAAGCTATCCTGACTTCCGTGCCTGTTATTCCTCAAATTAATGAAGCAAAATCAATTTTTGAGGAAGAAATTAAATTAGTGTTGTCGATTTTTTTTTTTTAAAAAAAATTGTAACATGCTAGCTTAATTGTGTTAATATTATTGCATCTTTTAAATCAATCCTATAGTCTGGCATCTCCCTCTGAGGCATTCTCTGTTTCTGAGGTCACAGAATAGCAAGGATTGGCATAATTTTTCAGGTCTAGTTTTGTTTTCACTCCTCCTCCCATGGATGCGCCTTTTAAAACACAACATCGGTATGGTAGGTTATTAAATCTTCTCATTTGCAATGAAGGAGGCGAGGTTGACATGTACGTATTGCTTGGTGCAATTATTTGAACTCGCACCCAGAAATGTCTGGTAGAACTGGGAGTTGAACCCAGCTCCACTGAATGTTAGGTGCTAAAAGTCAGAGCTGGTACATGCTGAGATGACTTTTGGTAGTGCTTACCCTCAGGAACCGTCAAAAGTGTTTAACCTTCCTCTGCTTTCTTCCCAGTAATGTCCTTAGTTGGCAGTGTTTGACACTTAACCCAGTCTCAGAGTGGCAGGAAGCCAGGAGGATAAAATCCTATTCAGGACTGGAAAGTCAGTGACTGTGTGTGCAGATTTCACACACATCTGTGAGTGCTGTTCAGACATGGGACTGGGGTATTGGAGGCATGAGGTTCTTCAGAACCTTGGCTTTCCCCCTCATAGTTTTTTGAAGCATTCAAGTTTCTAGAAATGCTCAGATGCTATTCTAGAATTTCTTGTGCAATTGCAGAATTAAGAGAATTAATCTTCAAAATAAATTGAAATAACCTCACCTATGTGTGACTTTACAATAACTCAATCACATTTCCATTTTAGCAGTTTTCAGAAAGGAAATCATGTGAGTTTCTTTCACCACCAACAATACCAGACTAAAGCAAAAGTCTTGTGACAGATTTATGGATAACAAATTTAGTTTGTTGTGAGCTTTCTTGGATTATAATCTCCAAGAAGACATAGAAGTGTCTTTATGAGGAAACACTGAAAGAACTGGGCATGTTTAGCCTTGAGAAAAGGAGACTGAGAAGGGGTTGTGATAGCACTCTTCAAATACTTGAAAGACAGCCATGAAGAGGAGGGGCAAGATCTGCTTTCAATCATCCTAGAGTTCAGGACACACAATAACGGACTGAAACTACAGGAAGCCAGCTACAGGCTGAATATCAGGAAAAACTTCTTAACTTTTAGAGAAATACAATAGAAACAGTTACCTCTGGAGATGGTGAGTGCTCCAATACTGGAGGCATTCAAAAAAAAAAATTGGACAACCATCTGTCAGATCTACTTTGATTTGGATTCCTGCATTGAACAGGAGGTTGGCCTCGATGGTCTAAACGTCTCCTTCTAACTCAATTATTCTGTGATTCTATGTGTAAAAAGAAATGGATTGTAATCCACACAGTCTTTCGTTAATATAGATCTAACTCTAGATCTGTTAGTCTTAACAATGCTAAAAATGGCGTTGGTTTTTGTTTTATTTCAATATTGGTTACTTTGGTGCCAAATTTGGATTTATTCTTTCATCAGAAAAGTAAAGTCTAACTTGGAAAAATGTTTACCATTTCCTTCGGAGTTAGGTCCATCTTACGCCGCAGGTAGAAGTTTTCATTTTTCTGAATGATTGTGAGACCTATGGTTAGAACAATCTTCTCTACTTTCAGGAAGAAACTAGTGATTCATATCTATCTGAATTCTGCTTTGCTTTTGCAGTAGGGTGTTGTTGTTTATCTTTTGCCATCTTTCTTTCTAAAGTAACTTTTGAGAATCTCTTCTACCATGCTAGCACAAGAAGATTTTTCTCTTTCCGTCTTGCATGTCCAATTACCTTCCTGTACCTCATGATACACCTGAAAATTAGTCATTCCCTGACACCAATCATTAGGTATTATTTTGGTGCAACCATAGCAAAAACTTGACTTTACAAAAGTCAAATGTTCCCATGGAGATAGAATGGACCCAGAGCCCAGGCAATGGCTTGGCTTCATGACCAATATGTTGTGACACTGATGTTTCATTCTTTACTGCCTCTTGTTTTAGCTCCAGGTTACCCAAGGTTCTCTGGGAGCTTAGCGTCCACTTTTCTTCCCATGAGCCATTTGGATCACCATGGAAACAGCAATGTCCTATACGGCCAACATCGTTTCTATGAAAGCCAGAAAGGCAAGTGTGGGAAATGGGTTGGTTAGAATTGGCGGCATGCCTGTCCCCTAAAGGGGTGAGGGAAGTAGTAGAATCAGCATCCTACTGAGGCAGCATCCACCTAGCGATTCAGGAGGCACCTTGTTAACCTATAACTATTTTGTTAATGTGTTATTGGGCGTGGATAGTATAAATCAGACAGTATTATGGGGGAATCCCAAGAGCAGGGGTTCTCAACCTGTGACCTGTGGGCCAGATGCGGCCCTTGGCGCCATTTCATATGGACCCCCACCGCCTCCACCACACCAGCTGTCTGAGGGATCATGACATGGTTCCTGGCTTAAAAAGGTCAAGATCTCCTGCCCTAGACAGAGACATCCCTTGGTGCCTCTGGAAACAAGTTGCACAGAGGGAGAGGGGAACAGGAATAGCCTCTCTCTCGCCTTGAGACTAGAGTAGATTTGGCGCAACCTCCATCTTCCCACATCTTCTAAGTTGGTCCCCAGACATTAATCACGCGTGACAGCGGGTTCTGCTCCCATGTGGGCAGAGGAGGTTTTGCCCATTGGTTCTCTTTGGGCTTTAGGATAAAGGCAGTGGCATTGACCAGACAGTGAACAAGGGCTACATGGGAGAGGGGAGTCTTGTTCCTCAGGGAGACCCTTCCTAATGACATCTCTCTTTCTCCAGACAATTTCTATCTGCGGAACCTGCCGGCTCAGCCCACCCTGCTCTCAGCCAACCACAATTTCCCCAGCATTGCCCGGGCAGCACCTGGCCACCCGATTGGTTCCTGCAGTCGGGACCGGGAGGCTGGCCACGGGCAAAAGTGCCACAAGGACTACGAGCGCTTTGTGTTGTCAAAGGACAAAGGGGCCAAGGGCGAAGGCAAGGACCGATTGGCCGAGGAGGAAGCCAAGGAGAGGCACAAACTGGTGATGCCCATGACATCGGAGGGGAACTGCAAAGAAATGGCTTCCCAGCGAGGCTCTTGCGACAATCGGCCCAAACATTTGCCCTCGTGCCTCCTGAGCTCCAAGGTATTGAATGGGGACTCGGGCAAAGCTGTGCTCCCTAGCTGTGGCGGAGGCCTCCTCCCACGTCACGCTGGTGCCCAGAGTCGTTGTGCCAAGGACATTGGACACCATGAGCCTCATCCCCAGTCCTACAGTGAGTGCCTGGAGCGACGGCAGATGCTGCACCACTCAGTCTCCTACACTGTCCCGTCTAGTCTGCCTGCTGGGCCCCCTTCTCTGAGCACAACGGCCGGCACCTTCCCCTGCTTGCAGCTTCATTCCAGTCCGGAAGGGATGTGTCCTTTGCAGGATAAGGCCGGCCGGGAGCTACGGCTCAGCGGGGCGACTTTTGTGCCTTCTGTAGGCCACTTGACTGACAAAAGCCGGTCCTTCCAGGTGCCCTCTGAGCCCTGCGAGGGCAAAGAGCGCCACAACGATCTGGGGCCAGAGCACCCGCCCGCCTACGGAAACCACCCTTTCTCTCACCTCAAAGCCGAGGGCAAGGCCGAACGGCGGCTGGATTGGCCGCAGAACACCAGCGCCCGCCTGAAAGGCCTGGAGTACCTGAACAACCCTGGCTCGGATGGCCATTTTGGGAGCTTGCCCCACCAGTCCAAGGGTGGGCACTTTGAGATGATGCCACCTCAAGACTGTGCCCGGCCTGGCCCTCAAGAGACGCTGTGTAAACTCAGTCAGTCCTGCTGCACTTTAGACAAGGCCCCCAAGGAGCCGCCAAACCCCAGCACCCAAAAAGTGGCCCGCATCCGCCACCAGCAGCATTTGCAGACAGAAATGGAGCAGGCAGGCGCCCACGCCGAGTCCAAGCGCAAATCAATGGAGCTGAGCTCTCTGGGCTACAATGGGCCACACTTGCCCCCATGGCCAGTGCAGGGCCAGGGCCCTCCTTTGACTATGGCAGAGGAAAGGAAGAATTCCTACCTGGACCCTTTTAGCAGCAGCCTTCAGCAGGCTGCGCTCATGACGCAGGGCTCAGTTCTTACCCAGGAAATGCAGACTCCGCCGGACGAGGTGTCGGCCATGAAAAACCTGCTGAAATACAGCAACCAAGCACTTATTGTGGGTCAAAAGGCTCCTTTTGTGGGGCTGGGAAGCCTCAAGGGCAGCTGTGCCCACCAGGATGGGAGCAAGTTCCTGGGGGCTAAGGGGCCGCAGGAGCTGGAGCGCCCAGACTGTGCCCGCAGCCGAGACCATGAGCTGGGCCATGGGGATGGTGAGGTGCGCCAGCCTCCTGTGGGCATCGCTGTGGCTGTGGCTCGTCAGAAGGACACACTGAGTCGGCCTGAACCAGCCTATGGGTCCAGTTCCAGTCGGCAGAGCAGGGCTGCCACGGGCCTGAAAGGTAAGACGGAGGAAGAGGGACACGTAGGTGACCTATGAGGGTTTAAAAACATGTCTCCCTCCTCAGCATCTTGTTCCTTGTCCTCTAAGAAGTATGTCTGCAGGTACCCTGCATCCACTCTCAAGTAAGCCCCTTCGGCTCATTGTCCTTATGAAAGAAGTATCACATGTAGAGAAATACTGGGATGTTGGAGGCAGGGCCAGGACAAGCTCAGAGTTGGGGGTCTCATTTGCAACATGAGCCTCTGGCCTCCATGTTCTGTGCATGCGTACAGATAAGATGGGGAGGAGGGTTCTGTCTGCAGCTGCTCGATAACTGCATCCTGGCTTCCCCTCTCTCCCTTTTCCCACATGGGGCTGCTGCTTTTAGATTTCTAGCTCCCTGCACTCAAGACACAGACTTGCCTTTGAAAGATCAGTTGAAGATCATCATCCTCAGAAGATGGTAGAGCAGGGTTTCTCTACCTTGGGGTCCCCAGATGTTCTTGGACTTCAATTCCCAGAAACCCAAGTCAGCACATCTGCTGATTGAGGCTTCTGGGAATTGAAGTCCAAGAACTTCTGGGGGCCCCAAGGTAGAGAAACCCTGATCTAGGGCCAGAACCCACCTAGCTGTTCAGAGATAAAGATGGATATGCTTGATTTATGTCGCCCTATGTGACCCAAGACAGAAGACACAGTTGGGGAAGCTCTACTGGAAATGTTACTAATCTCAGTTTGTAATCTTGTTCTTCCCACTTTGTTTCTTCTTCTTTGCAGCTGGTGCCTCCCGGCCTGTGCATGTCATTGACTTGGATACAGAAGAGGAACGGAGTCGGCTATGTGAAGAACGTTTGGGGCTTGCGGGAAGAGACCTCTTGCTTCAGTAAGGGCCTGGCCCAATATAAGGGTTGGGGGAGGAAGCCATGCAGGGCATCTGGAGCTGTGAAAATACTCTTGCAGTCTATCTGGGTGCCTCTCCTCTCTGTGGTCCCATGATTGGCTGAGGTTCTTTGTTTGCCCAAGATCCTGCCACTTCAGATCTGCAGGGCTATTGGATAACAGCCCCAGTGTTGCAGTCTGCTTTCCTAGCCTAGTCTACTCCATTCCAACAGCCAGCCGTTGCTCATCTTTGTATCCTTGTTTGTTTTGACCCACCAGGGATAACAAAGACCTTGTGGAATTTGCCCGCATCCACCCATCAAGCAGCTGTCCTGGAGACCTCACCCCTCACCTGATGCTTGCAGGCAGCTCCTCACTGCAGGCCAGCCAGCTGGGAGGAGACCCAGCGGCCCATACCCATCCAGCTCATACGCACTGGTTGCCCCGGACGCGCAGCCCTTCGCTTTGGATGGGTGGACACTCCTACGGTCAGTACCTGGGCTTGATTGTGTGCTGTACAGCCTGAAGAGAAGCAGAACCTGTTGCTGAGCAGCCTTGGGCAACTGCTGCTTTTGTGGACAGATGTGTCCTTGATGCCTTTCGCTTCAGTGCTACTACGACATCATGCCCTGATGTTACAGCAAATCCAGTTTCTTCCTTGTGATTCCATTCATGTCACACACCCCCAATACTTTCAGCCTTAATGGCCCTGAGGGGAAAAGGCAAAGCTGAAGCCCAGGGGGAATGAGACTTAGGGGAGCTTCACAGGTTTACAAAATTCCTGCTTGAAAGATGGTCCGACAAATACAGAGGATGTCTCCTGATTAAATGTATGTCCAGGCAACCGGGGGTGGGGAATTATGAATGGAAGATTTCTAGTGTGGTATCTGAGGTTACATGGGACTGCATTGGCTCAAGTGGTTAAGATGCTAAACTCGCTGACTGGAAGGTTGGTGTTAAATTCCTGGGTACTGCATGACAGAGTGAGCTCCCATCTCTGTCCCAGCTCCTGCCAACCTAGCAGTTCAAAAGCAAGAAATTGCAAGTAGATAAATGGGAACCACTTCGGGGGGAAGGTAAACAGCATTCTGTGCACTCCAGTGTTGAGGCATGCCTGCCATATGTCCATGGAAATGCCTGCAGAGGTAGCCAATGCTGGCTCTTTGGCTGTAGACAGAGATGAGCACTCTACCCTAGAGTTGGATACGACTGGTTTTCGAGCAAGGGCGACCTTTACCCTATCCGAGGTTACAGCCAGTTGCTGTAGAACCAGGACAATCGTGCCGGTATCATTACTGATCACTAGGCCTACAGAATTAACAGAAGCAACAGCCCCGCTGAGTGAAGAAAAACTCCTCCTATCCTCCTATCCTCTTTCCCTGGGCAACCTAGAGTTGCTTTGAGTGTGCAGAGAGTAGGTGTGACTCTTTGTCTGAAGTATTTCTCTCCCCACCCCTGTCTTAACATTCTAGGCATCAGCCACCCTGCTCTGCATCAAAACCTGCCGCCTGGCTTCCCAGCCTCTATGCCCAGTGCCATGCAGCCCGTCTTCCCTCTGTCGCAGGAACCACCTGCCCAGTTAGTCATTCTGCCTTCTGAGCCTCCAGCCCATGGTGCCCCCCACACGCTGGGTAAGTGGCAGCTGGAATGGGATACACTGAAATACCGATGGAGTCGTTTTTGACTGCAAATAGGAAAAATAGGTTATTAATTACTGCGTTCCACAGGATTGCTCTTTAAGCGAGTTTGCTCTTTAAGTGAAACACCATTGTAAGTGACCAATTGTGTGTGTGTGGGGGGGATTGCAAACCTAGATTTATTTGTTAAGCAAGTTTTTGGTTGGTTTTATTTGTTAAGCGAAGCGAACATTCAGAGAAAATTCTGCTCTTTAAGCGAGATGCTCTTTAAGCGAGGCAAGATTTGACTCTGTGTGTATGTGTATCTATATCTATCTATATCTATAGATAGATAGATAGATAGATAGATAGATAGATAGATAGATAGATAGATAGATAGATAGATAGATAGATAGATATTGTGCTCTGGAGGGACTGCAGTGGCTAAGTGGTTAAGACACTGAACTTGATGACCGGAAGGTCGGCAGGTCAGCAGTTCAAGACCCAAGTGCTGCACGATGGAGTGAGGTCCTGTCTCTGTTCTAGCTCCTGCCAACCTTGCAGTTCAAAAGCAAGACATTGCAAGTAGATAAATAAGTATCACTTAGGTGGGAAGGTAAACAGCATTCCGTGCACTTCGGTGTCTAGCCATGCCTGCCACATATCCATGGAAACATTTGCAGACGCAGACAGCACTGGCTCTTTGGCTAGAAGCAGAGATGAGCACTAAACCCTAGAGTCATATATGGCTGGCTTTCAAGCAAGGGTGACCTTGACCTATTGCGGTCTGTTCTTTTATCAATGTGCGCTGCCCAGAGTGGTGCCTGCACCAATTGCGCTGGGGTATGAAATAATACCCCACCCACTGTAGCTGGGATAACTCAGAGAGTGGCATCCCTGCAAATGAGAAGATGAAGGTGCGGTTCTGTAGCTCACGGCGGCCTCTGTCTCTGAGCTGCTGGATTTGTTCCCCTCCCTGATTCACCTTCTTGTCTCTCAGCAGCTGAGGTGATGGATCAAGCATCGATATGGCCACCCATGTATCCTAGCCGGGGGCCTGGCTCCCACCTGCAGCACACGGGGCAACTCCCTGTCTATTCCCGCTCCCAGTTTCTGCGTCAGCAAGAACTTTATGCCCTGCAGCAACAGCAGCAGCAGCAGCAGCAGCACCAACACCACCGTGCAGCTCAGGCCCTGGAAGTGCAGCGGCACACACATAGCCAGGTAGGCATCTGGAAGGGGTGGCATCACCAATATGAATGCTTTAAAAACATGTTCATTTACTGGGATTCTGAAAAACAAGGCATCTTTTACTGGGCCATTTGGGTCACTTGGTTGATTCGTATTTCACACACCTACTTTGACGTGGCAGATCCAAGCATCATCTCCAACTGTTGGGTGTTTTCGATCCTCCTTTAGCCATTTTAAATATGACAACACAACTGGCTGGGTTCATGTCGAAGTTGCCCATGTTAGAGCATTGCATTGCACTGGCCTGAGTACACAACCCCACTTTAGCTGACCTGCAGTTCCAGAATGGAGGACCCTTCCAGACCACTAGCCGACGGGACGGGACTTCAGCACAAAGTGTCCCAAAGACTGAGCGAAGTGGGTGGGCCTAGGCGTGGGTCTTCCCAATTTGAATGGTTCCCCACAAGTGTACAAAGCACAGTTCAATTTTTTTTGTGTCTGCTCAGGAATAAGCCCCCACTGCAGCAGCTCTCCTTCCTTTAAAGCACATCTCAGCCCCACTGAGTGTCTCTACAAGGAAGCCTGGACCACCCATACGGGTTGCCTTAATACAGGATCAGCCCGTGCAGTCCAGCCCACAGGGTGACACACATGCAAAGCAATGTGTACTGCAGAAAGGATGCTGCACAACTCCAGATGTCTCACCTAAGTCAGCCAAACCACATGCAACAGAGAAGGCATGAGCACATGTGTTACTTATTTACTTATTCATACATACACACGCACATGCCAGCGCATAACCTCAGAATGTTCTGCAGCCAGTCTCGTCTGGGTAAGAAATGCTGTTCTGGCTCTCAGTGCTTTGCTTGGTCAGATCCCGATTGAGAAGGGAAGTTATATCCTGAGTCATCTCAAAGGAAGTTGTACTGGCTACAGAGCCACAATATTCAACATCCTGCTTCTCACTGTCTTAGTGGGATGGTAATGGAAACCAGTATCCTATGGGGAAGAAGAGCACCCTTCCTCACTCAAAAGGGTCATGATTAGAGCTTTGTTTTGCCATGAATTGTGTTTGTGCCTAAGGTTCAATTTTCTCCGGAGCTCAGCTTCCCAAAATCAGGTGCTAAGAGAAGTGTGAAACCGATTCCCGTCGAAGTCTTGAAAGTTTCCAGAAAAAGTGGCTGCCTAAGATTTCCAGTGGCCAGAAAAGTTGCCTTCTGCATTCCAGAGTGGCCTTTGTCTAGGTGCCGAGGCAGCAGAAGCTGAAGACACTACATAGAAATAACAGTTGCTCATTTCCTACATTTATATAACGTACATAGGCTGCTGAACCGGCTTTATCTTGGTACTGAGTTTGGGTCATTTTTGGTCAGAGTGGTGGTTACTTACACTGTAAGCAAAGAGCCTCTCCGAAGTGCAGAGTGATGTGAGACAATAGAATGGTAAATCCAAGATAGCTTTTCCCTCAAGTGTATCCAGCTTCCTTGAACCCAATGCAATGCTTCTTCCAGTTCATTCTCTACCATAGAGGTGGGCAAAGTGTGTCTCCCCTAGTTGTTTTTGGGCCTTGTGTCCCATCAACCCTAGCTGCCATTGGCTGTGGAGAGGCAGGCTGTGAGCTGCCATCCAAAAACATCTGGCAGGCCACGCTTTGTCCATCCCTGGTGTAGAAGGATGCAACTGAAATAAATGCCCATGGACTTAGGCTTGGGCTGGGATCTGCAGGAAAGTGAGAGGTCAGAGCTGGTGGGCTGATCGAGCTTCATCGAGAAGAGGTGTCAATGAGGAAGAGACATGTGGGCATGGCCTAATAGCAACAGTCTTTGAAAGTGTAGTCTGCACTGGGGTACCTGAGACAGGCATGTGGATGCCTGGTCTTCTGTGAACATCTGCCCGTCCCACGAACATCTGCCCATCCCAAGAACATCTGCCCGTCCCACCAGGGCGGATCGGAGAGGCTCCCTCGTTGTTCCTTCGGCGAGAATGGCGCATCTCGCCTGTACCAGGAGAAGAGCCTTCTCCGTGTCCGCCCCGGCCCTCTGGAACCTCCTGCCCACTGAACTGCGCCTTCAGACAGAGCTCCTGCCCTTCCGGAAGGGTTTGAAAACCTGGCTGGCTGGACAGGTTTGGGGACCTGGGAATACGAGTTCCCTTACCAGGTGGCTTATTTAAAGGACTGCCAACCTGGGTCTGGAAGTGGGACTGTGTACTGTTTTTAATTTTTGTGGTAATATTTTGATGACCTTTTAACTGATGTTTTATTGGAGTAAACTGTTTCTTATGCTTTTACTTTTATTTTTAGTGTTTTGTAAGCCGCTCAGAGTCGGGTTCTCCCGATTGGGGCGGGGTATCAAGTGTAATAAATAAATAAATAAATTGGTTGTCTGTGTGGAGGGTGGGGAGAGATGTTCCATTGCTCATGGATGGTTTTTCTCTTCTCCCTTTCAGAGGAAGACAGAAGAGCCGCCACCAGAGCCGGAGGTGCCAGTCCCCGAGAAGCCACTCAAACCATCCCATAAAGCTGTTGCCTTAAATGCTCCCCCGAAGGGCTTGTTGCCTGCTGCCACCTGCTCAGCCAAGCTCTCTCCATGCTGCCACCCGCCCAAATGCCCTGCCCCCTGCACTTTACCTGTCTGTCCTGCTGTGGTGCCACGCTCACCTGCTGTAAGCCCAGTGCCCTCACAGAGCTCCACAGGTCCTGAAGCTGAAGGCAAGCAACCTGAGGGGCGGCCAGCCCAGGATTATCCTAAATCACTGGAACCAGGTAGAGATCCATGCCAGGCTGTGAATGGAGGAGGAGAAGGGGCATGGGCCAAAAGGTGGCATATTTGTACAAGAGCTCCACCCACTGAGGCAGTCTGTTATGGACAGAGGATCTGTAGCCAACTGTGGTGTGGGTGCCCTCTTGACCAGTAAGAATTGTGGCATATGTCCTGCTACAAACAAGGGTCCAAGTGTTGAGGCCTCAATGCCATTTGATGTCTAGTTGTGTTGCACTATGTCAAAGTTCAAACACTTTCAAAATGCTGCTTATCTACAATCCAGTTTGTAGCCCTTACAAAAAAGTTTGAAGCTGTATGGGAAGTGTTTACCAAAGGCTGAGTGTAAACCAGAAGGGGTTCTGGGGTGAGATTTCCATCATTCAGGTTCAGGACCTCAGCAACTCTTGGTCCATATTTCCAACTATCGTACCTGTGACTATTTTATCCACGTCATTCATTCCATACAATTTGGAAAAAGTAAATGTCTACAAAAACTGTCAAGCAAGTACAGTAGTTTGAATTTGCTAAATTCGTTCTAATCACAGAATTTGGAACCTTTCACATGATATCCATGTGGGGTTCGGTTAGATGGTTTATAGTTAGTTATGTGTCATCAACTACAGTGTCTTAGTGGTTAAGAAGCTCAATTTGGCAACTGGAAAGTTGGCAGGTCAGCAGTTCAAGACCCGAGTGATGCATGATGGAGTGAGCTCCCGCCGTCTGTCCTAGCTCCTACCAATCTAGCAGTTTGAAAGTAAGAAATTGCAAGTAGATAAATAGGTACCGCTTCAGCAGGAAAGGTAACAGTGTTCCGTGTACTCTGGCGTCTAGTCACGCCTGTCATATGAACACAGAAATGTCTGCAGATGCAAACAATGCTGGCTCTTTGGCTGTAAATGGAGATTAGCACTGCACCAAGGAATTGGATACGATTGGCTTTTGAGCAAGGGAGACCTTTACCTATGTGCCGTCAAGTCAGAACCAACTTATAGCAAGCCTAATAGGAGTTTCAAAGTGAGATATATAAGGAGTGATTTTGCCAGTCCAATTCACCCCTTGAGCTTCCATGTCTGAGCAAGGATTCAAACCCAGGGCTTATTTATTTATTTATTTATTTATTTATTTATTTATTTATTTATTTATTAGTTCAAATTTATATTGCCGCCCACTCGCCATGGCGACTCAGGCTTCTGAGTAGAAGACTATCATGTCCTCCACTATGCCACACTGGCTACCGGCTGGTTTATAGACTCCTTTTCTCTGGGTTCATTGTGTTGTGTGGGGCTTCCTCTTGGCCACATCTTACCCTGGTGATTTCCTCCCTCTCTCTCTCTCCACAGATCTCCCCCCTGGTTATTCCTACCCTGTGGCTGGTCTGGGCTATGCCTCGCCATTACCTCTGGACCCAGCTGACCCTGACACTATGCAAACAGTTTCGTCAGCAGCTGAGCCTGAACAGTCTCGCACCTTCCCACCGGAGGGGGAGCCACGCTGTGAGGCAGAGGTGACCCCGCCCCGTGGGGTTGGAGAGACTGGGGTGGATCTCTCTCCCCCATGCCCTCCCCATCTGGTTGTGCACCCCCAGAGACCCAGCTCCCCAGAAATGGCCAAGGAGACCGCCTCGTGTTGCCCCCTGCTGGTCGGGGACAGCCCAGATGGTGTGGACTCTACTCCGAAAGAACATCCAGAGGAACCTAGGCCAGATGCTGCCATCCCAGGGCCTTCTCCAGAGGTGGTGGCCATGCAGGATAGCCCAGCTGCAGCAGTGGAAGATGGCTGCCAGGAGGATGAGAGTGACCCTGGCTCACCAGGTGTCTCCTCAACACATACAGAGGTACAGGTAGCACACTGTGGCCTGGATGCCCTCATTGCAGCCAGCATCAACCTGGGTGAACTCCCAGCCTTGGACTCTCCACCTCCATCTCCTGCAGCTCCCCTTGCCTTGCCTACTCAGTGCTGCTCAGGGATTCCTGGAATCGCCCTGCTCAGTGAGCTAGCTGAACTGGAACTTCGCCGGCAGCCCTGTGATGCTGCCACCCAAGGTAAGGTAGCTAGGGCCAACGTTTTGCTTTAGCCCTTCCCTCTTGCCACCAGTGGCAAGGTTGGCTAGAGTATTGTAGGAGTTGTAGTGACCCTACCCTACTGAACAAGAAGTAGAGCTGAATGTCAACAAGGGAATAGAGCTCTCCTGTGTCCCCACATGTCTTCCTGCTTCTCAGCTGGCCAGAAGGGGATTGACCAAAACTCTTTTGCCTATCACAGAGAATGAAATATGAAAGAAGTGTGACCATACAGTGGTTGATGGGAGGACTGTTTTGGGTCTACAAAGCCAGATGTCCTGGAATCTTCACCCAAACCTTTGGGGGGGGGGGGATGTGTTCAGTTTTTACCTTTGGGTCAGAGTAAAAGATATGAAGCTACAGCATACTCTCCTGCTGTCTTCCACTCCTCATCTAATGTTGTGTTGAACAGCTGGAGACCGAATGCCAAATCCGGTTAACTCTTATGAATGTTGTACATCTCTGTCCACTCCCTAACCCTGCCTTGCACTGTTCAAACATCCCTGTGCAAGATCTTTAGATTCACTGAGTTTGAAGGGCCATCAAAGGTCTTGGCCTCGAACTCTCTGCTGATGTAGGAAATGTACTCTTTATGGCCTTGTAGAACAGAATCTGCCCTTCAACAGTTTACCATGAGCACAGCAGTGTATTTCTTGTAGGGTGTTTCACGCTAGGAATTGTGAAATCCAGGTAGGAAAAGTGGGCTGGAAAGATGCAGTTTTTACTGCAGCTGCAGGTGTCTTGGAATTTGAAAAGGGACTGTTATAACCAAGTCAGACCACCCTACAAGCTGTTGGTTTCTTCATCTTGGCTGTTTCTGCAGATGCACTGCATGGTGAAAGATGGACTTTGTGTCAGGCTTTGAGTGTTGTGTGTAGCATGCAAAATGTAGGAAAGTTCCTTTTTGGAGTACGTTTCCCAGATTCCCCAGCCAGCATGGCCATTGGCTTGATGGGGGAGCAACTTCCCAGATTTCTGAATGGGTTATAAGTATTCTCAAAACATGGCGGTTCACAAAGGGAAAATTCATGCTCACTCCTAAGGAGAGCGCTAGCTGTGAGTTTGGCTATTCCTGGCCATGGGGATGGGAGTGAGTTTCCTCTAGAAAGATAGACCTTCCAAACAGCCGAGTGAATGAAGAGTCACAGGTGGTAGTTTAGTGGCTCTGAGCACAGAGGGTGAAAACCTTTGAGACAGTTATTCTCTGCCACATGGGAAGAGTGGGATTTTACTCCCATAATTGTGGTAGAGTGGAGATTTGCCTTGAAGGCTGTTATTACTGAAAACGTAGTGTAGTCCTGTAGATTTAGGAATGAGCCTGTCATGTTCATCATCTTAGTTAAAAAACAAAATGAAACTGGTGAAAGTCCTTTCATCCTCCCTCCCTCTTTTTAGTTTTTACACCCTTCTGCTATTGTTGCTTTACACCTTTCATTTCCTGTCTGGGGTCTGCACCAACCCACATGTGCAGATGGTTATCACCCTCTGTGGCTAAGCAAAATCTGTAGTTTTCATCTACACACAAACGGCTGCTGCTCATACACCAGAACTGGTTTCTGCTTATGGTGGAACGGAAACCACATATAAGGACTCCTATGCATTTGTCTGCAAGTTCACTCAGATGCTGTTCTACACAGGCACAGAGCAACAGTCAATGGCGGAGAGGGGAGAGAAGCACATATGCATTCCTTTTAAGTATGCAGGCATGTTTGTCTATACAGAGAGCAAACAGATATACCTCTATGTTCCCTTTTTTTCCTTATCTGCATAACATCTCCAGGGACTCTTAAATGGTATAACTATATTGCCCTTAAAACCACATGCTTCCCCAGAAGGCAACTTCCAAATTTTGATACTATCTCATGAGGCCCCCTTTCCCCTCTAAGTTCAGACTCCTGGCTCCTGGTTGCTGGCTCCTTCAACCCAGATTGCCCTTTCAGATCCCCTGCCGTGATACATGGTGTCCCAACACCTCCCTGCCTAGTTGGACGTGTGATTTGTGTCTGAGATGTGCCTGAGCATGGGCCTTAGAGCTTCAGGCTATAAGTGATGTATGGAGAGCATGGTGGCTTTCAGCAAGATAGGACTAGGCCTGGCCTGGCCTGGCCTGGAAAGTATCCAACTTAGCTAATGTTCTAACAAGAAGAGTGCCTTGGCTAGCCTGTGTTATCACAGTGTACTCTCCAACCCTTCACAATAAGTATGGAAGCCATCTCTGGGAAAATATATATATATATATATGAGAAGACATGGAATTATCCCAGAAAAATAGGTCTGTGAGACACAAACCATTGTACAAACAAGGTCATCCCCAGATGCTTCCATCCAATGACCAGAACAGATTTTGGAGCAAAGTTCACACCACCAGAGGTTGGGAACACTGTTTATGGGTGGCTCTTTCATACATGCCTGTGATGTACTCTGTAAGATTGTGAGGGGAGGTATGAGAGTGGCTGACAAACAGGAGTATTTAAAGAGCTTTGCCCTTCTTCGGCTGCTCTGGCAAAAGTGCTGTAAAAGTATTACTCCTTATGTGGTACACGAGGCCAATTTTTCTGCAACAGTCATGTTTTCTGCTTCCCACAGTGCTGGATGAAGACTTGGCAGCATTCAATCTGCAAAGCCTTGCTACCCTTGCTGCAGCTTGGGCCCTTGTTGAAGCTACTGGCCTAGAAAGCAGCCCTCCGAACCTCCTCAACCTGGCAGATGCTGCACCATGTGTGGATGTGCCTCGTCGGACGAGGGTCTCCCGTCGCAAGTACATCTGGACCCCTAAGACCAAACCAGTACGTATTGTGCTTCCTGGATGCTTCAAATGGCATTGTTTGGGAGTGTGGAATGCTGCCTCCTGCATTCCTCTATCCCACCCCGATGTAGTCCTGGTGTTGACCAGACCAAATCAGAAGCTCCATGTTTTGAGTCTTTCTGAGCCGTAGATGCTCTGCTCCTTTAAACATGGTGTGTTTTTTCAGTCATCCTATCTGATGAAGCTCCCTTCTGTCAGCTGCCAGAGGAAGCAGTTGGGACCTCATGTCTCTCAGGAACCCTTAGCAATTAATCACGAGTTGCCTTTATTTTTGGAAGTGGAAGGATGTCATCTATTTCTTCCTCTGAAGCTCAGTGTGGTGAATCTTTAGAACCAGACCATGATTAGGTGCACTTTTTGGTTTTTTTGGTACCTGAAAAGCAGCTTTCTAGCATGTAGATGGGGCCTTCTACAACGCCTTCTCTCACCTCAAGACGACCCCTAGTTGCCAGGTTTGAGCCACAGAGGAAAAGTTGAAGCCACACAAGAGCGAGGAATGAAAGGAAGGGGACAGCACAGGCTGTATACAAAAGGCTGTTTCTTTACCACCGTGACTACAGAGACCTTCTCATACTCCATAGGTTTGCCCTCTGAAAGCAGCTATTGAGAACCTGGACACCCAGGAAGTGGAGATGCGTCTACGGCTGGCAGAACTGCAGCGGCGCTACAAAGAAAAGCAGCGAGAACTGGCAAAGCTGCAGAGGCGGCATGACCACGAGTGAGTGTCTCGGCCTTTTCCTCTTCCACGGTGGTTTCTAGGTGGAAGTGCCAAGCCTACTTGGCCAAGAACAGAGGAAGGGACAGGGTGTGAAACCACATTGTGTCTGCATGCAGACTCCTCTCTGTTGGCATGCAGAGAGTCGAACCAGCACAGAGTTTGCCACAGCACTCAGCCCAGCAGCCCAATGGGAAGGCTTCCTTCCTCCCACCAGCACAGAGTTGACTCTGCCCTGCGGTCCAATGGGAGCGCTTCCTCCCTCCCCCAGCACAGAATTCACCATGCCCCTCTGCCCAGCAGCCCAATGGGAAGGCTTCCTTCCTCCCACCAGCACAGAGTTGACTCGGCCCAGCGGTCCAATGGGTGCGCTCTCTCCCTCCCCCAGCACAGAGTTTACTCTGCCCAGCAGCCCAATGGGAGCACTTTCTCCCTCCCCCATCACAGAGTTTGCCCTGCCTAGCAGCCCAATGGGACCACTTACTCCCTCCCCCCAGCACAGAGTTCACCCTGTCCCTCTGTTTGGGCACTCAGTCTCTAAAAGGTTCACCATCATTGATCTATGGTATCTGAAGGCCAAGGAAGCAGACAAGTGGCTCACTTGAACCAGAGAGGAGCTCTGAAAGGCCTTCCAAAGTCTAAAGAAAGGGGAGCTGAGAAGTTCTTATCCCTTTGCCTTGTGTTTAATTCTGGTTGTCTACCTGTAGGCGAGATGAGAGCTCCCGTAGCCCAGCTCGACGGGGACCAGGGCGGCCTAGAAAACGCAAGCACTCCAGCACTCTCAGTTCACTGCGACAGAGCTCAGTCGGCAAGAGTGACAGCAGGAAGGTCAAGTGAGTGATCTGCCATGACTCATAAGGGTGGTGGTGGAATGGGACACCATAGTGCTGTGTGGGCACAGCAGCGCATGCCCCTCTGGAAGCATGCAGGGAGCATGTGTATGCATTAATGAGTATGCATAACTATTGCTGTGCAGGCATTACAATGAATACAAACCCTGTCGTATGGATTTCCCTACCAGGAGAGCTATATATGATGCCAACGGTGGTCAAAATGCAAATTGCTATGAAGCATCTATTACGTTGCGGAGAGGAGAGTCGAAACTTTGCTCCACCTGCTGCTTCTCTCCCTGTTGCCCCAAGATTTCATTTCCCCCAGCTGAGCTAATTTCTAGCCTTGGAAAGTGGCAACGTGGAGGTGACTTAAGGGGGGAAGGACTATTGTCAAATAGTTTCAGTACCTTGTACCTACCCTCCTTTCTCTGCTTAAAATCCCCGCGCCATCTATCGGACAGATATTGCCTCTGGTTATGCTGAGAAGGGTGAATGTTGTGAATGAGGCAAAGAGGAAGTGGGGAGGAAGGGCCTGTCCCTGTTTTCAAAACTATGTCACAGAGGGTGTGTGATTGTGTTTTTTGTAAGTCTTCATGTGTGCCCATTTCTACGAATGATTATTTTCTAGACCTTGATGTCTTCTGTTTGGTTGCTATCCTAGAAGCAGTGTAATTTTTTACATCGAACAGGATGCAACATGTGTTCCAAACATACTTGTTATCTGTTGCAGTATTGTGCCTTTGTGCACTGCAAAGACAGCACAACTGTCAAAAAGAAGAGGGTGATCCCTTTGCACTATTGTATATATTGTGTATATCTGGGTAGGTGTTTATGAGGGGGGGGAAGGAGGAGGAGGAGGAGGAGTGGTGATGGAGATCAGTGAATATTTTGAAGTCAAAGTCTCTCCTTGTTGTTGTTTGTGTCTGTTGCTGCCACTCCAGAAGTGAATGCATTTCATCCCCAATACAGTGATTCTCTTCCACATTGTAGTGGACATCTGGACCTGGGAGATCAATCGGGATTGGAGAAATGCCTATTTCCTCTGTCCCCAAACCTCCCCTCGCCCCATGTCTGCCTTGCCTCCTGTACCGCTTTGGGGGAAAGAATTGCCCCTCTTTGAAGAGGAAGGCAGCGTTGCATAAAAGCCTCTTTATCTGTGCTGTATAAAGTCATTGGTCACGCTGCAGTGGTGTTCATTGCTGCTGGCGCTTTATGATTATCCATTAGCCGCCCGGCACAGTCATTCCCGCACTCACGGGCCCTGTATAATTGTCCTTCTCTGCTACAAATTGCCTCTCCCGGCAGGCCCATTTGCATAAATCCTCCAAGCTAGTCCAAACATGATTGGAGCACGCGTGTGCGCGCTGCATCAATCCTGATGATTTGGTAATAATAGTTAAATCTGTACTAAATGGTTCCTTCAATTAAGACAGAAGAAAAAAAATTAATCTCTAGGTTTTATGTCACAAAACATTAGCAAATGTAGTGAAGGTTACAGGGGAAAAAAAGCAGTTAGTGTTGGCTTTGGGTTGCGACATGGCTTCACCATATGGCTCGTGGAAACCTTCCAGGGCTCACTGGAGAACCTGCTTGTCTTTCCTCACATTTCTCCTTGTCCACCCACAGCCCCTTTATGAGGATTTATCCTGGGGCTGAACCAGAATCCCTGTCTCCCCCCCCCCCCCCATCTTTCTAAATTGTGTAGATTCGTGCAAAATTAAATCCAAAAAGGAGCTCAGTCTTTGGCCATGACTATAAGCTACCCACTGACATTCGAGGATCAGATGATAAGAGTTCATTTAAAGGCAACCAACAGGACACCGAATAGCAGCAATATTCCTGCTCTTGCATTTTAAGACTAGGTCTTCATGACTCAGACTTCAGTCCATCGGGGTCTGCTCATGGCCATAACTTCACAGCTAGGGCAGGAAAAAAAATCAGGATTCTGTCCTTTACATTCATGATCTCAAAATAGTCCACACTTCATGTTCTTTGTTACTTGGAAAGAGAAAAGGATGAGATCCAAAACTTTCCCTGGTGGCGCAGTGGTAAAACTGCTGTCCTGCAACCAAAAGGTTGTGAGTTCGATCCTGACTAAGGCTCAAGGTTAATTCAGCCTTCCATCTTTCCGGGGTCGATAAAACGAGTACCCAGCACGTTGGGGGCAAAATGCTAATTGACTTGTGAACCGCCCAGAGAATGCACTAAGCGCTATGGGGCGGTATAGAAGTGTGATTGCTTCACTAGGCGAGAGGCGCCAATGTTCATAATGAGCCTTGTCAGCAGTGATAAATGACAGCTTGAAGGAGGGATAGAAAAAGCCATCATTAGCCATGCCCCAGACATTTTGTCCTGTCGTGATCTCTGTAAATGCGCAATGAAATACTGTGAACATTTGTAAAATCTGTTTTTATCCAAAGTCCTTAACAAGAAAATATGGCCAGTAGAAGTGCCATCCTACTACCCCAACGAGTTGCCAAAGTCTGTCACGTTCTATCCATGAACTCAGTGGGCAGCAGTGTTAATCACATTCTGCCAAGGGCATGGCCACTGGTGGCATTCTCCCCCACCTTCAGGAAGGTGTTTGGAACATAGAGTCTTCTCTTTCTGGTTTGTAATTCATGTACGGTACTTAGACCAGGATTTCTCAACATTTTAAAGACAGGGGCCAAGTCACGCTCCCTCAGACAGCTTCGGGGGCCGGATGGCCGTTTTGCCCTTCCTCCAACACATGGCACTTCCTGGTTTGGTGGAGGCTGTGGGGGCTCACATTAAATGGTGTTGTGGGCCACAGGTTGAGAACTCCTGACTTAAGACAGTAAAAATGCATTCATGAATTACAGGGTACAAAAGGCCTTTGAAATCTGTTCCCTACACTGTTTACTACCATGGGCTTAGATAGAGGTACCTGATACTCTTCTGTGGTGTAAAATGGAGGCTGCTCCATGAAAACAGCAGCATCCAGTCCCTTGGATTTTCACATGTGAGCATGTGAGAAATCAAACTTTTCGCACAGATAAAGCCACTATGGTGAGGCTCCAAATCATTCTCAGAAGGAGAGAGAGAGAGGTGTCCTACTTTTGGTTCTGTCTGCATGTTCTGCTTAGTAAGCTTGCACCAACAAACAGCCATGGCACAGGATCCTCTTGCCGCGTGCCAGCCCAGGGCTGCCAGCCATGGTGGCATCCCTTCCCTGTGTTTCAGGCAGAGGCTTTTGGCTTCAGTGAAGCCACACATGTTTGCAGGGCAGCTGTAGGGCCAGCCCCTTGGCCTCCTTCCTATCGGGAACATTCCTCTTCCTCAAGCTTCCCACGCTGAGCCGAGCCTCTCGCCAAGCGTGCCTCCCTCCTGCCACTCCCCAGGACTGAGCGGTGGCCGGGAGCCATGGTAATTCCCGGCTCAAGTGCGCTGAGGTGCTATGGTTGGGGGCTTGGCGTCAACTGGAGCCTGGCGAGCCCGTCACTGCTCCTAAGCCAGCCCATTCCTCTTTCTGCCCATCGCCCTTGGCCTGCTTCAGGGTGCTCTGCTTCCCTCCCCTTAACCAGGGAACTCCCGGTGTCGTTTCCTTTCCTGTTGCAGCCACCGGAATGGAATTTGGCACCAGCTTACGGGGGCAAAGCTGGGTCAAAAGGGTTGAGGTAGAAGGGCAGAGCCCAAGAAGGGAACATGAGCAAGAAGCTGTCTTAGGAAGACGGGGGTTTGTGTGGCCTCAAACCCTGGGCTGCATTCCCAGGGTGGAGCAAACAAGAGGCAGCTTCTCTGGAGCCTGGGTGCTGGAGTAGAGCAATTAGAACTAACAAGCATTCGAGATCAGGCAGGCAGCCAGCCTTGGGGGATGGGATCAAGCCTTCAGGGAGCTAATTCATTTTATACTTAGTAGGCTAGGAGGACACGCTTTGCCAAAGCATGGTAGAGGAGATACTTTAGAGAAGGTGTCGAAGGATGAGCCAACTCGGATGAAGCCTGGCTTAATTTATTTTTATTTTATTTTTTGCAAGTATTGCTTGGCTCTGGGAGGAGTGGAGAGAGGGTGGGGAATGGAATGAACTTTTGTCTTTCCCCCCATTCCTTATTTGGGTTACTTGAAATAAGAATTCTGGGCTGCACTTACCACTCCTTGCCTTTCTCCCAGCATTCCCCCATTGCTCCTTTAATATGCCAGATGGGGACCATGCTGCTCATATTGTCTTCTAAAGGCTGGTCCAGACTGGCCCTGAGGGAACAGGGAAGAGTTTGGAAGGGACAAGGAAGATCTTCTTGAGCTGTATGTGGAAGCCTGTGGCAGAACGGCCTCAAGAAACGGGGGGTCTGTGTTGGCCCTGAGTTCATGGAAAGCAGGATGTAGGAGTGGACATAAGAATTCTGCTTTGTAAAACTGGGCTTCCTGCCCTCGTTTTTTTTTTCTTTTGATAAGAAAAGAGTTCACAAGCAATGCTTGCTAGAATCTCTGAAGCCATAGAGGTTGTTAAACAAGACAGTGATTGAGGGCTGGGCATTAGCAAGAGAACACTTAGCCTTTCTCAGGACTAGCTGAAGCAAAATAAAGTAAGGTAAACAGAACACGGTCCAGAATACATTATGCAAAAAATCAGGGAAATTACAAAAACAAGCTCAATTCATGTAGGCCACTGAATTTTAATTCCATGGTGCAGAACATGCAGGAGGCCAACAGCCACACCAGAGTCCTTGCCAATTATTCCAGGACAGTGGTGGCAAACCTATGACAAGTGTGCCAGAAGGGGCACACAGACCCCTCTGTTGGCATGCAGAGAGTTTGCCCCACCCATCTGCTCAGCAGCCCAATGGGAGTGCTTCTATCCTTCCCCCAGCACAGAGTTCTCCCCGCCTCTCTGCCCAGCAGCCCAATGGGAGTGCTTCCATCCTTCCCCCAGCACAAAGTTCACCCCGCCCCTCTGCCCAACAGCCCAGTGGGAGCACTTCCTCCCTCCCCCCAGCACAGAGTTTGCCCGGTCCCCCTCTTTCTGGGCACTTGGTCTCTACAAGGTTTGCCATCACTGTTCTAGGAGTTTGCCTGCTGCCAGTCATGCTGCAGAACACAGAAATGGCAGCTCAGGAGACAGTTCTGTAGATGGTGTAGAATTCATGAGAACCTCCTTCTCCTAGAAGAGCAACAACAACAGGGAACCCTATTTTATCCTTATGCCAGCTGTGGAATAAATACTGGAAATGGGATGCCAATCTCTGCTAAAACTCTTAGGATCTCTTTGGCGTTGTGCAAAGTGCTGGACAGACGGCACTTTAGGAGTTAATGTGGTCATCCCAGGTTTTCTGATGCCCACTGCAATCTCACAGGATGATCCGTGTGGGAGTTTCACTACAGCCTAGAAAAATAGAGCAGGCTGAGACTCATTAATCAAGAGAGTGAGAGAACTTAACTCAATACTCCCCACTCTTCCTTCTCCATGACTCCCAGCCTCTGTCCTGCTTCTCTCACAGACCTGTGAGGCATTCTCATATTTTGCCATGAGCAAAATTATTTTCTGTTTCAACCTCTGAAACTCTTCTCCCCCACAAATCCCAACAAGTAGAACAAACGTTTAAAACGTTGATGAGAAGACCATCAGAACAACACATTATATGAAAGTTGCTTCGTCTGAGAATAGTGAGTATCAGCTGATTGGAGACATTTTAATCCAGAATAGTACTATTTTGTGTGTACATTGATGTGTACACTTTTGATGTCCCTAGCTTCGTGGTTCTTCTAAGATATGCTGCCCATCTTCCACTATCCAGGAAGCCTGTCCCTTCAGAGCAGAACACAAGAGTGGCCCTGGGACCCATTTACACCATTCCGCTTGCCACTTGCATTGCTATCCTTTTGGTGCTGAGGGAGTTAAGATGTGTGGGCAAGCGCTACACTGTAGTACCTCTGGCAATCCCCCTGCCCATAAAAATCTTCTGACAAGCTCAGCTGAAAGAGGTGATTGTCCCAAAGCCCCCACCGTAGCTGGTGAATTAATGAGCTGCAGCAGAAGTGGCGGCCACTCTGGAATGTGGCTGGGAGGCATAAAAAGTCTCCTGGAATGTCTACTCCCTTTCCTAGAGCAGCCTCTGGACATGGGGGTAGAGGAGGGTATAATATTATACCATCATCTTCAGCCACTTCCGCCAGGAAACATACCCAGGAGTGCCCCTTCAGTTTTGTGATATCAACCTTCTCTCTTCTGCGGAGGAAGCTGTAGCTGCTTTACCCTAGAGATCTACCTTCTCCAAGTAGACACCCCACATGTGATTTATAATCTATAGGAGAAGATCTGCTCCAAGATGCCTCTGTAGAGGGGTCAAGGTTGTCATTTTCCAGAACAGGCAACTCATTGCATATGATAGGTATAGTTAAAGGTTGCTCATTTACAGGCAAAGATCCAGAACTGTGCATCTGCAGACATTTCTGCAATCATGTGGCAGGCAGGACTAGACGCCAGAGCGCACAGAACATTTATCTTTCCCACCAAGGCGGTCCCTATTTATCTACTTGCAATTGCTTGCTTTTGAACTGCTAGGTTGGCAGGAGCTGGGACAGAGATGGGAGCTCACTCTGTCATGCAGTACCCGGGAATTTAACGCCAACCTTCCAGTCTCGAACTGCTGACCTGCCGACCTTCTGGTCGTCAAGTATAGCACCTTAACCACTAAGCCATCACAGTCCCTCTTGCATATCTCAAGTAACTCCAAAGGCTACTGGAAGCTCTAACTATGCTACACAATGAATACCCTGGATAACATCATTCTTTCGGTAGAGTTTTTCTATAACTGTTGGCTATGATCCCACTAAAGATTGGAGGGGGTGATCCTATGGTTCAGCCTTAGCTCAATCTGTATTTTCTTCTGATGCCTGGTGCTCTGCAATAGGTACCAAGTCAATAACGAGGAAGAGGAAGAATATTGTAATTTTTTTTTGCTGCACTGTAGTATTTAGTTTTAAAAAGTAATGAATGTGACTATCTTAATACTTATACATAGCAGAAAGTAGAATTACTATTAAAACAGTAATGATAGCAGTAACCAACTCCCTTTTAAATTACTTTGAGAAAGTAATTTTCTAAGCCCTGAGATCAGAGCCTTTTCAGTAATGATGCCTGTCTAGAGAGCAAAGGTGCCTGTTTGCCTGTTTCATCCTACGACTCCTTGTTTTCTTTAGGAAGGAATGTAAAGCTTTTCTACTCTGTTTTATAGAAAACTTGATTTTGGTCCATATTAAGAAACTTGGTATTATACTACCATATTTACATGCTTTGTTGATGGTGAATTAGTTGCATTTTGACTTCATGGGTCATCTTATAAAAACATTGATGTGTAGCTTCCCAATATGGAATCCTGACAAAGCATCTTTTAAATGTAGGTATATGGGTACAGAAGAGAGATCATTTTACAAAGATGCAAAGCTCTCTGCAATATGTAAGCCCTCTCTTTCTCCACCAGTCGCACAGATTTCCCTAGTACAGTAATACTAACTAGTCCTTTGTAGGTGTCGGGAGGAATTTGGTCTCTCCTATTTTATACAGTTGCCACGATCCAGTCTTCATCCAAGTTGCTTCCTGAGGAAACTGGAGTTCAATGGAACACAGATGTCTTGGCACCTACGTCCTGTGGTGCCCTCCTGTACTGGGAAGGGTGGGTGGGTCTCACGCTACGTTGTTGTCTGCAGGAAGAGAACTTGTTCTGGTGTGTTTGTGTCTGCATGCTCATTCCAGTCTAGTGTATATATAGGACTTTGCAAAGGAAGCACTATGTAGGGCTCCAACATCAGTTGGAATAGAAAGAGGTACATTCTAATATTGCCCATAAATCCACAGGATCCACTACTGGGGGGAGGCACTGAGATTAAGTTGTAGATAATGTTCAAGAATACTTATGGAGACATATTGTTCTGTATTTGTATACTTGTTGTCTAGGTCTTGTAAAGACTATGTTGGAGCCTTTCAGAAACATTGTTAGAGCTGAACAAGCTGGCTGTTTTCTGAGCAGTGAGCTGCAGGTTGACAGAACAGATAGAGCTTGCTGCTTGTACAATTAAACTAGGAGCTGTAGCTATAGAAAGACACAATTATGTTTCTATTTGAAATATTCTCACTTTAAAACCACCAGGTCCGACTAGGCATTCTTTGCATACAGGCAGGGATGAAGTGGAAAGAAGAAATTACCATAGAAATCAGGGACAGTTGTCACTAGGATAGCAAGAACCAATGCTGATGGCTTGCAGACAAAAAGTGGATTTGGGAGTGTGGGGAGAGAAATATCTGATGTGTACACACAGACAGACCCGGGCACACACGGTGTTTGGTTCTACATAAAAATAAAGCAGTGGAAAACAAGGGAAATCTAGGTAAATAAACAAAGAGACCTGAAAGAAGTTAAAGGGACATTAGTCAATCCTTTAGGGTTGTTGTTGTTTTAATTAAAAACAGGGAAGGTAAAGAATGGCCCAAGCAATATGTTTGTGGGAAGTGGACAAACCAGGCTGGGATTTGGTTTTTTTTTAAGTATGCATGTTGGAAAGAGCATGTGCTAAAAGGTTTCTGCTTCGTCAAAATGACACTTGAGCTCCACCTCTGTATGGCGCTCCACCCCTCCAACTGATAAGCCTATTGGCTTCACTCCATTTTATACAGGAGACAGTGAACGGAATATCTTTTCACTGGACTTTCTCCAAATCAAACATTATTTTCCTACTCACAGGTCAGTAAAGGCCAGCTTATCTCTACTGTGTGCAGAGCTGCGGGCTGAGGGGGAGCCAAAGAAGAAAAAACGGAAGATATCAGAAGCAGCTTATGGTGGCCTCAAGAGTTCCCAGGTGAGAACACTTCATCCATCCCATTCATTATTTAGCCTACTGGAAGCTGAAGTTGTCCTGTTGCTCTTTGACATAGATTGGGTCTGAGCTAAGCCAAGGACAAGAATGTTCTGGTCTCATTTTTAAAGATGGGGATGTTCGCCTCACTTATCATGATGCATTAAGTGTCAGTGCCCGACCTAGCAGGATCAGTGGATGTTACACTAACATTAAAATGAACATTCATATCTGCTGCGTGCTACAATAGACCCATTGCTGTCTTCTACTCAGTCCCAAAGACTGGGAAAATAAATGATGTATAGTAAGCAAATATTGTGTACCCTTTGAACTGGTGCTTTGTGCTGTCCTTTTAAATTATTAATACAGTAATATAAATGATTTAAAAAAACACTCACACATGCACACCAAGGTGTAGGGAATCAAACAATTGGTCGCCCTTGCTTGAAAGCCAGTCATATCTGACTGTAGGGTTTGGTGCTCATTTCCATTTACAGCCAGAGCCAGCACTGACTGTGCCTGCAGATATTTCTGGGACATGTGGCAGGCATGACTAGACATGGAATGCTGTTTAGCTTCCCACCAAAGTGGTACCTATTTATCTCCTTGTAATTTCTTGCTTTCAAACTGCTAGATTGGCAGGAACTAGGACAGAGACAGGAGCTCAGTCTGTCATGGGTCTCAACCTGCTGACCTTCCAGTCATCCAGTTCAGCACCAGTATATTCTAAAGTCTTGTATGAAATGACACTTGAGGCTAAGGGAGGGCAGAAGATTTCTCATCACTATTTTCAAATGTCTTAAAGATTCCCATGACAGATAATGGATGTCAGTTAGTTGGCACAGAAAAGAGAGGTCCTGGGTTTAGTCTGCCTGGAAGACAATGGGGATGAAATGTTCTTTCCAACAGAGCAGTCAGTGTAAAGCACAGAATCTCCTTTGCTGAATGATTAGATGTTGGGCTACAGAGAATGCACTCTCAGCTCTGGGGATGGTAGAGCCAGAAATGATTTCACCACCGTTTCCAGTTTCTTGACTCTGATCTCTGCCTCACAGGTGTACAGGAGGGAGAGGAAAACATCATAGGATGAGAATGTATGTGCATCTTCTGTACTAAGGAACATGTCTTCTTCTCTATACCTATCCCAGGATAAAGTGCGTTGCAAGAAGAGCATCTCCCAAAGCAAGCTGACTTCCAGTGTGGTGCACAAGGTTTCCCACCTTAAGCAGAAGGTCAAGAGCAAAGGGTTGCCTGCCAGCATTGGTCCATTTCGCCGAAAAGAGCCGACCCCTGGTGGTGCTCGGATCCAAAAGAACCTGTCTCATCCCAAGAGCTCCAAAGCCACGCCTTCTTCCAAATACTTGCAACAAGACCTCCCTTCCTCAGAGGCCAAGCCAAGCACAGGGAATCCTGATGCAGGTATAGAAGGGATTGGAAGGCAGGTAGTGTGAGAGGCAGGGATTATATTAGCAATATTGTTCTGCACACTTATGCTAAAAGAACACCGAGGCAACTGATGGCCTCCTCCGCAGGAGCAATGGTGTGCTTATCTTCTGAGCCATTTGCTGACCTCTCAGGATGCAAAACCCTTGCTCCTTTGTACATCTTTCCACTGAGGAAGATAATCACAACAAGTTTATCCCAAGCCATTCATGGCCAAGTGTATCCTCCCCCAAAGTTGTTATCATTAACTCTGGCCAGGTTTTGCAGCACAAGTGTATTTCCTGTTGGCAAGCAGAGGAAGCCATGGGGTTTAAAAATAGCTGCCCGCAGTGGCCTCTGCCGGGGCCAATGTCCGTTCCCATTTGACTGCAGCCTTTTGGGTTTCCCTTGGAGCTCCTGTGGCATCTTATCAGGAAGCCAAGGCTGAGACAGGAATCCTGCTTCCACTCCCCCAAGCCAAAAGAACAAAGGCACATTGTCAGAGGGGCAAAAGAGCCAGGATGTAGGAGCTAAGGTGGGAAGGGGGAAAGCACAGCCCACTCTGCCCGGTGGGATCAGCAGAAAGGGAGGGCTGTGTCGGCTCAAACACATCATTCACAGCTCTCTTTTTTTGTTGTTTCTTTCTTTGTTTATTTAAATGCTTTTAACCCCCTCCCTAGATTCTGCCCATCTATTGCCAAGCCGAGTGCTTTCCTAAGTGCTTGTCTGTTCCTCGGGGCTTCGCTGCAGTTACCTCACCCAGGCATTGCCAGAGGTGGATTGGTGAGAGGGCCAGTTGACAGTAATGAGTGAAGAAGAGGCCTTGTAGGACAGCTCCCTGGACAAAATGCGTGATCCACCATTAAAAAAAACCACTTTGTGAACTGTTGCCTCTAAGCCAGTGATGGCGAACCTTGGCACTTCAGGTGTTCTTGAACTTCAACTCCCAGCAGCCCTGATCAGCAGGAGTGCTGACTTGGGTTTCTGGTAATTGAAGTCCAAGAACACCTGGAGTGCCAAGGTTCACCATCACTGCTGTAAGCTCTTACTTCTCAATTCATTTTGGAATTTAAGTCCCCAAAAAGCCCAGGTGACGGTGTGCCATGATAGCTGAATTTGTCTGGGCAGGATGAAGTTGGGGGCTGTAAAGCAAACCAAGAGTCTTCCCGCTCACCTTCAAGTGGTCCTTGTTGCCTTCCTCCATTTTAACCAGCTTTCCTCTCCATCCACAGATGACAATCGCCACAGAGACTACGAAAGCCATGATGATGGCGGAGGTGATGACTTGCCCAGTGACACTGGCTCTTCCCTTCATATGACAGTCAGTCCTACTGTGATTGGCCCCTCTCCCTCCTCAGTAGTGAAAATGGAGGCCAATCAGAAAGCAAAAAAGAAAAAGGAGAGGCAAGGGTTGCTAGGTAAGGGAAATATTTTGTAGGGATGCTGAATCCACCCCAACTGGCAAAGACCTAGGCACTGAAGCTTGGTTGTGGACATGACTCAAATTGTGTCTGGTTCTCCTATTCCCTTAGTTACTTCCTCCTGCCAGATTACGATGTTCTGACTCATGTCTAATGCCTAAGGACTTATGCTAGGTAGCAAAAGCGAATCCGTCTGCACCCAGTGCTTGTTACAGAACATCTCCAAGGTGACTCAGTGGTTAAGACTGCAGTGATTCAGTGGTTAAGATGCTCGCCTTGTTAGCTAGAAGGCTGGCAAGTCAGCAGTTCGAGACCCGGGCACTGTATGTCGGATTGAGTGCCTGTCTTTGTCCCAGCTCTCGGGGATATGAAAGGATCCTCATTTGGGCATCCCCTGAACGGTGTTTCTCCAACAGAAATCCTTTCGACCCAGAATAATTTCTGTTGTTGTTGTTGTTAACCACCTCCAAAGTGCATCTTAAAATATGCAGGAGAAGTTGGAAGAGTCAGGTTCTGTTATTATCACAGCCCAATAAGAGAGGTGGACATCGGGCAACCCCACAAAGAATGAGGCCCTTTCCATAATACAGATATATCTGGGCTTATTCCTTGGGAGACAAACTTGTAAGCGTAGGGAAGCATAAGCTTAACATGTGGGCTGCACTTGGCCCCAGTCCTCACCACCCTGCTCTTCTGGGTTTCTTCAGGGCCCTGCCGGATCCCCAGTCCTGATGGTCAAGTCAAAATCAAGAGGCGCCCAGTGAAGCCTGGCATAGGGAGGTTGGAGAAGATACCAGTGTGTCGTACAGGGCCCTGCGAAGGCTCTAGCAAGAAGAAGTTAAAGAGCAAGGTCAAGGAGCTTCAGTGTGGTCCCGGGACATCAACCACCTTGGAGGGGCTCTTTTCTGGCAGCCAAGCCCGGTCATTCACAACTCGGGATGATGCAGGAAAGCTGAGCAGCGAACGCCTCAAGAAAGCCACACGCAAGAGCAAAGTGTTGCAGTCAGCCCTCCGGGTGAGCAGGGAGAGATGGCAGCAGGGTTGCAGATGTACCTTAATGAAGTGGGTTGGCAGCCATTCCTGGGAAGAAAGAGGCAGAAGCAGTGGCTGTTCCAACAGGGACAACATTGCTTCCTAACTGGCTGCCCCTCATAGTGTTGCTGTGCTTTCAGAAGGGCAGGTCCTTTCCGACAGGAGTGTCGTGTCGGACGCTGTGAGACAGACTGCTCCTCTGATACTGCTGACTTTCTTACCTTTTTTTCTTCTTCTTGGCAGAGAAAGAATGGGACGTTGACTCTCTCTCCTCGGAATGCGAAGGCCATCCTTAGCAAGGGGAAGAAATTATCCAAGGTCAAGAGCAAGGTGGTCAGTAAACAGGTAGGACACCAGATAACGTCCTCCTCTAATGCAGGAATTGAAGTCAGATGTGCCCACCACTCTAAAAACAATGCTGGTTAGCCCTAGAACGACAAGAGTGTTTTATGACTTAACAGAAGGCTCAAGGCACCTAGCTAGTGCTGAGTGAGGCAGAAAGGAATTGGGCTATCTGGCCAAGAATAAAGGAGACCGATAGATAAGCCCCTCTAGTTCTCTGATCAGGTCCAACTCCTCTGAATTCCTTAGTAATTCTTTCATGCATAATAACCCCCTTTCTGCAAGAGTTGTGAATTGGCTCAGGATATGGAAGCCCTTCATTTAGGAGGCCATTCTCACCCAAGAGAAATCACTGTTTATCACTCACACGCACGCCCACATGCAACAAAAGACTATGCTATGCTTTTGATGTTGCAGTGCAAAGGCCGGGCAGTCAGCCGGCTGATGGAGAGTTTTGCCATTGAGGACCACTTTGAGTTTGATGACAACAGCAGCTTTTCTGAAGAGGAGGAGATGCCACTCACCGGTGCAGAGCAAGATGTGACCCCTGGTGAGATTATATACAGCCTCAGGTCCATAGTTTAACATTTGATGGGGAAACTGGATGCCAAAGCTATTCAGTGGAAATGAAATACCACTGGTCAGGAGCAAAGACTTACAGATAAGAAGGGTAATGGTGTGAGTTATGAGATCCCATGGGGTGTGCACTGCTGCTAAAACGTCATATAATGAAATGGAACTGTTCTGGGGTGTGGGGCTGGCAGGTGGAGGCTGATATTGTAGGCAGCTCGGAAGAGTGCACAGGATTGTGCAGAGCAAATGTGGGGTGATGTCAAGTGGCAGAGCTCCTCACTCCAGAGTTGAATTCTTGGCTGATGAGGTCTCCTAATCAATTGACAAGCTCACTGTTCGCCATATGCTTACCAGAAATGATGTGAGTCTAGTTAGAGCTTTATTCCAGATGTTTCCTGACTAGCCACATGGTTTCCCAAGAGCTCATGTTGTATCCTGAAGATCAGTGTGAGGAAATAGAGAGGCCAGTGCTGTGGTTCATGCCTTGCCTTCTCATTGCAGCCCAATCATGCACAATCCACAAGGATGATCTCCAGGATGGACTGCGGGTGCTCATCCCCAAAGAGGACAGCCTGCTCTACGCTGGCAGTGTGAAAAGCCTGCAGCCACCTGACATGTAAGAGACCCTCCGTTCCATACACAATCCTAGGCAGTGAATACCTGAGGTCCATTCCTTCCAAAGGTCAGGTGGCAGCACAGATGTTGCAATGGCCTCTCCATCCTTCGGAAGGCCATGCAGGACCTTTCCTCTGCACTCCAGGACTTCCCTTTCTAGCTGCTGCTTGTAGCCAAATGTGGTCCTATTAAAGCAGAGATGCCCAAACTATGGCCCATGGGCCAGATCCAGCCCCCGACGGCAATTCATCCAGCTCGTTGGTCTCAGAAGTGGAAGTAAAACGCGCCTGTACTGGTGCGTTTTACTTCCGCTTCCAGGAGCAATGAGGGCTGGATGAATTGGTGTTGGGGGCTGGATCTGACACACAGGCTATAGTGTCCACCCCCCTGAACCATGTGACCGACCCAAGGCCTGAAAAGTTTGGGCACCCCTGTGCTAAAGCAAGATTTACATATCCCTTTCTTCAAGTGATCAACTCTGAGATTCTCTGCATGAGCTCAGTTCAAAAGGGATAATCCCATCCTCCCCAACTCCTGTGGCAGTTGATTTTTACCATGTCTTCATTCAATGAAGATCCAGTGCCTTTCCCTTTGCATCTGCCCCTCGCTCTGATCTGAAAAAAAGTACCCTGGGTCAAAGAACCCCATGTGGTTCAGAGGACAGAGAGGTTATTGAAAGACTTACACTCTGTTCTCACATGAATTTGTTGATAAGCTATTATCTTCTAGACATCTGCAGAATGGGCATAACTGCGACCTGCTGACTTATGACAACCGTTTTCAGGGTTCTTTAGGTAGACAATATGCAGAAGTGGTTTTCTGTTCCCTTTTTCTGGGGATGCCCTGGGAGTGTGCAACTTGCCCAGGGCTACACAAGCTGGCTCTTCTCCCAAGAGGCCTAGCCTCTGGCTCCATAGCCAAATACCCAAACCACGGTGCTATATAGCCAGCTCTACAGCAAACTGATAGTTAAACGTCCCCTTTCCCCATCTATCAAAATTAGCCAAGTTGAGTTCTTTTCCAGCCTTTTCTATCTCTGTAGCTATCGTTGCTGTGTTCCTCCTATAGCTACAGTATTGTCATTGAGGGAGAGCGAGGCAACCGGCAGAGGATCTATTCCCAGGAGCAGCTGCTGCAAGAGGCGGTGAGTCCCTGTAGATTATGGCCTGGGATTAACCAAACCTGCTTAGGTAGTTGGGGAGTGGAGAAGCTGGGCTTCAGTGCAGCTGGGAACAATACCTACAGGAGGTACCTCTGGAGCAGGGACCAAAAAGTACATCTCCCCAGTGCAAATCTGTATGCATCAGCCTGGCATAGAATGCTGGAGAAAAGCATTTTGATGAGACAGACATGATACATTTGGGAATCCAAGACCTTTCTTTATATTGAGGCTTAAGGTCATGTGACTGCAGGGAAAAGCAAGCAGGGTGTGTTCAGGCAAGGGAGCCCTTGCTTCATGCTAAGTGGAGGGTGCGTTAAACATCATTGCACAAGACACCTGATGAGCCATTTCAGTCCTTTAGGACCCATTTGGCTGCTGAGAGCTATTGTGATGCTGGACCTCTTATCAGTTTTGCAATGGCTTTTCAGTTGCTTTTGGTACTGCAGTGTTCTGAGAGACAGGATGTCTGCCTTTCTATGGGATTCCTCAGCACATCCAGCCATACATCTTAGTGCCTGGGTGAATGAAGGAAGAGGTGCTGTATGTTTTAGCAGCCCATGGCTCCCCTCTTAGGGAAACCCTTTGAGAGGGCAGCCTTTGCTGATGCTTGTGGTTTAGTCAGATTTATTTGTCCTGTTCAGTGCAAACTGACAAAGACCAAGAGATCCCTGCGCGTAGAAAAACACTACTGTTTTTCTCAAAATAAATCATGCAAATGAACTGTATGCAGAGCTGCCGATGTTGGGATTCAGTTGCTATTAGCAACATTGGTTTGTTCTAAACCAGCTATTTTGAGTGTTTGCAGTATTTACACTTTGTATGGCAAGGAGCATTGGAGCTGGAGTAAAGAATACTTCAGCTCAGTGGCGTCTAGGCAGAAGGCAAGGGTAAGAGAAGATGATTAGCAATAGTAGGAGAAGGGCAGATGACCCTGTTAAGTCCTGCCCTCTGAATCCTAGCTTTTCTTCCCAGCTTCTGTTGGCTTGTCCTCAAACATAATCTTGACTGTCATTGTATGATGAAGTAAAGTACATTCATCCTTGCCTAGGCAGTAGTATCAGCAATGTTTCTGGTGCTTAGCTAACAGCAACATAGGCCGTCCACCAATCAGGCCTTGGTTTCTTTCCAGGTTCTGGATGTGCAGCCACAGTCATGTCACAACCTGCCACCAGGCACCCGAGTCTGTGCCTATTGGAGCCAGAAGTCCCGCTGCCTCTACCCGGGGAATGTGATTCGAGGTGAGTAGGGCTGGCCATGACCCGTCCCAAAGTGGGGAGGAAATGAGTGAGCACCAAGTGGCTGAGTGGTGGAACTGGCCTGTAGCATTTCACATTGTTCTCAAGTTATGACAATTTTTACCTCATAGGTTCCTCAAGTGATGAAGAAGATGATGCGGATTCAGTGCTTGTTGAATTTGATGACGGGGACACAGGCCACATTGCAGTGTCAAACATCCGCCTGTTGCCACCAGACTTCAAAATCCAGTGTAAGCATTTCTGAATGGGATTAATACAGAGCCATTGGTAGCCATCAGGCTTTGTGTTTTATTTTGCTGGTCAAAAGTTTGGTATTGCATGGTCCATTTTAGTGCAGAGCTCCATCTGAAGGTTTGTCTCCACTAAATATTCCCTATCTGGAGAGTGTTCTGTGTTTGGGAATAAGACTGTGGTATGAGAGAGGCTTCAGGCAGTGTAGGAAAAGGCTTACTGCCTTCCATCAAGGAAGGAAGCGTGAGGCAAATGCAGATGGGCTGCCAGATGTTGGGTTCAGCAAGCATGGCTCCTCTGGATCTCTTGGGGAAACTTACAACACACCTTTCTCCTTCGATAGGCACAGAGCCCTCTCCTGCGCTGCTGGTCTCTACTTCCTGCCGACGTAACAAGAGGTCTTCCAGTGGGATTCCCCATTCCAGCGAGTCGGCGCCAACCCTGTGTGCTGAGGGCTCAGAGTCATCCAAAAGCACTGGCAAGAAGGCTGCCAGTAAAGAAAAGCCTGGTAAGTCACAGAGTCCCGGCACTCAAAACCCACCCTATTTTATGGAGAGGAGAACCCCATGAGGCGTATAAGGCTATCTTGGCCACTCAGTGAGCTTTGGTATGGAGAGGTCTTTATAGTATTTCATTAAATTGTCTGTTAACAATTCGAATGTGGGAAAAACAACAGACTGCATATATTTGCCTATCTTTTAACCCTCATAGCTTAAAGAAAAAACGTTACAATTAAAAGTCTAACTGTAAATTAATTTGCATTAGGTAGTGCAACATATCTATATGTAAAGTGTCAGAAGATATCCATTTTCTGAAAATCAGCTAATAACAATCACAGGCTCACTCCCCAAAAAATTACTGCAGTTGATTCACCAATTATGAACAATCCAAACAACAGCAAAGGTACAACACATAAAAATAATAACTGTTCCTGCAAAGCAATATCATATTCGTAGCAAATTCACACAGCTTCAAAATGCACGAATGTAACAGTAAAATAAGTACCCAGAAGAAGAAAAACCAGACGCAGAATTAAAAGAATGGTTATTCTTTTAATGATCAAAATCAAAAGGCACCCTAGAGGTTGTCCTGGCCAAAGCAATGATGTGGAAATTGGAGCTAAAACATCAAGAGGTTTGGGACAGGTTTGTGGAGCCTGTATAGCAAGATGTGGATAGATCTAGATGTAAAATATTAGACCTAGGTAGCCTAGACTTATAAGCAAGTCTTTGTAATGTCAACACCATATCTTTTAGTGTTCACACTACAATCCCTTTTCCAAAGCTGTTCGAAGCTGCTTTAAGTCAATGCATCCTCTGCAAGCCATATGGCAAACAATACCCCACTAATGGGTTTTTTTAACAAATGGATAATTTTACAGCCCTTTTTCAGTGATCTATGAAAAATTACCAACAGAGGTGCTTGTTTTGATGCTGAAGAAGAGTTTAACAAAATACTAGGCTTCACTGCATTTGACTTAACCATATTCAGAAATGTTTGTTTTAATATGTCAAGGGAATATTTGCAAGATTCTGGTGGGTGTGTTATGGAATGCTAGACAATAAGGAATGGGAAGTGAATGCTTGATCTAAACAAGCGGCAGCTGCTACCCCCTGGCCTTTGCCATTCTGTGACTGATGCATAAATTGTTTGACACCATTGGAGTGCAGATAAACAAAGAATCCACAGTGTCTTTTCCACAATGCTGGCTATCTAGTTACTAGCTACCCGTTAAAAATATCTGCTATACTTAACTCCAGAGACACAGCAGTTTTAGCTTCAAGACTGTGCTACACCATCGAGAGAAGCCTAGACCTTGGTGTGGGGGATTGACTCACTTTGGAGAGCTGTAGAAACAAGAGTCTGGATGGTCCATTGGATTAGTTTATTCGTTTTGTAGCACAGGAAATGAAAATTGTTTCCATGAGAAAGACAGAGTAACATTAGCACAGCCGACCATTTTCACCAGTGTTCCTCTGACCCAGTCCTTCCTTTCTTGCCAGGTAAAGCTGATCTACTGCACTCAAGTTTGAGAGCTTTCCCAGGAGACCATTTCTTGAGCCGTCGCCCCAGCCCCTTGTTGAGTTGGTCGGCTTTGGCTCAGACCAAGCGTAAAGCATCCAGCAAGAGCACGGCAATGCGACAGAACCTCTTCCAACTCAATGGCAGCAGCAAGAAGCTGCGTGCCAAAGAGGTACTCTTCCCCGTCCACAGCGTCGCTGCCCCCATTTTTGGGAACGGGTTCGGCTCAGACTCTTTCAGCCGCATTGCTAACTCCTATTCGGCTTTCGGGAGTGCTGGCCTGGTTTTGCCCTGTGCCCAGAAGCTCTTGCGCGCCAAGAAGGCTGAGCGGCTGGACGTTGAGGTGGGCAAGGGAGGGCGCCGGAGAGTGGGTGGTGAGTATCTTGTGAAGCTGGACCATGAGGGTGTGACCTCACCCAAGAACAAAAACTGCAAAGCATTGCTCATGAGTGACAAAGACTTTGGATCCCTAGCTGGCCATGGCTACGGTCACCCAGCCTTGGGGATCAAGGAGAAGAAGAGTGCATTGCCCATGGGGCTGGCATTACGCAAATACACGGGTCAAGCAGAGTATGGGCTGCACTGCGACAGTGACTGCCACAGCTCTTACTCCGATATGGATGAAGATGAGGTGGATGAACTGAGGGGCAGCGTCCCCACTCGCTTCCTGACACGCCTTTCCGTCTCTTCGTCTTCTTCCGGATCATCCACGTCTTCAAGCTCTGGCTCCGGCTCCACCTCTAGCCTCTGTTCCTCCGACAACGAAGACTCATCATACAGTTCTGATGACGAGGACCCTACCTTGCTTGTACAGACCTGTCTTACGCACCCCGTCCCTGCCCTGCTGGCTCAGACTGAAGCCCTTCGTTCCAAGAGCAGCACCTTGCAGAGGTGCTTTGGTGTTGGTGCCAAGGGCAAGCTCAGGCGCAAGGAGGCCCTGAGCTTCTCTAAAGCCAAAGAGTTCTCCCGCCGGCAGCGCCTGCCCTCGGTGGAAAACCGGCCAAAGATCTCTGCTTTCCTGCCCGCACGGCAGCTCTGGAAATGGTCTGGTAATCCCACTCAGGTATGAGAAATTGCTACAAGTCCAATAGAGCTCTTAGAATTTTACTCCAGAAAAAACATCTGCTACATTTAACAAGGACCCTATATATAGTGGGATTGAGCATTATTGTGCAAGTCAAAGGATGTCCTTTTAGTTTGCCTTTTAGCTTGTTAAGACGACATTGCTGAAGGTGGCTTGAGACTTTTTTTTCTTTTTGCATGAGACATTCAGACAGAGCTAAAAGGAAATGTGGGGAGGAAGTGCTTCACGAGTGTGGTTATTGATCCTAGTCATTCTGTGACTTTTTGACAGGAGGGCAGGATAAACTTGGGAAGTTTCCTCTTCTCTCCAGACTACCTTCCTGTCCCAGATCAGAACGGAAAGACCAAATTTCCCTTTCTCTAATTTGTGACAAAAGAACTGCAAACTCCTATTATCACAATGCTTAGAGGTTAATGAATTGGAATACTAATGTTGCAGTCTTGGGATCAGAATACTTGCTCAGATGTACATGATTTGATTTGCTTATCACAGAAATAGGCTCAGGACTGCGTTGCAAAACTACTGTAGGCACCTGCATGAGCACCACTACATTTTGACAGATCTTTGCTGCAATGCCTTAGGGGTCGATGCGGTCTCCAGGCTTGCTGGGTTCAATGCTGCGATGTTGTTGGGATTATCTCATTTCAGACTAATAATCTAGGATGTGAATGAACCTTCTTCCCTGCACATATGCACTTTTCTCCTTCTATCCAGGAGGGAAATCAAGAGGCTCTCTTTAACTAAATATACAGTAGTTTCTTATTGTGTACAAAATCAGGAACTCTTCTTCATGGCCTTGAAAGAAGCCAAGAAATGGGCCACTTAAAACCATGGCTTCGTATGATGGATTGTCATGAAAAAATTAACTATAGTTTTCTGGTTCCAATGCAGGGAGAAATTGTGGTTGTGAGGATTTCTTGACTTCTTCACCATGTTTTACAAGAGGAGAGATGAAGTGGCTATGTGTTGGGCCATAAAGCATGTTTGCATCTCAGCTTATTAGACCGAGATACCCAAGTACCCAGAATTGGCCCATGTCTTGCTGACATTCATCAGCCCCAGCTAGTCTTTGTGCAAGAATTTTGCAATAGTGAACAAACGCTCTAGCCAAGGTTTCTTAATTACTCTACAGCCTTCCATAAGTCAGCTTTCCCTGGAAGGAGAGCAGTAAGATGGGGGTTGTATCTACCACTGGACAGTGGACTTGAACCGTGCCTTTTTCACACAGCCTGTTTTTAAAGGTTGCCTGTAAGGCACCAGCTTTATTCTGCATATTCCTAGATTGTAGTCCAGTCAACAACATTTTGCAGAGGACAAACAAAGGCATTTGGTTAACCACATTCATTTTTTGTGGGTTATGTTCTCCAAGGCCACCTCAGTTCTTGTTAGGGATTCTTTCTGGAACATACCTACTCTTGCTACAGAGCAGCCCACCAGTTAAGCTCAGTTGCTATAGGCCAGTGATGGCTAACCTTGCCACTCCAGCTGTTGTGGAACTTCAATTCCCAGAAGCCCTGATCAGCAGGAATGCTAAATTGGGCTTCTGGTAATGAAAGTCCAAGAACAGCTGGATGCCAAAGTTAGCCACCAGGGCTATAGGCTCTAGAGAACATGTTCCACTGTTGATGCTCTCAGAGGTTTGTTTCCATGGCAGCAATTAGCATCCTTTCCATAAAGTCCAAGGGCCTTGCAGTACAAAGGAGCCCACCCCACCCCACCTCGTCCCACCCCCGTGTTCCATAGGCCACTGTTTACCCTGCCTTAGCATGCTCCCTCTCTTGCTTACAGCGTCGTGGGATGAAGGGAAAAGCACGGAAATTGTTTTACAAGGCCATTGTACGAGGGAAGGAGACTCTGCGTATCGGCGACTGTGCTGTTTTCCTGTCAGCCGGTCGGCCCCACCTGCCATACATTGGCCGCATTGAAAGCATGTGGGAATCTTGGGGCAGCAACATGGTGGTCAAAGTAAAATGGTTCTACCATCCTGAGGAGACCAAACTAGGCAAACGTCATAACGATGGCAAGGTGAGTGGCAAGGACAAAGAGTAGGTGAAATGTGTGTGGGGGGGGGGGGCTTGGCTAATATTGATGGAAATGATTGAGTGGGGAAACAGGCAGAGATGAGGTAGGGGATTGGACTGAAGGGATATAGAGAAGAAAAGTCGAGCAATTGTGAGCAGAAGGTTAGCTGAGATTTGCTAGAGAACCCTTTTCACTGCTCAGGAACAGTACCTTTAGTAAATACAGTACTGTGCAAAGGTCTTAAGCCACCACCAGCTGGTTTGGGGGAAATTCAATGAGTGATTTTGGCGGCTATAACTCAGATACCCTAACTCCAAGCTTCACCAAACCTGGTGAAAGTTGAGAGGAGAGTCAACAGAAGAATCTCTCCAACTCTGGTATGTCTACGTGGTTTGGGGGCTGGGTTATTTCCCCCAAATCGTTCATTTAATTTTTCCCAAACTAGCTGATGGTGGTATAAGACTTTTTGCACAGTATTATACTTCACATGGAGCACCCCCTACAAAATGTGATAATGATAACCAGTTTTAATGACTTCAATAGGGATTGAACAGATTCTTGGGGGTGAGGCCCTTGACTGCCTGTGGTCATGACTGCTCTAGGCCAGTGGTTCCCAACAGGGGGTACACAGCCCACAAGTGGACTCCAATTCCCAGTAACCTAAGTCAGTACATTGGCTGATCAGTGCTTTGGGGAAATGACTTAGGCTTCTGGAAATTGAAGTCCACAAACCAGCATTTGGGAAACACTGCTCTAGGCAGTTGCCAGGGTCAGACGCAATATGCCTTTGTGGATAAGTTCCTGAGCAACGTGAGCAGATGGATGCCCATAGCATTCCCTTTTGTGGGTTTCCCAGCAACATTGCACTGTGGGAACAGAATGCTGAACGAGAGAGGCCTTGAATCTGGTCCCTCCAGACTGTATCCTTATTTGGAATATGGAGATTTTAAGAAGAGTCTACTCCACCCTCCTTAGCAGTAGAATATTATTATTTCCATGGGGCTTTTAAAAACTGAATGGAGGGGTGGCCATATCCTGACTTCTGCTCTTCCCTCAGAATGCGCTGTACCAGTCGTGCCATGAAGATGAGAATGACGTCCAGACCATCTCACACAAGTGCCAGGTGGTGGAACGAGAGCACTATGAGCAGCTGACCCGCAACAAGAAATATCAGGACCGGCAAGACCTCTACTACCTGGCAGGGAGTTACGACCCCACCACAGGACGGCTTGTGACTGCAGATGGCGTACCCATCCTGTGCTGAGACTGCGGGACACAACCTCTGCTCCAGGGCCAGATGATGGCCAGGGGTGGGGGATGATTGGGGAGAAGGGCCAAAGGGCAGTGGAAGGGGCCAGTCTCCTCACCACACCACGTCCTGGCAGTTGGATCCACGGCGCTGAAATAGGCCAGGTGCCCGGGGTTGCAGGCTGATCCCGGCTCCCCATACGGCTCTGTACAGATTTGAATCCAAGCCATACTTTCCCTAGTACCTCTGACTGTTTGCCACAGGCCAAACACAAATCAGGTTACTGCTCTATTTATTTCATGTGTAAATAATGTATTTCTGATGGGAAGTTTTATGGAAAAGGAACAAATTAGACAAAAAAAAGAAGAAGGCAGGTTTTAAGGAGGGAGGGCGGGAGGATTATTTGATGGGTTTTATTTTGTGTTTAATGCACTGTTTTCCCCTCAGCTTAGCTGTGGGTGTGGACGCCAGGCAAGTGTGTAAATACAGAAAGGGGCACTTGAATGATGCAGCAGCGCGGGCTCCCCAAGGCTGTGCTGCTTTCCTCACAGGACTGTGTATTATAGACTCACCTCCCCTGTCCCCTACCACCCTTTTTTATTATTGTTATTATTGTTATTATTATTATTAATTATTATTATTGTTATTCTAATGATAATTATTCTGACAATGTCTGCGGATGTTAATATGCTCCTGTTAAAGAGAAGATTATATATATTATTATAAAATGAGGATCTTGCATTCTGGTCTCCATCTGGGTGCTGGGGATGGTCCTAGCTTTGGCCTAGGGCTGTAACTCATTGATCGGTTACACCCATTGCATGGGGGAAACCCTAAGTTTGGTCCCTGAAGTCTTCAGTAGAACTCAGAAGAATCCTTTTAAAAACTCTGGAGACTTGCTATCAATGACTACAGACTAGGAAAGCAGGGAAGTTTGTCCTTCCAAATATTTTGTTCTGCAGCTCTCAAACATTTTATGTTGGTCTTGTTGGCCAAAGCTTCTGGAAATCCAAAACATCTGGTTAACCTGGCCAGAGGCTTTCTACATTATGGTATAGACCAGATTGGCTAAACGTGGTCTTCCACCAGACTTTTTGGACTGCAATTTCCACAACCCTTCACCATTAGTTGTGTTGGCTAGGGTTTGTGGGAGTCACAAGCTAAGCATATTTGAAGGGCCGCCGTTCCTATCCCACTAGAGACAGTACTAAATTAGATCGGCTAGTGATCAAGATAGTGTCCTGTGGCTTCTAATGAAGAGAAGCCAGCAAACCCATCAAGTGCGAAACTTTCTTTACAGACTTCATTCTTGTGCACTAGAAATCATACCCATCTTCTTCTGAATAACTGATTTGTTTCAAATAGTACTTATGTAAGAGATTATCTAGCAGATTCTGACCATTATCCAGAGACATTTAATAGACACTAAGCTGAATGTCTCCTGTGTGGGAGCTGAATATACCTGGCTGCGACTGTATGTGCAGATACAGTTGAAATACCCCTCAGGGACTGTTCCTTGCAATATACACTTTGAGCTAACAAATGCATAGGCACTTTTAATATTTTTATATGGAAAATAAAGAGACAGCTACACTAAAGAGTTTGCAAGGACCCATACAACAAAGGTATCTGGGGCCAGCAGGTGAATGTTACAGTTGAGAACTGTAGAGATGAACAAATACTGGAGGGAGGGGGTTGTATTTGAGAGATTGGAATATGGCCGTGATGGTGAACCTTGGCACTCCAGATGTTCTTGGACTTCAATTCCCAGAAGCCCAAGCTCCCATGAATCCACATGAATGGGTTTGATGCGATTCATCCGGCCCACGCCGCCCTCGTCGTTCCTGGAAGCTCCATATCGGTGCATTTTACTTCCACTTCCAAGAGCGATGAGGGTGGCGCGGCAGGGGCTGGATGAATCACAGCAAACCCATTCATGTGGATTCATGAGGGCTTGGGCTTCTGGGAATTGAAGTCCAAGAACCTCTGGAGTGCCAAGGTTTGCCATCACAGTAATATGGCATTGATCATAACTAAATCATGAATGATTCACAAAACTAAAAACATCCTCCCCACCTCTGTGTTATGACTCAGTGTGGTTGACAGTCCCTTGTTTTTATGCCCATGAATGCTGCAAAATGAGGCTTAAGGACCGCATAGATGAGAGATTTGGCATACTGTATATAATCAAGTATAAGCCAAATTTTGACGTGAATTTGATGAACGTCTTACGTTTTGGTAGGGTGGTCTGACTGCGTTTGACATGTTACAAAAATTGTGTACTTTTGATGAGTTGCCACAACGAAACTACAGCACTGACAAAAATAAGGATTGTGCCATATGACAGATCGTCTCTGAGACTTTCAGGAATGCTAGGACCCAAAGTCCAGGAATGCAAAATAACAGTGAATTCAATAAACTCGAAAGGTCCCTCGAAAAAAAATGACATTTTTGCAGTGGGCATCCCGTTGTCGGTGAGCCAGCCTCCAAACCACGCAATCGATCAAGGTGATCCAAAATGTGTTAGATAGAGGATAAAATAACCTTTGTTATGACACTATTAGAACTTTGGCCAGACTTCAGAAACAGGTTTTATGACAACGTTTACAAAAAAATCCTTGAATGACATTACAAAAGCGCTCAAATAAATGAGGAAATCTGTTGGAAACCAAGCGAAACCATCCAACATCCTCAGCAGCAACCTCTATCAACCATGGAATTGGTTTTGGTCAATTTCAGACAGATTAGTCTCTTTTATCTGAGATTTTTGGGATTCTGGTCAAGAACTTTTGGATAAACATTGTCATAAAAACTTTTTCGAAAGCCCAAGCAACATTCTAATAGTGCCAGAACATAGGTTATTTTATCCTCTATCTAACACACTTTGGATCACTACAATCGGTTGAGTGGTTTGGTCACTGGCTCACCGACAACTGGATGCCCCTAGCGGAAATGTCATTTTTACAGAGCATTCCCAGCCTAGCATTCCTGAAAGTTGCTGAGACGATCTTTCAAACGACATAATCCTTATTTTCGTCAGTGCTGGAGTTTCGTTGTGGGAACTCGTCAAAAGTACACAATCGAATTCACGAACTAAATCCCTGACGGTAGTGTCCTTAGACCCTACCTGCCACACTTTTTTTTAGCCTCCAAAAGGGGACACGGCTTATACTCGGGACAGTGACCATGACGGTCCCAAGACCATGCCCGATTGAGATGCACCAACAATTTAATCAATTTTACCATATTTCCATGTATTTTGATTATTGAAACTCACTAGCAGCTGCTGCATTTCCCACCCTCGGGTTATACTCGGGTCAGTCTTATTTTCCTAGGTTTTCGGGTCAAAATTAGGTATCTCGGCTTATACTCGAGTATATATGGTATAAAGCCTGATGTGCCATATTTCACCTATCACACCCATGGAGTTTTTCAGAAGCAAGATGCAAAATACAGAAGTGAGTTCTTTTATATGATGGATACATTTCCATGTAATTAAATATTCAGTACGGCCGCAAATTACCTGTGCAAACATGCACAAGATACTAACACGAGTTGTTTTAATTTTGGGACAAGGTGTGCATCAAAAATAGAAAGTACACCCAGTAGGTGAGATTGAGGTGGTGTGTGTGTGTTTAATAGCTTTTCCGCATTCTCATCACCCATATTAACATCTAGTTATGACAATGAAGTACTCCGCAGTTCTCAAATAATTCTATCTTTTAAGTGGAGCATAGAAGGCTATTCCTCACCCATTCACCCCTAGAATCATTCTGGATTTTATTTTATTTTTTAAAAATTGCATTTCTGAATAGTTCTGAGTCCCTCAAAAGCTTTATAACTGGCTACCAGTCTTCCATCTGGAGTATAAATTGATCCAAACCTATTAAGATCATTGTTTCTGATGAACTTAACTTCCATTCACTTTCTGTTTGGCGTTTCCTTCACAAGAACCTTCTCCAGTAAATTTCTTGCCTCCTTAAAAGATTTGCCTGTCAAATTTCTGAGTGTCATGCAGCTGTTAAAAGCCACAAGAGTCTTTTAACGTGTGTCTGGAGTAAAACTAAGGCCTCTCTCCACTCAGCCTCTCTTAGTGTAGAGGCTTCCACAGCAACCTCCTTCCATTTCAAGTAGAATCCATTGTTCAGATTCCCATGAGGTAAATTTATGTTTGATTAAAATTCACAGTAATTGCTGATTAGCTGATGTTGCTGTTTCAGAGGATTATAGGGTAAGTGCCTCCCCTCAAGTGAGGCTAGCCACTCAAGTCCTGCCTGTGGGGGCGGTGGGGCGGGGGAGCATTTCCTTTGCGAACCATCCTGTCTCTTTCTGAACAAAATGGAGGCTGCAGGGCAAACAGACATTTCTTATGCACTGCTTCTCTCCCTCACTCCTTCAATCCTTTGTTGCAATTCCTGTAAATCCTTGCTCAACCCCCCCCCCCAAGTTCCCTGCAATAACATTTTAAAATACTACTGTTTCGAAATGAGGCATGGTGCCCTGCTACCTTGGTCCTTCCAAAAAATATATATGGTGTTTTCTGAACAATATCTAAAATAGGCAGGGACTGCAGTGGCTTACTGGTTAAAACTGCAGGTCAGCAGTTCAAAACCCAATTACTGCATGACAGAGTGAGCTTCTGTCTATCCTAGCTACTGCCAACCTAGCAGTTCAAAAGCAAGAAATTGCAAGTAGATAAAATAGGTACTACTTTGAGGGCGAAAGGTAACAGCGTTCCATGCACTCCAGTGTTTAGTCGTGCCTGCCACATGATCATGAAAATGTCTGCAAACGCAGACAGTGCTGGCTGTTCGGGTGTAAACAGGAGAGCACCGCACTCTAGATCAGATATGACTGGTTTTTGAGCAAAACAATTAAACCTTTACCTAAAGTAGACATCCTGTCACTTCAGGTTTTGTAAGTTTTGGGAATGGAGCAACCTATGTAGGCATGGGAGGGGCAAAGATTGACCAATAGACTCGGAGACTCCCTAACCCTGTCATAAACAGTGGTTTTGCACGATCAGTTCTCGGACCACATAAGATTTATAGGTACAGTAATACCCCGGATAAAGTTATGACTTGGTTCCACAACTCATGACGTTATCCGATTTTTAGCGTTGTCCGATGCATCCATTGAACAACGCTAAAAAAAAAAGCCTTGACTTCAGGGACAAACTGCTTTAAAGGCAGGCAGGGAAAGAAAGAGACCCAATTGGGTCTCTCTTTTCCTCCCTGCCTTTAAAGCCACCCCCCACCCGCAGCAGTCTCTGCGACTGCAGTAGGGTCGGGGGGAAGGCGTGCCTTTCCCCCGACCCTACTGCAGTCGCAGAGACTTCTTGTATCTCTTTCCCTCCCTGTATTTAAACTACAGGGAGGGGGAAAAGAGAGAGACGTGATTGGTTCTCTAGAGAACCAAGGCGCGTGTTTTTCCCCGACCCTACTGCAGTCACAGAGACCACTGTGGGTGGGGGGTGGATTGGGTAGTTCTACCCAAACCACCCCACACCCGCAGACCATTGCCTCGGATAACGCTAAGAATCATTATCCAGAATTGTTATCCGATGCAAGTTTTTTCCAAAAAAACTTGCATCGTTATCCAATTCTAGCGTTATCCGATGCAATTGTTATCCGGGGTATTACTGTATTCCCCATACATTGGGATCCCACAGTACAAGTGTATGGGAAAGGAGTCTTATCAGGCAACTTGACTCTGTCACCCATTTCCAAAGAACTAGTTATAAATCTTCACCTAACATCGTTCCAGAGAGTTCACAGGTCAATTTCTGAATTGGGAGAAAAACCTGCTATTGGCATAGATCGTTGTAGAAAATATACCTATGTGATTGGATGTCAGGCAGTTAAAGTTTCCTATTTTGGTAAAGGGTCCTGCATTTGATTTGATTTAAAATGTAAAGGTGACCTGCTTTTATGAACACTCTTCAACTAGAACTTCCTTTCTTATGCCATTCGAGTGGTGGTGGTTCCTGCTTCCATTCCAGTTCTAACGTTTCATCAACTTTTCTAATTCAAAAATGTGGTCCCTAATGTCTTCTTGACTGATCCACAAGAACGGAGGGATGGGAAGTACAGCCGATCAGGTAAGGAACAGTTTCATCAACAGAAAAGTGCAGAATGTTTGGAAGGTGCTCATTATATGGCTGCCAAGTATGGAACCTACAAAGCTACTTGGCTGTAATGCAGGTAAGGGGGTCGGGGGAGGAAATGTAAACCTAAAAGATATTGTCTTGGCATTAAAGAAGTAGTCAAACCTCGCATAAAGAGTATTTCGCTTAAAGTGTAACTTGCTTAAAGAGCAAAACCACTTTCTGTGGTTGATAGAGGTTGCTGATGAGGACGTTGGATGGTTTTTCTCGGTTTCCAACAGATTTTTCCCTTTTATTTGAGCGCTTTTGTGATGTCGTTTGAGGATTTTTTTGTAAACATCATAAAAACTGTTTCTGAAGTCTGACCAAAATTCTAATAGTGTCATAACAAAGGTTATTTTATCCTCTATTTAATGCACTTTGGATCACCTCAATCAGTTGCGTGGTTTGGTTGCTGGCTCACCGACAACGGGACACCCCTTGCAAAAATGTCATTTTTCCGAGGCACCTTTCGAGTTTATTGAAGTCACCATTATTTTGCATTCCTGGACTTTTGGTCCTAGCATTCCTGAAAGTCGCCGAGACGATCTTTCATATGGCATAATCCTTATTTTTGTCAGTGCTGTAGTTTCGTTGTGGCAACTTGTCAAATGTACACAATTTTCGTTACATGCCATACGCAGTCAGACCACCCTACTGAAATGTATGACGTTCATCAAATTCACTTCAAAAATTGGGGAAATCAAGGGAAAGTTTAAAGCAAAAATGACAATTACAGTAAAACCTCATATAACACTAAAACCTGGTTCCACAAGTCTTCGTGTTATATGATTTTTCGTGTTATCTGATCCTCTATGGGATCCATAGAGATACATTGTAACCACACAGGCTTTCGCGGTTGTTATCTGAAGCATCCCATAGGATCTTAATGTTATCTGATGCAATTCTTCCCCCCAGATTCCTTGATGTTATGCGATTTTCGTGTTATTCGATACTAATGTTATATGAGGTATTACTGTATAAGGGACAAAAACGGAAATAAGTTAGCTGATGCAGAAGAGATTAAGAAAAGATGGCAAGAGTACACAGAGGAACTCTACAAAAAGGACCTGAACACCCCTGATAATTGCAATGATGAGAACATTAAACCTGAGCCAGACATCCTAGAGAGAGAAGTCAGAAAGGCCCCAAAAAGCACTGAAAACAACAAAGCTAGTGGAGATGATGACATCCCAGTTGAATTTTTCAAAGCCCTAAAAGATGATGGAATCATATTATTGCATTCTATATGTCAACAGAATTGGAAAACAAAACAGTGGCCACAGGATTGGAAAAGATCAGAATACTGTATGTTCCAATCACAAAAAAAGGTAATGCTAAAGAATGTTCAAATTATCGAACAATTGCACTCATCCCACATGCTAGCAAGGTTATGCTCAAGATAATATAGGACAGACTGCAGCAGCACGTGGAGAGAAAACTACCAGAGGTGTAGGCTGAGTTCTGAAGAGGAAGGGGGACAAGAGACCACATTGCCAACATACATTGGATCATGGAGAAAACAAAGGAATATCAGAAGTAAGTCAACTTCTGTTTCATTGACTACACCAAGGCCTTTGAGGATGGGCTGAGGAGGATGGCGGAAGACAGAGGTGCCTGGAGAGCGGTAGTCCATGGGGTCGCAAAGGGTTGCAATCGACTGTGCGACTGAACAACAACAAGTTTGGGAACCACTGGACTAGGAGATCAAAGAATAAACAAAACAAAAACTGTAGCACCTTAAAGACTAACTTAAATTTTAATGTGAGCTTTTGTGGATCAAGTCCATTTTATCAAACTAGTACTAGAAGATTCTTTGTTATAAGTTATGGGTGAGTAGTTGCAGGTTTTTGTTTTGTGTTGTTCCATTTTAATCTTCAGTTTCCACCGATCCTACTGGCATGGTAGGATGAGCGATGTTTGCAGTCCAAAAATGTCCAAAGGGTCACAGATCCTTCCTCCTACTAGGAAGGAATTGATAGGAATCGCACAGTGGTTCATAGAAATTCTTGCACTGCTGCTCCAATGTGTTTAAAGGATAAGAGAGACTCTTAATTATCCTGTAGTGATGACTCCTTGACTGGAGACAGCTAGGCTACCAGGGCTAGGCAAGCTCTCTGATGGCCAATTGTCTATAAATGAAAGGTGATCCAGCTCTTCAGTATCAATAACGTCCCACTGAATACATAGTTGTAGATATTGTTGAGTCAAGATGCCTAGGGATTGGGCTGACGAGTCGGGAACTGCCTGTTGGGGATTGCCGATATGTTTTTGGCAGGGCTCCAAGTGGCTTTAACAATTGTGTGACAAGCAGAAGTTCAGCAGAAAAAAAGCTTTGCCTGCAGATTTATTTTTTATTTTTTTGCTTGACTTTGTTTTATAATGCTGCTTTTCCTGAAAAGGCATTCAAAGTGACTTACAAGAGTGACATAACAGCAAAAACAATAAGTGTGGTTGAAAACAATGCACAATGCTAAACTAGCAGAAGGACAATAACGATTAAAAGCAGCAAAGCTTCAAATCCGTAAAAGCAGCAGCTCATTAAACATTAAAAGCCTGCTGAACATTTTTTTCCCAAAAGTATTCAATGGATGCCTAAAAGCAAAGAGGAAAGGGGAGAGAGAGAGAACAGGGCTGGCAGTTCTCCTCAAGGAAGAGGACATTCCACAATCTTGGCTCCACCATCAAAACAATCCCACCCATTTGATGTCTTCTAACGAGAGGGTGGCATGCCGGCCCTTTCATGTTAATCTTAATTCTTTCGAAGTTTACTTGGAAGCAGGTGGTTCTTGAGATAACCTAGCACCATACAGCTGTGAAAGAGAGAAAGAGAGACTAATCCATTCCTGATTTCTATGCCTGATGGACCTCACAACCATTTATGTTAGAGAACATTACTGGGATTGCCAGGTGACAACCCACAGATTTCCGTTCTAGTTTTAAAACTTTTTTGTGGAGGAAAAGCAGCAGCCTGGGATTTTCTGCCTCCTCTTTCTCTAGCTGCTCCTTACATCTTTCCTCGCTTCCCATGTGTCACACCCACTCCCTGCAGCAAGGGGGGGGGCACCAGGCAGTCACAAAAGGGTCAGAGGAGGAAAAGCCTATGTTATTATATCTTATTTAACAAAGTTAAAGCAGATGTCTGTGGCTGTCCAGATGTTGAATTCCAACTCCCCTCCCCCCCCCATCACCCTAAACTGGTAAAGAGAATGGCCAATGCCTGGGGATAATGGCAGCTGTTAACTCAGCCAGAGGTGTACACAGGTTCTCTTCACCCACCACTCCATTTCATAGCCATAGCCTGAAGGTTCAGGTTACATCTCTGCAGTATTCTCCTTTGATCCCATCTGGTTTTGTAGGGGTGTAGGTGGCCACAAGACCTGGAAGGGTTTCAGTCTCAGTCTCTTGGGTCTGGGATTACCACGATGTTGTTTCAAAAATGTTGTCTGCACCACAGAGCAAAGATCTAACAGCAGACACTTCCTTACCATGCTTTGACAAGTTTTCCTGCTGTACCTCTGTCCTGGAGTGGTTCAAAAGCACAGTGGTCTTGATTTCCATTTGAGGGGAAAGCAGGTGGGCCATATTGCCACCACTGCAGTGGAAATGGTGGTAAATGGGAGGCAGGCTCTGAGTCAGCTACACCTTGTGACAACCATTTTCCTCTTATAGATGGTGCGAGAGGAGGTGGCCACCACCAAGACTGAAGCTTGCGTCATACCCTGTTCTAAAAGACGAGGTGCCTCATTTGCAGTTTTGGGTAACTGGATGCAATTCTCCCCCTCCCCAAAGCAGGCTAAACCTACACAATTGGCTCTGTGATCAAGACAAACGAGGCCTCCTGTAAGCTGTTGCAGGCAGCTGAATAATGATGGTTGAGAGCAACTCTGATCAATAAAAAAGGACATTTCATCAGGTAGCAGTGACAAGAGGGGCTGGTGGCAATTAGTTTTTAATATTGCAAAGCAATTGGGAATGAGGCAGGCTTAATTATTCATGCAAGAAACACTGGCATCTGCCCCAAACAAGGCAGGAGAAGCCTGACATTGAGAACTTTATCTTTTGTCCCACAGCCCCTGGCTGGGCTAAGACAGGCTCACACCAGGGTATCAGATGAAGAAAGCAGCACCCATAATCAAGATGATATTCAGAAAGGAAGCCCATTTAGCCCATTCATGTTTATCAAGAGAACAAGGAGGAATTCATATATGCCAGCCCCAAGGCCCATACTGTGCAAGTCCCCAAAATGTTACTGGTAACAGTAGATGGCATCTGGAGATCTGTTGTCCTCTACATCAGTGGTCCCCAACCTTTGAGTTTTGAACTTCAATTCCGAGATGCCTAAGTCAATACATTGACTGATCAGTGCTTTGGGGAATTGACTTAGGCTTCTGGAAATTGAAGTCCAAAATCCAAAGATTGGGGATCACTGCTCTACATTTAACAAAAGCTTAAGATTCCTTAAACTCCCCTAAACTTTGAAAGTTCAGGATCTAGGGACCAGACAAAAAAGATTGAACAGGATTTGCAGTGACTAGAGGGTGAGGTTTCAGTTCCCACAATAGGCATTTTCTCCTTCTGCCAGGTTAAAGCTACATTGTGTAACTAAATATCTGACAATTAAAACTACTAGGATTTGGTTTTGTTTTGTTCTGACTTTCTAAACAAGTCCTAGGATTTGGATGGCAGTTTGGACTTCAATGATTAATGGGTTGTAATACCTTGAGCTGCAGCTCAAGATGCTGTTAAAAGCATAAAAAGCAAATCAGCCAATGGTCATGATCAGTTGGCAACTTGATGAGTGACTTACACAGGTCATGAAGAGCTAGATTTTTCTGGTGCAGAATTTGGATAACGTTGGAACAGAAGTCTTTATGTGCCTGAATTGTGTTTAACACAAATAATCCACATGTGAAGCATCCAGTTTTACACATGGGAGCCAATCTGTCCAAATAATTCAGCAACAGCTGAGATATTTTTCTTTTCATGTCCCGATCAAACCCTAGACTGCCAAAATGAAGCCACTTTCTTGGCTTTTTCATTGCCCAAACCCAAATCCTCATCAGTACATGTCTCCGGCAGCAATCGGCAGACCAGTAAATGAGCCAGATTCTGTGTCTCTCCACATTCACACTGAGTGTTGTTGTCTGCCAGTTGCCCCCACTTGAGCACGTTGGTCTTGCATTTAGGGACTTCGACTCTCAGCCTATTCAGGGTCCTCCAAATGATGGGGAAGTTGAGATCTTCAGCTATATCCTCCTTTAATGTTTTTCCTTGTCCAGCGAGCTCCTTTCTCCATCTTCTAATTTGGTTTTGCTCTTGTGTACCCTCAAGAATGTTTGTCATAAAACTGCAAGAAGATGTCCAGCCTCATCTGAAGTGGCCATTGGCAGTGGTGGGTTGTTGCTGGTTCACCCGAACTGGTAGCAACCAACCTGGGTGGTTCTCCAGGGGGTAGTAACCACCCGGGATTGGGTTTTTTTTTTTTTTTTTGCATCCAGTTCGGATGCCTCACCAGCAGAATTTTTTCCCCAAAATTGGAGCCAAAATGGCTCCTGGGAAATGCGCATGTGCCAAACCTCCATTTGACACATGTGCAGTTCTATTTTTTATTGTGCATGCATCAAATGGAGGTTTGACGCATGCACAGTTCCTGGCAGCCATTTTGGCTGCTGGGAAAGGAAGGGCACAGGCAGCTCCTGAAGAAGTGGTGGCGGCCTTTCCTAGCCAGGCCACACCATGCTGCCAGGCCGCCGCGCCGTTGTGGCGGTTTGCCGCAGCGGTGGTTTGCCGCAGCGCCAATTTACCACCGCATGCTGCTCCCCAATGAGTCAACCCAGGGTAAGTGATGGGTTTGTTTTGGGGTGGGTGGGTTGATTTGTGTTTGGGGTGGGTGGGTGTATTTTTATGTAATTTTTATTTAATTCATTTATTTAATTACTTAATTTAATTTAATTATGGGTTTGTGTTGTGGGTGGGTGGGTTGAGGTGTCTTTCTGTGTGTGTGTGTGTATTTTAATTTTTTTCCTTTGGCTCCGCCCACAACATCATGATATCATGATGTTGGCTCCGCCCATGATGTCATGACATCATGACATTGGCCCCACCCATGACGTCCATGACGTCACGGTGGGGTAGTAAAATTTTTGACATCCCACCACTGGCCATTGGCCTTTGCCTGTATCAGTTTCCCAGCACTTCTTGGAAGTGTCTGGTTTCTTAATTAGGCAGCATTGTATATGGAATAAGACAGATCCAAGATATCCAAAAGGGAGAAATCTATGGAAGTGTATTGTCCTGGAATCTAACCTTTCCTTCTTTGTTTTATAGCCTCTAGGCAGGGCACATCCAATCCTTCAAGGTGAGCTTGGCCATGAAAAGCAAAATAACTAAACAAACAAATAAATAAATAAGATCCACAGGGACACGGTCTCTCACTCTGATAAAGATGGCAATCCCATCCTTGCATTCTCCAGAAGAGGAAAAACACCTCACTTTTCAGCTTTTCCTCTGCCTAGTCTGCAGCTAGTGACTTAATTTTATCTCCATTCACAAGCTCTGTTCCTTGCTGGTCTGAGAACCGTAGCAAATTCTTAGCATGTTAATTATAGCCACAGGAGCTTAAAGCATTTGGAAAGCAAGATGGGGTAATTCTGGAAAAACAGAGCGCTCCAATACATGCTGTTGAGTAGCTCCAGAAATAGCTGTTTAAGGGATAAAATTACTGTCTCTAACTTGGAATTACACCAGTTTCCCCCCTAGCCTTTAATACACATAAGACATGGACTTTAAAGGTAGAAGTGACACCAATGAAAAAAAGTTTCTATATTAGATTTAGGGGGAACCTTCATTGACAAATATTGTGGAAAATACTCCAGGATTAAGACAGTCAGCTGTGTATTATCTTCTGTTGCCTACACAGCATAGAAGTCAATGTGAATCATCCCAGAGACTTTCCTTCATCAATATTCTTTTCCTTCACTGCTCAGGTTTCAATCTTTTCTTTTTCTTTTTTGGCAAATGAAAGCATTTATATCAGTTCAGACAGTATGACCACTTTGATGATACAGAAAAGCATATGCAGGGTTGGTGGTAGTTGGTGGAGTGGAATGAAAGGAAAGCAATGAGTGCCTCATGGCAGAGTCAGTTAACCAAGTACTCTTTGTCTCAACATGTCTGTATGTCTGTCAGACTTCATACCAGCCGTCTGTCTGTCATTCAGACTTGGTACCAACACTGGAACAAAGTTGCGCTACAACACCTAAGAGACATGGGGAGGAGGAGGAGGAAATTGGCACTCAACCTTGTTTATAGATTGTTAAGGCAGATTCTGCTGCAGACCTGCTTTCTTCAAATCTAGATAGCTACAGCAGAAACTCTTTAAGAAGCTGCAAACAAATTTTTAATTTCCTCCTCTCTTTCTGCTTACTTCTGTTTGGATGGCCAAACTAAATTCACCAATGGACACCTGACTTTGTGAAACTGCAGAAAATCAATGTGCATTTTCCCCACTGTGTAGTTGCATTCTTATTTTTGGCTTCTTCTAGATGTTACAAGTGTTAAACCCTGCCAAAATTTAAAACATTGTATCAATTATACACATCTGTTTTTCTCGATGCTCTAATCCAGGGATTCTCAACCTGTGGCCTGGAACACAATTTCATGTGGGGCCCCACCATCTCCACCACACCAGGAAGTGCCATGTGGTGGAGGAAGAGCAAAATGACCGTCCGGCCTCTGAAGCTGTCTGAGGGAGTGTGACTCGGCCTTGGCTCAAAAAGGTTGAGAACTTCTTTTCTAATCTCCCATGGAATAGATAATGGCATGCCAGTTGAACAGTTTTAGTTCTCTAAAAGTACAGAAGCCTTTCAAGGTTTGAGCATGGCAATTCTATGCCTTTATAGCTTAAGTGCCCCCATTGATGAAATTCCACTTGATCACCATCTCTGACTATTAACAAGCAATCTGTTTTACAAAGGAGAGTCTGTCAATTCCCAGGACATACATTCAGGGACTTTTTATACCAGAGTTCAAAAAGCAATATGTTCTGCTAATCTGATTTGTTGGGAAAGAAGGAGTCGGGGATTGTGAGGAAGAGGAACTGTGAGTTTCTACTCATTGCTGATAGGTAAATCAATCACTGTTGTAATACAAAAAAGGCAGTGAAAACAAGAGCTTTCCCAAGTTCTGCCTACAAGTAAGATCACACTGGCCAGACTAATAAGTGAAAACAATGTTGTGATGCATCAACAAGAGGTAACTGTAGAATATGACTAGGTCAGGCTTTGCCACTAAAGACAACTATGCAGGTCAAGTGCCATCCATTATGCTTCTGTTACATTAATACGATCATAAGAGAGATAATACTGTATATAAACACGTACATGTGTCTTTCGTACAGCCAGGTAAGAGAAGAGAACTGCGTATTTTCATACTGTCTCCTCTATGCCCCCTAAGCTAGCTTGTTGCCAGCAAGTGACTAGAGGTCAGCATTGCTCTTTGATACTTGTCCAATTGTTAACTTCGTATCCTGGTGTTTCATCAAATGATGCTCAGGGAAAATAATAGGGAAAATGCAATAAAACATTGATGAAATATAATGTCAAACAAAGCAGGCCAAACGTCAGTGAAATAATAAAAACTAGTTGTTGCATAGCAGACTACACACACACCCCAGTTTCTACTTTCTTACTATATCCTAAGTAACTTTCCTAGGTATAAAGAAAGGCAAGGTGTCAGGAAATGAACCTATTTCCTAAGGCTTGAAATTGCCAATTTTCAAATAGGCCTCAGAAAAATCCATTTCTCTCTCTCTGAGCCTCAAGGCTGTGTAACAGCATGTTTTTCAATCATGTTTTTAGTGTCAGTGTACCCGTCTTATCTCTTTAGCAGAGCAATGTTATGACTAGTCCCAGAAAACTCTGCGTGCACGTGTGTAAACAACTATTGTTTTGAGAAAGTTTTCTCTGTTGCTTGCTGATACGTCATTGGCTGAAGCAGTCCCACCTGACTGAAAATTCTCCATTTTGGAGAGGAGAAGGAGTTCGTCTCTGTTTCTTCATGGATTAAGACCTGTTTTTGATTAGAGAGCTTTTGTTTCTGCATCTCAATGGGCTAGAAATCTTTAGCCTAGGAGCTATGCATTTTTGCTCCTTAAAAATGGTTACCTAGCTTTGCCTGTGGACTTTATTGGACTGACCTATGCTACTGACTTTTATGCTTTATGAACCTGATCAATAAATCTTCATCATTTTTCTGAACAACGTGTCTTCATTGGACTAAAAAGGGTAAGAGCTGCCTTTCACACACACAAATCTTTGAACACGCTACCAAATAAAAACCCCTTAAGAGCTGATAAGCAGCTGAGAATTCTATCTCTGTTCTAATTAGCCGTCCAGCTCGCCCTGTGTAGGTTTGTTTTGGTTTCCAGGGGTTTACCAGAAGAGTGGGGGCCGGCTGGATTGTGACATGGAGGCAGCGGTGACACGGCGCGCCTCTTGACGACGTTTTTTGTGTGTGTGTGTGCATGTGTCTCTGCCCGGCAAGAAGCAGCAGCCTTTGTTTGTTTTTGGCTGAAAGCCTGCAGCAGAAGCTGAGAAAGTGCCTCCTTGGACTGCTTGCGTTTTCCTGAGATAAGGGTGCTGAAAGGAAAGCAGGATCGCAGCTGTTTGCTTCTTCGTTTTGAGTTTTGAGTCGGATTCTCAAACTCCCAGATCTGAGGGCCGTGGGCCGAGGGCCGTTTCCAGTGCTGGCAAGTCCAGAGGGACTGAGACGTCTTCCAAGCCTACAAGATGGAAGGTAAGCCAGTGGCTGATGAATATACCCCCTCACCACAGTTAGCACCCCAAGACAGACTCCATTCCAGATGGGATCTTGGAGAAGGTGCCCAGATGATGTTTAGCCAAAAGGAAGGGCCCAGGGTGGGTGAAGCTTGTCCAGATGACTTCTGAGACTTCCCCAGACGCCCAGCAAGCCCCAAGCCCTAAATAAGACTCTTTTGTGTTGAATTGGAGTCAAAGCTCCACAGAGTGCCTATTTTCACTCAGAAGCAGTTCCTTGAAGTTAATTTTCCCCCAAAGCCAGGAAGAAGGAGTGGAACCCTTCAGATAAGATTTATTTTCCTGCATTGAAGTTCCTAGTTGCTGATTACATGTGCTGTTTGGTCTTTGAAGACCTGGAAAGGTTGCAAATTGCCTCATTGTGTTTGAAATACCAGCGTAAAGGTGGAAGAGCTCCAACGGACTCCTCCACGTGTCCAAGGAAGAAATGTTTTGCTAGAGTGTGTGGGCCAGAGCCACCACTCTGAAAAGTGTTATCTACAGGCTGTTACACTACGCTGTTTTGGTCAGCTAGTGGGAAGTGGGAAATAATTGCCGGATGCAGTGTTTCCCTGAGTTTTACTACCCTCCGAAAGCCAAGAGCTGAAGTGTGGGAGTAATAAGTAAAGATGGCTGTGGGAAGCCCAACTAGCGGTTTCAGCAATAGCAGAGGCCAGATCCAGATCCAGATTCCCGACGTACTGAGGAGAGTGAATGGAATTCTGCGCGCTCTTGAGTTGAGAAGCTAGTCAAGCCATCAATTCTGTTGCCTGTTTAGTTCCCAAACCTCACAGGGATGAGAGTGCGGGGTTGTTTGATTGATTCCTTTGGACTGTGTTCTGATAAATACCTTAAAGGTTGTTTCTTGAGTTTGTTTTACTAGGAGATGCACATGTTCCTGACGTCTGAAAGAAGAGCTGATAACGGAACTCTAAATGGACTTTGTTCAACTGGTTGTTTAATTGTTTGCAGGTGCAACATCGAAGAAGACGAAGAAGGGGGGAAATGTTATTGTTTCTTGCTAATCATCTGTTTATTTTTCCAGAGGCTCGTACAAGCGGCCTCTGTGACATGTGTGGTGTTACTGACCTGTTTTCTGATTTAAAGGTTGTTCTGTTTGGGCTAAATGTGTTTTGGAAAGGGAAAACCTTTGGTACCTGAAAATGCCCAAGTCTTTTGTTCCAGCTAGGTTTTATACCTGAGTTTGCTTGCAATGCAGAATGTAACTTATGTAACGTGTACCTCCAGTAACTAAAACTGGAAGAAGCTTTAATGCTTGATATCCTACATATATAAGGGATAGCTTGTTTGCTCAATTGCTTTGCTCACATTAGTAAATAATGCCTTTTGGTAAAGTCAAACCCCCGGTTTGCCTTTCCAGAAAGGAGGGCGTGTCAGGAAATGAACCTATTTCCTAAGGCTTGAAATTGCCAATTTTCAAATAGGCCTCAGAAAAATCCATTTCTCTCTCTCTGAGCCTCAAGGCTGTGTAACAGCATGTTTTTCAATCATGTTTTTAGTGTCAGTGTACCCGTCTTATCTCTTTAGCAGAGCAATGTTATGACTAGTCCCAGAAAACTCTGCGTGCACGTGTGTAAACAACTATTGTTTTGAGAAAGTTTTCTCTGTTGCTTGCTGATACGTCATTGGCTGAAGCAGTCCCACCTGACTGAAAATTCTCCATTTTGGAGAGGAGAAGGAGTTCGTCTCTGTTTCTTCATGGATTAAGACCTGTTTTTGATTAGAGAGCTTTTGTTTCTGCATCTCAATGGGCTAGAAATCTTTAGCCTAGGAGCTATGCATTTTTGCTCCTTAAAAATGGTTACCTAGCTTTGCCTGTGGACTTTATTGGACTGACCTATGCTACTGACTTTTATGCTTTATGAACCTGATCAATAAATCTTCATCATTTTTCTGAACAACGTGTCTTCATTGGACTAAAAAGGGTAAGAGCTGCCTTTCACACACACAAATCTTTGAACACGCTACCAAATAAAAACCCCTTAAGAGCTGATAAGCAGCTGAGAATTCTATCTCTGTTCTAATTAGCCGTCCAGCTCGCCCTGTGTAGGTTTGTTTTGGTTTCCAGGGGTTTACCAGAAGAGTGGGGGCCGGCTGGATTGTGACACAAGGTCTAGGTCTCAGACTATGCAGCTTGTTCAAGGCTTCACATGTTGGCACATAGGGGCATCAAACTCCTACTCTCTGGCCCCACAGCCATTTACCACACACATAGAAATATGCAGCCACTTAGGACTGAAGGGGAAAATCCATTGTTCCCTATGTGCAAAATCTTCATTCTTTACACTGCTTTTCTGTGTGTTTCTGGGTAGAAAGCTTTTGCCCCTACCTTCAAACCTCCTATGGTTTGCTCTAAGTCTTCCTTATTCTCCCAATATGACTCTAATTTTTTTGCTTCTGCTCTCAAGCAGTTCAAGGATCTGAACTGTCTACTTCAACCAAAGCAATGGACAGATTTCCAGAGGTCAAAGCCAGGCATTTATTTACAGAGTTGAGGAAAAAAACAGACAGCTGATATCTTGACAGCTTGCTTCACAGTTGACTGCAAGTCTCCATCCTGCACATCAGAATGCCTGCTATGTGAAAATACATTTGACCTGGATTATATGAAACTATTTTCATCTGCTTCAATCCACCAAATTTTGTAACCTCTACACCTGAAGAAGAATTCTGGAGAACGGAAAAGCCTGCCATGTTTGTGACATTATAGTGATACAACAGAGCCGTTAGTCAACTCAAAATTTTACCAATATGGTCCTGCCTCTAAGCTTTACTTCTCCAATTCAACCAAAACAATACTATCCATACTATTTTGGGGAGTATGTGAAATGAAAAGTGGAATCCTGAGGTAGAGATTAAACTATGAATGGAAAAAGGGAAATCCACCTTTATAAAAATGCAACGTTTGTTAAGCAGTAGAGAGGTAATCCTCGGTACAAAGGTCTGAATAGTGAGACGTTACGTGTTCCTAGTGTTCTATATGGAGTCAAAGCGTGGATATTAAAGCATCTGAAAAGAAAATCACAACTTTTGAAATGTGGATCTACAGATGACTGTTAAAGATATCATGGGTTGACCATGGGACTAATGTAGAAGTGTTGTACGAGATGGATAAAGAACAAGAACTGCTTAAGACCATTAAGCAAAGAAAGCTCCAATACCTTAGGCGTATCACGAGGAATGGCGTGACGTATAGTATAGAATACTCCAGCTCGCTCTGCAGAGGAAGATCCCTGGGAAGAAAGGAGGCCCTGGACATAGACAGACTTCACAGCTGAAGAACCTGAGAGAATGACATGGAATGTCCTCAGAAAAACTTCTCCAAGGAGTTAAGAACAGGAAGACTATCGCCACGATGATAGCCAATATTCGGAATGGATATGGCACTTGAAGAAGATTTTTTAAAAAAAAAATGGTGGAAGAACAAAAGGGGAAAAATTGTGTGGATTTTAAACAAGCACCATGACATCATAATAATAGTTTTGTGTCAGAGATTACTCTGGGTTGAAAGGATTTTTGCTGGAGTAACTCTGCTCAGAGGACGCCTGAATAAAGCTCCTTTCATGTCCCCAAGTGCAGCCCTTAGGTATCAAAACCCGACCTTCCAGTCTCCAAGCTCAACGCCTTAACCACTAGGCAACCAGGGGCATGAGATACAAGGATTGCAGGGGTATGCAGGGGCTGGGGGAACAAAACAGGTCACTATTCACTGTGCCCATGAATTCTGCTAACATGCCACTGAGCTGTTTCCCCTCCACCCAAACAATTGCTGTGTTACAAGAATGTGATTTCACATGCCACTCCACTGTAGTGGCATTTTATCTATCTGACAGATACATAGACCAAATCTGTTATGTTTTTAGTACCTTCAGGTACAGGTACTAGGGCTTTTTAAAAAATGGTGTTTGGGTGCCACACGGAGAAGCCACAGAGATGAAGGCGTGAGGGTGTGGGGAGCAAGACATTTAGATATATAAGTGGGATTTGCAATAAAATGTAGCAGCACGGCACACGCTTAACTTAAAAAAAATTATATCTTTTTTCTTTGTCACTGGGGGAGGGTCCCCTCTCCGGCCTATTGTACATTTGGAGCAACCTAGGAGCGGATGTGTCACCCTGTTCATACATATGCAAATAAAGAATCAAGGGACCCACTGACCTTGACAGGAAGTATCTGAATGGCACCTGGAGGAAATTAGGCAGAAATGGCCAACTCTCTTGCAAGCCTTTTGTTGAACAAATTCTTGTGGTTAGCCAGTGCAATTGCTGCAAATTATACAAGCAGAGTGGAGTTTGTTCCAGTGGGAGTGTGTCGTTGGCTCATGCAGAGCTAATCTGACACAGTGAGTGAATGAGAGTGAACCTGTGTGTGTGTGTGTGTGTGTGTGTGTGTGTGTGTGTGTGTGTGTGTGTGTGTGTGTGTGTGTGTGTGTGTGTGTGTGTGTGTGTGTGTTTAAGTGTGCATGCACGGACTGTTCATCTGGCTTTTTCTCATGGCTAGGGGGAATAAAAAATAAAAGCAAAGCAGCAGAACCAGTTTTCTGGAGTCCTGGAAAGCCCTAATCCTGCTCTTCCACAAACAAAACAACTCTATCCCTTCTTGGAAGGGCTACTTATGCATCACCCGAAGAAGAGCAGATTATGTAGCCTGACATAATTTTTCATAAAACTCACACTCTCTGATTTTACTTGGAAAGAAAAACTAGAATTTCAGCAGAAATGCAACCCATTGGTCACTTTAGCGGGGAAGAGGGTGATCAGATGGTCTGACTGCTTGCATGGTCCTGGTGTCCATGACATAAACTGTTGAGGAGCAAATTCAAGGCTTTCTTTCTGATGGAGCCTTATCTTTATATTGGAGTTGGATTGGACAGTCCTTCATTCAAAAGGCTGTTTCTAACAGGCACGCAAAGTAAGCCATGCAAATCTTACACAATACCAAATGCTGGAAGAAGATGGTACCTTTATTGGCTCTCTTTTAAAAAATGTATCAAATATTACATGAGCTTTCATGATTCAAGGTCAATTCTTCAAACTGCTCCGATTTCTCATGGAAAGTACAGGAAAATTATCAGTGAGAGTCTGTGAAGAGATGAACCTGGGAGTAATTAGGAGAAATCTCTTCCATGGAACTCATGCTTACTTTTGGGCTGCCCTTGCACTCAGGCCATGGGGGAAAGCTGTCCACTCCTCCTACTCCTTTCTGCTCCTAAAAAGCCATTTGATTTCCACTCATTCTGCCCTTTAATGTCACAGTTAATCATTGAGAAGCAAATTCTCCACAGAGCCCCATTAAGATATGCAGATGACACCATATTGCTGGCAGAAAGCAGCAGTGGCTTGAAGTGACTTTTAGTCAAAGTGAAAAAAGAAAGTGCCAAAGCAGGGTTGCAGTTGAACATTAAGAAGACAAAAATCATGAATACAGAAGAACTACACAACTTTAATGTTGACAGTGAAAAAACTGAAATAGTGAAAGCATTTGTGTACTTTGGTTCAATCATCAGCCCAAATGGAGATTGCAGCCTGGAAATCAGGAGAAGACTGAGACTGGGAAGAGAAGCAATGAAGGAAGTGCTTTAAGTTAAGTGGAGAGATGTGTCATTGGAGACCAAGATAACCCACACTCTTATATTCCTAGTCACCATGTATGGATATGAAAGCTAGACAATAAAGAAAGCTGGAAAGGGGGAAACTGACTCATTTGAAATATGGCGCTGGAGAAATGCCAGAAAGATCAACACGTGGGTCTTAAAGTATGTCAACCCTGAAATACTGTATCTCTGAAGATATACGTGATGAAACTGAGGATTGTTTGGAAAAGACAACAATACTGAGAAAGGTGGAAAGCAGCAGGAAAGAAAGAGGAAAACTCAAATTGGAGATAGACTGCCGCCCTAAAGGAACCTCAGGCTTGAATTTGCAGGACCTGAGCAGTCCTGTTGAGGACAGGACATTTTGGAAATCACTCACTCATAGGGTCACCATAAGTTGGGGAGGACTTGACAGCATGTAACAACAACAAGGAGAAGCTAAAACAGCTATGTGTTCAAAGCATCATAATGAATGGAAACAAAGATACCCATTGGCGAAATTAACAATATTTTCTAGATATGTTTTTTAAGTTAATTTAAAAGGCTTTTTGATATGACTCTTTCAAATTTTCCCAATTCTTTCCTCAATTCTAAGGATATTAAAGCAATACAGAAATTAATCAGAATTAATCAGCAGTAATATGAAAAATTAGTTTTAGCACTGTAACAGGTAAAAAGATGGAATCACTTTTCAGTACTACCACAAGTACTTACTTACTTACTTACTTACTTACTTACTTACTTACTTACTTACTTACTTACTTACTGTCAAACCTCGCTTAACGAGTGACTCAGCGAAAAACTCACATAACGAGCAGGTTTTTTGCTAACTGGTCCGACTCGCATAACAAAAATTTTCGCTATGCGAGTCTGCCTTTCCCTATGGAAACACTCGCATAGTGAGCATTTCTATGGGGAAAACTCGCATAACAAAAAAAATTCGCTATGCGAATTTTTCCCATAGAAACGCTCGTTATGCGAGTTTTTCCATACAAACTTTCCATACAAATTTGTTTCGCATAGCGAAAAACTCACATAGCAAACAGTCTCACAGAACAAATTAAATTCGTTATGCAAGGTATGACTGTACTTACTTACTTACTTACTTACTTACTTACTTACTTACTGGACTTCTATATCGCCCATCTGGGTATTATCCTACTTTGGGCGGTGAACAAGCAGAGAAACCAATAACAGAAAGTAACAGAAAATTTACTTTTGAAAAGTATCCCAGGTTCTAACCACTTTTTTCTTACATCAATATGTGCACAAATTTTGTCAATCTCAATCTGTGCCCTACTTTCATCTCTTCCTCCTAATCTCTTTTACAATACCTTTCCGTTTTTTGGCAACGTGTTCATGGCAAGGGCATATACTGCATATTATGTCTGTGTGGATTGTTTCTGATCATTGGCCCTGTAGACGAGAGGAAGCTCTGGAAGATTTCAGCAACATCTGACTGCTCTACTTGGCCACTGGAACATCCAGAGGGATAGGAGTTGTGGTGGAGAAACCTTGTATGAATTCTAGTAACAGTCAACAAGGAAGAGATCTTTTAAAGCAATACTCCCACCTTTAGTCACTATAAAATGCATGCATATTTACCTTCTGGGGTAAAAAAAAGGGCTAGACATTTGTTAAGCACCCTTTCTGACTTTATACACTAAAAAATAAGGTTTCTAGTTCTCACATTTCCTGGGACCAAATGGCAAAGCAATCTTTGAGCCTTCAAAATGCAGAGATCATCCATCTGTGGCACTATGGTTTCTGATACTCATGCACTTATCACACCTTCATTCTGCATTACTCACAGTGGTGGTGAACCTTGACAATCCAGCTGTTCTTGGATTTCAAATTACCAGATGCCCAAGTCAATACACCTACTGATCGGGGCTTCTGGGATTTGAAGTCCAAGAACAGCAGGAGTGCCAAGGTTCGCCTCCGCTGCTCTAGGACATTCATAGTACCCCAACAAAAGCTGCACTGCTTTTGAGGGAGAAAATCACACTCAGCATAGGAGATCCTTTGGAGACCAGCATACAGCTTTAGCAAGCTTTCTAAAACAGAGGACATGTGCAATCACAGCACATGATTTTTATATCTTCTGGTTCTGGCTGCTATTCAACCACATAAAATCCTGGTGTCGCTGGTTCAAATCCTGGTGGTGGCAGCCCTCCTGTGTCAGCAGCTGGCCTGCTGCAGAAACCCAACTCCAAGCCCTCATGTCAACAAGGCTGTAATTGATTCTCAGAGGTGTAGATGCTGTTCACAGACCCTATGGATAGCAGCATTTTTAAAACAACTCCAGTCAAGATGAACAGCGGGCATAGTGAGTGGGGAAGACTGGGACGCTAGCAATGTTCTTACATTCCCCCATCCCCAACGTCTGTCCTTGAATAGTTCAAAACTGGTCTGTCACTGTCATTTGTAGAAAAACACTCTGATCCTTGATATACACCTAAGGGCAAAAGCAGGCATTAAACCCCATCACTGGGTGCACAACAAGCCCATCTGTAGCGCATCCTCATCATGAAGAGCATAGCTTCATGTCAAGACTCAGCCTCAGAATTTGAGAAGTAACAATAATGATAATGACGTGCCTCTAAGCACGAACAATGTCCCATTTTCTCATGCTAACCACAACATGCTACCACCTAGCTGAAAATAGGGAGAGGGAAGCCTTCTAGGTTAGACAGAATATTTAGGCAGACCTGCCTTCTAGTGTTCCATATCAGCCATAACTAGTCATTTTGGTCCCAGGGTCAAGTAGCATTCTCCTCTTTCCATTCCACCTTAGGGCATGGACACAATCTCACCTACCCACCCATGAAAAGGGAGAAGAATGTGCCCCCCCCCCAGTTAATGCTTTCTGTGAACTACTCCATCCCTTCCAATGGGAGAGGTCCATCATTAGCTACTTTAGACATGGAGTTTTGTTTATTGGGAATCTCAGCCCTCTCAATGTTTGTTCAACATCATGGAGTACCCTTTTCACTGCTCAGGGGCAGTACCTTTAGTCTAGTAGTAAATACAGTACTGTGGGGGGAAAAAACTTAGGCCACCACAGATAGTTTGGGGAAAATTCAATGAGTGATTTATGGGGGGAGGGCTATAACTCAGACAACCTAACTCCAAACTTCACCAAACTTGGAGAGAGTTGAGAGGAAAATCAGCAGAAGATTATCTCCAACTTTGGTATGTCTAGGCGGCATATGCCTCCCCCCCCCCCAGCACTCATCAAAAAAATTCCCAAATGAGCTGGTGGTGGCCTAAGACTTTTGCACAGTAGCATATATCCAGGAATAGGACCACCAACAGCATAAGTGAGCTATGTCCTCAAGGAGGTATATGCACTTATGAATTGAAATACTGTGCTATGGTGATAAGTGTATTCAAAATTCAGGTCATTGATTCAGTTCAGTGCACTCAGGAACTGGTGCACTGATATACTAAATATTCTCAATAGTATGCCAGAGCTCATTCCCTCAAGAATGGCCCTCCAGAGAATACTTGCCCAGAACAAAGTCCCCTCATCCTGGTTGTAAAGGCAAACCCCCCAGCAGAAGCCTGAGCTCCCCACTTCTCCCCTTCGGATTCTTTCTTATTCATAGCTTAGTCACACAGATGTCCCACTGTCAGTGAGCCTGGTGGCTCTACCTGGTCTTCCAAGCCTCATCTCTATTCTCTGATGCCCTCTCCTTTTCTTCCACTTCCAGCTCCTTCTATCTTCTGTCAACTCCTGTCCTTTTATCTTCCTCTTGTTTTTTGCCTTACAGCTGGTTTACACCCACCATTTCCTTCTTTGGATCCTCAGCCTCTTGTCTCACCTTCCATTCCTATCCTCTCAAGTCCATTTCCCCGTTGCTGCATCCTAGTTACAGCCCAGGCATATTTCTATGTGTGCTCTAATTCCCTCGGTGGTTATAATTTCATGGTGTGGAGCATGTAATTTGGGTTTGGTCTACTTGTAGGAAGGTCACAGACAATTTGTGCCATTTTGTAACATTTTAATTTATTTACAAACACTGTATACAGTAAAACCTCGGATAACGTTAAAACCTGGTTTCACAAGTCTTGGTGTTATCCGATTTTTAGTGTTATCCGATGCATGTTAAAATCCTATGGGATCCATAGAGATACATTGTAACCACACAGACTTTAGCGGTTGTTATCCGATGCATCCCATAGGAACTTAATGTTATCCGCTGCAATTCTCCCCTCCCCCCCCGATTGCTTAATGTTATGTGATTTTAGTGTTATCCGATACTAATGTTATCCGAGGTATTACTGTATAGGTAAAGGAGACATGGCGAGATATAGCTTGACATTCCAACAGACACCAAAACCCACTTAGACACAAATAGCATTCCATCCATTATATCTGTCCTGTACCTGAAGACAGTAGCTACCTTTCTCAAATGTTTATGCCAAATGCATCTGTGCTACTTTTCATGATGTCAAAAGACCGTCTGTTGTTTTTATTACTCCCAGTAATTACATTCTGGGGAACAATCTTCACCCTCAGGTGATCCTGAGCTCAGACCTCTGTTCTGTTTCTGTCCTCAGTCTCCTTCTTCCAAACTGCAGGCTGCTTTTCCACTACAAACAAAGTACAGTAAAACCCTGACTTACATACGCCTCGAGTTACATAAAATTCGACTTACACAATGATTTTTGCACTAAAACCATGTCCCGATTTACATAAATGTCCCAATTTACATAACACAATTTCTGTAATAAAGTAAGCAGCAGTAGTAATTTCCTATGGGTTTGCTTCCAGTTGTGTAAAAAAATCATTTTTCCTATGGGGTTGCTTCGATTTACATAAATATCATTTTCCTATGGGTTTGCTTCGAGTTAAGTAAAAAATTCATTTTCCCAATGGATTTTATTTCAGTTATGTAAAAATTCATTGTTCCTATGGGTTTGCTTCGAGTTAATTAAAAAACCTATTTACATAAAAGCCTACCGAACAGACTTTTTATGTAAATAGGGGTTTTACTGTACTCAGCTTCAAGCAGTGGTGACAGCAAGGCACCCCTTTTCTATATGTGAGTGCCAACTATGAACCTCCTGTTCAGTTTCCATGACAAGTCACTTCAAACATTCCTCACAATGGAGTGTATTTAGAAGATTTGGGGGCCATTAACTCTCTTTTAGAATCAAGAAATTGGAACAGTCCAACTGAGGTCTTTGAGTCCAATCCTCAATGTTACAACATTGTAAATATATGGTTCCACACAGATTCACACACTAAGTATTGGATAGCAGAAATGAGCTAATAATATATAATCTTAATTCAGTTATGTCTTGAAGGAGCCAAATACTCTTTCTCCATTTTTATATTTGTTCATTTTTCTTTCTGCAAGTCAGTCTTCACCTGTTCTAAGCCACAAGATATTCTGCAACTAGGAAACACCTATGCTGTCCCTTAGCTTCACAAAAAGACATTTGCCAAGTCCTCTCCATTTGGTATCAGAGAGATATTTCCCATGCTGAAATTAGAAGAGCAAGAGCTCAGTGACACAGCATGTATGTCACATTCAAAATGTCCTGGGTTCTATCCCCGACCTCTCTAAGCAGAGTTGAAAAAGGATCCTTTGTGAAATTCAAAGAAAGACCCTTGAAGTCAATATATATCCTATTGAACTTCACTGACCAATTTAACACAAGGTACGTTTACTTTGTTGTTTGTGACTACTGTATATTATCTCCCAATATCGAATAGCCACATCAAACTCAAGATCCTGTCTTTCTCGTGACTCCACAAAAGCAATTATTTTAGTACAGGTTACATAATGCAACATCCTGAGCATAACATATTATTTATAAAAAGCAAACTGCTCATCCTTAGAACTGTGCAGCTAAGCTTTACAGTGGACCTTTTAAGTCTGATGAAATTTTTGGACTCTTATTCTTGTGCAGTTCCTTACTGTCCCACATTGTCAGCAGCCAAATAAATCATATCAATAAAACAGAGATTAAGGGAAAGTCACTTTATTGGACTACAATTGTGAGTTTCGTAGGCAATATTGTCAATTGTAGTCAGTGGTGGGATGTCAAAAATTTTACTACCCCACCGTGACATCATCACAGTGTGGGCAGAGCTAACATCATGATGTCATGATGTCATGGGCGGGGCCAAAGAATTTTTTTAAAAAATTAAAATAAAATAAAAATAAGCACACACACACACACACACACCTCCACCCCGTAAATAAACTAACTAACTAAATAAAATAAATAAAAATTACATTAAAATACACCTATCCACCCAAACACACACACACCCCACCCCAAACATAAATCAACCCCAAACACAAACCCGTCACTTACCTGTTAGAATAAGTGCCTGGGCAGCAAGATGGAAATGGTCATTGTACCAGTTCTCTAGGATAATATACCTTAATGTAAATGTAAAACAGCTGTACCTCCTTAAGGGTTCTCCAATTGCAACAGCAATTGGAACAGCACAGCTGTAGCTTATTGATAATGTAACTCCAAGACTTTGCTTAAAAACCCCAAGCCAGGCCCCCAGGCCTTTTTAGGAACTGTAGTAGTATGTCAATATAGGTAAAGGTATTAAATACACATTAAAATACACACAGACACACCACATCCAAAGGTGAGTCACTTACCCTGGGGAACAGGCTATAGGGAGCTTCAGGCTAGTAGCTTCTCTTCCTCCTCCCCAATTGGGAGGACAGCAAGGAGGCTGTGCATACGTGCCAAGCACTGTAGGCGTGCATGCACACCAAGTGCTTGGCGCGCATGCACAGTGGGGGGAACCAGTGAAAAGGTAAGCCCTGAAGGTGGTTCCCCCCAAAAGCTGCTACCGGTTCTCCAGGACACTGGGGACAATTACTACCGGTTCTGGTAAGCTGGTGTGAACCTATTACATCCCATCACTGATTGTAGTCCAGAAAAGTAGTTTTCTTCATCTCCAGATATGCACTCTGTATAAATTTGCCAGATTTACATAATCATAAAAGTTGCAGAATGCAGTTTCTCTTTAGAAAAATATGTAGACCATCTTAACGCAAAGAAGCAGCAGCCACAGCTTCCTCCCCTCCGGCCACACCAATGCCGGAGGGGGGGGACAAAAGGGCCACCGGGGTTCTGAGGAGGCCGAAGAAACAGGGCCGACTGGAGGGAATTGAGATGGGCTGAGTGGCGCAGCCAATGAGCAGTAAAAACACCACCTCGCTGCTGCCACTTCAACCACTGGACTCTTCCCCTGGACTTTTTCTTGACCACTTTCTGTGGGACTGCTGATAAGGGATTTAGCAAATGTGGTCTTTGTTTTTGCTATTTTTTATAATGCTGTGATATTAATTTTTTTTAATTGCTACTGTGATATTGATACCTTTGAAACTGTGATGATTTATGATAATGATATGTTTATTATGACTGTGGAGCCTGTAGTATATGTTTATTATGACTGTGTGTAACCTGTAACTGTAACTGTATACTTTGTATCTCTGTTAGCTGCCCAGAGTTGCTCTGCGAGTGGGGTGGCGTAAAAGTCTAAAAATTAAATTAAATTAAATTAAAATATTAATCCTTTTTACTGAAGAAATAATACAAAGCCCTGCTAGACCTTCTGTCTGTGCCCATATCCCCAGGCTCTACATATCTAGGTAATTCCCTAGCACCATTTGCTGTGCCACAGGTTATAAAGGTATACCTTGGAGTCGTTATTCAGCGAGGAGTCCACACATTAACAGACATCTCTATGACGACATTCTGCAAATGCAAATGGATCTCAGAAATCAAATCTGTTTGCATGATTTTTGAGCCATTTGGATATCACGTCACCCACTGCCTAGGCAGGCCATGATGTGTGCCCTCCAATTTCACCTTGTCCAAGGGATCTGACGGTGTATGCTTTAGTGAGTTTTAGTCCTGGCCTAACATCATTGATGAGAGATGAGCAACACTGCCTAGTTAGACTGCTCAAGCCCCACACCCAGACAAGGCTCTCATCTAGCAGGGGTATCAATGTATGGGATGGGGAAACTTGCTTTCAGATATTCCTTATAGTAGAGTTCCCTAAACCAGTGATTCTCAACCTGCGGCCCACAGGCCAGATGCAGCCCTCAGCACCATTTCATGTGGTCCACCTCCACCACACCAGGAAGTGCAATGCGATGGAGGAAGAGCAAAATGGCCATCTGACCCCTGAAGCTATCTGAGGGAGCGTGAACTAGCCCCTGGCTTTAAAATGTTGAGAACTCCTGCCCTAGACTTTGCATTTCCTGCCATTTAGGAATCTAAGTTTAACCCTAACCATCAGTCCTGGGACAGCATCCATGGAATTTCATTTTAGCATATAATCTAATTGAGAAGTCCCAGGCTACAGTCCATCTGCGGTTTTATAAGGGCTGCTGGTGGTAAATTAGATCCATCCCCTTCCATTGGACGTGTTGTCATTTTTATGACTTTGGGAGTTATATAAATAGGAGTGAGGAAGGTGGGAGGGAGGGATGTTCAGGCAGCCGAAGAACTAATCCACAATTGTCAAACTCCCTTCTCTTTTGAGTGTTTGAAAATTCTGGCTAGTTAATTTTATTTTTTTAAAAATACCACTCAGTGTCAGTCCCCGATTGGCCCACAAACCTTGTTGATGTGGAGAACAAGAGGCAAGTTCAAACATCTGTTGGTATGTGTTGGAAACAGATGAAGTGAATAAAGCAGAATGGAGCTTAGGCTGGGATTCCTAGATCACAGAACAGAGCAGAGAAGGGGAAGCAGAATGTTTTACATTATAGATAATTGTGTGTGTGTGTGTGTGTGTGTGTGTGATTAAGATGCACATGTGGCTTCTGGTGAAGATTGAGATTTAATTCCTGGCTCTTTCATAGGCTCCTTCTACTCAGTACAAAACACCTGCAGACCTCTCCATTCACTTCAGTGGAAACAAGCAACTCTATGTGAATCCCTTTCATATGTCAAACTGCCCAGATTATTAAAATCAGAAATGCTTTTCAGCATGAAGGAACTCCCTGCATTGTGACATTTGTGTAATGCTGGACAACGTCTCATCCATCACTCATCAGGCATATAATGAATAAAATAGCTCTGCATTTCTTCATGCACAGGGGCCTAGATGTGGTTTCTTATAAGTGGCCATTCTGGCATAAACAGTATCAACATTGCCAAAGCAGGTTATCATTGTAAAATTAGTTAAACTAGCAATAAACCAGATCAAGGAGTGGGCACACATGGTGACCATACCATCAGTGTGGCGATAGTTAAGAATGAAGCACTTTGATTATTAGATAGCAATGCAAAGTTCCACAAGGCAGGACCTCTTAGTACAGCTTTAAAAAATAATAAACTCCTGATCTATGTTGTCTTTTACAGTTCTTGTTGAATTTACTTTATTTCCACAAAATAAAAACTGCAGTTGGCAGTTGTAGGAGCAGATTTTCTTACCCCAGTTCTAGGTAAGAAAAGAAAAAAGTGTGGGGGTGAGTGGATGGTAGAATTTTGTAAAGTAAGTGTGGAACCCTTTCTCCCTAAATGCAATTTTCTAAATGCAGGATTCTCTCCATGGCCAATCATTCACAACATGTGACCATTCAAGTTTATTTTATCACCTTTTTTCCTATCTAAAAAGGATTACCACCTGGCTGACGATTATATACATTTAATGGCCCACAGATTCCTGCATATTGTGGAATAGGTTTTCTGGGAATATATGCAGACCTCCCTGCTCACCACCACCACCACCACCACTAGTTCCATAACCCTGATCTGAGAATCTTCATGAAGGCCACAAACTCTTTATGGTACTTTAACTCTTCCTTGTTCATTTCCCTGTGGCATATGTAGGTAAGACTTCAATAAATAATAAATGACAATTGGGTTGAGGGGAAAAAAATAGTATAGATTGAATCCACAGGATAACTTCTTTTTCTGCTAGGTTTTTCACTCGTACAGCTGCTTCTATTGCCCAAGACTCCAATTATATGTACACTTCCTTAAAAGTACATTAATTGAAACAGGAATAGCTTCTAAGACAATATCTTTAGAACTGGAACACAGGGTACATTCATGAATGGCTTGCTGTATTCTGTGATGTCACTATTTCATAGCGTATTATTCTGTCAAGAACACTGCTGAATCTCAGGTACCACCCGTCAAGCCCACTGCAGGAAGCAGTACAACTCTTAGTATTCCTATAACTTCATGCTTGTGAAATATACTTTGTTTTTTAAATTGGAACCTCCAGATCTCCAGGAGAAGGCGCCAATTTTTAGCTGAACCTCACAAACCATATATTTGGGAAGTCTCGGTGCATGCTCAAGCAATTTATGTTTAAGCTGCAATAGAACAAGGGGGTCAAAAAGTACAGTACAGACTTAGAAATTTTTATTGAAAAACGGTTGGGAACTTGAGACCTTTCTTGATCTGCTGCAAATTACAGAAAAATATATCAGTAGATTCTAATTCATCTTCTTTCCAACCATGATGCACAAGACATATACAGCTTCTCCCTCCCACACTTCTAATATGGTGTGGTTTTGCTTAATAACTGAGTAGGATCATTCCACACCATGACAAGGGTAAATGCAAACAATAATATAAACCAGAATATAAGCCAGACCAGAAAATCTTTCTCCTTCAGTCTAGGTGTGGTATAAGTACCTCATGCCTAGGCCCTTGTGGCACCCATTTCACTGACTTGGCCCCTATATCTGATGCCTCTCTTTCTAGGTAGCAGCTAAGAGTATTAAATGTTGCTTGTTGAGCCCAAGTTCGTATCTTCACTTGGTCATTAAATTCACTGCTTGACCATGGACAAATCAATCTCCCAATGTGATCTACCTCTTAGGATTGTTTTGAAAATGATGAGGATGAAGACATGCCATTTATACTTCCTTAAGCTTGCTGGCTAATAGAGTTTTGTCAAAATAATGTACTGATCATGAAAAACATAAATAAATATCCTGTCACATCAATATAACACATCTGCACCACAAAACTTTCACTCAAGTTTGTCACAGCAAGATGCTTGATATGCCTCTGGCCTATACCAAGTTCAGCATTATGAGCAGTTAAAAGTATTGTGGCATAGACTGTATCAGAAGTAAAACAAGAGCCAAAGCAGTTCACTCGTCATCTTTGGTGAGTCTACAGGGTGGTCTTTTATTCCCAGGGATCCTCCAGTAACTTCATGGATAGGGAAAAAGAAGATAAAACCAGTATTTTGGCTATGAAATTCTAGAGGGGGAGCTTACAACCTATTTGAATGGTGAATGGCAGCTCCAGGAGTTTTCCTTTCCTTTCCTTACTAAAAAGAGATTTGATGAGGGAGGCTTGTGTCCCACAGCTTCACTTTATCTACTTCTGGACTCAACCCTGAAAGAGCCATTTTCAAATCTCGCTCATTAATCATAATTTTCTGCTGCAGCATACAAGGATGGCAATGGAGTAACACAGTAGCACGCAGGTTCAAAGCGTATCTTGCAGTACTTTTGCAGGTCCTTCTGGTTCTAAAAAGACAGATGTCATGGGTTTTGGAACTGCCATGGTGTGACTAAATGGCAATTTGTGGTGGTGGTTGGCAAAAGGCATGCTCATGGTTTCCTTCTTCCTGACATCAAATATACCTTGTGCCACTTCAAAAGTGGAGTTGCTCCACAAAAATGAACATTAAAATACAGTAGTTATTCTTTAAGGTGCCATGTTGTTTTTTGTTTTGTTTACTTTCTGATATTCAAAAAAAATAACATCATTATTATGACACTAATAATCTTGGGAACAGAGTCAGTTCTGCCAGCTGCTTGGTAAGTATTACCTTCAACTGGCAAGCACACACACAGGCGAACAGGCAAGTGCAAGTACACACACACAGGCGAACAGGCAAGTGCAAGTATACAGACAGACAGACAAGTGCAAGTACGTACACATACAGGCAAACAGGGAAGTGCAAGTAAACACACACACACAGGCGAACAGGCAAGTGCAAGCACACACACAGACGAACAGGCAAGTGCAAGTATACAGACAGACAGACAAGTGCAAGTACGTACACATACAGGCAAACAGGCAAGTGCAAGTACACACACACAGGCGAACAGGCAAGTGCAAGTATACAGACAGACAGACAAGTGCAAGTACGTACACATACAGGCAAACAGGCGAGTGCAAGTACACACACACAGGCGAACAGGCAAGTGCAAGTATACAGACAGACAGACAAGTGCAAGTACGTACACATACAGGCAAACAGGCGAGTGCAAGTACACACACACAGGCGAACAGGCAAGTGCAAGTATACAGACAGACAGACAAGTGCAAGTACGTACACATACAGGCAAACAGGCGAGTGCAAGTACACACACACAGGCGAACAGGCAAGTGCAAGTATACAGACAGACAGACAAGTGCAAGTACGTACACATACAGGCAAACAGGCGAGTGCAAGTACACACACATAGGCGAACAGGCAAGTGCAAGTATACAGACAGACAAGTGCAAGTACGTACACATACAGGCAAACAGGCGAGTGCAAGTACACACACACAGGCGAACAGGCAAGTGCAAGTATACAGACAGACAGACAAGTGCAAGTACGTACACATACAGGCAAACAGGCGAGTGCAAGTACACACACACAGGCGAACAGGCAAGTGCAAGTATACAGACAGACAGACAAGTGCAAGTACGTACACATACAGGCAAACAGGCGAGTGCAAGTACACACACATAGGCGAACAGGCAAGTGCAAGTATACAGACAGACAAGTGCAAGTACGTACACATACAGGCAAACAGGTAAGTGCAAGTAAACACACACACAGGCGAACAGGCAAGTGCAAGTAAACATATGCGCGCGCACACGCAAGTGCAAATACACACACAGGCAAACAGACAACTACGCACACGCTGGCACACGCAGGCGAACAGGCAAGGGCAAGTACACACACACACACGAGAGAACAGTAATAATTCTTGGTTCTGGAACCAGATCCTCGAGGTAATCCGGTCCTCATGAGTTGCCGACAGTCACGTGAGAACGGAGCATATGGGTGGCTTGCCACACTGACACCCATGATGACGTAACCCTGGCGACCCGTGGCAGGCCCCGCCCACCACCCCCGATTCCACCGGACTTCCCCGGAGCAGCAGAGTGCAGCGCGATTCCCGGAGGTGACGTCACGGAATCGTAACCGCCCCCCCTCCTCCCTCCCTCCCTTGGCGGCATCTGCGGTTTCCATGCCAACCCTGCTCCCCTCGCGCCGCCTTTGGAGGGGAGGAGCAGTAGACCCGCGAGCCACGCAAAACAGTGGGACTCACTCACACACTCCTCCTTGATTTATTTTTGCCGTTCTAGGCCTTCCGCCCTCTGTGGCATCCCGGAAGCGCCAACGGAGCAAGAGGGAACCAGGAAGTGAGGGCGACGTGGTGCTTCGGAGCCGCCGGGGCCCAAAGAGTTGGGCTCTAGTGGGGGGACCTGAGGCGGCGCCAACAACCCCCCCCTTCCCCCCTTTTCCCCGCTCCTCCGCGCACGGGCACGACGCAGCACACCTGGGCTTGTGCCGGCGTCACATCATCCTCCTGGCCCAAGAATCCGGAGTCAAGCTGTCATTCTGTCTGTCTGTCTGTCTCTTCCCCCTCCCTTTTCTGCCCCCCCCCCAACACCCCTTTATTCCGGAATGGCCTCCACGCCACCTTCTGGCTCCAACTGGGGCCTCATTATGAATATCGTGAATAGCATCGTGGGGGTCAGCGTGTTAACGATGCCATTCTGCTTTCGACAGGTGAGTTCAACCCCTTTCTCCACTTCCATCCCAACCTCTTCTCTCTCCCCCCCCCCAACTTCTCTGGTTGGCCTTTGGGTCACCGTGAGAGTTGGCCACTTTTTCTGCACCCACACGCCCCTCTCACCTCCCCCCTTCTTGGCAAGCAAGGAGTCTGGATGTAAGCAACAACACAAGAGGGTCAGTAGTAGGTACAAGTAATACCTCATATAACATTAGTATCGAATAACACTAAAATCGCATAACATCAAGGAATCTGGGAGGAAGAATTGCATCAGATAACATTAAGATCCTATGGGATGCTTCAGATAACACCCGCTAAAGCCTGTGTGGTTAGTAATACCTCATATAACATTAGTATCGAATAACACTAAAATCGCATAACATTAAGGAATCTGGGAGGGAGAATTGCATCAGATAACATTAAGATCCTATGGGATGCTTCAGATAACAACCGCTAAAGCCTGTGTGGTTACAATGTACAGTAATACCTCATATAACATTAGTATCGAATAACACTAAAACCGCATAACATTAAGGAATCTGGGGGGAAGAATTGCATCAGATAACATTAAGATCCTATGGGATGCTTCAGATAACAACCGCTAAAGCCTGTGTGGTTACAATGTATCTCTATGGATCCCATAGGATTTTAACATGCATCAGATAACACTAAAAATCATATAACACCAAGACTTGTGGAACCAGGTTTTAGTGTTATATGAGGTTTTACTTGTATCTCTATGGATCCCATAGGATTTTAACATGCATCAGATAACACTAAAAATCATATAACACCAAGACTTGTGGAACCAGGTTTTAGTGTTATATGAGGTTTTACTTGTATCTCTATGGATCCCATAGGATTTTAACATGCATCAGATAACACTAAAAATCATATAACACCAAGACTTGTGGAACCAGGTTTTAGTGTTATATGAGGTTTTACTGTACTTGTCTGTCTGGCCAGGTTATCCTGCAACCAGAGGCGTAGCTACCGCCGTATCTGCCGTATCAATTATACCGGGGCCACGGGGCCCCTCAACATGCGTAAGCAAAACAAATCTTTACCCTTCCTAAGGGCCCCCAAACAAATTTTTATACGGGCCCCCGCCAAGGCACGCTACTCTTCTGCCTGCAACTCAACGCTGATTGTCAGGCGGCAGTTAACTAACCTGACAACCTTGAGGTCTAACGTCTTGGGTGGCGAAGTCTACAGGGAACTGTGATGGTCCCCAAAGCGGATTAAGTCCCACTTGAATTTATCTTGATGGAGGACAGCAGCTTCATCCATACTAGCCTGGAGCTGAGGAATACAGTACTTTGCATGCCAAAAGGGCTCAAGACCAGAAAGTGACTCACAGACCTGGATCAGTGGTACTGTGGGTGTCACACTGCTATACAGAAGGCAAATGGAAGGCCACTGCATTATATTGTATCCAGGATGATCTCCATGACTGATTCTGGGCATTGTAGTAAAGCTGTTTTTTCTCAAAATAAAATAAAATCAAATCTGGCATTATGTAGCTACCGTAGAATGAGTGAAAGGGAGCGATATATTGGGGGACATTCATCTATTGCTCTAGGCAGGGACTACAGTGGCTCAGTGGTTAAGAAGCTCGCCTTGTTAGCTGGAAGGTCAGCAAGTTGGCAGTTCAAGGCCCGAGTACTCCATGGAATAAGCACTCATCGAATGTTCCACCTCCTGCCAACCTAGCAGTTCTAAAGCAAGAAATTGCAAGTAGATAAATAGGGGACATAAAAAGGAGCCTCATTCAGGTGTCCCCTGAGCGGAGTTCCTCCAGCAAAATCCTTTCAACCCAGAAAGCACCTTTGTGTGCTTCTGACATGATTTTTTTTTTAAAAAAACCCCACAACCGTGATGATTGCCAATATTCAGAGTCTGATACAGCACTTGAAGAAGAACATAACTATTATACTAGTTTTAACCTGTGATTTTAATCCATGCTGTAAGCCGCCCAGAGTCGGGTTTACCCGATTGGGGCGGGATAGTAAATATAAGTAATAAATAAATAAATAAACAAGGTGCAGCTGTTTCACTGGGTGGCTGTGTTGGAGTGGTGCCCCCCCCCCCTTGATCCCATGTCTGGTGTATTTGTTAAAGTTACCAGCCCTCTACCAGAGGGGAAGGTTGCAGGTATCCTCTTTACATACAAACCAAAAGGAATGTGTTGTTCTTGGTCTACTGCTTATAGTAACATTAGCAATTACAATTATATCCTGCTTCATAGTGCTTAGGACACTCTAGGCAGTGCACAAGTTAATTAGCATTTTGCCCCCAACATGCTGGGTACTCATGTACTCAAAGCAGGAAGTGGCTTCTTCTATTTTATAATCCTTTTCAGAGTATGTCCTCATGATCATCTTTCACGCCCATTCCTTTATGCTAAGTGGTAGGGCTGGTCCCGACAGTTTGCTGCTGGGGTAAACCAGGAAGATAACATCCTATCACATCTGTAAAATGTGACTAGCCTGAATCTTTTTTCTTTCAAAACTGACATTGGACATCACTCTTTATTGCAGTATGAAGGTATTAGAGAAATGTAGAAGACCCCAAGTAAGTGTCAGTGGCAGGCAGGTCCCTTCTCCAAACCTTGTCGCTACATCATAGCAGTATGGCAACCTCTGCTAACTTCTTTGCACTTTTTAGTGGCAATGTTTTCACTTTTTAATTAACTTAATTAGTTATAAGCTTTATGAAGAGCTTTCTACAAATTCTAACCAAGGATATATTCTCCCGTTGTCTTTTTTACCATTGACCTTTGCCTTTAAGGCTAGTGTTTCTATTTAAGTTTAGTAAAGTTTGGCAGAGGTGTGTCACAAGGCTGTGTGTTTAATATATTTGGAGAATATTATTTCAGAAGCATTATCAGATTTAAACATTGGGATTAAAATTAATGGAGAATACCTGAATAACATCTGATATGCTGATGACACAGTGTTGTCGGCCACAAACCTTGCAGATCTTTAGTTGATGCTGGTTTGAGTTAGAACAGGAGTTCACAATGTTTTTGCGCCATGAGTCAGATATGCCCCCTCACACAGGTGGGGGAACTGGAGGCATAGTTGCTCACTGGACTTACATTTTTGTCGTCATCAGCCCTGCTGCCATCCATCATGCTGTCTTTCCAGCTTCTTGCACACCCTTCACCACTCCCCACAGTGGTAGGATGCTTTTCGGAGCACGGTCGCTCCATTTGGATAATTGTCCGACACTTCCCCACTTTGTTTTGGCTCTTTGAACGTGACGTTGGGCAACTTCCTGATTCTGTGCTAGAAACCAAACCAATGATGCAAGCTCTGCCTGGCACCGGACATTGCCCAGCGGTGTGTTCGGGAACAAAGTGGGGAAGTGTGGGACAATTATCCAAATGGAAGAGAGAGAGAGAGAGAGAGAGAGAGAGAGAGAATGACTGGATTGGATAACACTAAAATCGGATAACGATCTGTTAGCGTTCTCCGATGCAGTCATTTTGTAGTAGCAGGGTGGCTGGAAAGCTGAACGGGGTTCTCCATTCAGCTTCCCAGTCACCCTGTAGCTGCGGAGGCAGGGGTGGGTGGCTGGAAAGTTGACGGGGGGGCTCCCCTGTTGGCTTCCCCAGCCACCCCACAGCTGCGGAGGCATGGGCGGGTGGCTAGGGCAGCCGACGGGGAGTCCCCGTCAGCTTCCCCAACCACCCTGCAGCTGTAGATCAGGTCCTCTGATCTCCCTGGAGCAGGCAGGGGGATCAGAGAGCCCGAAATGGGTAAAAAATAGTCAATTTTTTAAACCCATTTCGGGCTCTCTGACCCCCCTGCCTGCTCCAGGGAGATCAGAGGACCCAATCCAAGCTGTTTCTGGGCTTCCCTGACGTCCCCAGCCAGTGGTGCAAACAAAGATGTCAGGGTTTGAACCCTGACATTTTGGCTTGTTGCACTGGCTGGGGAGGTGGGAAAAGCCCAGAAACAGCTTGGATCGGGTCCTCCGACCTGCCCAGATCTGGCAGGGGGGTCAGCCCAAAATGGGTTAAAAAAACGGACGTATTTTTCACCCATTTCGGGCTCTCTGACCCACCTGCTGGCTCTGGGGGGTCGGGGGACCTGATCCTAGCTCTTTCCAAAGTTCCCCCACCTCCCTGGAGGCTGCAGCAAGCCAAAACATCAGGATTCAAATCCTGACGTTTTGGCTTGCTGCAGCCTCCAGGGGAACAGGGCTTTTTTAAACGTCGTGCGATCAATGCATTGCACAACGTTAAAAACCGGATAACGACGAGACTTGTGGAACCAAGTCTCGTCGTTATCCGAGGTACTGTGTGTGTGTGTGTGCGCGCGTGTGTGCGTGTATCACACACATATCCAAGCATCGTCTTTCCATGAGCTTTTAGCAGCCTCTTGCCATTGGGAGGTCCTACTGCTACCGTAACAGGGTCCGATGGCGTGCAGGGAACTGAGGTCCATGTTTTTAATGCTCCTTTAGCCATTTAAAGTACAATGACACAACTGGCTGGGTTCATGACAAAGTTGGCCATGTTAGAGCAACACACTGGCCAAATGCATTGCCCGAGTACCCAACCCACTTAGCTGACCTGTGGTTCCTGAATGGAGAATCATTCCAGACTGTTAGTCGACCTATGTGGTATGGTAGAACCTGCCAAGGGAGTATACCCCTGCCACCATAGCTGTCGGATGGCCTGGGTCACTGCTGCGCCATGTTGAGGCATAAGGTGGGATTTGCTTTGGAATATTACAGTATAAGCTATTATATAAAAGGGGATGGTGTGTGTGTTTAAATTTAAATTTTGTAGCATGCTCCTCTTTTTAACAATCAAAAGGTCCCACAGAAGAGGATTATCTTGGTTTAAATTATTTGTATATGTTTCTTTTAAAATCTTGGCTATATTGTTTGCTTTCAAAAAGAACATTAGGTGAGAGATTTTGTTGTCATCATCATTTTTATTCCATATCTTGGTATATTTTTTCTTGCTATGGTGCTCTGGTTATTTAGTAGTTGTGTAAGGAGGCTTCTTACTTTTACAGGGATCTTCAATGTCACCTACCATTCTAAGGCTTTACCATACCTACATAACCAATTTAGCAAGCACCAATAGAATTAGAAAATCTAGAAGAACTGGTGTGTGTTTCTCTCTCTTCTGGAGAGTGTGAGAGAGTCTATTATTATTATTTTATTACTCAAAGCCATGTTGCATCTCCTTTAGAATCAAGTCATAATTTTTCTTTTTGATTTTTCTTATCTCTCTCTTTATGCTCCCTGGCACTGCTTCCTTGGATGTACTGGGGCCTTCAGAAGGTAGAACCAAGTATAAGGCAGGCTTTGAAAACAGCATCCAGGGCTGTTTCATATGTTAAGTATCTAACAGGTGCGTGTCATATGAATACAATGCTGTACTGTGGAATTAGTGAAAATTATAGACTCACTACCTTCCCTAATTGCATGTACACTACATTTTTGAGATATAGGGATTCACAATGTATTGCACTTGTTGGATGTTGTAAGCAAAGTGTATAATATTTTTGCATGGCCTAGGGGAATACTATTGGTGCGTGTAGTTTATAGATGCTCATTTACTTACTGTATTTTCTAGTATCCAATTGTCCCCAGAACCAAGAACACAGTAAGAATTGTCTTGGATCAGACCAAAGATCTGCCTAGTCCAATAAGATGCTTCCGACAAGCATGGGACAAGGGTGATAGCCCTCTCCTGTAGTCACATTTTAGCAGCTAATACTCAGTTGCATATTTGATTCATGATATGTAAACAAAATGCATTTGAAATCCTACAATGATCAGTAACTGCAGTATCCAATCTCAGTGTCTGTAAATCTCCTCCTTTCCTTCACAAGCATTTATCAGAATTTTTTATGCTAATGTCAAAATTCAGTTCTTTTCTTTAAGGCAAAGTTCTGTTTTCTGAATTGATCTTAAGAGTTGTAAATTCATAAGCAGTATTTGCTAGTCAGATTTTCCCTTTCCAGTTGAACAATGATGACCCGCTTTGAAGCAGAGAGTATTCTGACTTTTCCACTATTGTTCCATTTATCTATCCAAGTCTCATATACTGCTATGGAATTTTATATTCAAGATTGACTATAATACCACTTTTCTTTGGAACAGGATTTTGGCTATATATTGCTAGATCCCAGATCTTATTAGCTCTACCAGCATGGCTGATGGTGAAGTATGATAAAAGTAATGGTTAACAACTTCTGGAGGGCCCCTGTGCTAGAAGATGGGATGCCCTACCCATAAAGAGTGATGGAAAGTTCACTAGAGTAGGCCCATTGGATCAATAAGGATGTATTGAGTCAATTACGCCATAGGTTCCACTGATTCAAATAAGCTTACTCTAAGTTACTATAGTATAGTAAGTCAGAGTACAGTACTGTGACTTTATTGTGCCAAACTAACTTGCAGTTTTAATAGCCCATTTGAATCAGTTCAATTTTCTATGCTAAGCCACATAACATTGGCCTCTGATACTGCAACAGAGAGATGTATTTACTACTAAAACTGCATCCTGCTTTTATTTATTACTTGCTCATTGATCCATTAGAGCTCACATTAAAATATAGCAGTTAGTTTTAAGATGCCATAACATTCTTTCTTTCTTTCTTTCTTTCTTTCTTTCTTTCTTTCTTTCTTTCTTTCTTTCTTTCTTTCTTTCTTTCTTTCTTTCTTTCTTTCTTTCTTTCTTTCTTTCTTTCTACAGTTGCACAGACTAACACAGCTATCACTTCAAACACTAATTGCAGCCATTATTGTCTAGAAAAATTACTTTTTGAGAAAATGTTTGAGCCTCTATATAATACCGTAAATCCACAATCCTCTGAAAAATAAAAAAACAATAGTCATTATACATGAGTTTATTATTGATGCATGATGAATGATCCCCACAAAAAGTCAAATTTGCTCTCGGATGCGTTGATCAGGAGTAATATATGAGCCACAATAAAATATGTTTAGAAAACTGGAAAGCTAGCAGCCTAGTCCTCTGCATGTTTGTTAGTAAGCTCTACATGGGTTGCTGGGGTGTGGTCCCAGTTGAGTGTTCATTGTGATAGGGGTTTTAACAAATGAGCTCTTTGAAGTGAGACAACAAACTAAATATCTTTGCAAAACTGCTAAAAAAAAGTTGATAACCTAATAGTGTTTTTAAAAGTATAATTATACATATACACAGAGGCATACACTCAGACACAAAATTATTTTGTTGGTGGGCAGAAGAAGATTCCTGGCAGTTAAAATCCTTGAATCAGAAGGTTCTGGCCAGTCCATATACTTTATTTAGCTGTTGGTTGGTTCCATCTCTTTCCCAACAGATGGCATTAGCATGTTGCAAAGCAAAGCACTTGAGTCATTTAAGCAGATCTGCTAACAGATGGCACCGTGATGTAGATAGATTTTTTTTCACATGTAGATAGATCTGTATCAGGGTACTCTTGCTGGAATATTTGACTAGTCAAATGATAAACACATATTTTTGATCAAACGATAGCACTAGACTCATCCATTGAAGGTCTTGCTGTCTTTGGCTTTAACCTTGGGCTGATTTGCTCACAGAGTGCCTGTTGTTGTATGTTTGCCATTCCCAGGATCTTCTGCTTGTCTGAGTATGGGGCATGTAATGCAGTGTTTGAAGGAAAGTGCTGGCCTGAGAGCATGTTTCCTTACTGTTACTGTCAATTCTTCCAAGCATTCATTGAGGGGAGGGAAATCAGTCCTTTCTGTAGGATAGTGATTTTACTGCTTTGGGGAGGCAGTTTTTGGGTGGTTAGTTAGTGGGTAAGATGGCTGAAATTGTCAACAGAGCCCCAAGTGCTGATGACGGGGTGAGCTCTTGTCTTTGTCCCATCTCCTGCCAACTTAGCAGTTAGAAAGCAAGAAATTGCAAATAGATAAATAGGTACCGCTTCAGTGGGAAAGGTAATAGTATTCTGTCCACTCTTGTGTCTAGTCATGCCTCCCACATGACTGCAGAAATGTCTGCAGATGCAGACAGCACTGGCTCTTTGGCTATAAACGGAGATGAACACTGAACTGTAGAGTTGGATACTATTGGCTTTTGCAACCTAAGCATCCCTGAGTCCTTTGAAGCTAAGTTTTGTAATGAACTGTTGGGAATATATACTGTATAGGAAATTTCAGTACTGTATAGTGTTATTCATGTCAGCTGAGAATCAAGTTCCAGTGTGTTTAGAGCAGAGCTAGGAAACATTACTTTAATTGAGAACAAGTTCTGGAGTTCCCCAAGGCAGGATAGCCACAACTGTATGTGGGTGGGTGGGGGGTGGGGTCTGGGAGTTGTAGTATAAAGTTTCATAGTTTGAGGTAGGGCTTATTGCTAGGTAACTATACCTTAAAGCTCCCTTGCGTCTCAGTTCTAATAGATTAAAATTAATAATCAAGATATTGATAAACAGTCTTAAGGGGAAAATAGAGATGAAAGAAATAGGAAATTAAAACATAAATATGGGCAACGTAAATCAAAGATGCGGTTGTCAACAGAACGAAGTCATAAGGAGCCTGGAAAGAAAAAGGATTCCAAAATTAAAGATTAGGAATACCCAGTTTAAAATTAAACTAGCCAAGAATACAAAGGAAATAAAGGTATTATTATATTAAGGAAATATTGTTACCATGCAGTGCATCTTGCAGAGGAGAGTGAATGAGATCATGTGTTGCGGGTGTGTGTATGGGAGAACTGTATGTGCTATTTTTGTCTGTTGGGAACACTTGCCTTCTTAATGCATGCAGCAGGTTCTGTTTCCCGATATTGTTGTGGCAAGCAGCGTTTCATGGCACTTGCCTCTGAACTGGTCATAGAAATCAATGTGCCCCCATTGGTGAAACAACAGAACAGAACAGAAGGTATTGTTCATGGGATACTCAGAGGCATAGTGGATTCCCCTCCTCTCCAGTGCTGGACTTAACAGGAGGGGGACTGCTGGTAGCAATTACGTTTTTATGGCTATAAAAATGCTCACCACCAGTGATATGTGGTTATGCACAGGAACATCTGGCCGCTGCTGCTTTGCCAGTGCACAGCAGTGCTTGATAACAGATGCTGCTAATAGATGCGTGGTACTTGGTTGCATGAATGACTTGATAGAGGAGTACAGGAGCAGGAAAATAGTCCTGTAAGGCTTCTGCTTGGCAAGATGGTGTGTCATTTTGTGTGTGTTAGTAGAGCCCTGTGAGGAGGGTTCCCCACCTTATTTTGTCCGGTTCTGCTCAATTCCAGAAATGGTGACAACACTCTTCATTTTGTGCAAAAAGTTGTCCTGTGATTGTTCTTTCTGAAGAGACTTGTGAGGTCTCCGGAGATCACGTGTTGGTTGTTTCCAACCTCACAGGTGGCAACTGATGTCAAGTAAGTTTTCATGAGGAAAGAGGGCTTCACAGCATTTGGGTTGAAAGGCCTCCCAAAGCAGGTCATTGGTTTGTTATGCACACAGTCGCTGTAAGCTTTGCAGCTACAGCTCCTTTGACTCAAGGGGAACAAATAGCAGCTGTGATTAAGATTTAGCACCACTTGTTCCTGCCCAGAGCCACGCATTGTTTTCATAAATGTGCAGTCATTCATGTCCTCCTCCTCCCCCCCCTCACTTCTTCCGTTTCCTCCACCAAGATGTTCAGAGAATGAGCGTGCACGAGGCTTTCGAGACAGGTAGCTAAGGGTAATTTATATGTGTGCCGTCAATGGGTACAACAGCCAGTAATGGTTTTGCAGAAGAGTTCAAACCCCTGGATCAACAGCATGCTCACTTGTTTAGCATGAATCCGGTAGGAGCTAGAGACAGATCACTGTTTTGGAATGTGCCCAGAAAATGTCACAACACCAGGGCAGGAAGGCTTTTCCTCTTTCATAAATTGTTATGGCTTTCTTTTCCAAGCAAAAAAGCTACTGCAGCCAAGTCAAGCCATCTACTAAACAGGTGGCAGTTCCCGGTCTCTGCATAAACACTTTCTGTCTCCCCAACCTCCCTCACACCCTTTCGATGTGTGTGTCTGTGAATAAAATTGAACTCGTACGTCACATTTTAGCTGACTCCTGTTCAGAGGCAGGGGATCTCCCTTTACAGGCAAGTGCATGGCTGCAAGTATCCCAGGCAGTCTCTGGGTGATTTGGGACAGCAATAAGAATGCATGAAATAAGATTTGACCAGGAGATGGGGGTTGAATGTTTGCTATTCATCTAGCACGTTTTTTTCTTGTTTCCCTCCTTTCCAGTGTGGCATCTCTCTGGGGGCCCTGCTGCTGATTTTCTGTTCCTGGATGACTCACCAGTCCTGTATGTTCCTTGTGAAATCAGCCAATCTCAGCAAACGCAGGACCTACCCTGGGCTAGGTGAGCTTGGTCAGTTGGGGGGTGGTGATGGTTGTATATGCTGTGCTTTTACTCTCACTTTCCAAATTTACAGCTCTCATACTGGTTGGTTTGAATTATTCACAGCACTATGGGAATGGTTCTCCTCACCAGGCTCATTTCTCTCCTTCTTGTGTGTAACAGCTGCCTACAGCTCAGTGATTTAACTCTTTGAAGATGAAACGGAAGAACTGCTTTGACTATGCAAGCCAGGATCCAAACAAAAAGCTCTTAGGAAGAGCATTGGCATTTTGGGTGCCTGCTACAAACTGTTGGGCTCAGCCCCAACCCTGCTCACTTTCCCCACCCAGCACACTGCCGAGGACATTGGGTTCTGCCAGGAGAAAGCCTGGCATGGACTGTGGGCTCTTTGGATCGTGTGTTTGCGGCAGCACAATGGGGAGGTTGGGAGAAACAGTGTACAAAAGTTCTCAAGCAGCCAAGAAAACCAAAACATCTGCAAGATTCATGTGTGGGTTTTTGGCGAGGCCCGGCAGACCTCTTCCTCATAGTTTGTCTGCTGTGCTTTGGCATCAGAATCACTGTCTATTTTTGACCTCTCTTCTAATTCCCAAGGATTCAGAGGGGGAAAAGTTTGTATGGTCCAGGCTGAGGGTGTGAGTCTTTTTTTCATTGGTATGGAATAATTCCTGTTGCTGGAAAATGAGCTAAGCAGAATAGCCTCCTCTTGGCCTTTCTTTTCAGCTGCGGCCACTGCTCCAGAAGTAGCAGAAAGATTGGCATACCTTTTTGGAGCCTGGCCGTTGCAGAGGTGGGAGAGACCCCTGGGGTGGCGGAGGTGAAAGATTCTCATGGCAGGACATGCCGTTTTCTGCCCTCCCACAAGCATAAGCCCATTTTTGTGTTTCCTGAGTTGCCTCTTGGGGAGTCAGATTGGGGAATTGGCGGGTCTCTCTGCCTGCAAAAGATTTAAAGCCATGTGCCGTCTCCTGAGTGACTGCTGACAGATGGATACCCTCCGCTCCTCTGTTGCCTGAGGCTCCCTCATTTAGCTGCACAGCACAGCCATGGCAAAATATGGCAACAACAAAAATGAGAAAACTCCTGTGGTCCTGAAGGTTAAACCTCTGTTACAAAAGATATGCTTTAGTATAACTGTTCCCATTTTAGAGGGTGGGAGGAGAGCAAAGGGGAGTCAAATGTAGCTCTTTCTTCCCAGCGCCAGATGCCCATAGTCCTTGATTTCCCCTTTTTGCTTTACAATAAGTCTTTGTACACTCCTCCTCTTTTGCCTGAATACATTGAGTCCTGTTCACCTTGGAGTGTCTCCCAGGAAGAAGAGGTCCCCTTTACTCTCTCAAACTAAGCGGCTTAGATACACAGAAGGGGCCAGTGAAAGCTTCCAAACGTCTTGGCAGGCAAACACTGGTGCCGAAAGGAAAGGCTTCCTTTTCTGCCTCTCTTGGCCCTGGGAGAGGTGCCATCCAGCAGAGCCGAGAGAGTGCCTGGGAAAAGGCGTCCTTGGCCCCAGCAAAGTCTACCCTGTGACGGTCCTCCCAATGCATCAAGGTTGGGTAGCTACACACAGCAGCCTTTGTTGTGCTCTTTCTTCTACACCGGTCCAGCTGCAAGAGACCCTGGCAGCACCCACGTTGATTCTGTGGGAGGCTTTGGCAGTTTGGAAGGAGGCAGGGAGAGTTTTACAAATTAACTTGGTCGAAGCAGTATCTTCCGGAAAGGGGGGGGGGACACACATTCAAAGCTTTGGCTACAGGAACCGAAGTGACAGAGAAACAATAGGACTGAACACCTCTAAATGTGAATTGGAAAAGGGGAAGGGTTGGAAGAGGAATGCTTGGTGCGTGTTGAATCCAGTAAATCAATAACATTTGTTGCTTAGAAACACAACAGCATTTTTATTGTGATTGTTTTAAAATTATATATGCTATTTATGGCTGTACCTTTCCCCCAATTTTGATAGCATGATTTAAAGCAATATAGTTTAGAATTTCCTTTGTGTTTATTAGGCGTCCGTGTAGAGATAATTCTAAGGGAAGGACTTGAACCTGTTGCCTCTTTGTGATTCCATATTTTTCTCTGTAAATGAGAGTAGGAAATACATACCCTTGAATAGCTTGTCCAGGCATATTTGTTGGGCATGTTCATTTATGTGAAACTTTATAGTGAAGTAAAAGAGCCTACCTAGACTGTCTATGCCCTGTGATGACGAACCTTGGCATTCCAGGTGTTCTTGGACTTCAACTCCCAGTAGCCCAAGTCTCTGAATCCACACAAATGGGTTTACTGCACATAGTCCAATATATATTTTTCTTTCCTCTACCTCTGGTGGCCAACGTTGGCACTCCAGCTGTTTTTGGACTTCAATTCCCCGAAGCCCTGATCAGCAGGTGTGCTAACTTGGGCTTCTGGGAATTGAAGTCCAAGAATACCTGGAGTGCCAAGGTTCACACCATGACTGGCTATGCTCATGTGCCATCAGACTTCTAAAGTTGGAAGGAATGCTGAATGGTGTTTTCCAAGTTGTACTTCATGCAACAGTGAAAGAAGCTCTTTAATTTGGTAGAGAAGTACTGGGTGTTGTCTTTACTGTTATTATTCTGAAACACTAAAGCATTACTCAGGATATTGGATGAAGACCAGCCCATCGGCCATGCCGTAGGTGTGAAAATAACTAGAGGTTCTGGAGTGCATGGGTTCTCTGAAATTGAGATGTACTTTGCTGTCTGGTTGTATTTCTGTACACATTCAGACACTGATGAGACTTGGGGAAATACATTCTTGTTTTCAAAAGTAGTGCAAAAGGTAACCATCAACATTTTCACAAACAACAGAAGAGAGAGAGAAAGTAAGTCTGGATCTGTTGATGTGTCTTCATAAGACTGCATTTTCTTCAAAACAATAAATAAATAAAAATTCCTTGCATGTAGAAACATGGTAGATCAATGGGAAGGCTACAGTAAACTAGGATCTTCCTCCTAGGTGTGTTAGTTTCTTGTGTCATAAGGATCTTTTGAATGGACAAGTGATTTGTCACATGATGTCCTAACTGCAGTGGGGCTGCCTGGACTCAAGTTTACTTTTTCATTAGTTAAAAGAAATCGGACAAGAAAATGGGACTGGTTGTTCGTAATTAGTTGGCAGTAATTCAGTAGCCTTGTGGTTCATTAATATACTTGTGGAAAGTGAAGTGTATTATTTTGGATGATGACCATTCCAGGCATTTTAAAATTACTTCTGTGCCTTTGAATGTACAGCATCCTTTGCTTGATTTATCTGGTTCTATTGTATACTCTTGTCTACTCAATGGCTTAGGTTTTAGGTTTCCTTATTTCATAACCAATCATATACCACACTTGTGCTATGAACTGTGGGAAATTGTGTGGATTACAATTTACGGCACTCCTGTACAGAGTTTTCTAGGTAGAGAGTACTCAGAAGTGGCTTACCATTCCTTTGTTATGGAAATGTCCTGGGATTGGGCAGCTTGCCAAGGGCCACGTGGACTAGCTCTTCTCCCAAGAAGGCACAGTGAGGAATGAAGCTTCCACTGCCTCTGGTGTCTCAGTCAGGCGCCCAACTCTCTGAGGTGTCCAGCTGGTTAGAAGCTACCGTATATACTTGAATATAAGTCGTCCTGAATATAAGTTGAGGTACCTAATTTGGACCTCTAAAGCTAGGAAAATAGATTGACCCAAGTATAAGTCGGGGGTGGGAAACGCAGCAGCTGCTAGTGAGTTTCAATACACTTGGTTCCACAAGTCTTAGCGTTATCCGGTTTTTTACGTTGTGCGATGCATTGATCGCACAACGTTTTTTAAAAAAAGCCCTGTTCCTTTTTCAAAGAGGAAAGGGAACATGGAGGGGGGGGGGTATCTGCATGCCTCTTTAGAAAGAGCTGCCGGATTGAGCCAAGTTGGTTTGGGGAGACGTGTGCACGCTCCGGTTCTCATCCCAACCCATCCGGTGATTGCACACTCAGACAGCCGGTTTGGTTGGGGGGAGAGCGAGCGGATGCACCCTCCCCCCACAAACAAACCGTCAGTCTGAGCTGAGATCTCTGCCCCAAAGCCCACAGGGCTGGACTCCAGCCCTGCAGGCTTTGGGGCAGAGATCAACGTTGGAGAATTTGAGGCAAATATTTGCACTGCACAACACTATCTTAACATTGTGCTGTGGAAAGGTTTGCCTCAAATTCCCCAACGATATCCGGTTTTAGCGTTGTCCGGGACAAACGCTAACCGGGGTATTACTGTATTTAAAATACATGAAAATACAGTAAAATTAATTAATTTAGACATTTGTGTGGGTATGTTTTTGAGTGTTTACGTTGACTCGAGTATAAGTCGAGTCCCATTTTTGGACCTCATTTTGGGGGCTAAAAAACTTGACTTATACTCTAGTATATATGGTAATTGTTTTTATGTGCCATCAAGTTGGAACATACTTATAGTGGCTTTAATAGATCTTTTAAGGTAAGTGGAATATTTAAGTAGTAGTTTTATCCATTCTATTCCCACAGTAAGTTTATGTGGCTGAGTAGGGATTTGAACCCAAACCTCATTAGTCCTAATCCATTGGTTTATCCGGTACATCACACTGGGTATTCAGGATCTAATATGAGTGTTTAAAAAAGTTCATTTTCTAGTGGTCATTGGTGACCATTAGAAAACTGGTTTGATTTAATGATTGCCACAGCGGCTCTAGATCTAGAGCAGGGATGCTCAAACTATGACCCAGGGGCTGGATCCGGCCCCCAGTGCCAATTCATTCTGCCACAAAGCCCTCGTCGCTCCTAGAAGCAGAAATAAAATCCTCTCATACGGGCACATTTTACTTCCACTTCTGGGAGCGACGCGGGCTGGATGAATTGGCGCCGGGGGCTATATCCGGCCCCTGGGCCATAGTGACCAGCCTGCTGAACCATGTGACTGCCCCACTGCCCAAAAAGTTTGGGCACCCCTGATTTGGAAGAACAGAGTCGGGCCTGCAGCTTTGAAAGGAGCTGATTAGCGGCCTTAGGCATGTAATGGTCCTAAATTCTTCATCCCTCTATTACAAACTATAAATAGTAAAGACTTTAAATTACTCAATATGCTCATCATCATCATCATCATTATGTGGCTCAAGTCAATAATGATGTAAGGTAACCCTTTCTAGGATATTCTAGATAGAGAGCACTCTGAAATGGTTTCCCATTCCCTTCTTCAGGCAGGTGGGAAGAAGGTATCCTGGGACTGTGCAGCTGGCTCATGGCCACACAGGCTGATTTTTCTCCCTGGAGGCACAGACGGAAATTGAACTCTCAATTCCTTGCTCTGCAGCCAGATACCTACCTTACTGAACTAATCTGCCTGTTTTGATATGTTAAAGGACTCTACAAGTCTGGCCAGGTTATCCTGCTACATGGTAATAGAGTATCCCATACTGCCAGTGACTCAACGCCGAGTGTCAGGCAGTGGTTAATTAGTCTGACAACCCTGAGGACTAACGGCTTTGGTGAAGTCCACAGGAAAGGGTGATGGTCCCCAAAGTGGATTAAATCCCAGTTGAATCCATCTTGATGGAAGGCAGTAGCTTCATCAATATTGGCCTGGGCCTGAGGAAGACTCTTTGTGTCAAAAGAGCTCAGGACCAGAAAGTGACTCACAGAGCTGGATCAGTAGTACGGGTGTCACACTGCGATGTGGAAGGCAGATTTAAAGCCACGGCATTGTATTTGTAGGTCACAATTGGTCACTTACAATGGTGTTTTGCTTAAAGAGCAAACTCGCTTAAAGAGCAATCCTGTGGAACGCATTATGCTCTTTAAGTGAGGTACCACTGTATTCAGAATTGGATATGGCACAAGAAGAAGAAGAAGAAGAAAAGACTCTAAATATTTTGTAGCAATAATGCATAACATTAAAGGATTACTTTCTCGATCACTACCCTTTCCCTTCCAGTCTCATACCTTATTTTTAATGCTGTTTAGTCAGGAACCACTCTAGAAGCTTTATGTGAAATTCTGAGATCTTGTTCTTTTCAGTCACTTTCCTCTGCATGGGCAGAGTGTTGGCCAGAATTCCCCTGCTTATCCAGTACTACCTCTTCTATCTCTCCCCCTTATCCTGTCTGAGTTTGCTTTCTGGGGGTTTGTTGTGTCCCATGCTGCTTTCTTCCCCTGCTGTTACATAGTCTGTCAGTTGTCTTCAGACACTTATGAGATGCCAAATTAAAATCTGGAATGCTGAAGTCCTAGATATACACAGATGAATGCGATTCATTTATTAGCTTTCATTCATAGCCTGCTTATTAGCTTTCATTCATAGCCTGCTTAATCAATGAGAATTAAGGCAGGTAACAACTCTTTCATTTCTTCTTGCAAAAGAAGAACTCATGTATTCCCTTGCACAAGGGAAGCTGAGAGAACTGGCTCGTATGAACAAAGAACTGCTCCCCAAATGAAACTTTTCATGTAAGCATTATAGTGCCAGAGGATTGTGGATGCCACACCACAATGTCAGGCTTGTGGTTTCTAGCATGCTTTTTTAAATGCAGTTTGCTTTTGTGATCTTCTGCAAGGACCTCCCTTAATTTTACACCTGGGCACAAAACCCAGCTGTTTTGTACAACTGTTTCTTTTCATAAATAGTCCAAGTTAGATGTTTGGGCTACAAACCACGTCATACTGTGCATAATGTTCTCAACAGCATCTACTGAATTAACAGTTGAGCTGGGATTTGAACCATAAACTCCTCAGTTTCTTTAGGCCTTTACTGCTCCCTAAGGATTATCTGCACTGAGCATGAAATGAGCAACTGATTACATCTGCTAATTTTGGAGAGGAAGGTTGGGCGCATGTTTTGGGGGCTGGTTGCTTTAGTATTCTTTACCTCTTTACATAAAGGATTAAGAAGGGTTAAGTCCACATGAAGTCCTCAGGCGCCCAGGTTTCCCGGCCAAGTTTGGTTTTGACTTAGCCTTCATATAAGGCCTCATAAAGAATTAACCTTCGAGCAGATTCTCACTGGTGAATTCAAGATTTATCTAACCTCCCTCCTACTCTTTGTCTCTAGGTATTGGTAATTAAAAGTTCCTCTTGGGGCTTGCTTTCACCTCCTGGTGTAACTCCTGGCTCTCATGCCTTACTTCCTCTGTGCCCTCTCTGCCTTGGAGGTAAAGAAGTAACATGCACATGCAAATACTGGCACACCACTTTCTAAAGCAAAGGAATGTAAGGAGCTGGAAAATCCTGTGGAAAAAGACATTCACTTTCCTCAGACCTGTCCAGGGGACTTAAAACAATGCAATTGGATCTTAACAGCAGCTGAAGTTGGAAGTGTCGATCCCTGTGATTGCAACTCAACTTGTTCCTCATAGTTAGGCTAAAGATAAAGGCCACCCTTGCTCAAAAGCCAGTCATATCTGACTCTAGGGTTCAGTGCTTATCTCTGTTTATAGCCAAAGAGCCAGTGCTGCCTGCATTTGAAGATGTTTCCATGGACATGTGGCAGACATGCCTAGACACCGAAGTGCATGGAACGCTGTTTACCTTCCCACCGAAGTGGTCCCTATTTATCTACTTGCAATTCCTTGTTTTTGAACTGCTAGGTTGGCAGGAGCTGGGACAGAGATGGGTACTAATTTTGTCCTGTAGTACTCGGGTTTTGAACTGCTGACCTTCTGTCTCCCAGTCAGCATCTTAACCACTTGAGCCACTGCGGTTAGTTAGTTGGTTTGATTAGGTTAGGTTACATCTACTCAAAATGAGCCTTCAGGGATGCATGTGTAGTGTTTGTGTATGTGTTCTTTAGTAGTGAATCTTCTTTCTCCTCTTCTCTTCCACACTGCTCTCCAGTGGGCCTGGATACCGAAGGGATCTTTATACTTTGGCACCTGCAAGGGCTGTTATATCATGAGTTTTTTTAAAAAGATGATACTGAATTACATTTCTAAATTTTAATTTTAATTTGAAAACCAGTTGGTTTTTTTTTAAAAAAATGTAAATCAAGTTGTTATATCTCTGGAGGAATAGTGTTCTTGGTCCTTTCTCCATAAGAAGATGTGCCCCCTTCCTGTTGTCTTCATCCCTTCTTTTGTTACAATCCTCTGCTGGTGTGACTGATTCGTCTCCTTTCAGCACAGATTTCACCCAGAGAATAAGAACATTGTACAAACCGAGGGTTGAAAGCCAGTTGCCCTCTGTAAACATTTCACAGGAATGTGGCATTAGTAACAGGCTTGGTTAAAAAGGGTCTTTCTTAGAACTGGAGGTGGTAATTTTCCTCTTATCCCTCTAGTAAAATGCTTTTTTGAAAATACAAGCCGAGCTTTCCGGAGAAGCGGTGATTTCAGGGATGTTGATTGCTTTGTGCTGCAAGCGTTGACCAGTGTATGGAATGAAGAAAAAGAAATCGCTTGGCCAAATCCCTTTGGTGTGGATTGTGAATCATGGGTATTTTCAGGGTGGGTGAACATTCTGGGCACCATCTCAATCCGCCCATCAGCAACACAAAGTGGTTGAGTCGTAATAAGGACGGAAGGAATAAAAATAGGGACTTGATTGAAATTTTGTACTGCAGTAAGTTTTTGCCACACAGTCTCTTATGTTCGCTTCCCCACACCACCCCATGCTAGCTTTTTCTTCTTTTTCTTTTAATAGCTGCCATGTGTCGCTCCTGGTTGGTATATTGAGGCTTTGGAAGGCAGGGGACGCCGAAGGAAAAACTTATTTTGAATCTTTTACATACATTCATTTTTGTGTGGCTTTTGATTAATGAATGGTGTGCTAAATTCTAAAAAGTCAAAAAGCTGATGGGGTGGGGTGTGAAAGAAAAGCAAATCTGGGGCGAAATCACAAAGCTCTGTCTTCTCCATTGCCTTCTGTGGTGGATACATATTTTTATATGCCATTTTAAAAGTATATGTTTCAGTAATTGTTGTGATACATTTGTGTTTCCTCACTGTCCCTTTTTTTTTCTCCCCTAGCCTTTCATGCCTATGGAAAATCTGGTAAAATGTTGGTGGAAACCAGGTATCTTGTGTTATCTTCCTTTTGCAACACTTTACTATTTTAAACTGTTTATTCATAATTTAAAATAAAAATTGCTTTGATCTTTTCAGATTTGGTGTTCTGTCTATACTTATTCAAGGCCCAAATCTTCTTTCAAATTCTACTTGCCTATGGATTCACTATGTGGCCTCCTTCAGCAAATCATTATTTCTCACTGCTCTATAACATGAGGGGCTCCGGTGGCTTAGTCACTAAGATGCTGATCTTGATGACTGGAAGGTCGCCAGGTCAGCAGTTCAAAACCTGAGTGCTGCATGATGGAGTGAGCTCCTGTCTCTGTCCCAGCTCCTGCCAACCTAGCAGTTCAAAAGCAAGACATTGCAAGTAGATAAATAGGTACCACTTCAGGGGGAAAGGTAACAGTGTTCCATGCCTCTCTGGTGTCTATTCATGCCTGCCACATAATCATGAAAATGTCTGCAAAGCCAGACAGCACTGGGTATTTGGGTGTAAACAGAGAAGAGCACCGCACCCTAGAGTCAGATATGACTAGCTTTCAAGGAGTGGTGACCTTGCTCGAAAGCTGTACTGTCACATCCTCTTTCTGGCTAGTCACAATCTTTCTTGCAGGAAAGGGACAATGTGATTCGCATTTGTCCAAACTGGGGTGACAAAACTTTGGCGCTCTGGATGTTTTGAGCTATAAGTTCCACAGACTCTTAGTAGTGGCCATGCTAGATGAAGCTTCTCCAAACTGAAGTGTAATGCATCTGGCGGGCCAAATGCCCCCCACTTTCTTCTGTCGAGTGAGCATGAGAGCTTCCATGTTCAGTGCACACTCAGAACTATGGTTCCCTCCTTTTAAAGCCTCCTGTTTTGGACTCTCCTGCAGTGACTATTTGGCGAGCCTTAAGAGCTGGACCACTGCACTAATTACTCAGGCAGAGAAAAGAGGCACTATTCCCTTAAATCTTTGGATGAAACATTATAATATTGTACCTCTAATGGCAATAGATATTTAAACTCAGTAATGATTTGTTTGCAGTACAGATTCAGAGGTCATGATTATTCTGGCCTTGGATGCTTGCAGTACCATTGCAGTACTTTCATTGTATAGCAATTATTACAATATACCATTCATATATTTTAAAAATACTATTTTTTTAAAATTAGGAAGCATTTAAAATTATTTTCAGTCATGACGTACTCTGCAGCAACAAGGAGCAGAAATGGCTTCTAACAAACCTTGGTGTGTTTCGATAATGATGTTGAATAAGGCACTATTTGCAATGTGACTACAATATATTGCTTCTTTTGTAAGCTGCCCTGAGTCCTTGGATGAGGGCGGGATATAAGTATGATTAAATAAATAAATAAATAAATAAAATGCTGTTCAGTGTTGGCAAGGTGGAACATTCCACCAGTGGAATCAGACTTGACTCTTAGCTTGCTGTGGTACAAGTGTGCCTCTCAGAGTGGGAAAATATTCCAGATGGGTGAGAAATAAATAAATAAACAGGACTGCTGTGACAGCCCAAAGTACACAGGAAGGTTGTAGATACTTTGTTGTGGGGGAGACCAAACTGCTTGTCCAGCAAGTGCTGTGGACGTAGTGTCAGTGAGCAAGATCTCAGTCTTGTATATGCACTTGTTTGACTGGCCTTTCTGATCGGTATGAAGCTGTTCCATCACATTGTGGCAAGACCCTTTAAGATTAGAAGTGCCTCAAATGTTTTGCATCCAGCTTCTCACGCAGATTTTCTCGGTGAAGATAGCTGGTTCTATGACTGATCTTACCATTTCCATGCTGAACGTAGCGGGATTCAATTTAGGAGGTTTTGGATTCTTTTCCCTTCTCTCCATTACAAGAGAGACTGGGAAGATCTGTTCATTGCTCTTGCTTCAGTATGTGAAAGAGATCTATGCAGATTTCAGTACTGGCTTTTTATCTTACCCTCATGGTTTCCACCTCCATAAAGCAGGAATGACATTAGTAAATTTGCTGGAACAATAATGGCATAATGCTTCTGTCATAGGTTTAAAGCTTATTTCTTCCCCTCTCATCCAGCCGATATGTGGTGGAACACTGTTGGCAATTCCAAGTTTCCTTCTTTCTGTGATTTATTTATGTGAATAATCCTAGAAAGCATATTCCCAAAATAGAGCTTCCATTCTTGGCTGTGGGAAAGCTGGTAAATTAACATGCATGCAGTTGAAGGCTTTCACTTTTCCTTGCTGTGTGGTTGTTAAGGGTGTCCCTTTTATTAAAGTGTCATAAAGCAGCTGACTCATACCTCTGTTAGGCCTTTTCCTAGTATAAACTGCCTGAAACCCCATATACAAAGGGTGCCAAAATGTATACTCATTTTAAGAAAGGAAAAAACTATTAAAATAGTAATGCTCAATATATGGCAATAAGAAAAATGAACACAAGTAATGTTTGAATTCTGCAATTACAAGAGGTGCTCAAAGTGGTTACCATCAGCATCCAGACACTTCTGATTACAGCAAACTACTGCTTGAGCAACCTTGACAAAAGCGTCGACTTGTATCGCTGCACATGCTGTTTCAATTCCTTCCTGATGTACCGCCAGTGTACAGTAGTTGGTTTTCTATGGTACACATACACCAAATCCTTTAAGGTCCCCCATAGTTAGAAGTCAAGGGATGTTATGCCAGGAGAATGTGAGGGAAACTCAACCACACCTCTTCATCCTATCTATTGTCCTGGCAGAATGGGTGTGGCAGAATGTTCTGTTCTAAATGTATCACAATCATATATATATTTCACCTGTATCCATAATCAAAATGTACCCAACATCACTGAATTTCAGAAGCATTCTTCCCCAAGTTTCTAGAAGGAGAGAGAGGAAATGCCATGACAGACGGTATAGTGTCTATGGAATGTCCTGTATGTTGCATGTCTAGATGTGCTCACTGAGTGTTCTATAGGCCAATAGTCAACATTAGGTGCAGCTAAGTCTTCACTTTGTAGACTGCTACATGGCCATAGCCTTAATGCCTCAGAAGACAGTCTCTTTTTGTTTTTGGTACCACCTCATATGATCAATATGATCCTCCTGGCACCTCACCATGTTTCACTGGGGGCTGGCTGTTTATAGGCCTGATTTTTTTCTGGACTGTTTGTTTCTGGTGATAGCAGTATAGGTTAAGATTAGAAGGTGGTCAAACATTTTTTCTGTACAGTGTGTTTGCAGAGTGTACGTATTAAAGAGTGTGAGGTGCAGTGCTTGCTCTATATGAGCACTGTTTCCACTGAAGCTGTCCTCTTAGCAAGGTGGTATGACATTCACAGGCAAAATTGTCTAGGGCAGTGTTTCCCAACCTTTGGTTTTTTTGGACTTCAGTATACTGGCTGATCATTGCTTTTGGGAATTGACGTAGGCTTCTGGGAACTGATGTCCAAAAACCAAAGGTTGGGAAAAACTGGTCTAGAGCAATCAGCTACAGAAGATGCTTGTGTTCAAAATATTTCAGAGTGCTGGTTCCACCTTAATGCAGTGGCTAGCGTATGCTTGGCAAATAGTAAGGGCTACATTCCAAGGGAACCCTCTGCTCCCGAGTGACCTGCCAATTTGTGTGCCCCTTTGCAGTATGATTGGACTGATGCTAGGAACCTGCATTGCTTTCTACGTTGTTATTGGAGACTTAGGATCAAACTTCTTTGGCCGCTTATTGGGACTCCAGGTAAGTTTGCTTTTAATTGATTCTATCAACAGCAATTCAAAGCACTTCCATGTTCATTTAGTTTTCTTGCATATAAGCCTTGTTTTGCTTTTGATAGTACAGTAATACCTCGGATAACGCGAAGACTTGGTTCTACAAGTCTTGGTGTTATCCGATTTTTAGTATTATCCGATGCATGTTAAAATCCTATGGGATGGATCAGATAACGTTAAAGCTCCATAGAGATACATTGAACCGCACAGGCTTTAGCGGTTGTTATCCGATCCATCCCATAGGACCTTAACATTATTCGATCCAATTCTCCTCCCCAGATTACTTAACGTTATGCGATTTTAGCGTTAGCCGAGGTAAACTTTATCCGAGGTATTACTGTACCTGCCTGAAGAGTACTGATCTGATACACCCAAACATCCCTCTATTCTGCCATTTTCAAAATTAATAGCAAGCATCAAAGACACAGAGTATTTTGCCACATAATCGCCCAATCCAAAGCAAAATAACTCAGCACATATGTAATAAAGGTGGTGGTGAAGGGTCTACCCCCAAGAGAGTTTTCTGCATGTTTTGATATTTCCTGCGTTTTAGAGGTAGAAAAAGATATATCTTATTTGATTTCCTGTAGATCTTGAAGGGCTCCTAATTGTTCAACAGCAGTAACAGCAACATGACTTCTCCCCATCTCCATCTATAAATTGTGCTGAAATTAAGACTTATTGGAATGACCAAGATGAAATTTTTATGAGAAACAGTTACAGGCACCACTCTATTCCGGTGCTCAGAATAATTTTATTCTAAGGGAACGTGTTTTGCATTTGTCTCCTGGTTTGTAGATGTTAAGATACTTGTTAATAAGTAGCTCTTATGCCAGGACCCTTCTGTGACCCTTGTGACCCTTGCAGTGTTGCTGGGCTATAAACTTCCATCATCCCTCACTGTTGGTTGTGCTACTTTGGCCTGTAAGAAGTTGCAGACTAAGAGTATCAGGAGATCTGTTGCTCCTTCTCTGAGTGCTACATGCTCAAAATCTGCTCCTGCCATACATTTCCCTTAGTTCAACAATGAGATGAACTCTTTCTGCTTTCTATTTTATGTGGCACCTACACACAAGCACATGCTTACTTATCACTTGTTATTGTGTTTCATCAATCTTCTCATGGTGCTTATAATGATTTTAAGCTGATAGATGTATGAGTTTGGACAAAGCAGAATTTGGGCCTCTTACGTTGATGAATTAAAAGAAAACTAAAGACAAGAGATGTAGAAGTTTGTATCATCAAGAACTTTATAGGCAATTTGTGCAGGAAGAAGCGAGATTTAGTGCACTGAGGTTCCGAAGCGGGCTTGGTGGCCTGTAATGTAAAATTTAGAACGTTGGTTGGATAATCTCAGACCTCCCAATGTGTATGTGCAACTAGATGGTGAATAACCCCACAAACCCAGTCAGGAAAGTGCAGAGCTGATAACATATCTACTATTTGCCTCTCCAGTGCAGGAATAGTTCAATTCCCAGTAGAGAAACAGGGGCCAGGGAACCATCCATGGGGGCAAGGGCAGGCCAGAAAAGCTAAACGGACATTCAGTCGAATTTTGGCATGGTTTTTATCTGCTCTGGCCGGATGTAGTTAAGCTCTGATTAAGGAGCTGAGAAGTTAAAAAGATGTGTCATAAGCAAAGCCAAATTAGGTATTAAATATTTCTAGCCATTTCCAAGCTTACGGCTAGAATAAATAGCCAAAAAGCTGCCGGTTAATTTTCTGGGTCAGAATTTCCAAGACTTCCATCTCTTCGTTCATTTTCCTTTCCGCGTGGCAAGGTTAGTTTTCATTTTATTTGCTGGAAGTACATAAAAGATATTCAAATAGGTTGTGTTCGGATTACCATTTAAAACAGCCAACAGGCGCGTTTGCTTTTGAAATGCACCGGGCGAGAGCTTCATAGAGCAACAGTGGCACCCAGTGACAATTTGGGCTAATCACAGAATGGCGTGAGGAGAGCTGCTTTCCCTCTTAGTCCAGAACCTTTTCCTGGTAACCTCCTTTGAGAGAGATTCTCATTAGTGAGTTTTGCATTGGGTGGGGGAAGAGAGAGAGGTTACATTTTGCATGTCCAGTTTTTTTTTATGCTAAAATGTGTTAGGCTTTCCCATGAAACTCACCACCACCACCACTGCTTCCACCTCAGGGTCCTCCTGTTAACTCTCCCTCCCTTCCAGGTGAGCGGACTCTTCCGCATAATCCTGCTCTTTATTGTCTCCCTCTGCATCGTGCTCCCGCTGAGTCTCCAGAGGAACATGATGGCTTCCATACAGTCCTTCAGCGCCATGGCTCTGATCTTTTACACAGTCTTCATGTTTGTGGTCAGTATTAATGGGAATGGGAAGGCTTTTGTTTTCTTCAGTGGTTAATTCATCCGAGAGAAAACCACAATGCAAATTATATTTTATAGTGCCCAGACTTTTCTGTGTGGGTGGGCTCTTGGAGGGCATTTTGAATGGATGCAAGGAAGAGGAGGACCTGTTGGCAATCACGCACAGGCCCAGGGTTTGTTCTGAAAGTCTTCCTTTAACAGGACTGGCTCTGCCTGGCAGATGACAGACACCACTAGTCAAAAAGAGACTGCGGGCTGCCCTGTGTGGCCACAGACGCTGGAATGTGTCTCCCATACCTAATACCACACCTTCTTGTTCTTCCAAGGCGACCAGGCCACATCCCCAGGTTCCAGCAATTTAGAACCTTCCGCGTACTATTTAGTTAATCCTGTGAGTTTCTAGGCCACACAGGTCGCCAGAAGAGTCCCTTGATTGCATCCTTCCCTTTCTCCCTATTTAATCTACTGCTTCCATTAGGAAGAGCTCCAGCCAGGGCTCCAATTAATGAACAAATTCCCTAGAAACAGCCTTTGGACATATGTCTGTGTACCATCTCTGCTTTGATGGCATCCCCATATTTTTCTCATTTCGATAGAGAGATAGAGAGAGAGAGAGAGACCACCCATCTGGGATATTTCTCACTCTGGGTGGTGCACAGACAAATAAGCAAAAGAACATATTAGAACTGTGATGGCGATCCTCGGGACTCCAGGAGTTCTTGGACTTCAATTACCAGAAGCCCAAGTCAGCACTCCTGCTGATCAGGGCTCCTGGGAATTGAAGTTGAAGAACAGCTGAAGTGCCAAGGTTCGCTATCACTGTACTAGAACAAATGGGACTGTGGTGGCTCACTGGTTAAGAAGCTCGCCTTGTCAGCTGGAGGGTCGGCAAGTCAGTAGTTCAAGACCTGGGTGATGCATGATGGAATGAGCTTCTGTCTCTGTCCCAACTCTTGCCAACCCAGCAGATCAAAATCAAGAAATTGCAAGCAGATAAATAGGGACCACTTCGGTGGGAAAAGATATTGGGGGCATGAAAGGAACCTTATTCGGGCATCCCCTGAGCAGAGTTTCTCCAGAAAAAAATCCTTTCAACCCAGAATAATTTCTGACACAAACTTATTAGTATTACTTAAAACAAATAACAAAATAAAATAAGGTAAAGGTCACCCTTGCTCGAAAGCCAGTCGTATCTGATTCTAGGGTTCAGTACTCATTTCTGTTTATAGCTGAAGAGCCAGCACTGTCTGCATTTGCAGACATTTCCATGGACATGTGGCAGGCAGGCCTAGACACCAAAGTGCACTGAACGCTGTTTACCTTCCCACCGAAGTGGTACCTGAAAAAAATAGAAACATATATCCCACATCTTCTCCTTCTTGCTTCTATGCATGCTAGCATTAGGGGAACAGAAGTATGTTTCCTCAGTTCCTAGCTTAAGGTTGGGCTGGTCATTAATGAATTCTCAAGATGCAGAGTGGAAGTGGCAAGTTGGTGCCATGTCTTGAAGCTGGAGAAAGATATGGAAGTGTCATGGTTTTCCTAATACATCCACTATGACTCCCTTGGTATATATATATATATATGAGATGTTACAGAGAATAATAAATAAAAAGCTAAAACAGAAAGGAAGAAAGATGGCAGAGTCTGTGTAGGGAGATATCAGGGTTGTATGGGATGCACTGGGACCTTGTGCAGTTTATGAATATTCAAATGAAGATCAAGAGTTTAAGCCAGAGACCTCCCAGGAAACGTGGGTTTTGGAGGAGGAGGATAATGCTTCTGATTAAGGAGGTCCATGCGTAGGAGCTTCAAGAAGGGGGAAATGGGTAGAGTCAAGTCTGAGGGCAAGTTATATTTGGGTGGCTGAGGGTGGCTTTCCTGGATGGAGGGAAGCTCATAGCAGGATGTTGTGGGCCCAGAAATGATAGGCTGGAACATGAGACTATGGAGAATTTTCAACCGAAGGAGGTTAGTGTCTATTCCTCTCTCACACATATTCCTGCCACCTCTTCTTTCTGTAGTTTGCAGTACTATGGGCATAACCCATGTGCGCTGGCACTTTTGCTCAGGGGGAGCAAAGGGTCAGGACCCAGTGAAAAGCTCCCTGTACACTCTTCCCCCTTGATGTTTTTGAAGCACTAGTAAAGTGATTGCAACCTGGCTTGCCAGATGTTGGTTTGGTTTGGCGTCCCTTGATGTCTCAATTGTAACCTCTCTTTTCTTTTCCTTGGCTGCAGATTGTGCTCTCTTCTTTCAAGCACGGCCTCTTTGGCGGGCAGTGGCTGCAGCGGGTCAGTTATGCACGCTGGGAGGGCATTTTTCGCTGCATTCCTATCTTTGGCATGTCTTTTGCCTGTCAATCGTAAGTACCAACATCTCTAACTGCTTAGAGAACAATTTTTTTGTTGTTTTCAGGGCAAAGGGTCAGGATGGGCTGTATAGAATAGATACCATCTGGTCCCCTTGCCTTGGTTTTAATCAAAATATTTTACAGCCCACTGAGGTACAGCATCTGACTGGGTTGTGACCCTTTTGTTGCCTAGCTGGGAAAGGGAGTTCTATTACACTCTGGAGTCATTGTACTTAAAATGCTTTCTTGATTGCAGGAGGCAAATACACCCCCACACTGTAATTTCCCATTGGCTTTAATATCTGTTAGGAAAGGTGGGCAATGATCCCAGTTCTTGAGAGGTAACAAGACCTTAAGCAGGCATAATTGCACCATGGTAGGCTAAGAAATCTTGCTTAAAATTAGTGAATATTGAGCATCTTCATTAAGCACCCCAGCTGATTTAAGCTGTCATATACACATCAAAGGATATGGTGTTTGAACCAAACTACCATTGTTATAGGATTCCAGTTGTCCTCTGTGCACACACTGTGCATGATCTAAACCAAGGGTAGGCAACCTATGGTCCACGAACTGGATCTGGCCCACTGTGCCGAATAATCTGGCCCCCACCCTCACTCCAGCTGCTCCTGCTGCTGGAATCGGCAGCAGACTTTTTTACGGCTGTTGTAAACATGTTTACGGCAGCCGTAAATGGAGGGGTGACCACCAGTCTGGCCCCCTCAACTTCTGAGGGATCATGATCTGGCCCCCGGACTTGAAAAGGTTGGCAACCTCTGATCTAAACCAAAGCTTAAGCCAGAGCTTGACTTAAGGCTCCTCCCTCCCTTTTTTGAATAAAAAATCTCTTGCTTTCAGAGAAGAGGGTGAAAACGAGCAATTCGCACCTGAAAGCTCATAGTCTCTTGTAGCCCTTGTGGGATTCCTCTACCTAATTCAACCCTCGTCCTTCTTTCTTCCTGCATCTACCTTTTTGGTGCCTTCTCAGTCTTTTTTCAGTGTCGACCATCTCCCCCCTCCCCGCCCCTGTGTATTCCAACTTTCCATCTCCAACTTTCCATCTCTAAATCTATCAATTAAAAATGAACTGTGGAAACAAATGCTACACACTGTCAAGATTTATCGTGAATGGGAAATGTGTGGGATTTTTTTTGTATTGTATTGCCCATGCTTATCCTTAGTTGTGTGACATTTTTGTTAAGACAGAAGGAAGCTTTTATCCACAGATGAGTCTCATTTCCATTGCCTTTGCTACCCTCTGACTTGTGACAGCCATGGGGCCCAGGATAGACCGTGAACACTTGTCTTGTATACCTGGGTTCTCTACTTTGTCCCCCACTTCTTACATCCCTCAACTATAGCATGCCTCAGTCAGTTTTAAGTGTCTCTGTTATAATTGGTGACAGAAGGGGCTGATTCATTCTTTTATAGCTATACTGTACCTAGTTACCACAGCAGGCCTTGCTGAAATCCCAAATTGTCCTGTTTCTTGTGGTGGCCGCTCAGTAACCAGCCTTCATTTGTTGGGAGTAGGATACACAGGGAAATTATATGTTCTGGACTAGTATATGCACAGAGCTATCTAAATATAGATTGCTACACCACCAGTGCCGCAAGCCAAACCTAAAGCTCGGGCCTGTAATTCTCCCCCCCCCCCCCGGGCAAAAATAACACACGCTCCTTGGCTCCCATGACGTCACATATTGATCAATCCCAGAGTAGACAGGCTTGCAGTCCCTGATCTCTCACATGACTTTAAAGGAATTTGTGCCAAATAGAAGCCCCAAATTTGTTCCCCCTGAGCCCAAAAAGTAATGTTCATTGCAATGCCAGTTGCTATAGCTTGGCTACAGTAGTACAGCCCTCGTCTTGCAGAGTTGGCTAATTTTCTGGCATTAATGCTTATTGTCTTTGCCAAATCTAGAGAGAAACGCCTTTGCCTCCCACAAGGGTGGCATATGGTCTAACAGACTGTGCTTGGGGCTGGGAGCCAGGCAGCCTAGAAGTGTTGTATGAGCTCTGCTACAGGTTCCCTGTGTTGACCTTAGGCTAGTCTCTGGTCACAACAGCTCATTTGTGACGTGAATGATGGCGATGTAGCCTTTGACACACACAGGGGGTTTCAGAAAGAAGCATAGTTGATCCTTGTGTGAACTTACTGAGTTGAGTAGTTGGCACTACGATTGCTTAGTGTAGCACTATAGTGTAGCACTATAAATGATATAGTGTTAAGATTGGGCGAATGAGTCTGTTTCCAGTCTAGATCACTTTCATATCCATTCCCCCATAGGCTTTCTTCATTCATTTCCATGAAAATCATTGACTTTAAAAAGGGCAGCGGAGTTTATTTTAGGGAGATACAGTAATATTTGCATTTAATTGCATGTTTTAAGAGCCCTGGTGGTTCAATGGTTAAACTACTGTATTGCAACCAAAAGGTTGTGAGTTTGATCCTGGCCAGGGATCAAGATTGAATCAGGTTTCCATCCTTTTGACGTCAGTAAAATAAGTATTCTGTAAGTTGGGGGGGGGGATGCTAATTAACTTGTGAACCACCCAGAGAGCGCACTAAGTGCTATGGGGCGGTATACAAGTGTGATTGCTTTGCTTTGCTTTAAAGACATTTTCTTTCAAGCAAGCATCTTTCAAAGCAATGCTATACAGTACCTTTGTTTTAGCTATGCTGAAGATTCAGAATGTGTGGCTGGGTTCTGGTCCACCCGTAAGTTTGGGAGGTGTAGATCAGGACAGTTCAATTTGCCATTTGCAAAGATCCTATTCTCCAAGCATTCCTATGTGGCACAGCAGCTGCTTTGTATTTTAAAGACTGTTTTGAAAGGCTCAGACTACACACCTGAATGTTAAAACAGCAAGAAATCTTGCAGTATCCTTGAAGACACAAGTTTAATAATGTATACATGTCTGTCTGCTGAAGCTACACCGTGTGCATCAAATGGAGTGGGCCGCAGCCCGTGAAAGTCTCCACCCAATAAAAGGGGTTAGTTGTCATGGAGCCACAGTCGTTTCTTCTGGGGTGGACTGCCACAGCTGTCTCCCTGCGAAAGTTAATCATGCTAAGCTTTCTTTGGCTTGCCCCACATATGGGGCACAGCCTCATTTACAGCTGTGTAGGGTAAGTTATCGGTGGCGGTTATCCTATGTCAGACAATAATATGCTCTGATCCTTAAGTGTAATAAAACGTTGCAGCCACTTGGCCCCCAAAGAACCTCTTTCACTTGCATGATTGGGCTCATTTTCTGAGCCACATCGAATGTTACCCAGAACAGATCTAAATACGACACTGGAAACACATCCCTTCGCTTTCACTTTGTTTGGTTTTGTTTTTGCACGCATGGGATTTTATTTTAATGGTCGAGATGAAAATCTCTTAACAAAAGAAGCCGCTCTCTCTCCATCAAAAAGAAGCTACTGCGTATCCGTATCAAGCTCAGAAAATGCTTGTTTGTGCTCTTGCTCTCCTTGTGCTCGTCTTGGGAATTGAGAGATAAATGTAAAGGACATTTGGTCTAAATATCTTTCCCCAGTCTACCCTGAGGAGTAGCGTTTATGTGATTGCAAGTGATGTAAAGAATCCTAAGCCTGTAGCATACAGAGTATTTGTCTGATAAAAGCTTTTGAGCACAATGTCTCGATCTCAGTTTGGCCTTCATTTTTTGTGTGTGCGTGCGCATGCGTGCATGCACACACACATTTTAGCTTGAGAATAACATCAGTGCATACTATGTTGTGCTGCTTGTGTGTGTGTGCATGTGCCTTTGCGGTTGTGTGTGGGAGCCATGACTGGCAGAAGTGATTGAGTTTGCAGGTCTGAAGGATTTCTTTTTACAGTGGTGTCTGAAAAGTCCAAATGTCTTGGGGCTTGTTTAAACGAAGCAGGGGTCATAAGTGACTTCTGATCTCGCTGACTCCTGACCTACTGTCCTAAGAACATAAGATGTGCCTTGTTTGATTCGGCCAAAAAGCCTCAGAGTTTAGCATCTTTCGTCTTGACTTTAGCTAGCTAGATGCCTCTGGGAGGTTCGTAAGCAGGGCATGGTGGGAATAGCAGTCTTGCTATTTGTTCTCCAGTACTGGGTCACCGTAAGAGGTAATTGCTGCCCCCGAATAGGGATGTTTTATTTTTACAATTTGCCTCTTAGCCCATACTTGGTAGAATATTTTTTCTATTGCTTGTCATAACTTGGAGCCAAGCTTCTTGAGACAAGCAAGACCAAGGAGCAGGATCTCCAGAAGTCTTTCAAAAGAACCACAGCCATGGAAGGGGAGGCAGTGGTAAGAATCGGGAAGAGACAAAGATGCAGGGGAAAGGGAAGGAGGACCCTTGTACTCAGTGCCATTTTATACATACACCACCCTCCCAGTTAAAGAATTAATGTGTGAGATGTAACTCATTACTCAGTACTTTAAGAGGGATGTGCTAGTACAGTGTGAAATATCTGTTATTTCATAGGTTTTCAAAATTATAATTACTTTATTAAAAATATAATGATATGAATAGTTGTTATATTATTTTGCAGTAAGATCATTGTTACCCAAAAAAGATAATGTGTTAAACAGGTAAATGCCATTGCTTGTAAATCAGGCGTGAATTTGTTTATGGTAGATCCCAGCTTGCCAAGTGACCCATGCACAATGATTATGGAGCCATCTCCTGCGGCACATATGAAATGAGACATGCAGGATTTAACACCGGGACTGCAATAGACTGCCGCAGCCTTGAGGATATGGACAAGGTGCACCTTCACAGCCAGTCCATCTCACATGGTCTCTTCCGCCTCCATGACCATTGGGAATCAGAGTCCCTCCGCTGTTCATTTTGCCAATACAGTATGATGGTTTCCAGTGGCATTTCCTTCACTAAGGGGACCATCACCCCACCTAAATAGGTTCATTGGCCTGTCCAGGTTATTTACTGCTGCCCAACACTCAACATTGAGTCGCTGGCTGTATGGTCTACTCCAGGCATACTCAAACTACGGCCCATGGGCTGGCCCCATCCCTGAAAGCCATTTCATCCAACGCCCTCGCCAAACCAAGAAGCAAATACAGATGCTTCTGTGCATGTGCAAAAAGCAGCCATTTTACTTCTTGGTTTGTCGCAGAAGCATCTATGCCAAACCAAGAAGTAAAATGACTGCTTTGTGCATGCGCAAAAAGGTCCATGCCAAACCAGGAAGTAAAATGGCCGCTTTTGTTCATGCTCAGAAGCGTTCGCACCAAACCAGGAAGTAAAATGGCCACATGTGTGCAAACAGGCCCCACTCAGCTGTTCCAGGGACATGGTCAGGCCCCCAGCCCAAAACGTTTGGGCACCCCTGGTCTACTCCATTACCGTAGCGGGATATCCGGCCAGACATTCAATTGCAGCTTGTACCATTGCTTTAAAGAAATACAGGCCATGAGATCGATGGGTCTGCTGAATCATGTCTGCTTTGTTCATTAGTCTGTTGCGAATGGAGAGGCAGAAAGGTTTCTTGGCTTACATCGTGAGAACCTTCCCCACAGGTAGATTCACACCTTCAATTATCACACCTTAGCTGTGCTTTCCCCAAGTGTGTTTTTCCTTACTGCAGGTTTGTATGCAGAAGGGACCTGTTTAATACCATTTGTGTTGCATACAGCAAGAATCAAATTGAAAATCAAATTGGTATCTTCATTCATTCTAGGAAGAAAGTGTGCTGCTGTGATCTTCATTAATACCTTACTACCACTGTGTTCGGCAGTGCTTCCTATTTACCAAAACAATAGGGAGCTTTAAAAAAATTACTTTGCTTTCTTCAGTAGTTTATGTTTTCCCACTGCCAATCCTCTGACCCCCCCTTCCTTTCAAGGTACAGTAAAACCCCTACTTATATAAAAAGTGTGTTCCATAGGCTTTTATGTAAATTGTTTTTTTTACTTAACTCGAAGCAAACCCATAGGAAATTGTGTTATGTAAATTGGAACATTTATGTAAATCAGGACATTGTTTTAGTGCAAAAATCATTATGTAAGTCGAATTTTATGTAACTCAAGGCATATGTAAGTTGGGGTTTTACTGTATTTTTATTTTTTGAGAAGGTCTGTTAGGTGCCTGCTTCCCTTCCTATTGGCTTTCTCCCTTTTAATAGCATTATTTCTCTGTTCAGGAGCACATGGCCAACAAGTTAGGCCTGGGCAACGAGTTAGGCTCAAGCTGTTCTAATTAGCTCTGAGGTTAGGAAATAACTTTCCAAGTGCATAAACACCCAAACCCCGTGTAATTGACCAGTTTTCCTGTGAGCTTGGGCGCAAGCGTTGGTTCTAAAATATGAGAGAAACAGTGTTTGGTCCTGATTGCTTAACTTCTCTCTCTCTCTCTGACAATATAATGCATTGCACTTCCCTTCCTGGTTGTTATTCTGTAAACACCATCTTGCTTTAATTATCAGCTCAGGGGTGCTCCAAGAACAATAATCTCTAGTGCACTGCCTGGAGCTCTGCCACTGGTGTTTGAGGCCAACAAGTGGCCATTAAAGGTTGCAACATCCCCCCCCCCCCCGGGCAAGTGTGTGTGTGTGTGTGTGTGTGTGTGTGTGTGTGTGTGTGTGTGTGTGTGTGAGAGAGAGAGAGAGAGAGAGAGAGAGAGAGAGAGAGAGAGAGAGAGAAATATTTACATTGCACACCCAGCTGTGGCAGGGAGGAGAAGAGCGAGCCTCTTTGTCCAATGCTTAAACATTCCAGTGATCTGAAATCTCCTGGCATTACCGCCATTCATTGCTTTGGAGTGACAAGTGCCTGAACTCTGTGCGAGAAAGGTGTTTGCAGTCCGACTCTGGTGGCAAGAGGGCACTGGTTTCTCTCTTCCTGAGAAGACATTCCGATATGCTTTAACATTTACCTGCTTTTCTGCAGACAGGTCCTGCCAACCTATGATAGCCTGGATGAGCCATCAGTTACGAGCATGAGTTCTATCTTTGCCTCGTCACTAAAAGTGGTCACTTCCTTTTACGTTATGGTGAGAACTCTTTTTTAAAAAATACATTTCCCCCCCCCCCCCTTTACTCTTCCTCCTCCTCAGAATCATCATTTTTAAAATGCTCATCTGGATATGTTTTGGAGCAGTAGAGAAACAACTATTTTTTTAAAAAAAGTTCTGACGTTATCTGCTACATTCTGTGGGCCCTGCCTTTCCTGAGAGGCCAGAGAGATACAAATAGTATCACCTGGGTTGGCGCAACCAGTATGTATGCATGTATGTATGTAATATGCACACGCTCATATGCACATAGTAACTTCTCTATAGTCTATCTTCACGGTTAGCACACACTCATATGCACATAGTAACTTCCCTATAGTTTATCTTCACGGTTAGCTAGATAGTGTTGCAGTCTGTGCCACAAGGCCAGGACTTTCTGTATAAGAAGTAAACAATACCAGGATTGATCATAGCAGGATTTTTGCATCTATTTAAATAACTCTGGAGATGAGCATTGGATATTCTAACTATAATAATCAGTTATTTGTACTGAAACATATCTGAAGGAGCTAGGAAGAGGCCCTGATGAAGAGCTACCCTCAGTAATTCTGAAACCAGGCTTCTGTTTTCTGGACTAGAGTGGAGAGTCATGACTTCATGGGTGTTGCTGGGACTATAGTCCCTTGCTTTTGGCTAGGGTTGATGGTAAATGTAGACTCATGATAGCTGAAGAACTCCAAGTTGCTCACCTGTGATCCAAGTAATGATGATGATGATGGTTGTTGTTGTGGTGGTGGTGGTGATGGTGGTGGTGGTGGTGATGGTGGTGATGATGATGTTCACATTTATATGCCGCCCACTCGACTATGTGACTTAGGGCGGCTAACAAAAATGCAAATCATAACAGTGAATAAATCACATAACAGTAAATAAATCACATAACAGCAAATAAATCACAGTATAAATCACCACATCATAAAATACTCATAAAATATTCATAAATGTCCATATTCATAAATGTTCATTTAAAGTCCCGTAGCAGCACAAATAACACGTCCTCATCCGTCCACAGGGGCTGCAGTGGCTTCTATCCTATCACAAGCTTTTTTTCTCCCTGGCCCCAGAAGGGAGGGACCCAGGTCAGCTGGGCAGTGGTCTCCGGCTACCCTCAGAAGCCAATGGCTTTTCTTCTCCCCGGCCCCGGGAGGGAGGGGCCCGCATCAGCTGGGCGGTGGTCTCCTGATGCCTAAGTTAACTACACCCCAAGGTCTACCACAGCAGTCCCAATCTTTTTACGCCATGGGCCAGACCACGCCCACCCCGACAGCTGAGCAAGATGAACCACACACCCCAGAAGCGGAAGTAAATGCACCAACTTCTGTGTTTACAACAGCCACAGGCTCATTTACGGCTGGCATAACCACATTTGCAACACCCACGGGCACATTTACAGTTGATGTAAATGTGTCTGCTTCTACTTCCGGGTGTGGCAGTGGCAGGCCACATGAAATGGTGCCACAGGCCAGGTCCGGCCCACGGGCCATAGGTTGGGAACCCCTGCTCTAGCATTTCCTTCTCTACAGTCATGTTGTGCTGTCAGTATATATCTTGGGTTGTCTATTGTACAGGAGAGCAGTTGTGAACTCATCTTGTAGCTCTCTTGTATAGGAGACTCCAGTGGAGTAGGCTGAGGTCTTCTTTCTTAATGTTTTTGGCAACCAGTAAAAATGACATGTGCCACATCCCATTAAAACTTTTATGTAAAGTCCAATTGAATTTAGAGGACAAAGTGACCTGGTTAGGTGAGTTGAAAGTGAGTTGCAGCAATTCCCTTGTTAACAGAATAGGATTTGGGATCAGGTAGCTAATTTGTCATCCCTGGCAAAATATAGAACAGTTCTGCATTATGGCATATGCAATTTAGCAGTCTCAGCCACCTCCCTCTACCCATGCTGATAAAAATGTGGTCAGGGCTTTTAAGATGTTGGAGAGGAATTTGAAGTTATTGCAATATTTCTACTTTGGAGAAAACACCCCTACACATTGTCAAAGCAAAGTGCTGGGAATGACGGATATTCCTTCCCACTTACTTATATTACAGTAGAGCTTTGTTTTAGTGTGTCATAAATCTATTATACATCTGCTCTTTAAATAGTGTATGTCATTCTTGGGGGGGGGGAACAACCCCCTCCCCTGCAAAAACAAACAAAAAACAAAAAAAGGAGGGGTTTTTTCAAAATGTACAGGAAAACCTAGAAAAAGCAATGTGAGGTTCCAGATGGAGTATAAAGTATTAAGACTAATCAGTTTAGAAGGTGCAGAGCAAGTGAGGGAGATTAGAGGAATGTGATTCATTAAAGATAGTAGGAGGGGAAAAGGACAATTTCCCTGTTGAGCCAAAGGGATGTCCCAGTTTCTATTCTTTCTGATGGATCAACGTGTGCAGTCACTAAAAATAATTCCCATTTCTTGTTTCTATAGGTGGGATTTTTTGGCTATGTGAGCTACACAGAATCCATTGAGGGCAATGTGCTGATGAACTTTCCCTCCAATCTGGTAACAGAGATGATTCGTTTTGGGTTTATGATGTCTGTGGCTGTTGGGTTTCCTATGATGATTCTGCCATGCCGGCAAGCCTTGAATACTCTTCTCTTTGAGCAGCAGGTAGAGTCCTTATAATTTGGTTCAGTTACCTGCCCCATTTCCTTTGTGCCCTACCTTAGTCTGAGATTGTGTTCACGCTACACTTCATTCCCCTCTCTTGTTTCCGGTCCCCACTTTCTGTCTCATGCAAGGGAAAGAAGTAGAATCTTCCCCTTGCAGGGTTACAGGCCACACTCACACTGGGTGCTGACTCAGTGTGATGACCCATGGTCTCTTGGTCACAAGAAATTATTAGATAACTACCCAGATTAAATTTTGCAAGAGTGGAACCAGTATTACCATGTGACATAGGAAGGACTTACTCAGTCCACCAATGACTAGAAGATAAGATGGCAGAAGGTCCACAGAATGCCCTCCCCTGAAGATCCTGAAATAACATTGTTTTTCTTTCTTCTGCTTGTCCCCATCCTCACCCACTGGAAGGGTTCTAGTCCTTAGGATAATTATTTCTGAGTCCCAATGGGCAATCAATCTTGCAGAGGATTTTTCCCATGCCAGTTCTAGGAAAAGAAAATTGGTGATCATTTCCTTTCCTCCACTTTGTCACTGTCTGTTACCACTTTCCTGAAAACCACCCATTCTATGCTGAACGTATGATACCTTTGCCACCTTGATGCAGAACTTTACCCCCCTTCATAAAATTATTTGTGTTTTCTGTCTGTATGTTCTTTGGGAATATTTGGGGCAAAGTTGCCTAATTCACCAAGTAGAATTGTTCTGGGGTGTCGCAGATTTTGTGGATATTGTCCTCAAGAACTCTTTTGTCTCTGTGCATAAATGCCACCATGTGTGTTCCATAATTTTGGAGGGAAATATCTTTGAAGAACTTGTTTAAGACATTTATGAGAGCTGCAAAAAGCAAATAAAGACAAGCTCAAAAGATCAGAAAATAAGTAACATTGTAATCTGAGTATTATGGTAGCCAGTTGTGGTAATCACATTTTCCATTCATGCTTTCAAAGTCTGGGCTTAAGAAGACACAGTGATGTGGTTAGTTTTAGAAAGTTATAGATAAAAAGCCAGTGTGAGTAAATTGCTAAATCTGTTCATCAGACACATTGGGAGGGACTGAAACTCAAATGGGTTCCAGAAGAAAAGAGAACTGAAAGAGAGGAACCCCCCCCCCCAAGAGATTTAACCACTTTATTAGTTTATTCTCTTTTTAAACAGCAAAAAGATGGGACATTTGCTGCAGGTGGCTATATGCCACCTCTTCGATTCAAAGCCTTGACTCTGGCAATTGTGTTTGGAACTATGGTTGGAGGGATCATGATCCCAAATGGTAAGTGAAACTTATTTTTATTTACTTCTGGGGTTTTTTTTACTACTCATTCTGCTTTGTTATTCATTCCCATGTGATTATATATATTTAGGCCAAAACTCATGGAGGAGGGAACATTCCATTCCATTTTAAGATATTTAGTATATAGAATACCTGTCTGAGATAAATGGGATGAGTGTATCATATCAGTTTGATCCTAGCTTCTAAAGCCCATTCAAAATAGAAAAGCATCACAACATTTATAAAATATGCGAGGATTCTGAGCAATGGAATTTTTACAGTAATGTCATCTCCTTGCAGGTTTTCCTTACCTTTGCTTAACACTTGAGTGGATTAATCGGGAGACGTTTCTGATCTCAAGCCATTTACACATTGCAAATTTCCTCTTGACCCATATCATCTACCAGAGAAACCGATTTACTATGATTGTCTTGCTGTTCATGGGTTTTGTAAACATCTGTAGTTATCTTATTAGAACATGTGTTGTGTTGTTATAAGGATCACAACTATGTTTCCCACCTGGCTGCAAGCTTTTTCTCTGGTATCTCTGATCAACAGTCAGAGTTAAGGAGGTATTGAAATCCATCCATTCATTTATTATCCTATCATTCTCCCAGTAGACAGACCCAAGGTGACTCAAATTTGAAATTTTCAAAGTGGTAGTCATGTTAGTCTGTGCAGGCTTATCAGACAAGAAACAAAAGAAAAGTAAAAACAGCAATAATAACAAGAAGGAGATGAAAATGTTGTGGCACCTAACAGCAGGAAGGACAACTCCGTCTGAAGTAGGAACTAGGCCAGTGGTGGTGAACCTATGGCACACATGCCAGAGGAGGCACTTGGAGCCTTCTTTGTGGGCACCCATGCAGTCACCCCAGCACAGAGTTTGCCCCGCCCCTCTGGCCAAGCAGCCCAATGGGAGTGTTTCCTCTGTGCCCCAGCACAGAGTTCCCCCCCTCTGTCCAACAGCCCAATGGGAGCACTTTCTCCCTCTCCCCAGCACAGAGTTTGCCCTGCCCCTCTGCCCAGCAGCCCAATGGGAGCATTTCCTTCGTCCCCTGCTGCTGTGTTGGCACTTTGCAATAAATAAGTGGGTTTTGGGTTGCAGTTTAGGCACTCGGTCTCTAAAAGGTTCACCATCACTGAGCTAGGCCTTCCAGTCAGGCAGACATGTCTCCCACCCACCCACCCCCAACAGCAGGACCTCTGTCTTGTTGGGATTCAGTTTCAGTTTGTTTACTCTTGTCCATTCCATTATCAAGAGCTGGCAGTCATCAGGGCAGCAGACTGCACCTGCTGCAGAAAATGTACAAAAGAGCTAGAGTTGTGTGTCATTGGCATATTGATGACAATGAACTGCATATCTCTGGAAGACCCCCTCCCCATTGCTTTATGTAGATATTAAATAACATTGGGGATATTATCAGCCCTGGGGCACCCTGCGGTGAAGTTCCCATGGGCCAAAACAGCTTCCCCAAGATGTTCCGGTAGATAGCAAGGTCCTAAAAGACACAATGTGAATTGTGTGAATCAATGTGGCATTTCTCACCTAGTGATATCTCGAGATCTTAGTTTGATATCAAGTCCTTTCCAATGAGACTTTGTCTGAAAAAAAAAGCAGTGATTATTTGGGAAGAAACTTGAGTTGAAAAAAAAATTACAGCAGGTTACAACGATCTGTAGCATTTTACATTTGATAATGGCTTAAGAACCCAATCAAGGTCAACTAACCCCTGGTGCTTTTTCAAAACTAACTCTGTTGTTACCATGTCTAGCTAGTCACTGTGCTTTTGTTTTGTTTCTTGCCAAGTTTGAAAGACACTTGAAACTTTTAAGTCTTGTTTTCTTAGATACTATGTATAGAACTGAGCTGCTCTTTGTGGGATGAGAATCTTATCTATTGATCCTTCAGTCATCTCTTGTATGTATATACATTATGCTTCTGAATAGCTTGAGATGTGTCAAAGTATCCAGATTATTAAGAATTGTGTTTGTGTGTCCCCACACTACTTTTGCTGGTTTTACCTCTCCTTGCTGCCAGCACATGGTCCCAGAGATCCATCCAGTGGTGGTCTTCAAAAAAAATTACTACCACACTGTGGGTGTGGCCAGGGAGAAAGCCCTGTGTTGCACCCAGATTAGGACTACTTTATTTCGAAACTTGGATGGGTGGGGCCAGCCAGAATTTCTGCTACTGGTTCTGCAAACCTGCTGGTGCCCACCAGTGGATCCATCCTAAATTGCAGTCCGGTTTCCAGGCCAGAAAATATTCCCTACCCTTGAAATAAAATGTGCGCTTAGCATTGTAGGAGCAGCAGCAACAACAACAATAGCATGTATTAGGTAAAGGTTTCCCTTGCTCGAAAGCTAGTCGTATCTGACTCTAGGGGTCAGTGCTCATCTCTGTTTCTAAGCCGAAGAGCCAACGCTGTCTGCTTCTGCAGACGTTCCCATGGTCATGTGGCAGGCATGACTAGACACTGGAGCGCATGGAACGCTGTTACTTTCCCACCGAAGTGGTCCCTATTTATCTACTTGCAATTTCTTGCTTTCAAACTGCTAGGTTAAGTAGGTGTTTGTTTCAAGTCTGGCCAGGTTATCCTGTTACGGTAATAGAGTAGATCAGTGATGGCTAACCTTGGTACTCCAGGTGTTCTTGAACTTCAGTTACCATCTTGGTATGCTGACTCGGGCTTCTGGGAATTGACATCCAAGATCACCTGGAGTGCCAAGGTTGGCCATCACTGTTCTACTCCATCCCTGAAAAAGAAAAAAAAATCTCAGAATCTAAAAAGTCATCTGACCTCTCTAGACAACCTTCTATACCACTTTTCCAACCCAGGCCTGCTGATCTGGGCCGAACACATTCTCATGGGGACCTAGTCTGTCTTGGTTCAGCTTCCAAAGTTATACCTTAGCCTTCTCAACAGGTCTCAACTAGGAGCGCTCTCTTCAGTGAGCACCACCCCAAGAAATAATTGCTGAGGCTCACACTGAGCTGGAAACTCCTGCACAGCTTAGGCCCTTTGCCTCTTTCCACTAGATGAGTTCTTTGACAAAAGACTGTTGCCTTCTTTGGTCTCAAAGTCCTCTCAGCCATCTTGAAGTGACAGGCTGGCTCTTCTCCTAAGAGGCACAGTGAGGAATTAAAGTCCCAACCTCTGTCTGTACAACCACATACATAAATTACTGTTGAAGCTTTTGAAATAGTAGCCGTGTTAGTCTGTGTTTCAAGCATATCGGAGAAAAAACAAAAACACTGTAGCACTTTGAAGAATAACTGCTATATTTAGTCTTCAAAGTGCTATTTTGTCTTGTTTATTCTCTGATAGGCTTAAATTACTGTGTTGTCTAGCCAGATATGAAGTGATAGACACGATATATAATTGTAATGGGCTGTCCTCTCACCACAGGGTCCTACTTACAGTCATACTATTGTAAGATAATGTCTTGATTCAGACCTCCAGCATTAAAGATGATGCTCTGTATCTTGTATTTAATGTGAAGAAGCCCAGAGGAACCAACACCCTAGAATTCATAATTGGAAGTGCTTATCACAGATTGTTTTCACTTGAAGCAAACTTTGCGGTGACAGTCATCAGTATTCTTAAGAATGTCCTTCTTACATTCTTCTCATGCATCCATATGAGGTAAAAAAAGATGTCTTAATCCAGTTTTGTTTAGGTGGATATAACCCTAAACATTAATTTATTACATTGTGGGATGCGATGTGCAACAGTACAATCTTGTGCTAGTATTGTCACATCCGCTAAAGCAGATTAAAATCGCAGCTGTGTCTGTAGGCTATAAAGAAGAGGTCAGAAAAGTGTTCAGCACAATCTTAACTGTGAATGATGAAAGGGCCTCTAATTAAGGGAATAGTTAAGTCTCATGCAGTCTCTGTCTATTGCTCATAATTTGTTACTCTTCCTCTTCTCTGCCAGTGGAAACCATCTTAGGCCTAACAGGTGCAACGATGGGAAGCCTCATCTGTTTTATCTGTCCAGCTCTTATTTACAAGAAAATCCACAAGAATGCCCTTTGCTCACAGGTCAGTGCTGATGCTAATTAACTTTTACTCCATCTCCAGCTTGCAATAATAGACTTTGGGAACTTTGTTAATGTCTCTGTAACCAAGACATCCAATCAACCTTTGTTTTGCACAGGTGGAAGAAGTTGTGGTCAGCTAGAAATGGTTTCTAACTAGAATGTTTATTTATTTTTTGTTAGATGGTTGGTTGGTTAAAAATTTATAGCCTGCTTCTCTATCACAGGATCTCAGGGACAGTTATAAAGTTGTATAAAACAGCTCTGAAACATAAGATATTTAAAACTATTTAAAAGCAAACCACAGAACACAAATAAAACATTCAGACTTTAAAAACATAGTTAACAACATGTGTTTTGTGTGTGCGCATGCGTGTATGCACATATGTCATATTTCAGCCTAAATAACCTTGGGAGATGCCTCCTATTACATCTAACATCCCAAGAAGTATGGTAATAGATCTGCAGATTCCAAACCATGCCTTAGCATTTAAAAGCCTTAACAGTCTGCCTGTTTCAACCTTGAGAGCCTTAGCTAAAACAAACGAAATCCCTGTGGGTCCTGTTGCTGACCCTTGCATTTCAGGTTCCAAGTAAAACATACACATAATGTTGTTATAGGAATAGATTTTCTTTTTATGGAAAGGTTTTTTAATTAAAAAATAATTAACCCCCTCCATGAAGTCCTGGTTTACTCAAATATGGTTACTTACATGCCAGGTTCAACTCTGCATCTCTTGATTTCCAATTATTAAATTTACCCTCTTCCCCTCAATTCTTAATAGAGGTAAAATACTGGAGGACACAGCAGTAGATCTTTTTTAAAAATCCCTATAATGCCATGTTTTTGTCATCAGTTTTTCCAATTGCCTGTCAGTTGTCTAAATGGAAAGTGGGATTGGGCCCTTTAAGTGATTTCTCCAAATTATGATACAATATCAGGCTGGAAGGGATCTCAAGGCCATTGTGCTAAACTATATCTTTTATGTGTTTACTTCTGCCTGTGCTCAGAAGGACATTGGAAAGACCTTGGTGTACAAGAACAGGGGTTGTACATCTGGTTCCTCTTTATCCATAGATAAAGGATCTCTCTTGCTCAAAAGCCAGTTGTATCTGCCTCTAGGGTATGCTGCTCATCTCCATTTACAGCCAAAAAACCAGTGCTGTCTGTGTCTGAAGACATTTCCATGGTTATGTGGCAGGCATGATTAGACAATGGAGCTCACAGAATGTTGTTACCTTTCCGCCGAAGCAGCACCTATTTATCTACTTGCAATTTCTTGCTTTCAAACTGCTCTCAGGATGAAAATGCAGTGTTCACCTCCCTCCAGTTATCTAGGAGAAATGTTAAGTTCAAAACAGAGAAGATGTAATGGGTGCAGCTGGATGGTGGTGTAGAAAAGTGATCCATTTGTCCCAGATGTTACTCTTGATTCAGTTTAGGGAAAAGGCTTGGATTACTAGCCTAGGAAAGGCCTGAAGTACTTATTTGTGCAGACTGAGCAATATCCTTGCTGCCCTCACCATTGAACTCTGGTGGAAATGGTTGCGACTTTGGTTAGATTCATTGCCCATTGGGAAGCATCTGCTGCTTCTGGTAATATAAATGGGATTTGCAGATTGCTTGACTTTGGCAGGAAGGCAGGGATGTTTGCCTTGCAGAAGCTGAGGGTGTTAACTATGGGAAGAGCTAGGATAACTTGGATCAGATATCTGAGGTGCGTTTCTTCTCTTACCATCTCACCTGCCTAGTCAGGTGTCCAGAGGCAAGCCGCCTTTGAGTTCAGTCAACTGGAAGTCGTTATATTATACAAAGCCGAGGACCTTCTGTGCTGTGCCCCCAGTTTTTGTCCCCGTCCCACCCCTTAGGTCTGTCTGGGGCTAACATATCTGTTTGGTATTAGGTTACCGTGCTCTTATTTATACATAGACTTTTAAGCTGCTTCCATTGTGTATCTGTGGTTTTATCGTTTTGTTGCGTCTCATGTTTATATTATATGACAGGTGATATTTTGTGTGTTGCATTTTTGTACTGTCTATTGCCCTGGAGTCCATTAGGACTGAGAGCTCTTTAGTAACCTTTAAAATTGTCATTCAGTATTAGCACTAGGACAACGGGTTATTCTAGCCATCTACCATTTTAGAAAGGGCAGCAATCCTTTCCATGAAATAGAATGGAAAATCAACAAATGGGTTTGCAGTGTGGAGCTACGTAAATGGAACACGTTGCTTTGGGAAGAAACCAGGATATATTGAAGTGAATTAGGAGAGATCTGAGGAATGAGGGCAGTGCAGAAGTTGTAATTAGGAGCCTTTGAATTACTTGTCCAAGGGAGATCGTTTGGCAGCTGAACATAGTCACATGGGACTAGAACCCCCTAGACTGAAATGGAGCATGGCTCAAGGGATATGTACGGAGAATATACAACTTTGGAGAAACCTGCCATCTGTGTCTCATAGTAGTGAATATGGCTGGCCTGCTTTTGCTTGTCTACGAAAGACAGATTTCAGACATTGCCTTGGCCAGCTCCCTGCTACTCACATGTTTCTTTCTCTCTGCTCACTTACTACCCAGTCATTCTGTTTGATGTGAGTTTGCAGGTGGGTTTCTTGTCCGTAAAAGCAATTGCTAGCCATTTGCTCTCACCACCAGCTGGAGCCCTCTCTGAACCTTTGAGGGGAGGGACAGTGAAACAGCTGCAAGTCATTCTACCTATTTTAGTGTGAAGTCCTCCTGCCTCATTCTCCCTCCCCATCTCCCATTGTAAACTGTTGCAGGATGACGAAGTAGTAACCCAGTCCATAACCGTGACAGGACATCTTTATTCCACTTGGACTATTGTGTTCTTCCATATTGATCTGTCATACATACTGCCTTTCAAAATAGACCATAAGATTGCAATAAAGACAAAAGCACATTGCAATATTAAGACAAGTTGAGTTGAATTAACAGCAGTTTTAAAACCTTTCATTTGAAAAAAATATAGCACTCATCTGTTTAAAAACCCATTCCTTGGAAGCAGGTTGGTTGCTGAAATATTTGCAGCATGCATCTTTGAATATATAATTTGCTTTCCAGTTAGTAACCTAGTTAACAATTCATGTTGTTTTATCATTATTGTATTTTATTGATAGTCTTCCTCTCACCATAAGCTGGAAACTTTTTGGGGGATTAAAGGGCACTATGTATTTTAAAAAATAAAGAAATTATTTTCTAAATCCATCTAAGAGGTTTGTTAATACACATAAATGCACCTTACTTCAGTTAAGATGTTTTTGTCTTTTAACTTGCATCTGTTGTTGCAAAGATTGGATGAGTTGCCCAGTCATGGGACTATCCCAGTCACGGGCTGTCCTGTTGAGTTACATGCCAAAGGGATGGTATAATGTGCCACAGTTCAAGGTGGATCCTAAAGGAGGTGAGTCGAAAACTGTCCTCCTCTCTGCTCTTCCCATCAAAACTGTTCCCATGGGACAGAGGGAAATGCATCCCCAGATGTTTAAGTGGGCTAGCCAAAGGGTGTGTAATTCTGCCAACTGGCGTTGTTAATTATTACAGACAGCTGGTCAGTCAACAGCTGGCCACAAGCCAGAGACCCAAGAACAGCAGCTCAGATTAGATGGTGTGGAGAGCTCAGTTTAAAAGCTTAGAATGCTGGAAAAATGATTGAGCAAAGAGGGGACATACGAGGACACCAAGCCAGGTTTGCACAGGTGCTAAAGACCTGGGGAATATCCTTCCCTCCCTTTGGTTCCTTCTGGTCGGACCTGTATCCTTTCTTGGCAAAAGGCATTGTGGGGAGAGATGTGTAAGTAAAACCTTTGCTTTCTAATCAGCCAAAGTTAGCCTTGCTCTCTTGAAAATTCTCTCCAGGCAAGAGAGACCTTATTGAGCTGACCACATTCAACAAGCAAGAGACAGTTGGATACTTTTCTTATAGTTCTTAAAGTTAAAAGCCATCCAAAAAAAGGAAATATTTGGAAAATATTTCTGATCCTTCTTTGTCCTAGTTCGCAGAGCAATTGAGTATATGCAGCGTACAGTATCTAGAAATCCATTTTATCAAATTTTATTCTGCTAGTAGCAGATGCTGAGTTTATGTTTTTCAGCCGCCTTCTGAAAAGACCACATTTCTTGTCATGGCAGTTGGGCATATGAAATAAAATATATGATGCTTAGAAGCTGAAAAAGAGTTAATATGAGGCTTGATGGGTAATGGAAACAGAGCCTACACAGGCTTAGCTTTTCTTTCCATGTGGCCCTGTAAATCCTCCCCCCAAAATACAACTTTTTGCAACTGTCATGTATAATTAGTTTACACATTGAAATTCCAAGTTTTGTAACTGGTAGCAAGCTCAGCCCTTTTCCCTTACCTGTTTTCAGGTGGATCAGGTTTGGAATATTTCAGGTAGGAATATATATATACAGTATATGGAATTGTATCTGATCTTTTTAAAGTCTAGGTAGGACTTCAGATTCATTCATTCATTCTTGAAAGGCTCTGCTTTTCCACTGCTATCTTGTTAGCAGGCATCACGTTTAGATCATAACATCTTAGGTCCGTGATGGTGAACCTTGGCATTCCAGATGTTCTTGGACTTCAATTCCCAGAAGCCCAAGCACCCTGTGAATCCACACAAATGGGTTTACTGCGATTCATCTGGCCTGTGCAGCCCTCATCGCTCCCGGAAGCAGAAGTAAAACGTGATAAGTCCCAAGAGCCAGCTTGTCTTTCTCACCATTTCTATATACTTAGCTTACTTTTTTTTATTAGTATGCTCTCCAGTGCATCCTCAAAATCTGACTCCCAACAACATAGACATGAAGAAGAGCTTTTGCTACAATATATATCCCTTTGCACTTGCATTGAATCTTGTTTATTCTTAGCCATTCATCTTGTCTGGAGAAATCCTCTGGTGGTTCTTCATAATATGTTTGGATTTCATTGTAACACCATACTTTTCAGGATACTTCCTGGGTTCCATCCCCCCCCCCCCCATAATTCCTAGCTGACCTCTGAAGTGGAGAGGATGAATGAGAATTAATTATGATTGCTGTTTTAGGGGAGATGCTTCTTTTAGAGTTACCTCTGCACATGTTGTATGCACACCTAGGATGCACCAGATGAATTTTCTCCTGAGTATTGTGATTCTCAGCCCTACTATCCATCGACAGCTTGTCTCCAAAGAGCAACACCATGCTTCCTTGCAGTGATAGAGCAGCTGTCTGTTAAAGCCAGGTTCACCTTCATGCGAAAATAACCTTGTTGCCTGCTGTTCGGCATATTTAAAATGACTCTCACTCATGCGGCTATTGCAGGAATGGTAGTTCTTTTGAGAAATTTCTCAGCAGCTGCTCTTGTATTTCCAGGGACAAATCCTGTACACAGAGGGGCTTGCACACAGTTGGCCATGTATGGACTAGAATGAGTTTGCTTAATGGATGTTGGCTTAGCATTCATAAACGCTGAGAGCATGCTGCTCACCATGGCAGATGAGAAGTTCTGTCTGGAAATCATTTAGGATGAATGAAGCACAGGATGAGGGCATCAGAGTCTGGCCCCAAAGATTGTAGAAAGCAGAGTCTTGTGATGGTTTTAAAAACAACATTGCTCAATGTGAGCTGATCTGTTATTCTCACAATATTTATTGGATGTAAACTACCACTAGAAGCTTACCTGTTGATGAGAACCCCTGCTACTGGGCTGCTTTCCAAATAGAGCCTTACCATGCAAAAGATGGATCCATTTCATCTGTTTTGCTTTTTTCAGGTAAAAGAAAAATAGAAGAACCAATGAGAAACCATGGGGGGAGCTACAGACTGTTTGCATCCCTTGAAAAATGTTATGGAGGAGGCAAAGGGATTGTACAGGAAAAGCCTTTTCTGGAAGCCTCTTGGTCTCTCATCTGTGGCCTTTTGTTTTGGTACTGGGCATCCAGAACTCATGGCTATTGACGGGGAAGTTCCCAGTCTCCCCAACCAGCAGCTCGATTGTCCACCATGTGGGAATGGCTCTGTCCCAGATTGGCCTCAAATCCCAACCCAAGCAGCTCATTGTCATTCTGTGACAATTTCCCTGCACCTAACCCTTGGGGTGATAGATAAGCAAGCCAAGTTCTTTTATTTTTATTTAAGTGCTCTCATGACTGTCTGGTTAATATGCTGGCATCACCAAATCTGAAGGAATTTGTGCTCATTGCTCTGGAAAATAGGAAAGGGCCTTTTAAAGATATTAACCCTTTCAGAAAACCTGCGCTTGGAACTTGCAATTGTTTCTGGGAACGCACAAATCAGTCTTTTCCTGAAATGATAAGAAACACAAGTTTCCACGATAGCTGAAAAATGTAATTGTGGTAGCCAACCTTTCAAGGGAGTCAATATTGTAACTTGGGGAGGGTGGTTGTGGGGTGGTGATGAAATCTCTTGCAATGGTTGGCTGAGCTGTTTGCCTCATCTTCTAAGGCAGCGGTTCCCAGCGTGGGGCACATGCTCCACTGCGGGGGGTGGGGGTGGGCTTCAATTCCCAGAAGTCTAAGTCAGTACATTGGCTGATCAGTGCTTTGGGGAATTGACTTAGGCTTCTGGGGATTGAAGTTCAAAAACCCAAGGTTGGTCTGAGGAGCCAGGAGGGCCTCAAATTACCACTGGCTGAGCTGTTCATTTTCTAAACCAAACATAGGCCATAGCAGGCAAAAACCCCTAGGCAAATCATAAGAGAAGTAGAGGGAGTAGAGTCGTGTGAAAAGGAGGTTGAGAGTGTTTTGGAGCATGCACTGAAGGCCAGGAGGGGGTAAAAAGTATAGGAAAAAGAAAGAAGACATGCTCCGTTCTTTAGGGAACTTCAAAGGTGAAGATGACAGAAGATCATTTATTACAGGGGTGCCCAAACCTTTTGGGCCGTGGGCCGATCATGTGGTTCAGGGAGCCGGTCACTAAGGCCCGGGAGCCAGGTGCGGCCCCTAATGCCAATTCATCTGGCCGGCAAAGCCCTTGTCGCTCCTGGAAGCGGAAGTAAACCACGCCCATACGGGCACGTTTTACTTCCGCTTCCAGGAGTGATGGGCCGGATGAATTGGCATTGGGGGCCACACCTGGCCCCTGGGCCTTAGTTTGGGCACCACTGATTTATTACTTTGAAATAACCTACTCTTTGACTGGAGGCCTCCATTCATGTTGAATACCCTGAAAAGCTATCTGATGGGTTGCTAATCCAAGGCAAGAAAAGCAAAAGAGACAGTATGATGACCGAAAGGCTCTGAAAGGTTAATGATGGGGTGCTTATTCTAAGGTTTAACTGCATCAGCAACTGAAGCCAGGTATCCGAAACAGGGATGGCTTGGCTGGCTCCATCTTACTGAGGCTGGTGAAGGAGAAAAGCCAAATGAAGTTAAATTTTCACAAAGAACGGGACAGGCATGTGTAGGAGAGAAAGTGCACACTATTTGCCAGAGCTGTGGCATCTCCTTTGCTGCAGCTGTTGTCACTGCTGAAAAGTGAAGTGCTTTTGAAACAGAATAGTGGCTTCTTTTCTTGGTGATGGGAGCTCAAGCAACAGTAACCAAAACTGGACATTTCAGCTTCTCTCACACGTTTCCTTTCACATTCGCCTGGCTCTTCCTTGGTGCTTACACCCGGCTTCTCCTCCCCCTCTCCCAAACTTTGTACTTCTTGGTGGAGAAATACAGTTTCAGCCCCACTCCATGAAGAGGGGAGTTAATTTCATTTGGTGCCTGCAATGTCTCTGACTTACTTATTGCGTATTCTGCACACCCAAACTAGCAAAGCAAAACTCCAATGCCTGGCTTGCATTCCTAATGTACAGTGGTACTTTGCTTTAAGAGCATAATGTGTTCCACAGGATTGCTCTTTAAGCGAGTTTGCTCTTTAAGTGAAACACCATTGTAAGTGACCAATTGTGACTTCTGGTGGGGGGGGGGATTGCGAACCCGATTTATTTGTTAAGTGAGTTTTTGGTGGGTTTTATTTGTTAAGTGAAGTGAACAGAGAAAATTCTGCTCTTTAACCGAGTTACTCTTTAAGTAAGGCACTCTTTATGCGGGGTTTGACTGTAATTCCAAGTGGAAAATCCAATGATCAAGCATTGAAGTTGCTTGATTTCTAAGAAACACCTTTTTTTTAAATGGGGAAATGTGTTACTCAATGATAGAGCTCATGTTTGGCTTTAAGAGGATCTCAGGTTCCATCCCTGGTGTCTGTTATTAGAAGGACAAGAGTGCAGGTGATGGTAAGGGCTTGTGGCTTGAAGCAGTGCCCAATCACAAACTGTACTGGGCTTGGTCAGCTAGTATACTGAACTAGTGTATGGTATTTTCCTGTGCTTTGCATGCAGAATGTGCTGCTGGCTCAACCTCCAGAATCTCAAGGTACAACTAGGAAAGGAAAAGGTCGTCCTTACTCGAAAGCTAGTCATATCTGACTCTAGGGTTCAGTGCTCATCTTCATTTATAGCCAAAAAGCCAGCACTGTCTCTGTGTGAAAACATTTCTGTGGACATGTTGCAGGAATGCCTAGAGACCAGCATGCACGGAGCGATGTTACCTTCCCACCAAAGTGGTATCTATTTATCTACTTGCAATTTCTTGCTTTCGAATTGCTAGGTTGGCAGGAGGGATTAGGAAGACTCCTATTTAAATTCCTGGAAGGCCCTTCCTGGTTGTTGAGAGCAGTGCTGATGGATTCATGGCTTGGCTTGTCATAAAATCTTCATAGTTTCTTTATTTTGTATTGGTATTCATTCTTTTTATTTACACCTTGCCTTCCTCCTAAAAGGGGGGCTCAAGGCAGCTTGCAAAATATTTACAAGGCAAATGCAGTTAAAATATGGTATAGTAATACACTGGATAACAGTAATACACCGGATAACGTTGTGACTTGGTTCCACAAGTCATGTAGTTATCCGGTTTTTAGCGTTGTCCGATGCATGCATCGAACAATGCTAAAAAAAAGCCCTAACGTCAGGGACAAACCGCGTGATTTGTCCCTGAAGTCAGACTGATCCTGGGCTAGCGATTGCTAGCCTAGGATCAGCTTGACTTCCGGGGCAAATCTCTTCTTGCCACCTGACAAGAGCCTTGGCAAGCGCTAAGGCTTATGTCGGGTGGCGAGACAAGGCACCCGCTTGTGCACTTTGTAGCACTCCAGCGGGTGCCTGTTCCATCCACCTCACTGGCCCCTTAGCAAGCGCTAAGGGGCCAGTGGGATTGGGGGAACAGGCACCTGCTGGTACGCTACAAAGCATGCCAGCGGGTGCCTGTTCCCCCAATCCCACTGGCCCCTTAGCGCTTGCTAAGGGGCCAGTGGGGTGCCTGTTCCCCCGATCCCACAGGCTGTTGACGAAGCCTAGAATTTTTTTTTAAAAAAAACCCACAAAAGGTATAACCTCTGCTCCTTGGCTGCCACTTACTTGCTAAAAATTACATACTAAAAGGCAGTACCTGGCCAGGTAATCCTGCCTATAGTACTAGAGTAGACCCTACTGCCAGCAACTCAACACTGAGTGTCAAACAGCCGTTAACTAACCTGACAACGCTGAGGACTAATGGCCTTGGGTGGCGAAGTCCACAGGGAAGGGTGATGGTCCCCGAGTGGATTAAATCCCACTTGAATCCATCTTGATGGAGGGCAGCAGCTTCATGAACACTGACCTGGGCCCAATGAGGACATTGTGTGCCCAGAGGACTCAGGACCATAATGTGACTCGCGGAACTGGATCAGTGGTATGGGTGTCAGGCTGCTGGTTGCCAATATTTGGATTCAGATATGGCAGAACAAGAAGAAAAGGCAACCTGAGGAAGGTCTTTGCCTCTAGCCAGAAGAGTGGGAAGAAAGGACCAGCCTGGGCTCACCAAGAAAGACCTGGGCATCCGGACTCAGAGCTGAATCTGGGAGCAAGCTCAAACGGCAAATCTTGAGTTTTCAGAGGGAATGTAACTCCATTCCTATTCCCTGATCTGTCTTCTTACTGACCATAAGCACCTGTATAATGCCTGCCAATTCTTTTCCCCCTCCAGGGACCCCAGGACAGTGTATACGGCTCTTTTTAGTGCTGATAATAGTCCTGTAAGGTAGATTAAGCAGTGAGGTGGTAATTGTCCTAAAGTCATTCACATAAACATTTATGACTGGTATGGGATTGAACTAGGGGTCTCTCAGGTCCTTTCGGATTCTAAACTATCCTGACTCCTCCCTTTTTGTTAGTGGCTTATTCTGAACATAAATAACTATGGTTCCAATTGTCTAAAAGGTGCACATGAGTGCTTGTGAGTTATGTTTCTAATCAATTGCATGTTCCTCTTTGGGATCCAGTGATCTTTTCAAGTTGACTTTCCAATTATATAACAGCTTCAGTGTTTAAAAGGAGCTGTAGTTATTTAAACAAGTCTCATTAGTATTGGGGTACCATAATGCTGATTTTAAAAGGCTGGATTTTAAGGAAAGGCAGACAGGTTGGATTGAAACATTAAATTGGTTTATAGTTGGCTTTATATTGTAGGAGAGCTGGGGTTTGGTCAGGAGACTGTAAGAGAGACAGGGAAATGTAAAATCCAAATTAAGCACCTGATTTTTCCTATCCTGCCACACAGAACATCCCTCCTGTTAGGATTTCAGTGTGAGTTATTGTTTTCTCTTCTTTTCCCCCCTGCTTCCTTTGCCAGGCTGTTCCCTATCCAAGGATATACCAAGATGTTTTGCCACCTGTGACAAGGGACAAGATGGTCCCCCACAACACATGCCAAAAGCAATCAGGCTGGCAGCCACATTTTATTTCATCTCTGGCAATGGAACAACATTCTCTTGAGAACAGTTAGTAAGTTAGCACAGTGCAGGCTTTTTGCCTTGCACAACTCTGCCCTCTTAATAATCTCACCACTCCTCCCACCCCTCCAACATCTGCTGCCTTAAGGCAGCTATTTAAGAATCGGACTAGGTTTGCATCTAATGTAAATTATACTTTCATCATCATCATCATCACCACCACCACCACCACCACCATCTATTTATTTATTTATTTATTGTCAGAAATTGTTCTGGGTTGAAAAGTTATTTGCTGGAGAAACTCTGCTCAGGGGACATCAAAATGAGGCTCCTTTCATGTCCCCAAGATCTTTTCCCACCAAAGTGGTCCCTATTTATCTACTTGCAATTTCTTGCTTTCGATATGCTAGGTTGGCAGGAGCTGGGACAGAGACGGGAGCTAATTCCATCATGCAGTACCTGGGTCTTGAACTGCCGACTTGCCGGCCTTCTAGCTAACAAGGCGAACTTCTTAACCAATGAGCCATCACAGCCCCTACTCACATGATAAGAACCAGAGTTATATACTATCCTTAGATTTTTCATGGGAGAGGCAACCTCAGCAGTTCAGGCAGTCTTTTTTGTGAGTTCATTGATCCAGTAACAATGTCAAACTATTTCTACATGTAAATACAGCTCCAGAGATGCAGCCTGGTAAAGGAGAGGAGTAAAATTTCTATTAGAGAATTTTGGTTATTCCTCTTAGTTAGCAGAGTTTTAGGTTAAAAGAATCACAGAGGAAAATATGGAGAGAGTAGACCAATTTCATCACTGCATTTTGTATGGTAAAATCACTCTAGAAGCATTTACAGTAGAAAATAAGTGTTATTACTTACACTTACCATTTGCAATGGCAGACAGAAGGAAAAGGGGAGAATGGAGTGTCTAGCTTGTGGAAAGAACCTCCATGCTTGTTGCTTGGCTGCAGGTCATAGAGAAAAGAAGAAGATACGCACATTAGGTTGTAAAGGCCTTTCTGCCTGATAACTTGGTGTAACTGTATGCAAAATTGTTATTATTCCAGCAGTTTCCTAGAGGGTTTTGCTGCTTGGAATTTAGTCCATTTTGTGCAGTTGTTCAAAACATGGTATTCTGGCTGAGACTGCAGGTCATACAAAATGTGCTTCCCTGGGAATTGCTTTTGTTAGGCCCACTATGGAGGATACAGGGCTTCTGAAGTAGGAGGTTGTAGCCCATGCTGAAACCAGGTCTCTTGGTTTTCCTAGTCCACCATTTCCATTAAGAATGATACAATTACTGTCTTTGTTTAGGAGGGAAAAGAAAGAAAAAAGGCAAATAGTCTGAAAGTATTTCTTCCTTCAACTTGCTTTGCAGCCTCAGAAAGCCTTTCTGGAAATTCTTCTTTCTCTGCATGTCTCTTGGTTGACAGAAGTTACATGTTCTATTTTCATTCAGCCATCAATGTAAAAGCTTCACATTTGCTGATTAGCAAGCAGTAAATAGGGTCCAGCCAAAACCCAGCTGTTCCTGCACCCTCTCTTAAAAAATCACATCCTTATTGAAAATGGCTGACCATCTTTCTTCCTATTCTCCTTCAATAATGTTCAAGGGTTCTGGTTTCTTTGGCCAGAATGCCTAAGTTTATTACCTAGGAAAAGATGGCACATCTTCCTCCGTAGTGAAAATATGTTGATGTTTGGATTTCTAGATCTCTACTTTTGCTTCTTCAAAATGACTCCATAAACTGACCAACATATCGAAATCATCCACAATTTTGGATTTGTCACTTTTCTTAACCTCTTTTCTTTGGCCGCCAAAAGCATTCAATCCCTCCCGTCTGTCTAGGCATGGGTGTTGGTTCTCATGAGCCAATCTTGTCTCAGAATTCCCTTGCCTGTCTTCTTGGACATCGTCCACCTGTTCAGGCAATTTTTGCATTGTGGAATGTTCAGTTTGATGCCCTCCAGATCTCTTCCCCAATAAAATCTGTGGAAAACTGCTTCTTGAAGCTAATTTTGTGAAATGCCTATAACTGATTGCCATCTGGTGTTGCATTGGTCTGGTCTCTGTGAACAGCTTTCCCCTCTCTGTCTCCTGTGTGCTCTGCAATTTTCCCCATTTTCCGTCCTCACGCCTGCATGTTATGCATGTTATGGACACTATTTTCCCTGAAGAGAGATTCTGAATTTAGAATACAGTAGTTTTAAAATCTCTGGATTACAAAACAGAGAAGATCAGAGAATATAATGTCTGTGTACTCCATTTTACATAGGTTAGCTAATCTGATGTTTTGTAAAACCCAGTAGGGCTGGTAGCCTTCTTTAAGCCAGAAATGAAGATACAGTAAAACACCGGATAACGATTGGATCGGATAACGCTAAAATTGCATAACGTTAAGTAATCTGGGGAGGAGAATTGGATCGAATAACGTTAAGGTCCTATGGGATGGATCGGATAACAACTGCTAAAGCCTGTGCGGTTACAATGTATCTCTATGGAGCTTTAACGTTATCCGATCCATCCCATAGGATTTTAACATGGATCGGATAACACTAAAAATCAGATAACACCAAGACTTGTGGAACCAAGTTTTAGCGTTATCCGGTGTTTTACTGTATAACTCCCTGAATACCGTGATCAGCAGGGATAAGTGGCTACACTGGCTAAAGCACTTCGGGAATGGTAGCCTCCAAAGTTAAGTTTTCCCATCTCTGCTTAACGTTGCCTATGCCTATTGATTTATGTTCTATGTGTACTATTAGCAGTGACCTTGGTAGTTTACTGGCTCCTGTTTTGTTTAATATCCACACCAAAGATCAACCACTTCCTGAAGGCACCAACAGTTCTATTTATGCTGACAATCTCACACTTGCTGCTCAGCCAGACAGCTTTCAGATGGCAGAACATCTTCTAACAGATGCATTAGAAGAACTTGGCATGTATTGTGTAGTAATGAATTTAAAGCCTACCCTGAAACTGAAATATTGCCTTTCATCTAGAAACAAGTGGGCATCTTAGAAGCTTCAGATTGCCTAGAAGGGTGTCCAGGAAGATCATTGTTTTGCCTCCAGAGACCGAAGTATTACTTTGGACCATACTTTGACTATCAGAAGTGCTGCCAAAACACAAAGCATAAGGTCTATGCAAGGAACATTTTTCAAAAGCTGTTGCAAACTAATTGAGGGCATACAAACACAAATGCTGAGAACTCAGTGTTGGCTGTATGGTGCTCTGGAGGCAGATATACCCATGCAAAACAGTTAGGTCTAGCATTGGATAAAAGACTTAACTGTGAGTACCTGAAGCCCAGCATAAGTGGTAAAACCAGCTACCAGTAGGCATTGTATCAAGTGAAACATGGAGAGAGACAGCAACTAATAGTGAAAGATTCAAAGCCACTACATTAAATGTTCATCCAATTTTTGGCTGCCATCTATGCCCTTCCCAGATTAAGAGGGGGTGAAATTCAGATCATCTGTGAATCTTGAAGGAATAGCAGAAAATGCCAAGATTATAATGTTGAAAGAGAAACTTATCTACCTCTTAAAATAGATGGAGTCCCGGGGACCCAGTCACACAGAGAACTGAGGTACATGGAAGCCATTTAATAGGTTATGGACTAGTTTGTAGAACTAAAGTAAACCCAAGAAAATGAGGCTTTGGCAGAGATCACTTCCTTGGGAGAGGCATGTACTTCCTAGGTGATAGTGATAGTTCTTGCTGCCATTTTCCTGCAGTGGAGATGGCTTCCTGTTCCTCTGTATTTCTTGAAGCAGGTATGGGGAATCTTTGGCTATTCAGAGGTTTTGGACTTCAAGTCCCAGAAGCATGTGTCAGCATGGGCAGTAGTGGGGTGGTGGTGGTTATTGCACCCCTTCTTCCAAATAAGAGAGACTTCTCTCCTGACGTACAGTTATTCTACTTGATTACATGTTCCTTTCAGAGGAGAGGTGACAAATCCAAAGGTTTTGTCATACCTTTAATGATCACTTTCCTACATTTGCTGACTGATTACTTTGCCAGCTTCTGGACAACATTGCTGGCACAGTTTTTTAAACATGCTTCCTTTGTACTCACACATCTGCAATAGTGGCATTGTTGACATGTAGACCAGATTTCATGGAAAGCCCATGCAGTGACAATTATAGTGATTAACTAGGTCAAAATAATACATCAGTCTTTAATTGCATCTCCTTCATCGCTAACCATCCACCCGCTTCTCTCTCTCTCTCACTCTCACTCTTACTCTCTCTCACTCTCTCTCCCCACCACTGCTACCTTTTCCATATGGAGCTTGGCAGCTCTGTTGCTCAAGCAAGACAAACATGCCTGATGCCCATATTGTTTATCAGTTATTATTGTGGTACCTGCTAAACTGAGTACCTTTACCCAGGTGAGAATGTGTGTTTTGATTTCCTAATGTATGTATTGAGTGTAAACAGTAAGTTGTGCTATAATGACCAGGAAGTCAAAAGTACAGTACTGTATATACTTTTTTCCTTTCTTAAGCCTATTTCTGCCCCCAAGTCCCGCACTCAGTCATGCAAATTAAAATAGTTTTGCATGCATATACAGAATTATACTACTACTTGAAAAATGTAAAACAGAAGCTGATTTAGTGGTAAGGAAGAGATGAAGGAGGCCTGGAGAAGACCATAAAGTGCAAGGAAGGGCCCTGAGGAGGTGGAATAATGATGCATGGAAAATCTCCTCAATTTGACAGCTGGGAAACAACAACTCTTTTCTTTTGGTCTCTGAGTCACAAGCACAAGTAGTTCTCTCCCCCCCCCCCCCGCCCCTCTCATGTATGGTGACTGTTGGAAAGATTCTGTGGTTTTTATAGTAGGATTCAAGTTGTTTGTAAATAAGTAACATGGGGTGCAGTGCTGTTGATTTACCGTATATGCTGGTGTATAAGATGACTGGGTGTATAAGACGACCCCCCAACATTTCCACTCAAAATATAGAGTTTGTTATATACTCGCCGCACACCTTCCACACACCAAATAAAACATAAAAGAACATCAGATTTGATTTCAACATCTCCCTGTGGCCAGCACTAGTGTGCAAGTGCACATGTGCGAGCTTTGCGTAGACAAGGGGCGGGGCGGAGCACCACTGCTTCCCGCCGAGCAGAATGGGCCGGTCACGCTGAAAAGGCTGGCACCCCTGTCTCGCTGATGATGTGTGCTGCAGCCATGCTGGATAACGCGCAATACTGGATAGCATGTAGAATGAGGTGGGTGGGCATCAGGAGGCCACTATGGGCAGCTATGTCTATCCCAACTGAAGTGCACCCGGCGTATAAGACGACCCCCCCCCCACTTGGAGGCATGTTTTTCAGGGGGGGAAAGTAGTCTTATACGCCAGCATATACAGTACATTATACCTTTTCAAGATACATTTGGTAGAATTATGCATGTCTACAACCCAGTCCTTCTGTACTACCCCTGTTAGTTTTACTGAGGAATCAGCATTTGAAAAGTTATTTTTGGGACAGTCCTCTTTGGGAGTAATAGTTCATATATATATATATTCTCTGAAATGTATTAGTAACACAATACACAAGTGAAGCTGCTTTTCCTGACTTGAAGAAATCCCCTTGAAGAGCAACCAAGAAAGGCTCTGATCCATCCATGGACACTGTAGTGGTCTTTTTTTTAAATGTTTTCTGCTGTGAAACATTGCAAGATTTGATTTCCTCCCCCCTCAACATATTTCCCCTCCCTCGCCACAATGAACTGTCCCGCTCCAGTGGAGATTATTTACAAAAGTATGCCCTTCCTGATCACCCACAACCCAACCAACGCAACCCTCACTAAATTCACCGAGGAGCTGAAGAAGTATGGAGTGACAACATTGGTGCGGGTCTGTGATGCTACCTATGATAAAGCACTGGTTGAGAAAGAAGGAATCCAAGTCCTAGACTGGCCATTTGACGATGGTGCCCCACCACTGAGCGAGATTGTGGATGATTGGCTCAACCTGTTGAAAACCAAATTCTGTGAAGAACCTGGCTGTTGTGTTGCTATACACTGTGTTACTTGCAGGGCTGGGAAGAGCCCCAGTTCTTTTTGCCCTCACATTCATTGAATGTGGAATGAAGTATGAGGACGCTGTGCAGTTTATCAGACAGAAGAGGAGGGGGGCCTTCAACTCCAAAACAGCTGCTCTGTCTTGAGAAGTATCGACCGAAGATGTGATTACGCTTCAGAGATGCCAATGGCCACTGGATCGTGTAGTAAAAGTGGGGGAGCCCTCCGTGTAAGTCTTAATGCTATCATGGCTGTCTTTGTGGACTTGTGGAACCTGGAAATGTAATTCTGGAATTGAATGGCATCTTTTCCATAGTGGATTTGGTGCTCTTTAGCCTTTGTGCTAAGGACAATACACCTCAGGCTCTCCTCCAACACAAATATCAAATGTGACCTTGATTTTATTTCTAGTTTCTTGTGGCAGAGACTAGATGTGATTACAGAAGGGATGTGTTACATAGGCCTTCCACTGTTCCCTAGTAGGGACTTTGTTTGGCCATGTGGATGCCCTTTTTGTGCAGTGAATAGATGCTGTCTTCTAGGCTTATAAATTGCTGTATCTGATCAAGTGAGCCTGGCAGAGAACATCTAAGAGCCATACTTCCATACGTCATATTTTGTACGACTGTTTGTTGTTCAGTCGCATAGTCGATTCCGACCCTCTGCGACCCCATGGACCATTGCCCGCCAAGCACTCCTGTTCCCCACCATCCCCCTCAACTCACTGAGCTCTGTGCCCATTGTCTCCACTAGCAAGGAAGATAACACAAAGAAGTGGGTGGCAGTCCCTTAGACTTACTTTTTAACTACAAAAGAGAAATAATAATAATAATAATAATAATAATAATAATAATAATAATAATAATAATAATAATAATAATAATAATTATTATTATTATTATTATTATTATTATTATTATTATTATTATTATTATTATTATTATTATTATATCCAATGCTGTAAAAATTAATGAGCCAACTTGGAGATATTACTTCTTTGGACTGGAGAGAAAAAGGAGTATGCCTTGGAAAAATAAAGGAAGTTGAGAAGGTTACTGTCTGTGAAAGGAACATCAGGAGTGGCTTAGAGGATTGGGGAAAGGGTAAGAGGGAAGAGTCAGAGTGGGGACAGAAAGGGAGAAAATAAGAAGAGAGGTAGGCATGGTTGGAAGGTACAGAGCCGAAGAAAACTGAAGTTGATATGTTGGTTAGGAATAAGGAGCCAAAGCTTTAGTTCCAGCTTTCTGCTTTCTGTTAAATCTCTCCCTTTCCTCCCTCCTCCACCTTCTGCTTCCACCGTTCATTTTGCTTTTCTTTGTACTTGCCATTAAAGGATATAAAATTCTTTTTGCACAGCTCATTCTATGGATTGGTTTGGGAGTCTTGGTCATTAGCACCTATACCACCTTATCAGCGACTTACGATGTACCATCAAAAGTACAAGTGTCGGAACCCGGACAGTTGCCAGGAGAAACAGAGGAAGTGTTGGACCATGACTTTGTCCAAATAGCAGGTACGTGCCCTGTTCTTGGTATGCAGTGCTATGGAAAATACAGTGGTGCCTCGCATAACAAATGTATCCGCATAATGAAAAATTAGCATAACGAAACATTCATTATGCAATGGCGATACCCCGCATAATGAAAAAAACATTCGGTCTTCGGCAGCTGGGGTATACCTGCTCAATGGGAACCCTGGTTAACAAACTCCCCCCGCCCCATTATGCGGGGTACTGCCAATAGTGCTTCGCATAACGAAAAAAAATTGCATAGTGAAGAACTCCGTGGAACAGAGTTTTTCATTAGGAGGGGTTCTACTGTATCTTGTGTGGACCAAATCGTCCAGATATTTGGGTTTGGCTGCATCCCTTATACAACAGAACAGGTTTTCAAGCAAAGATATTGACTGTCGCCCCACTTACATTTTGGGATTGTTGTGAGAAATGAATGTATTTATGGTAAATGGATGGATGAGAGCATGTGCAGAGTGTTGGGTAAGAATGGATAGAAAGTAGCCTTGGTAAAATGGCAAGCAAAGACTGCCAGGAGTGGGTAGAAACAGAATGTTGAGAAGAGCTAATTTGTATAATGGACTGTGATTGATTGAGAATGATTGATCAAGAAGGTTCTGGAGAACCCTGAGGAGACTTTACAGCAGGCGTTCCCAACCTTTTCAAGCCAGGGGCTGGGTCACGTTCTCTTAGTCAGCTTTAAGGGCTGGATGGCCATTTTGTCCTGCCTGCACAATGGAGGTGGCCATTTTGTCCCAACAGCTTCAAGGAGGTGGCCATTTTGTTTCTTGAATGCCCTTGGGGGGGCATATGAAATGGTGCCACAGCCCAGATCCAGCCCACAGGTCTTAGGTTGGGAATCCCTGCTTTAGAGAGAGAAAAAGGGAGGAATTTTGAGATAGTTGCCATTATAGAATTATCCAGCTGAGGAGGGGTAGAAGGCTATCTGAGAATAGTAAGGGGAGGTTTATTATTTTGGCTTTTGGAGTGGGTAGAGTGCTTATCTGTTGCCTGAAGTGTTTTATTAGTATTTAATGTAGCTGCCTTTTGTTTTTCCCCTTTTTGAGAGTGGACTGTTGATGTTTTTAAATAACTCAGTGTTGTTAAATAAACCTGTTAAAATCTCAAGCCCTTGTGTTTCCTCACACCTGTAAAGGAAGTTTGTTTCTTTTTAGTTATACGCTACCAAAAATAGGCCGAAACACTGGTTATTAGCTAACTCTTAAGAAGAAGGCAGGCTGGGATCGAGTTATTGAAGATCCCAGGGCTTGTCTGGGAAAAATTCAAACCAGACTTCGCAGTTAAGGCGTCCTGGCCTGGTACAATCTCTGACCAGGATTTTCTTATGAAAATGGTCTGATGATTGTTAAAATTGTTTTCTCTTGTGAGGGAGAGATTTGCAACATAGAGCAGCACTAGTGATGCTTAACTGGAAGCTACACAAGTGGCTTAAATTAAAGATTTCCTCCAACATATAGACCAGTGTTTTCCAACCTTTGGTTTTTGGACTTCAATTCCCAGAAGTATAAATCAGTTCCCAAAAGCACTGATCAACCAAGGTATTGACTTAGGCCTCTGGGAATTGAAGTCCACCAGTGTTCTGCGGAACATAGTTTGGGAAACACTGATTTAGACATTGTGTTCAGGCCACCTGTATAATTAGTTCTGGGCTCTGTCATCTAGAAGTGTGTGGCTTCAAGCCTCTCTACTAGTTGATGTATTTTCCAAGGTTTCAGTAGTGTCCCATTCATCCTATTCAAAACATATGTAGATTTATTGGACCTTCCTTCTTGTTCCTTTATCTTTTTTTCTTAACATGTCCCTGTCATAAATTTAGGGCTACTTTTAATCATGACGGTGCCTACAATTATGTCTCAGCTTTGTTTACTGGCTTGGATGATTTATTATTTGTTTACTAAATCTGTTGATAGAATTATGGCCCGGCACAGCTGCAGACCCACCTCACAAGGACATCACAAGCAGATGTCAGCTGAGCCCCTGCTGCTCCTCGGTTCAAGCCACATTCTTTTTCTTTTCTTCTCCACATATGATGTGACTTGGCCATATTTGTTGTTCTCAAGTGGCTTGAAATATCACTGTGAGGACTTGGAAAGGAAGCCAGCAAAGGAAGACTTGAGTCAAGGGATGGGGTGAGATCCTGTTCTGGCATGCCAGACGTTCTGACTTTCAACTCCCACAGCCAGGACTGTGAGAGTTGTAGCCAGGATTGTCCAGAGGGCTAAAGGTTCCTCAGTTCTGCTCCTCTTCCATTGGAGCCCTTCTCTGTGTTCTTGTTGCAGTCTGGAGTATTTTTGAGATGCCAAGTCAGGGTAAGTAACCTGGTATCCTCCAAGTGGTTTGGGCTGCCTCTCCCTTAATCCATAATATTGGTTCTCTTAGCTGGGTGTGATGGGAATTTAAGACTAAACCAGCTGCAGAGATATTGAGTTTCTTAGTAAAGGTCAAGGTCGTTGTTGCTCAAAAGGCAGTTGTGTTTGACTCTAGGGTTCAGTGCTCATCTCTATTTACAGCCAAAGAGCCAGCACTGTCTACATCTGCAGATATTTCCATGGTCATGTGGCAGGCATGACTAGCATATGGAACACTGTTATCTTCCCACCTGAAGTGGTACCTATTTATCTACTTGTAATTTCTTGCTTTCCAACTACTAGGTTGGCAGGAGCTGGAACAGAAATGGTAGCTCACTCCATCATGCAGTACTCAGGTCTCAACCTGCTGACCTGGCGATCTTCTAGTCATCATGTTCAGTGTCTTAAACACTAAGCCACCTCAGTCCATACTGGTCCTCCTAGCTGGGTGTGATGGGAATTTAAGATCAAACCATCTGCAGAGTTATTGAGTTTCTTACCCCATATTAAAGCTTTGACAGTAGTATTCCCTCTTAGACTTGCTGTTTTCAGATGTCATCCGCCTAGGCCTTTGTGCGCCCCTTGTTTTGATGTCAGACTTGTGAACACCAAATGAAAAAATCCTTCATTCCTTCTGACTCTTCTCACTACTACACCCATCTTATTTTGAAGGCAAGGGGGTAGGCTGGTTAAAAAACAAAAGCCCATCCCCAAACTCTGCTTTTATGTACTCAAATTACAACTTTCAGGGAGAAAAGATATCTCAGAGTTTCTCCTCACAGAAAGAAACTGGAAAGCAACTCTGATTTAAATCTGGGACCTTTTTCTGCATTTGTGACAGCCTTGGCTTTAGCTAAGTGTTATCTGACATTTAACCTTTGCAATATGTTACACTTGCATTGTCTGAGACTTCTTTCTGTGTCCTGTGGGGTTTTGTAAAGATCTTGAGAATTCCAACTTATCTTGCATTACTTGTATTTATTTAAAATAAGAATGAGATCCTGCCTTTCTTAGGCGCAACCATATATTTGAGAACAGACCACAAACATTTTAAAAAACAAGGCTATTGTTATGTGCAGTCACATTGCCTTCTACTCAAGGAGAACCTATGACTTAGTGGCTGGAATCCTAATGTGCTTACCATAGCATAAAGTTAAAATTCTCAGGGAGTTACACCCAGGCAAATACACAATTGATTGAACAATTAGTTGTGCACCTGCATTTATGGGATTGCTTGCTGGATCTGATTTCTGCCTTGATGTAAATTTCACAATGGCTTGCGCAATTTTGAGTTCCAGAGGTGTAGCTACACAACAAGGTCTTAGCCACTCACCTCCAAAAAGTCCTGTATCGAACATCTTGCTCAGCTCTTGCAACCTTAGGACTGCGGCTGCCTTCATTGAACCAATCTATCTTCTATTTAGTGTTCCTCTTTTCTTGTTTCCTTCAACTTTTCCCACCTTTACTGTCATTTCTATTGAGTCCTGATGTAGACCCTGATCAAGATGAGCTGATATGAGATAGGTAATCGTATTCTGCTTCTTCTTATTCTGCTGTATCTGAATATTGGCGATCCTCATGGTGATCAGCCATGTAGAATGTCATGAGAATATAATGCAGTGGCCTTTTATCTGCCTTCCGCTTTGCAGCATGACACCCATACCACTGATCCAGCTCCATGAGTCACTTTCTGGTCCTGAGCCCTTTTGGCACGCAAAGTCCTCCTCAGCTCCAGGCCAGTATTGATGAAGCTGCTGCCCTCCATCACGATGGATTCAAGTGGGATTTAATCCACTTGGGGACCATCACCCTTCCCAGTGGACTTTGGCACCCAAGTCCTCAGGGTCATCAGGTTATTTAACCTCCGCCTTACACTCAGCGTTGAGTCACCTGCAGTAGGGTCTACTCTATTACCATAGCAGGATAGCCTGGCCAGACACCAGTATTCTGCTACAGCTGAAAATCCAAGGAAGTCTTACTCTTTATTTGCTGTATTTATGTCTTCTCTTTCCTCCAGTGAGCATAAAGTAGCATACCTAGCTCCCTGCCCCTGCCTACTTTATCCTCACAATAGCTCTGTGAAGGTAAATGAGGCTCACGCAGTGGGCTTCATGGCCAAATGGGTGTTTGAACCCATGTCTTCTGGGCACTAGTCCAACTATCTGTCCACGATACCATACTAGCTCCCACGTTTTGAAGATCAAGACTGTGTTGTCTGGGTTCTGATAAAGCAATCACACTTATACACTGCTTAGTGCACTCTGGGCAATTCACAAGTTAATTAGTAATTCCCCCCAACATGCTGGGTACTCATTTTACCAACCTTGGAAGGCTGAGTCAACTTTGATTCCTGGTCAGGTTCAAAGTCACAACCTTTGGGTTGCAGCACAACAATTTTTAACCACTGCACCACCAGGGCCCTTGATAATAAAGTCCTTAGGCAATGGTGGTCACCAGGTACTTATTTGAAAGACAGGGTAGAATGAGCCCCAGACATAGGTAACAGGAGCACCAGTCAGTTCAAACCATGTGCTGAACACTCCCTCTGCCTCCCATGAAAGGAAATAGTATGGAAAATTGGCCCTTAAGAAAACTGTTGGAGAGCAAAACTGAACCCTCAAGGTATGCTGGGAGTGGCATCAAACCATAGGAGGGAGGAGCACAGCGGATGGTAGTGCTCCCAAGCATGCCTTCTCCATGTCTTCTGAAAGAGTCTCTCAAGGTCTGCGTTGATAGCAGCTCTCATTCTGCCTATATGACAAAGAGCCTGACCTGTGCAAGCAGCTGCCTCCTCTCCCACAAAGCACACGTGTAGGTTGCAGTGTTGCCTGGCTATTGCCACAACGAAGCCTCCCTCCGCCACATCTGTTTTCTATTTCTTACACGAGCCTCTTGCGGAAACACAGGGCTTTTCTTGTCAGGCAGCGTGCAGTTTGTTTTTAGCATGTTCCTGGTTTTCCTGCCCCTCTCCTGTTCACCCCACCCTTTTAATTGATGGGTTTGCTTGCTCAAGCCATCCCCATAACCGGGCTGGGTCTTTTTGTCGGGTAAGCATTTGCCATATGCCTTTTGTCTATCTCTGTTCGCCAGGAGGTAGGTTTGTATTTTAATTTATTGCCTCTTTTTTGATATTGCAGAGCCCAGAACTGTACAGACTTTCATTAAAACCCTGCCCACTGGGTCCAAGGATTATGAATATTAGAACGCTGCCCTTTTATGGGAACACATATTGACCAGCGAACTTTGAATCGTGTTTTCACTAATGACACCCAAGTGTCCATTACGCCCCCATCTGTGTTGCTGGGAGTTTACTATCAGGAGCTCTTTAGGAAGGTCTAATACCCTTTTCTCAGAGAGGTTGTGCTAATACATACAGTGCATGCATAGACTAAAAGGTTGCTAAGCTGCTTTTGAAAGCACATGAAGGCAATTACTCCCCCCCCCCCTTTTAAAAAATACCTAATTAGGCAATTTCTTTCTGCTTTTGAAAAGTACCTTCTCTTCCCCCAGAGATCTTCCTGGACAGATTAAGATTTTGTAATATTTATTTAGCTCCATACTTGAACATCATTGCTTAGATCCACCACCCTTTGCCCTCCCCATCTTTCTGTGATTTTGGATGTTCAAGGCCTGATTCGGATTCTCAATTTGCTTTTCCCTTGCAATTCCAGACAGTCATCCTATTCAGTCCAAGCAGGCCCCTGCATTTCCTTTGTGTGTGTGTGTTTTAAAAAACCCAATCCATTCAACTTTTTGCATCTGATAAGGCACGGCTTTAACGTGGTGTCCTGGGTGCATTACTGGTCTGTTAATTTATGGTTGTTGTGTGTATGTTTTAACAGTGAGATCCTATGGTCTCGACATCTATGTTGCATGCTGGCCAGGGGGAATGAAATGAAAAGTGTATGCACACGTGAGCCTCTTAAGGTTGTGCATGTGACAGGCATTTGGGATACCCTCTACTTTGTCCTCACTGCCCTGTTTCTCCCCCACCCCCACCACTTTTTGGTTATTCTTCAAACAAGACGCCCAAGCATCGTGTGAAACGTGGATTATGCACCATGCCTCCCGTAGCGTCTAATAGCTACTGGAACAGCTTGGCTTACTGGAGCACTCCCTGGTGCTTTGGGAGAGCAATATTTTAATTGCTCCTGCAACACAGAGAACGGCGCGATTGGCCTGCTGTCATTTCTTTCTTTCTTTTTGGTTCAGTTTTACAGTCTGTGTGTCAGGAGAAAATAGTGAACTAGTTTCCTTGATGCCATTCAGCAACCTTGTGAAAATAAGAATGCTTAAGGGTTTACGTATCTAAAGAGAAGTCCCTGTCATCGTTCTTGGTGTACATGTTCATCAAGATCCATCTGCCACCCCTTCCTGTGGAATCCGTATAATGTGGTTTGGACTTGGCTGGTGTCCACATCACACTTTTTATACCCACCATAGAAACAGTGATCTGGCCCAGCAAAACAGCATTGTTTGGGGCCAAGAACTCTGAACGAGTATTTTGCTGAAGATTTTCCCAGTCCTTATTTCTGTGCCACATGACTGTCACCATAAAGGATCGGGGGGAGGTGGGTTTCCAAAAAGTCTAATAGGCAACTTCTACTTTTTCTTCCGAATATTGGCGATCATCATAGCGATCATCCATGAAGACTGTCCTGAGAATATAATGGAGTGGACTTTCATCTGCTTTCCGCATCGAAACATGACACCTGTGTCACTGATCCAATTCCACGAGTCACTTTCTGGTCCTGAACCCTTTTGGCACACAAGGTCCTCAAGCACCAGGCCTCTAATCTTCCTTCTGCAGCAAAAGAGCAATTGATGTTCTCTGTAGTCACTCTTGACTTTTTCCAGTTCTTAAAAAAATTTCAAAGAGATTTGGCATGCTGACTGTGTCAGGTCCCATTTTGTTCTTAAATACTGTGAAGTATGGATTGTTCTAGAGATCTGACTACCAGGTCCTCTGTTCTGTTAGATCTGCAATCACTTCTGCAGTTCATCAGTGAGCAGGTCATGGACTCTTTCTCCTTGCCCAGTTTCATCATTCCGCTCCTGTCATCTCCTAGTCTCACCTGTACTTAGTGTGCTATATTTAGTGACTTTACAAAGGTTCAGGAATGGGAAAACTATTTTCCTCCATATATTGCTGTACAGCAACTCTCGTCGCCCCTTGCCCTTGACTATCCTGGCTACAGCAAATTAGAATTGCAGTCTAACAGTTGTGCAGCATTTCTACCCCTGCTCTTCTTTCGGGTCCAGGATCTGGTGTGAGAAAGATTAGCTGGCAAAACAAGGTTGCCATTGCCCAGGTACGGCTGATTATAAAACATTTCTGCAATATTCAAGGAGGCTTTTTCTGTGAAAAAATTTTTTTGGAGTGTCACTCAACACTAGAAAGTGCAGTTGTGTAGCATCTCTGCTAAGGCAAAGGTAAAGGTCGCCCTTGCTCAAAAGCCAGTTGTATCTGACTCTAGGGTTCAGTGCTCATCTTTGTTTCATAGCCAGAGAGCCAGCGCTGTCTGCTTCTGCAAATATTTCCATGGTCATGTGGGAGGCATAACTAGACACCGGAGCTCACGGAACACTGTTTACCTTCCCACCGAAGTGGTCCCTATTTTATTTACTTGCAATTGCTTGCTTTTGAACTGCTAGTTTGGCAGGAGCTGGGACAAAGATGGGAGCTCTTTCCATCCTGCAGTATTCGGGTATCGAACTGCTGACCTGCCACCTCCCAGTCAGCATCTTAGCCAATTGAGCCACTGCAGTCCCAGCTTTTCTGCTAGCTGCTGACAAAATCTGTTTGCACATCAACATGAGAAAACACTCTGCCACAGTATTCTTTAAAAACTTATTTGCTCTGTGTACATAACATCTAGATTTTCAGAGATATAGTTCCCTTTTTATAGTCCTTAGAAGCACAGGCAACAACATAATACAGGGCTGGTGACAGTATGGTCTGGAGCACGCTTACTAGGCAGTGTATTAGTATATGTATGCATACTTCCATTAATAATAACAAAACAATAACAATACTGTACTTGAATACTTGTAAGAGTTGTAAGATATTCTCTTTAATTGGATACAGAAATGTAGTTTTTCTTGCAACTGTTCCTTTACTACCTAGTGTTGATTGTCTTTAGAAAATTTGTTGGCACAGCTCTGTATGTGTCTATACTAGGAAGTAACCCCTTTGAGTTTGTCAGGACTTACTTTCATGTACATGAGTTTAGGATTACAGTCTAAATCTTATTTTGTAATACTTTCTGTCTGATATGCTGTCTGAATACTTTGGATGTAATTTTCTAGATGTTATAAAACTTCTGCTTTCTGCCCATCCCTGGAGTAATCTGCGATAGTTTGTTCTTTCAATTACCCTCTCCTTGTCACATTTTTCTTTTCGATGGGCCAGGGCTCAGTTAAAAGGCAAGGCATGGAGAACAAATGGTAGGGTGCATACCTCTAACTCTTCCTCTGGAATTCAGGCTGATGAATTAAGCAAGTTCTTTGTTTTATTCACTCCTATTTACTTTTTTCATCCTGTTCCTCAAAATCTCCTCCACTGCAGATGATAAGCTGCTTCTTATGCTGGATAAGTCAATTCTTGCTTTGTTTCTTGACTTCTGAGCTAAAGCAAGTTTTACTGGTATAGTTGTTTCTCCCAATCTCTCCCAATCCAGTTAATGAAAAGCTTTTCTGCTGTATGTGTTTGCTATTAATATTCTCAACGCTGCCCTGTATTCAGGCTGGTTGGAATCTGTAATTTTATTTGGGTTGTGCAATCTGTAAAAGGAGACTGAGGTAGCGTAGTGGTTAAGTTGCTGAACTTGATGACTAGAAGGCCGGCAGGTCAGCAGTTCAAGACCCAAGTGCTGCACAATGGAGTGAGCTCCCATCTCTGTCCTAGCTCCTGCCAACCCAGCAGTTCGAAAGCAACAAATTGCAAGTAGATAAATTTTGTTGTTGTTCAGTCGCACAGTCGATTCCGATCCTCTGCGACGCCATGGACCTCTGTCCACCAGGCACTCCTGTCCTCCACCCCCCCCCTCAACTCGCTCAGCTCTGTTCCCATTGTCTCCACAATACCATCTAGCCATCTCATCTTGGGCCGGCCCCTTCTTCTTTTGTCGTCGACCCTTCCAAGCATCAAGGCTTTCTCAAGCGAATCCTCTCTTCTCACTTGATGTCCAAAGTACTTTAGCTTCATCTTTACTATTTGACCTTCAAGGGAGCAGTCAGGGTTGATTTCTTCTAAGATTGACCTATTTGTTCTCCTCGCTGTCCAGGGGACTCTCAAAACTCTCCTCCAACACCACATCTCAAAGGCATCTATTCTTCTGCGCTCAGTTTTCCTAATGGTCCAGCTGTCACAACCATACATTGCCACAGGGAATACCATTGCTTTGACTATACGAATTTTTGTTTTCAATGTGATGTCTCTACTTTTCACTATGTTCCCCAGGTTTCTCATAGCTTGCCTCCCAAGAATTAGTCGCCTTTTTATTTCATGGCTGCAATCACCATCTGCAGTGAGCTTTGATCCTAAGAATGTAAAATCTGTGACTGCTTCTACTTCTTCCCCATCTATTTACCAGGGACTGATAGGTCCTGTTGCCGTTATCTTGGTTTTCTTGATATTGAGTCTCAAGCCAGCTTTTGCACTTTCTTCTGTCAACCTAATCAGGAGCTTTTTAAAGTCCTCCTCACTTTCTGCCATTAGGGTGGTATCATCTGCATATCTCAAATTGTTGATGTTTCTCCCAGCAATTTTGATCCCAAATTGTGATTCCTCCATCCCTGCATTGCGCATTATGTGCTCTGTGTATAAGTTGAATAAGCAGGGTGACAAAATGCAGCCTTGTCTTACTCCTTTTCCTATTCCAAACCACTCTGTCCTTCTGTATTCTGTCCTAACTGTTGCTTCTTGGTTCATGTACAGGTTTCTCATGAGGCATATAAGGTGTTCTGGTATTCCCATCTCTTTAATTACTTGCCACATTTTGTTGTGGTCGACACAGTCAAAGGCCTTAGTGTAATCAATGAAACAGAAGTAGACTTGTTTCTGATATTCCTTTGTTTTTTCCATGAGCCAATGTATGTTGGCAAAGTGGTCTCTAGTCCCCCTGCCTCTTCTGAACCCCGCCGGCACTTCTGGTAATTCTCTCTCCACGTGCTGCTGCAGTCTATCCTGTATTAGGGTGGTATCATCTGCATATCTCAAATTGTTGATTTTTCTCCCAGCAATTCCATCGTCTTTTAGGGCTTTGAAAAGTTCAACTTAGATACCATCATCTCCACTGGCTTTGTTGTTTGCCGTGCTTTTTAGGGCCTTTCTGACTTCACTTTCTAGGATGTCTGGCTCAAGTTCAATTTCCTCATCATTGTTATTATCAGGAGTGTTGAGGTCCTTTTTGTAGAGTTCCTCTGTGTACTCTTTCCATCTTTTCTTAATCTCTTCTGCATCAGCTATCTCCTTACCGTCTTTGTCCCTTATCATGGTCATTTTTGCTTTAAACATTCCCTTGATTTCCCCAATTTTTTTTAAAAGATCTCTAGTCCTGCCTCTTGTGTTGTTTTCTTCTATTTCTTTGCACTGTTCATTCAGGTAGGTTTCCTTATCTCTCCTTACTTTTCTTTGAAATTCTGTATTCAAGTGATTGTATTTTTCTTTCTCCTTTGCCTTTTGTGTCCCTTTTTTCCTCTGCTATTTTAAGAGTAGATAAATAGTTACCACTTTATTATTATTTATTATTATTATTTATTAGTTCAAATTTATATTGCCGCCCACTCGCCGTAGCAACTCAGGGTGCCTTACAAACAATACATTACATTACAATATGTTGTTGGGGGCGCAGGGGGAGGGGTGGCAAAGTCCTCAAACTGCCCTGGCTTCTTCTTCCCTGGCCGTTGGTGGGAAGGTAACAACATTCCGTGCACTCCAGTGTCTATTCATGCCTGCCACATATCCATGGAAATGTCTGCAAATGCAGACAACGCTGCCTCTTTGGCTATAAACAGAGATTATCACCGAACCCTAGAGTTGGGTGCGACTGGCTTTTGAGCAAGGGCAACCTTTACCTAAAAGGAGATCTGTTTTCGTTTTCTTTTTTGATTTGAGAAGATGCTAGTATGAGATGGTTTCTAGTGCTGTTTTCTTTCATTGTGTCCCCTTGCAAATCTCTAGTAAAGCGGGCGGTATGGGCACGGGGTTTGTACATGACCCATCTTCCTGGGAGCATTGCTATTCTCCCAGTCAGATTCTTGGAGAGAGGATAGGAAAAGCTTTTAGGGTTGCTTGTCATGAGATTTTATTACAGCCCAGAGAGACTGGTTGGCAGACCATTAAAATAAAAATGGATGCTTCAAAAACCCATGAGAAATGTCCCTTGCTCACTCATATCCTAATGCAGACAGCAAAGTAGAATGATCGCTTGGGTTGGCCCTGCATGGACCATCATGGCTTCATCAACGCTTGGGCTTACTCTCAGCTCTCTCTCTCTCTATATATATATATTTATATATATAAATAAACATGTCTATGGCTTTTGTCTTCCCTTTGCCTACCTAACTCTTTCGCCTTCAGATTTCCCCCCTGTTATTTCTGTAAGCCAAGAAGCTTTTACAGCCTCTTCGCCTTTTCCTGTTAAGCCCAGCACCCCTCATAAAACATTAAGAGGCACAGCATTACTGTAACATTATCCAAAGGGACCACAAGGGCGACTCTACAGTTTCAGCGATTATTACACATCCTGGGCAAAATGGTTCTCTCCAAACCACATATAGCCCCTTATAGATTTCCAAGCAGCATGAGAGGCCATTAATTCACGCCCCGATGATGAACTTAATTTTGCTTCCTGCTGAGAAAATGACGGCTTAGAGGCAACTATGTCTTATTACAGAATGGAGATTTTTATCTCTTCTCCCACCCCTTTTGTTTTGGGGTATGCGTGTGTTTGTGTGTAGTATATATATGCAAAGCCAGAGGTTTGGATAGAAGCTTTGCTAGTTACATCCCATACTGACAAAACACGCTGAAACATTAATAAAGTAATGCTACGGAGACTGCAACCTTACCAGAGGAGAATAGAAAATGAAAAGAAATAGAGAATATAATACTGTCTCTCCTGGTTTTCACCCGTGGCTGCAGTTTAGCCAAGTCAAGTGACCTATATTGAAACAAGCTTGTAGGTGTCCAGCATTCCATAGGCAGGTGTAAAGACCATCTTCTGCATCATAAAATTCCTTGCAGATATTCCCATTCTTCCGTTTAAAACTAATCCATGGATAGCCATCAAACTACACATTTAAAAGGAATAGCAAAGGTAAAGGTCGCCCTTACTCAAAAGCTAGTTGTATCCAACTCTTGGGTTTGGTGCTCATATGTATTTACAGCCAAAGAGCCAGTGCTGTCTTCATCTGCAGATGTTCAATGGCCATGTGGCAGGTATGACTAGATGCCGGACCGCACGGAAGGCTGTTACCTTTTCACCAAAGTCGTACCTATTTCTCTACTTGCATTTTCTTGCTTTCGAACTGCTAGGTTAGCAGGATGTGTAATAATGGGAACTCACTCAGTCGAGTAGCACCCTGGTCTCAAACTGCTGACCTGCCAACCTTCCAGTCATCAAGTTCAGCGTCTTAACTACTAAGCCACTGCAGTTCCTTTTAAAAAGAATACACACTTCTAATATAACATAATGTAATAGAACTTTTTTTTGAGTTTGTGCTCTCCCTTTTAAAAAATTTGAGTCTAACTTGCTGTGCTCAGTAACTTAAAATGTCATTTGGCAGTTATAAAACTGCAGCAATACTGTGAAAAGCCAGAGAAGTGGTGTGCATTCCTTCTTTCTTTTTATTCAATTCTGATAAGGTAGGAGGTTCTGTGGCATTTCTTTGTTAATGCTTCTGTTATGACGTGTGAAATGTAACAAGCAGGCTTGTGTGTAAACCTCTGGTAATGCAACTGCACTCTTTTCACAAACTTATTCATAATACTGCACAACAACAATTTTGCTACTGGGAATAACACATGTAATTTACATGATATCTAGTGTGCTCATTACAGATCTGAACTAATTTGCCTATCACATACAGATTTTAAGTTATAGGCGTGCTATAGCTGTTCAAATTGTCGGTAAGTGGGTAATGTATTTTTACATGGGAACACCATAACAGTTGCAACTACCACTATGCCTGCTGCTACCTCAGCTGAATCACGTCCCCTGGCAGCATGCATGTTTCAGCAGTGGCCAGGCACGCCTGGACAAGTCAGTGAGCTGATGTCAAAAATAGGCATATAAGGCAAGATGGATCAAAGGCTTGTCTCTAGTGTGAAATCATCTTATTGGATTTAGATGATCTAGTAAGGGACTTGTCTTTGTCAAAAGAGGAGTCTGAATTGTTAGCCCCCAGATTAAAGGAGTGGAATGTGCTACAAAATGGAATGACATCTTCACACTTTTGTGATTGTCACACAAAGAATCGACTTCAGATTTGGATTCAGCGCACTTGATTTAGTATAGGACACATGGATTGGACCAAGTAGCAGAGAATATTTTTATTTTATTTTTTGTGATGCAGTGTAATCAGAATTTGGGGGTAAAGGAGAGAAATGGTCCTCTAGGAAGATGCTTGACTGTGCTCTGCATAGCTTCTGAACCACCGGGTTTTTTAAAGCCACTACAGTATTTAAAACGTGGTTGTGGTGAAGAAAGCCTACAGAGAATAACTGGGATCCTGTTGGTAAGCTGCAACTAGAGTAGGCCCATTAAATTATGAAGAGTTGGGAAGTCAACTCTTCCCTACATGCCATTGACTCAAAAGGGTTTACCCTAGTTGCGACTTTCTGTAATAAGCTATAGGATTTCAGTCAGTATATGTTAATGGCTCAGGGCTGCTGCAGTGGAAGTCATGTGCTGATAAGTCTGAAAACCCAGACACGGCATGTGAATGAAGTATGAAGCAGCTTTAAAAATAAGCACATGGTTTTTTTAAAAGGAGGGAACTTTTATATAAGATTTCGCACATGAGGGCCTTTGTGGCATTTCTCCCCCCTCCCTTCTCAGACCTAGATAAGAGAAATGCCAAATGTGAATGGGCCCTCGGCATTCAAAGATCTTTGGGTTGTGGCTTTCCAAGATCAGAGGGCAACATGTCTTTGCTCTTCATGGGTTCCTGTACTCTTTAATTGAAGCCACTGTCTTGAATTCCTAAGAGCTGAGCAGGGCAGCTGAGGACAGGGCAGTTTGGAGGTCGCTGTTTCGCAGGGTTACCATGAGTTGTAGGAAGCTTGGCAGCCTGTAATATCAACTAGCACTGCCACATTATTTCCTTTCCCCCCATCCCTTTCGTTCTTTCCTTCTCCCAAGTTATAGGAGAATAGCTTATACTGTATACTCTCCAGCAAGGAGAGCATATCAAGTTATGATGATATAAATTTATTCTGCTGCAGCCTGGGGAGGTTCTTGAAGAAATGTAAATAATAATAATAATAATAATCCCTTGGAGCAATACCTGAAGGATTCCCTAGATATTTGGAAATGTTGGATCTATTGGGCTTGAATATCCTAACTCTACAATTTTTTTTTACTAGGAACTGCCCACAACAACAAATCACATGTCACGTAGTGGTCTTTTTCCAGAGTTTTCTAGATAACAAATGCACAGAAGTGGTTTTCCCATTCCTCTCTTTTGGGAACACCCTGAGATCATGCAGTTTGCCCAGGGCCATACAAGCTAGTTCTATTCTACCCTGAGCTACCCATCTGGCTAAACATGAAAGAGAGAGAGAGAGTGTGTGTGTAAATATTCTGATTGCAAAAAAAAAATTATTTATGTTTTATAATTTTTGTTCTGCTATTTTAAAACTGCAAAGCAGATTAGAGATAACAAAAACAATAAAACTAATAGCTGAAAGGATAAAAACAATACCATTACTCATGATATATTAAAAACCAGGGTGATAATATCAACAATTTGGAAAATGATCAGAAATAAGTCTGTATAAACAGATTGGTGGGACTGCAGTGGGTTAGTGATTAAGACACTGGACTTGAAGAGTGGATGGTCGGAGTTTAGTACCTAAGTACTGCACAACAGAATGAGCTCCCGTCTTTGTCCCAGCTCCTACCAACCTAGCAGTTCGAAAGCAAGAAATTGCAAGTAGATAAATAGGTACCACTTCAGTGGGAAGGTTAACAGCATTCCATGCACTCTCGTGTCTAGGCATGCCTGCACATGTCCATGAAAATGTCTGCAAAAGCAGACATTACTGGCTTTTTGGCTATAAACCAAGATGAGCATTGAACCCTAGAGTTGGATACAACTGGCTTTCAAGCAAGGGCAACCTTTACCTAAACCGATAGGTCTTTAAATAGTAGTAAATACATTCAAAACTGGGAATCTACCTGATCTAAAATGGTTTCCATGCGTTTGGCCTTGCAGCAGTGAAGACCTTCCTGCACAGTCCAGCCACTTGACCCTCCCTGTGCTGCCATAATAGGGCAAGCCGAGCCCCTACTCTGTAACCACATGGATGGTGCTTGCAAGGGAAGACGGGTCTCTCAGACATCCCTGCCCTGAGCTATGTAGGAGCCATTGGAGACAGAAAAAAACAAGGACTTTTAGGCCCTTAAAAGCAAAAGTTGAGCAGAATCCCACAGATCTTCTGCTTCTATCTTTGTGAAAGACGTGATCATATTCTCTCTCTCTCTCTCTCTCAACACTCAAGAGTGTGTGAAGGAGGTGATTTGCAGCGTGTGATAATCTTGCTTTATGGGGCATCTGTTGTTCATACTTCATCAACTTAATGTTTCCAAGCAGTAGCATTCTTGATTTTGAGAAATACCACCAGATTTAACAGATCTAGGCTATAATCCAGCAGTGGACAGAGTACAGTGCTCTCAAGCAAAGATTCTGCAGATCCCCCCCTCCCCCCGGTTCCATCTTGGGCTAGCTGTTCTGTTTCTCCATTCATCCCAGTCACATTCACCTTTCCACCCAATGTGCACTAATAACATTTCCAGAAGCCATGGAGAACTTGCCATGTTCTGCTTGCTCCTCTGCCATGCCACTCTTGTGTTTATGAAAACACTTGTTTCTTTCTTGATGCCATGGCTGCTAAACAAGCTCGTGAACTTGGAAGAATTGCCAACTGGTCAATCATTTTCTGTTCAAGCCTCTGAGGAGGCTGGGCTGCCCATATCCTGTCTGTGTCCTGTAATCTACTATGTGTTTCATTGACACCTTTACAGGCTACTCGATTCCACACAAGCCACCACCTCCTGAATGCTAGCTGCTTTTTTTTATTCTTCCTTATTGCCCTCCAAAGATCCAGAGTCTTTGAGATAAAAAGTGTGATAATCTTGCATGTACAATTTAAATGCGGGATTATCATTCCATTATTCTGCATCACATCGGGTGACCTTTTCGGTCCTTTGTGTGCTATCGATCTGTCAGGGGCCCTGCCATTTTCCAGCTGACATAGAGAGGTGGAGTGCAGCTCTAGATATAGCACAGTAAGAAAAAGCAACATGAGCGGGCCATTCCCCTGGGCAAATATCCTCTTGACTTGGCTACTTTGCTCCTCTGCAAACTCTTTGCCAGAGGTGGAGAATAAAAAGGAGAGCCCTAACTTTATCAGGGAGAGCAGACAGCTAAAGTGGGTTACCCCAGTAGGCTCTTCTTGAATGTTTTAGTATGGAAGGTATTTTTAGTAGGGAAGAACCACTGCCTGCACTCTGGTTATAGTGTTTATGTCTTATGTAGTAACGAATTTACCACTATCTACCCTATCAGGAAAGTGTATGTTTTTATATAGTACAGTATATCTTATAGCAGGGGTTCCCAGCCTATGGCCTGTGGGCCTAACTAATCTGGCCTGTGGTTAGGACCTAGGCACCATCGGAAGCTCCCCGCCACCACCGGAAGTGCGAAAACGTGGCAAAAAAATTACAAAAACTCGACAAAAATGTTCTGCCCTCCCTCCCACTGCCTTGGGAAGCAGCAGAGGCTGCAAAAGCAACCGGGGGGGGGGGGGAACGACACCATGATTGTGCCCACTGCCACCACCATGGAAACCGGAAGTGTCAAAATGGCTGTTTTTGATGCAAAAATGCAGTGAAAGATTACAAAACTGCAACAAAAATGTTCCGCCCTCCTTTCTGCTGCCATGGGAAGTGGCAAAAGCAGCAAAAACACTGCGATTGCACCTGCTGCCACCACCACAGAAACTGGAAGCACCAGAAGCGGCAGAAGGAACCATACCTCTGGCCTGTGCAACTGTGTGTCAAGGGCGGGTCCGACCTGTGGTGCAAAAACATTGGCCACCCCTGTATTATAGAAAGCATCTGTATGTCCTAACTGCTGCATCTTCACACCACACAACCTTTCTGTGCTGGGGGAAAAGGGCATGAGGGGAAGGAACTGATTTCTTCCTCCTGGGAAGCTGGTGCAAGGAGTTGATACGGTCAGCAGCTTCCCCAGAGTTCATTGCCACCCCCAGAGGCCATGGATGCTCTTATTGCTTTGCTGCCTCCATTACCTGTCATTTCCAAATAGGCAAACCATGACCAAAGTGAGGAGGTAAAGTAACGTCTGCTCCCTGGTGCTTTTTCTGGTAGCTATGCCAATCAAATGCAAAGTGAAGAAGACAGGCGAGGAAATGGAAGGGACAGATGGGGAGGGTAGAAAACAGGAGAGCGATTGGGAGGATGGCTCCCTAGGCCAGGAGTTCTCAACCTTTGTAAGTTGGTGGCCGGGTCACATTCCCTCAGACAGCTTCAGGGGCCAGACGGCCATTTTGCCCTTCTTCCACCACATTGCACTTCCTGGTGTGGTGGAGGGCCACATGAGATGACACCATGGGCCACATCCAGCCCATGGGCTCCAGGTAGAGAATCTCTGCCCTAGGCAGTGGCTGTACCCAAGAGCTGTCCCCTCTCCCCCACCCCCCAATCCTGGCATTAGCTTTGTCTTGGGTCCCGCCCAGACGCTGAGGACACCAACCGCCTCACCCCTGGACTTTGTTGTTTGTTGGGGAACTTTTCTTAAGTGGTTATGACTTTTATCATTATAATATTGAATTTTGTATATTGTATTATTCTGTATTTACTGTGTATATTGTTTAATTATCATGTGAGCCACCCTGAGTTGAGTTTCCTGATTGGGTGGCATACAAATGCGAAAATTACTGTATTTTTCAGACCATAAGACACACTTTTTTCTCCCCAAACGTGTGCGTGTGTGGGGAGTGAGGGTGCATCTTATGGTCCGAAGGTTCAGAATATTTTTTTGTTTTCCTGCTCTAAAAACTGAGTGCATCTTATGGTCTGAAAAATACAGTAAATTAAATTAAGCTTCAGCTCTCATTGTTTTGAGTGTTTTCCCTCCTGCTGCAACCGTCCCACAGTTCCAGCCTCCAAAATGTTGTCTAAAATTAAGACATCTGTAATTCTTTCAACTTCCAGGCTCTCAAATAACCTCATGTCCTTGATGGGGATCATCTTGTCCCACTTGAAAGAAGTGTAGGTACAGGTAGCGCAAACTCCTAGGATGTGGTATGAATGAAAATAGGGCAGGGTGGAGAAAAGGGTGTTTGTGTGGATGTCAGTATGACTATTTTGGGCTTAACTCTGCTGGAAATATTTGGTGTGATTTCAGCCTCCAGGAGGGAGTGAGGGAGCGCTTTCTGAGCTGCTGTGCTTCTTCCACAAAGCTCCATCCTCAGTCTCTTAACAGGCTACTTATGAATTCAGAACTAAAGGCATCGCTGCCATCATCCAAAATTCATTTTTGTGACAAAAAAGTGTGGTTATTGCTTCCATGCCCAGCATTGGGGGAAGGAGTGTGTTTTAAACAGATGTTCAGCAAAGCAGCTGCACCAGCTTCTTCTGTTGATGTAAGGAACCCAAACATCCTCAGGGTGTTTGAAGTCTTTACTAAGGGGTTCTTGGGGAAAACCTTGAGACCCCTCCTTTCTGACTTCGTTGTCTAATGTAGCCCAGGGGTGGCCAAACTTTTTGAACCACAGGCCGGTCACACGGCTGAGCGGGCTGATCACGTGGTTCCACCCTCTGTAAAATGCTTTTACGGCAGCTGTGGGTGCATTTATGGCAGCGTTTTGCGCACGCGGGGCTTGTATCCACATGCGGGGGGCATTCTGCTTCTGCTAGCGGCGGGGGCCAGATGATTTGGTGCCGGAGGCTGTAGTTTGGCCACCCCTGCTGTAGCTCATTTCTTTAGATGGGTGAAGCATGGCATAATACAGTGGTTCCCAAACTTTTTTTTTAGTGATGCCCCGCCTAAGCATCTCTAAAATCCTGATGCTCACCCAACTCCCTAGTGATATATAATTCTTACTATTCCAAAAGTGAACTCGTATTCACATGGAGGAAACCTAAAAGGCCATTCACTGTTAATAACTCATTCTCAAATTGCCCCCCTTAAAAATCAACCCCCCCCCCGTGCGAACCACAGGCATAGTCCTTGACAGACTACGCCAAATGAAGGTTGTTAATCTTCCCAGTGCCTTAAGATTCTTTGTTACGTTTTCTCCAGAGATCTTTGCTCTAGAAAAATGATGTTGCAATTCCCATCAAACGAAACGCAGTTCCAAGCTGGCTCTGTTTTCCCTTCTGAAGCCTTCAAAAATTTCTTTGGATGTTTCTTTCTGGGAATTCCCATTTATATCCTCCTTCCCGCTGTGTCTCTTCCTCTCCCCCCCTCCCACAGAGCTTTGCAAACCAACCCGCTTGCCATAATTATGTTTCCCCCTGGTTGCTGAACCCAGCAGGTGAGTTCCCTTGGCCACATCTGGCCTGCAGGGTTCCCCTGTGAAGAATGCAAATGAGTAAGAGTGAGACTGCCACCTGGTGGCCATATATATATCCCTTCTTGGAGCCGAGTATCTGCTCTTATGGCAATCAGCCATGAAGACAGTCCTGAGAATATAGTGCAGTGGCCTTTCATCTACCTTCTGCATCAAAGCATGACACCTGTACCACTGATCCAGTTCTGCAAGTCACTTTGTGGTCCTGAGCCCTTTTGGTATGCAAAGTCCTCCTCAGCCCCAGGGCAGTATTGATGAAGCTGCTGCCCTCCATCAAGATGGATTCAAATGGGATTTAATCCACATGGGGACCATCACCCTTCCTTTTGGACCTTGCCACCCAAGGTCATTAGTCCTTAGGGTTGTCAGGTTAATTAACCACCACCTGACAATCAGCATTGAGTCATTAGCAGTATGGTCTACTCCAGTGGTTCCCAACGTGGGGCCCACGTCCCATAGGGGGACTTGAATTCCCAGAAACCTGTCAGTACATTGGCTGACATGGGGAATTGAGTTAGGCTTCTGGGAACTTAAATTGAAAAATCAAAGGTTAGGAAACACCAGTCTCCTTTGTTACCAGATCTGGGTAACCCAGCCAAACTGTCCCATATATCCCAGGCAGCCATATTGTGTGTGTATTCCAAGTACAGTGGAACCTCGGTTAAAAAACAGCTCGGGTAACATAAAAATTCCATAAACATAAGGAAAGCCATAGAAAATAGTGGCTCGATTTCCAGATTCCCCCACAAATTAATTGGTTTTCACTGCATTCCTGTGGGAAACCGCATTTCAGTTAATGTATTTTGGTTTTCAGTGCATTCCTATGGAAAATTGCATTCAATGCCTTCCTATGGAAAATTCGGTTTAAGTAATTTTTTGCTGTAAGAAACGTCCTGGAGAACACACAAATTACGTTAACCGAGGTTCCACTGTACAAGTAAAGTTTAAGGGTCAGAGTTTGTACTTGTGCAAATTTTGTGGTTGGATCTCCTGCCAGTTTCTAATTTAAGGGAATATAGTGATGAAGTGTGGATGTCAAATTGTTTGAAAAAGTATTGGGAAGCAGGTGTTCATTGCACTTCTCTGGTCTAAGTAACTCCCTTGGATTGTATTTGACTTCTATTCCTCCCATTCACTGCTAGGAAAACAGTGTTACGGTGGTACTTAGATTTAAAAAGATGCATTGGGGAAAGCATTAAATAGCCTCTTCCTAACCACTGTTGCTTCCATCAGATTGACAGCCCACTCTCTTGACCCTTTTGTTTCATTAAAAAGAAAAAAGCTGTGATGGCACCAGTAGCTTGACTTTATGCTGACCAGACAGTGTAAGAGTCTGCCAGTTTGCTTATCCTTCTTTGTACTTTTCAGACCAGAACCCAGCAATGGAAGACGTGGCTCATAACCATGACAAACCCATATTACAGGATGGGAAAGAAGAAGTAGAACAGCCACAGATCAAAGTCCCCATGGATATTCCCAAGAGAGAAGAGAAAGAGAAACCAAAGGAGGAGGTGCAGCTGGACCGTCCTGACCAAGGTAGTGTAGACATGGGGTGGAATCAGAGAGTCTAGACCTGTGTTTTCCAATCCTTGGTAATTGGACTTGAATTCCCAGAAGCCTAAGTCAGTACACTGGCTGATCAGTATTATGGGGAATTGACTTAGGCTTCTGGGAATTGAAGTCCAAGAACCAAAGGTTGGAACACACTGGTCTAGACTATTTGCGTAGTTGACCAAGGGCTTAACTTTTACGGTCTGTGAAGCAAAACAAAACCATTTCCATATCTCTTCCCATAATTTATAATTCTCATTTTATTTGGTCTCTGGTTGGGTCAATGAAGTTGTGTGGTCTCAATGATGTACATGCATTAATGAGATCTTGTGTGAAGATCCTAGTCTGCTCTTCCTAGTCTGCTTTCTTTGTTTCTGCTGCAGGGTTTGCACAGCCTGTTGGGGAAGCCCACCGCCATGAGCCACCTGTACCACATGATGAGGTACTGGTGGATGAAGGTCAGGACCGTGATGAGCCTGAAGACAAGCAGCCACCGGCCCATAAGGAGGTTCTGGTGGAAGTGAGTCCTGTGTTGGGAGAGGAACAAGCAGAACCTCAACCTGTCCCTAAACAACCCAAGGGAGACAGTGATCAAGAAAAGCGGGAGGACCATCCTGTAAAAGACTCAAAACCTGGGCCAGAGTTGGATGCTCAAGAAGTTGAGCGGCCTCCATACAAAGACTTTCAGCTGGACCAGCAGGACAAGAAGAGGGACAAGGATGTGGGAGAGAAGGACGATACTGTTCTGCAAGAAAGGGTAAAGCCTGTTGAGAAGGAAAATGAAACAGGTAAGACTTTTGCCTGTCTTTCAGTACTTTGTTTTATTATTTGGGCCCCTGAAATTTTGCATTTCTGGGCCGAACCATAAATCTTTGGAGCATTCAGCTGGTGTTGCAAAAGGCTTGAGGAATACACATCTGACATGTGCCATGTCCAGCCTGAGTCTCTGAAGACTCAGCTGGGCCCTAGCTCTTTTTTTCCACTGATAAAGTCTATCTTTAGCTACTCCATCAAGTGATCTTTGCATATGCACCCCTAGTGCCTAGCATGTGCTTCTATTTCATTCCGCCCACCCTCATCCATGTCTTCACCACACAGAAATGAAATAAATGGGTGAATGAAGATGTGTTTCCTACACTAAAGCAACACAGTTCTTGTATTCCCATGAAATGACTGTTCATTGCCAGTTCTTAAAATGTGAGTTTATATAATGGAATTTCAAATATTTTAATAGAGAAGTGCCAAGGCCCTCATCACCTTTGGTTAGATTCACTTGTTCATATGACTACTATACAATCTTTACAGCCTTTTCTCTCATTGCTGGGGTGTGTGTGTGCTGTCAAGCAGATGGCAATAACAGATCCGGCAGTATCTATGCTACAATAGTTTGCTTGCATGATTGCTAGGCATCAGGTACTGTGTTGTGCTGCTCACTGGGGACCCCGAGCTAGGCGAGCTTGACAGGTGCCACATTAGTGTGTGTCCACTACAATGCCCTGTAGGGTTAGGATTTTGCATTTTAATAGGCCCAGGCAGTTGGTGCTGGTTTGGTGCCAGCAGGCTCTAATGCGATGGATGTGATTTTGACTTTATGCATACATCAAGTTATGGGCAAAATGCATACAGAATGGTGAGCAAGATGGGAGGTACAAATAGGCAGAGGATATCTGTCACTTTACTTCCTCCAGCTAGGGATGTCTGTCCATTCATTTTCTGCAGGTGAAAAGAATAGGCTGCTTCCTCCAGAAAGGCCAGAACTACCCCAGGCTGAGCAGAGAGAGATACGTAACGCTGAGGAGAATGCAGACAGCAAACTAGAGGGTAAGCCTTGTCCTTGTTCTGTGTACCAGGTGCACGCACAGCAGTCCCCCCCCCCCGGTCTTCCCAGGCAGGTGGTGCAGACTGTGTCCACACAGACGGACGCACCCACCCACCCACCCACCCACATGACTGCCATGGTACTGCAGAAGAAGGAACAATTGAGTCCATCAAGACTAAGCTACAAGGCCAGGTCACTTTGCCATGGTGTCGTCTTGGAGCATGTAATTTGAGGCTGAAACCACCTGGCTATTGCAATCCAATCAATTATCTAAATCAGTGATGATAGCATTCACACTTCCAAGAGAAAACAGGGAAGGCCTCTGTTTATAATAGAAAGCATGCCAGCCTTTTATCAAGACTGCTCTTGCTTTGGAAAGAAGTATTACAACTCCACTGCACATAGATCCAACATCTAATCGGAACTAATTGCTTCTCCCCATCTTATGAGGAAACATACATCTCCAAGCCAGTCCCTTCCAGAAGTCTTTAAGATTATGTTTTTTGACAATACGATGCTGATCTGATATCACAGTGATGGGCTTCCTAGGAACAGGTTTATTTTCTGTCCACTTTTCTATATATGGAAGCTTCTTATATGATAAAGTTCTGTGCAGACTTGCTTGTGCCCTTCGTCCATCTAGTCTTCTGACTTCTCTAGACAGTCTTCTCTTGAGGACAATGGCCAAACCATCTGGATGCCTTTCATTACTATTTCTGGGTAATCTACATGTCTTTACTAGCCATTTGATCTTCCAGGAACACATCTCCATACATCACTGGCAAGAAATCTCTAGGCTGCCAGTTCTCATCTGTTTGCATAGAAGGTAGTGTTGCTTTTACAGCTGGGAGACATTTTGGAGATGTGAAATGGATACTGGGTCTGTTCTCAACTAAGTATAGACAGAGCTGAATTTGGAACATAGTAATCTTCTGTGGAGCATTCCTACTATAGAATGGGTGGTGTTTTCTTTAAAACAAAACATATCTTGCAAGCCAGGCTCCCAAACAAAAAGCAAGTGCAGTTAAAGAAGAAAGGGATGTTGAGAATGAGAAGTTATGTAACCTCATGTAGAAGAGGTTGACTGGTTGATGTCTTCATAACAAAGACTGAAAACTACCAGTGGAAGGTAAATCTTTACAAATACTTAAAATTATAGGGAATTATACTTCCACAAGTGAACTCCTATTTGACAGCAGTGATCACAGCACACGAGTGAAGTGTACAAATCTAAATAGCAAAAAAATAAAAATAAGACTGATGCTGTTTTTAAGACTGTGGAACCTCTTATTTCCTTCTTCTAGAACTTCTACAGCACTTGGAGTTAGAGTGCCAGAAAATATCTTGGTCTTCCCACTGAATAATGTCATTTGTTCCCATTGCCTAGAGATAGTGGGGATGACTTGCATGGACATAACAGTAATTTCCGAACGAAGTTGAGCTCAGCAGCTCTCATTTAAAATTTGAGTCATTCCACATGGTATGCATTCAAAAATCAATGCAGCTTTTAAAGTTGCGGTATCAGTGTATGGATTGATTAACTATGTTTATATCCTGACTTAACTTCAGTAAACTCAGAGCATAGCTCTTCTTCCCCACTGTATCCTCACAGCGGCCTTACAAGTCAAGTTCAAGAGATTGTCAATGCTATGTTCACCCAATGAATTAAATCAGTTGTGGAGACTTGAACCTAGATCTCTCATGTCCCCTTCCAGTTCCCTTGATGCTGCATCACACTGATTTGTAAGAATAAAACCCCTAAATACATCAGAGAGTATACAAAATTGAAATACTGTACTTATTTCTGGTTGTGATCGAATCATCCCATTTTTATTCAGTCTCTCAAAAACCAGTACTTTTACCCTTTGGAAAATTGGCAGGACTGATTAATTTGATTGCCTGGCCAAAGACAAATGTATAAGGTCCATTCCTAGACACACTGGAGTGGTACCTGTTTATCTACTTGCAATTTCTTACTTTTGAACCTCTAGGTTGGCAGGAGCAGGGACAGAGACGGGAGCTCATTCCATCATGCAGTACTTAGGTCTCGAACTGTTAACCTGCTGACCTTCCAGTTGTCAAGTTCAGCATCTTAACTATTTGAGCCACTGCAGTCCCTCACTTACCTGATAATTGGCAGCATATTTGGAGAGCAGTAGCCATCCCTTTTGTTTCTATCATTCCTTTCTCCACATTGAGGAGGATGTGTCTGAAGGGAAGGGTCCTGCTTGTGTGTAGGCTTTCCATGTGACTCGGGGACATTGGGGTGGGGTTGGCTCACATTCAAAGCCTACATGAGAGCAGAAGCCACTCTTCTTGAGACATGTCGCTGGCTGTGTGGAGAACCCAACTGCGGAGAGGGAAGAGGCCAGCAGGCGCCATGTTGGCAAGAACCAGGGAAGCAAATGACAGAAGAGGACTCTCTCTGCTCTCTCCTTGCCCTGGAGCCAGACATGGAGCCTGTGGAGAACAGTCAGCACCAGTGAGCAGGGAAGTGGGTTTTCTCCCCTTGGCTCAGAAAGCCATGATTGTGTCAGTCTGCATGGAGGGATAAAAGGAGTTGCCAGGCAGTTCACAGACAGACAGGCATTTAATTGTGAAGGTTGCTCTAGAGGAGAACTACTTAGAACAATCTATTTGAGAAGAACTTGGAAAAGTTACTTTTTATACTATAGTCTCTCAATCCAGCATGTTATGCTTACATTCTAAGGAATGACCAGCTCCCCTGTAATGTTACTCGAATCTTTCTCTCTTGGGCTGCTAAGTTTCAACTGAAGATCACTTTGTCGATGAATATAGAACACTGTCCATCTCTTCCCCTCTGGCTGTTCTGTATAATCTCCCTATGGGACTTGTCAGTGCGTGTAATGACTTTGCTTGGTCTCAAAAAAAAAAGAAGTTACCTTGGAGTTGTTATTCAGTGAGGAGTCCTTGTATGAGTAGATGTCTCCATGATAACATTCCACACAACTTCTGTCCATAGCAATCTGTCCCTGGCAGTTCTTCTCTATGTTGGTCCAACATTTTTCTTGAGAAAATCTTCCCATCTGCGAGGTGGTCTTTTTCCCATCTGGGTCTTTTGTGATCTCTCGGATGCCAATTCATTATTCTGGCACTCCATCTATTGGCACTTGTTTGTGCAACATGGCCAGCCCACCTTAATTTGCTCATTAGGTATTTTGTTACTACATCTTTTAGCAGTGATCTTTGCCTGATAGCCTCATTTCAAAACTTTATTGCAAAGTGAGATTCTGAGCATTGATCTCTCGATTGCTTGTTATGTTACTTGCAGCCAAAATCGTTATGGTTTCATAATTTATTTCTCCCTTCTGCCTCACAGTGGGATTAAAATCAGCCAAGATTAGAAAGTTAGTCGCAGGTAGGAACTGAAGGAAAGATACAGCTTTAATTCTTAATCTCCAAGGTCTGAATGCACGGGGGGGGGGGGGGGGAGAATGTAGTGTATGTGATAGTGTTAATAAAAAAGACATTTGTGTGTTTTCTGTGTGGGTTTATTGCAAGTGTTCTTTTCTTCAGTGTCTGTGGCCAGACCATAGATCAGGCCTCTCTCTCTGTCTCATCTTAGGATCTCTTGAAATTCCTTCAGCTCCTTTACAGCTCCCAGACATCTTTATCTCTGCATGCCTGGAACACCTTCACTTTAAGAACAGTCACAATAAGTTTACAAGCCCTTCTCCTTTTACATGTCACAACATTCACTCCCTGATTCTTTGCCCCCTTTTAGCTTTATGTTCTGCCAGGAGTGGCAGCTTTTATTGATCAGAACATGGCTTTTCTTGGGAAAGAGCTGTTCCTTTCTATTTAAAATGCACCGTATATTGCTCCTCTTGAAAGTACAGACATAAGAATAAACCAAGCCAGAATAATAATCCTTTTCAACAAAGTCTTTCCCAAAGGTGCTGGGAGAACTGAGTTTCTTATGGCCAAACATAAATAATAGGTACCAAAATGAATTGTTTTCCTCCAGATTAGAGAAACATCAACTGTTAAAGTGTTGGGGAGCCTATAGCCTGCACACACTTCTTTTTCATCCTCTGGAGGGAAGATACACAGGGTACAAATGGACTTGGGTACATTTTGGTGCATTCATCCTAATCCCATTTTCTCCCCCCACCCCACCCCGTCTTTTCACTCTAGAAGGTGGGCAGAAGAAGCTCCTGGACCATGCAGTCCTGTTGCAAGTCATTAAAGAACAGCAGGTTCAGCAGAAGCAGCTCTTAGACCAGCAGGCAAAGCTGCTGGCAGTGATTGAGGAACAACACAAGGAAATCCACCAGCAGAGGCAGGAGGAAGGAGGCGAAGACAAGTCAAAGCAAGGTACAAACCAGACAGCAGGGTTTAAGCAGGTGCTGTGACGGGTGGGGCTTATGTGTGGTCCTGGGACTGAGCCTGCATTTCCAGCTTCAGACTGTAAACCTCTCTGGGCAGGTTCCTTCTCCGTTGCTCTCCTTTCCATCTAGCATACAAAGCTATCTACATTCTGGAAGCCAGAGTTGTATGTTGTTTCTCTGTGAGGAAACTCCAGCTTGTGGGTAATTTAGAACCTGCAGGAGTATACATGAAATGGAGGGAAGGCGAAAGTGAAGTTTTGATTGTTATTTGGTTGTCCAAATTTGCAGAAAGCTTAAAATAGGATTCCCTGCTTATTTAGTATATATCATAAGTCAGCTTCAGATTCCATTTGGTAAAAGTACTGCTGGGGGCGGGGAGCTGTTACAACCCTTTGAGAGATTTGTGTATAAACTCCACAATTGTTGGTAGATCTCTCTCCTTTGGTGACTTTTGCAATAACTGAATGCTCTCCACTTCTCTTTGCAACAGAAGGACACCAGGAACCTGTTCTGTCTTTCACCAAGAGTAAGGAAAGAGAGGAAAATGTGGAAAGTAAACTTGAAGGTGCTGACAAGAACATAGTGAATGGCAGACCAGATCATCCACTACATGTGCTTGACAATCAACCCTTAGATTCTGATCAGCAGAGAAAGCAAGACACAGATCAAGGAGAGCAGAAATACATGAACAGCTTATTAGCAGCAGCGCCACCTAAAAATCCTGCAGCTCACGTAAATGATGGTGAGAAAATAACACAGCACCAATCTGTCAAAAACCAAGCAGAGAAGTTAGTGGAGCCAATTAGAACTAATACACAAATAGCTAGGGCTGAAAGACAACAGCAAGAAAAGCCAGCAAAGAATGAGAAACTCAAAGAAGGCCAAGATACTCGGGTGGCACAAAACACCCAGGAAAAAATCAAGAATGCTCAGGAAAGAGCGAAGGTTGTGGAAGTAGTTGAAGCCCCAAAAGAAGAGCCTGACCCAGCCAACATCCATGTAGATGCTGGGAGGAATCCTCAGAGAGTCGCTGAGCGAGAGCCATTTGCCCAGGAAGCTAAAAAAGAGGAAACCCATCATAAAGAGCAGCAAGAAGATCCTGCCCATAATGCAAACGTTGGTGGAAACGTACAAGAGGATTTTGCAGTCCCAGAAGCTGTGAAGCCTGACAAAGTTGAGAAGAAACCATCCTTGCCTTTGGACCCAGTTGACGGTGTACAGGGCAGCGATAGAGAGAAGATGGTAGCCAAAGCTGACAATGCACAAATGAGTCATGACAATAAGCCATGGCTGGGTTCACAGGGAGAACCAAAGGAGCCCAAGAAATTACATGAGTCTGAGAGTGACTCTGTTGTGAAGCTGGAGCAGATGAAGGCTGCCGAGAGAGACCAAGAAAATGGTAAGCCCAACAGGGAACTCAAGCTGCAAGCTGATCTGGATCTGCGCCGCAAACGACGAGACCTGGAGGAGGAAGAGGAAGGTGGGCCAGAAGGTGTGATAATTGGGCTTAATTCCCTCCCAGATGTGAAAGTCAATGATCTTCGCAGTGCACTGGAGATTCAGTTAAATCAGGCAGCAGTGGGTGCCCAGCAAGCCCTTCATAGTCGGCAGATTAAACAGATGACAGAGGAAGAGGCGTGACAGACTCTACCAAGCTAACTGCAGTTGAGGATTTAACTTTGGGTAGTGGTCCAAATTGACTGGGTGCTCATTCTGGGCTTATGTTGACCTGCACATGCTCCAGATGGAAGCTGAAGTTTGACTGCTGCCAACCAGTTTCATACTGTACTTCAGTGTTGCAACACACTGTCTCTCTTCATTGTACCCGTGCCTAACCTGCAACAGTGGGTGGACCTTGCCTCCAGATTTTGATAGTACAGTAATACCTCGGATAACGCTAAGACTTGGTTCCACAAGTCTTGGTGTTATCAGATTTTTAGTGTTATCCGATACATGTTAAAATCCTATGGGATGTATCGGATAACTTTAAAGCTCCATAGAGATACATTGTAACCGCACAGGCTTTAGCAGTTGTTATCCGATCCATCCCATAGGACCTTAATGTTATTTGATCCAATTCTCCTCCCCAGATTACTTAACGTTATGTGATTTTTAGCGTTATCCGAGGTAAACGTTATCCAAGGTATTACTGTATGTTACTCCTGCCACATTTCCAAAGAAACATTTGCATTTCATTCTTACTCACTTGAAGTACCTGCTTTGGTTTCTATATTAGGAATTGGAGTCTTTTCTCATGCTTTGCTAACTGGTTGGAAACTGTCCCCCTGTGTTTGTGTGTGCTTATACCTCAAATTAATGTTGGATTCTAATGTTTTGCTTTGCCTGCCCTGTGGGGATTGGGTATATCTCCCTCCAGAAATTGTAGCAAGAGGGTGAAAAAAAAAACATTCCATTCTAGGGATAGAATGATTGAGAATGCAGAAATCGTTATGGTAGTTTTGATTGCATTCTTAACCAGAGCCACCTACAGCTGTTTTGACTTCAGCCAGAGGCACACATTAGCATTTGTCCCTCTTGGCTTTCAAAGCCTAGATTTAGGCTTTCAAAGCCATCCTATCTCAAGTGCATTCTAGAATCATACTGAGCATGAAAACTGCACAGTAACTTGCTGCAAAAGGAAGTAGTGTTAGACAAATGAAGGGATATCGTAAAGTGTTTCCCATAAGGCACAGCTTACATCTACCTCTTTCCTCCTCTTGGAAAGTGTGTGCATTGTTTAAAAACCCCTCACCCATCCCATACTTTTTCAGGTGTGCGTAAAAGCATGTAGTTCTTCCCCGAGAGTAGAAACTTACAGACCTGATCAGAGTTGGTTTGTTTCAGGCCACCTGATAGGGTTTGAAGCTTTTCCCTGTTAGGAATTGTTATGGCAAAACAAAGACTCCTCTGACTATCTGGCATCCAAAGGAATTTGCTGTTCTTGTCAAAGATTCTCCAGGCTGCAAAAATAACCGATTTCTGTATAATGAGATTTTTTTTTTTTTGCTAGAAAAGCAGAAACGCCTGAGTCTATAAACGCACACCTTGTTTTATATCGGCCTACTTTTGAGAATGTGTTGGCTCAGAAAGCAGAAATGGTGTAGTACTGAGCGAACGTCTGAGGCAGCCTCCCAGACTGGGGGTCTCTTGAATGTGTTGGACCTCAGCTTCCAGAATCAATGTGGGAATGGTCAGCACATCTGAGGACTGGACAGGCAGGGAGGAAAGGTGCTTGAAAACAGTAGCCTGCCCTGTAACATGGAATAGAACTGGGTACTGTTTCTGCCATATCTTACCTGTGAAATGTGTTTGATATTGTCGCCATTCCAAAAAGACATGAAAATGTGGCTGGTTCCACTTGCGTACTTTGCCTTATCACACCTAAGATGTCACTATAGCCTTAATTTGCAAGAGCCTCATGAGCTTGCTTTGAACATTACCCTATGATCTAGGTCGGGAGTGCCCAAACTATGGCCTGTGGGCCAGATCTGGTCCACGGCACCCTTGCTGCTCCTGAAAGTGGAAGTAAAACGTGTATGTGTGAAGAATGTGCCTGCGCATATGCAGAATGCGGACGTAAATGGCCCACATCTGTCATAAACACGTTTACAACAGTCGTGGGGTCATTTATGTCAGTATTCTGTGCAGGTGCATTATGTGGACGCACATGGACATTTTATTTCTGTTTCTAGGTGGGAGGAACCACATGACCAGCACACTCAGCTACGTGACTGGCCCATGGCCTGATGTTTGGGCACCCCTGCTCTAGGTTCATGTGGTGAGAAAGGACTGCAGTGAGCATTGGTCTTGGACATGCTCTCGATTTCAGCACAGAAGACAGGAGCTTGGTAGCTTTCTTTCCATTTTGGTACATCCTCAGCTTGCCGTGATTTCCAAACTAGCAAACTGTTGGTTAATATTATCTAGGGTAAGTTTGAAACAAACGTTAACATTAAGCAACAGTTTATTGGTTCAGATGACAAACCAAGCATCTAGGTAAGAACAGATACAAAGCTCCTACACTCCTTGTTGGCTGCTCAAGAGAAGACTTCATGAGTTCAAAGCTCGCTGCATCTCATGTTTATCAAGCTAAACAATGGTGGTGTACCTCTGTTCTCAATTTTGGTTGGACTGCAATGACCAGCTTGCTAGATTTTGGTTACAGATGATGGGTCTTGTGGCTCAGCCAATTCTAGTTTGGGGGGAAATGAGACAGCAGCACATTTACTGAGAGGTGCTGTTCAAAGCATAGTGAACGGACAACTAAGGTCAGTCCAATAAATAAACACAACTTTGTCATGCAGTGTTTGTTTTATTTTTAAAAACCCACAAAAAAATTGTAATATACATCACTGTGGTGATATCAGCTGAATGCCATGTCAACCTTTTCCTAACCAAGAATGGTATGACTAAGCTCTGTAACTGAAGAACCAAAGATACTTCTGACATTCCTTCACAGAGGAAATCAGAATGAGCATCAATCTGTGGGATCAGAGTTTAGTGCTTGGTTCAGTGATGATCTTAACCAAGCACCATGGGGGGAACTATTTCCTTACATCCAGATCTATTGCTGGAGCCTTCACATACAATGTAAGTAAATCATTTGGTGAGGCACACCTAGTACAATGTAAAATGGATTAGCTCTAATAATTTACTGACATCCACCCACAATAAAATGTCAAAAGATCCAGCTTTTCATGAGACAAGTCCCCCTCAAAAGACCTATTTAGTTGATACTTGACTCTGGATTTCAGCAATGTCCTGCAGTACACTTAGGAATCTTGGCAACCCTTTGGCTTTATGATTAAGATGTAGAAGCAGCTTTCTTAGGTCAACAGGAACCACAGAACTACACTACAGCTCTGTTGGGCAGATTCTCAAGCTGTTCAGTAACCTTGGCCTATAAAACTTCTCTCTCCTTAGGCATTTTCACTGATTAGATTCCCCCACCCCCAAAAGCTTCAATTAGGAAATTCATGTTCAGAAGGGAAATCAGATGCTCAGAACTGCAGACTCCTCAACACGGCAGGGTTCAAGATATAATTTTTACGTGCCACAGCTGAATTAATATTCTTACACAAATTAATTGGGACTATTAGCGAGTTCCGACACACTGGGCCTTTTTCTCTGCCCCAAATCTTCATGAATTGAAATTAACAGTCCACCCACTTCAGCAATGCTCTAGTCTAGCTACATTGGCCAACTTTGCATTTTGTTCCTGCAAGCAGAGAGGGAATGTGTAAACCCTTGGGGCAAATCTGACATTAAGCATTAATATCAGAATGTTACAGATACATTGGAAAGGTGGCTGCCTGTTCACCACCCTTACACTTTGCTAAAGATGAACCTCTGATACAATGACCCTTGCTCATGCCTTTTTGCTTATAGCGCTTTTATAACAGTCTGAGTATAGGGGATTTTCCCGTTTACACAGGAAGACTGGAATAAACGAACTTATATGGACATTCCAATAGTACGCGTCTAGTCTTTCCAGTAGCCCTTTGATCTCTTGGACCTTCCCCACCCCTTATTGTTGTACATGCACCATAATTAAGTAGAACTTGCATTGAACTTTATCTTAGAAAAAATTGGCTTCCCAGCAGTTCTTGTTTATATACATAATTTAGGAATATACAGCTGTGTATGTATACTGTGAGCTGCTCACACTTCAGAGCTTTCTCCATTATAAAATACAACATGAATTGAGCACTTAATGTTTCTGCACAAAAAAAGTTATACATCAAGATGGAGTCGTCTGTGTTAACTTCCAAGGCTTTACTTGACTTTCTTCTTTGCCTGTAAAGAAGCATTAATTCTCATGAGTCACTATTAGGATTCATTTTCCAGGAGGGTCTGCTTGAAAAAAAAACTACCTTGGGACATCTTGTACGACTAAGAGGTATTAACTGATGCTAATTAATGCTAGTGTCAATATTATAATGGGCTTTAATGATCATTCCCAAAATTTTAAACTTACATGTTTGTAAATATAAGCTGTTCCCTATTTCATTCTTTCCCAACCTCCTACAATGTTTAGTTACTTGATACTATATTCTATACCTTTGAGGAAGTGGATTGTAATTCGCAAACCTCATCCTAAATCTGTTAGTCTTGAAGGGCTACAAGATTTTGTTTTATTGGAATTCATACCACTGGCTCAAATCCTGTTGCTTAGCCACAGTAAGAATCAGTGAGGATCTGCATGTTTCACTGATCTATACTGTATAGGTCTTCCCTATTTGTGAATTACTACACTGAGCAACACAAATTCAGCCACTAACTAGAAATTATGTCAGTATTATTATTCTAGTCCAGGGATTCCCAACCTTTTCCTGCCAGGTTCCTGACCACACCCCCTCAGCCAACTGAGGGCCTGGTCACGTGGTTCTTCCCAGTGGCGTGTGCATTTGTACCGTGTTTCTGGGCAATTTTCCCACCTCCACCGCTTCCCTTGGAGGAGAGAGCAAGGGAGGAACATTTTCATGTCACTTTTTTTCTACACCAAAATGGTGCGATTTGGCACTTCCAGTGACATCAGGACACTTCCGGCATCGGCAGCAATTTGGCCCGACGGCCGAATCCGGCCCACAGTTTAGGAACCCGTTTTAGTCCATTGGTTTATTTATATCTCACCTTTTTCCCAAGGAAGAGATACAGAGTTGCATACAACAACTTAATGTATCAGAATAGCTTAGAGTAATATTAAAGTACAACAAAACTTGTAACGCTATTTTAAAAATCACTAGTTAATTTTAAAAAAAAACAAATGATAAAAATGGGAAATGCTGCCTCTGCTACTAAAATATCCGGTCCTGCCTGGATGCCACAAATCAAAAGACAGTTTAAACAGGAAGGTTTTCACCTGTCTGTGAAAGGGCAATAAGGAGGGGCCTGACCACAACCCCTGGACAGCTGATCGGGCCGGTCATGTGGTTCCCCCACAGGAAGCATAAGTAAAACACACACGCATGCACAGAATGCATTTACAGCAGCATTCTGCGCATCCACGGGTAGGTTTTACTTCCACTTCTGGGAGCAGCAAGGGTTATTGTTATATTGTTATATTTCATTTATAGGGTGGTGTGGGCCGGATGAATTGGCATCTGGGGCCAGCCCACGGGCCGTAGGTGGTGGATGTCTGACCTAAGCTGTCTGCAGATAGCTGTGGGATCAAGAGAAGACTGCTGGAGATCTTGAAGGTCAGGGAGGGCTTTATGGGGGAGATATGGTCCTTCCAAGCCAAACAGAGGTGTATAGGTCCTAACCAGCTTTTTGAATTGGGTCTAGAAAGACTGGCAGCCCATGTAGTTATTGTAATCATGGAGTTATGTGATCTCAGAAACTGATCCCAGTCAGCAGTCTGGCTGCAGCACTTTGAATTGGCTGCTGAAGTTCCCAAACAGTCTTCAAAGGCAGTCCCAAGTCAAAAGCATTATAACAATCGAAGTGGGATGTGACTAAGGCATATTTCACTATAGTCAAGATATTTCCAGGAATGGGCACAGCTGCAGCACTAGCTTTAATTGTACAAATACACTGGGCCACCGCTGAAACCTGGACATCCAGGCTCAACCCAAGCTGTGAACTTGGGTTTTCAAGGGGAGCATAACCCCGGCTACTATAAATTGACTCCCCGTTCCTTGCCTTGACTTGTGTCTGACCAGAGAGGCAAACAACTCTGTCTTGATTAAGCTTCAGTTTGTTTTTCTCCATCCAGTCCATATCAGACACTGGTTTAGAGCCAAGTTTACATCCTTTGAATTAGTGAGGAGAGGGAGAATTGGCTGTTGTAACCCCACTGACAGAACCAAATCCTGTACAGCCTCTGCCAGTGGTTTCATATAGATAAAACAATACAGTCAAACCTCGCATAAATAGCGCCTCGCTTAAAGAGTAACTCGCATAAAGAACAGAATTTTCTCTAAATGTTTGCTTCACTTAACAAAACCAACCCAAAACTCGCTTAACAAATAAATTGGGGTTCACAAACCCCGCCCCCACACACAATTGGTCACTTACAATGGTGTTTCGCTTAAAGAGCAAACTCGCTTAAAGAGCAATCCTGTGGAACGCATTATGCTCTTTAAGCGAGGTACCACTGTATAGGGAACATGGCCAAGTTTCCCATCCCTAGACCTAGAACTTTTCAGGCCGTGGGCTGATTACATAGTTCAGGGAGCTGGTCACTATGGCCTGGGGGCCGGATCTGGCCTGATGTCAATTCATCCAGCCTGCGAAACCCTCATCGCTCCTGGAAACAGAAATAAAACGTGTCTGTACAGGCACATTTTACTTCCTCTTCCAGGAGCAACAAGGTCTTCATGGGCCGGATGAACTGGTGTCGGGGCCCGGGGCTGGTCCCCAGGCTGTAGTTTGGGCACCTCTAACCTAGAAGGATACCAGGGTCTCCGTATCAATCACTGCTGAGAGATCCAGCGGAACCAACGGGGACACACACTCCCTGCCTTGTTCCCTGCACAGGTCACCCACCAAGGTGACCAAAGCTGATGCAATTCTATAACCAGGTATGGCTGGAATCCAGTTTGTGTAACCTATTGTGGCTAACTGTAGCTAACAGACAAGGTGCAAGAGCAAATCTCTCTTGTGCATTCTTCTGCAAGCATGGCCAAGTTTCCCATCCCTCCTTTAGAGTTTAAGAAGCAAAAGGGAAGGAAAGCAACACAAAAACATAGCCATCTATCCTGTGATAGTTAAATAATCTATTTGATGGTAGTTTTCCCTGGAAACAGAAACACCAAGTGAAGAAGCTCTTAAACACCCACCCTGAATACAACTCTCATGGGGTGGGTGGGTGGGTAAAAAAGAAAATAGAAGTGACTCACAGCCTTTGTGAAGCAGTCCATCAGCATCTCAAATTCCTTGGCGCACACGTTCTTTTTCATGTCCCCATGATCTGCTGTATGGGAAGCAATGCACTTGCCATAAACCGAGGCCTGCAAACACCAATTCCAATCAGAAGCAGATAATCATGGGCTACTGTTATACTATAATGATAATGATATGGTGTGTAGTCACTTCTGATTTATACGATCCTTTTCACAGGTAGGTGGAGAGTAGTTAGAAGTGTACCTTCTTTTGCAGCTTGCCCAAGGCCACACAGACTCAGTTCCTTTAGGATGCATAATGAGGGAACGGAAGTCCCTACCTCTGGCTCTATAGTCAGATACCCAACTCACTGAACTATGTAGCCAGCTTTGTTATAGGTATCACCAGTAGAGTCTGGCCAGGTTATCCTGCTGTGGTAATAGAGTAGACCCAACTACCAGTGACTCAACACCATTCATCAAGTGTTGATTAACTAGCCTGAAAACCCTGAAGACTAAGGACCTTGGGTGGCAAGGTCCACAGGGAAAGGTGATGGTCCCCAAGTGGATTAAATCCTACTTGAATCCATATTGGTGGAGGGCAGCAGCTCCATCAATACTGGCCTGGGGTTGATGAGGACATTGTGTGCCAAAAGGGCTCAGGACCAGAAAGTGATTCATGGAACTGGATCAGTGGTTCTATGGGTTTCACATTACAATGCAGAACACAAATGGAAGAGCACTGCATTATATTGTCCCAAGGACAATTTTCATGGCTGATCCCCATTACAATAGTCAATATTTGGAATCAGATACGGCACTTGAAGAATTTATTTATATTTATTTATTATTCATATTTATCCACCACCCTCCTCACCAAGGTGACTCAGGACAGTTTACAGATAATAAAAGTACCACAATAAAACACAAAACATTCTTTAAAAAACCCTCAAATTTAAAAGTGTGAAAGATTAAAATTTAAGATCTAAAAAATTTAAAAGAACGCCAAATTACTACATCTTGAGGGAGAGAGGGGCTTAAATCATCCAGCGGGCTATGGTCATTATACCTCCCACACCCCATACCTCCCCTGACAGCCATGTTTTTAAATTCTTCCTAAAGGGCAGCAGCTTCGTCTGGAGATGTAGCTCGGTTGGCAGGAGGTTCCATAGGGCCAGAGTGGACACAGAGGAGGCCCTCCTCCTGGTGCCAGAGAGATGTACCTCTCTGGCAGATGGAACAACTAGAGAGCATCTCCTTTCCACTCTGGTGGGAGGGAAAGACATTCTCAGGGTGACACAGTCTCTTAAGTATCCTGGCCCACTACCATGTAGGGTTTTAAAGGTAATTACCAGAACCTTAAATTGCACCCAGAGACCTTCTGGCAACCAGTACAGCTCCCGGAGAAGCAGTGAGGCATGTGCATACCACCCGCACCCCAACACCACCCGGGGAGCCACATTCTGGACCGGTTGAAGCCTCCGAATGGTCATCAAGGGCAGCCCCATGTAGAGTGCATTACAGTAATCCAGTCTGGAGGTGACCAGAGCGTGTGTGATCATGAGCAAGGAGTCCCAATTAGGAGCAGGCATAACTGGCGATCAACTCGAAGTTGTGCAAAAGCCCTCCTGGCCACGACTGCCACACCTCCTCTTCAATCAGTAGTCATGAGTCCAGGAGGACCTCCAAGTTACTCACCGGGTCTGTTTGGGGCAGAACCGCCCCATCCAGAACCAAAGATGGTAGCTTCCAAGATAACGCAGGACCCCTGACCCACAACCACTCAGTTTTGCCAGGATTCAGCTGAAGCCCCTGACAGCCTCCAGGCACCTGGAAAGGACTTCACCAATGTAAGCTCCCTGATTTCTCATAATAAAAAGCTAACACTGTTTTTTATTTTCATTTTCCCTCACCTCAGCTAAATTTGTCCAGGAATCTCCTCCCTGTCAATCAATCAGTCCTTGCAAGATAATCTACGTTGAACACTGATGGATGTATTGGTATAGCCAATCGCCCTTAAACTGCAGAATAAGAAGTGGAAGAGGAGGGCAGGTGGAAGAGGGTGCAATGTTGCACCAAGGATCAGGATCCTGAATGAGAACAGGTGGTGGTGGTGGTGGTGGTGGGCAGTAAGATAGCGCCAGAGGCCGCACTTGGAACTCCCTCTACTTTCCAAGTGCTCCCCACCCCCTCGCACATAGAGGAGGCTTTTCTCACATAGCCCAGTCACAGTGCAACCTTTCCCTCCAGGCAGCAGAGCTGCAAGCGCTTCGTGCACATGCGATGTTGTGGAGGAGAGCAGGCTTCAAGGCATCGGCACATTTCCTGAGCCGGGCATATAAGGCTGACCGAATGTACTGATGTCCCGCAACAACAACACTACGAACAATACACAGACAGATGGATTTAAAATGGATAGATACAGAGATACAGATATAGAAAGACAGAGATAGATAGATAGATAGATAGATAGATAGATAGATAGATAGATAGATAGATAGATAGATAGATAGATAGATAGATAGAGATGATATGCATAGATACAGTTGATAGACAGACAGACAGACATATATATTTCATAAAATATATTCTATACTTGCTCTTTAATCCATTTTTCTTGGTTTAAAAAATAATACTATATATATATATGTGTAGATAGAGAGATATAGAGATATGACAGATAGATAGAGTGAGATGATATGCATAGATACAGTAGATAGACAGACAGACATATATATTTCATAAAATATATTCTATACTTGTTCTTTAATCCATTTTTCTTGGTTTAAAAAATAATTCTCTCTCTCTCTCTCTCTCTCTCTCTCTCTCTCTCTCTGTGTGTGTGTGTAGAGAGATATAGAGATATGACAGAGTGAGATGATATGCATAGATACAGTAGATAGACAGACAGACAGACAGACATATATATTTCATAAAATATATTCTATACTTGCTCTTTAATCCATTTTTCTTGGTTTAAAAAATAATACTGTGTGTGTGTGTGTGTGTGTGTGTGTGTGTGTGTGTGTGTGGATAGAGAGATAGAGAGATATGACAGATAGATAGTGAGATGATATGCATAGATACAGTAAAACAGACAGACAGACAGACATATATATTTCATAAAATATATTCTATACTTGCTCTTTAATCCATTTTTCTTGGTTTAAAAAATAATTGTGTGTGTGTGTGGATAGATATAGAGATATGACAGATAGTAGATAGATAGATAGAGAGATGATATGCATAGATACAGTTGATAGACAGACAGACAGACATATATATTTCATAAAATATATTCTATACTTGCTCTTTAATCCATTTTTCTTGGTTTAAAAAATAATTGTGTGTGTGTGTGTGTGTGTGTGTGTGTGTGTGTGTGGATAGAGAGATAGAGAGATATGACAGATAGATAGTGAGATGATATGCATAGATACAGTAAAACAGACAGACAGACAGACATATATATTTCATAAAATATATTCTATACTTGCTCTTTAATCCATTTTTCTTGGTTTAAAAAATAATTGTGTGTGTGTGTGTGTGTGTGTGTGTGTGTGTGTGTGTGGATAGAGAGATAGAGAGATATGACAGATAGATAGTGAGATGATATGCATAGATACAGTAAAACAGACAGACAGACAGACATATATATTTCATAAAATATATTCTATACTTGCTCTTTAATCCATTTTTCTTGGTTTAAAAAATAATTGTGTGTGTGTGTGGATAGATATAGAGATATGACAGATAGTAGATAGATAGATAGAGAGATGATATGCATAGATACAGTTGATAGACAGACAGACAGACATATATATTTCATAAAATATATTCTATACTTGCTCTTTAATCCATTTTTCTTGGTTTAAAAAATAATTGTGTGTGTGTGTGTGTGTGTGTGTGTGGATAGAGAGATAGAGAGATATGACAGATAGATAGTGAGATGATATGCATAGATACAGTAAAACAGACAGACAGACAGACATATATATTTCATAAAATATATTCTATACTTGCTCTTTAATCCATTTTTCTTGGTTTAAAAAATAATTGTGTGTGTGTGTGGATAGATATAGAGATATGACAGATAGTAGATAGATAGATAGAGAGATGATATGCATAGATACAGTTGATAGACAGACAGACAGACATATATATTTCATAAAATATATTCTATACTTGCTCTTTAATCCATTTTTCTTGGTTTAAAAAATAATTGTGTGTGTGTGTGTGTGTGTGTGTGTGTGTGTGTGTGTGTGTGGATAGAGAGATAGAGAGATATGACAGATAGATAGTGAGATGATATGCATAGATACAGTAAAACAGACAGACAGACAGACATATATATTTCATAAAATATATTCTATACTTGCTCTTTAATCCATTTTTCTTGGTTTAAAAAATAATTGTGTGTGTGTGTGTGTGTGTGTGGATAGATATAGAGATATGACAGATAGATAGATAGATAGAGTGAGATGATATGCATAGATACAGTAGATAGAGAGACAGACAGACAGACAGACATATATATTTCATAAAATATATTCTATACTTGCTCTTTAATCCATTTTTCTTGGTTTAAAAAATAATACTATATATATATATGTGTAGATAGAGAGATATAGAGATATGACAGATAGATAGAGTGAGATGATATGCATAGATACAGTAGATAGACAGACAGACATATATATTTCATAAAATATATTCTATACTTGTTCTTTAATCCATTTTTCTTGGTTTAAAAAATAATTCTCTCTCTCTCTCTCTCTCTCTCTCTCTCTCTCTCTGTGTGTGTGTGTGTAGAGAGATATAGAGATATGACAGAGTGAGATGATATGCATAGATACAGTAGATAGACAGACAGACAGACAGACATATATATTTCATAAAATATATTCTATACTTGCTCTTTAATCCATTTTTCTTGGTTTAAAAAATAATACTGTGTGTGTGTGTGTGTGTGTGTGTGTGTGTGTGTGGATAGAGAGATAGAGAGATATGACAGATAGATAGTGAGATGATATGCATAGATACAGTAAAACAGACAGACAGACAGACATATATATTTCATAAAATATATTCTATACTTGCTCTTTAATCCATTTTTCTTGGTTTAAAAAATAATTGTGTGTGTGTGTGGATAGATATAGAGATATGACAGATAGTAGATAGATAGATAGAGAGATGATATGCATAGATACAGTTGATAGACAGACAGACAGACATATATATTTCATAAAATATATTCTATACTTGCTCTTTAATCCATTTTTCTTGGTTTAAAAAATAATTGTGTGTGTGTGTGTGTGTGTGTGTGTGTGTGTGTGTGGATAGAGAGATAGAGAGATATGACAGATAGATAGTGAGATGATATGCATAGATACAGTAAAACAGACAGACAGACAGACATATATATTTCATAAAATATATTCTATACTTGCTCTTTAATCCATTTTTCTTGGTTTAAAAAATAATTGTGTGTGTGTGTGTGTGTGTGTGTGTGTGTGTGTGTGTGTGGATAGAGAGATAGAGAGATATGACAGATAGATAGTGAGATGATATGCATAGATACAGTAAAACAGACAGACAGACAGACATATATATTTCATAAAATATATTCTATACTTGCTCTTTAATCCATTTTTCTTGGTTTAAAAAATAATTGTGTGTGTGTGTGGATAGATATAGAGATATGACAGATAGTAGATAGATAGATAGAGAGATGATATGCATAGATACAGTTGATAGACAGACAGACAGACATATATATTTCATAAAATATATTCTATACTTGCTCTTTAATCCATTTTTCTTGGTTTAAAAAATAATTGTGTGTGTGTGTGTGTGTGTGTGTGTGGATAGAGGGATAGAGAGATCTGACAGATAGATAGTGAGATGATATGCATAGATACAGTAAAACAGACAGACAGACAGACATATATATTTCATAAAATATATTCTATACTTGCTCTTTAATCCATTTTTCTTGGTTTAAAAAATAATTGTGTGTGTGTGTGGATAGATATAGAGATATGACAGATAGTAGATAGATAGATAGAGAGATGATATGCATAGATACAGTTGATAGACAGACAGACAGACATATATATTTCATAAAATATATTCTATACTTGCTCTTTAATCCATTTTTCTTGGTTTAAAAAATAATTGTGTGTGTGTGTGTGTGTGTGTGTGTGTGTGTGTGTGTGTGTGGATAGAGAGATAGAGAGATATGACAGATAGATAGTGAGATGATATGCATAGATACAGTAAAACAGACAGACAGACAGACATATATATTTCATAAAATATATTCTATACTTGCTCTTTAATCCATTTTTCTTGGTTTAAAAAATAATTGTGTGTGTGTGTGTGTGTGTGTGGATAGATATAGAGATATGACAGATAGATAGATAGATAGAGTGAGATGATATGCATAGATACAGTAGATAGAGAGACAGACAGACAGACAGACATATAAGCGGAAAGGTCGGGGGGGGGGGGAATCTTGTGAATGAATGCCAGCATGCCGTCAGAGGACCTGGACTTTCCCATTACCTGCTCCTCACAACTCGCCAGCCACTCTGGGAAACGACGCAACCTCTCACGAACGCGCCCCCAGATTCCTGGGCGTGACATGGCATCCACGCCGAGGCTACCAGCTGGAGGCAGCCATGATGACCCACCCGCGAGACCGCGTCCCCATTGGGCCAGCGGGGGTCGCGTCCGTCGATAGGCCCACGCCCCTCCTGCCCTTCGACTGCGTTACTCATCGCGGCGTCAGTCATCCACCTTTCCTTCTGATTGGACGTGAGGCGGGCGCTTGTTCCCATTCGTTTCCGCCTTTCCTAGGTTGGCGTCCTAATGTGACGACTGCTTCCTATTCTCCGAGGAGGTGATTGGCTGCGCCTCACCGGGCTCGTGGGTCGATTGGAGAAGCTGGCGTTCCGGAAGGCGGGACGATGAAGCCCAGGGTTGGGCCTGGAAAGCATCATGGCGGCGGCGGCTGTACCTTTGCGGGACCGGCTGAGCTTCTTGAGTCGGGTATATATAGATGGGCTAATGACTGCAGTAGCTCAAGTCACTAAGACGCTGACTGGGAGGCGGAAGGTCAGCAGTTTGATTCCCGAGTACTGCAGGACGGAGTGAGCTCCCGTCTCTGCCCCAGCTCCTGCCAACACCTAGCAGTTCGAAAGCAAGAAATTGCAAGTAGATAAATAGGGACCACTTCGGTGGGAAAGGTAACAGCGTTCCATGCGCTCCGGTGTCTAGTCATGCCTGCCACATGACCATGGAAACGTCTGCAGAAGCAGACAGCGCTGGCTCTTCGGCTTAGAAACAGAGATGAGCACTGACCCCTAGAGTCGGATACGACTGGCTTTCGAGCAAGGGAAACCTTTACTAATGCGACATTGAATAGGGTCGTGGAGGGAATGAGGGTACGTACTCGGCTGTCATGTGGACTCTGCGAGAGGTCACAAAGAGGGTCTGTTTCCCTAGTTTTCCCCTTGACAGCTCTTTTGACAGCTCAATACTTTTGGGATGTCTGGTGGCGGTTGTACTAGAAAAGGCCGATTTATGCTTGCAGAGAAAACAGAAAGTGACCCCTTTCCTCTGATTTTTCCCACTGGAGGTTTTAGTAAACTGAAATACTGCTCCTCCGAAAAATCTCCAGAAACATAGCATGCCAGTGGAAAGGAGAGAGAAAACTCTTTCTTGATGCACTACATTTCTTCGTGAAATGAGATATATACTGTACCTCTAATTGGGCCCTCAGCACCCCACAGTTTGGTTTGGTGGCCAATTCAGAGCTTTTAGAAGCATTCCTATTTTTAAAGTATTCCTGATTTGCCTCCCAGTTCCAAAATAAATTTGCAAAATCAGTGTCCTAGAAATTCAAAATGGCTGTGAAATTCTCTGTTTTCACATCAACCCACATAAAATGCAGGTATGTGATGGTAATTCATATGTGAAGTAATTTGTGCTCTATCGATTTGATCTGTTCCTTGGATTGGAATCGATTTTTAAATCCATTGTGCTTTGCCCTGGAAACAAATCATACAAATCAGTGCAAAGGTTAATTTAGAATGTGGGATTTATCCAAATCCAGTGGACCGCCCTGCTTTTATTTTGGGACCGTTCAATATGCATAGATAACCTAAAACTGATAAGATCTATTTCAGATTAAGCTTTTAAATTCAATTGTTCATTTATGGGACAACAGCGTAAAGGTTCTCAGGTACATATGCAGGTATGCATACAACATTGTCTTCTAGTTAGAACCTCTCATGTTTTGCCGTGGCTTCCTCTGTCTTTTCATTCCACCATGACCAATAACAAAACACAGAACAGGATAAAGAATTGTGCAAGACAAGGTGAAATAGCTTACAAATGTCTTTTGATGATCAGTACTATGAATAACTAGTCCAGAACCACTAACATTTTTATGTATTTTTATTTTCAGCTACCCACTTTACTCAAAGCTACCTCAGATGATGAAAGTCCATGTCCAGGATATCTATTTGAAGAGATTGCCAGTATCTTTTTAACTTGCTCTTTTCTAGTTTGCATTTTACTCGTCTTATTTTTTATATGTTTGTTTTTACTTGCATGTTCACTGCTGATTGTCAAGTGAGTGAGAAATTAAGTAAACAAAAAAAAAATCCATGAATGACTTGAGAACTATTTGTATACAATGGTCTAATTAGGACCATCATTTGTTTACCGTGACACTGACTTTTCTTAGGAAAAACAAAGGCTTGTGATTAGAATACAGGTCTGGTAAATTTAATGATCTGGAATTGGATTCAGATTGTTCTAATTAAATATCTCATTAAATATCTCAAACAACTGTTGTTGGAGGACAAGAGGTCCAGCCCTAGGCTCCTCCAATATGGGGTGCCACAGGGCTCGGTATTCTCGCCTCCCCTGTTAATATTTACATGTAACCACTGGGGGAGATCATCTGTTCTCACGGGGTGAAGTATCATCAATATGCAGATGATAGTTGTATGTCTCAGCCCATGATGATCCAAGTGATACAGTGGAAGTCCTATCCAGGTGTCTGAAGGCTCTAGAGGTCTGGATGGGGGACAAAACCAAGTGGCTGTGGATTAGGGCCCCTGCGTTATCACAGGAGCTACCATCTTTGGCTCTGGATGGGGCTTTTCTGCGTCACACAGACCTGGTGCATAATCTGGGAGTCCTCCTGGACTCACAACTCCTGCTCAGTGAGCAGGTGGCAGTCGTGGCCAGGAAGGCTTTCACACAACTTCACGTCATTTGCCAGGAACACCCGCTCCTGGACCAGGACTCCTTACTTATGGTCACTCACGCAGTGGTTACCTACAGATTGGATTGTTGTAATGTGCTATACATGGGGCTGCCCTTGATGACCATTCAGAGGCTCCAACTGGTTAAAATGTGGCTACCCTCATAGTGATGGGGTGTGGGCATTATGCCCATGGCTCACCTCTGCTGCGGGAGCTTCATTGGCTACTGGTGTGCCTCTGGGTGCAATTCAAGGTGCTGGTGATTACCTTTAAAGCCCTACATGGTAGTGGTCCAGGGTACGTAAGAGACCGTGTCACCTCAAGGACATCTGCCTGTCCCACTAGAGCAGACTAGAGGGGCTCCTTGATATTCCCATCTGCTTGAGAGGCTCACCTCTAGCACGAGAAAGAGGGCCTTCTCTGTGCTTCGTCTCCAGGCAGAGCTTTTATCCTTTCGCAAAAACCTTAAAACCTGACTTTAGCAACAGGTGTGGGGAGAGGCTGGGGGGATAGCTACTCTGGGCTGGCTCCTATAAGTATCGCCTGAGCCGTCAGTTTTAGTGTTTAGTGTTAGTTTTAGTGTTGGTTTTAGAAATCTGAAGATGCGGCATTGGGGAGGGCATTTTAAACTTTTGAAACTTTAAACAATTTAATATTTTAATTTTAATGTTTTCATAGAGTTTTTATTTGTCATGTTTTATGTGTAAGCCACCCGGAGTTGCCTCGACAAGGGGGCAGTAGTAGAAATGTGAGTAAATAAATAAATAAATTTCACTTGTCAGGTGATTAGATACAAAACCAGAGAAATAAGAAGAGTGTTTACAAAACTAGTCAGGTTGCTGGAACTGGAATGTCACTGAGACTGGGAAGGGGGAAGACCATCAGCAAGGTGCTTTCAAATTCGTTTCAAATTCTGTCTGCTTATGATGAAAGCTGTCTAAATGACAAAAGCATAGTCCAAATGAGCCAAAAGTCAGGTGACTGCAAGAGCAGACCCGACAGATAAGCTTTAGGGGTTGGAGTAAATTGAGGACAGAATTCCAGGAGCAAGAATCCTGCCAAAGCCAAACAACAGTCCAGAGGAACAAGGCAGGGAGTCTTCAGGAGCAGGAATCAGGCACAAGACAAGAGAACCAGGAGCCAAGCAGCTGCAAATCTGCTGACCCTCATTGCTGAAACAGCTTCTGGAAGGAAGGGCCATTTCTTATACAGCTGAGCTACCCAGGGTCTCCAGGTGGAGTTTAAGAAGGTTCAGAACCTTCTTGAGGGCTCTGCAGCAGAGTGAAGGTCCAGTCCTGCAGAACCTAAGAGGAACAGCTGCAATCCCAACAGGGATAATAAATGACCCTCAATCCTTGTACAGTACTCTGTGAATTCTTTAACATGAAGTATAAGAGATTTCTCATGAGTCAGCAGGAAGCAGCCATTGTCTCCTTGAATATTTTCTCAATCGCCTCCAGAGTAACAACTGCCATGTCAAGCTAAAGGTAAAATGTGACTTGAAAGATGATCCCAAATCTGGGTTGGTCCTAAAAGTATATACCCTTAAAAACTCCATCCCACACTGCCTTTTTAAAAGTAGATTTCTGTTGCTTTCAGACCTTAGTTTGTAATCGCAGCAAAGTTTCTGCTCCATTTCCAGGTGCTCAAGATCCTGCTGTATCTGTGCACTCATGGCTCCTCTCAGTTCCTCCTGCAGCTTAAGCACAATTCTTCTTTCATCCAGGAAGCCTCAGGTAAGTCCGAGGTATCAGAAATGGAAGCAGCAACAGAAGCAGCAGCATTAACTATGTTATTATTAAATAAGGATAACTTAACATAACACCGATAGTGTTTGTGATTATTGAATGATTTTAATTGTTATGGGGAGAAGGGCAGCAAACAAACAAATAAACAGGCAATATTATCTTCATCTTTTGTTTTATGCAGGGTCTAATACTGAGAGAAGAGTGTTTTGCCTAAGGGGCAGTTGGGACACTTACCCCCCCCCCCCCGTTGCCGTTCAAATGTTTCACACCCCAAAGTAGATGTATTGCAAAATTTAAACTAGGAACGTCCTGCTTCATAACTCATTTTTAAAGGCTGAACTCCTGTACCTCCTTCACTGAGTATAGCAGCACTGTAGTGGCTTAGTGGCTAGGACGCTGAGATTGGAGACTGGAAGTTTTGGGTTCGATACCCGAGTGCTGCACGATGAATCTTGGGGAAATGAAAGGAGCCTCATTCAGGCGACCCCTGAGCAGAGTTTCTCCAGCAAAAATCCTTTCAACTCAGAGTAATTTGTGACATGAAATGTATTATTATTATTATTACTAGGTGTAAATCTCACTGAAATTAACAGGGCTCTAAGAAAATAAATACTGTATAGCATTTTGCTATTGGTCAGAAATGGAGAGACATCTCCTTTTCTTAGAAATGAAGGTGAAAATTACTGTGAAATAGAGCCTGCTGCTTTTTCATGTTCATTTCTAAGAACGGGAGCCTGGCAGAACATTTGGAACTTTCATGGATCATTTTCCTGTCCTCTCCACAAGAAACTGATGCTTGCTGGGGAAGGGAACAATTTTGCTGCTTTTGTTGCTGTGTGTCTGTTGGGTCAGGAACTCTGTAAAGGAGCAAGAGGGGTGAAACCTTCAGTCTGCTTCATGCTTTTCTTCCATCTCTGCCTTCCAGTGTTTGCAGGGCCTCCTGATCCTCTCCATGGTAACAGCTTGTATCAAAAGGTGCGGATGACTGCACAGGTGAGTGACAAATCCCACCCAAGAGATGCGAAGGGACTCTCCAAGCCTTGTGTGTGGAAGAGTTCTGGCTTGTTTGCCACCCCTACAATGTCCTCCCTCCTTTTCTTCATAGGATCTGGCAAGCACTTTGTTTTCAGATGCCTTGTTGCCCCAGCCTGCTACTCAGCTATCAAAAGAGCTGCCTTCAACAGGTAAAGCTGCCAAGGAGAGCAAAGACCTGGTCTAAAGACAGATTCCTCCTGTCACCAAAAATCTTTTCCAAAGAGCAGTACTTTTGAGAGAAAGTATGTTGCTTTTTCTTCTGTTTGCGCAGCCTTTTCATTCGGCATTCAGATGTTGATATTCTTCCCCCACACACACAAAAAAAGTATTTCCTTGCATTGATTAATTACACATAGATTATGCTATCTTAAAAAGGACACTCTGTTTAATTCTTTCTGTGCAAAAGGACTGAACCACGCGTGTCCTCTCTTTGTGGCATACTGGGAGAAAGCAGTGGATGGCCACTGTAGCTTATAGCAGTAGTTTTACTCCAGATTATTGTGGTTCAAGTGTGAATGCTATTGCAGGTTGCCACATAGCCACAGTTGAACATCAGGCGAGCCTATGGACAACAAGAAGTGCTTTCCAAATGGCAGTGGCAGAATGTGTTCTGTTTCTGTCTCACTTTGGTCAAGAAATGAGACTTGGTGATTACCATAGGAAGCACTTGGGTGTCTGTTTCTTACTTTTGGCTATATGTGTCGTTTATCACCATTTGTTTTGAGTTTACCTCACCTGCTTACAGGAAGCTGCCCCTATCTTACTTTTGATATTTATATGTTGTATTTATGAACTCGCTGTTTTTCTTTGTATGTAAACCGCTCTGAGTCGGCGCAACTGAGTAGGGCGGTATAAAAATTGGAAAAATAAATAAATAAATAAATAAAATAAATAAATCTAGATACTCGGGTAACCTGCTGTCGTACTTTTATAGATTTTCTATAATATATGGTCCCTTCACCAGTTGTTTTGCTGGTTCAAGGAAGAGCAATAGTCAAAACAGCATAGGCTTTTGAGCTCAATAGACAACTCATGCTGATTCCTTCACTGAATGAGAATGCTGGTAAAGGGACAAGATTGAAAGATATTGGGGTAAAAGCATAAGTGTTTTAGGGACCACCACTGTATTGCTTCCTCTGTCCATTTAAGTTACTTTTACACTTTCCCCCTCTAGGAATGGGATCCAAGTCTAGCCCCCATGGCTCACTCCAAGGCTTTGGTTTTGAAAAGAATAGCCCCAGTAAGTATTGCATCCAACAATGTGAGTTGTATCTCTCCTGCTCCACAAATTCCTAGGGGGCAAGAACTTTGTGCTCCTTACATAGCAAAACTTTCCTATACATTTGGTGAAATCGAGTAGTAAATAACAACATTTGAATACCATACAGAAGAGCTGACTCATCAAATCCCCACTGCTTCAGTGGGACTACTCTAGCTGCAAGTTACTAGTCAATGGCACTCACTACTGTGATGGCATTGTAAACACCCACACCCACCCAATGGTGTTTGGACTTTAAGAGAAATGTTTTAGTAAGTTTGATGTGGTGTAACAGGTGGAGAAGGATACAGAACCAGCACCTGGAGTCAAGAAGCTGAGTCATGGTCTGGTTTCCCCTATTAAAGTAGCGAAGGGAAAGGCCTGAGTTGTGGGAAGAAGCTGAAGGAACAAGAGCTTACCCCAGTCTTTGAACAGGGCAGGAAATAGGATATGTTAGATGATTTTGTTCCTGTTTGGGAAAAGGGAAGTGTTTGTCTCTGAGGTATATATTTTTAATGTCAATAAATGAAACTCTGTTTTTGTATAAACAAGTAGTGGTTATTGGGTGACTGTTGCCAGGATTTAAAAAGCCTTTGATATAACTACTCTCTTGGCTGAGGAAGCTTGAAGCCAGAACAATCTTCAGAGGGAGTGGGGTGGAGGGTTTGTTTGGTCCAACCCGGTGCAAATCCAGGTCAGATTTTCCAAGCCTGGGTGCTCATGACCTGAACCTTGGGAGATCCCAGGCTACCATGGAGCAAGTGCAAGAGAGCCCGGGTGGAGGGTCCTGCATGGTGGCATATTTCCTTCTGAGTCGCTGTGGAGCGTCAGAGGGGATCGCTGACAACTCCATTCTTAACCATTGATCTCATGCTGTGCAGTATCATCCAAAATCACTCCTCTTGACTTCAAACAATTCAAGCCATAAAATAAAATAAACATTTTGGAAGAGGAAGATTGAGCAAGAGCATTGCAACAAGCAAACAGGATCCTTTTCTGTTCCTCTATTGGCTCAAGTACTTTAGCCACTAAATGAGAAGAGAGGACTCACAGGAGAAGGCCCTGATGCTGGGAAAGATCAAAGGCAAAAGGAGACGAGGTGGAAGAGGATGAGATGGCATCATTGATGCAGTGGACGTAGTTCTGGGCAGGCTGCAGAGGTTGGCAGATTACAGAGGAGCCTGGTGTGCAGTGGTCCGTGGGTCACAAAGCGTCGGACTTGATTGGGCAACTGAACAATAACAAAACTGGTCTAAGACAAGAGACCTAAGAACCACTGTTATCCACCAACTGCCCCCCCCCCTCTCCACCCAAACTGTGGTTTCTCTGCTCTGGATACCAGGGGCTTCAGTAGTCAAACACTTTTCAGTATCTAATAGTGCATCCAAGTCTGTTGCAATCTGAAGCTCCTTCAGTCTTCTTAGACCCTGTGTCTATCCTTGTGGGGTAACACCTCTCTCTCTCTCCCCCTCTCTCTCCTGAAGGAATGGCTCTGTCCTGATGTTATACAGAAGGCTGCTTACTATGTCTTGGGTTTCCCCAGGGTCTATAACCTTACGGTCCACCATGCTCAGCCATTAGATAAACAGTTGCCTTTATTCCTCTTTCAGCTTCTACTGGCAACGTTCTCCTGACCACCATCCAGAAGGCAGCTGGGGTGGTTGCCAGTGCCATGCTCCCTGGACAACAGCTCGCTAATCCCCATGCTAGAGAGCTGACAGGTGACACCTATGAGCCGGTGAAAGCACCTTTCCCTGGCAAAACTTCCCTTGTGCCTACAAACCCATCTTCTGTCAAAGTCCACAAGAAACAAGGTATGTTATGCCCTTGGGCAGAGCTTATAGCCCATTCTGGCATTACTTGCTGCTTTAACAGAGGATTAAAAATAGCCAGCTCTGAAGAACAGATGCTCAGGGGACTGGCTCAGTGTATACAGTAGCCATCCAAAGAAAATCCTTATTTTGGATAAAGAAACATTTTGTGGCAATCCTTTACCTCAAGCATTCTTAGCCCAGGTCTAGTAGTGGAAATGTGATTGATGTGGGGACTTGTTTAGAATGGGGATTTTGATTTTGGGATAACATGGTGGATTTTTGCAGTGTTTTGGAACATAACGTTGGAGCAAAGATGCTTTTATCCCCCCCCCCTTTCACATTCTCATGTGGTTCCTCCCACACTTTGCTTAAATTCCCTCACAGTGAACCGCCAGCCGGGCCAAGCAGGAGGTGGGTGGGAAGAGTTGGACAATGGGCAAAGCTCCCAGAATTCCTTGCGGGAGAACAGTGAGCTGAGCGGGACTTCCGATTCCTACAGCAAGCCAGGCAGCGACAACCACTCTGGTGTCCTGGAGGCAGGGAGTGCCACTGAAAGGTGAGCGAAAGGGGAGGCCAAATGGCTGGGCCTGAAGACAGTTCAGAGTAAACCCATTGTAAGAACTGGCTGGGAGCAGGAAGGAGGAGAGGAGAAAATGCAAGGCTGCAAAACCATTTCTCCTTGCTATTTGTAGGATGGAAGCTGATAACCTTGCGGATTGCCTGCAAGAAATGTGCCTTCTCACCAAGTTAACCAAGGGCTCCAATGTCTTCCTGACACGCGAGGAGACCCAGCACTTCATCAAGGAGTAAGAGCTCTCTTTCAGGTCACTGTTTGGCCCTGGTATTTTCTCACCCCATTTTTACCACATGACTAGTAAAGGTAAAGGTCAAACTTTGGTAGAAAGGCAGTCGTATTTGACTCTAGGGTTTAGTGCTCATCTCTGTTTATTGCTGAAGAGCCAATGTTGTCTGCGTTTCCGTTTCCAGACGTTTCTGTGGACCTGTGGCAAACATGCCTAGACACTGAAGTGCACAGAACACTGTTACCTTCCCACCGAAGTAGTCCCTATTTATCTACTTGCAATTTCTTGATTTCAAGCTGCTAGGTTGGCAGGAGTTGAGACAGAGACGGGTGCTCATTCCATCATACAGTACTCGGGTTTTCAACTGCTGACATTCCACCTCCCAGTCAGTGTCTTAACCACTTTAGCCTAGAGAAACACCCTAAAACTCTACATCCAATTTTGTTTGACTGTGTGCCAGCTTCTGTAAACTACTGTGTGTGGGTAACTTGTCTTTAGAGAAACAACACAGATGGGCACCTGGGGAGAATATCCAAGCAGTACCTAACAAACCCCCCACCCCCACGTTGGTTTTGCTATGGGAATTGTTGCCACTCACTCCACGCTGGGAGCTTCAGCTACAAGTCAACCCAAATAAATATTAAAAACACGACAGATTAAGCCATATGCAATTTGGCACTTCACAATGATACCCCAAATTTGTCCTCTCTGCTCTGGCAAATTTTGCTACAAATTTAGTGAATAAGAGGCTAGTTATGCAAGGGTTTTTACATTTCTGCCTGTTACATGAATTGTAAATTAAAGGAGAACCTTCCTAGCCCTCATTGCATTCTGGGAGCAGAGAAAGTCAGGGAGAAATTGTCTGGGTCTTCGCCTTTGCCTCCCCAAATTGCTCCCTATTATCTTCCTTTCTCCCATCTCCTAGGTGTGGGCTGCTGAATTGTGAGGTGGTCTTGTCTCTGCTAAACCAAACCCTGAAGGACCCCAGTGAGTGCATCCGCATGGTGAGAGAATCCTCGTCTCTCCTGAGAATCTGGTTCCTTTTAACTGGTTGGATTCCTTGCCCTCTGGATTAGGCCAGGGGAGTGTAGACTATGGCCCATGGGCCACATCTGGCCCTGATCTGGCCCCCAATGCCCTAGTTGCTCCCGGAAGTGGAAGTAAAACACACATTTTACTTCCATTTCCATCAGGTGCGTTTTATTTCCCCTTCCAGGAACAATGAGGGCATCGGGGGCTGGATTAATTTGTGTCAGGGGCCGGATCTGGCTCATGGGCCATAGTTTGCACACCCCTGGTTTAAGGAAAGAAAATGGCAGCTTAAAATCTACCTTGTTGCGAAACAAGGCACGTTTTATTTCCGCTTCCAGTGGGAGGAACCACGTGACTGGCCTGCTGAACCACATGACTGGCCCACAGCCCAAAATGTTTGGGCAGCTGGGTGTAGCTGCTATGGAAATAAGACTCTTTACCCTATGGTCTGGGAGAGCTTTGCCAGTCAGCTCTCCATTAAGGCTGATGCTTAAAAGGAGGCTCTTCAGCTTCAGTAGAGTGCATCAAATGCTTTCCATTCCTAACTATGTTCATTTTTCCTCTGCAGAGAGCTATGTGTGCCATTTATTCCCTCATGTGTTCTGACCTGCTCTCTCATGACCAGATATTTGCCATTACCCAGCAACACTTGCAGGAACTCAGTCAAGGAACCCCCGGTTCTGTAGCCAACAAAGCAACTAAGGTGACTTTATGCCCAATGTAACTGCTTTTGCCTCAAAAAGATATCTTCTGTTTCTGACACCCCCATTGTCTATCAACATCAGGGTGAGAAATGCTTCCCACACACTCGTACCCCATGAAGAAAGAATAAAATATAATCTTGGGGAGAAGGTGGTTTCTGACAGCAGAGATTCTGGAGTAATGGTTTTTTCTTTAGGGATCTTGGCAGTAGTTCCCCCAAAATAAATCCTGGAAGTGGCAGTTTAGGAAGTGCTTGCTTCCAGCCTGGTGCGGTGGGGGGGGGGGCAAGAATTTGTCCTCCAAGCCCACTAACAAGGTGATCAAAGGTAAGACCCATCCTGTTTGCAGATAAGGATTGCATAGATAGGTAGTTCTGTTTCAGCTCTGTTATAATTGCTTTAGTGGTTAGAAATAGTGTATTTCCTTCTCTCTTCACCTAATACTCTCATGGAGACAGTTTTTCCTCTTCTTTAGAGAAGCACTGTGTCCTAGATACACTCTAAGTGCTGCAGCTTATGCAACTGGCTCTAATGGCAGTATTATTGTATGATATAACCAATTCCTAGAGAACACCTGAGATTAAGTAGTTGAGAAAACAATGACAGGAGAGCAGCTGTTCTCTGCAGTGAGTTGCCGTGAGGGCCCCCATTGCTATAGAAATGGTGAAACAAAGCTGCTATACACTTGCTTAGTGCCTAGATGGGAGACCAATTGATTCTTCACATAAAGAATGGAGATAAAAGAATACAGACCCAATAATGTAGAGTGAGAATGAATTGCCAGGAGTGGGGGACCCTGGATAGGTATCTGTCTGTCTGTCTGATTGCTGTTGGCTTCTTCTGTTAGAAAAGTCCATTTTCCCCTGTTAGCATAATTTTTCTCACATTTGCCTCACTCCTTTCCCCTTCTGACTCTTTCCCCAGATCTTGCGTCAGTTGGAGGCACTCTGCAAGAGCCATCCCACTTCCAAGAACTTGCTGTGTGTTGGAAACCATAGTGTTCCTGCCAAGACTGTGTTGAAGCCCACAGAGGACTTGCTGACTGATACGCTGCCCTTTGCAGGAGAAACTGTCCTCAAACCCATGAACTTATCGGCGGCACCCTCCCAAGCCCTTAATCTGTTCACAAGTGACACATACGTGTCCAAAGGACAGATGCTAGACTCTCCGTCATCTTGCCAGCCTGACATCCTGCCAGCTAGCCTCAGCCAGCAGGAAACAGAGTGCCAACACCCAGACACTGATCCTCAGGAGGACAGACCCCAAAGGGGTGATCCAGATGGCACGGTGTCCCTGTTTGCAGGCATGGAACTGGTAGCACCTTCAAGTAGGACACTGATGACATCAGAAACTCAAGAATGTGTTTCTCTAGTGCCTCAAAAGCCATCCTGTACTGAGAGCACCAGGGGCAATGAAGAAAACCAGGAAACATCCGTATTCTCCTTCCTCAATCTATAGTGGTTTACTATTACAACTTTAGCTTTCAGAGACATGGCTAGGAACTATTTGTTTCTGTTTTCATTCTGCCCCCCCGACCCACCCCATGATGACAGTGTTGTACCTCACTTGCTTATCTCATCAATTTTCCTAGGGGGGAATTGTCTAGGTGGTGGTGGTAAACCTATGGGACAAGTGCCAGAGGTGGCACTCAGAGCCCTCTCTGTGGGCACCCGTGCAGCCAGCAAAGAGTTTGTCCCACCTCTCTGCCCAGCAGCCCAATAGGAGAACTTCCTCCCTCCCCCAGCACTGACTTTACCCCACCCCTCTCCCCAGCAGCCCAATGGGAGCACTTCCTTCCTCCCCCAGCACAGTTCACCCTGCCCCTCTACCCAGCAGCCCAATGGGAGTGTTTCCTTCCTCCCCTGTTGCTGTGTTGGCACTTTGCGAAAAATAAGTGGGTTTTGGGTTGCAGTTTGGACACTCAGTCTCTAAAAGGTTTGCAATCACTGGTTTAGGGGGACCCTGTCCCATTTCATAGTAAAGTCAACTACAAATCTGAAAGAGAAGACTTGGATCTTCAATGCTTCCTTTTAATGTGTTTGTTCAGAATTTTTCTCGATGAACACATAAACACAACACACTAAAGATGCATTCTGTTGTCATAAGGTCACAGATAGAGCTGATTCCTGTAAGTCATGGAAATATTTCATTTACTGTCCCTTCCCTGTTTTAAAAATTGTTCTATTTCATTTGTCCCCGCTGTAAATAATAAGTATTCAGAGTTATGTCTTACTCCTGCTTACCATTTTTCTATGTAGCAACTTTGAATATAAGAAATGAGACAGGACATTGACTTGACAAGACCCATGTGCTAGTTTTCACTGAATCCATGGATCCTATTATTTTTATAGAGGATCCAACCCAAAGCACTGTTCAAAAAAGAGTCCATCTGTACTCACAGACCACAACACAGAACTCCTGGGTCCTTTGATGCATGGCTTTACAAAGGTGCAAATCATGGGTTCCTTAGTGGGGAGAATCCATGCTGTAGATCCGGGTTTTTTTGCATCATAAAGCCATGCATCAAGTGACTCATGATTTGTGTTTTCTTCTGTGTCTAGGCAAGACATGAAACTGCCAAAATGAACCCACCTTTTGGTGAGTTCATCCTGCAGTTCCTTTCACCTGACCTAGTGTGAGAAAGATTAGCCAGCACAACAAGGGTGCCATTACCATGGTACCCCCAACTGTGGTTAAAAAATACTACAATCTTCAAGGAGGCTCTGTGTACCCCATTTCTGTGTTGTAATCTATGGACAGAGATGGAACATTTGATTGGACAGTAGTTTGGATTGGGTGCTATATAAAAATGATATGGATCCTTGAGGACCTGTGCCTTTGATAGCAATTACACTTATATGCTGCCTCTTAGTGCATTCTGTGGATGGTTCACAAGGTAATTAGCATTTTGCCCCCAACATGATGGGTAGAGTCACTCCCCCCCCCCAATGGAAAGCCATAGACCAAAAGATACATGATTTCTATGACATTGTTTATTGAAGCAGATGGAACCTATGTTTTGGGCAGTGGTTTGGGGAAGCATCTACATGAAAGTCATGAGGATGCCAAATTCAACCAATGACACAGAAATCATGCATCTTTTGGTCCATGTCTTTGCAATAGTGCCAAAACAAAACTGAGTACACTATTTCTTACATTTTGCACCGATTTCAACAGAGCCTAGTTGTGCCACCAGCCTATACGTGGCTCCCATTACTTCCTGGGAACCACCTCTTGTTTCCTCGCCCATTCAATTATTCAACTCTTTATGGACACTCAAGAAGATGTATGTGTGTGGCTTGATCCCCAGTCCTACGTGATGCGCTCTGCCAGGAGGTGGCTCGCCCCACAGCAGCTCTATTTTGCCCCAATTTCTAAAATGTCTTGGGTGAAAGCATCCTTCATTTTTCTAACAGACTAAAACAACAACAGAGCCATCCCACCTGCTTGTCTCGTTTCCTCTATACCAGGATTCATTTCCAAAAGATTGGCTGACAAATCTGACCACGCTTAGCTTGCAGCAGCACAGTTTTCTAGTTTTAAGCCAAGAACGCCTGCATATCACTCTCTCTCTCTCTCTCTCTCTCACACACACACACACTCACACATTCACTCACACATGCACAACACTCAATAGCACGGGGTGTCATTATTTAAAATGTATACATTGTATTGTAATGTCATATATGTGTTTTTTTTAATTACTATTATTTTTAATTTGGTTGGTGTTAAAAACACATATGGGTATTGAAAGGGACTCTGGTTTACAATTAAACAAAATAGAAATAAAAGAGGATAGAATAATGTAATAGAACGCGAGAAATATATAAGACAAAGAAACATACCCATCTACGTGTTAATTCATATCATATTTTAAGGTATTATTGTCTTGTCTCAAGTATATATTGTATGTAATGTAAAGTCATATATGGTTTTTTTCCTTTATTGTCATTTTTGTTGTTGTTCAGTCGCACAGTCGATTGCGACCCCATGGACCACTGTCCGCCAGGCACTCCTGTCCTCCACCATCCCCCTCAACTCTGTGCCCATTGTCTCCACGATACCATCTAGCCATCTCATCTTGGGCCGCCCCCTTCTTCTTTTGCCCTCGACCCTTCCAAGCATCAAAGCTTTCTCAAGTGAATCCTCTCTTCTCATTTGATGTCCAAAGTACTTTAGCCTCATCTTTATTATTTGACCTTCTAAGGAACAGTCAGGGATGATTTCTTCTAAGATTGACCTATTTGTTCTCCTCGCTGTCCAGGGGACTCTCAAAACTCTCCTCCAACACCACATCTCAAAGGCGTCTATTCTTCTGCGTTCAGCTTTCCTAATGGTCCAACTCTCGCAACCATACATTGCCACAGGGAATACCATTGCTTTGACTATGCGAATCTTTGTTTGCAATGTGATGTCTCTACTTTTCACTATGCTCCCCAGGTTTCTCATCGCTTGCCTCCCGAGAATCAGTCGCCTTTTTATTTCATGGCTGCAATCACCATCTGCAGTGAGCTTAGATCCTAAGAAAGTAAAATCTGTCACTGCTTCTACTTTCTTCCCCATCTATTTTCCATGGACTGATAGGGCCTTGTCATAAGTGTTCCTTCAGTAATACCTCATATAACATTAGTATCGAATAACACTAAAATCGCATAACATTAAGGAATCTGGGGGGAAGAATTGCATCAGATAACATTAAGATCCTATGGGATGCTTCAGATAACAACCGCTAAACCCTGTGTGGTTACAATGTATCTCTATGGATCCCATAGGATTTTAACATGCATCAGATAACACTAAAAATCATATAACACCAAGACTTGTGGAACCAGGTTTTAGTGTTATATGAGGTTTTACCTCATATAACACTAAAACCTGGTTCCACAAGTCTTGGTGTTATATGATTTTTAGTGTTATCTCATCCTCTATGGGATCCATAGAGATACATTGTAACCACACAGGCTTTAGCGGTTGTTATCTGAAGCATCCCATAGGATCTTAATGTTATCTGATGCAATTCTTCCCCCCAGATTCCTTGATGTTATGCGATTTTAGTGTTATTCGATACTAATGTTATATGAGGTATTACTGTATTTGTCTGTATGTTGTTTGTTCTTGTAATATCAGTACAGTAAAACCTCATATAACACTAAAACCTGGTTCCACAAGTCTTCATGTTATATGATTTTTCGTGTTATCTGATCCTCTATGGGATCCATAGAGATACATTGTAACCACACAGGCTTTCGCGGTTGTTATCTGAAGCATCCCATAGGATCTTAATGTTATCTGATGCAATTCCTCCCCCCAGATTCCTTGATGTTATGCGATTTTCGTGTTATTCGATACTAATGTTATATGAGGTATTACTGTAAATCGATTTTAAAAAAAAACATGCACAACACCCATGCTGTCACACAGACATTCACTCACATCCACAACACGCTGTCACAGACTCACACTCACAGACACTTTCACACAGACCCTCTGACAGACACACACTCAGACATAGACACACTTTCACACACAGACCCTCTCTCACACGTACACACTCCCCCCCCCCCTTTCAAGGTGTCCAGGGTCTGAGTGAGGAGGTCCCTCTTTTTGGAGACCCTTCCCTGTGTGAGGAAAGAGGGGAACCCTTGGCCTCGCGTTGGTGTCCTTTGCATGTGGTGGAGGTTGTGGGCTGCTCTCGCCCAAGAGGAGACCGCCCGCCTTCCCACCGCCGGCTCCTCCCTCTCTCGCTCCTTTGACTGCCTGCGTCGCCAATGGCAAGCCTGGCACCCGCCAGCCAGAAGGACAGCGGGAACAGCCGGTAAGGAAGCGGCTTTCCTCCGACTCCCACCAATGGCGTGTGTCCCGGAGGGGAGTGTGAGGCGAGCCTCTTGCACCAGAAGAGGTGCTGGCGGGCCTGAGGGCTTGGTTGCTAGAGGCGCTTCTTCAGCCACCGACGCTCGGTGTGTGGGAGGTTGTGAGGGAGGGAGGCCCATTGCTAGGGAAGCCCACCCCTCTTTCTTTCCAGATGTGGGGAGGCGGGAATTTCCCATAATGCTCTCTGGTGGTCTGTGTGTGTGTGTGGGGGCTTTTTTGAGGTAAACTAAAAGGGTGACCCCCCTTCTTACACACACACACACGGTCTTTTGGTTATCAAAATGGGGGTTTAAAAAAAGAGAGGGGTGGGTCAGTTCTGAGGTGGGGGTCGGTGTATGTGAGGGGGGGGGTCTTCGCCTCCTTCAGCAAAGTTTAGGCCTCAAACTTCGCCCCGGGCTCCAGTGAAACCATAACGGGGGGGGGGGGTGTCTTCTAATTAGCCAAGCTCCGTCGAAGAAGGTAAGGAAGGGAGGGGGCAGCGGACCCCTAAAAGCCCTCCCCGGGCACCTGTGTAAGGTAAGTGATGGTGGGTGGGCTCAAGCTCCGTCCCCCCCCCCATATTCCCCTCCTAAGTCTGTGATACGTGTGTGTGTGTGGGGGGGGGAAACAAAAGGGTTTTTCTCAGGCCCCCCCTCCCGTGGCTGCCCTCTCCCCCCCCCCCCGGCGGTTGCGTTTCCCCATTGTTTTGCGGTGCCCCTACTACTTACTTGGGCAGGTTTTTTAGTGCCGTCCCTTTTTGAGCAGTTCCTTCTTTGCAGAGCCTCCTCCACAAAAGGTGGGAGTTGGAAATGCTCCATGTTGTTTGTCGTGCTGTGAGGGAAATCGATTTGCCTCCATGGGGATGGGATTTGATTGAAAGTCTTGCCATTCTGACTTAATAAAGGTCTTAAACACACACACACACACATTTTTTTTTTGCCATTTTGGGAAGCTGGGAAAGGTAAAAGTGTTGCTTCCATTTTTAAATCTTTGGGTCTGCACACGGGAGGTAAGAAATTATTAAGGGTTAGGATGTTATTATTATTATTATTATTATTATTATTATTATTATTATTATTATTATTATTATTATTATTATTATTATTATTATTATTATTATTATTATTATACAGTAATACCTCAGATAACATTAGTATCAAATAACACTAAAATCGTAACATTAAGCAATCTGGGGGGAAGAATTGCATCGGATAACATTAAGATCCTATGGGATGCTTCGGATAACAACCGCGAAAGCCTGTGTGGTTACAATGTATCTCTATGGATCCCATAGGATTTTTAACATGCATCAGATAACACTAAAAATCGTATAACACCAAGACTTGTGGAACCAGGTTTTAGTGTTATCCGAGGTTTTACTTGTACAAGTAATACCTCGTATAACATTAGTATCGAATAACACTAAAATCGTAACATTAAGCAATCTGGGGGGAAGAATTGCATCGGATAACATTAAGATCCTATGGGATGCATCGGATAACAACCGCTAAAGCCTGTGTGGTTACAATGTACAGTAATACCTCATATAACATTAATATCGAATAACACTAAAATCGCATAACATTAAGGAATCTGGGGGGAAGAATTGCATCGGATAACATTAAGATCCTATGGGATGCTTCGAATAACAACCGCTAAAGCCTGTGTGGTTACAATGTATCTCTATGGATCCCATAGGATTTTAACATGCATCAGATAACACTAAAAATTGTATAACACCAAGACTTGTGGAACCAGGTTTTAGTGTTATCCGAGGTTTTACTTGTACAAGTAATACCTCGTATAACATTAGTATCGAATAACACTAAAATCGTAACATTAAGCAATCTGGGGGGAAGAATTGCATCGGATAACATTAAGATCCTATGGGGTGCATCGGATAACAACCGCTAAAGTCTGTGTGGTTACAATGTATCTCTATGGATCCCATAGGATTTTAACATGCATCAGATAACACTAAAAATCGTATAACACCAAAACTTGTGGAACCAGGTTTTAGTGTTATCCGAGGTTTTACTGTACAAGTAATACCTCATATAACATTAGTATCGAATAACACTAAAATCGCATAACATTAAGGAATCTGGGGGGAAGAATTGCATCGGATAACATTAAGATCCTATGGGATTCATCGGATAATCACCGCTAAAGCCTGTGTGGTTACAATGTATCTCTATGGATCCCATAGGATTTTTAACATGCATCAGATAACACTAAAAATCGTATAACACCAAGACTTGTGGAACCAGGTTTTAGTGTTATCCGAGGTTTTACTACAGTAATACCTCATAAAAACATTAGTATCGAATAACACTAAAATCGTAACATTAAGCAATCTGGGGGGAAGAATTGCATCGGATAACATTAAGATCCTATGGGGTGCATCGGATAACTACCGCTAAAGCCTGTGTGGTTACAATGTATCTCTATGGATCCCATAGGATTTTAACATGCATCAGATAACACTAAAAATCGTATAACACCAAGACTTGTGGAACCAGGTTTTAGTGTTATCCGAGGTTTTACTGTATTTGGATTTGTATGCCGCTCTATTCGCCGAAGCAACTCAGAGCGGCTAACAACATAGGTAACAAACAATAGTATTACAATCTCAAACAATATAACATTAATATAGCATATAATGCAACACAATACAATCAATAAATCCAACTGTACTATACACCAGTAAAATAATACAATTTCATAATATAATTTATATAAAACACCACCCATAGTACTTAAATAACATAACAATTAAACATTATTATTTTTATTAGATTCAATCTGTGTTTTTAGCTATGCTGTAAGCCGTCCAGAGTTGGGTTTACCCGATTGGGGCGGGATAGCAAACGTGAATAAATAAAATTAAATAAAAAGACTTTCGCCCCTCATACTGGAGTTTGAGGAAGTCACTTGGTAGTCCTCAAGAGCCTTGTAAAGAAGAATATGCAATGAATAGGCATTCCTAAAATTAGGGATGTCACCCTTTTTGTACAGTTGCTACTCTTGTAATGCATTGTTGTGGATGTTCACAGTACCAGCCAGATTGTTAACTGGGGCTTCTTAAATAAATTTATCTCTTCCTCTCTTTCCCTCTCACACACACAACACAATACAATTTTACAGTAGTGCCACTGACTGCTGATCTGTTCCCTAGGCATAAAAGTGCTGGTTTTAAACTATAAAGCCCTGAATGGCTTAGGTCCAGGCTATCCAAAAGATCAGATCTCTTTATGTGCTTGCCCAGCTGTTAAAACCTTCAGGGGAACCCTTCCTCTTTGTCCCAACCACTCTCACAGGGGTGTTTGGCAAGAACATGGGACAGGACAGATATCTGTCACTGGTCCCAGGCTCTGGGACTCATTCCCACAAGAGACCAGTCTAGCTTCATCTTCGCTGTCCTTCTGCAAGCAGGCAAAGATCTTTTTCTTCAGGCAGGCTTTCCCTTAATGACTGGCTATCTAAGAAGGAGTTCTTAAAATGGGATCCCTAGTGGAATTTTATAAGAAGAAAGTGGGGTAAAAATGTTTGAAATAAATACAGTACTGTACATTGTATATCTGCAGATGTAGAGAAGATATATTAGATTCCCCCTTTTTTCTGTTGTACAGTCAAACCTCGCATAAAGAGTGCTTTGCTTAAAGAGTAACTCGCTTAAAGAGCAGAATTTTCTCTGACTGTTCGCTTCGCTTAACAAATAAAACCAACCAAAAACTCACTTAACAAATCGGGGTTCACATTCCCCCCCACACAATTGGTCATTTACAATGGTGTTTTGCTTAAAGAGCAAACTCGCTTAAAGAGCAATCCTGTGGAACGCATTATGCTCTTTAAGCGAGGTACAACTGTATTTGTGCTTTCATTGCATTTGCTGTCTTTGTTCCAGTAAAATATCTTCGTAAGATTAAAGTAATCTTAAAGTGGAATCTGAAATCATCTTGACCATTGGGCTACTAGTCATGAAGATGATTTCAGACAAACATTATTCAGGGTTCTTATTCAAAGGAAATAAGTCTTTAAAGAACTTGCTTGTTAAGTCTTTGGGGACTGTACCACTTTAAAATCCTTGAGGGATTGAGTGGTCTGTAAGTTCATTAGCATAGTTTTTCCTTTCAAATGTAAAAGTCACTGGTCAAAGTTAATGCTAGCAAGTTTTCTGTAGAGAACTGCTTGGCCACTCTGGAAAGAGAATACTGTATTGGACTTCATAAGGCTCTAATAAGCCTGCCAACCTAGCAGTTCAAAAGCAAGAAATTGCAAGTAAACCACTTTAGTGGGAAGGTAACAGTGTTCTGTGTGCTTCAGTGTCTAGTCATGCCTGCCACATGACCATGGAAACGTCTGCAGAAGCAGACAGCGCTGGCTCTTTGGCTTTGAAACAGATGAGCACTGACCCCTAGAGTCAGATACAACTCGCTTTCGAGCAAGGGAAATCTTTACTTTTACTAAGCCTCGAATGTGATTCTACATACCGGTAGCTCTTACATTTGTAAAACTTAAACCTTCTGTGTGATAGTACAGTATAGAATATTCATATTGTCAGGGCCGGATTTACATGAAAAGAGGCCCTAGGCTATTCCACTTATGTGGCCCTTTCACCTCCCATTTTTAAGTTTGTAAATTACATGAGAGATAATAAAATACATCATTTCTATGATATATATCAATATATAGGCCCCTCTTGATCTTGAGGCCCTAGGCTGAAGCCTAGTTAGTCTATAGGAAAATCTGGCCCTGCATATTGTATTTTTTGTTCTTGTTGTTCAGTCGCACAGTTGATTCCGACCCTTTGCGACCCCATGGACCACTGTCCGTCAGGCACTTCTGTCCTCCACCATTCTCCTCAACTCGCTCAGCTTTGTGCCCATTGTGTCTACAATACCATCTAGCCATCTCATTTTTGGCCGCCCCCTTCTTCTTTTGACCTCGACCTTTCCCAGCATCAAGGCTTTCTCAAGTGAATCTTCTCTTCTCATTTGATGTCCAAAGTGCTTTAGCTTCATCTTTACAATTTGACCTTCTAAGGAGCAGTCAGGGTTAATTTCTTCTAAGATTGACCTATTTGTTCTCCTCGCTATCCAGGGGACTCTCAAAACTCTCCTCCAACACCACATCTCAAAGGCATCTATTCTTCTGCGCTCAGCTTTCCTAATGGTCCAGCTCTCACAACCATACATTGCCGCAGGGAATACCATTGCTTTGACTATGCGAATTTTTGTTTGCAATGTGATGTCTCTACTTTTCACTATGTTCCCCAGGTTTCTCATCGCTTGCCTCCCAAGAATCAGTCGCCTTTTTATTTCATGGCTGCACTCACCATCTGCAGTGAGCTTTGATCCTAAGAAAGTAAAATCTGTCACTGCTTCTACTACTTCTCCATCTATTTTCCAGGAACTGATAGGGCCTGTTGCCATGATCTTGGTTTTCTTTATATTGAGTCTCAAGCCAGCTTTTGCACTTTCTTCTTTCAACCTAATCAGGAGCTTCTTTAGGTCCTCCTCACTTTCTGCCATTAGGGTGGTATCATCTGCATATCTCCAATTGTTGATGTTTCTCCCATCAATTTTGATCCCAAATTGTGATTCCTCCATCCCTGCATTGCGCATTATGTGTTCTGTGAATAAGTTGAATAAGCAGGGTGACAAAATGCAGCCTTGTCTTACTCCTTTTCCTATTCCAAACCACTCCGTCATTCCATTTTCTGTCCTAACTGTTGCCTCTTGATTCATGTACAGATTTCTCATGAGACCTATAAGGTGTTCCGGTATTCCCATCTCTTTAATTACTTGCCACATTTTGTTGTGGTCGACACAGTCAAAAGCGTTAGTGTAACCAATGAAACAGAAGTAGACTTGTTTCTGATATTCCTTTGTTTTTTCCATGATCCATCTTATGTTGGCAATGTGGTCTCTAGTCCCCCTGCCTCTTCTGAACCCCGCCGGCACTTCTGGTAATTCTCTCTCCACATGCTGTTGCAGTCTATCCTGTATTATCTTGAGCATCACCTTGCTAGCGTGAGGGATGAGCGCAATTGTTCGATAATTTGAACATTCTTTGGCATTACCCTTTTTGGGGATTGTAACGTATACTGATCTTTTCCAATCCTGTGGCTATTGTTGTGTTTTCCAAATCTGCTGGCATATAGAATGTCGTAATTTGATTCCATCATCTTTTAGGGTTTTGAAAAGTTCAACTTGGATACCATCATCTCCACTGGCTTTGATGTTTGCAGTGCTTTTTAGGGCCTTTCTGACTTCACTCTCTAGGATGTCTGGCTCATGTTCAATGTTCTCATCATTGTGATTATCAGGGGTGTTGAGGTCCTTTTTGTAGAGTTCCTCTGTGTACTCTTTCCATCTTTTCTTAATCTCTTCTGCATCTGCTAACTCCTTGCCATTTTTGTCCTTTATCATGGTCATTTTTGCTTTAAATGTTCCCTTGAGTTCCCCTGCCCTTGATATTGTTTTTCTCTATTTCTTTGCACTGTTCATTCAGGTAGGTTTCCTTATCTCTCCTTGCTTTTCTTTGAAATTCTGTATTCAAGTGACTGTATTTTTCCTTTCTCCTTGGCATTTTGCATTCCTTCTGTCCTTTGCTATTTTAAGAACCTCATCGGACAACCACTTAGCTTTCTTATGCTTCTTTTCTTTTGGTATGGTTTTCCTTGCTGCCTCCGGCATGATGTCCCGCATCTCTGTCCATCAGTCTTCTGGCACTCTGTCTATCTGGTCCAAGCCATTGAATCTGTTCCACACCTCCACTGTATATTCCTTAGGAATGTTGTCTAGGTCATATCTGTCTGGCCTAATTGTTTTCCCTATTTTCTTTAGTCTAAGCCTGAATTTTGCGATCATTAGGTTGTGATCTGAACCACAATCTGCTCCTGGTCATGTTTTTGCTGACTGTATGGAGGTTCTCCATCTTTGGCTGCAGAGTATGTAATCAATCTGGTTTCGATGTTGGCCATCTGGTGATGTCCATGTGTAAAGTCTCCTTTTGTGTTGCTGGAAGAGAGTGTTTGCTATGACCAGTGCATTATCTTGGCAGAACTCTATCAGTCTTTGGCCTGCTTCATTCTGTTTTCCAAGACCAAACTTGCCTCTTATTCCATTTGCTTTTTGATTTCCTACTTTGGCATTCCAGTCTCCTATGATAATGTGTACATCATTTCTTGGTGTTATTCTGGAAATATAGTACAGTACTGTATCTTTATACTGGCTCAGAGGTTCAGCAATTAGGATATGAAAGAAGAATACTGTATACATTTGTAGCTATAGCAATTTATAGCTTTTTATGTTACTGTTGGGATAACAATAGCAGACAAGGGCTTATGTAGCTTTTTATTTTCTTGGTTTAATTAATAATAATAATTTTGTATCAGAAATTATTCTGGGTTGAAAGAATTTTTGCGGAAGAAACTCCACTCGGGACGCCCGAATGAGGCTCCTTTCATGTCCCCAAGAGCTGGGACAGAGACGGGTGCTCAATTCGTCTTGAATTACCGACTTGCCAGACTTCCAGCTAACAAGGCGAGCTTCTTAACCACTTAGCCACCACACCCCCTCTTGGTTTATTTAATAGCACTGAATTAATGGAAACTCAGTCTGTAGGTTTACAGTTTAGTTACCTTGAATCCTAATAGATATGAGTTTCCTAGTGGCTAGCCTCACTCGTATCTGTGCATAAGCGTCTAAGGTTTCCATAGAGAGCTTTTAGTTTATCTTTCCTCAGCCAAGAAATTTACAACTGTGAGTGTTCGAAGGATGGGCAGTTTCTATTGTAATAGAAGTGCACAAGCCAGAGTAGAAGTAGATACTCTGTTATGAAATGAAAACATTCTTCACAATATCTGAACTGCTAGCTAAAGATTAAAGTGTAGAAATCTCTAACTGTTAAAAACGTCAGAGAGTAAACAAAACAAAGCAAAAGAAAAAATGCTGTGGCACCTTAAAGACTAACGCCAGCATTTTAATGTTAGCTTTTGTGGACCAAGTCCACTTCATACAAAGCTAACATTAGAATACAGAAGCTAGTCTTTAAGGTGCTGCAGCATTTTTTTTTACTTTGTTTTCTTTTGTTTACTCTCTGATATGCATGCACACAGACTAACACGGCTACCACTTCAAAATGTTAAAAATGTGTACCCATACAGTTTGGAAGTACAGTACACAAAGGTGTGCGCAACTAGCATAGGCAGAAACTGTTCTGGCTGTCATGTACTGCGTGCTTTTCCACATTTCCCCTTTATATATAGATGTAATATTGCCTGATGCCTGCATCCTTCACCCTGAAAGGGAAAAACCCCATAAATCTAAAGTAACATACCACAAAAAGGAGGGGGATGGACACAATCTTGGAAATTTTGTTAGATTAGTTGGTTAAGGTGTACAGTTTTATTTGCTAAATAAGCTGTAGACAACTTCTGCTAAAGCTAAAGATATTTGAGATCCCCCCCCATTCTAATCCAGTTAACACTAAATTAAAAAAAAAAGTCTACAATAAGAAATAGTGTTGAATATTGATGGACAGAAGGGAGAGAAGGAGCTAAAGTATGAAAGCTGTGAAAAAACACTGGAAAGATCTTCTTAGAGACTGGTTTTCTGAGGGCATATCTCACTGGCTTTCTCTTTTTGTGCCTGTTTTTCAAGTTTGAGGGCTAGATTTCTCTGTGTTCGCCCCGGCCCTTTGGAACCTCCTTCCGACAGAGCTGCGCCTGCAGACGGAGCTTCTGCCCTTTCGAAAGGGCCTGAAGACATGGCTGGCGGGTCAAGTGTGGGGACATAGCAATGCAGGTTCCCATATGGGATGGCTAATTTAAGAGCAGCCATCCGCCCCCATCTGGTAGCTGTTATTATGGGTTCTATCCGTTTTTACTGTTTAACGTTTTAAATTTTTTATGAATTCTTATGAATTTTATGAATTTTAAGGCCATATATATTATGAGCTATGCTGTAAGCCGCCCAGAGTCGGGTCCGCCCGATTGGGGCGGGATATTAAATGCAAATAAATAAAATAATAATAAAATAAATAAATAATTTTAAAGTAAGCTAAGATTCTCAGGAATCATGGCTCATTTGTTGGGATTTCTGATGGTATCACCTACAGCCATGATGGTGAAGCTTGGCACTTCAGGTGTTCTTGGACTTCAGTTACCAGAAGCCCAAGTCAGCACTCCTGCTGATCAGGGCTTCTGGGAATTGAAGTTCAAGAACAGCTGGAGTGCCAGAGTTCACCATCACTGACCAATGGGGACATGGAATAAGTCACTAAAAGAGACAGTTATGTTCAAGCTGCTATTTGTCTCCTTTACCCAGCATTCCCAGGACTTTCTTCCTTCCCTAACTCATCATGAGGAGCACCCGTGGCAGCAGCTCTTCCTTCCAGGGTGCTAGTTCCAATGGTGTGGATCTCAGCCTTACAGGACTGCCTGTGCAAGTTCTTCAGCGTCCTAGTAGTGCCTCTCCAGGCAAGCATATTGCTCGCTCTGTCTCAGTCATTACTGAAAGCAAGCCCAAGAGAAATATCTTAGTGAGTATTATGATTAAACTGTTGTTTTCCTTCAAAGTTTATAATGTCTTCCAATTATGTTACATTTGATGAAGTGGGTTTGGTCCACAAAAGCTCACATTTAAATACAGGAGTTAGTTTTTAAGGTGTCACAACATTTTTGTCTTTTTTGCTGTTTTGTTTACTCTCTGATATATTTGCACAGACTAACACGGCTACCACTTCAAACCTAAAAGAACATGTGTTGGTTAAATACAGTACAGTAATACCTCGGATAACGTTTACCTCAGATAACGCTAAAATCGCATAACATTAAGTAATCTGGGGAGGAGAATTGGATCGAATAACGTTAAGGTCCTATGGGATGGATCGGATAACAACCGCTAAAGCCTGTGCGGTTACAATGTATTTCTATGGAGCTTTAACGTTATCTGATCCATCCCATAGGATTTTAACATGCATCGGATAACACTAAAAATCGGATAACACCAAAACTTGTGGAACCAAGTCTTAGCGTTATCTGAGGTATTACTGTATATCTGAATTGTTGCATTGTGCACACTTCATTATTCAGAGTAGAATAAGAGAGTTTTGTACCATTTCATAACTCAGCAGTCTTTAAAACTCAAAGTTGGACAGAAACTATAGCATGTACGTCCAGGGAGGGCTTTCTTCTTTATTTGTAGCAGAGGAAACCTGGAGAGCTTTGGCCTCAATTACAAAGTTGTACTAATATTCAGATTTTCAGACAATGGCCTCTTTAACTCTGTGAAAGCTGTATACAAAGTACTGTACAGTCAAACCTTGCAGAAAGAGCGTCTCACTTAAAGAGTAACTCGCTTAAAGAGCAGAATTTTCTCTGAATGTTTGCTTCGCTTAACAACTAAAACCAACCAAAAACTCGCTTAACAAATAAATTGGGGTTCACAATCCACCCCAGAATTGGTCACTTACAATGGTGTTTCGCTTAAAGAGCAAACTCGCTTAAAGAGCAATCCTGTGGAACACATTATGCTCTTTAAGCGAGGTACAACTGTATGTGGCAGTTGTTTGGTCTTTTGACAAACAGTTCTGTAAGCTTATCAAACTTATCAGCATACAGGAAATTCATTTCACAAACAATAACTTCTCATGCAAAATATGGCAAATATTTATGTTATTTGAGCTATAGTTCTTCTCATCACGATTTAGTAAACTTCATAGGAACTTACTGCTTCCATAGACTCTGTTAACATTCTGTCTATGAAAAGAGCAAAGGAACTCCAAATGTAAGTCACACTGACCAGAATCCTGTTACTTATACAGTAATACCTCGGATAACGTTTACCTCGGATAACGCTAAAATCGCATAACGTTAAGTAATCTGGGGAGGAGAATTGGATCGAATAACGTTAAGGTCCTATGGGATGGATCGGATAACAACCGCTAAAGCCTGTGGAGTTACAATGTATTTCTATAGTGCTTAAACGTTATCCGATACATCCCATGGGATTTTAACATGCATCGGATAACACTAAAAATCGGATAACACCAAGACTTGTGGAACCAAGTCTTAGCGTTATCCGAGGTATTACTGTATTACAGTGTAAGTCAAACTGTATACATTACAGCTGCAAATTGCTGCTAGTTGAGGAGGCTTCTATTTCTCATTGTATGCCAGGTCATTCAATTGGAGCTTGATGAGGAATAATTTGCCTGGGTAATTTATTCATTTCCATTTATATTGGCATATGCAGTTAACAGGAGTCTGGCTACTATTTTCACCAAAGTAGGAAATGTACCATATTTTTGGACCATAAGAATCACCTGACCATAAGACACACCCAGTTTTTAGAGCTATCGGTGCTTGGGTTGGGGGGAATCAGCGCACATGCCCATTCCTCCCCACAACCCAAGCACCGATCAATCACAGCGCATGATTGTTGCTTGGGTTGTGGGGAGGAATGGGGAGGTGCCGGTTGCCCCCAACCCAAGCGTCTTTGGACTGTAAGACACATCCTCGTTTCCCCCCCCCACTTGGGGGGGAGTGGATCTTATGGTCGACAAATGCGGTAATCTATTTGTTGTATATTAAATTTTTCTGAACTATACAGAAATGTACATTGAATTTTTACAGTCCTGCTGGAAGAGATTAATACTGAATCAGAGAAATATAAGTACAGTATGTGTATTTTTAGTGGTGTAGTGTATAAGATTGTACAGTAAAACATCGGATAACGCTAAAACTTGGTTCCACAAGTCTTGGTGTTATCCGATTTTTAGTGTTATCCGATCCATGTCAAAGTCCTATGGGATGGATCGGATAACGTTAAAGCTTCATAGAGATATAGTAATACCTCGGATAACGTTAAGACTTGGTTCCACAAGTCTTAACATTATCCGATTTTTAGCCTTATCCGATTCATTCACCAGATAACATTAAAATCCTGTTCAGATAGATCAGATAACGTTAACTCCATAGAGATGAGCAACAGAGGCTTCAAGGGAAAGCCAAGGAAACCTGCTGGAACCTTTGTCTAAAGGGTAAATACATTACAAAAGCTTGCAAAACCAGTCTGACTAGTTTAGCAAAGCAAACAAAGCAAAAGCAGACGTGGGGGTGGGGGGTGGGGACTCTTTCAATATGTCCTGACTCCAATTTAAAACATGCAGAGTTTCCATATGGAGCCATGTGCACAAGAATCAATTTTAAAAGCTAACAGCAAGGGTGCCCAAACTTTTCAGGCCACGGGCCAGTCACGTGGTTTATGGGTGCCCAAACTACAGCCTGTGTGCCAGATCTGGCCCTGACACCAATTCATCTGGCCAGTTCCACCATTGCCACTCCCAGAAGCTGGGTGAGTTTTACTTCCGCTTCTGGTGTCATTGGCTGGATCCGGTCCATAGGCCATAGTTTGAGCACCCCTGGCTAAGAGATAGAAGCAGGACCCAAAATGGATGCCACCATTTACCAACATGCAAGGTTGCCATCTGGAGCCAAGTACACAGGGATCCATTGGTGTCATGGGCCAGATCCGGCCCACAAGTTCTGTTAACAGCAGGGGTGCCCAAACATTTCAGGCCACGGGCCAGTCACGTGGTTCATGGGTGTCCAAACTACAGCCTGTGTGCCAGATCTGGCCCCGACACCAATTCATCTGGCCCGTTCCAACCTCGTTGCTCCCAGAAGCAGGAGTAAAACTCACCCAATAACTGCTTCTGGGATCGAAGAACATGGGGTGGGCTGGATGAACTGGCATTGGAGGCCAGATCTGGCCCACAGGGAGTAGTTTGGGCACCCAGGACTGGCCCATGGTCTGAAAATTTTAGGCATCCCTGTTGTTAGCAAGCCTTCTGGGATGGATCTGGCCCATGACACCAATCCATCTGGCCCGCAACACCCTCATCACTCCTGGAAGTGAGGGTGAAGTGGGCTGGATGAATTGGTGTCAGGGCCGGATCTGGCTCATAGGGAGTAGTTGGGGCACCCAGGAACCACATGACTGGCCAGTGGCCTGAAATGTTTGGGCATTATAAATATAAATTTGAACTAATAAATAATAAATAATAAATAATAATAATAATCCCTGCTGTTAACAGGGCTTGTGAGCCGGATCTGGCCCATGACCAATGGATTCCTGTGCACATGGCTCCAGATGGCAACCTTGCATGTTGGTAAATGGTGGCATCCATTTTGGGTCCTGCTTCTATCCGTTAGCCAGGGGTGCTCAAACTATGGCCAATGACACCAGAAGCGGAAGTAAAACTCACCCAGCTTCTGGGAGTGACAACGGTGGAACTGACCAGATGAATTGGTGTCAGGGCCAGATCTGGCACACAGGCTGTAGTTTGGGCATCCATGAACCACGTGACTGGCTCGTGGGCTGAAAAGTATGGGCACCCTTGCTGTTAGCTTTTAAAACTGATTCCTGTGCTCATGGCTCCATATGGAAACTCTGCATGTTTTAAATTGGAGTCAGGACATATTGAAAGAGTCCGCACCCCTACCCCCCTTGTCTGCTTTTGCTTTGCTTTCCTTTGCTAAACTAGTCAGACTGGTTTTGCAAGCTTTTGTTATTCAAATGTTGCAAGCTTGAGAGCAGGCAGCCCCCTCCTTTTCACCCAAGAGAAACTGGTGAGTCACAGCCACACCTCAGGGAATTTGAGGCAAACATTAGCCTCAGAAATAGTTAGGCTATCTAATGGATCGGATAACGTTAACATAATGGTTAACATAATGTTATCCGATCCAAATGTTTGCCTCAAATTCCCCAACGTTAGCGATTTTAGCGTTATCCGATCCAATCGTTATCTGGTGTTTTACTGTACATTGTAACCGCACAGGCTTTAGCGGTTGTTATCCGATCCATCCCATAGGACCTTAACGTTATTCGATCCAATTCTCCTCCCCAGATTACTTAATGTTTTGCGATTTTAGCATTATCCGATCCAATCGTTATCCTGTGTTTTACTGTATATGTTCTTTTGCTTATATATTCAAATAGCACCATCAAGTGTACCCTATAAACTGCCTGTCAGAAACAGTGCTATTGTATTATCCACAAGTGCTAGATTAGGTTCTTTCTCTGAGCATGGATACAGAAGGGGTCGTTTTATTGCTTCTGTTAGCAGAGTTTTCTGTTTCAAGAGAATTCAGCTGATATCAAGCTTTGTGCATTAATGGTGTGTGTTTTGGTCTCCCAGGAAGATGCAGCGTTTGGCACTTCCAGAGCTATGAACAATTTGCGAAGATCCAACAGTACAACTCAGGTTAATCAGCAGATGAATGGCACCTTCAGGTAATCCTTGAATGTCTTACATAAAATAAGACCAGTCCACAGACTCGCATTGCCTGGTTAGTTTGGGTTAGCCCAGGCATCAGCAAACTCGGCTCTCCAGGTGTTCTTGGATTTCAGTTACCAGAAACCCAAGTCAGCACTTCTGCTGATCAGGGCTTCTGGGAATTGAAGTCCAAGAACCTGGAGAACCAAGTTTGCTGACCCCTGGGCTAGCCCCTCAAAACTCCCAAAGTTTTGTATTTTCTCCTTGAAGGTTTTTTCCAGATTGAGCAAAATACCTAGGAGTAATTTTGGGGGTGAAGAAGTTTCTTTCTTGGAAAAAGAAGGTTGAATAGATGTCTTCTGGAAATGCACAAATTATTATGTGTATAGTCCTGTAGAACTCTTGATTAATTCTGTGATTTTGTTTTTTAGCAGTGCAGAGCAGCATGGAGACTTCCTAACTTTATTCGACAGCAGCTCTGGTGGAAGAAAGAAACTAGCAAGTCTTAGCAAAGTCTCACCAGAAAAGAAAACCACTTGGAACATCCTAGTAAGGGCAAGGTCATAAAAGAAAGTACTGTACAAGTATCAGAGGAACTTCAGATCAGATTCTTTTAGCCTTTTTGTGTTATGACAGATAATGTCCCTGTAAAGGCATTTGGAGCCTTCCCAAACAAAAATATTTTATTATGCATAAATGCACAGTATTGTTGCAAAGGATGGAAATATATCTTGAGTTTTTACAGCATTCAGATGACACCAGTCTTCATTGGGGAAATATAACGTTACCCCGTGCATCTGCTGTCATCCACTGCAGAGCAAGTGATTATGAAGCACGTTTGCAGGAACAGTTGTTGAATAATAATAATATAATTCCTATTCAGCATAGAAATATGCATTTTACTCTGGGCAGCTTACAACAAATTAAAAAATATTTACAATAAAAAATTAAACTTTTAATAAATTATAAATATGAACAAGAACAAAAATGATAACCAAGCAGTAGAGACCAGACAGTCACCTGTAATATTTCCATTACAGGAGGGGTAGGATAGCTCCCCACTGGTTTGGCTCTTTCCAGTTAAGGAAATGGGGGAAAGTGTTATAATTGTTTTGCCTTGTGCCATCTGTCCTGTTAACCTGTTGTGTAGTATTTGGACAAGTGGATATAAGCACAAGAGATGACATGTTATTTTAATAGCTTGGGAGCTCTGGAAACTGAGCATCAGTATCTCTGGCAACCAACCCTATTTTGGAAATGTCTTTTGTTCCCCTCTTGAGACATCCAGGCTTACGCAAACTTTTCACCATTTTAAAAACACAGTTCATAGTCTCACTTCCCAGGGTTTCTATCCAAAAGGTTTCAGCATATGATAGAGGAGGCATATTTCCCAGTAGGAAATATGAGTCAAGGTAAAGTTAAGATGGATTCTCTGCATGAGGTAGAATAAAGAGATTTGTTGAAAATGCTTGGACTGGCCCTGCCACAATGACAGTGGTTTTCTCCCACGCTTATTTCTGGTTGTGCAGGATGAGCAGCCCAGAACCTTTCCTGCTCTATCCGGCACTCGGGAGGCACCTGTGGGCATGCGGAAGAAAGAGGTCTTTGTGCCACTTGCAGCCAACTTCACTGCTAATAACAGGTATATTGGGAATCTCACTTAGTTCTCAGTATTTGACATGAATAGGTAAGTCTAATTAGTAATTTGTTTTTAGGCCACAGCAGGATATGTCTTAGCATTATTGCTAGAATAACGGAGGTTGGGATGTTATCTTTGTATTCTTTGGTCCTTATCATAGGAGAGAAAGACAGATTAAAGGACCAAAAGAATTGCAAACCAGTAAGCAAAGAGGGAGCAATCTCTCATTATATCTTGCAGTTTTTAAAGGGGCACTTGCTATTTGTGGGTAAAGACTTGGCAAGAAAATTTAAAACCATTTACCATAGTCTTTCCTCGTCTGCTTCCATCTTGTAGTCAATGCTTTTCACAAAGCTAAGTGCTTCAGCTCTATTAGATTGTTAACAGGAGGGATACAGAACTTTTTGTCCGTTGAAGTCTGCAGAAGCATTATGTCAGCAATGGACTGACTACCCTTTTTCTCTTTCCATAATTCTCCTGCACTAGCAAGTACTTTGCTGAAGGTAGATTTCTCTTGTCAGAGGTCTGAAGTGATTGCTCATGGAGAGCCATGGAAATAGCGTGTTCATAGGCCACAAGTAGTCTGCTGCAAATTTGCAGCATGTGAGGCAGAGTTACCCGAGTTACCAGAGTTACCAGAGTTAACGGTGGAGTACAGAAATGTGGTGAAATATGGACCAGTTAATAAGTGATGTTTTGTTTAGTTGATGTTGGCAGAAATCATTATAGAGATATAATCATACATTTTCCGTCTTTCTCTCTTTGAGGAGTAACAAAGGTGCCATGGGAAACTGTGTCACCACTATGGTGCATAACAACTATTCCACTGCTGACAAGGTGCCTCCCCCTAAGAGCTCCAACCAGGCCACCACTTCCCTCAAGTAAGACCTTGGATATTCCTGTCTCAGTTGCCTTTTCAGTGATCACCATATGTTGGGGAAAGGTTGCAAGTCCTAAGCAAGGCAGCTTGCTTAGCATGAGGAAGCTGTAGGGGATGGTTGAGGGAAGTCTTGATTTTTAAGAAGTGAGGCAAAAGTGCATTAGGATAGAATGATGTGAACGAATGAAGTAAAGAAATAAAGAAGTACACAGTGAGGTTGCACTTAACATCAAGGAAGCTATGAGTTTTTAGTATGCAATCTCATGATCATCATAATTGGGCTAGATGTGACCAAAAGGTCCTTTCTCTATTGATCCCTTCCTTTAGGTTAGGGGTTTCCAACCTTTTCAAGGTCGCACCCTCTCAGTCCGCTTTGAGGGCCAGATGGCCATTTTGCCCTGCCTGCATAATGGGCGTGGCCATTTTGTCCCAACAGCTTCAAAGGGGTGGCCATTGTGTTTCTTGAATGACCTTGGAGGGGTGGGGGACCACATGAAATAGCACTGGGCCCCCGGATATGGCCGATGGGCCTTAGGTTGGGAATCCCTGCTTTAGACTTTCAGATGGCATTTTTCTTTCCCTAGCCTCATTTCCTGACCTGTGTAAGTGCTGCAATAGATAAGAATATAGAAGCTCTTGAATAAAATTGCATTTTGTTAGAAAAATTGGTACCCACTGAACCATACAACCTGTTCATTAGTTCGTATCTAAAGCTTTTACATTTTAGCAGCACTTGCCCTAAGTACAGTAGTAGGAAAGGAGAATGTGTGGTGTGTCAGATGTTGGCTGAATTTCAGCTTCCATTATCCCTAGCCAATATAGCTATTGGTTAGGGGGATTGCAGAAATTGTATTCCAGAAGCATCTGGAAGGCCACTCATTCCCCACTTCTAATTGATAGCAAAAGAACCTCATTTGCCACTTTCATACTGGCATTTTCATTAAGGGAAGAATAAAGTAGAATTATAGAACTGGCAGGAACCCCACATAAAATGATCCCCCTAGATCAGTGGTGGTGAACCTTGGCACTCCAGCTTTTCTTGGACTTAAATTACCGGAAGCCCAAGTCAGCACACCTGCTGATCACGGCTTCTGGGAATTGAAGTCCAGGAACAGCTGGAGTGCCAAGGTTCGCCATCACTGCCCTAGATAGTATAGCATATTGAACATCAGTTGACCAATTCAAGAAATGCTTCTGATGAACATTCTTCTTTCCTTAGTAATATTATCAAAGCCACCTCTAATGAAGACACAGAGAGCAGCAGCTACTTGAAGCCACAGAAGAACTTATCTAGCAGCAATGTTCTGGCTTGGAACAACAATACCAGTAGCAGCAGCAACCCACTCAGGAGGCAGGAAGTGTCCGAGGAGGAGGCTGAACGGTAAGCATGAATGAAATGACAGGAGAAATGATAATAAGTTGAGGTGACACGTCGTGCAGAAGGATGAGAGGAAGCCAGATGGTAACTGAAAAATAATAATACAACCGTCTGTTTCTTCATGGCAACTTTAACAGGAAAACACTTGGTGGTTGTGAGTTGCTAGGGAAGATCTTTCACAGAATGTTCTTTACGCCAATAAAATATTGCTGATGTGTTTGCTTTCATACCTCCCGAAAATATATTGCTGTGGATCAAGTGTTGTTCTTCACATTTATTAGAAATCACAAGATAAGCTAAATTCAGGGACTGTAAGGCCAACCTAGCAGTTCGAAAGCAAGAAATTGCAAGTAGATAAATAGGGACCACTTCGGTGGGAAGGTAACAGCGTTCCATGCGCTCCGGTGTCTAGTCATGCCTGCCACATGACCATGGAAACGTCTGCAGAAGCAGACAGCGCTGGCTCTTCGGCTTTGAAACAAAGATGAGCACTGACCCCTAGAGTCGGATACGACTGGCTTTCGAGCAAGGAAAACCTTTACCTAAGGTCAGGAGATATTTTTGGGAGGATTTCAAGTTCCTTCTGTGATATGTTTATGCCAGAATCTACTTTTCTGAGTGGATTAAAAGCAATATTTACTTCTTCTAATTCCTTTGTGTCTTTTTAGGTTCATTAACCAGGTTAACTTGGCTGCTGTGACAATCCAGCGCTGGTACAGACGACATTCTCAGAGGCACAAGGAAGGCATAGCTCAACTTGGGTGTTTGTTAGCTTCTAAAAGAGAGGTGTGTTTGCCATATATGTGCTAAATAAAGGAGGCAGTTTCATGGGCCTGACTCTGGAAACCAACGAACACCAGTTCTGCTGCAATAGAGCAGGTCACCCTCAATAAGCTGATCTTTTGGCTTATTCCAGAAAGCAGGGGTGACTATTAAACTGTCTTGAGTGCCCTTGTTATGTGGAAGAGCATCATTTCCCATTCTAGCCGTTGCTAGCTCCAGAAGACAGAGTACTTATAGAACTCTATCAAATTATTTCAGTCTTTATCTTCCTATCATTTCACTTAGCATGGAAGATGCAGCCTTCATTGGGAAGGAAGAAATATGCCAGTTCTTTTTTCTGTACACTTGTAAAAGGAACTATTGGAGGACTGAATACAAGCAACCAGCTAAAGTTGTAAAGTCAATTATACTAGAGCAGATGAAGCAAGATGCAAGTTTCTAAAACTGTCTCAGTAGTTATTTCTGATTATCTAATGGTCTGTCTGTGAAATTGTACCTTCCACTTCTGTCCCTGAGATTTGCCCTCCAAAAGGATCAGTCTTATACTGAAGGAACCCTTTCCAGACAAAACAAAGCTGTGTATGTTAATCAGACAGATTATCCACAAATGTGCAGTTTTACATCTCATGTGCCCTCCCATCCAACCTTTGCAGAGGTAGAGCTACATATTAAATTATGTTGATTTTCTAACATCCCCTCACTTGCTCATTTGAATCTTTATTTCCTTCCATGGGCCAGTTTTTCAAATTGCATGTTGGCAGGAACCTGAAGAAGTGAAAATCTGTGGAGCTTAGATATTGGTAAAATATAAAAATATAGGTTAATAAGCTCAAGGTATTTGAGAATAGAATATTGTGTGGGATCCAGAAGTCTCTCTCTCACACACACACATACACACAGAGCACTTTTAGAAGGTTTCTTCAGTCTTGCAGTACCCAAGATTGCATTCTATCCTGATCACACCTTCAGAGTTTTTTCTCTGATGTCAAGAGAGGAGGGAGATGAAGAAAGCTCAAGAAGGCAAGCTGCTTTTCTGAGACATTTACCTGTTTGGACTTTTATACAGGAGCCTCTTTCTTTCTGAAGAGTTTGCTCTTGGGCTGGTGTTCTAAAATAGCCTGAAGTCTCTTAGTTCTATATGTTATATTTGTTGGCAAGAAAAGTATTTGACAATTCAAGGAAGGCCTTTGACCTCCAGTTACATCACTGGAGCTCTGAATCATTTAATCATCCCATCTCTGTAATGGCCAGTGGTGTCCTTTCAACAGGTGGTAAGTGGGTGGGCTAGCTCTTCATTCCAGACAAGAGTGGCAGATAATTAAGAACATAAAATAAAAATATTGTTGCATGGCAGATTATCTGTGAACAAAGGAAGAATTTAAACAGGAAAGTGGGAGTGATAGCAGACGCTACACCGGATGGGATAATTAGACTTGATTATCATATTTGCTATTTAAGGAAAGGCAGCGGCAGCAGCTTACAGAGGAGGACAACATCTTAGATTTGCAGCAGAGGCGAGAGGAAGAGAGGAGGAAGATCCGGGAGGAAAAGGCACGTCTTGCCAGGAGGGCGGCCATCCAGGTGAGAACTTCAGCACCAGCACTGCCGCAGCTTGGTTCTTAATCGGAGTTGATATTCGTTTAATTTTGATTGTTTTGTTCAGTTAGATGTTAGCTCAGGATTTTGTTTAACCAGCACTGGAAGTTGGAATGCCAGGTATACCATGAAAAAAGTTATAACACCAATTTTTAAATTGTAGGAACTACATCAAAAACGGGCCCAGAAAGCTTTGGACACTCAACGCTTGGTTCAGGAGGAATTAGCATTGGTGAAAGAAAGCAAGAAAGCAGGAAGGAGGAAATCTGAGAAGCCTGGCTCTGTGAAGAACACAAGCCCTGCAAACAGCACAATCAAAGCCAATAATGCAGGTTAGAAATACTGTAGTGGCAGCTCTTAAGTCCAGATATCATTGCAGTGGTTTTCAACACCCCACAGGAGGACTTCAGTTCCCAGAAGCCTAAGTCAATACATTGACTGATCAGTGCTTTGAAGAATTGGCTTAGGTTTCTGGGAATTGACGTCCCAAAACCAAAGTTTTTGGGAAACACTGGTCTAGTTCAATTCACGTGTACTTAAATTTGATCTATTAAAGCGGTTTGATCAAATTAGCAAATATTATTGCCAAACAGTTTTTGGCTGAATTAAAGAAATGAAGTTACATCATTCCATGACAGAGGTGTTTTGGTCAGAAAGCAAATTCTGTGAAATGCAAATTGTATAAACTGGTGATGATGGACAGTGAAAAAATACACAACATTTTGCAATAAACATTTGGAAAATGCAGTTCCTGGGAGTGAATATGGTCTTCCAGGATCCAGGGATGGATGTGGTTCTTACGTCTCTGTAGATTGCCTTCTCCAGTTCAAGGAAATATGGTAAGTTGGTACATCCTCACCAGGAGAGTCAGTACCTTTTTGCCACAGCTTTAGAACTACTGGGAGGACCTGGGTTAATAACTTCAAAATGAAACAAAACTGGGGGTAGCAGAACTGAATTTAAATCGTGGTTCTGCAAAATCAGTGGATTACAGTTGCACTTCTTCCTACAATGTATGACTGTTGCTTTCAGTCCCTCCAGTTGCCACTGGTTACCCATCTGCAGTCTAGTAAACTCACCAATGTATTTATGTGTTGTATATCATGGAGAAACTTTCCAATCCACATTCTCAAAATTCTCCTGCCTTCAAAAATACTCCCTCCCTCAGTTCCATAGACACCGCCCTTGCATCTTTTGTGAGTAGTCTTTACGCTGTAGCAGATGCTTTTGTTGTTTACAGATGCCAAATTCCACTTGACAGCTGTGGATACAGAAGAAAACCCTGCCATGGTGTGTTTATCTGTTCCAGGACAAAACAGAGTACCCGAAGAACAGCCGAAGGTGCCACCTTTTATTTTTGCATGTTCCTGAAAAGCTTAGCTATTTCTTTTTACTATTTGTTTTTCAACTTGTTCAGTTCCCTTCTTTTCCCTTTTTCTTTCTGCTGTAAAGCAGCCTATATGGTTGAGAAATACATGCGTTTTTGAACCTTATTAAAGAGATAAATCAACTGTCATATATATAAAAAATTTCCATATGGCACCTGAAAATAGGTACAAGATTTAGTACTACTGTTCTTGTGAGGTGATGATAGTAACCAAGAGAAGTGAGATTTGGAAAGTAAAAACATAGCATTTATTTAGAAACAAGTGATATAAACTTAAGAGACTCAAAAATAAAGGATAAGAGCAGTTTGTGTGTGTGTGTATGAAAAAATTATACATAAAAACTAATACAAGAATTTTAAATATAACGATGAAAAACTTAAAACAGAAAATAAACTCTAAAAAACAAACAATAGAAAGTTAATATTAAGGGACAATGTAATACAATAGGGATATAAAACCGTTGTAGTTTATACAGGAGTCTCTAACATGGATCCTTTTGTTCATCAAACAGCTGCCAATAAAGTTTACCATATACAGTATATTAATAAATCCTAAATTACATCTATCAGCTGTGTAATAGTTACTAGATTAAGAAAGGAAGACTTGAAGGTGTGTATCATTAAGAGAACAAAGGTTCACATGAGTTCAGATTATCACTGAGAAAGATTAATTCAATGTATAAAGGCAAAAAATTAAAAATTTAAAACTATACACACACATACATGAAAAGGTAGCAATAAAATATGAAAACAAGAAAATTTGCGACACGTTATAAGTAACAGTGGAATAAAAGCTAAAGGAAATAAAATCTAAAGGAAGAACACAGACTTCAGAAAACATTAAAAAGACATTATGATAGGAACCAACCTCTTTAAACTACTTAGCACACCTGGAGAAAGTACCTCATTTTGATCCAGATGGTAAATTTGAAAGGAAGTTGTTCTTCAGGAAACCTGGGCCCAAGCTATGTAAGACTTCAGAGTTTCAGGGGAGAAACAGTTTCAGGCAGTAGGCAGAATGGGAGCTAAAAGCTCAAGAACAATAAAAATCTGCTAATAAAATTGAAGTTGAAGGAGAATACGGTGTAAAGTGACATGAATAGAAGGCAAGATCTGGTACTAAGATACATACAGTGGTGGGCATCAGCAGGTTCGCACCAGTTCACCAGAACCGGCAGCAGAAATTCTGGCTGCCCCCATCCATCCAAGTTTTGAATTAAAGTGGTCCTAATTTGGGTGCAACGCAGGGCTTCCCCCTGGCCACATCCACCATACCACTCCTACAGAGTAGGTAATAAATTTTTTTTGAGCCCACCACTGGATACAACCCTTCTTTGGTCCAGTTATTGCCTTCTGCTTCCTGGTTTCTCCACTTTCTGAATGGCTTGTTTTCTTCTCACATTTCACGACGACTCATCTTCTGAATGGGAAATGGTATGTTGCAAGACAGATATTTGAAAAGACAGTTTTCGAACCTGTTTAAGGAATGACTCATTCTCCAGGACTGTATTTTCAAATTATATCTAGGATACATGTGAAGTATTTGAAGATTACATAGATGAGTTAGAATTAGAAGGTGCCACATTTTACACTTTTCCCCCATGCTAGCCTGTAGTTCTTGATTGGCTTTAAGCTTTATCTTAGTTCTGCTTTCTGCATCCCACATAGCACAATCCAGGCAGATGTCTGCATTCAAGGAAGACAAGCCTGCCTTGTAAAACCATACAAGTAGTCAGATTTTTCTCTTGACCATTGTTTCTCCCCAGTTCCCTTCTATTTCACCACTCTTGTATCCTTCTATACTCAACATCCCTAAATCCACCAAAACATGTCTTATCTCTGTATAACCTCACTAAACATGATTTCTTCATGTTCAGGATGTCAGTTCTGGAAAGATGGCCAGTGAGGACTTGGAGACTATGATCACCGTAGCCAGCAGGGCACAGTCAAAGGTGACCCTTAATGAGCTACTAGACACCCTGAAGCTGTTGGAAGAGGAGCCAGAGTTGCTACCACTACCAAAAGCCCGCAAGGAAGATAAATATGCTTGGATAGATGGGGTAACTAGAATTGAAGAAACAAAGCTGATGTTACTGTAGGCTTGTGGTGAATTGTGAACTAAAATGATTTCCCAGTACCCAAGATATCTGTCATGATATTGCTTATGTGTTTTTTTAATCTATATAACATAAATAAAGCTGATATAATTATCTATTATCTAGATCAGGGGTTCCCAACCTACGGCCCACAGCCTGGACCCGGCCCGCGACACCATTCCATCCAGCCCATCACCGCCTCCACCACACCCAGAAGCGGAAACGGGCGCGTTTACATCAGCTGTAAAATGTGCCTAGGCAAATGCACCTGCAAGTGTCAAAAATGTGGAAGTGACCACATTTGCAACAGCCGTAAATGTGCCCACTTCTGTGGGATGTGGTCAGGCCCGTGGCGTAAAAATGTTGGCCACCCCAGATCTAGAAGCTGCCCTTCCTTCTCTTTCCTACGTTTGCATGTGGTCTGCAATGTATTTAAAGTAAATCATTTACCTGGAACATCTTACCTAGTTGTACTAGACAGGGCAAATGGTGTAAATTTTGGAGGCTCACTGTTCCAGGTTAAGAAATCACCATAGACTTTATCAGTTGCATACTGAATTTTATGACTCGGCATGCAACTGATACCGTCTACAGCGATTTCTTATCTTTGGGTAGTTGGCCTCCAACAGGAACAGCATTTGCATGGCAACATAAAGCAGTTTTGGCCAAAGTTTGGTTTTCTTATGGAAAATTCACAAGTACAAGCTGATGTCCACAGCTACTGTATTCTTTACTGACAACCTGTAGATCAAGTACAGTAAAACCTCAGATAATGCTAAAACTTGGTTCCACAAGTCTTAGTGTTATCTGATTTTTAACGTCATCCAATGCATGCATTGGATAATGTTAAAATCCTATGGGATGAATCGCATAACATTAAAATTCCAGAACAGGCTTTAGTGAACGTTATCCAATCCATCCCATATGATTTTATCGTACAGTATGTGATGCAATTTTTTTCCAGATTGCTTAACATTATGCGGTTTTAGCGTTATCTGATGAAAACGTTATCCAAGATATTACTGTACTTCTATTGTCTTCTGTCATTGCTATCCAGATCTTATTGATAATTTTTAAAATCTCAACGCAGGACACAAATTCCCTGACTGCTGACAATCTGGAGAAGTTTGGGAAACTAAACTGCTCTCCAGGAGCTCCTGAGGAAGGCACACTACTCTCAGAAGCAAAACTTCAGAGCATTATTAACTTTTTGGATGAAATGGAAAAATCTGAGCAAGAGCGACCTAGGTCTGCTGCATCTGCTTCACAACGGGAGGTGAGCCCCAAGGACATGAGACGTATTTTTGGCAGAGGTAAAGGTGGTGAGTTTCCAAGGAATGGACCATTATCACCAACTGAAAGACCAAAAAAGAGGATTAGGTTTGTAAGCTCATACAGTCATGAGGGATATGGACTGCATTTTGCTTCTTTCTTGGCTTCCTTCCAGGACAAATGGACTGGCCTTTTCTTCAACCATTAAGAAGTCTTGGACAATTGGGTCTGCTTCAGGGAGTGAAAAGTATGGTTCTGCAGCCAGTACTTGTGGGCTGAATCCCATGGAGACTAGGGACCTCTAGGAGAAACAAAGCTTTGAGAGAGAGAGTGTGTTTTCAATTAAGTCACTTGGTAACAAATATGTATATAAGACCATATTCTAAAATGTAACAGATACAAATGAGGTGTGCTGCATGTTCTGCTTACATAAAATGTTCTAAGCGAATTCAAGAATGATCAATTATTCAAAAACATATGCTAAATATAATGTACAGTACCAAGAGAAATAACTATACATTATTATTCTTGGTCTCTATGAATCACACATTAAGTCTACCATGCTTGCGTTGTAGGTTCTGGATGTTCCATTATGAGAAATAATAAGAGCTTTAGCCCTCCAAGGGACCCTACCCCCAGTTTGCATGTATAACCACCTAACATCTTCTCCCTCAGTTCTCTTTTTACTGCTTCTGAGGTAATACCGGAACATTCTTTTACAAATCCATTCTCAACATTCAGTGTCTTGGATTCCTCCTCTCTTCCTTCATTCACAACCTTCATGAGTCTCCTCAATTCCCCTTAGATCAGTGTTTCCCAAATGCTGGTGTTTGGACTTCAGTTCCCAGAAGCCTAAGCCAGTATATTGACTGATCAGTGCTTTGGGGAATTGACTTAAGCTTCTGGGAATTGAAGTCCAAACACCAGCTTTTGGGGAACACTGCCTTATATCATCCCTTTATACCATTGCTAAAACAACAAATCTAATGGTGACCCAAGACTGTTGCACCGTACTGTATCTGCCATCCAATCAAATTCGAAATGTGAGGAGTTCACAGCAGATCAAAGGGATCAGCTCACTGGGGTACACCTTCCTTCTTCCTTGGATGGGCGACTTCTTTTACATGTTCCTAACCTTTCCTATTATATCGAGAGTGGTGATAAGGGTGACTCAGGAAAGGGTCAATGTGATATTCATTGAATTTTGGTAGCTGAAACAGCCATAGTTCTCTACCCTTCTGCTCTCCTTAGCAGTTTTCAAGCTTCTGTGATCTCTGTCAATTCTGACAAGGGAACAAGGATCCACTCATCACCCAGATATATAGTGCCTGTCCCTTACAGCTTGGAGAGTTCACCAAAGCTAAAGTGTATCTTGTAGGAGGCCAGAAGAGTTTCAACCAGGGGAAATTATCAGTACAAGTGAGCTATGTTTATGCATTTTGTTCATTCAATAGAGGAGTCTTTACTTTCAACTCTATTGACAATCCTCCATTTACTTCTATAGATGAAGAAGATCATACCGATGCAGCCACTTTTTTGCCATCCTTTGACTAAACGATTCCTTAAAAGATTAAAAATGCTTTGTCAGATGCACGATGCTTACCACTGCAGCCCTCAGACATATTCTACCATTTCTTCAGTTTTTTAAGACCAAAGTGATTCTCTCACTGGACATGTTATTTTTGACTAAAGTTGGGTCCGACTTGCATTCTAGCCCAAAATACATTTTGCTTGCCTTTTTTCAAAACTCACATACAGACTTGGAGAAAGTGTTGCATAGTGAGGAGAGCACACACATCTTCTATACTTCCAAAACTTATGCAGTGAAGAAGTCAAGCAACTTGTTTGTCAGCTATTCTATGTCTTGCTTAGGTACAGGGATGACCTCTCAAATGTTATTAAGCTGTCATGAGAGCCTATACCAGAGTCGATCAGGGCACACGCAACAAAAACATAGTCAACTTCTACATTGTTTATGAAAGGGGACGCTTATGTTACACATGCAAAGTGGCCAAGTGGTCAGAGCCTGTGACAGTTATTTAACATTACTGCCTAGATATTTGACAGACATCTGCAGCAAATTTTGGAAAGGCAGTGATCTCAGTAGTTCTTCCGTGACATCCCGCCGTCCGGTAAGAAAGCTTGTGAGATTACCTAATGTGTACTTCAGAGACCACAAAGAGGGAGAACTGGTTATTTATCGTAACTGTAGTTCTTCAAGTGGTCATCTGTGAATTCACACATCCTTTCTATTCTCCCTTCTATTATAGTTACCTTAGAGCAGTGTTTCCCAACCTTTAGTTTTTGGTCTTCAATTCCCAGAAGCCTAAGTAAATTCCCCAAAGCACTGGTCAGCCAATGTACTGACTCAGGCTTCTGGTAATTGAAGTCCCCCCTGTGGGATGTAGGTCCTTGTGGGATGGTGTTAGGTGGCCATACATGCACAGCAGGCAGAGGACCCTCTGGTGACTCTCATTTTTTTCTAGCTTTGGAACATTTTGAACCTACATCAAAAGTGTGTGAATTTACTGATAACCACTCAAAGAATTACAGTTATTGTAAATAAACAATTTCTGTTTGAAAAACCTCATTAGAGAAGAAAAAAAATCATGTATATATTTAGATCAAGCAGAATAAACCGGGGGGGGGGGGGATGCATTCTAGGTATTTATAAAAATGGCCCATCTTTCAGTAAGCCAAGTATTTTGTTTTAGTAAAATATTTCCCTAAAATGACATGTTTAAAAATATAGGGCCTTTTCTGACATCTTCCTTTGCCAAGCAACTGGTCAATAATACTTTCAGCTGTTATAAGAAGCATAGTAGTCTTTTGTATATCGGTATTCTCTGCCATATTTTTCAACAAGCAAAGAAGTACAGTAAGACCTCGCATAAAGAGCGCCTTGCTTAAAGAGTAACTCGCTTAAAGAGCAGAATTTTCTCTGAATGTTTGCTTCGCTTAACAAATAAAACCAACCAAAAACTCGCTTAACAAATAAATCGGGGTTCCCAATCCCTCCCACAATTGGTCATTTACAGTATAATTGGATTTTTGGCAAGTTATACTGGAAGATACGCTTGGTTTATTATACCATTGAAGAAGACACTAAAACATAGATTATTTGTGTCCTGAGGGAGACAGGGTTTGTCCTTAACTTTCATCTTCTCACTTTCTCTTTGTTGGTTGTCAGGGCCTCTTGTCAGAAGAAGAGTTAGCCCATTTGGAACAAGCATCTGCAGTTGCCACAGAGGTCACCAGTTCCATGATGAGGCTGAAGCTGGAAGTAGAAGAAAAGAAAAGAGCCATTACTTTACTACACACAGCGCTGGTAGGTGTATGTGCTAGGGCAGGGGTTCTCAACCTACAGCCCATGGGCCAGATCCACCCCATGGCATCAAATCATCCAGCACACAGCCTCACTCCCGCTGCCGCTGCCGCCTCCCTCCTTGTCTCATCAGCTTGGCTTGGCGTGTCCCTATAGCAGGGCGGATGTGGTAAGGCTTACAACATCCACCCTGCTACAGAGCGCTGTTAGAGACATGCCAAGCCAAGTGGAAGAGATAAGGATTGAGGTGGCAGAAGCGGAAGTGGCGGCTGGAGTGAAGTTACAGTCCAGATAATTTGGTGCCATGCAGCTCCTCCAGGCCAGGAAGCGGAGTGGGGTGGATTGGTGGGTAGCTCAGGGTGGTTGTTGGTGGTAGTGTAGGTGAAGTGGTGGGTGGCTTGGGACTGGTCCCATTGCTGCTGCCTTTGGCGGCGGGACCACCCCAAGCCGCCCACTCTGTCCCACCACTGCTGGCGCCACGAAAGGTGGTGGTGACGGCACCTATCGTGGCGCCAGCAGTGGTGGGACAGAGTGGGCGGCTTGGGGTGGTCCCGCCGCCAAAGGCAGCAGCAATGGGACCAGTCCCAAGCCACCCAGCCCGCCAACAGTCTGAGGATGTGCAATCTGGCCCCTGACTTAAAAAGATTGAGGACCCTTATGCTAGGGGAAGATGAAGGTGGTGTTAAATCATGTGCCAGAGCTTAGGGTACAGCAGTGCTGCATTACTGCTCTTAAGCCTGAGCAACATGAAGGGTAAAACTCTTATTGTACCTGCTAGCTTCAGCTTCTCTAGTCTGGATTAGTAAAGCTTCTCTCAACCATGAATGGTCACAGTTTTTCTATCAGGGCATTCAGTATGCCTTTGATCTTGCTAGCCTTTCTGTCATGTCCTGGCATGAATTTGATTTCCTGTCCTATATTTGGCAACTTCTATGTAGCTTAACTTCTCAGTGTCCTCAAAATGCCTTGGATGTTGCCTTCTGTCCTGGCAGGCTCAGCAACGGGAGCTGACTACACGTCATGTCAAAGAGACAGAGAAAGAGTTGAGCCACCAGCTTGCTCTGCAGAGGGAGCAGTATGAGGCAGCCATTCAGCGGCACCTGGCCTTTATTGACCAGGTAACATTTCACATCCCTTTGGTTGGTTGGATGCTTTAGACAGACACTATTAGGAAGTTGGAGACATTGCCTTATCCCTTCTGTTTTCAGTATCTTTTCAGGCTTCTCTTGCATTACTAATGTCACCACACTCTAAAATCTCTACCAGTTCAAAGTGTAATGGTTGACTAAAATGGGTGGGTTTTAAGAGTTCTGTTTCTGTTTGCCGCTTGGATACAATGGCAGCTTGGAAACATATACAGAGGTACTTCGGATAATGTTTACCTTGGATAAGGCTAAAATTGGATAATGTTGGGGAATTTGAGGCAAACATTTGCATTGCACAACATTAAGATAACATTGTGCGATGCAAATGTTTGCCTCAAATTCCCCAATGTTGATCTCTGCCCCAAAGCCTACAGGGCTGGACAGAGATCTGGCTTTGAGGCAGAGATCTCCACTGCCGCTTGGGTTGGGGGGAAGAACGGGTGCGGTTCAACCCCCAACCCAAAGGCAAAGGCGAGAGAGATTCACTCTGCCTCCCCTGCTGAAACAACAGGGTGGGCAGGAAGAATCCCTCACTGTTAGGTTTGTCTTTGGCTGAAGAAAGGCTTGCAAACCTGACAGTGAGAGATCTGTCTTTCCCACCCTGTTGTTTCAGCAGGGGAGGCAGGGCAAATCTCTCTCGCTTTCCTCTTTGGAAAGGGAACGGGGGTGGTTTTCTTTAACGTTGTGCGATCAATGCATCGCACAACATTAAAAACTGGATAACATTAAGACTCGTAGAACCAAGTCTTAACGTTATCCGAGGTACTAGTGAACTCTGTTATGATGGATCAATGTGCCATGCTAGTATATGTACAGTTGCTTTGTCTGTGCTCTCAGTCTTTTGTTCCTTGATTCTGTTACTTATCAATCCTTTTAGCTCATTGATGATAAGAAATCTCTAAGTGAAAAATGTGAAGCAGTGGTGGCTGAACTGAAGCAAGTGGATCAGAAATATACAAAGAAAATTGCCCAGATGCAAGAGCAACATGAGCTGGTGAGGAAAATGGCACCAGTAGCGGGGTTGAGAGAACTGTAAAACATTAATTCATTCATTTGTGTCCTGCCCTTTGTCATATAGGCTTAAGATGGCTGACAATCTGCCCCTGAATAGGAGTACAGTATGATTAATATTACAAATTACTGAATTACAAAACTTTAAAATGATAAATGGAAAATGTGTCCTAAAGTAAAACAAACAACTGTGGAGTGAATCATTTACATTTGGCTCACAAGTTGAAACTGTGGAAAGAAGGAAGCAATGTGGTAGTTGTTGGTTTTTTGCTTCCTTTTTTATGATTTCTAGAGAACTTCAACCTGATTAGTGAAGAGGATCATGAGATCTACAGAATTTTGAGGGGAGGAAGGAAACCCTAAGTCTGTCTATAATATAGAAATGATTTTTCTCATTTGAATAACCCTATGTAGCAGAAATGGATTTTCATCTCATTTTGTAATCTTTACAGTGGGGAAGGTCTCCAACTGCACATTAATATCTTAAAAAAATCTCAGATAAACCCACCATAATTACTTTTCCCCTTTCATATTATATACTCCACAGGCTTTGATATGCCTGTGTAAATGGCATAGTGGCTGGTTCTTGTGTGTTACACACATTCAAGAATCATGCCATTTTTAGTAAACAAACATGAGTTTTAGCATTCTGATCTGAGCAAGACAATTGTTCTTAGTCTCAAATGAACATTATTCAGATTTGAAATAATACGAAATATAACTATGATGGGAAAGCTGTTAAATAAAGTTTAGGTAAAGGTCACCCTTGCTCGAAAGCCAGTCATATCTGACTCTAGAGTTCAGTGCTCATCTCTGTTTATAGCTAAAGAGCCAGCGCTGTCTGCATTTGCAGACATTTCCCTGGGCATGTGGCTGGCATGACTAGATAACAGAGTGGACAGAACACTGTTTACCTTCCCACCAAAGTGGTACCTATTTATCTACTTGCAATTTCTCGCTTTCGAACTGCCAGGTTGGTAGGAGCTGGGGCAGAGATGGGAACTCATTCCATGGTACAGTGCTCAGGTCTTGAACTGCTGACATGCCAACCTTCTAGTCATCAAGTTCAGTGTCTTAACCGCTAAGCCACCACAGTCCCTTAAATATGTTTAGACTTCTTTAAAATGATATCTTCAGTTCAGCCAGTTGGTTTTTGTTGGAGGGGGAATGCCAAAAGGTTTTTTGTTTTTGCTTTTTGTGTTCAAAGGAGAGACATTATGGTCACAATTAGATCTTCTTAGTCTGGATATATACTGAGTTAACTCATGTGAAATTGCCTGTGTCCCATGCCAGCCTGTCTTTTTTATGTAGAAGAAAACTGGGTAAAAATTAGCTTGTGAATATACAGTAGAACCCCGCATAACAAAAAAGCTCCATTCCACAGAGCTCTTAGCTATGCAGGTTTTTTTTTTTGCTACCCTGATCAAATGGACCATACACTGCATGACAGGAAAAAAATGTTCGTTATACGAGGTTTCATTAAGCAAGGTATATGCCACTTAACGAAAACCCTGCATAACGAAAAAAACTTTCATTATACAAGGTTTTCGTTAAGCGGGGTATAACGAAACCCCGTATAACAAAACATTCTCTCGTTTTGTGAAATATCGCGTAGAGCACACAAACACTTCGTTGTATGGATTTTCCGTTATACAAAACGATCGTTACGCGGGGTTCCACTGTAAAGTTGAAAGCTAATGTGTGTTACGTTATCATTTCGTATGCTGGATATAATGAGTTCACATCAGCATGGCTATTTACAAGAGCATTGCATTGCTATGAAAAGTTTATATCTAAGGGCTCCTTGCCATTCCTAAGCAAATGGGTTTATCCTAGCTTGGTATGTAGAACTATTGCCTCTCCTACCATTGACCCTGGGAAGATACAGTAATACCCCGGATAACGTTATGATTTGGTTCCACAAGTCATGACATTATCCGATTTTTAGCGTTGTCCGATGCATGCATCAAACAACGCTAAAAAAAAAGCCCTGACTTCAGGGACAAACCGCTTTAAAGGCAGGCAGGGAAAGAACTTTTCCTCCCTGCCTTTAAAGCCACCCCCCACCCGCAGCGGTTAAATTTAAACTATAGGAAGAGAGAGGGTTGTGTTTTTTCTTCCCCTCCCTGTATTTAAAACACAAGCCTCTCTCTTCCTGTAGTTTAAATACAGGGAGGAAAAAAGACACGATCGCTTCTTTTTTCCTCCCTGTATTTAAACTACAGGGAGAGAGAGGCTTGTGTTTTAAATACAGGGAGGGGAAGAAAAAAACACAACCCTCTCTCTTCCTGTAGTTTAAATACAGGGAGGAAAAAAGAACTGCTTCCGTCTTTCTCTCCCTCCCTTTCCCTCCCAGTATTTAAACTAGAGAACCAATCATGTCTCTCTCTTTCCCCCTTCCCTGTAGTTTAAATACAGGGAGGGAAAGAAACAAGGAGACTTTGCGACTGCAGGAGGGTCGGGGAAAGGTGGGTGCTTTTCCCTGACCCTACTGCAGTGGCAGAGACAGCTGCGGGTGGGGGTGGATTGGGTAGTTCTACCCAAACCACCCCACACCCGCAGACCATTGCATCGGGCAACGCTAAAAGAATCGTTATCCGATGCAAGTTTTTTCAAAAAAAACTTGCATCGTTATCTGATTCTAGCGTTATCCGATGCAATTGTTATCCAGGGTATTACTGTACAGTAATACCTCGGATAACGCTAAGACTTGGTTCCACAAGTCTTGGTGTTATCCGATTTTTAGTGTTATCCTATGCATGTTAAAATCCTATGGGATGTATCGGATAACATTAACGCTCCATAGAGATACATTGTAACCGCACAGGCTTTAGCGGTTGTTATCCGATCCATCCCATAGGACTTTAATGTTATTCGATCCAATTCTCCCCAGATTACTTAACGTTATGCGATTTTAGCGTTATCTGAGGTAAACGTTATCCGAGGTATTACTGTACTTAGAAAGGGCATTAATTCTCAAGTTTGTTTCAACCCTAAGAAACAAATTAGACCTGCCATGTTTATTTTGAAGATAACAATGAGTATGTGAGGAAAGACACGTATTTTGGAACTAGTAATGAACTGACCTAGCCCTTTTTTTCATAACTTACTTGTGTTTAGTGAGCAGACATTTAAAGCCCATCTGGTTGCCCTTTGTGGGAAGCAGGACACTGACCTAGATAAGTCATTTACCTAATGTACTAAAGGGCTTAGACTTTTATCTTTGGTAATTAACGAAAAGTGTTTCATAGCACCCGTATGGGCTAGTTTTACTTTCACTTCTGGGAGCAATGAGGGCTTCGTTGGCCGGATGAATTGGCATTGGGGGCAGGATCTGGCCTGAACCACGTGACTGGTCCACAGCCTGAAAGGTTTGGGCACCCCTACATTAGAGGGTGAGATTGCATGAATGCTGATACCATTTCTCTATATGATTCACTGTATCACAAGATAGTTATTCTTTGTAATATACAGACAGAGAGCGATGGCCCTCGGTTACAGATTGGTATATAACAGCGATGGCAAACCTTTTAGAGAATGAGTGGCCAAACTGTAACCCAAAACCCACCTATTTATCACAGAGTGCCAACACAGCAACAGAAGAGCAAGGAAATGTTCCCACTGGGCTGCTGGGCAGAGGGATGGGGTGAACTCTGTTCTGAGGTGACTGCATGAGTGCCCACAGAGAGGGCTCCGAGTGCCACCTCTGGCACACGTGCCATAGGTTCGCCACCACTTACTTTGCTATTTTATTCTTTTGGCATGTGATTCCTACCAGAGGTAGGAGGACTGTTAGTGCTTGGATTCATCTTGCTGTCAGTGTCACTGCAAACCAAGGTTGTAGCCCAGCTGTTTTGTTTGTCAGAACAGGATGTATTCAAGGGACTCTCCACCCTCTTTTGTGCTCCGATTGGCTCTTCATGTCTTTTTCTCTGCAGTCTTTGCCCTCCTTTCTGCTTCCCTCTGGCTCTCACTTTTCCCTCTTTCTCTTTAGGTCTGGCGCATTCTGGGCCCCCTCTGTGAGGTAAATCTTTTCTGCGCATGTTGTTCCATTTCAGGCTTTCATCTTCTAGATCCTATAGGCGCAACTCTTCTTGACTTGTTTAGGTGTCATCAGACCTTCCTTTCCTTTGTGGGTAGAGATACATTAGGTATTGCTGCTTGGGACAAAGAGTTGTCCTATGTCAGTGATGGTGAACCTTGGCACTCCAGCTGTTCTTGGACTTCAATTCCCAGAAGCCCAAGTCCCTGTGAATCCACACAAATGGGTTTACTGTGCATAAACAGGGACTTGGGCTTCATAGAATTGAAGTCCAAGAACAGCTGGAGTGCCAAGGTTCACCATCACAGTCCTATGTCATATGACAATGACATCCTGTAGGTGTCTGTCTGGGTGATTATGTCAGATGAGTGACTATGTCAGCCAAGAGGGGAATCATTTGTCAGTCTCCAGTCTCACTGCCCTGCTGAACCACCAGACAACACTCTTCCTTGTGCCTTAGCATGTGTTAGTGCCAGACACAGATCTTTTGGAGTGATGTAGTATATTGTATAGTGTTAATTTACTGCTTCTTCACATTCTGTGACTGAGCAATTTTTCTGCAGCAGTTCTCTCAGTTTTATCTAAAGAAGATATAGCTGATTGGAGATTTCCCATTCCTTCCCTCTTCACACACAGGAAATAAAAAAACTAAAGGAACTCATGAGTGCCACAGAAAAGATCCGCCGGGAGAAATGGATTGATGAGAAAACCAAGAAGATCAAAGAGATAACTGTGAAAGGTATTTATGGGCTTCTAATGTTGAGGGTGACTTTTACCTAATGTTGGATTATTACAACAAGAGGTGACTTCTTAATTAGAGGGACAGGAGAATTGATTCTAGTTTAGCCTATTGCTTTCCTATTCCTGAATTGTGGCTAGTATTATATCGGATTTTGAAGTAGTAGGAAAGATTCTAGGCTGGCTTCAGCCGCCTGATGCTAACAAGGATATTTAATGATAAAGCATGATCTGAAGGGTTACTTAGGTAGGCTCCCTTTTATAAGGGATACAAAGGATGTATTGTACCCGTTACTATGCTCAGGTCAGATTGTTTCTCAGTATTCTCTTTCCAGGGATCATATTTTATCATCATTTTTGTTTTGCTTAGAACTAAGATCAAGACAGCTAAGTCAAATCTCTCTTAGGGTAGAATTTTAATATCTTTATAATAATGTACAGTATGTCTCTGTCATGCCCCAGCCTCCTCCTCTTTCTCTCACCTGTGAAATTCACAGTCATCCGGTTACCTCCCATTCTTTCTCCATCCAGGTCTGGAACCTGAGATCCAGAAACTCATTGCCAAACACAAGATAGAAATAAAAAAGCTGAAAGCCTTGCACGAGGCAGAGTTACTGCAGTCAGATGAACGGGCGGCACAGCGCTACGTACACCAGGCGGAGGAGCTAAGACAGATGTTGGAGCATGAAAAGGAAGAGCTTGGGCAGCGAGAAAGAGAGCTAGCAAGGCAAAGGTATGGAGTAAGCCTAATGACTGCTGCGTAGCAAGGAAAAGAGAAATGGAAGGGGCTGGTTGCAACTGTGGAATGGAAAGCCGGACAACTAGGCGTGATATAATTCAGGAGGAGGGGAAAGTAACACAGTTGTGGTTCAAGGATGACCTTGGAGAGATGGGAGGGACAGAACCAAGGGGTGGCAAAAAAACACCCACCCATATTGCTCATTAATAATATTCCTACTTGAAAGTTAGGGTGCCACTGCACCATGATAGGGTAACAGTGAACTTTTTGAGCATTTCATTTGCTGAGAGATAACTGTCACAACTGAAGCCTGTATGTGTATCAATGCTAGTGGCCCTTCAAAGGCAGAGGGAGAGTAGTGTGTGTGCCTACATGCACATACCAAAATGAAGTCATAATTTTGCACTGCATTTCTCTGCTGAGAATCGGTGTTGTCTGTCTACAAGTCTTGGTGCTAAAAGGCCACAGGAGGTACTTGATACTCTGTGCTGTGGGGGAAGACAACCAGGAGACAATGTGACGTGTGGATGTCATTCTCTGACCAATTGTTGGACAGTTCTTTTTACTCTTACAGTGTTTTTATTAAGCTTTTACTCAAGGCTGCCTTTTGGTTTCTGCTGCAGAGTTTCCCCTTTCTAAAAGTGAGTTCCTTATTTCCTGAGGGATATCTAATCTCTTGTTCTTTATGAGGCCACAAGGTTGAGTTATTTAATCTCTTATTTCCTGCAAAGGGACAGTCCGTCCTTTTCCATTTTCTCTAGGAAAGGAAATGATGGCCCTTGTTGCTTCCCCCCAAATATTGGGCAAAGTCAAAGCTGCAGCTCCCTTGGTAGGACCCTTTCTGAAAGAGCCCCTCTGTGCAGGTATGAGAAGCAACTGGAGCAGGAGGAACAGGTCCTGCAGCAGCAGCGGCGACGGCTGTACAGTGAGGTGGCTGAGGAAAAAGAGAGGCTCAATCAGCAAGCAGCCAGGTGAGGAAATGAGGGCTAGGTCTGTATGCTTTGACAGCCTGTTCTTACCATACAACTTATCAGGAAAAAATGACTACATACTGGAATCTCACATGGTCCTCCTTCTTGTTCTGCTGTATCCAAATCTGAACATTGGCAATTCTCATGGCGATCAGCCATGAAGACTGTCCTGAGAATATAATGCAGCGGCCTTTCATCTGGCTTCTGCATTGCAGCATGACATCCGTACCACTGATCCAGTTCTGCAAGTCACTTTCTGGTCCTGAACCCTTTTGGCAAGCAAAGTCCTCCTCAGCCCCAGGCCAGTATTGATGAAGCTGCTGCCCTCCATCAAGATGGATTCAAGTGGGATTTAATCCACTTTAGAGACCATCACCCTTTCCCTGTGGACTTTGGCACCCAAGGCCATTAGTCCTCAAGGTTGTCAGGTTAGTTAACTGCCACCATCGAAGGATAACCTGACCAGACACATGGTCCTATCATGAACAAACGGTGTGTGTATATTTTCTGTCATCAGCATCTTCTACATAAGGAGCCAGTGGGAATCTTGGCCATGGTAGACAGAATTGCTTCTTTCTTTTCTTGTGGTGTTCTGTATAATATTAGAAAAAAACACTCCTATATAGGGTTCCCATGCTGGATGACTAGCTAAGAACAAAATGAAGCTCCAGTTTCCTGCATTTCTCTACAGCAGGGGTGCCCAAACTCTGGCCCACGGGCCTAATTGGCCCCCTGCATATAATTAATGTGGCCCGTGGTGAGCACCCAGGCTTCACTGTGGACCACCCCCACCACTGGGCGTCAGCACTGGTGGTGACGGAGGCAGCGACTACGCTTCTTCCAGGCTGCTCTGAGCAGCATCTCACTCAATCCTTTCCCCTCAGCAACCTGTGCTGAAGCCAATTGCTGCCTCTGAATTTTTGGGGCCTCCTGCAAGTCATAATTTGCGGTGCTAAGAGAGCCCCCTGGCACGCTCAGGATGTATATTATCATATTCCAGGATTATCTTGCCAACCAGGAGATTGTTAATTTTATGGCATTACTCTGTGTTTTGCAGGCAGAGAGCTGAGTTGGAGGATCTGCGGCGGCAGCTGGAAGAGAATAGCTCTGTTGTCGCCAAAGCTTTGAGGGAAGAATACGAGAAAGGAAAGGAAGAGCAGGAGCGACGGCATCAGGTCTTTGTTTCTTCGCAACTTCTAGCAGACTAAAAGCTATGAGTTTCCCACACTCTAATTTTCTCATGTTCTAATTGAAACTCTAGTTTTTAAACTGTACTCAGAGCTCCTATTAGTCAAACAGTCTCATTCCCCCCTCCCCAAAAGTTCAACACTTGGGGAGGGGGGAGATCCCTGAAAATGGCCCTCTTCATTCCTTGACCTAGGGTAGATTCCCACAGGAAGGGTGGAGATGCTGGTCAGAAGTGGGGTGACTCTTTCCTAGTTCTGATCTGTCAGAGAACTGGATAGGTTTTCCTAATACAAGTCACCAGAATGGCTTTTCCCTCACAATCAATACTCGAGATATCCAGATTTGTATTTTTGGAATGCAACTCCCAGAATCCCCCAGGCTGTACCTCCCTGAATTGTCCAGGAATTCCACAGGCAGAATATTGGGAGTTTCAGTCCAAAAACACCAATCTGCACAGCTTTAGTGACATTCTGCCATACACCAGCATCTACTCAAGGCTCCTATAAGGTGCTCAGCTCAAGACGGAAGGAAAAAAAATGTTCTCCTCTTCTCTAACACTCACCAAATGCAACATGCCTTCAAAAAGAATGCCCAACAGTTTTGACGGGGCTTCCATGACCTGGCCTGCAATGGCTCACGCTGTCCAACCATCTGGACTAGCAGATACGCAACTCTGCAATGGGCCTCTCTGCCTTCCACACTCTTGTGCAGCCCCACCTACACTGCCTATCCCAGCCTCTCTTTCCAGTTTCCTTGGTCCCTGCTAGGGTTCTAGGCCAAGGGAGAAAGTTGCAGTGGAGGCAATGATTGGAGAGAGAAGAGTTCTGGAGTGGATGGCTACTGGCCCCAAGTTGTCCATGATGCAAGTTGAGCACCACCAGCTTCACTTCCCCTTCATTCACTGCCTTTGTACCTCTTTTGTGCTTTTCCCATCTGCCACTGCCATTTTCCCCATCTCACTCCTTTACTTCCCTTCTTCCCACATCAAAAGAATTGAACAGGACAATGTCCTGTGCAAGTGGCTGACAGTACAGCCAGAGCTCCACCATCCCTACCTCTGATCAACACTAATTCTCATTGATTTTGGTGTTGACAGACAAATTGCATCTGATCTCAGTCCTTGACAACATGTTTCATAATATATTAGATTATTCTGCTTCCAGCCTTCTTTTGGATAAAGATTTCTGAGAAAGTGAAGCCACACTCAAGCTGGCAAAAAGTTCAAAGTATCATAAATGTGCCTGGTGATGAACTCGGTTTGATTGAAAAAAGTGGATCCACAAAATTAGACTTTAGGATTTTTAATTTTTTTTAATTTAGGGTTCTAAATAGTCTCTGTCTCATAACAAATATCAGTTGTTTCATGAGTAATATCATTTCAAGCTGTCTGCATTTGGGAACCAATAAAAGTAAACTCTTGCCTGCTATAGGTTAAAGCTGTCCTTCTTTAAAGCTATAACTCCTGCAGCCTCAAAAGTTGGAATTAACCTGACACATTATTATGTACTTGAATAGATCAGAGTGTTGTGTTTCAAAGTAGTAGGATGCGATTTCAGATGAAATGCAAACTCCATTTGGGAATAATGTTGTCCAGAATATGTCTCTTCATTTTGGCTGCCCAAAGCTTCCATCAGGTTTCCTGTACTGGAGATAGGAAGGTGGTTTGAAGACTGCTCCCTCTTTCTTCTCTTTATTATGTCTCTTCCTCCTTCCTCAAGGCAGAGATGCAAGCCCTAAAGGAACACCTTAAGATAGAGAAGCAGGCTTGGGAGGCCAACTACCTGAAGAAGGAGGTACTGTTCCTCCCTTATCTTTTTAGACTGCTCTCTCTCCCCCTCCCTTAATTCCTCAGATTAAACTTACTTGATCTCCCTTGCACTCACTATCTCCAGGAGGCCTGGTTGCTCACTCGAGAGCGAGAGCTAAGGGAAGCAGTTCGAAAAGAGAGAGACAAGGAGATAGAGATGGTTATCCAGCGGTTAGAAGCTGACATGTCCTCTACCAAGGAAGAGTGTGAAAGAGCCACAGAGAACAGGTAAGAGACTGTTTTACAAACGCCAGAGATAGTTGCCCAGTTTCCAATATTGTTCCTTAAAGTCCCTTCTATACTTTAGTTTATACCATTTTAAAACAGGCTTAGTTTTGTTTCTCATTGTAAATTCTTGACTACAGCTGTGCAAGTTTGCACATGCAAAACTACTCTTAGCCAGGTTTACGTATCTGCTCAGTTTGATTGTGTGGTTTTTAAGAACTCCCCCCTCCCCAATAGAAAACATCCTTTCCCACTTAACTGCAAGGGAATTCTTTAAAGTACCAGTGACTGTTGGGTAAGCTTGAGTAGAGTACATACATATCCTCCTGTGTTTCTATAAGTGACGATTACCCTTGCCTCATACCTTTACAGTAATACCTCAGATAACATTAGTATCGAATAACACTAAAATCGCGTAACATTAAGCAATCTGGGGGGAAGAATTGCATCGGATAACATTAAGATCCTATGGGATGCATCAGATAACAACCGCTAAAGCCTGTGTGGTTACAATGTATCTCTATGGATCCCATAGGATTTTAACATGCATCGGATAACACTAAAAATCGTATAACACCAAGACTTGTGGAACCAGGTTTTAGTGTTATCTGAGGTTTTACTGTATTACTTTCTTTGAAAAGAAAAGCATTTATGTGAAGTAAAAGTTTACTGTCTTAAATTTTTTGGTGGGGTTTCCAGTATGTTTTCATGATTCTATTCCCTGTCTCCAGACCTCCTTCTGTTCCTTCCAATTTAGTCAATAAACCCAGGTATTTGTTAGAGCTGGTCTAACCTTAGAGTTCACTGTCTGTCACAGTCTATATGAAGACAGTGAATGATATGCTTCCGAGCTTGGAGGGTGATCAGAGTCTTTGTGAGACCTGGCTTGCTTTGCAGATAAACACAGTTTGTTTGATGTGATATTGAAATCAGAACCCATGGGCCAAAGTTGTGACAATGCACCTCAGGGGCTGAGCCCCAAACTAATCCATGTAATATTGGAGCGTACAGTGTTTATGGTTTTGTGGACAGATGCCCAGAAGCTGTTGGATGGAATGTATAGAGGGAAATATAAAGAAGTTGCTTTCTTTCATGTTTTGGGATTTTACTCTGAGTACTAAGGCTTCCTTTTTTTAGTGCCTTTATGTTTTTTTCCAGCATGATTTATGCTGATCATTATAGGATGGGGTAACAGTGAAACAAATTCCATTGTACTCTTATTTGGCAGGAGTAAGGAGGTGAAACAACTTAATAGGCTTTAAGCTAATGCACAGTATGTTGAGGACACAACCCAAGTAAAAGCCTCTCTCTTTATACCTCACTCTGAGTTGAACAGCCATGGCAAAGTCTAGAGGTAGTATATCTTGATTTGGTTCCATAGCAAAAATCCAAGCAAAGAACATATGCCAGTGGTGTTGTCTATAGTTGCCACATTCATAAAATAGTATTAAGAGCCATAGTGTTGTTAAAATGTTCCCTGATAAAACTTGCCTCAGCCAAGCAGTTGATCGTGAGTGAGATGTTCTCTTTTCCTATCCAGAGTAAGGAGGGTGCGGGACAAATATGAAACAGAGCTGCAGGAATTAGAACGGTCAGAGCGCAAACTCCAGGAACGCTGCAACGAGTTGAAGGGGCGGCTATCAGAGTCCGAAGGAGAGGCTCTTCATCTGCAGAGTTTGCTGAGGCAAAAGGAACAGGAGATGGAAGATATCCGAAAGGTTCGTGCATTAAGGGAAAGAGCGGTTAGTTTGCATAGCTGTTTCCTGCTTGGGTGAATTTTTCCCTTGAAGCTTCTTTTCAGGCTTGTGAGAGAGTAGGAGAGGTAAAGAGGATTCCTAGGAATCTTGACCATAAGTGGTTCAGCAGAGCATGGCAATGGTGGGGAATTTTTTGGCTTTATTTAGGAGTCAAGGAGCTGTGAAGCCAGCTGGTACAAATTGTCGGGTTGAGGAACTTCTCCCAGGATTATATGTAAAAGGTAAAGGTCATCCTTTCTTGAAAGCCAGTCATATCTGACTCTAAGGTTCAGTGCTCATCTTCATTTAAAGCCAAAGAGCCAGTGCTGTCTGCGTCTGCAGACATTTCCATGGTCATGTGGCAGGCATCATTAGATGCTGGAGTGTAAGGAACGCTGCTACCTTCCCACCAAAGTGGTACCTATTTATCTACTTGCAATTTCTTGCTTTCAAACTGCTCTTTAAGCGAGTTACTCTCTAAGCAAGGTATTCTTTATGCAAGGTTTTTATGCAAGCTTTATGCAAGGTTTGTATTTTTAAAATCTAGAGTTTGAAATAAATCAGTCTCTGTGCTTCATGTTAACAGGTGAGAGATCAACTAACTCAGGAACGCAGCAGCCTCTCTGAGGTCATCAGGCAGGAATTTGCAGACCGCCTTGTGAGCACAGAAGAGGAGAACAAGCGACTTAAGGCAGAAATGGCAGAACTTCGTGCCCGCCAGCGCTTGGAACTGGACAGAGTGATGAAGGACAAAGAAGAAGAGCTGGAAGAGGTGCATAAAAGGTGAGAATTCTTCTTGTCAAGTGATATTGTTTTGGTGCTACAGTGAGATACTGCATTTTCCAGTATCCAGGCAGAATTGCATGCCTGTATTTCCTTAAATGTTGGCATAACTGTTTTGTGCTTCAAGAAAATAAAACTGAAAACTGCCAACTCTCTTAAGAGTAGTACATCTTTCTGGACCAACTAGAGCAGGGGTACCCAACCTTTTTATGCCATGGGCCTGACCACACCCCCAGAAGTGGAAGCGGGCACATTTACGGCTGTCATAAATGCGCCCACTTTCACGTTTACAACAGCCATGGGCTCATTTAAGCATGTGCAGGTACATTTTACGGCTGACTTAAACAAGTCCACTTCTGGGGGTGGCAGCAGTGGCAGGCCACTTGAAATGGTGCCACAGGCTGGGTCCGGCCCACGAGCTGTAGGTTGAGAACCCCTGAACTAGAGCTTTTAAAAATCATCTGAGAGTCTCTTTATGAGTGTAATTTGTTACACGGGCTCAAAGAGAATTCAGAAACCTGAAGCTAGAAATTCTTCATTGTGGTCTCTGTGAATCACACCTCCGTACGGACATGTTTTACTTCTGCTTCCGGGAGCGACAAGGGCAGCGTGGGCCAGATGAATCACAGTAAACCCATTCGTGTGGATTCACAGGGGCTTGGGCTTCTGTGAAATTGAAGTCCAAGAACATCTGGAGTGCCAAGGTTCACCATCACTACCCGATAGTGTACTGTACAATTGTATCTGCTGCTACTACTACAACCCTGCCGCCAACTATTTATTGTCTCTGATTGACTTGAAAGGGCTTCCTATCTCCTGTGGACTCTTATCAAAGCCAAAGCCAAAGTAATAATTGTCCTTTCAAAAATAGGAATAGCTTCCTTTTCCCTCTGTCCAACCATTGAGATGGCAACAGGTCACAAAAGAATCCAGTAAGCAGAAACTACTCGATCTCAGTCTCATTTCATCTTTTCTGCAGAGTGAAGACTGCAATTGTGAAAAAAGAGGAGGCTGTAAACAGTCTTCGGAAACAGTACGAGGTGAGCTTAAGACTGCCAGCATACTTATCTTACTTGACACGAATTTGAAGATGACCAAGTGGAGAGAACTGGTGCTCATTTTGCATTGAATGGGAACTGAGAAATCAAATTGAGAGTGCAGTGATACAGCAAGTTTTGAAGCAGCTGGCTCTTGATTTAGAATGTGGCTAAGGAATTAAGCGGCTACACCTCCCTCCCTGGAAGTAGCCACTAAAGCAGGCATAGGCAGCACAGAATATTCTGCGTGGACTGCATGTCCGTCCCCCACCCCCACCCCCCAAAAAAATCCTTTAGATTCACTTTTTATTTTAAAAAATAAGAGAATAATAGTTCAGGAAGTATAATTCTTCCATAGAACAAGTGTATTACCCACATACTTTGTTTTGATCAAAAAGCTCTAAAATGAGGTATGAGATCAAAACCAGAGGTTTGTTTTTGGCACTAGCAGTGATGTGTGTGTGGTCCACAGGGGCGTCTAGAAATTGCAATTGGCTCAAGGCCTGCCATGCTTGCTGTCTTTTGCACGAGGGAAAGATGAGAGGCTGGAGGCCTATGATTTGGTCCCTGAGATTCCTGGAAAAGGATGTGTCACTCTTTTTGCATTCTTTTCCATTTTAAAAAAATTCTTGGGATTATCTCGTTTTTGTATAGTTTTATTTCTGCCAAATGTGGTGGGAAGTTTGGAGAATGTGAAAGTAAGCTAATAATTGTTTTTGTATTTGCTGTGAGTGTACAATATATGGTACCTGATGAACAATATATGGTAGGCTGTAGAATACCTGGCTACTGCTCTTTTGCAGTAGCAAACCATTCCTATTTAGAGAAGATGTTGATGAGTGGCTGCAAGAAAATTGCTGTATCCTCTCTAGGGTTATTTCAAATATTTTTGCTCAGACCCCTCTCATTCCCAGGTGCTGCTTGATTAAAGTTCTCTTTTCTTCCCAGGCAGCCATGAAGAGGGCAGATCACTTGGAAGCTCTCCTGGACCAGCAACGTAAGCAGCTACTAGCAGCCAAGTGATGGAAACATCGATACCAGTGGCATTGCAAAAGCAGCACCAGCTTGAGTACAGCAAAAGAAAGTTTGCTGCTGTGATCCATGAGAGATTAAAATAAAATGAACACTACATTGTACGTTGCTGGGGTGGGATATTTCTCCCGTCCCTTCTTTTTTGTTATTACTATTTTTTAAATTTGTTCTTTTACTTGTGCCTATGATTTGACCCCTTGTATAAGAAACCTGGGTGGCATCCCAGTATTTGCTGATATATTTTAATAGTAAAATCCAACTGATTTGTAAGAGGGCTGTCTAGCAGTGATTTTCTAGCTGTTAAGAATACTCTCTACAAAATCTAGGGACACTCAGAAGGCGCCTACCAGCTGCTTTGCTAGATGCTGTTAGATTAAAATCCTGCCAGTGGTTTTTGGTTTACAGATTATTATTATTTTTTTGAAAACATCTTGGTGCAAACCATTACATCCTCCTGTGAGTAGATCACTGCTGTTAGCTCACTGCTAACAAGAGGTAAACAGCAGTAGAGATAGTTAGAAGATGGAAACTTGTTGACATGAGAGTGGACACACAGTGGTACCTCATACAACGATTTTAATCCGTTCCACGGGGCTCACTGTTGTACAAAACAATCGCTATACAATGCATGCATCGTATAGTGATTTTCCCTATGGAATGCATCGTACAATTTTTTTTTGCTAAGTGGTTTTTCCAATTGAAAAATTGTTGTACAGTTTTTTCCATAGGAAAAATGGTTATGCAGGACACCATTCCCCCCAAAAACCTAATTGTTATGCGATTTTGTTGCTATACGGGGCAATTGTTGAATGAGGTTCCACTGTATGTGTATGTGTGTTTGTATGCTGAAATGGTCTATGTGAGCTCTCAATTAATACCAGCTTTTGGGACATCAAATTTATGCCAAACTAATCAGATGGTGTGACTTCCATTCACCTGTGACTTATTGAAAGGATAAAAGGGATGTTATACTTTTGATTTCTGCATAATTCTGAACAATTATGTTCTGAAATTCAAACTGGATTCCCCTGCAAGTGACTACAGTGAAGAACTCACTGGAAAAGACAACAGTGCCAGAAAAGGTAGAAGGCAGTGGGCAAAGAGGCTCTAGCATAGGGGTTCCCAACCTATGGCCTGTGGGCCAGACCTGGCCCATGGTGCCAATTGATCAGGCTTACAGTGAGGACCCTGCCACCAGAAGCACAAAAAATGCACTGGAAGTGCCGAAATCTTGCTGAAATCTCATGGGAAGTGCCGAAATCTCACGGGAAGTGCCAAAATGTGACAAAAACGCACCTCCCTCACTCCTGCCACCAGCAGAAGTGGAGGGAGGAACCATCCCTCCAACCCGCTCAGCTGTCCGAGGGGGCATGGTCTGGCTCGCGATATGAAAAGGTTGGCTACCCCTGCTCTAGCATGAAACTGAATGATCCAGCCAGTGGTGGGCTCCCAAAAATTTACTACCACACTGTGGGTGTGCCCTACTTTGTGGGTGTGCCCTACTTTGTGGGCATGGCAATGTGACTGGGTAGGTGATCTAGTCATGCCTGCCCAGTGGTGGGATTCAAATGTTTTACTACCTTTATTTATTTAATCAAATTTATATTCCGCCCTACTCGCACAGGCGACTCAGGGCAGAGCACAACCGACATATAATAGATAAATAAAAACTCTAAAGAGAACAAAATAAAGATTAAAAACCAATTAAAACAACCTCTCATTCCTTTAACTGAAGAAACAAACAGAATAAGAGGATAGATGTAGGATGTCAAATAAGCCAGTGGGTGGGTGTCAATAAACCATCACTACTCCACACCATTCCTGCCAGCCAAGTTTTCAGCCCCTTTCTAAAAGCCAGTAACTCTGTCTGGAGGCGCAACTCCAAAGACAGGCGGTTCCACAGAGTCCCAATTGAAATAGAAAGGCTGCAATAAAATGGTGGGGAGGGAGGCAGTTCTGTGGAGTAAAGGGAGTTCCTTCTATTTTAGGTATCCTCGAATGAGCCCCAAATACTCTCTTGATTGCTGAGTGCTCTGCAGTATCTGTACATGCTCAGAGCTCCAGTGCAAAGTATGTTTTTAACGACATGGATATAAACTATATTGAGAGGCTTTCCGTTTTTGTTTCCCAAATTTGGGGTTGAGGGGGTGAGTATTGCCTTGCGTAAGGAAAATTCTAAAGGATATAACCCCACCCCTCAACATTGTGTTTAAAGCATTAAGATTTCAGAGATGTTTAGATAGGGCATGGCCAAAATGAAAAAGTTGGTAACCCCTGGTTTAAAGGCTTCTCACTCAAACAGCAACCATTTGCACAAGGGCTGACTCTTACACTTAACCACGGAAGCCATTTTGTGCCTCACCAAACTGTTGGGCAACTTGAATCAACAAGAGTCTTCATGGCCTGGATAGAGGATATTCTTAATGACCCACCTGTGATACTGAAACCTTACAAAAGTTTCTGGTAAGTCATTAAATCATGTGCAAACTGCAGATGCCTTCCAGGATTCCCTAACTTTGGCAGCTTCATCTATTGATTAAAAGTGTTCCATGTGGAACACATCAGATTGGTGATTTTTTAAACATAAAATTTGGTAACCGTTCCCTTTCCCAATATTTTGAAGAAGCCCTTTAAAGCAGGGGTGCCCAAACTTTTTGGACTGGGAGCCTCACCCCGTCCCTGGAACAGCTGAGTGGACCACACCCCACCCCTGGAACAGCACATGTTTGCACATGCGTGGCCATTTTACTTCCTGGTTCTGTGTATGCGTGAAAGCGGCCATTTTGCTTCACAGAAGTGTCCAGGCCAAACTAGGAAGTAAAATGGCCGCTTTTCACGCATGCACAGAAGTGTCTGTATTTATTTCTTGGTTTGGTGAGGGTGCCATGGGCCTGATGGAATGCCTTCGGGGGCAGTATCCAGCCTGCAAACCCTAGTTTGGGCATGCCGGCCTTAAAGCTAACTCTTGAAATGAAGAAAAAACACAATGTCTGTTGTTTCTTTAAGGAAAAGCTCATAAATGATAACATAAATGTTCGTTTCTTATGGGCCTGTCGGGGTTTTCTATGCCCTAGGGACGCACCACCTCTAGCCTAGGTTCAGGGTTTCTCTTACAAACCTAACAGCGAACCAAACAAAACTTGAATGAAGATGGCAGCTTTTCCTCCCAGCATGGGATGCATCTGTCATGGACAAATGGACATCCAGATGTTAAAGCAAGGGCACTGGTTAGAATTTCAGTATCTTCTCACAAACAGAGTTATTTCTTCACCAGTCTCCTAACAACAATGAACAACTGACTGAGCAAGTTAGCACTTGCTAAATTGCAAGGACACAGAACCAGTTCTTCCACAGGAAGCCTCCAAGTCTGAATACTCCCATTTTCTTGTGGTCGTCTCCCCCCCCCCCCCAATTAGAATATTTTTGAGTGATCATGGATCTCAGGTGCATAAACAAGTGTGTTATGTATTGGAAATTCAAGGTTAAATGTTCAAAATCTTTCAGAAACGCCTTTACTGAGGAACTACTTTCAATAGACTTGACAGAGGCTTACTTAGGCCTTTCAGTTTAGTCTCCATATTATCAATTATCTGGTTTTCACCTGTTGAAGGCTCCCCTTCCAATTCAAGGCATTCCAGTTTTGGTTACTTTCTATTCCCTGGTGTCTACCAAAGTTACAGACCATGGTTTTCTGAAATTCTACCACTAGCAACCAATGGTCCATGCCAGCTTCCAATTTTGCTACACCTTTTAAATACAGGGGCCAATTTGTCAAGGAAGTTGCAGACTCAACTGCATGGCATCTAGGGTAGAATTTTGCTTGAAATGGGGCTTCTCAGACAAAATTGTTAATTTTCCACATCCCTCCGCATAAGGTTGCCTGTAAAGCATTTTTCTTTTTGTGTAGTTCACCTTGCATCCCTCTGGAGGCGCCCGAGAGGGCTTCTTTGATCTGGGCTTGACTAGAGACTTACTGTATATACTCAAGTATAAGTCTAGTTTTTTAGCCTACAAAATGAGATCCAAAAAAGGGACTCGACTTATACTTGGGTCGATGACCCCGAGGGTCCCAAAACCACGGTGGTGCAAATTCAAACATACATTTTTAAAAAAGCACTAACACTACTGTAAAAATTTGAAAACATACCCACACAAATGTCTGAATAAATTAATCGTACCGCATTTTCATGTACAGTAATACCTCGGATAACGATTACATCAGATAACGCTAAAATTGGATAACACATTTTTAAAAAAAAATTTGCATTGGATAATGATTTGTTAACATTATCTGAGGTAACTGTTCATAGCGACGGGATGGCTGGGAAGCTGAACGGGGGCTCCCTGTTGGGCTTCCCAGCCACCCCACAGCTGCTGGTGCAGGAGCAGGGTGGCTGGAAAGCTGACATGGGACTCCCCTGTTGGGTTCTCAGCCACCCCGCCCCTGTACCCGCAGCTGCAGGGTGTTCCCTGTCGGTTTCCCAGTCATCCTGCAGCTGCGAGCGCAGGGGTTTCCTTCGCAAGCAAAGGGCTATCCCAGCATCGAAGAGAAAGTGGTTCCTGACATCCCCAGACCTACCCGGCCGGTGCTGCAAGGCAAAACACCGGGATTCGAACCCCGACATTTTGCCTTGCAGACCAGCCGGGTAGGTCTGGGGACATTGCAAACAGCGCAGATTGGGTCCCCTGACCTCCCCAGGGGCGGCGGAGAGCCCGAAATGGGTGAAAAAAACAGTGGCCCTTTTAATGGCAATCACACCGGCCAGGGTGAATGTCACAGTTGGGTGCCTTGTCTGAAAGAGAAAAATCTTTGCACATTTCACCCCCAAACAATCCCCCCCGTATGTTCCAGTTGTTCTGTTTATGTGAACTAAACCCTTTGTTCTATAGATCACATGCCCTTTCTTTTTGTGATTCTCTCCTGAGAAAGCATGACATAATATAACTGAATTATAAAGAGCACTCAAATTTTTAATTAGGAAATCTTCATCTTTTAGAAAATCTGGCTCCCTTTTTGCTTCCTCTTCACCAACTGCCTTAGGCAAAAAGATTTCTACAGAGATTCTGGCTGAATGGAACAGGGCCTGCATTGACTAATATACAGAAAAAATTTATTATTATTATTTATTTATTTATTTGCATTTAATATCCCGCCCCAATCGGGCGGACCCGACTCTGGGCGGCTTACAGCACAGCTCATAATATATACGGCCTTAACATTCATAAAATTCATAAAAAAATTAAAACATTGAACAGTGAAAACGGATAAAACCCATAATAACAGCTTCCAGATTTTGGGGGGGGGGGGGGATGGCTGCCTTATGGATTGTGAGCACATTTGGGCATCCATGGGGGCAATGACAGCATCCCGTCACCTGACCCTTCCTCTCTGGAACCACCACTAGATGATTGATTAACTTGAGCAGTGACCTCAAGTGGCCATCAATAAGAAAAGGGCCCTTTATTGGAGCCAAAGCTAACCACAATCTTATCGACATCTAGAGAAGAACCATTGCATCCAGCTTTGTAGGCGGGATACACAGAAAGAGCTTCCTCGAAGATAGTGCTATTTTTGAGCCAGAATCTGGCGTACCCTGGTACAGCAATCTTGTGTTGCTGGCTAATCTTTCTCACACTAGGTCAGGCAAGATCCTTTCGCCTGACCTAGTGTGAGAAAAATTAGCCTGCAACACAAGTGGCAGGCCCAACTGTGGTTCAAAAACTCCACAATCTTCAAGAAGGCTCTTTCTGTGTACCCCACGTATCCCTCAAACCTGTACCAAAGAAGATGTGATGTTAGCTGACCCCAAATGCTCTTGATACTGCTCATTATTGGGTGAAGATGTAAGAAATGTTATTATTTGTACTGTGGCGCTTCCAATACAAACAAAGCAACACTTAGCTTATGAGACATAGGAGGAAGGCGATCTCTATTGGATCACTCAAAAAACAAATCATTGTGAGCTTTTGGGATCAATCTCATGACTGATTTTTTAAGTGATCCAATAAAGGCATCTCCTCCCTCCTACATTGGTTTTGTGTATTATTATTTATTTATTTTACTTATATCCTACCCATCTAGGAGGTTTTCCTACTCTGTGTGGATCACTAGGTGGCTAGATGGCATTGTTGATGCAATGGGTGTAGATCTGAGTGGGATGCGGAGGATGGTGGAGAACAGAGGAGCCAGGAGTGTGGTGGTCCATGGAGTCACAAAGGGTCGGACTTGACTGTGCGACTTAACAACAACAACAACACAGCTATCTTTGTTAGCTTATGAGGTTTCTCATGTTCCCAAACCTAGAAACATCATAGCTTACACCAGATCATAGCAACTTTGGAAGTTTTTCCCACTTAACATTCAAATACAGTTGTACCTCGCTTAAAGAGCATAATGTGTTCCACAGGATTGCTCTTTAAGCATGTTTGCTCTTTAAGTGAAACACCATTGTAAGTGACCAATTGTGGGGAGGATTGTGAACCCCGATTTATTTGTTAAGCGAGTTTTTGGTTGGTTTTATTTGTTAAGTGAAGCGAACAGTCAGAGAAAAGTCTGCTCTTTAAGCCAGTTACTCTTTAAACAAAGAACTCTTAATCAGTGGTGGGATGTCAAAATTTTTACTACCCCACCGTGATGTCATCACAGTGTGGGTGGAGCTGACATCATGACATGGGCGGAGCCAACATGACATCATGATGTGGGTGGGGTCAAAGAAAAAATAATAATAAAATAATAATAATAAAATAAAAATAAACACACACACACACACACCCCTGGGGAGCAGGCTATAGGGAACTTCAGGCTAGCAGCTTCTCTTCCTCCTGCTCGGGAGGACAGCAAGGAGCCCATGCATACCCGCCAAGCACTGTAGGCGTGCATGCACACCAAGTGCTTGGTGCGCATGCGCAGTGGGGGAACCAGTGAAAAGGTAAGCCCCGAAGGTGGTTCCCCCCCCCAAAAGCTGCTACTGGTTCTCCGGGTCGCTGGGAAAAGTTACTACCGGTTCTGGCAAACTGGTGGGAACCTGTTACAAACCCATCGCTGCTCTTAATGTCAGGTTTGTCTGTACTAGAGATTTGTAGAGCAGCAATCTGGCCTTTCCATAAATGTTTACAGTTCACTAGAGAATTGACTTACTTACCTTCTTTGGCTGACTCTGCTTTTGGCACCTTCTCACCCTATTTTTCTGCTAATTGGGAGTTGAGAAAGTCCCATATTTACTGGATGACTGCTTCCCATAGACTGAAACTGGTGCACTGGTTATTTATTGTGAAGGCCCATTCTGGTCTACAAGGAAGGAGGCACCCAGACTCACCTGACGCCAGCGATCCTGCAGTTACGGTAAATGTTTTGCTGTTTTCTGCCATGCTCTTCTCAATATGATAGACTCCTCTTTCCACATTTCCATATTATTATTTTTTGTCATCTTGCTGCTTTTCTGAGCTTGTTACATAAAATCATGGGGAGGAGCCAAGCCTGCACAGCTCAAAACAATATTTAGGAGTTTTAACCCTGCCTTGCCAGGGCAGGGCAGGAGAATAACTCATGTCACTACTGGATGTCTCCTTCCTTGCTGATCAGAATGGCTCTTCAGGGTAAGTGATCTACATACTGTACCTAGTATTATTTGTGGTCAGTTGCCTGTTGTTTTCTTACTCACCAAATAGTGAGTAAGGCATGAGAGGAAGGTTCCAGAACAAAGCATGGAGGAAGGCTACAAAGTTCCCTTTCAGCTCTTTAAGACTACTGCCTTCCTTTGGCCTCTTGGTTCCTCAGTAGTAAAAAGTCTAATTACAATTGTTAATTAATAGTGTTTTTGTACTTTATTTTGAAAAACAAAAGCACTTCTATTATTTCTTTAATATGTAGTCTCAGAATAATTTTAATTAATTTTAAAAAAACAACAACAACCAAATTGTTCCAGAAAAGTGGTTGTATTGGCTGTAGTAGGGTGTAATACACCAGGATTCAGAGATCATTTGTTTAAAGCGAATGACTTGTAGCCCTCTTGTAAAGCTGATGGTTACTCTTTGCCCTTGATTATTTCTCAGGAGGTTTTAATTGCCGTTGGGTGTGAAGCGGAACACATTTATAACTTGGCTGGCAGAGAGAGCTGTGAGGTAACAACCTCCCCACAGCCATTTCTATTTCTCTTTTGGATATTATTGCTGAGCGAAGTGGGTAGTTCTGAGCTCTCATTGAAAAGGGAGGGAGGGAGGCTTACTCTGCCTGTAATGCACAAGGCAAGGCAGGACACATACATACATACTACACACACCACCTGTAGATACAGCAGTGCTCTGCCTTTCCACAGGAACTTCCTCACAGTGGCTGCCTTGTAGTACTGTAGTGTAGACTTGTGTAGACTTAAATACTGCTAGCCCTAGCTATCTTGTCTCAGTTCTCTTATGACACATATACAACATACAGGGGTTATGTAGGCCAAGCATTATTGTTCAATGAAGAGGGCTTAGGAGAAATGGGTATCCAAGCTAACTAAAGCAGTAATGTGCTTGTCCAGCCAAGCATTCCATAGTCTCATCGTATATAAACATGTTTATCCTGTGGGTTAGTCCATTCCCACAGAGAATTCAGCCAGACATTGGTTACTCAGGTGTGCATACTGTGGGGCTATGTTTTCAAAGCACGTGGGCATCCAGCTGTGTTCCTCACACAGTAATTGTTCACAAATTACTGAGTTTTAATAGCACTGGGAACGTAACTGCCTCATTACTACCAACCTCAGGAAATAACACAATAAGGCTTTATGATCTCTACCTGCAATGACAAAGAGTGCAAGGCTGTTGTAAAAAAAAAAAATGCACTTACACTACTAGTGAAAATCAAGGCTATGGAAATTTTTTAACTACTGCTGTTATTGATGTTTATTGAACTTTTTGTTACTGTTTATTGAATTGCTTTTACTGTAATGATGTTTATGTGCTGATGTTCTGTGATACTGATACTGACTATTTATTGACTATTTTCGTTGGATATTGACTATTGATTAATTGATATGTTGTGACTGTAACTATACATGTGTGTAAACCGCCCTGAGTTGACTCTGCCAAGTAGGGCGGTATAGAAACCCAAATATAATAATAATAATACACCCCTAGGTAAGGTGGAGAAGTGGAACTGAATGTGACAGATCCTTGATCTTATATTAATCTGTATTTTGGCAAAGACAAAGCTATTGCATTCTTATTTGCTCTGTGAATTAAACAAAGAAGCAAGGTCCGGGTTGCTCTTCATACTTCTGTTTCCTGCAAAATTCATGTAGAGAGGGAAAGGGCATGCAGATCAGGGAGTCCATGCATTCAGTTCCACTTCTCCACCTTACTTAGGAGTGCAGTCTTGATTTTCACTGCCTTGATTTAACATTGCTAATATAAAACACCTTGTTTTCCAGCAAGTAGCTGAATCACCACTTCTGAATGTTTTGGGGAGCAATGTTTCAGTTTTAAAGCCTTCCCCACCCCAGCCCAGTGTCTAACACACACAACCCCCCCTGTTTTTCTAATCTCTAAATGAGCTTGCAATGAATATTGGTTTGTGGGGATGGCTGTGTGCAGACCATGACAGATCTTAAAGCAGACAACTGGTCCTGGTGCTTGACAAGTTGTTCACCCCAGCGAGTCCACTTATATTCAAATACAGTAATACCATGGATAACATTTGCACCAGATAATGCTAAAATCACATAACGTTAAGCAATCTGGAGGGGGATTGCATCGCATAACGTTAAATCCTATGGGATGCATCAGATAACATTCGCTAAAGCCTGTACCGGTTACAGTGTATCTCTATGGAGTTTTAACTTTATCCGATGCATCCCATAGGATTTTATCATTATCTGATGCATGCATCGGATAACATTGAAAATCGGATAACACTAAGACTTGTGGAACCAAGTTTTAGCGTTATCCAAGGTTTTACTGTACAGTGGTACCTCGCTTAAAGAGCATAATGTGTTCCACAGGATTGCTCTTTAAGCGAGTTTGCTCTTTAAGCGAAACACCATTGTCAATAACCAGTTGTGACTTCTGGCGTGGTGGTGGTGGATTGCAAACCCCAATTTAGTTGCTAAGTGAGTTTTTGGTTGGTTTTAGATGTTAAGCGAGGTGACCATTCAGAGAAAATTCTGCTCTTTAAGCGAGTTATTTTCCAAGCGAGGTGCTCTTTATGCGAGGTTTTACTGTATATTCCATACTTGCACTCATTTTTAGACACTCTGTCACAAAAGAAAAGCATTCTATATCGGCTCAGAAAACCATGGATAAGGCATCTCTTTTTGAACCCACTTGAGCCACAGGTGGTACCTGTTGAATGTTATTCTGCTCCTTTAACAGGTTTTGCCATCAAAGTGTTGGTGTAAATGTCCTCTTTTTGCTCACCTTCTGTGACTGGAACTGTTAAAGAAGCACCCATGCTTCTGCATCCCAGTGTGTGGCATGGCACCACCAGTCACACTATTAATCACAGCTCCGCTTGAATGTGAGGCTTTAAGTATTTAATCATGTGAAATCCAGTGTGGGAAATTGCAGTTAGAAAGGGCACTTTTGTTTTCGTTGAAGGCTAAGAGAGTAGACTAGAGGTTTATCTGGTGAGGTCCTTTGCACAAATTGGCTCAGTGTGCTGCTGTGTCCAGAATCATGAGGAAATAATCTTGTACAGAGCAGGAGAAAGGAGGTGGTTTTCTTCTTGCTTACCATTGCTTGGGTGGCTTAGTATTGGATGGTAGAATGCAATGCCATTTTCCAGGCTCAGTCCAGGTCAACAAGAAACAAGTTATCTTCTGAAACAATGCTCATAATTTGATGGATTTTCATGACTCTATCCAAAAAAGAATGGATTTACTTGAGATTGAAAAGCTCATTGTGTCCAAATGGGTTGCAAATATGATTCCTAGGGGACTGAAATACAGTACTCAGAATTGTTCTGGATAATGCCCCTCCCCTACATACACAGACAATTAGATGCAACTCCCATCACCCCTTATCCTTTAGTAGGTAAAGGTAAAGGTTGCCCATGCCAGCCGTATCCAACTCTAGGGTTCGGTGTTCATTTCCATTTATAGTCAAACAGCCAGCACTGTCTGAGTTGCAGAAGTTTCCGTGGACATGTGGCTAGCATGACTAGAATGTTGTTACCTTTCCCACCAAAGTGGTACCTGTTTATCTACTTGCAATTTCTTGCTTTCGAACTGCTAGGTTGGCAGGAGCTGGGACAGAGATGGGAACTACTGCTGACCTTCCAGTTGTTGAGTTCAGTGTCTTAACCACTAGGCCACCACAGTCCCTCTTATCCTTAGTAGCACTGACTATATCTGATGCGAGATGTAGTCCAACAACATATGTAGAGCTGCCCATCCTCCCTCAACTTGAGTGGATGATCTGATTACTCACATGTCAAGTATTTAGAAGCATTTTCTTTCATGCCCGGTCCAATTAAAATAATGACACTGTGTGCTTACGTACAACTTTAATTAGCCACATTTATTCTGCTCAGGCAGCTCAGCTATTTAACTTGAGTGTGGCTTTTGAATATGCTGGGAGGAACTTTGCAACCCAGAGACTGGGCAACCACTACGCGCACTACTAGCTGCTCACTGAAGGAATGTTGAAGAGGGAAGGGGAATTGTCACTTTGTGCAAACATTTCCATATATTTCCCCCCTTGTACTAATCCTCTTTTTCTTTCTGTGCAGTCGTCTTGATTTTTGCAGCCTGCAGATTTCCAGACAAAAATAATACAGCAGTGTTACACAACCAGTTAGGTAGGGTTTATCTTGGAGAGTATCCCAGGGCCTACAGTGTTCCTGAAGGTTTAGTTGCGACTACCATTATTGACAGGCTGGTCCATTGTCAAAATGGGCATTACCATATTTTCCTAAAATGGAAAGTAGCTGTAGTTGAGCATAGCTTTCATATCCAACTGATGCTATCCGTTGAATTGTTTGTCAGATTCAAATATCTTGGCATCTTCAAATGCACAATATAAAGGTATGGCTCTGAATGGCGTGTTTGCTGGTTTCAATCAATTCAATGGAAAGAATTTTTGTGGCAACAAGCAGTATGTATACATGAAGGTTCCTCCAGTATCATTATCATAGTTCTAATCATTTTTTCCTTAAATTGCAGAAGACAGACTAACTCCAGCCATTGCATTAGTCTGGCAGAGACACAAGCCCTGTCATATCTTGAGTTGCTGGAACAGAACAGAACTCTTGTAATGTAGCATAGCAGCCTATCCATCCCACCTGCCCTTACTTGAGCTTGGCTAGCATGATAATTCCCTTCCTCCCTTTCAGACATGAAACTTGTATGTGGACATGGATGCTGGCGTAAGCAGCCTTTTGAATATGCAGCATGAAACTGGCATCAGTCAACATTAGTTTGTTGTTAACCCTTCTCAGAGAGCCTTGAGCTAGGAAGTGATAGTCTTACCTATTTTCAGCAAAATCGGCTTTTAAAAATTCCTCTGAAGAGAGAGGCGCTTACATTAGCCCCCCCCCTCCTCACCCCCTTTCTCTAGTGTGTGTTGTGAAAATTCTGGTTTATGGTTACCTTTTCCACATTTTTCTAGTTAGAGAATATGCAGAAGTGGTTTCCCATTCCATTCTTTTGGGAGTGCCCTGGGACTGCAACTTGCCCATGATTACACAGCATGACTGTTCTCTCTGCAGACAGAGTGGGGAATTGAACTCTCAGCCTATGGCTTCGCAGCCAGCTAGCTAAACCACCTAGCTTAGTGTAGGCGAACCTATAGCATAAATGCCAGAGGTGGCATGCAGAGCCCTTTCTGTCAGCATGTGCGCTATTACGGGCAATTCCCATGCCATGCCACCGGCGCCAATGGAAGCGCCACTTCCCCACCCATCCCTCTCCCTCCGCCAATGGGGAGGCGAGACGGGAGGCTAAAATCCTGCACAGGAGGTGGCAGTGGGGATGAGGTGAGATGACCAGATACCCTCCATCTACCCCTGTTAGGAGGTGGAGTCAGTGGCAGCGGTGGCACACGTCCAGGGAGAGAGTGTGCGCATGTGCAGGTGGCATGTACACAGACCCACATGACATTGCTTTGAGCAGCCTGTGTGTGCAGGCACCCATGTGATGTCACCAGAGGTGCGCTGGTGACATCACATGGTTGCGTGGGCACACACAGTGCCTGCCCATTCATCCTTCTCCTTGGGCACTCTGTCTCTAAAAGGTTCGCCATCCCTGACCTAGCTATCCAGCCAGCTAATGAGACATTTCCCCTGCTGTTTGCATTACTACTACAGTATAGTACAGTACTTTAATGCTTGCCCCAATACATGTGACACCAGGTGGCACTGTTCTCTTATCCGGGGGACCTGAATTTTCCATTTGGCTGTGCGGGCACAGGAAAGTGCTCCAGGCACCTTGGAGCAACATCTTGCCTTTATCCATTCACCCCCTTGTTCTGGAGCAAATCTTCCCAGTATCTCTCACCGTTTGCTGTACTAACAGCTTCAGTTTGCAGGAAAAAAGTTTCAGTCTGGCTCTCAAAGAGGAAACTCCTTACTCAGAATCAATGTCTCCTGTCATAAACTGTACTTTCCTCCACCAGACTGCTCTTATGAGCACAGTGGACAAAGCAAACCCTGCTTCTGGACCTATAAAATTTTTTTTGACTCTACCAGTATTGGTTGCATTCCTCAGCTCCCCTTAAATCCAGGTTAGGCAATTTGTAGCCCTGTGTGTTTAAACTAGATTGCAGCTTCCAAAGCATGGTCACACATGCTTTGGTCACCTCCAGACTTGATTATTGCAATGCGCTCTACATGGGGCTGCCCTTGATGACCATTCGGAGGCTGCAGCTGGTCCAGAATGCAGCAGCTCGGGTAGTGATGGGGTGCGGGCGTTATGCTCGTGCCTCACCACTGCTTCGGCAGCTGCACTGGTTGCCAGTATGTCTCCGGGTGCAATTCAAGGTGCTGGTTATTACCTTTAAAGCCCTATATGGTAGTGGGCCAGGATACTTAAGAGACCGTGTCAACCCAAGAACATCGGTCCGTTCCACCAGGGTGGATCGGAGAGGCTCTCTTAACATTTCATCGGCTAGAGAGGCGCACCTCTCTAGCACCAGGAAGAGGGCCTTCTCAGTGTCCGCCCCGGCCCTTTGGAACCTCCTGCCAGCTGAGTTGCGTCTACAGACAGAGCTCCTGCCCTTCCAAAAGGGCCTAAAAACTTGGCTGGCAGGGCAGGTGTGGGGATCCAGGAATGTGGGGTCCCATGTTGGGTGGCTGATCTGATGGGACAGCCACCCTTCTCACTGTTTTAATTTTTGTAAACTTCTAAAGTTTTAAATTCCTTTTAGTATTCTGTAAATTACAGTTTGAATTTTTAAAATAATTTTAAACTAAATTGTAGTATGCGTAGGGGTATAGTGGGATTGTTTAGTTTGTTTTACACTTATATGGGATTTTGTATTATTTAATTGTGTTTTTTACACTTATGTTGTAAGCCGCCTAGAGTCGGGTTCGCCTGATTAGGGCGGGATTATAAATGTGAATAAATAAATAAATAATCCATGATGAGGGGAAGTATAGTCCCAGTAACAGTGGCTCGGCCCTGTTGTATGCTTTTCTTACTTCTGGTGATGTTAAATCAGAGGTCATTTTCCCAGTGTAGCTACAGCCACCTTTCCCTAACCACAGGTCTCTAGTATTAATTTGGTTTAGCATCTTCTGTCATCCTTACCCAAAATAGCTGCTGTTTGGGATACAAGGTCTTGTAGAGGAAAACTTCTGAAGGCTTGGCTAAAATCTGCTTGACAAAAAGTTTTTAGGAAAGAAGGCCAAAAATCTTTTTCAATGGTTTTAGAGCTGAACTAGATGTAATAATGACTTCAAATGTATCTTTCGTCTGAATATAGGTTTCTTTCAAATTGTAAGTGCATCAATGGGCAAGGTGCAGTGTGTAATCATTAAAGCAGGGGTTATCAATCTGTGGCCTGTGGGCCAGATGTGGCCCACACCACCATTTCATGTGGCCCTCCACCACCTCCACCACACCAGGAACTGCCATGTGATGGAGAAAGGGGAAAATGGCTGTCCTGTCCCTGAAGTTGTCTGAGGGAGCGTGACCTGGCCCCTGGCTTAAAAAGGTTGAGGACTCCTGCATTAAAGGAATCAGAGCATGCGTGGAGCAGCAAAGTAACTTCTTCTACCCTGCTGTGTTCCTAAGGAAAAATTCCTTGTCTAAAACAAATATTTGTCTTTCTCCAAACATGCCTATAGTTTGGTTGTCTGGGACAGCAGTGTTAGCAATTACACTTATATACTGCCCCATAGCACTTTGTGCACTCTCTGGACAATTTACAAGTTGATTAACAGTTTTACCTCCAACACTCTGGGTAATCATGTTACTGACCTTGGAAAGGATGGAAAGCTGAGCCAACCTTGATTTCCATCAGGATTGAACTCAATTAAATTAAAACAGAAAGGCTTTATTTGGCTCAGACGGGATGTGTTCAAAGTACCATTTTCCTTTGGTAAAGTAAGACCTCCTAACTCGGCTCTTATACTTCCCTACCAAAAGGCTAGCAAAAGGGCTGGAAGAGAGATAATATGATCTTGCAGTAACGTGAGGTGTGGATAGGCCCTAAAATATAGACATATAACACACACCATTCTCTTTTATGTGTGATCACAGACCTGCCTTCTCTATACATTATCACAATATCATAACATCGATCAATCTTCCAAGCAAAGGCCTGTATCCTACCAAAACAGACAGAATCTTGTTCAAGGCTTAAGGAAGGACCAGGTTGCCACTAAATTTAATGAAAAAATGTCCAAAGGATGAGTTGCAGGCCATGCTCAGGTATGTGCAAGGCCTGTTGCAATAGCTGGCTTTTGGGAAGCTGGTCTTACTTTGCTACTGTGTCATGGGAATCTTATACTGGAGCAGCAGAGGTAGGGCCCATGGAAATCAGCATCTATGGAAAGACAGCCTGACCTTGAGAATGCCTTTTAGAGGGATTGGGCTTGATATTTCACGATTGACAGGTTTTCCCAGCAGCAAACAAATAATAATCTACCCATTTAGACCTTTTTTGACCCAGTAAGGAATTAAAAAAGCATTAATCCCAACAGTTTCATTTTGTCACGCATTAATTTAAAAAACACTCAAGTTTTTCTGTTGGATTCAAGGGGGAAAGGTGCAAATATTTATAGGTTCCTATCAAAAACAAACCAAGCAAAACATCCTAGCCACTTGCTGTGGCCAAATTCAATAGGTGCCACTTCTCCCTAGCATGGAGATGGTCACATTGTACCTGGCTGCCAGGGAGCTGGTTAAAGATGGGGATCCAATTAGGGGGGGAAAATAAAAAGACATAACCAAATTCAATACAAAAATATGGTTGAATATAGGGAGATGCAAACACAGACTGTAAAGAGTTAAGCATAGAAAATGTCTGCCCAAATGGAAGAATCTGAGTTTCTCATTCGTCTCTATTTTGAATTGTTTTTATGTCACACTCTTTCAATTGGATCACTGAAGAAATCTGCAAGTATTTATAAAGGGTTTGTGTGTGTGTGCTTTTTTTTGTCAAAAGTGCAACAAAATTCTCACTCATCCCTAGTGGGGATAAGGTAACTCTACAAATGGCAGAGACCAGAGAACCTTGACAGTAAGTTGCAGATTTCCCACCTCCCACCCTGCAAAATATAATTGATAGAAAGGTTTTGAACAAGAAAGCTTGACTAGAGACACAGATAGACAAGCTCCATACTCCACCTCACCCTACGGCACACAATACTTTTGACAAGGGAAGGCTGGTCTTCCTGTCTTCTACTTTTTCTTCAGCAGCTTCTCCTTTGTGATCATATCGGAAAACTCTGCAATGGGGAAAAGTCAGCCAAAATAGGTTAAGCCTGAAGTTCAGAATGGACAATTTAAATATTTCTTTCTCACAAACAGAACCAGCAAACACTGTTGCGTAGCTTTTTTGAGACTATCCCATCCTATTCCATAAATTGTATGTTGTTTTTCTTTTTCTGGCCTGCAGTGCTCTAAACTCCTCAAAAAGAGTTCCTTTTCTGTGAGCCAACACATCTTTCTTATATTTCTAAAGAAAATAGCTCCAACCACATTTGGCTGTTCCATGTCATGGCAAATCAGAATATAGAGCTGGTTAAAAGATTCTCTCATTTATCCACCCATTCCATAGTGGCTTTGCTCAACAGTCTCTCTGTGCATTCACACATTCTCTCTCCCTCCCTCCCTTCCTCCTTCACAAGAACCTACTACCACTTTTCCCACCTTCCCCCATATATTCACGCCATCTTTAAAATATTAGAGAGAGACAACTGGGCTTTAGTAGGCCCACCCAGTTCTAAACAAGGGGAGCGATTCTTAGACCATACTCTGTTTCAGAGACACAAGTTCCACAGTAGGTCAGTCAAATCTACAGCCCTGTGACATTATCTGCCTACCTTGAAAATCAATCCGCCCATCCCCATCTGTATCAGCTGCTTGGATTATGGCTTCAGCCTCTTCATCTGATAGGGGCACCAACGGCATATTGCCAGGCACTGTGGACAAGATGTACCTATGGAGATTAAAAGCATATGGCTCAAGATTTTGGGGTAAAGAGAAGTGGCAAGATCTTAAGTTGTGCAGGAAAAGGTTGATTAAGCCTAGTACATTTCAGAATAAGTCCTTCAGAGGCACTCTTAACTTTCAGTGGTAACCCAAGCTCTAACTCTGTATTGCAGCTTGTTTATGGAATAAGTTGTTACTCAGAAACATCCTGATGACTTATCCCAAAATGTGTTGGGCATAATGGAACTTCCTTTGTGTATTTGGATGTCCCTTCTCATTTTCTTCTAATACGTTTGCCATAGAATCTGTGGCAAACTTGTGGCTCTCTTCCTAACTTCATGTCGTCATCGTCATCAGCTGCTACTCGTATCTGAGAATACATTTTTCCTGAAGCAGGAATAATGCCATTGGCGTGAATTTGTTTAAGGTGGATCCTAGCTTGCCACGAAGTGACCCACACACTATGATCACGAAGCCATCTCCTGTGACACATATTAAATTAGACACCAGGACTGCAATGGACTGCCGCAGCCTTGAGGATATTGACAAGGTGCGCCTTCACAGTCAGCCTCTTTTGCCTCCATGACCATTGGTCATGGTTCCTCCTCTGCTCATTTTGCCGTTGGGCCCAATATGATGGTTTTCAGTGGCATTTCCTCCACCGAGGGGACCATTATCCCACAACTTCGTGTAGAACTTAGCATACTTTCAGAAGCTCTCTACAAATGACCAGTTCAGATCTCTGAAGAAAGAAGAGAGACAAAGGTATGCTAAAGAAGGAAGCGTGGGGGCGGGGGGGGGGGAGGAGAGGCAATGTGTGCTCCACACTTGGGTTTCACTTCTCCCCCTGTCAGCATGCAGCCTCTGGCATAGAACAAGCCAGAGGAAAAACAAGCTTCCAGCTACAAAATGTGCTGGAGAAGCATTTGTAGTTAAGGGAGAGAAAGAAGTATGCATGAGGACCTCCTCTTACATTAGGCAAAATAGCTTACACAGAGATGGCAAAGCAATGCTTATAAATACAAGATCAGTTGTCTTAATAGAACATTTTGCCAATGCACCACCTGGCCCTCGATTATTGCCAAGGCCTAGAAGCAACTGATTCCCATCATAATTCACCATAAACAAGTACTTCCTCAATACTCAGCTATCCTTTTCAGCTTTAGAATCTGAAGTCACGAACGAATCCATGGAGTCAATCTGCCTAAAATTCCACATATATGGCCAGAAACAAAGGTTAAATATGGTCCATAGTTAAAGCTAAAAGCACATTAATATTGCAGGGAGGTGACTGAAGCAGCCCTTCAATGTATGAGAAACCAAACTTCAAAGGAATTCCATGTTCAAATCTTGAAGACCAATCAAAGCAAGCTAAATTGCATAACCCCAGAGGTGAGAGAAGCTTATGCTGTCATACTCTAATGCTTTCATTAAGTAATTTTACTCTTCCAGTCACACTCCATCTTCAATGACTGTTCTGTGGCCTGCATAGGTAAGAAGTGTACATATCTCTCACATCACCCTCCTCTTAAGACCACAGCAAGATGTAGCAGTGTTATCTTACTTGATTTCATTCCATTCAATGAAGCCACTGCTGTCCTTGTCTAGCATCTGGAAGGCCTTTCGCAGCTGTGTTTCCTTCTCACCCGATGTCAGAAACTTCTGCATGTAGTCAAAGAACTTGGTGTAGTTGAATGAACCTACAACAGAATGAGTGGCTTTTAATGCTGAAACTACTGCTTTGCTAAGATGACTGATGAATAACTTGTGATTTTCCACCGATACAGGCTATGTTATATACACCTTATGTTACACGAGTCAAACATAGACACTTACATTGAAACATAAATGAAAATTAGTCACAATGGAAATGAGATATCTGAGGAAGGCTGCTGAGTGACTAAAAGGCATAAAATCAGGAATGAGATTTTTGGAATAGAATCCATCTTGCACTACATACAGAGACAACAAATACTGTAACTTGGTTTGCTCATTTGGAGAGAATGTTTTGGGATTCCATATCGTACAAGGCATATATGAAAAGAGAAGATGGACAAAGAGTGCAAGGCAGATCCAAAGGAAGGTGGAGAGATACAGTAACATCAAAAACATGCTAGGTAAAGGTAAAGGTCACCCTTGCTCAAAAGGCAGTCATATCCGACTCTAGGGTTCAGTGCTGACCAATGTTTCATTGCTGAAGAGCCAGTGCTGTCTGCTCCTGCAGACGTTTCCGTGAACATGTGGCAGGCATGACTAGACACCAGAGTGCACAGAACATTGTTTAGCTTCCCACCGAAGTGGTCCCTATTTATCTACTTGCAATTTTTGCTTTTGAACTGCTAGGTTGGCAGGACCCGGACAAAGATGGGAGCTCATTCTATCATGCAGTATTTGGGTATTGAACTACTGACCTTCCAGATAATGCCAAATACCACTGAAGCCACTAGAAACACAAGAGCAAGAATCTTGTACATCCCTTTACACCCGGAGTTGTAAAAGAGGAAGGAAACACTACGATGACAATGACAGGTCGTGCTATGCAAAGAGACTTGATATTTTTGTGTGAGACAGATGGTCAGAAGTAACACTTTCTCCATTTGTTATGGATTTGTGGGAAACTGCCTCCAATCTTTCCTTGCTGCTTGAGCTCCTCCAGGCAAGAGCATGTGCTTGCAATTCTGAGGGTGGATGGGTAAGGAAGCAGCTCGGAGGGAAAGTTTTGAGAGCAGGAAACTGTGGAAATGGTTTAGCATTTTCTCCACAGCTGGTGCTTCTTCCTCACTCAAAATGGATTCCTTGTGAACTTATTTTTCCTTCTGGATAAAAGGGCCAGAAGGTCGTTTTTAAAATTTCAATAGACTCCAAGTCAGCACACCCCTACATGTTTCTGGTCAGATCTCCTTATATTCATTTAGGCTTCCTCCCAGATAAATTTATGTGTCAAATTTCAGCCTCAGTGAAATATGGGATTTGATGCCTCACCACATGTGGTATTAGAGAGGGAGTCCTTTTCTTCCTTCAGATCTCACTGCCTATTGAACCTGTGCTTTTACATCTGTTTGAGTACATGCACATCATACATGATATTAGACTAGGTCACCTGAGTCACAAAAATATGTTGCTGCTGCATTTTTTTTTTTTGGGGGGGGACATAATATATTATTAACTCAAATTTGTTGACTGTTCAATGCTGTGAGTTGCAATGCAATGCCCTGCAGCAGGGGAAGAGTCCTTCTACAAGAACAAACTTGGCATAAGCATTTTTAAATGGGCTGTATTTGCAGGTCTTTGGGTCACTGTCATGTTGTTAAGTGCCATCGAGTAGGAACCATCTTCTAGCAACTGTCAAAGCAAGCGAGATATTTAAGAAATGGCTTTATCAGTTCCATGCCCCTGATGAGCTTCCATGGCTGAACAAGGATTCAAACCCAGGCCACCTGAGTCCTGTTCCATCAATCTGTCTGCTATATACACTGGATATCCCATGTGATCATAACCCTCTATGTTTGCCAGGCATTATCACTTAAGTAGTTATTCTCAGGCCAAAGCAATGTGTGTGTCAGCATTACTTGCCTTCAGCTTGGTTTGACTGGGTGCCCACCTCCTATGGATAGACCTGTTCTTTATTCATATGTGTGGTGCTCAGAAATTCTGATAAAGAAGAACAGATTCCTTACCTGTTGTGGCTTTCTGCGTGGCCATCTATGCAGTCACAGAACCTCCTCTCTTCCCCCTCCCCATCCCACTGCAGATACAGTAGAACCTCGTATAACGAAAATAATTGGTTCCACAAGGCACATCATTATACAATTTTTTCCATTGTATAATGCATGCATCGTACAACGAAAATCTCTGTGGGCAAAACCGTACAACGAAAATCTCTACGGAAAAAAATCGTACAACAATTTTTTTTATGGGGAAAATTGTATAAAGAAAATTTTCACTGTACGATTTTTCCCCATAAAGATTTTCATTGTACGATGCACCCATTTGTTCCAAAATTCTCTTCGTTGTACAATTTTGTTGTTGTATGATTCATTCTTTATACAAGGTTTCACTGTACATCAATTGTGTTCTTGCTCTTGCTCCCTAGCTCTGGGAAGTCTAGAAAATAGCAGGATTAGCAGGAACCATGCCTTTTTTGAGTGTGCACAACATAATGGGCTTGGACTCACACCAGAATTTTTAACTCTGTAAGGTTCCAAGAACTGTGTGTGACTGCACAGGTGACCACTTGAAGAGCCATCAGAAGTTCTCATAAGCAATCAGCTCTTTCATGTGCTATATTACAGAAGATGGGCCATTGGCTGAGCACAGTTCCATAGCTTGGCACCAGATGAATCTCTGAAGAAGTGGGCCATGTTCAGCTCTGCATTACATTCTGATTCAAATGCTTTGGGTTCTATTTCCCTTGCTCCTTACCGTGATGCCTCATGTCTGGAGGCAGCAGGTCAATATCCTTGTCTGTCAGGGAGGCACCCATGGCCAGAGCCATCTTCTTCATTTGGCAGGCAAAATCTTCTTCCATCTTGTTGTTCACTTCAAGCAAAATGGATTGTGAACGTAAGGAGTTGTGTTTGTACTTGTACATCAGCAACACAAGTCTAACTTAACCCTTGACCCATTCCAATTCCCCTGAACAACTGCTCTACACAGATGAAAAAGAGGTGAGAAGATCAGAAGACCATTATCTAAATATGGTCAGGAAGTTCTTGAGATTGCTTTAAAACAGTATTTATAGAATACATTTCAGTGTTGGAAACCTACTCTGTACACTAGTTTAGTCATAGTTACAACAGCTCTGTAAATTAATGATCTCCTCTATTTCTAAAGTTCAGACCTGAATGTAGCCCCAATACTAGCACCATCAAACAACAGGGAAGTAATCAGCAAGCTGGCAAAAACCATTTCCCAAATTTTCTTCACATTCTTGCATTCTCACCATAAATGAAAATATGTTCCATCTTCTTTTTTACATTTCCAGCAGTCTTTTGAATATTTTGTATCATAATAACTTAAACATACCGGAGTCATATACCATCTCCATACTGTTTGTAGCAATTATCTTTAACTCTGATATATTTTCATAATTCGTTGTACCCATATTCTAACCCATTCCTCCTCTTTAATGTTACCACCTATATCCATTTCCCAATTTGTTCTTAAAACTTGTTCAGTTTTACACCCCAGCGATATTTTAGATATTTTACTTACTAAACCCTTTGTTGTTATTTCTTTGTTCCACCTGTATTATCAATTCTTCAAACTTTGTTAATTGTCTACAACTACCATGTTGTTTTAATCAGTATTTAATCCACTTCTCCAGTTGTAACAGTACTTTAGATACAGTACTTTAAAATATTGTATGTTCCCTATTGGACACTTTGCTTAGCCAATCCTTCAATCTTATTATCCCAACACTTTCTAATTCTTTTATTAATATTTATTCCTAAATTCTTTTTTGTTTTTATACCAAACTTAAAGAGTACTTCTAAAAAAGGGGTTTTCTATATCTTTTATTCTTTCCTCACCTTCCTGTTTAAAAACTAGTTTTTATATATGCCACCCAATTTAGATGATTCAATATCTCCCCAAATCAAATCATTTGCTATTATAATACAGTACAGTATTAAGAACCATAATAATCTGGTTGGCTATGTATTTTTTTTAAAAAAATTTGGGATTCCTAAAATTCCTTCTTTCTGAGATACATACCACTATTTTTATTTATTTAGTTCCAGTCTTTTATCTCCATTGCAGAAATTATTTATAAGTGTTTGCCATTGTTTCTGCATGGCTATTTGGAATGTTTAAATTTAGAATACCCTGCAAAAGTCAGAGTAAGTTGCAATCAACATGAGGAAACCTAACTATTATGTTGACTGATGCTGACAGATATTGTATTAGAACAACATCTGGGGGAACACATATTTACTATCCCAATCCTACAATAATTAATTGCAGGTCCTGCTTGTAAAAGCTTCTGTCATCTTGAAAGCAAGTTATTGAAGAGACTGAGGGCTTGTCTACATTGGCCCACGTGGACTGGTGTATAGTGGCTTTTTAAAAGCCACTTGACATGGAGGAGGAGCAAATTGCTGTTCAGTGTGATCCTGCATCCAGACAACATCTTGCTCCTCTGATGGGGTTGCAACAGCCCCATCAGCTGTGGCAGCCACTTTCGAACTAATAGGGAGACCGCTTGTCTCATCAACTGGAAAGTGGCTATTACCTCCAAGACCACCATTGAACTGCTGGAGCCCAATCAGCTGCAGTTGCTGGGGTAAAAGTCATTTTCCAGCTGATGGGGTAAACATTCAAGAAGCTGTTCAGATCTGGGGTAACCCAGGAGAAATATTACCGGCTCACTGCACACACCCATGCAAGAAAGGGAATGTTGACACCTATGGTTTATTTCCAAAATCATTTGCATTGAGAGGGGTGCCCTTGAGGGATAGTCCAGACATCTGTGGCTTAATTCAGTCCCCGTCATGGTAAAACCATGCTATTTACTGAGATTATCTTCACTTTAATCTGAGGGAAGGAAGCTTCCGACTGCCTGCTAAAACCATGGGCAGATTTCAAATTCCAGTAAATCCTGTTGCACAGAGCGTGCTGTTCATCTTGCCAATCTAGCTGGCTCAGCCTCATTCTCTTTGGCAATTTCCCCACCCCTGGCAGCCAAGTGTCTGCCAGCTGAGCTTAACTCCTGGGTGAATCACCCTCTCTTCCCAAACCCTGCATTCTACACGTCCTTTAACAACTGCAAAATGCAGGATCACCATGGAACATGAGTGATCAAAAAGGAGTCTGGTGGTACATTAAAGAAAGAAAGAAAAATAATTGATGAAAGACAAGTCTGGTTCCTATTTTGGTTGCAGGGCGACTGATTTTTTTTTTAAACCCCACTTTCCTAAGAGTTTAATCTTCTTGCATGAGAAGCCATCAATGAGGTGAGAGTGTAAAAATGAGAAAACTCAACTACGAATAATGGAGGCCAATGCAATACAGTACAGGGAGTTTTTAACAGCAGTTTATGCATGGTGATAGGAAACCATCCTCTAGCTACAGACAAGCCAATCCAATTTTTTGTTTTCCTTTCAAGTGGCAGTACAAGGAAGCATTCTATCAGCTCTCTAATAGATCCAGTAAAGGCCAGATGAGATTGCTTTTTGGCGGTCAGCTGGCTAGGCAACCTCAAATCACTGTCAGTCGGTTATTCTTGTCAGGAAAAATACATAGTGTTCCTTGTTGTTTTAGATAGAAGAAACAGGCTAGTGTTCTGGCCCGGCTGCTCATTTGTTCCAAGCAGACAGATTTTATTACCGTTTCTCAAAAGCTCCTCCTATTTTTTATGCCAAATTAACTCTTTTTTTAAAATTAATCCACACTCTTCAGCTGCTTCTCCCTTGGCAGTTTCTGTTCCCGATTATGGAGAATCCATGCCTATGTTGGGACCCACTGTCGCACTGTTCAGAAGAGCAAACATTCAAGGTACTGTACAGGGATACCATTGTAGGTGAGCCAGCCATGCAGTTTCCACAGCCTGGTTTTTCTTGCACCTTCAGCATAGCCCCATAATGGATGGGTATGAGGGAGGACAAGGTAGGCATGCAGAGTTCACTTTGTTATGATATACAAATCATCCGGAAGGAATTTGTTTTACATAGTTAGCCATGTTCTTAGAAGCACAAGCTGTCATTTAGTCTTTGAAGAAATCCTGTGGAGATTATTCATACAGCCAAGCACAAAGGGAGTTATGGTTGACTGCAGTCATCTTGTTCCATTTGCCAAAAGGGGCGGCTGGTATAGTGGGTATCAGGATGCCTGTACATGGCTTAGTGAGAAGCAAATCTCCATCTGTTGCAGATTCAGAAGTGGGAAGGCAGCAAACCAGAACACAACCTGAAGAGACTGAGGCGTGTGGTGCCAACTGAGAACAGCCATGGCTGGTATCCCTGTGCTGCTGTTTCCAAGACATTAAGGAGTCCACAGATGCAGAGAGAGCTAATGGTTTGGTTTACTAATGACCTTTCTTGCTGAGGGGTGGGTTTCAGCATGAGCTTCTCTGAAATCCATTGCGTGCAAAGGTTGTCCACAGCGCTAATGCCTGTCCCAATCCCTGAAAAATGCAGTGCTCCATGCCAGTGACATAATTGGAGATTAGCAAAACAAGCAAACAGCTCCCAGTACAATTGTAATTCTGTGGCCCTTCCACAGGCCTTGTCCTAGGTGGTCGTTCTCAATACAAACACTCTTCAGAGGTTAAGCAAACGCCAGCTGTACCTTTGTACAACACAGCACATTGGGTATCATGAGCTGTTCCTCATTCTGACAAAAGTATGTAATACAATCTTAAAATATTTCTTGTTAGCAACAAGACATATGGGCCTTAGGTCTTTGACAAATCATCCTCTTCCCCATCTCATTAAAACTTGTGGGGTTGAATCAGACATAACATTGAGGGCCAATCTTAAAGTTTCAGTCCTCCACACTATTCTTTCTTTAAGCTCAAGTAAGTCTGTCCTGACATTGGTGGTTTGTTGTTGGTAAGAAAGTTGTTTATTTCTGGGCCTTGGCTGGTGCTCTGAAGATAAATACCCATCCTAGTAAGCATCTTGACCCTTCCATTACCTTCTCTTAGGGACTCTTATATTCACAAGGCAGCATCTTGTGATGCAAACTAGTTCTAGGATTACACTCGGTCTAAATAACTCAGTTTTCCCAATGGGCCTCCTGTTCTGTCAGACTTTGTTTGCCATCTGTTTATTTTGGATAAGGTAATAGAGTTCTTCTCTTTCAACTTTTGAAACAGAACCACCATTTTTATAATTTATGTAAGATAACTACCCTCAAAGGTGTTTCCTACTCAGATTCCTGAGAGATGTGAAAGGCGATTATGGTAGGTGCATGTGGTTGTGACCTTGTTGCCCATCCTACCCCATTTTGAAACTGAAATTTCTTCAATATTCCTGGTTTCCAAAACCATTGAAGATACTGTCCAATATTATTCATTATTTCCCCAGGATGTTAGGAATGCCTGCAGGTGTTATACTATCTCACCTCTGCTATATGCCTGGATTAAGTCCTCCTTAATTTTCCTACACACTCAGGTGTCATCTGTATGAAGTGTCAAGAAAGTTGGATGAGATAAATGGCTTGTTGAGTCTGTGTTGGCTCATGAGTTTACCGATTCACCTGTTTCCACCTTGTCAAGTCATTTGGTGGCATATTCATCCAACATTTTGTTTATTGTCATCAGTATTTTGAGTTGAAATTTGCGAACATTGATATTTTTGCAAAATATCATCTTCCAAAGTGCTTTCAAAAGCAACATCAAAATTTATGTCACTAATACAAAATTTTAAAAGCTTTCTCTACTTCATCAGCAGCTCTAATTTATGCTACATCTTAACTAAAAAGTGACTTTTACAACCGATTGGTACTGAATAACTATGCAGAACATACTAGAATAAAGAGCAGATCTGTAGCCTTGATTCTGTGAGTATAAACCAGGACTGCTTAACCTGGTGTTTTCCAGATGGAATAGCCATCATCCTCAACATTAGCTCGATCACTTCAGGACTGCCATCCAACATATTTGAAGAGCACTGTTTTGGGAAGTCTATAATCAAAAAGCAAGCCATATACTAAGCAGCTCCAAGCTGAAAGATCAGAAATTCAGTATTAATTAACTACTCTGTTTTCAACATCTTGACAAACTTTCCCACATCAATGCTTCCGTTAACTTCTGCTGTGTAAGAACTTTCAGCTGATGGTTTCAGCAAGAGAAATGTGATTTCTACAGTTCAAAACTCCAAGGATTTTAACTGTTTGGTGGATCCATTGTTTACACCCTTCTCCAAGCCATCATGTTTTAACAAGGTGAAACTCTTGACAAAGGCACATTTTGTGAATGCAAACACTGAATTAACTATGTTTCAACAGCCTGTTTATCCAAGTTCTGTTTGACAGAACAGTACTATGAAGAAGCAGGTATCCTCAGCTAGTTAATTAATCTCTTAAACTATTCTTCCTCCCAGATCTGGATTTGTCTTCCTAAGTTTCATTCACTTCCCCCTTTCACACTCTTTGCAACTCTTTTTATAAACGAGCTTGCCTTCCTCTGACATTGAATATCCACCACATGTACTTACCTGCCACAGATTTTGTCAGCCTGCGTCTTTGCTAATTTCTGTTTGTAAAGCTAAAGCATGTCTCCTAGCTTTTATAGGGCCAGGTCACCTTGCTCAGCTTTGCTATTTATGGAGAGAGGCACCTGTTAGGAATACATCCTGAAATTCTCTTGGGCCCTTTCAAGACGGTAACGGATCATCTTAAGTGGGTTGGGTATTATCATTTGTCACTGGCAACTGGACAATCAACATCACGTATCATGTTGGGCAATTTGGAATCTATAGAACATGCTCCCCCCGCTGCCCAAACTACATGGCCAACATATTCACTATAATGCTGCAGGATCTGCTCTTCCCTAAGAAATGGCCTTGCCAAAGAGGCAGAAGGGGAGGTAACACTCTATTGTTAACCCTCAGCACTATGGGGCGGTACATAAGTGTGATTGTTTTGCTTTTGCTTTATTGACTGTGGCCATTCTTGTTCTCTTAGCTCTTTAGTGACAATGGCAGGGCTCCCCACCACCAGCAGCCTGGAAAAAGGTTGTACCAAGCTTTGTTTAAAAGTTCATTTAGCTATTATTTCAAAAACATACATTTTACTGATTGTACGGGCTATGTTCTATCTCTCCATCCATTGGTGCCTAATGATATAAACCGTGCCCAGTGTTTACTGTTAAAAAGACGGGGAAAGGTATGCAAACATCTATTACAGCAGATAGAACCTCCTGCCAAGTGAATTGCGTCTCCAGACAGAGCTGCTGCCCTTTAGGAAGGAGTTTAAGACCTGGTTGGCAGAGCATGTATGGGGTATGGGCCGGACAGTTGCCCCAGTCTATTGGCTCATCTGACCTCTTCCCTCTGTGTGTGTGTTTTACTTAATCTTTTTAATCTTGATTTTTTTTATATTGTGTTTTTATTCTCTTCTAGGTGTTTTGGAGAGTTTGTTAGTCACCTTGGGTCTTTTTGAGAAGGGCAGCATAAAAGTGTGAATAAATAAATAATAAGGAACTACACCCACCCACCCACCCATGAAAATAGAGTAAAAACAGACTCCACATGAACAGAAATGTTTCCTTAAGCATATACCACTGCCTTGATCCCCTGCACCGCTTTCTTCATACTGGAACAACATGCTTATTTTTTTGTGGCTGCCATGCTTAATTGTACACATAAATTATTATTTTTAGGATTAATACTATTGCTAGTTTTATTAGTACCTTTTTGTACTATGTGTTAGTAATGTTAATAGTAATTTCGTGTCAGAGATTATTCTGGGTTGAAAAGTTTTTTGCTGGAGAAACTCCACTCAGGGGATGCCCAAATGAGGATCCTTTCATGTCCCCAAGTCCAGCCCTCAGGTATTGAAACCCAACCTTCCAGTCTCCAGCTCAATGTCTTAAACACTAAGCCACCGGGGTAGCTGCTGTTAATAGTAGAAGTAGCCGTTGTTGTCTTCTACACTCATGACTTTAAGCTACTATGAGTAGTAGATGCAGAAATCATTTTATTTTTAAGATAGGTACAGTGTTTCTTCATTAAAAAGGTACAGCAACCAAATACTAAAAGACAAAACCGTGATTACTTCATGGGAGAGGAATTATTAACCATAACACACACAAAGATTTAAAAGATGCCACAAAAGTCATGCATTTAGCCACAGATATGATGAAGTTCAAGCAAAGTGATTAAGTGTGACTTGTTCCTTGAGCTCCAGGTTGTCCGAAGTTAATGTCTCTGCCCTGAATGAGTTCTCACACATACATTCCCATATCACAGAGAAATTTCAAAAGCTGTACGATGTTTCAGGTCCAGTACCTCTTCAGCTGAGGTACTCACGCATTTAGCTACAAGCAAATGAAGGGCAGGATCGTGAATTGCTTACAAGAAGATGCAAAATTCTTTGTCGCAATTGTTTGACTTTTGTGGACAATTAAAAGCTGTCGTTAACAAGCCCGCCCCCGTTCTGAAGGATCACATATCACCATATGAAACTCCCTGGGTTTAAAAATATGATTCTATATTTGGATTCTTGCATTGAGCAAGAGGTTGGACTCAATGGACTAAGAGGTCCCTGCCAGCTCAATGATTCTATGATTTTATGATGAAGTAGGCCTTTCTCTCATTCTCAACATCCTCATGGAAAATGCATGACAAGGACATGGGAGAGGAGGGCCTCTTCAGTGCTTGTTTCCTAGTCTGGAGGACTCATTTCCTGGCAAATCTTTGATAACTAGCTGGATGCCAGAACAATTTTTTTAAAATGAGGTTTAATTATGAGGTGTTTTACTTTTTGCATTTCAAAACAGCTTTTTAAAATAATTTTATTCTGTTGTTGCTTTAACATATAATACGGTTCATTGCTTTAAAAAAATACTTTTTAATTGCTCTTAATTCATTGCATTTTAATCATAGCTCTGCCATCATTAAACCCTTTGTGGTTTAATAAATAAACTGAATAAATAAATTGAATGAGCAATAAACTGAATGAGCAAATACATGTGCAGTGGTACCTCGCTTAAAGAGCATAATGTGTTCCACGGGATTGCTCTTTAAGCGAGTTTGCTCTTTAAGCAAAACACCATTGTAAGTGACCAATTGTGACTTCTGGTGGGGGGGGGGATTGCGAACCCTGTTTTAGTTGTTAAGCGAGTTTTTGGTTGGTTTTATTTGTTAAGCAAGCCAACCATTCAGAGAAAATTCTGCTCTTTAAGCAAGTTAGTCTCTACGTAAGACGCTCTTTATGTGAGATTTTACTGTATTTGTGAACTAGTCCTTGCCCTTTCAAGTATTCAGAGAAGGCAACTGGCAAGAACAGAACACAATGGTTGCTCTCAGAAGCGCAGTGAAGTCCCCAGGGCCATGTTCAGTGATGGGATGTAACAGGTTCTCACCAGTTCGCCAGAACCGGTAGTAATTTCCCCCAGTGTCCCAGAGAACCAGTAGCAGCTTTTGGGGGGAACCACCTTCGGGGCTTACCTTTTCACTGGTTCCCCCACTGTGCATGCGCGCCAAGCACTTGGTGTGCATGCACACCTACAGTGCTTGCCGCGTATGCACAGCCTCCTTGCTGTCCTCCCAAGCGGGGAGGAGGAAGAGAAGCTGCTAGCCTGAAGCTCCCTATAGCCTGCTTCCTAGGGTAAGTGACTCAGCTTTGAATGTGGTGTGTCTGTGTGCATTTTAATGTGTATTTACGGTAATACCTTTACCTATATTGACGTACTACCAGAGTTCCTAAAAAGGCCTGGCGGCCTGGCTTTAAGCTCTGGTTTAAAAGCTTTGGTTGATTTGTGTTTGGGGTGGGTGGGTGTATTTTAATGTATTTTTTATTTTATTTGTTTATTTATTTATTTATTTTATTAATTTTATTTATTTATGGGTTTGTGTTGTGGGTGGGTTGAGGGGTGTGTGAGTGTGCGTGTGTGGTTATTTTTATTTTATTTTAAATTATTTTTTATTTAATTTATTTTTCTTTGGCCCTGCCCGTGTCATGACATCATATTAGCTCCGCCCACACTGTGATGATGTCACGGTGGGGTAGTAAAAATTTTGACATCCCACCACTGGCCATGTTGGTGAGGAACTCTGCAAGTTCTAGACTGGGGTGGGGGGGATATATTTTTCCTGCTGTTCCCTACATAATGTTGCCTCCTGTTGGAATGTTCTTCCATGAGATATAGTCTGTTTTCCTCACAGTGAAAGCTGTTTCCCTCTTTCCTCTGAGAACAGCAACCTTCTTGCTTGTTAGCTGAAATCCACTAAAAGAAAGCTGTGTTTATATGGAAGGTACACTGTATTTCCAGGGTCATGGGAAGGTCAACACACCAGAGCCACCGGCTGTCACTGCGTTTTCAGAGCCTGAGACTTTTGTGTAAGCAGAAACAAGGGCGCCTATTCAGGCAGGGTGCTTCCTTCTACCCAACCTTAAACTTTGGCATGCCCTCCTTGCTGACAAAACCTCTGGGGTGCCACTCCGTCTAGGAACATTTTCTTCAGGAGTACAACCTGTCTTTCTTTGTATCAATTTAACATTATGGGCATATATGAAATATAGATAAAATTCAAAGGAAATTAAAATGTTAAAATAGATTGGTGGTTTTTTTTTTTTTACTAGAAGCAGTAATTTACTCGATCTTCTTTTGTATGTATGGTGGGCATAAATTGCATGCACATAAATGCTGCATTGATTGGATTTCTCAGCATTCTCAGGAAATTTGACCTGTATCCAGGGAGTATGATATGTAATAGGAAAATCAATGGATGTGCCCAATAGCAGGATCTCAAAATTCATGCGCTTTTTGAAGTGATTAATCTGTGCAGACATATCGGAAAATAAAAACAAAAGATAATAAAAGAAGTCAAAACCCTTAAAGACTAAGCTATACTCTATTTTAATGTGACCTTTGGGGTACACTGAAAGAGCCTCCTCAAAGATTGTGGTATTTTTGAACCACAATCAGGCATACCTTGGTAACGGCAACCTTGTGTTGCCAGCTAATCTTTCTCACACTGGGTCAGGCAAAAGGAACTGCAGAATGAACTCACCCAAGGTGCCTTCATTTGGACAGCTTCACATCTGGCCTAGACATGGAAGAAGAAGAACTAGAGATGGGGAATGAATGTTAATCATTATAAAATATGTGGGTGCAACTACATGATTTTAATCAATCTTCTGCACCATGAGCAGAAGATTGATTGAAAAGGGTTGGTTCCTCTTGAATTTCTTAAAGTTCATGCTTTGACATGCATATACGTCTGAACATGTCCCCATATTACACTGCTGTTTTTTCTCCTTCAAACATATGGTTTCATTAACATTCAGCCATTCCCATACTGTGAGGACCCACTGTTGCACCAAACATAATCCCAATGTGCTGATTTGACAAGGATGCTGGGAATTAATTTACCTGCTGTCCCTTTGACCTATTGCCAATACAGTATAAGGAATTTAATGTTGTAATCCTAAAACTACACCCAAGGTCACACTAGTTGATGTGGGATAGAATTTCATTCTCCTCCTCTGCAGCCCTCCATACCACTGAAAACCAGTCTCGGAGGCATGAGATTTTAAAGGTTTTTATTTATTTATTTATTCCAAACTATAAATTTCAGTTTTCTCAATTCTGAGAGTTCTAATTGACATAGAGACTCTTAATTGATCCACTTGGGAGATAAGTCTAAATTAAGAAGCTAGATATTTTCCCCAGGCGAGCCACATTTAGGTTTCTGTATGTCAGATGGAAGCTGGCTGGATTGCTTAATACTTTTGGACAGGGGTTCATAACCTAGGGTCCGTCGACCGGCCCCAGCCTGTGACACCATTCCACCTGGCCTGTCGCTGCCTCCAGAAGTGGAAGTGGGTGAGTTTACGTCAGCCGTAAAAAGCACTCACACATGCACAAATGCATCCACGGCTGTCGTAAACGCAGAAGTGGGTGCATTTATGATAGTCGTAAATGAGCTCGCTTCTGCTTCCAGGGTGTGTTGTCTGGCCCACTCAGCTGTCCGGGGGTGTGGTCAGGCCCACAGCGGAAAAAGGTTGGCCACCCCTACTTTAGGAGGTATCTGGCTGCAGAGGTTGGGAGTTCAATTCCCCACTGTGCTTCCTGGGTGAAGAATGGCCAAGCTGTATGGTCCCAGGGCACACCAGTAAAAGGGAATGGCAAACTATTAATGCATATTCTCTACCTTGAAAACCTTGGAAAGGGTTGCTATAATTCAGAATTGTTTTGATGGCATGTGGTCCACCCTTCTTCCATAATTGACATTTTCCTTTTGTTTTTTTTAAAATAGAAAATACATCTCCTCCCACTGTCATTCTGGTGTAGGACAATGGAGGAGATGTCAGTTAATACTCTAAAATGGAAAATTGTTTTGAGAATGCACAAGAAAACTCTTGAGGAAATGGGCAAAAAGGGGACGAGGAAGGGATTCTGTTACAGGAAGTAGTTTGTCAGTTAAACCACTCCATTGGAGTCTCATTCACTAGGCATTATTTGAAAATTAGACACCCATTGAACCTTGAGAGCTTACTTCTAAGCAGACATTTACAGGCTTACATTCTAAATTGCTATCCTATCTCCAACTACAACTTGAGGTTATGTATTATGAACTTTATTATTTTACTCTGCTGCATTTCAGGTTTGGGAAAGAGTCGATTTTATTTGATTCTGTCTGACATTCTGAATATTTCCCTCATTTGTTGTTGCCTTATTATGTGGTCATTTCAGTTTTCCAAATTATACTGTTCATTAACTATATTCTGCTGCTTATTTTCTTATTTGAGCATTATTTCAGCATACTTTTTTTTTACTGTTTTTGAAACTGATGTTCCCCTGCTGTTTCTAGGGCTGTTAACTACCATTTGAGTAATTTGCCTTCACTTGGATCACTCCTACCTAAAAATGTTAATAAGTGTTAATTTTGTTCAGAGAGGGTTTTTCTTCACTAAATGGTGCCATTAGAAATGTGGATAAGTAAGATTAACGTCTACAGATGCTGACTTGCTAGATCAAAGCAGAGCTCTTTGCTGAAAACCGAAATTCCCTCCAAGGGGATTAAGAGTTCAGAGACCTGCAGGTTGGTTTGTTAAAATCAGCATGTGCCATCTAGATCCTCTTTCAGTGTTTTGGCTCCCGTTGGCTTCTAGTTTCACCCATCCCAATCTTCAAAGCTTGCAAACTTATTTCTTCCTATCTACCCTACATGTGCTCACATAATCCCCCCCCCCCCCGCAAAAAAAAATCTGATTTGAGGAGATCACAGCATCAGTGTAGAGACCCATACTTTTGCACCTGGATATATTTTTAAATTCAAATAATACTTTCTCCTGGACAGACCAGCCACTGTTATTGGGATTAAGAGGTGGGGTGTGCCCCATCCTTCTGCCCAGCAGTCCAATGGGAGCACTTCCTCCCTTCCCTGTTGCTGTGCTGGCACTTTGCGATAAATAAGTGGGTTTGGGGTTGCAGTTTGGGCACTCGGTCTCTAAAAGGTTCGCCACCACTGGCATAGAGAAACCCACATAATCTGGTGGACTGTTTATTGTGATTTAGGAACATCTTAGCCATGAGAGGGGATGGAGTGCTGTGTTGTAAGCTCTCCTAACAAGGAATACTCATGCACATAGTGCTCAAAATAAAGGGAAATGAAAGGGAAGAAGGAAAACAAACCAAGGAGGAATTCCCTGCCCTGACTTGAAACCCAATGCCAGGTTTAGAGTACCGTGCAGACTTCCACCAGAGATCTGCTCTTGCTCTGTCTTCCTGTTTACATCATATCTCAAGGCACTCACTATCCATGCAGTCCCTTGTGCAAGGAGTGGGTGGAAGCTGGTTTGGCACTTCCCCTGTGCTAGTTAGGTATTCTTCAGCAGTTTATTCACTGGACTCCCTTGCAGGGAAAAAACCCCTGTCATTGCAAAACAAGTTACAATCCCTTTAGGGGGCTGTGTCCTCTCCTTAAGACAAGCTGACATTTGGCATCTGCACAGTTTTGAGGAGACCTCATGTTCCTCTTCAGTGTCATTACCCTCCTGCTGCTGCCAGGTGAGATCGAGAGATGCCTACAGCTGGGTATACAGCTGGCAGGAGCTGCTGAACCAAACATGTTTCTAACAGCTGGAATTCTTTGCAGTTCTTTCTGCACTGGGAGATACCTTGATTTATAAACTAACTCCATGTGATTCTGGGCTGCTAACTGTTATCATCTCTCTTGTCTCACATCCTCAAGCAGGCTGATGTATGTGGAAATGGAGGGGTATAGAATTTAAGAACAACAGCCTGCATTCTGGCAACACTGCTTGTGAGAGATTCCTAGGCCTATGGTTGAGTCAGTTCTCTCTCAGCTACTTGTTGTTGTTGTTGTTGAACCATAAGCAACTCACCTGGAATGTCTGAACATTGCATCCCTGCCAATACATCTCTTTACTGTACTTATTTTTATTCCCGTCATATCTAGGAGAAGAATGAGAGTGGATGGCCATTGCTATCTAACAAAAGACTTTATGACAAATTGTATGATGTTGAATTTTTTAAAATACAAAATCAGTTATGAGCTGAGCATGAAGCCCTCTGCCAAAACCTGCCTGTGTAAACTTTTGTGAATTTAACAACAGCTGGATGGTGGTAGAAATGGTATAGACCAGGGATCAGCAAACTTAGCTCTCCAGATGTTCTTGGACTTTACTTCCCAGAAGTCCTGATCAGCAGGAGTGTTGACTTGGGCTTCTAGTAATTGAAGTCCAAGAACACCTGGAGAACCAGGTTTGCTGACCCCTGGTATAGACTAAGGAAAGGAAGGCTCAGTTTCTCCCTCTCTGACTCTTAAGATTAGAAAGCTGGTATTTGGACCTTGTGAAAAAAATGCACAGGTATAGAAAAGCCACAGCAAATCAGTACATTTATCACAGAGCTGGTCAGCTTTGACAGTTCCAGAGCCAATTCCTTCTGTGGGGAGCAACTTATGGACTGCACTTTTTTCAAAAGTTACCTTTCCCTTTCTCCTCTTTAAAAGATGGTGACAAATACTGGTTAAATGTCTTGACTACCTAATTTGTTGCTAAGTCTTAATAAGATGCTGACTGGAAGGTGGCAGGTCAGCAGTTCGATACCTGAATACTGCAGGACGGAATGAGCTCCCATCTTTGTCCCAGCTCCTGCCAATCTAGCAGTTTGAAATCAAGAAATTGTAAGTAGATAAATAGGGACCACTTCGGTGGGAAGGTAAACAGCGTTTCATGCACTCTGGTGTCTAGTCATGCCTGCCACATGATCACGGAAATGTCTACAGAAGCAGGCAGCACTGGCTCTTCGGCTTTGAAACAGAGATGAGCACTGAACTCTAGAGTCAGATATGACTGGCTTTTGAGCAAGGGTGACCTTTACCTTTACTGTTAGGCATTTGTTCCTTAGAAAACTGAATCTTCTTAACAATTTTTATAACTGAAATTAGAATGAGTTTAGCTCCAAGACTCCTTGGCTTTTTACCATATTCTTACCAAATGAGTTGAAAACCCCTCTTCAGACACCAACCTTTTCTATGAAATACTGTATGCAGAATCCAAAGCCAGCTTGTTAGTAAATGTTGAAAGCTCATCTCTATATAGCAACTGATATCAATTATCTATTGTGGGAGTGCAGTACAAGCTGGTAAGAAACAGATGCACTCAGTTATATAAAGGAGCTTAAGCTGAACTTCTTGTTTTAACCCATTTGGAAAGACAGTACGTATTTTAACAGGAACCCCCCCCCCCCCCGACTTCTAGTGGAATATGTTTTTAAAGTAGAACTTGTCCAGTAATTCCATGGATTTCATCCTCTAAGCTAAGGCCAGGAATCTTGTGTGAGCATTCTGCTATGATAAAACATAGTGCTTGTTTCACTACTGATGGACATAGTTGTCACTGACTTGGAAGGTGTTAAGAACTCTCTAGTCTAGTACATGCGTGTGCAGTGGAGAAATTGCATGTGTTTTTACATGTCAAAATTTACATGAAGGTTCTATGTTTCTTCCTCTAAAAAAGTGTGCAGTATTTGAAATAGAACCATGGCATTCCTGTCTTTCTGAAGGAGACAAAGATATTTCATTATCTGAGATGTTTTAATCCATGCTGGAATTATTTCTTTAACTGCAGCTATTTGGTATTTTACTAGTTTTTTCAGTGTTGGTTTAGATTTATGGTAGGAAGTGTTATGGGACTTTTAAAAATATTAGACATTGACATAAAAACTAAATACATCAGTAGAGATGTATACCAATGTCCAGTATATATGTTGTCGGAGGAATATCCAGTGCCTCAGAGAAACTATAGGAACCAGTGCATGATCCCAGAGAATTTAACCAAGGTATGGTTTCTGAACTGCTAGCTGAAATCTTTTTGTTCAGTGTAGTAAGTTGTAATCAATTGGACTTACAAAGGAATGTACACACCAAATCCCCACTGATCAGTCTACTTTAGTGCAACTTACTCAGTGGTGGGGAGCCAAAAGTTTTACTATCATACTGTGGGGGGAGCCAACATTGTAGGCAGAGCCAATGCCATGACATCTTGGGCAGAGCCGACGTCATGACGTCATGGGCGGAGCCAATGATGTGAGTGGAGCCAATGTAAAAAACCCATAAAAATAAGTACACATGAAAATACAAATTAAATAGACATAAAAATACATAAAAATACACATAAAATACACATTAAAATAAATACACATTAAATAGACATAAAACACATAAAAATACAAATTAAATACACATAAAACACATAAAAATACACATGAAAAATAAATACACATTAAAATACACCCACCCACCCCACACCTAAAGGTGAGTCACTTACCCTAGGGAGCAGGCTATAGGGAGCTTCAGACTAGCAGCTTCTCTTCCTCCTCCACGCTTGGGAGGACAGCAAGGAGGCCATGCATTTGCGCCAAGCGCAATAGGTGCGCATGCACACCAAGCATGCACAGTGGGGGAACTGGTGAAAAGGTAAGCCCCTGAGGTGGTTCCCCCCAAAAACCACTACCGGTTCTCTGTGACACCGGGGAAAGTTACCGGTTCGGACGAACTGGTGCGAAACTGTTGCTGCCCATCACTGAACTTACTATATTAAGCAAGAGGATTTCAGCCACTCTGAAAGATCAATCCAACTGGAATCTGAGTTTGTTACTTGTGCGTTAATCCCAAATCTATCACATTTGATAACTCTTCCATTTATTATAGTTATGTAAAACATAAAACTATTGTCTCCTCACTCATCTGTATAGTTGGATTCTTTAATAGTCCTAAGAGTAAACAGTGGTGAGCTGTCTCATCCCTATTTTGAAAGCACAGTCAGTAGATTTATACATGCGAAACCCACAATATTTATTCCTACAGTACTTTTGAACATCTGGTCCAGGGAAGTTGCCTATAATTCTGAGGGACTCTCTAATGCAGGGGTGCTCAAATTTTTTGGGCTGGGGGCTGGTCATGTGGTTAAAGGGGGTGGTCACTATGGCCTGGGGCCCCGGATCTGGTCCCCAACGCCAAGTCATCTGGCCTGTGAAGCTCTCGTCACTCCTGGAAGTAAAATGCACCTGTATGGGTGCATTTTACTTCTGCTTCTAGGAGTAATTAAAGAGATGGGAAGTAATTAAAGATATGGAAATACCAGAACACCTTATATGCCTCATGAGAAACCTGTACATGAATCAAGAAGCAAGAGTTAGGACAGAATACGGAATGATAGAGTGGTTTGGAAGAGGAAAAGGAGTAAGACAAGGCTGCATTTTGTCACCCTGCTTATTCAATTTATACACAGAGCACATAATGTGCAATGCAGGGATGGAGGAATCACAATATGGGATCAAAATTGCTGGGAGAAACGTCAACAATTTGAGATATGCAGAGGATACCACCCTAATGGCAGAAAGTGAGGAGGACTTTAAAAAGCTCTTGATTAGGTTGAAAGAAGAAAGTACTGTACAAAAGCTGGCTTGAGACTCAATATCAAGAAAACCAAGATAATGGCAACAGGCCCTATCAGTCCCTGGAAAATAGATGGGGAAGAAGTAGAAGCAGTGACAGATTTTACTTTCTTAGGATCAAAGCTCACTGCAGATGGTGATTGCAGCCATGAAATAAAAAGGCAACTGATTCTTGGGAGGCAAGCGATGAGAAACCTGGGGAACATAATGAAAAGTAGAGACATCACATTGCAAACAAACATTCGTATAGTGAAAGCAATGGTATTTCCGGTGGCAATGAATGGTTGTGAGAGCTGGACCATAAGGAAAGCTGTGCGCAGAAGAATAGATGCCTTTGAGATGTGGTGTTGGAGGAGAGTTTTGAAAGTCCCCTGGACAGCAAGGAGAACAAACAGGTCAATCTTATAAGAAATTAACCCTAACTGCTCCTTAGAAGGTCACATAGTAAAGATGAAGCTAAAGTACTTTGGACATCAAATGAGAAGAGAGGATTCGCTTGAGAAAGCCTTGATGCTGGGAAGGGTGGAGGGCAAAAGAAGAAGGGGGCGGCCAAAAATGAGATGGCTAGATGGTATTGTGGACACAATGGGCACAGAGCTGAGCGAGTTGAGAAGGATGGTGGAGGACAGAAGTGCCTGGTGGACAGTGGTCCATGGGGTCGCAAAGGGTCGGAATCGACTGTGTGACTGAACAACAACAACAATGGGTGCATTTTACTTCTGCTTCCAGGAGTGACGAGGGCTTCGTGGGCCTGATGAATTGGCATTGGGGGCCATATCCAACCCCACGCCATAGTTTGGACACTCCTGCTCTAATGAGTGTTTAGTCACACAGTAGTATTTGTTTCTCAGCTGATATGGTTACATTTACATTTGTTTCTGAGGGAATTTTTTAAATAGGGAAACTGAATTTTCTCAGCATAATAGGTAAATGTCAAGGTTGCCCTTGCTTGAAAGCTAGTTGTATCTGACTCTAGGGTTCTGTGCTCATCTCTGTTTATAGCCAAAGAGCTAGTGGTGTCTGTGTCTGCAGACATTTACGTGGACATGTGGCAGGCATGCCTCAACACCAGAGTAGACAGAATGGTGTTTACCTTCCCACCGAAGTGGTCCCTATTTATCTACTTGCAATTACTTGATATTAATGGCACTGTAAATGTTCTGATTACGGACATGCACACTTACACTACTAGCTAATACTTTTGTGTGCATTGGGTTTCAAGTGATTTGTGGAGAACAAAACTACTGTACTGGCTAGTGACCATGACATCACCAAGTGAATCAGTGTGAAAGTTACTTTAAAAAAAAATGTTTATTATATGAACTTCTTTAAGGACTTAGTAAGTATTGCTTTACTAGTCAAGAGAGTTCATGTAGTCTTTCAACACAGAAATTAAATGAAACTATCCTAGCTATACTTAAAATGGCAAAAACTAGCAGATTTCTCTCTGTAGCAATGATGAGCCATTTTAATTACTCTTTTTCTCCCCATTTTTTCCAATGCCTTTTGCTCACTGGCCCATTGCCACAGTGTCTGTACTTCCCCCTTCCTTTAAAAATGCCACCCCACCTCCAGGAGAGAGTGCTATGGGGAGAAAACCTAGGGGAGCAGGGTAGGAGAGTCGTCATGCAGGGAGGAGTTTCATAGGCAGAGAGGGATGTCAGGGCATCCATGGCACCACATAAAACCTCACAAGGATTTCTCCGTTAATAAAATAAAAACCTGGGTAGGCTCTGAACCTAAGGAAAAGGAAAGTTTTTATCAGCACATGGCTGAAGTTCCTTGGGATTCAGCCCCCCCCCCCCTTCTCTCTCTCTCTCCCTGGGTCTCCAAAGCAGGATAAAATTGACTTCCCTTTCCCTTGAAAATAAAGCTGCCTCCCTATGGTTTAAAAAGATTATTTGAAAGCAATTTGTGTTCCAAGCTTTCCTGCTCCCACTCAGGCTTGCTGCGTCTGTTACCAACCATTAAGAGTTCTGCACTCTGGTTTTACAAGTAGGAATTGTAACTGCATTCAGTGCAATAGCATCTTGTGCCCCAGGAAGGCTAAGAATGAGCTTGCAAAGCATCAGAGGCAACTTCTCTAAGAACATTTATTCATGGGGAGACCTTTAATTCCCCCCTTCCTGTGCAGCTCCTAACATACAATCTATTTATGGCAGGCCGACCTCTGCAGCACCGTGTTCTTTGCAAGCATGGCTCCTCTGATACATGGACAGTCTACAAAAATCGACTTTAAATATTAATACAGTACTAGTGTGGGAGTATAGGTCCCAAATGAAAAGCTAAAGTATTTCAGATTGCTTGTTGGTCTCCAACACTGCTTCCTGAGTACTTTCCTTTGTTTAAAAAAATGTTCAGGTACTGGAATGGGATGTATACTGTAATTAAAATGGCAGGACTATCAAGACGACCCAATTTTAGCTGGGTTTTTTTTTAATCTATGCTTTGCGACCTGGATGTGGTTAACTGAAGATTTGATGACCGAGTTTCTGTTTTGATGACTGAGTTTCTGTAGTGGTGGTTTGCTTTTAACTGTAGAGTGCAGTGTAGCTGCAAGAGATCCTGGTTGAGAGCCTTGCTCTGATGCTAAAATGCCGCTCTTGCCAAAAATTGACAGAGAGGAAGGCATGGTAGCAACTTCATCCATGCAGATGGCTCTGGCTGGTGATACCTCCACAAAACATTTTCATCTCTTGCTTCTGAGAGGATGGTGGGCAGTTGAGGTCTTGGGCTGCTGGGCCAAGAACAGAGAGTCATCAAAGCAGAGCCAACAGAAAACCTAAGCATAGACCCAAACCCTCTTTAGTTCACAGAATCCACCAGTTGGCCAGTCTTTGTTGTTCACACTCTTTGTTAGTTCACAGTCTTTGTTGGTTTACTGAATCCACCAGTTGGCCAGTCTAAGTGAGGTGTGAGTGTAACAGCAGCTGCATCTAGTTTACTAACCCAGCTTCTTCTTGCACAGAGCATTATGATCAGTGATGGGATGATAAAAATTTTTATACCCCACCCTGACGTCATCACAGTGGGGGCGGAGCTAACGTCATGACGTCATGGGTGGAGCCAACGTCATGACATCATGACGTTGTAGGCGGGGCCAAAAATAAAATAAATAAAATAAAAATAAAACACACACACACACACCCCTCAACCCCCCCCCCACAAAACCGTTAATAAAATAAATAAAATAATAATTAAATAAAAATACACCCAAACACCCACCCACCCCAAACACAAACCCCACTTACAATGGGGACCGTTGGGGCTGGCCCCCAGCCTTGGTGCCCGGCGCCGCGCCTAGCCGGGCGGCCCACGCTCCCGGCCGCAACGCTCCATGGGCGGCCCCGACCCTGCACGCGCGCGCTGCCCACCTCCTCCCCCCCAGCCACCCAGCCAGCAGCCAGGGGCTCCCCGCTATGGCGCCACCCCCCCCCCCCGACGAGCGCCCAGTCTGACGGCAAGCTGGCTGGGTGGGTGGGTGGGCACCCCCCCCTGCCAGCCCGCCGCCAGAAGTTCGAAAAAGGTAAAGATCGCGGCTCGACTGCGGGGGTTAGCTGGGATCCCGAGGGTTTTCCCCATCGTCGCCTAACCCCCGCAGAGCTGCCCACGCGCACGCCCGAGGATTCGAAAGGGTATTCCTACCCTTTTGAATCCTCGGGCGTGCACGCGGACGGCTCTGCGGGGATTAGGCGAGGATGGGGGGAACCCTCGGGATCCCAGCTAACCCCCGCAGTCGAGCCGCGATCTTTACCTTTTTCGAACTTCTGGCGGCGGGCTGGCAGGGGGGGGGGTGCCCACTATTCAGCAGGGGAGGGAGCGCCTTCTGCCTGGGGGGGGGCGAGCGATGAAAAGCCTGCAGGGTCCAGCGATTGCCCCCTAAAAGAGCCGTCTTGTCTTGGTAAGGACGGGCGGCAGAGGATGAGGAAGGGGTCCAGGCGGGCCGCGCGTGTGTCTTTGCCACCTGAGTCCTGTTTTTGTCCGGACTGGCACCGCGCAAGCCCCCACCCCACCCCCCACCTGATTGGCTCTTGGCGAGGGCTGCCTCGGAATAGCGATGCGGAGGGCGCCGCTCGTCCTCCCTCCCTCCCATAAGATCTCTACGAGGCAAACCATTGCCAGCCACGAAGGGGTCCGGGGGCGGCGGCGGCTCAGAGGAGGTTCCTACAGCACGGAGCGAGTGTGTGTGTGTGTGTGTGTGTGACGGACTCTGGGCGGAGTGGGGGAGAGGGTCGTGGGGGGGGGGAAGAGAGAGAACAGCCTCCCGTTTTCGCTGCAGTGCCCCAGAGGAGCCTCTGGACTCTGGCGCGCCTCAGGTTTTTTGGCACCCAGGTTGGGTGCGCGGCGGGAAACCCGCGTGGCGCTCCTGAGGGGGGACCTGAGTCGCGCCGCCTCCGGGTCGGACGGCTTGCTTTGCTCTCCGTGTGAGGGAAGGGCTTCGTTCGGGAGGACCCTCTTTTCGGCGGGTTTCTTTCGGCTCTTAATGCGCACTGAATTGGAGCCATTTTGGCTCAAATTAAATTTTTTTTTTTTTCTGCCGGTGAGGCGTCCGATCCGGACGCCTCAAAACCGATATTACCCTCCCGGAGACCCCTCCGGAAATCCTTATAACGGTTCTGTGGATCCGTTCAGAACCGGTAACATCCCATCACTGATTTATGATAAACAAAACTGAAGAGTAGTCATGTCTTTCAGGAGGGTTGGGTGCTATTGTACTTTCTGTGCTGGGATGAAGGTGCATAATAACTCTGCAACCCTTTTCTGCTAACTTGATCTTTCTCTTATGTGCCACCCCTTCCTGTAACAAGGCCTTAGCAATTTTCTACCTTTGTTTTCTGTTGAGCACCCAATATGCCTCCAGTTTTGGGATGTGTGTATTTTGCCAAGAGGTGTCTCACCTGGAAATGGTGAGAGAAGCCCACTCCCCCACTCTTTGTGGCTGACATAAAAGGTGTTTATTTATTACATTTATATTTTCACCTTTCCACTAAAAGCTAGTACTCAAGATGCCTTAAGAAACTTCCACCATCTGCCACATTAGTCACCTTATTCATGCAGTTATGCACATCACTACTTGAATAAAGAGTTGGGCAGCACAACTTCCATACTTGGGAGAAGGGTAAGAAGAGAAGAAAAATGGTTCGTTGACAGTGCCCCTGCAGTCTCAGATGACCATAAGCATCACTGTCCTATGTGGGGCTTAGTTGTCCACTTGCAGGAACCCAAGGTGGTTTACCGACAATAGTTAAAATAACAAATAATTAAAAACACACTAATTTAAAAAAAATGATAACATACAAATAAGTTCTGTTTAAAAACTATAAAACAACTTTCCTCTTGGCAAAAGCACTACTGTTTTACTATTTTCTGCCTACATTAGTAAAACTGATAAGACCAAAGGATGCCTTGAGAATTTAAGGAATGCTTTCCTTTGCAATTTTATACTGATTAAACAATTCCTGGGAGAATTGTATGACCAGTATAAAAGAACATGGGAAAAATGCTGCTCATTAAGAAGCCTGTGGGGATCTTCTGCACATGCAAGAGTAATCACATGAGAGAGAGAGAGAGAGAGAGAGAGAGAGAGAGAGAGAGAGAGAGAGAGATTTATGAAATGGTTGTCAGACTTTTCATTATAACAAAACTATTTGAAGGGCGTAGTCCCTACCTGAGTTTTCCAAGTGTGTGTGTTCTTAATAGGGTGGCCACATGAAAAGGAAAACAAGGGTTGTATACCTTTCATAGTTGGCCAGAAGATGGGGATTCAGCAAGTGGAATTTGTCATGCAAGCTTACAATAATAATTAGGTCCCATCAAGTTGGTGGTGACTTAAGGCATCCCTTTCCAGTGGGTATTCTGAGACTGTCAAGCTTGACCAAGACTGGCTCTTCTCCTGGGAAGCACACTGGGGAATCAAAGTCCTGACCTTTGGCTCTACAACCAGATACCCAAATTCCCAGTTCTACACACTATCCAAAGTTCAGAAGACCTCCTCCCCATGTTAATCTTATTTCATGTTGTGCTGAGAGAGGAGACAGGCTTTACTTTGTGCACAAGCAGAGAACTAGGCACACGTTTCCCGTTAGGCCTTCACTGGGCTTCCCAAGGCCTTACAGGTACCCCTGAGCTTGTCTGGAACCTTTGCACAGCTGTATTCCATATCCCCTCTGCTATCATGCATATGCTGCATATAAGTGACCTATAAAGCCTTGAACGATTTGGAACCATGCTAGCTTACAGAGTACCTCTTCCTTAGAAGTTATAATTGGAGCACCTAGATTAGAGATTCTCAACCTGTGGCCCCCACATGTGGTGGAGGAAGGGCACAATGGTTGCCCCTGAAGCTGTCTGAGGAAGCATGACCCGGCCCACGGCTTTCAAAGGTTGAGAACTCCTGACCTAGATGCTTAAACTCTGAATGGTCACACCTACAGATGTGAGGAAAGCAAGGACCAGATTGAGAGCTTTCACTGCCGTAGCTCCCACCTTCTGCAATGATTTGCCAGTGGAGATAAGATCTACCTCATCACTGCTAACTCTTTGTAAGTCTCTGAAGACTTAGTAAGCTTTCCCCAGCTATTAGTATCTCCTGGACTGCAAAGCCAAGCCAAGCCACGGATATACCGCCCCATAGTGCTTAGTGCACTATCTAGGAAGTTCACAAGTTAGTTTGATTTGCCCTGAATTTGGGCAGTCTGGTGCTTTAGTTTCCCACTTGCTTTTTTTAAAAAAAATCTGATTACAGAGTGTGATCAATTGATGGTTCTACATCTCTGACACCATAGATTCAGGTTTTGTTATATAGATCTCTAGGATCTTCTGTAGTGTGTTTAGGTATTTTGATAATTTGCTTCCATATTGTTTGTTATGCTTTTCCCCCTGGTTTTATAATTACAGTACTGTGATGTTTTATATGTTTGTAAGGCCTCCTGTGTTACCTGTACCAAAAGGGGAGGAGAGGGATGGATGGATAGATAAATAAATAGATAAGAGCATAATGTTTCCTTTCTGTGACGAATGACATTCCCTGGGACATGTGGATCTGTGTAGTTCCTGAGCTAGCATCTCAGACCACCTTTGGACTGAAAGGATTCCTATATCCTCGTAGTTCAAGCACTGAGCTAAGCCTGTATACGTGGTTGAGGTGTCTTGAAATTTGATTAATAGGAAAAAAGGGTTTCTCAGAGGGCGTTGTGGGGAGTCTAAGAGTGAAATGGGTGGGTGTACAACTGTGTGTGGAAAAGGTATGTCATAAAACCTACTTGGGGAAGACAATTAAAAAAAGAAAGCCTATAACCACACTATCCATATTAGAGAGAGGAAGGAACCAATAAAGTTATATAAAATGATGATTCTGTTCATTTCTTAGCAATGTATTTGATCCCATTGTCTTGTGTTTTAATTCCTCCTGCACCTTTTGGCTAAACTCACTTCAATGAGTCATCTTAAGCTCCCTTCTCGCTCTCTTTTTTGTCCATGTGCAAGACTTAGGCATACATTTCCTCTGTTTTTATTGGTGCACTCTGGTCTAGTTTGTATAATCAGATTGGCAGGAATAAGAAAAGTCTGGTGATTTTTTATTTATTTATTTTTCAATTTGTATCACCGCCCCAATCTGAAGACTGGGAGGTTCACAAGAAAAACAAAGACAGGTCAACAATTGAAAAATTAAAAGATTACAAAATTACAAGGTTAAAAGAAAGAGTATTACCGAATTAGCCAACAGGCCGGGATTACCGCATTGGTGGTACCCCACACCTGCCCTGTCAGCCAAGTCTTAAAACCTTTCCTGAAGGGCAGCAACTGTCTGCAGCCACAACTCAATTGGCAGGAGGTTCCATAGGGTCGGAGCAGACACCGAGAAGGCCCTCCTTCTAGTGCTAAAGAGACGTGCCCCTCTAGCTAATGGAACAATTAGAGCCTCTCCAGTCTGCTCTGGTGGGACGGAAAGATGTTCTTGGGGTGACGCAGTCTCTTAAGTATCCTGGCCCGCTATGAAGGGAGTTTTAGCTCACACTTTTCTTTTTATTTTATTTTTTGTTATAAAATTTAAAAAAAATTAAGTTTAACAGGTAAGTAGTTATTTATCTACAGAGCTAAGGAAGGCATTGTTTACTTTTTCTCCTGCCAAATTTTTCTTACCTTTCAGTGCAATACTTAACTGGTGAGAGTGGCACAAATGAAATATACATACAGTATACACATACACACTCTTCAGCTAAGTGCTGAGCTGAAGGTACAATTTGGCACTATTGTTTCTACCTAATGAAAAATCAAGGATCTGGTAGAAATCTTACACTGATGAACTATACATTATCGTGAAATATACCTTAAATATGCCCTGTGTAACAGTACTAAATCCGTTTTTGGATTATCTGTGATTGTTTCTCCTCTTGGACTTGGGAGGTATATATCGGATGTTCTGTTAACATAACAATAGCATTATCTCCAACCACACCGCGTAAGATTGTTCTACCTGGTATAGCACCGTACTCTGTCCTGCATAGGAGCAAGACTAACCATCTTCACAAATGAAGTCAAATGTAATCATTCTGGTGTATATTTTGCTCTTTGTTTTTAAAGTCCAAGTAGTTTTGCACTGGCACTGAAAGGCACATGAATGTGATTGTATATGTGTTCGTGTAGGTGTACTATTTGGAAATGTAAAAGGAATTCATAATTGATGGTGCTTTATGGACAAACCCAACTTGAACAACTAGCAACTCTCCAGATGATACAGAAGTGTGCTTGCCTTTCCCCCTGCTGTCTAAATTTGACAGGAATTGTAGTCCAGTAATAATCTGGAGGGCCACAAATTGTCCATCCCTGGACTAAGCTATAACACATCATGTGTAAATCAAACTGTTGCCTTCCAGATGTTTTTGGATTTAATACAGATAAGAGTCTGTCCACATTGGGTGAGGGAATTTGGAGCTGCCTGGTTCAGGATCTTACCTTTAGTGCAATCTATTTCATCTCTCACTTGAGTGATCCACATTGATCCAAGTTTTTCCTCCCATGAGAAGGGTCCAGAGTAGTCATTCAATCACTCCAATTTGTCCCTCTTTGGATTATTGACACTTCCTCCTCTGCCCCCTTCCCTGTCCATTTATGTAGCTGTCATTTAACAAGCCACAGGAACGTTTCCTTTTTAAATTATAAGTGGCATAGAGAAACAGCATTGCATCTACCTAGCATAGTACAACCTAGCAGTTCGAAAGCAAGAAATTGCGAGTAGATAAATAGGGACCACTTCGGTGGGAAGTAACAGCGTTCCATGCGCTCCAGTGTGTAGTCATGCCTGCCACATGACCATGGGAACGTCTGCAGAAGCAGACAACATTGGTTCTTCGGCTTTGAAACAGAGATGAGCACTGACCCCTAGAGTCGGATACGACTGGCTTTCGAGCAAGGGAAACCTTTACCTAACGAATCATTTACAGCCTATACATATATATTTTAAAATACAGGTACTGTACATTTTAAAAAATAAAACAGCAGAATAAGTGAACATGAGGGCAAGTCTGCAACCTCAATCTCATCCAATCCAGGATGGCACAGACTGATTACAAATTCTGAATCGTAATGAATTTTGCATATCGCTGTTCTGAATTCCTGTACCCTTAGAGCGTGAATTTGACTCTTCATTCTCTTTTTCTGTTAAGAAGTTTTGTTAAAAGTAACAAATTTTTTTGGTTAAAGGTTAATGTTAAGCAATAGATTGCCTGGAATGTGTTTTCTGTATGTTAGTATCACAGTTTTCAGATCCTCATGAGAAAAGGCCGTTAAAAGTAGGGTGCTTGAATTCTGACATGGAGATGCCATTGTATATCTTGTACTGTATTTCTCTGGTTTTTGTGAACTTTTTCTGTTGTTGTTTGTAGTGGACTTTCGTGTTGTGATGTTTATGTGGTACTTTGTTAGCCGCCCTGAGTAGCATCGCGAGTGGGTGGCATACAAGTGTAAACATAAATAAAATAAAATTGTAGTTTATGGGTTGGGATTGAAGGAGATAATCTCTCAAGGATCAACTAGAAATTATCATGCATTTGCCATGTTATTTGGGCTTTTATCCCATTACAGACAGTGGTGGGATGTCAAAATTTTTACTACCCCACCGTGATGTCATTACAGTGTGGGCGGAGCTAACATCATGACATCATGACATTGTGGGCGGAGCCAAAGAAAATAATAATAATAGTAAAATAAAATAAAAATAAGCACGCACACACACACACACCCCTCAACCCACCCACCCAAAACACAAGGACAGCAAGGAGGACAGCAAGGAGGCCGTGCATATGCACCAAGCACTGTAGGCATGCATGCACACCAAGTGCTTGGCGCGCAGGTGCAGTGGGGGAACCAGTGAAAAGGTAAGCCCCAAAGGTGTTTCCCCCCCCCTCCAAAAGCTGCTACTGGTTCTCCAGGACACGGGTAAAAGTTACTACCGGTTCTGGCGAACTGGTGGGAATCTGTTACATCCCATCACTGATTACAGACACCATTGACTTTCCCAATAAATTGTGGGGTTCAGGTTATTTTATTTTCTTGAAGAGGGATTAAGGGGGTGGGATTCTGGCCTCTCCCTCATCTCATTCAATGCCACAACCCACCAAACATATCACAGGGCTATCACCTCAGATAAGACTGTCTGTGGTTCTATTTTTGTGCAAACCAACAATCTACACAGGTGACAGAATGGGCAGGTAGGAGTGCTCAGAATTGACCCCCCCCCCAATAAAAACTGTAGCCATTGGGCTTTGCCAGAAAGGGAGCATGACAGCTTTAAAAAGGGTCAGATGGAGCACTCTAAGTCAAAACTTGTGTGGACGCCATAATTTGGTTCAAAGTCAAACTGCCAAAAGTGATCCAAATATCCACCTTTAATGATGTTCCTTTCCCAATGAGCTCCATCTTCTAATTTGGTTTTGCTCTTGTGTACCCTCAAGAATGTTTCTTCTTGCCATAAAGCTCTTCCTGGTTGATAAAGTTGGTCATATATGTCTATACTTTGTAAGAGTAAAACAGCTTGTTAGAGTAAAACAGATGTAGGTTTATGACTGCTTTGGTCATGAGGGTTTCAGATACAGCTTAAAGAACGTAATGCGTTCCACAGGATTGCTCTTTAAGCAAGTTTGCTCTTTAAGCGAAACACCATTGTAAGTGACCAGCTGTGACTTCTGGTGGGGGTGGGTGGGGATGGGATTGCAAACCCTGATTTAGTTGTTAAGTGAGTTTTTGGTTGGTTTTAGTGGTTAAGTGACCATTCAGAGAAAATTCTGCTTTTTAAGTGAGTTACTCTCTAAGCGAGGTGCTCTTTATGTGATGTTTTACTTTATAATGGCAGGGGTTCTCAATCTTTTAAAGCTAGGGACTGGGTCACACCTCCTCAAACTGTTTGAAGGCCAAACTGGTGTCCCCCATCATTCCCCCATACCACTGCCGCCACTGACACCACTCCCCCCCCACACTGCTGCTTCGCCGTTTACTGGCCTGTTGTGGGTGAAGGAGGAGTCCTGCCTATCCTTGCCCAAGAAGGACATGGGCGGCCGTGTGCATCTGCCACTTCTGCCTCTGTTGCCAATGTCCTTTCCCCCTCTGCCTGGCTTGGCATACGACTGATCTGTAGCAGGGTGAATGTTGTTAAGTGAGTTTTTGGTTGGTTGTAAGCCTTATTGCAACATCCACCTTGCTAGGGAACAGCATTAGGGACATGCCAAGCCAGGCGGAGGGGAAAATGACGGCAACGGGAGCAAGTCGGATAGAATGGCACCACAGGCCAGATATGGCCCATGGGCCGTAGGTTGAGAATCACTTTATAGTGGCACTTGCAAATTATAATGGGGATGGAACTGCCTCATTTCTCTCAACTGGAGTTGAGGTTAAGGTCCTCCTCAAACCTTCCTCTCATAATTTAGTCACTGGCTAGACATGTCCAGAATTTTTGTTGTTGTTCAGTCGCACAGTCGATTCCGACCCTCTGCGACCCCATGGACCACTGTCCTCCAGGCACTCCTATCCTCCACCATCCCCCTCAACTCGCCCAGCTCTTTGCCCATGATCTCTACAATACCATCCAGCCATCTCATCTTGGGCCGTCCCCTTCTTCTTTTGCCCTCGACCCTTCCCAGCATCAAGGCTTTCTCAAGCGAATCCTCTCTTTCTCATTTGATGCCCAAAGCACTTTAGCTTCATCTTTACTATTTGACCTTCTAAGGAGCAGTCAGGGTTGATTTCTTCCAAGGTCGACCTATTTGTTTTCCTCGCTGTCCAGGGGACTCTCAAAACCCTTCTCCAACACCACATCTCAAAGGCGTCTGTTTTTCTGCGCTGAGCTAATTTAGGAGAGTGGATTTGCTATGCCTGTCAGCTGAAGCTCGAAAATTCGCATACATTTTATTTATTTATTAGTTCAAATTTATATTGCCGCCCACTCGCCGTGGCGACTCAAGGCGGCTTACAGACAATACAGTACATTACATTACAATATGTTGGAGTGGGCACAGGGGGAGGGATTTCCCTGTGCTTCGTCCAGCAATGCCCGCCAGTGTGGGAACGCGACTGAAAGCCATACCAGTGAGGGTTGATCATGGAATACAAGTAAAACCTCATATAACACTAAAACCTGGTTCTACAAGTCTTGGTGTTATATGATTTTTAGTGTTATCTGATGCATGTTAAAATCCTATGGGATCCATAGAGATACATTGTAACCACACAGGCTTTAGCGGTTGTTATCCGAAGCATCCCATAGGATCTTAATGTTTATCCGATGCAATTCTTCCCCCCAGATTCCTTAATGTTATTAGATTTTAGTGTTATTCGATACTAATGTTATATGAGGTACAGTAAAACCTCATATAACACTAAAACGTGGTTCCACAAGTCTTCGTGTTATATGATTTTTAGTGTTATCTGATGCATGTTAAAATCCTATGGGATCCATAGAGATACATTGTAACCACACAGGCTTTCGCGGTTGTTATCTGAAGCATCCCATAGGATCTTAATGTTATCTGATGCAATTCTTCCCCCCAGATTCCTTGATGTTATGCGATTTTAGTGTTATTCGATACTAATGTTATATGAGGTATTACTTGTAATAGGTGAAGGTGCATTATGATGCAGCCAGGCCAGGCACGAATGTTAACCGGTGTCTCTTCGAGTGCGCAAAGAAGTCGAGGATATAATGGGGGGCGCGCGGGTAGTAGGGAGTCCCGGGCACTTGGCGCGCCAACCCCGAAGGCTTGGCTGGAGGATCTGCGCCGTCGGGTGGCGCGCGCGCGCGCGCGTGTGCAGGCCCGGGGGGCAGGCGCGCGCGCTCGCCCGGCTCTCCCTCCTTTGGCACGTGCGGCCGGCGGGGCGCCCCTTCCTCAGCCCCCTGGGCGCGCGCCGGGGCCCGGGCACCTGGGGCGCGCGCGACGCTGCCCGCCGCCTCCCGGCTCCTTTCCTTTCGCGCTGCAGTGTTGGGGAAGAGGGCAAGATGGCGTTTGCTGTTGCAGTTCCTCCCTGGGTCAGCACTGGAACAGCTCCTTCCTTGGCCTGCCCAATATTAGCGGCGTCCTGCTCGCAAGCCTCCTGCAGCCTGGCTTAATTAACCCCGGGCCCGAACACTCCCGCCGGCGCCTCTCCACCAGCCGCTTCCCGGGCTCTTGTTTTGGTGCAAAGCCGGACGGAGGAAGGAAGGGGTGGGGTGTGTGTGTGTGTGTGTGGGGAGCAGCCTTTTCGTCTCTCCTTTTTGCAAGACCTTCACCAGACTGTCCTTTAGGAGACGGCGCCCCAAAAAAACCATCAAGCCAGGTGCAATTCGGTTTCGCTGCCCGCTGCTTTGACATATTTTTGGCGCTTCCTCTCCCCTTCCTCATCTTGCATTAGCAGCACTGAATGGCATTGGGGGGGGGGGGGACAGGCTTGCGAATTAGGAGATGTTAAATAATCGCAGCCACCCGAGCCGGTTCCATGGAAGCCGTCATCTGCTAGCAAATAAATAAATAAATAAAAGAAATACCTGGAGGAGACGCATCGGGATAAATAACATGGAGGAAGAGGAGGAGCGGCAGCACTGAATTTCCCTATCAAGAGGCAAAGCTATGGTGATTTTTAACGTGGTCCCGGTGTAACTTAACGGAGTTGTGAGAGCCTCTGTCTCCCCCACCTCACCTTTCCTCCTACCTGCCGCCTTTCTCCCTTTATTTTTGATCTACTTTTCCTCTCTCCTCCGCACCCCCCCCCTTCCCCACTTTCCTGCTTTGCCATGGGAAGGGGGGCAGGCCTCTTCTTGGCCCTTGCCATGTCGGCATCCTTTCTCAACCCCAGCTTTGCCTTCAGTTCGCACTTAGATCACGGTAAGTTGGCTTCTTTTCTGGCGCTTGGGGGGCGGGGGGGGTTCTCTGTTGCAAAACAATGCCTCCCTTCTTCACCCCCACCAATCTTTCCTTTTTTTCCTTCTCGGGATGGGATCGGATCTCCCCCCCCCCCTTTCAGTTGGTACCCAGAGTTTGATCTGGGACCATTTTTGTTATTTTCTCCGGCTACCTGGGAATCCTTTTTACCTGTCCCTCTCCACCTTTCCCTCGCTGCACGGATACCCCCTTCCCCACCTTGCGCACTCATAGCACTTCTGTGCCCTAACCTGATCCAATGTGTGGATCACTGAGCTGGTGGTCTTGCAAGCAAACAAGCAGACCGGCCCCTTTCACACAACACGCTGCTTGGCTCTTCTTTGGGCAGAGATTTCGGAAAAGCCACGAAGGGGTCAATTGCTCCCTGCAAAGCGATTGAGCCGATGCTCAAAGCAAAGGGGACGCGGGAAAGCGGTCCTGGAGCATCGCTTATGTAACTGGGCGCTCTAAACACGCGTCGTCGGCTGGGGTGGGTCGGTGGGGAAGGCTTCCTTCCTGGCCCCGAGGTCCTCGCAGCGACCATCCTTTGGGGAACCGTGTTTGTTTGGGTAGGTAAGAGAGGGAGGGGGTCTGCCTTGGTTCACCTGCCTTGGAAAAGTCCCTTTGGCATTGCAGAAAGGCACTGGGTTGAATGGATGGGCAACCTTGGCTGTTCTTGGTACGCTTTGGCTTCCTTGGCTAACTAGCCAGGGGTCTGCAAACTTGGCTCTCCAGGTGTTCTTGGACTTGACTTACCAGAAGCCCAAGTCGGCACTCCTGCTGATCAGGGCTTCGGGGAATTGAAGCTCATGAACAGCTTGAGTGCCAAGGTTCGCCATCACTAGGGCGTCTCACCCTGGTGTTGGGCCTTTCCCCTCTCCCTCCTGGAAAGAGTTGTTTTCAGGCCAAGTCTAGCCAAAGAGGGGGCGAGAGTGGCCCTATGGAGTGGGAAGGTGTCCTGGTGGAGGTGGTTGGTTTTACGGAGAGGCTTGTTACCTGTCGTGGTGTTTTGTTTAATTCTGTTTCTTTGTGTAAATTTGAGTGAGATATGGAAATTTTTAACTACTACCAGTAATACCTCATATAACAGTATCGAATAACACTAAAATCGCATAACATTAAGCAATCTGGGGGGAAGAATTGCATCGGATAACATTAAGATCCTATGGGATGCATCAGATAACAACCGCTAAAGCCTGTGTGGTTACAATGTATCTCTATGGATCCCATAGGATTTTAACATGCATCGGATAACACTAAAAATCATATAACATCAAGACTTGTGGAACCAGGTTTTAGTGTTATATGACGTTTGACTGTACTTGATATTGATGTTTATTGAATTTTTTGTTACTGTTTATTGAATTTTTTGTTACTGTAATGATATCTATGCTTTGGTATTATGTAATGTTGGTATTGACTATTATGATTTATTGATATGTTGTGTCTAGGAACTTGTAACTGTAATTTTATATGTGTTGTAAACCGCCCTGAGTTGGCTCTGCCAAGTAGGGCGGTATAGAAATTGAAATATAATAATAATAATAATACCTGGGTTTGACTGCAACCCTGGTGGCAGAGCAGCCCTGCTGTCACTGCAAAGGGAGGCTTGTGTCCCAGAGGGACTTCCATCTTCTGGTGACAAGGTTGGGTTGCTTTTTCCAATTAGGCAGTCCTGAAAAGGTAGAAGCCTAACCTTGGTGCTGGCAGCTCTGTTTGTTTCTGGGCTGGCTCTTACTTCCTCCTTGTGGATGCTGCTTGCTTTTATTTTCAAAATAGCACCTAGTTCCTCTGCCCTTCTCTCCTCCCAGGAACTGTCGCTTCATCTCTGTCACTGCTTTATGTGTTCTCAGCCCTTAGCTGGAAGCTGTTGGGCAACTGACTCAAGTCAGCTATGAATGAAACATGAATTTGCCTTTAATACTTCCAAATGTCACTTTTTGCTTTCTCCTGCAATTGTCTTGAGGAAGCAGGGAAGAAGCTCTATTTTGTGCTGGCACAGCTTTCTGGATTCCACTGCAGATGCATTTCTAGGCCTGGAATGAAATCTTGAGCTTATTTATTGGTATTTCTCAAAATTCATTTTTCTCATGAAACATTTTTTTGGGCAGAGGAGGAAACACTAGCAAAGATAAAACCCCTTTATTCTTAGCATATCACACATTTGCTCTCCCCCCCCCCAGCTGCTTTATAGCATATTTAGTCAAGATTGGGGAAGCGTTCACTAGCGAAATTGCTATTTTCATCTCTACAAACTCGCAAGTACATTATGTAGGCATTAGGGAACTATGTGCTATATGCATAGCTGTTTTGTAGCTTTTGTGGTAAATATATGACTAAAATGAGGACCATTCTGTTTCCTTACTTATCCATGTTGCTTTTGCAATGCATTATTTGACCCTGTATTCTATCTGTCTGGCCATACATAGATTGTGATAGATGGAGGGTGATACGGCTACTCATTTGCTTTCATCTTCCTTGAAATATCTGCCTTAGGATTGCCTTTTTTATCTCAAAAAATCCTTTGATGAGATTATTTCTTAAAATCAACATAGACATCTAGCACAGATAAGTGCAAAGGAAAGCACATGAGAGCACAATATTATCATATTATCTTAACTATAGCTAACTATTCCCTCTCCAGAAGAAAATGGCATAGTTTGCAGGTAACATCCAAAAATATTGGCTCCCTGTGATGTAACCCTGTGATGTAACTAGTTGCTAGAGATTGTTAAGAGCAGAATAACTACCACAGAAAAAGAACAGAATGTTTGAGTATTAATTATTTGATGTGATATGTTGTCTACTTGAATAATGAATGCAACTCTGAATGCTTGCTTAGAAAAATTAAAATGAAATAGAATGTAGTGGGTTGTCGAAATAGGAGAACAGCTGTTTGTTTTCACCTAATGCTAGAATAAAGGAGACCTTAAAAAAAATAATTTAGATTTTTCAGAATTGAAAAATGTACAAGAATAGTTTTGTGCAGCTCTGGTAAATGGCCAAAGTGTGTCTGGAAGAACACAACTTGATGAGCTGGTTTACATTAGGTAAAGGTCACCTTGCTCGGAAGCCGGTTGTATTTGGCTCTAGGGTTTAGGGCTCATCTCTGTTTCATAGCTGAAGAGTCAGCGCTGCCTGTTTCCGTGGTCATGTGGTAGGCATGACTAGACAGCACACAGAACGCTGTTTACCTTCCCACTGAAGTGGTCCCTATTTATCTACTTGCAAATTCTTGCTTTCGAACTGCTACGTTGGCAGGAGCTGGGACAGAGATGGGAGCTAATTCTGTCCTGCAGTATTCAGGTATCGAACTGCTGGCCTCCCATCTTCCAGTCAGCGTCTTAGCCACTTGAGCCACTGGAGTCCTAGCTGCTCACTAAATTAGATACCTGGCTTGTATCATGCTCAGTGTGTACCAGGTTTGGTGTAATGTCAGCTAAGTAGTTACAAGCTGTATGGTTTACATCATAGACAATCCTTTCTTGATACAGTACATGTAGATTCGTGTATGATATTGCCCTGGATTGTCCCATTTTCCACCATTCTTAATTTGAGGGATAATGTAATTGTATGGGACAGGTAATCATGGGTTCCTTCCCTTGGAAGGAAATGAGTGGAAGAGTTGCATTTAAAGTCTGATCAATTGCCATATTTTAAATTCTAGGAGAATGATATTTTTAGTGATTGGTTAGTAAGTTCTCATGTTTATTTATTTGTTTGTTCATTTATGTTACCTGGGCCTCTCTCTATATGAATTGGACCCTCTGTATGTTATATTGTTCTTTCATTGTTCCAGTGTTTTACTATTGGATGAAATGAGCTGGACTAGTTGTCTTTTCAAAATCCCAATTTTAAAGCAGTACAGCGAGGAGTGATAATATTGATCAGCTTTTGATTGCTGATACAGCGGGAAGACCAGAGAGGGAAAACTCTGTTTTGCTGCTTGCATCTCCTTTCTTATGGTTTCTTTCTACTTATCCACTGAGATGATTTCTTAAGGTGGCTTGCCTAAGGCTGGAAGAGGAAGGATTGCTTAAGGCAGGCCACCTGCAAGTTTGATCTGTGAGGTTTGATCTGTGAGACTTGCTAATTTCAAGGCAGAACTTTGAAGTAGCACACTGATAAGTAACTTGGTTACATATAAAACATACCTTTTTGGGAAAGGTGGATATTATAATGTTACTTTTGCAATATAACATAGTGATTGGCAATACAATACTTTAGAGGTGACAAAATGACATTTCACCTAACCTCTAAATTTTAAGTCATTTTATTAAATATATTTTAAAAACAGATTTCTTTTAAAAGTAACTAAATATTAATGGGAAAGAAACTAGTGATTGTGGAAACAAAAATAAAAGTAGCTTTCTAAACTTTGCTTGTACTTTTACCCAGAAAACTGTCAAACTAATGGAATATGCAGTGATGGTGAACCTTTTAGAGACCGAGTGCTCAAACTGCAACCCAAAAAAAAATCACTTATTTATCACAAAGTGCCAACATAGCAACAGGGGAGGGAAGAAACACTCCCATTGGGCTGCTGGGCAGAGGGGCAGGTGAACTCTGTGCTGGAGGGAGGGAGGAAGCGCTCCCATTGGGCTGATGGGCAGAGGGTGGGATGAACTCTGTACTGGGGGAGGGGGGAAGTGCTCCCATTGACTTGCTGGGCAGAAGGGTGAACTCTGTGGTGATGTGAATACACAGGTGCCCACAGAGAGAGCTCCGAGTGCCATCTCTGGCACACGTGCCATAGGTTCGCTACCACTGGAATATAGTGATCAAAGCTGATTTTTGGTCAGGGAATCCCACAAATTTCTTCTTCTTTTGTGTCCAGATCAAACTTTGGATTGCCAAAATGAAGCCACTTTCTTTACTTATACAAGAAATTATACACAATTTGCTTACGCTGTTCACAGCCATTAAAGCAGCTAGAGCAGGGATTCTCAACCTGCGGCCCACGGCCCGGATGCGGCCCTCAGCACCATCTTATGTGGGTCCCCACCGCCTCCACCACACCAAGAAGTGCCATGTGGTGGAAGAAGGGCAAAATGGCCATCTAGCCCCCGAATCTGTCTGAGGGAGCATGACCTGCTCCTGGCTTTAAAAGGTTGCTAACTCCTGAGCTAGGGGCTGCAGGTGAAGTCTGATAAGGATGTCTCACTGCAAAGGGATGGTGGTAATTTTGTGTGGGCCCTGCTTCACTTTGTGTTGTGATTTTAGGCCAGTCAGTATAAGTTTACCAGGCCTCCAAACACAAGCTGGCTGGGTTCCTAAACAGTCTGCAGTCAGGCTGTATGATGTCACATTCAGAAGAACAAGGACTATTTGGTGCTGTTTCAAAATGTCTAAAGTAAATCTCCTGCGGGAGAGGAGGAAAGAGAAATGTCAATTTGTTCTGCAATGGTATGGCAAGTAAGGGTGAACTGTGTTGATATCAGAGGTAGTGCACTGGGTAGGGATTGATACTTGGGTAAGACATGATTGTTGTGCATGTGTAGCATAGAGTCACCACACAGAACATCTGCTCCATGGTTGTTTTTTAGTCTCTCACCTTCAGCAACTCTGTTTATCTGGACTGAGCTGCATTTTATTTGTTCTCAGATACAATTGTACCTCACATAAAGAGCATAATGTGTTCTATAGTACTGTATTGCTCTTTAAGTGAGTTTGCTCTTTAAGTGAAACACCATTGTAAGTGACCAATTGTGACTTCTGGTGGGGGGGGGGATAGCGAACTCCCGATTTAGTTAAGCGAGTTTTTGGTTGGTTTTATTTGTTAAGCGAAGCAAACATTCAGAGAAAATTCTGCTCTTTAAGCGAGCTACTCTTTAAGCGAGGCACTCTTTATGTGAGATTTGACTGTAGTTCATCTTGAGCAGGTAGTAAGTCCTCTGCTACCCCTTAATCGGACAAGACAATTCTGTAAGAAGATGGGAGCAGGGGAAAATAACTCTACAAAACAAATCATAACAAGGAGGAACAACTGTCTGCTCACAATGCTATCTGGTTTCCATAGAAAAATGGAAGTAGAATCAGTATAACTCCTCCAATCCATGCAGGCAACCCCAAAGAATTCTATGGCAAATGGTTGGAAAAAAGGCTGCTTGAGAAATCCAGGAATGGATGTACATAGTCCTATTTCTCTTGCCATAGTATGAGTAAGATCGAGGCAGTTTTAGTTTCCAAACAGGGCCACAGCCAGGATTCTAAATGTTGGTGGGTGGATATTTTTCAGGATGGGCAACAAAGCCTCTTTTCAGTCCATTCCTACAGGGATACTGTGCTTTGCCAGGGTGGGCAAACTGCTAACTCAGGGTGGGCCAAGCCCACCCTGGCTACGGCCCTGTTTCCAAAACAGGTGGATAGTCTGCATTGTCAAAGAAAATGGCAGCTGGGCTGCTTTCTCTCTGTGCTTAATCACCTTCTATAAAAATGTCAAACAGTAGACTGGTCTGTGACATGTGACATAAGATTAATCTGATAGTGGTCTTTTTAATTATTGCCTTCCTTTACAGGATAGGAAAGATCCCCTGTAGCGGTGATGTAGTTATTGCTAGTGGAAGGAGACAGATAGATGTCATGGAATGTGAGTGTCCGATGTAAGGGGGGAAGAAAGTCAGCTGCAATTAATAGTATTCTTGAGACCTGTCACCCACATCCCATGGGATCTTGTTTTAATGGGTTGAGCATGTTAACCTGTCAGGAGTTCCTGATACTCCTTCCCCCAAATGCTTGACACTACAAAACAATGTGGTGACAACCTGTATTTTTTAAACAAGATGAAGTGCCCTATTCTAGAAATGTCAGCAATGGCTACCATTACTTCTATTACTGCCACAGGTAATTTATTTCCCTACATTGTCCCTGCATCCCACCTTTCCTCCAAGGAGTTCAGGGCTATCTTGCCATGGCTCAGCTACTGCTGTTGGAAGGTCTTTCAAGGCAGACTGCTTTGCATGATGTCTGACAAGAATGCTTAGTGGAGCTCCAGGTGATGGGTATACTGTTCAAACTGTGGTAGTTCATCAGGAGCTTCTGCTTTGATGACTCTTGTATGGCTTTCCTACCTTGCTGCAGGATGGGTGGTTATGGCTACTCTCATTGGAACATCCTGGCCTGGATCTTGGCAAGAGGCATTGGGATGGGACGGTTGGTAGCCCAGGTTAAGGTAGCAAGGGAGGTGATCGATAAATCTGAGGATGTAAGTGGTTCCTTGTTTGTGTTCTGGAATGCAAAATTTCTCTGTGTTGTATTACATAGCTGTCCATGTTCAGTGAGCCAGCATAACTAACCTGCAAAGACAGAGGCCTAACACGTTGGCCATGTGGGTGACTGTGAATGAGGCAGAGTCTATAGGGCTGTTCTACTTCTGGGCATGAAATGAGAACAAAGAGTCTTGTTCTATTATAGAGAAGTGGTGCTCCTTCTTTTCAACCTCTGTATCTGCATTGAGTTAGTGAACTGACTCTATAACAGTGGTTCTCAAAGTTTTTGCGCCATAGACTGGACTGTTTGTGCATGTGCGTGTGTGTTTGCACATGCGCGGGCACGTCCACTTCTGCTTCTGGGGTCATCGCCGTGGGCTGGATGGAACGGTATTGTGGGCCGGGTCTGCAGGCAGTAGGTTACAAACCTCTGATTTATATTCCTTGAAGTCACTATATAGGAAGCTGGACTTTTTTTTTCTTTTTTGATTATGGCAGAGGCAGTCAGTCCACTGTTGTGTACTATTAATGCCCAGCAGGACCAACCAACATGGTTTAACATAAAAGATTATAGGAGTTATAGTTCAGAAGTTTTGGAGGGTACCAGCTGGTCTACTCTTTTACAACAGTGATGTTCCTTAGCAAGGGCAAGAGTGAGAGGTGCATGCTTTCTTCTAGCTCTGGATACTCTCTAAATATGCACTAAAGTTTCTTCTGCTGGCCACCTGTTTATTTCTCTAAATAGGCATCTCTAACAGGAACACTAGCAGCCAGTCATTAGTAAGTGGTAATAAGTGACACTGTCTAGGAGCATCTGTGACTCCTTGTTTTGTTTGTTGCATAGCATTTTCTTCCTTCATGCTGAATCTGACAGCAGGTACCTGTCCCAAATGTAGCATAAATTTAAAAACTGATGTTATTCTATTCTGTTTTAATTCAAATGAATGTGTTTATGGGGTGCATTTTGATGGTATTTCATGAACTTAAACCCTTTTTACTGTACTGCTCATCGACCGCAATAAAGTTTGATTGACAGCACTTTAGGAACTAGTTGACTTGTGACCAGACACAATTGCCTTTGAAAACAGATTTTGTCTTTTTTTGTTCCAAATAGTTGCAGTTATTTCTGTTCCGTTCATAATGAGGTAGGAGAACATCAAACCCTAACGAAACAGAAAACTTGGCAACCAACAGGCTGTTTTCAAGATGCAATGGCACGTTGGTTGCCTGAAGTTTTCTGTTTCTAAAGATGTTGAGACAGGGGAAAAAAATCTGCCTAGGCCCAGAATACACACTGTCATATTTTGACAAGCAAAGTGACACATATGCATATGAGTGCTTGCACATGAAGATCAGTTGATCTGATCTTAATCTGATTTTCATAGCATATGGAGTCTACACCCAAAGAAAGTTTTGTTCCAGAAATATTGTGCACACACTCTTGTTCATATATGCTCTCTCTTTTGAACTGGGGTACTTCTGCATGAAACTGAAAGGCAACCACCCAGCATTTCATGCCATTAATAGTGGTACAATAAAGGTCATATAGTCCATCTGAAAATAAATAAAACAGAGTGTGCTGACCCAACCCAGTGGACTACACAGAGAGTCTATTCAAGGAAAGTCCAGATAGCAAAGTCCAAAGAGCAAGCCAAGGTCTGGTAGTTCAAGCAAGTGTCTAGTCCAAAGGGTGTCCAGGGGCATCGTCAGGGTTGACAGAGAAGTCAGGGCCACGGCAGACAGGTCAGGGTCTAGACAGGTTATTCGAAGTCAAGCAGGGTGTCGGTCTTTGCACTGAAGAATTGTACCGACACTGAAAGACTGCAACAAACTTGCTTATAAGCCTCCCAGCTGGGAGCCTTCGCTGGTAGTTCTAGCTTCCCTGCATCTCATGGTGTAGCTGCCTTCTGCAGGTTGCCCTGTCTGAAGGCTGATCAGTGTCAGAGTCCAACTTCTGATATGACAGGTCATCTGCCAGGGGCAACAGACTTGGGCCAGAAGCAGGCTGAGATTCTTGGCTCAGGACATTCTCAGGTTCAGGTGCAGGTAGAACTGGGCTAGGCATAGGGAGTGCCACCTGATCCAGGTCATCCTCAGTCCAACAAGGACTGGATCACAACACAGAGCCATTTACACTTTTCTTAATAATGAAAGAGAATGGTATAATACATATATAAATACTGTACTGTACATCTTATATGATTGTAACTATACAAGTAGCATATACGTGCAAGTAGCTGTACATACAGTACATAACAAAAGGGAAATTAAGTATTCGTTATGTATGTAAACATGACAATAACAGCATTGATAAAAAATTATTTCATATTGGTGGCTAAAAACCAGCAGTACTGTAAGTTACAACTAGGGTAAAACTGTTATCTTTATAAGTTGCACAGATTCAATAGGTCTGCTCTGGTTGCATCTTGCTATTTAATTTCAATCAGCAATCATTAATAAAATTAACAAATATAATGGATTGAAATTAATGGCGTACTGTAGCTAACTGACTGTGCTATTTTTCTGGATATGCATGATGTTTATAATATTCATAGCCTTACGTACTGCTTATTTTCAGATATCTGGGTATGTGATATTGCATGTGTGTTAATATTCATTTAGTTTTAATTTTGATCTAGAAATCATCTTAATTTTAATGCTGTTTTAATTCCATAATTTTTTGTGTTTTCTTTATACCATTAAAAAAAGTTGTAAGCCATCTTGGATCCTGAAAAAGAGAGGCTTGGTGCAACATGAATGTACAAATACATATATACATATAGCTGAAATAATATTTCTGTATGAACAGGGAATAACACACTTTAGTTTCTCTATCATCTGTATCTGTATGACACAAGATTCTTTGACTGCAGTTCAAATGCCAGCTTTGAACAATCATACCATTATAATGATTACATTTGTTTTACATGACATAATATGCCTAAACTGTACACAGACATTTGAAGCAGCAGATCTGTGTTACCCACAGGTTCATTAAAATCAGAAAGAAAATTTGTTTAAAGCTTGTGCTAATTTTTGACTTGACAGCTTTCTTTGCTGAAAAAGATATTTTTAAATTCTTATCTTCAGCTGATTGGGCATTCATCTTGGTGCATGGAAGCTTAGTCTCTCTCAAGGATGTAGCAAATATTGACAATGTTTTTCTGAAGAGGCCCCATTGAACAAATTATCAGCTGCTGCAAGATTTTGCATCCCTACATGGAGAGCCAAATCTTTACTGCTTATATGTTACTAGCAGAATCTACATAATACCAGTTCTGAAGGTTTTGCCCTGGCTCAGGTCTGAGTTCAAGGTTTGAACACTGACTTAAAAAGTCCTAAATGTCTTGGGATCTGAATATTTGAAGGAGTGCCTCTGTCCATCTAAATCTACTTATTCACTAAGATCTACTGGGGTGGGCCCTCCTTTCTGTTCCACTACTGAGAACACAGATACAAGGGGAGGTTTTTTTTCCTGATATAGCCCCTCAAATATGAAGTGCTCTCTCCTTTGGAGCTTGAAGGGTGCCAACGTGGGACACCATTTCCCCCCAAAACCTAATTGTTATGCGATTTCGAACCTAATTGTTACGCGATTTTGCTGCTATACAGGGTGATTGTTGTATGAGGTTCCACTGTATTGTGGAAAAACATTAGAGAATTGAGCATGATCCTTCTGTTGTATGTCTGAACCTAGAGACACAGATTTAATTGGTGGAGAGAAAATGATGTAAGAGATAGAGGGAAACAAGTTTACTTGAATGTGTGCTTTGGACCTCAACAACAGGCAGAGCACCAGAAGATGCTGTGCTGAACCAAGAAGAGGAGATAGGCATTGTAAAGCTTGTCTTCCAGAGACATTTAGGGTGTGATCATCCAGCTGTATGGCTTGACCTTTGGACCGCTTGTGGCATGGTCAGTTTCAACTGTTTCCTGGTGACTACTTGATGTACAGAAAAATCACAAATCGACTCAACCTTTGCTCAGTGTTCAATTGAACTGTTTTGGTTCAGCAGCATGGCTACTCTTCCTGGAACTGACCTGGAGCGATGTGTGTCATTAGAAGGGTCACATTAGAGTCCAACATGATCTAAAGCAATTCAACTTCTTGCACTGCAAGACATTTTGTCTCTCACTTGAATGACCCTTTCTTTTGGCCTGGAGATGTTTATTCTCCAACAAGGGTCCTTACTTGGTTTTAGATCACCTTGATTTTGGCATGCTGGTTTTTAGATCACTGCCATTCAGTTAGACCAGGGAGCCCAAACTTTTCGGGCCATGGGCCAGTCACGTGGTTAAGGGAGCTGGTCACTATGGCCTATGGGGTGGATCTGGCCCCTGACACCAATTCATCTGGCCCATGAAGCCCTCATTGCTCCCAGAAGGAGAAGTAAAATGTGTCCATATGGGTGCATTTTACTTCTGCTTCCTGGAGCAACGAGGGCTTCGCAGGCCAGATGAATTGGTATCGGGGGCCGGATCCTGCCCACGGGCCATGATTTGGGCACCCCTGAGTTAGGCATTCCCCTTCCCACCCCTTCCCTGGTTTTCTGTAGAGGTTGCTTTGGAGGTGCTTGCATCTAACCCCAGCGTCTCTGGCTTAATTCTCCTGAAGACACCTTTTCATGTGCTTGAAGCAAGATTTGTTCCTTTCTGAGTGGAAGAGTGGGGAGTGTAAGATAAAATTTTGTTTATTATGTTTGTACCTTCTTTTGGAATTCTCTCTAGTTGCTGTGTGTGTGTTTGTGTGAGATAGATAGGGAGGGAGGGAGGATGTATGTATGCATGCATGTGAGACCACTTTTGCATAGGAAATCATTCCAGTTCACCTAACAGATACCGGTACATATTTGGGAGCCTGGAGGCTGGTCCTATCACTTTCTAGCATTTCCCCCCATGAGTAAACATTACTTGGTTTATTTAGGAGTAAATTTATCCAGTTTAATAATGAGTAGGGGTTTTCCAGTTTATTTGATTTTTAATTTGATTTTTAAAATAAGCAAAGAAAACATCAAAACAAATATATAAAAACAGACAAAAATCTTAATAAAATTATATAAAACTACTACGTGCACCCACCACCAGTGGGACATTATAAATCTTCATTTAACTAGTCTCTGTATTATTGGCTAATATTGATATGCTTGTCCCCTCGTTCCAAAAAGAGAATACATCTTGTTCTGGCTTTATTCCTTTCCCTTTGACTAACACAATGTAAACATTCTCCCTATGTTTCTTTAAAATCAGTTTTTTTACTAATCCCCCTTTTAGCTTTAATTTACATGTTAATTTATCATTTATAGCTAAATTCATTATTTCTTTATAACAATCATCCATTTCAAATTCACAGTCTACTTTCCGTTTTTAACAACAATCAGTCTCAGAGCTGTTACAAATATAGCATTCATCTCTTTCTCATGCCACTCTATCTGCTTATTTCCAAAGTCCATAATGCTATTTTAAAGCACATCTCAAATTTTGAGGACAATATTTGATTGATTTTCCCCTCCAGAAAATCCACAATTTCCCATATTTTCCAGTTTACTTGTGAGTAAGAAGGCAGCAGTGGCAGCAACCATCATTCATTGGGCTGAGATGACTTTCCTTTTTTAAAAAAATAAAATAAAATAAGTGACATAGTGAAACAGCAATGTGTCTGCCTAGCATGGTATACCAAGAACTGCACTGTTTAAACTCGAGAACTAATAACAAAAATTATAAATGATGAACATATAGGAAGGGGTTTCTCTGTTGTCTGTTTTAATGTCGCAACCCATTGCATATGTCATAGCATCGTCCCCCGTGATAACATTGTCCACAACTTTTTGGGTATGAACTAACAATCTACATGGGATTCAGAATGGGATAATTAGCAGTATGCCAAAATAAATGTAGTTGTAGTACTATGCCAGAAAGTTGCCATACAGCAGTAAAAAGGTGGGACAGAGCACTTTAATTGAAAACATGTGTAGCCACCATAACTTGAATCGACTTACTGCAGCAGAAGCCGTTTTTGAAAAGCAGGATATATGCCATTGTAGAAGGGCTCTTAGCTTTTCACTGATTCTCTGCATAAAGGATGTGTCATTCCACTGTCTTGGTTTTCTTAGAGTGCAAACCTTGTTTTGTGACAGGAAGGCCTGTTTATAACCTTTTTGGAAGACTATCACTTCTAGTGGTAAGCCTTGGTGGCATGAAATGTATGTGTCTGATTGTAAATGGTGGGAGGTCTTCAGTCTAACATTTCCAGCCAGGCAGTTCAGAGTCTGCATATACTGTAGTTAACATTTTTTCATGGAGAGGTTTATATGCTTCCAGCAGTGCTGAATTAACATGAAATAAAAATAACTAAGCAAATATGATACCTGGGACAAGTTCCAAAAAAGAAAGAAAAAACAACCTAGAGAAACCTAGAGATGTTACCTTTTTGGCAAGGAAAAATAAGAAGATCCCAGTAAACAAAACCTGATTTCATGTGAATGCCTGGTAAGTTTCTGCAACCAATAATAAAACAATCAACTTTTGAAGATTTAGCACACAAAAAAATGCAGGGAAAAGCAAAAAACAACAACATACACAGATCTGCTTAAACAACTACAGTAGGCAATTCCAAATTTTGAAGGATACAGCTGACATCTTTTCACAGTAGACAGTTTCTTCTATACCAGAATACCATTTCCGCTCCTAACTTTAGAAATTGGTGCCATATTTTTTGTGGAACTAAATTGGAGACTGGATGGATCCTGGCAATATGTATTTTCTGATTCACAACTACCTAAGGACAGATCTAAGAGAAGCATGTGAAAGAACTATGCTCACTAGTAAACTCTGCTTCATACTCCCAAGATTTCAGCTCAAGTCACTGGCATTTGCAACCAAATAAAGAATCAAGTCAGGAATGGTATCAAAGACTTTTGCTGGGGATGCTAGATGTATGTTGCCAATTAAGCTAGTCTAGCAAATTGGTTTTGTATAATGAGACTTCTTACGACTCCACCTTGCTCCACCCTGACTTGTTTCTTGTTATGTTTTCTCCCTCTGTAGGACAATAGTCCCATTTTGTAAGGTAGTTGGCCAAGAAATGGTTGAGTGTTTTGCAATGGTAACATCTCAGATCTCTTTTTGACCTCTTGGCATGAGAATGGTGGGCATCTCTTGTCTGAGCAAGGTATGAATAAGGGAACTGCATAGTAGTTTGTTTTTTTTTCACCGAGTGAGACAGATCGACTATCCTTCACTGTAGGAATGCCTCCATACATTGCAAATTGTCTTTACAGTGGATGCACTTGGATACCATTGGCTGAACAATTTGGTTCCCATGATTGCACATTAATGATTTGCCAAATGCACTGCATGCCATGATCATAAATTGGATGCTATTATATTTTGCAAGTACCACAATCAACTAGATGTCATTCTGGCTGAGAATTTGCTGAAAGGCTGGTGTGTACAGACTGTAGGAAACTTCTCGGCTAGTACTGTATTAGGCTAATTCAATCCACCTCCCCAACCTGATGTCCTTTAGATGTGTCAGGCAAGAGCTGCCATTGCCCGCCACCAGAATGGCCACTGTGGATACTTGTCCTTGGTGACTGGGGCTGAAAAGAGGTGTAGACCAACACATCCTCAGGACATTCAAAATAATTTCATAGTTTAATCTAATAATATGCAGGTTGTTTATTATAAGGTATTATTCATTCATCCCATTCATACCCTGCAAAGCCTTATGGATGGTATTTCTACTCCAGATCCATAAGATTTACACATCAATGCAGTTCTTCCAAGCAAAGATATAAACACAATATATGATGTATTGATGGCAAAAGAACACATACTGTTGTTCTTGTCTGCTCATGGAACCAGCTCACCACCTAGCATGGCTCAAGATACTATAAATATATTTCTTTGGTCATTGCTTCCTTGTTCTTTCTAAAGGGAGGTGGGAGCTGGAACATTAAGGCATCAACAAGGCATTGATTGAGTCAGAAAAGGCTTGGAGCAACGTGGCTGTTAAGTGAGAGGTAGCTGTTCTGGTTATGTTGGCTGTTTACTTAAAATAGGTACTTTACAGGTGGGGCTTGAATATGGGCCAGAAATTCTTGGCAACACTTATGTTTGACAGGACAGTATGTACCTTTCGTGCATTTGTTTTCTTGTCTATTAAATTACTGTGAGCTGAATGTATGGATGGAAGACTAGGAAAGCAACAGAAAAGGTTCCCTTTTTGCTGTTGTCCACTTCTCTGCTGGGAAGAGAAAATGCAGTGGAAACACAAAAATTAATTAATCAGAAATGCTGTCTTGTTTTTACCAGCACATTTATGAGTGAGCTCCTTGTGCTGATCTTTTGTAGCTGCAGGGACAAATGAAGGCTAAAATATTGATTTATGTTGGAAGAGTACAAACTGTGTGTATATTGAGCATCAGGAATGCAAAAATATATTCTCTTAATAGAATAAAGGTAAGAGAGGCATTTGAGAACATCAGCTTTCAATAAATGTGACTGTGGTAATATGTTTTCAGCAATAAGAACAGAAGAAAAACAAAATAAAATATTGTGGTGCCTTTAAGACTAACAGATCTATAACCTTTCATGGGTTATGATCCTCTTCTTCAGACCCATAAAGCTAAACACCAGTGACATAAGTATTTGTACAGCATGTATGGTGTAGGGATAGAAGTGGGATCAAAGGGGGTGGGGAGTATGAGGATGGGATCTAATGAAATAGTAATACAGTAGTATGTCATAGTGAACTTCCAAAAATAGCAATGTCATTATTAACACAATTAGTGAACATTCCCAGTGTAGTTAACATTAACATCCTGGAAACATGTAGTTGTAAATGATGTGAGTTTTCAAGTCTCGAGCTTCTGGTTTTGATTTGTCAGGAAGATTGCTATTATGATAAGGTTCGGACTTTGTCAAGAATTATTAATTGGTTATACAGTACACAGGACAGCAGAGAAAGCTGACTTATTAATATGCACAGTGTGCTAAATTTTTTTGATCTCTATTTAATCCTTTAGAGGTGTGCTGGGATTTATGAATACAGCCCAGTTTAGCTGTTTTCCTTCTCAGATTTCCATTTGTAATTATTTTTTTTCTCTAATAGCTTTTTTTCAGAGTCACAACAGAGTGTCCTGAGAACTTGAAATGTTCTCACACTGAGTTCTGTGTGTTTCTGCCAGATTTGTATCCATTTATTCTTCTGAAAGAGATTGTCCTTCTGTCCTGTTTATAACACCAAAAGGGCACTGCTGGTAGAGGGCATCATGCTGGTAGATGTCATGCTAGAAGATGAGCAAGTGAAGTCACATTTTGGGACCTTCACTGTTCGTTCTGCTAGGGTAGATACAGTATGCGGTGTGTCTAGGTTTGAGGCTAAGTCTTGTTCCCTGTCTCTACCTCCATGCTGTGTTGACTGCTGTTTAGGTTTAGGGGCTGTTTGCAAAGTGAGCACATAACTGCCACCAGAAACTTGAGAAGAGAAAAAGTGTTATTATATATAGTGGACTGCAGGTTGTTGATGATATATTTTGGTGGTTTCAGCTGGGAACTGTAGATAACAACCTATAGTATTTTGTCCTCTCTTTTTGAAGTCACTCTTAGCTTGTTCTTAGATATTTGTCACATCCTATCAGTTTGGGTTTGTTTTCTCACCTCATTGCGTGGCTATGGTGGTTTAAGAAGAACTTGTCATACATCAATGAGTTTTGAGTCACTCTCTTATGGGTTGAAACAACTGGGTTGTACGTGAGAGACTGCCTGTAAATAACAGATTATGTTGTGTATTCTGGGTGGGAGATAGAGGAGTATAAGTACACACAAAGATCACTAGGTGCTTTTATTTTCATTATGCAGTTGCAAAATGGTGTACACCAAGCATAGCTATTGTGTAGTCTGATCTAGGGTCATATTAATTCCAGATGTCCTTCACTTTTGCCAAAACATTAGGAGCACAGCAGATTTCATCCTGCCACTATCAGTTATTTGTATAACTCTGTAGGAGGTAGAATATTTTTGCAAAAGCTTCTGCTGTTACTTGAGCAAAGAGCTCAAATCAACTACAAATCAACTACTATTCTGTCATGGTGTTTACAGCCTGGTGGCTCCAAAGACCAGGTAAACATGAAAATAGATATAGCTTTTATGAGCTAGACAAGTGTTTCCCAACGTGGGGCCCACGCCCCACAGGGGGACTTCACTTCCCAGAAGCCTAAGTTAGTACATTGGCTGATCAGTGTTTTGGGGAATTAACTTAGGCTTCTGGGAATCGAAGTCCAAAAACCAAAGGGCTGAGCTAGACGAAACCAGTTGTGATTTCTGATTCCAAGTCAGGGATTTTCAACCTGTGGCCTGCAGCACAATTTCATGTGCCCCCCCTACCTCCACCACACCAGAAATGCCATGTGGTGGTGGAAAAGCAAAATGGCCATCTGGCCGCCGAAGCTGTCTGAGGGAGCATGACCTGGCCTCAGGTTTAAAAAGGTTGAGAACTCTTGTTCTAAGTCCTCCTCCCCAGTTGAGCCTAGTGCTTGATTAAGAAGATAGTAGTGTGGCAATACCAAACACAGTTAACAGTGTACATGAGTCATTTACTGATTGTTGAGCTAATCTCAGGTCCCCAAGGAGGATAAAACAGTTGGGTGTGTGCCAGTAAAAACAAGGCTCCAAACATGCATAGACAGTGAGACAATTCCAGGGGTGGCTGCCTCTGTATTACCAACTGAGAGCTGATCAGAGCTCACTGAACTACTTTCATGCCCTTTGATGTTACATTCCCTTTACTCTATTTGTGTTTATGTCTAACAACATTGGAGTGAAACACGAAGGCAGCAGACTTGGCTCTCCAGGTGTTCTTGGACTTCAGTTACCAGAAACCCAAGTCAGTACACCTGCACATTAGGGCTTTTGGGAATTGAAGTCAAAGAACATCTGGAGAGTCAGGTTTACTGACTCCTGATTAGGGTATAATTAAGTCAAATCTGATTGATTGAAATGGGGAAGTTAACCATAGGCTAACTTTTTCCTGCTTAAATCAACAAGTGCCTAACTTTGACTTGATTGTGCCCTGAGTGGTTGTCAACTCCATTTTCCTGAATCTCCATGTCAGTTCTGAATATTGAGAATATATTTGTCTGGACAAACATTTTGAATTTTATTGATAAAATGTAATCGCAAGCCGCCTTTATTGTTTTGAATATCACCACTGTTTATCTGGGAACATTAGCGGGAAATGTTAAATAAAATACGCAGAAGAATAGATGCCTTTGAGATGTGGTGTTGGAGGAGAGTTTTGAGAGTCCCCTGGACAGTGAGGAGAACAAATAGGTCAATCTTAGAAGAAATCAACCCTGACTGCTCCTTAGAAGGTCAAATAGTAAAGATGAAGCTAAAGTACTTTGGACATCAAATGAGAATGAGAAAGCTTTGATGCTGGGAAAGGTGGAGGGCAAAAGAGGAAGGGGATGGCCAAAAATGAGATGGCTAGATGTTATTGTAGACACAATAGGCACAGAGCTGGGTGGGTTGAGGAGGATGTTGGAGGACAGAGGTGCCTGGCGTGCAATGATCCATGGGGTTGCAGGGTGTCGAACTTGACTGTGCGACTGAACAACAACAAAATTATTAGGGGTTTTGTTTTGTTTTTTGGGAGTGAGAGGCCTGGGCTACATAAGGTGCATTTTCTCATAAGGAGAGAAATAGGTACAGTATTCTGCTTATTTAAGTTGTTGAACTCTGCTATAGAATGGCATAAGTTCTTGTGAACATACAGTAGCTATAGTAGATTGTGATCATTGTTTCAGCCTGGACAGCACGTTTGATGTAACTTGGTATTTTACCTTGGCATAAAAACATGGTCTAATATATCAGAAGAGACAAAGGTACTGTTTCAGTGGAGAAGCCTCCAGCTAGAAACATCTGTTGTCAGTAATTTCTCTTTTAGTGTAAAAGAGAGGATTTTACGTAGCTTCATCCTAAGAATTAACACCAATATTACCTTTACTTTTATGTTGTAACACCATGTGTACACATCCAGTAATACCTCGGATAACGTTTACCTCGGATAATGCTAAAATCGCATGACGTTAAGTAATCTGGGGAGGAGAATTGGATCGAATAACGTTAAGGTCCTATGGGATGGATCGGATAAAAACCGCTAAAGCCTGTGCAGTTACAATGTATCTTTATGGAGCATTAATGTTATCCGATCCATCCCATAGGATTTTAACATGCATCGGATAACACTAAAAATCGGATAACACCAAGACTTGTGGAACCAAGTCTTAGCGTTATCCGAGGTATTACTGTACATATATATATATACATACAGTACATGCATTGCCATACATAACTATAATTTTCCATAATAACTAGCACATGTAATGGTCCACCTAGCCAGCGGGTGACACAATATCCAAGTGTCTAAAAAACGCATGCAGATGGACTTGATTTCTTGGGTCCGTTTGCATGTGTAGAATGTTGTCACTGAGATGTCTACCAGTGCGTGGACGTCTCGCTGAAATAACGACTCCAAGGTATCCAAAGGAACTGGCAAAGTTTGCAGCACTGATTAGTGCAGGACTGAGCACACTGGTAGAGGTAGAGAAAATTGCAACTTGGGAGCATGATTTACAACCTACGTTGTCAGTACTGCCCTTTTATAACATAACAAGCCCCACTCTAGGATAGTTATTTTGTGTGTATATTGTCCTCTTCTGGTGCTGTGTATTTTGGTTTTCTTGTGATATTATCAGGGTGGGACAAGGAATTGACAACTCTGAGAGCAAGCTAGTCATCAGTAGTTATCCCCATAAGCATCTCCTTTTGATCTTTTTAGTTAGTTAGTTTTCTGCAGTGCAGGGCTGCAGTTGATAGTCATTTTGTTAAGTATAAGAGCAGGTGTTGAGCTCAGCCTCTCCCTGAACCCCTGTGCAAGACCAATTTTTAAGGCAGGACTGAGCACACGGAAACGCAGTCACACACAGATGTGTGCACTTGGTCCTGCATGTCATAATCCCAAAGAACACCGGTGGGTGCGAATAACTGCATTGGAAACACATGTGCTTTTTTGCATACCATTTGCCCTTCCCTTTTAAAGTCAGTGAAGATTGTGGTTTAGATTTTAACAGGAGCAAGAGGTAAACATGGGATGGATTGAGTTGAGTGTTTCAAAATGGCTTGGAGCCCTTGTCGTTGGGACTGCTTTAGAAATGTAGCCACTGAGTGGTTGGTAGGACAAGGGCATGTTTCGTTCCCTCTGGACTCTTTCTTGCTGCAGTGCTGAGACAAGTCTGCTTTGTAAACTCTGCAGTGCAGCAGCAAATCCTTGATTCCTCTTGACTGTTTGTAGCCTGAGATATTAAAGGAGCAATTGGTTAAAAAGAAGGGAGAAAAACAGGATTGTGTGTCTGTTAGTGTGGCTATTTCTCCCCTTCCGCTGGACCCACTTTCTTTAAAGTGCTATTATCCCTCTGCCCTTTCTGCTCTGGATGTTCTCTCCCCCTTCCTACTGTCTCTCTCCTCTGCCTGGCACGGGTGGCTAGATTTTGGATGATGACAATACAAATTCCTGTCAAAGCAAATTAAGAGAAATTAATACACGAGGTTTGAAATGGCTCAGATCTCTGGAATTGTTCAGAGCACAAATTATGAGTCATGCAGTCCTGCCTTTCCTTGCCTGTTTGGGATGCAGTGGGTCGAAAAGCCCTGGGTGCTGAATTGAAGAAAGAAATGCTGGCTCTTTGCATTTCTTTGTCAATTTGGAAGAGACTCTTGGATTTATGAAGTCTGCAAGCCTTGCTAATTGTATAAGCAGCTAATGTTAAGCATGGACATATAGCCTCCTCCCATAAAGACTGAGACAATGGTCGACAAGTTCAATATAAGTAATGATAATAAAGAATTGATGTCTGTGATGTTGTCAGCGGCAAGAATTTGTATTGCAAAAAATTGGAAAAACGAGGTTTCGATCAAGATTCATGACTGGTATAAAGAAATGTGGGAGCTGGCGCTTAATGATAAACTTACTTGTGAATTAAAAGTAAAAAAAGGTAGAGCTAAAGTTAATAATTTTTGGAGAGTTTGGAAACCTTTTGTGGAATATGTGACGGTTAAGAAAAAAGGGGTTACTCCTGTACCAGAACAAAATGATTTTTGGAAATTATGAGGTTTTTTTTACAAGCCCTTGGACTTTGTAAATACCACAGGGGTGATATTAAAGAGTGATTTAAAATAGTGAAGGAAACCAAATGTATTAGAAAATGGCTAAGATGAGTTACTAAGATAGAACTGTGATATCTTTTATAATGTTTATTAGAGATACTATATTTCTTTTCTCCTTTTTTGGAGGTTTATATTTGGTTTATGAGCAGCATATACATAGATTTAAATGTGGAGGTTGTGTTTCACTTTTCATGATTGATTTTTTAATTTAGTTATATTTGTCATTTCTGTATTTCTTTTTGTTTTTACTTTTGTATGTTTCATTATAATTGCTTTTCGTATGTTTATCTTTTAAATACCTATATAAAAATAAAGCTAAAAAAAAAAAACCAAAGAAAAATGTGCTCAGAAATTCAATTAAAGATCTCCAAAAAAAAAAAAAAAAAAAAAAGACTGAGACAATATCTCTTACAGGGCCATTCATGGCAAGTCCTCTTCATTTAGGCTCAGAAAAACCATTGTACACTATGTATGTTGCAAATATACTAATGTAGATGAGTAAATTTTCTATGGGACTGCAGTGGCTCAAGAGGTTAAGACGTGCAACTCAACGACTGGAAGGTTGGAGTTCAATTCCCAAGTACTGCACGATGAAGTGAGCGCCTGTCTCTGCCCCAGTTCCTGCCAACCTAGCAGTTTGAAAGCAAGAAATTGCAAGTAGCTAAATAGGTACCACTTCGATGGGAAGGTAAAGAGCATTCTGTGCATGCGTGTTGATGCATGCCTGCCACATGTCCACGGAAACATCTGCAGATGCAGATAGTGCTGGCTCTTTGGCTATAAAACAGATGAGCACTGAACCCTAAAGTCGGATATGACTGGCTTTCGAGCAAGGGCGACCTTTACCTAAATTTTCTATACATTGCTTTGTAAGAGTTATAGTTATTTGAAATTTCTGGTGTAGTGTAGCCTGAAAATGCTGGGGGAGCGAAGCGAGTATGGTTGGTGATAAAAAACAGTCTGAAGATTGTCAGATTTTAATGATGGCAATTTAGTAGCTACTATATTTCCCCAACATTCATTTAATTCTAAGTTTTTAATGGTTTATATGCAGAGCTGAACAGTGAGTTAAGTAACCTGTAGTAAATAAATTCAATAAAATACACTACTATGGCTCAAAAGACATAAAAGTAGGAAAGGTGGGAAAGGTGTATCTTTTTTTATTTGTTTTTTACAATTTAGGTAAATGTCGCCCTTGCTCGAAAGCCAGTCATATCTGACTCTAGGCTTCAGTGCTCCTCTCTGTTTATAGCCAAAGAGCCAGCACTGTCTGCTTATGTAGACGTTTCCATGGACATGTGGCAGGCATGCCTAGACACTGGAGTGCAGTGAACGCTGTTTATCTTCCCATCTACTTGCAATTTCTTGATTTCAAGCTGCTTAGCTGAGACAGAGACAGCCGCTCACTCTGTTGTGCAGTACTCAGGTATCGAACTCCGACCTTAACAGTCTTCAAGTTCAGCGTCTTGACCACTTGAGCCACTGCAAGTCTCCCTTGTACCATTTACAGTGTAGTTATTATCTGCCTCACTTGGTGCAAAGTGATGCATTGGAATTACAGAGATAAACACTGTGAAGCAGCCATAGGTTAATGCTTGTGGCCATGATACTTTTTTTGAATGAAATTATCTGTTTACACAGGGTATAAAAGTCCTTCATTGTATACATCCAAAGCATTCAAGCAATATTATGAAGCTAACAGAATTCAACACATTGTGCCTGTCTGGTTAGAATGAAGTCATGACCCATGGTACACTTTAGTGTGCTCACTGCCATGTCATACCCCTCTGGTTCGCTGAGGGATGGATCTGTCTTTACTGCACCCATAAGAGAACTGCCCCATTGTAGGAAGGAGGAAAGAGTCTTGTTATTATGAGGCTGCTTGGTTTAATATTGTATTGATAGCAAAGCTATGATCTAGATAGGAAATTCTGCCACCTGGTGAATGAGGGTGGTGCCACAGGCTTCAAATTGTAAAAATTGCGTTCTGAACACCTCGGTGGGTTGTGCCAGTCACTTATATCAGGAGTTCTCAACCTTTTAAAGCCAGGGGCTGTGTCATGCTCCTTCAGACAGCTTTGGGTGCCGGATGGCCATTTTGCCTTTCCTCCACCACACGGCACTTCTGGAGGTGGAGGAGGCAGTGGGCGCCACATGAAATGGTGCCGTGGGCTACATCTGGCCCATGGGCCGCAGGTTGAGAATCCCTGACTTATAAGGATGGGAGGGAAAGACAAAATAGGTGTAGCAAAGGCATTTGCTTTCGTTTATTCTGTAGAATATGAGTAAGGTTATGGTAAAGATCACCTGTTCTCAAAAGCCAGTCTCGTATCTGACTCTAGAATATGGTGCTCATCTTGCACGGGTTAATGCCCTAAAGCAAGTGACTAGAGTTTACTCCTCCAACGTTGCAGATTAAGTACCTTTTTTGTTACCTGCGCATAGCAGGTTATATACTGTACCTTGATTATGTCTCAGAAGAGTACAAAGCATACAAGTACAGAACCAACATTTTATGTCACGACATTTTATTTTTTCAATTGCTGAACTATTTATGACATACATATGCTAGAGACACCATAGGAAACTGAACTCCCTACCTCTAGCTCTCCCTTACTCACTGAGCTACCCAGCTCCTGCACCTAGGAGAAGCCACAAGGGAGTCACCATGCTGGCCGAATCTCCTTTTGCATCCTACCACCAGCCTTGTGATGCAGCATCACAGAGACTGAGGTGCTCCAAGTAAATATCGGTCCTCATTTCAAGGAGACACACTACCTCCAATATATGAAGGTGGAAGTGGCTGGAAATTAACTTCAGGTTTTGCAAAGCCCTTGTTGTTTTTATTTGGGTGTGTGTGTGTGTGTTTAGAAGTGGGGAATGTGTGTCCCCCCGCCCCAACACTCTTTAGAAGTCTCCAGGAATGGCAATCCTCCTTTTTTGGCTGTAAATATATTTTGGCATGGGCATCTGGGGCAGGATCTCTAGGGGTAACTCAGAAGATGCAAAAGCTGGCACAGGCCCGCCACAGCAGCTCTGTTTCTGATCCCTGTTGTACACATTTATAGCATACAGAAGTGTATTTTTTTGGTTTGAGATTTCAGAAAAGAAATTATACAGTATTTGCTTATTAGAATCTTGGTGGTGCAAAGGTTAAACTGCTATATTGCAGCCAAAATGTTGTGAGTTTGATCCTGACAGGGATCAAGGTTGACTCAGCCTTTCATCCTTCTGAGGCAAAATGAGAACCTAGCATGTTGGGGGCAAAATGCTAATTATCTTGTGATCCACCCAGAGAGTGCATTAAGTGCTGTGGGGCGGTATATTAGTGTAATTGCTATTATCATTTGTTAACAATTAACATTAAGCTGCTTCTTCAGTGTCTAGGTCAGACATGAAACTGCCAAAATGAAGGTTCCTTTTGGTGAGTTCATTCTGCAGTTCCTTTTGCCTGACTTAGTGTGAGAAAGATTAGCCGGCAACACAAGGTTGCAGTTACCAGGGTACACCCGATTGTGCTTTAAAAATACCGCAATCTTTGAGGAGCCTCTTTCTGTGTACCCCAACATTAAGCTAATAAATAACAAATGCCTTAATTCCCTGCAGTCAACAATCATGATTTAAGGGAAAGGAAATGTTGAAAAATACTGGGAAGAGGGAGGTAATGGAAGACTTTCTGCTTAAATTATGATCCAGTACCACCTCTGTTCTGGGAAACATGGAGATGCCCAAGCAGCCATGTGCGGCATGGATCTTCTGGTTCACTTGTTCATAGGGTTGGCAGCTGATGGCCAAAGGAGCTGAACATTTGTTACAGCTACAATATGCCGAAGCATCGTTCTACTTTTTTTTTTTTTAAAGAAGGGAACTTCTTGCATAACTCATTTTTTACTGGGCACTGTGGAGGCTGGCCTTTCTTGTTCCTAAAAGCAGTCACCCATTATTGGGTGAAATTTGTATGGCATAGCTATTAATTATGCTGTAGTACTTCTGACATGAACAAAGAAGCAGCAGCTCCCTGCATGGTGTGTTATTAATCTCTTTCCATTAGTTTACCATCATGCCAGCATATTTAGTAGTCTGCATTTCTGCATTCAGGACTTGCTTCTTCTCTGTTAACCTCACATGCTTCTTACTATTTTAACCTTTAATATTTTTATTTTCACTCAAGACATTTCATGTGCTTTTTCATTTCTTTTCTGGTGTACACAGAAAGATTGTGGATACAGTTGGGTGTACCCTGGGCTGGAACTTTGCTGGCTAATCTTTCTAGTACCGGATCAAATTAAAGGAAGGGGAAAACCAAAGGAACTGAATTTTTTAAAAAAGGGTCACACCTTCCCTCTGCAAAAAATAAAATTAAATTAAAAAATCTCTTAAGTCAGTAGTGGTGAACCTATGGCACACGTGCCAGAGGTGACACTTGGATGCCTCTCTGTGGGCATCTGTGCAGTCACCCCAGCATAGAGTTCACCCCACCCAGCAGCCCAATGGGAGCACTTCCTCCCTCCCCCCAGCACAGAGTACACCCCGCCTCTCTGCCCAGCAGCCCAATGGGAGTGTTTCCTTCCTCCCCTGTTGCTGTGTTGGCACTTTGAGATAAATGAGTGGGTTTTTAATTGCAGTTTGAGCACTCAGTCTCTAAAAGGTTTGCCATCACTGTCTTAGGTCTTTCTTTAGTTGAGACTCATTAGGATTCTGTCCTTTATTATATTGTCACTGTTACATAAAGCAGAATCTTTAGATATAAAGATCCATCCACCCAGTTCTTGCTTCTATTTCCCCCTTTCTGCTTTTCATCAAACAATATGCATTGGATGCAGTGCGGCTTCAGCCAAAACAGACAACATTGTAGCATGTTCTCAGCAAGTCATTTGCCATTGGCACGCTCTGTACCTTCAGGCTCAGTGCTGATCTGGAACCATGAAGCATTCTGCTCTTTAGATCTCTTGAAAGTTTTTTGGTTTGTGGGGATTAGATCCCCCTGCTGAACAAAATTTTAAGCAGTAGTCCAAGTATCAAAGAAGCTGTCCCCTATCCTTGGTCCTTCTCAATTAGATTTGGACCTGAAATGACCCAGGCTTTGCAGAGGGTAAGTTGTAAGCAAGCACAACATCTGACTTATTTCACAGCAACTTCTTGATCATGTGGCACTTCTTTTAAGCACCAGCCTTAGCTTCCACTTTACCAGATTTGTGGAATTAGAGCCAACATGAGATAGACTTAGCTCTGCTAAAAAACTTACAGTTAAAAAACAACAACAACCCAATTGTCTCTGCTTGTGTGTGTAGCCTTTGATACTCCCTGCTTTGATTTAGCAGTCTTGCTTTCTAATTTTATTTTTGCTTTATCTTGCCTTTTTTGCACTAAACTATGAAAGCATATGTACTTTCTGTTCCCCTATCTTAAATAGATTAATTTGCATTAGACCAGTTTCCCAACTTTTGGTTTGTGGACTTCAATTCCTAAGTCAATTTCCCAATGTACTGACTTAGGTTTCTGGGAATTGAAGTCCAAACCACCCCCTCCACAAAGTTTTGGAAACACTGCATTAGATCATTCTTTAAAGGAGGTGTACAGTAAAGCCCCTACTTACATAAAAAGTCTGTTCTGTAGGCTTTTATGTAAATTGGTTTTTTACTTAACTCGAAGCAAACCCATAGGAAAATGATATTTATGTAAATTGAAGCAACCCCATAGGAAAAATGATTTTTTTTACGTAACTCGATGCAAATCTATAGGAAAAATGGTTTTTTTTGTAACTCGAAGCAAACCCATAGGAAATTGTGTTATGTAAATCGAGACATTTATGTAAATTGGGACATGGTTTTAGTGTAAAAATCATTATGTAAGTCAAATTTTATGTAACTCGAGGCATATGTACGTCAGGGTTTTACTGTATGTTATATGCATTCTACTGATGAAATCAAACAGCAGGAAAATGCAAACCTTAAAAACAATTTGATGTCTGTGATGAGATATGAGCAAAACCAAAAAACCCCACACACAATGATTTAAAATCTCTATGTAATTTAAAATTTTTATGATTATATGTCTTATGCATTTTCAATACCTAAAACAGTATTTCCTATATCAATAGACTGTAGATTTGGGGATGGGTTAGAACAGAGAGGTGTATCTTCTCCCAGAATGAACCAATATTTCTTGGTGTGAAACTGAGCCACCTGCATTTGTCTTGCCACTTGTAGCGCTTGGGAATAATGGGCTTTGTGGAAAATGTGATTTCAAGGAGATCAGTATAGCACTGCCACCCCACCTCCTTTCAAGCTCTGGGAATTGGGTAAAAATCATATGACCCATGTTAAGTAGAATTTGCTTGCTTACCAATTAATACATTTAATTGGCTTGTTGACCAGCAAATGAAAGTTCCCCAATTAAGCTTGTCAATTAGTAAGAGAGAAGATAGGAAGTTTTTTTTGTAGGAGATGACAGGAAAGATAAGATGACTCTGAACTCATCTATACCCTTATCATCTAACTAGCACCTGGGATGTCTAATGAGCAGAGATAATCCCCCTGGAAGGGCATAAAAAAGATAAAATAGGTCACAGTACTCCCTCTTGCATCCTTGGTTGATAATCACTGGCAGTGAGCTGATGTAACCCACACTTGCACATTATACTAAGTAGCCCATTCCAGATGACCATTGTTTGGGCGTAGAGATATCCCAAGCAAGAGGCATAGAGCCAAGAGCAATGAGACAACACCTAAGCTGAGGGTATGAAAGAAGGGTGATTTAGCCTTCAGACCATGGAACTCTATACATCATATATGTCACTGCTATCTACCATGAGCTCCAAGGTAGCTAAAGAAGGTGCAGAAGGAATCAATGCTTGGTATGCATTGCTTGTTTATGTTTCTTGATCTGTTTCAGTTATGTTCAGCTTGGAGAACTGTCTAATAAAGCTTCTTCAACCACTGAGTGTATTGTCCCTGACATCCTAAGAATCTGAATCCATCAGGCTTGTGCTTGTTTGCTTGGCAAGAAATGACTCTTCTACTTTATCCTGCATTTCTCATTGACAGAGTTTTTGTGTTTAGCAGTCATTGTTTCCAGAATTGTAAGTAGGATGGAACAACTGAGGCTTTTAATTAAAATTAATTTTTTTACCCTGGACATAAAAATTTAGAGGGCATTGAAATCAAGAGACGAATTGGCTGGCGGGTATTAGGAAAATAAAGAAAGACACCACCCAGCTCTATTCATGTTCCTTTTCCTGAAAGCAAAAACTTTCCCATTCTTTTTGGAGGATGCCATCCATATTTCCTCCTAATTTTACATAGGGGATTGCACCCGTCCCTCAGGGCAGAGTAGGTAGTAGACTGTCCCTCTGTGTGTGCCTAACTGCTTGCCTGCCAAGCTCTGTGTTAGTTTGCATGAACATCCACTTTTGTGCCTGATTGTGCACACTTGTTTGTTTTTGTGCCTTTTGCCCTACCTGACACAATAGGTACCCGGAAGTGTGTGTCATTTGTGAAGGCCCCCCATCCTTTTTGCACTCCAAATTCCAGAACCCTCCGCAATAATAATAATAATAATAATAATAATAATAATAATAATAATAATAATAATAATAATAATAATAATAATAATAATAATAATAATAATAATAAATCAGGCAGAATTTCAGGAGAATTTCATCCCCCACCCCCAAAGTATCTGTAGATATTTTCATTTTATTCACCTGAACAAGGCTTGGGCCTCCTTCAATGTCTTCTTCTGAGCCTTCATTTCATTCAGTAGTGCTTCCTGGGGTAGTTGTTTTATTGCACTTTGTTCTCTACAGAAAGCATTTGCAGGAAGCACTGTGGAAGGAAATGAAGGCTCAGAAAAAGGCTGTGAAGGAGGCCATGGTCTTGTCCAGATGATTCAAACAAAGAAGTCTGCAGTGACGTTTGGGTGGACTGGAACTCCAGAATTCTTCTGGGTGAATTATTGGAGAATTCTGGGGTTTGGAATTCAAAAACCACGGGCATACCTCTGGGCACCAGCTGCGACTAGGTGACAGACAGTCACCTGCTAATTCAAGGTAGAATGAAACACACAAACGTAAGCTTTGGATCTGTTGTAGGATGCAAATAGAATTACAGAGCTGGAAGAGACCCCACTTGTTGCTATGTTCAACTGTCTGACAGAGTAGGAAATCCATACCCGATACATTTCTGACAAATAGCCATTTGACCTCTGTTATCACTTTATTGTTGAACAGTTCTGTTTTGAAATTCTTCCTAACACTGAGTTAAATTCTCATTATGTGTAATTTTAATCCATTAGATTGGCTTCAACTCTCTGGAGCAACAGAAAAGAAGCTCATTTCATCTTCTATCTATATCAGGGGTTCTCAATGTGGGTTGGACCATGCCCCCTCAGACAGCTGAGCAGGCCAGACATGTGGTTTCCCTGCCGTAAAATGTGTGCATCTATGGGGTGTTTTCGGCTGTTTTCAGCGCTTCTGATGGTGGTGGTAGCAAGGGTGGCATGTTTTTGGCTGATTCTGCCGCTTCTGCCGCTTCTTGTGGCAGCGGTGGTGGTGGCAGGAGCGAGGGAGGTGGGCCACATGAAATGGTGCTATGGGCCAGAGCTGGCCCGTGGGCCATAGGTTGCGAATCCCTGATCTACATGATAGTCCTTAAAATATTTAAATATGGTTGTAAGAAGGGGATGCATGCAGTTCCTGGGGGTCTTTCTGGGCTGGGCCCTATTCAGAGGGGGAGGAATGTTTTGGGGAGGATGAGGAACCATCCATAACAGGCTTTCTTTATTCATGTCAGAGGCACCACAAGCATATAATAACATACCAACCTAAAATTAACATATCTTTAAAAAAAAAAGGAATTTGGGCCACATCAGAATTTCCTCTTGCCAACATCAGGTCCTCCTCAGTGCATGTTGAGGGCGTTATGTGGATTGTATTATATGGTCAATAGTTTGTTGTTCTCTGCATTCACACAGACATTCACCTCTTTTGAGCAGAAGTAGCAGGCTGATCTACCTGGACCCACTTAATTAAAGACAGCTGAGCAAAGCCAGGGTGAGAGATATAAAAGAACAGACAAAGACATAGTGATCTAGAGTGGAAGTTTGTCTACACCAGTTGAGAAAGAAGCAGAACTGTGGCACGTTGTTGTGACTGATTGGGAAGTGTTTTGCACTGAATTGGGAGAGCTAAGGATTCTTTGGATGCCTCTGGTTGGCATGTTGACACTGAAGCAGAGGATGGTAACTCCTTTCTCTAGAGATGACAACTTTTCCACTCCAAGCATGGAAGGCAAAAGGCAAGTAGGAAGAGGCCTGGCTGAGGAAGGGCTGGGCCAGGGGAAGCTGCAGAGTTTGCGACTCTATTTTCACTCCCTAGAAAATATATGGGGAAGAGGTAGAAGCAGTAACAGACTTTACATTCTTAGGATCCAAGATAACTAAAGATGGTGACTACAGCCATGAAATAAAAAGGTGACTGATGCTTGGGAGAAAAGCTATGAGAAATTTGGGGGAACATAGTTAAAAGTAGAGACATCACCTTGCAAACAAAAGTCCGCATGGTCGAAGCAATGGTATTTCCTGTAGTAATGTATGGCTGTGAGAGCTGGACCATAAGGAAAGCTGAGCGCAGAAGAATAGACACATTTGAAATGTGGTGTTGAAGGAGAGTTTTGAGAGTCCCCTGGACAGCGAGGAGTTGATCTTAGAAGAAATCAACCCTGATTGCTCCTGAGAAGGTCAAATAGTAAAGATTAAGCTAAAGTACTTTGGACATCTAATGAGAAGAGGATATTCACTTGAGAAAGCCTTGATGGGAAAGGTGGAAGGGCAAAAGAAGAAGGGGGCAGCCAAAAATGAGGTGGGTAGCTGACAATGTTGACGCAATGGGCACCAAGATGGGCAGGTCAAAGAGAATGGTGGAGGACAGGGTGCCTGGCATGGTATGGTCCATGAGGTCGCGAAGGGTTGGAATCGACCGTGCGACTGAACAACAACAAAACCTGTTCCTATAAGCCCTTGCTGTAAGAGGCCCACTTCAGCTGGAGGCTGGCTTCTCATCCCCACTTCCCTGGACATGAGCTTGGGAGATAACTCTGTGGGCTAACTGGATCCTTGAATGGGGAAGACACACCCAAGGAGCTAGTAAATTTAGCTCAGCCCTCAGATACGATTGGAAATATTGGCTCACATTTTACCCTGTTGAAACTCATTTTATTTGTTTTGCCCTTATTCTGTCATGTTGCAAACATGAGAAGTATCACATTCACACCTTCGTCCAAGTCACTTATAAACATTGGTTGGTCAAAGGGAGAACCCTCTGCTTGTCTCTTTTCTCAAGGATGATGAAGAGCTGTGAGCATTCTTTGCTTAAAGCAGTAGTTCCCAATCTATGGCCCACAGTGCCAAATAATCCGACCCCCACCCTTGCTACATCCGCTGCTGTCGGAATTGGCCACAGACTCATTTATGGCCATTGTAAACATGTTTACGACGGCTGTAAATGAGTCTGCGGCCTTCACAAACATGTTTACGATAGCCGCAAATGATTCTGTGGCCTTTGTAAATGCACTTACAACAGCTGCAAATGAGTGCAACCTTTGTAAACACATTTAAAACATCCACAAATAAGTCTGCGTCAGTTGTAAATGTATTTATGACAGCTGTGGACTCATTTACAGCAGCTGTAAATAGCAGGGGAACTACCTGTCCGGCTCCCTCAACTGTTTGAGGGAGCGCGACCCAGGCCCCGACTTGAAAAGGTTGAGAACCCCTGACTTAAAGCCTGTCAAATAGCTACATTCCACCTAATAGTCACATCACCTAGTCTACATTTTGCCAGATTGGCTGGCAGAATACCATAAGAGATTTTATCAAAAGTGTTGCCAACATCAGAATACACCACATTCACAGCATTTATCTCATCTACCAATTGTGAGATTTCTGCAGGAAAATTGGTAAAATTAGTCTCAAACTACTTGTGTTAGATAAACTGGGTCTTCATAATAATTGCATTTAGAAGTATTCACAGACTGATCTGAATGATCTGTTCTAGAACTTCTCTTTATATAGTCTAGTGTTGATCAATATATACTATTTACTATTCTAGCTCCTTAGAAAGTTCATTTTCAACTAGAACATTCTTCTAATAATTTCTCTATATAACATCTTCCTAAACAAACAGATATGTTAGCCATAGCTTTGTTCTTAAGCACAAGTTTCTTTATTCTCTTCCTGGACGCTGTAGTTGCTTAGCCAGTCTTTCTACATACCGTATGTGTTTCCAGGCTAGTCTATTCAGCATATTCCATAGATGTGGACTTCAGAAAAATTCTAGACTTAAATCTTAACCTTACTTAGGAATGTGATGTCACTATTTGTGAAGAAAGTTTATTTTTAAATAAAACTGCCCAAATCTCTAATAAGGCAGTCTTGCTACAATGCATGGTGAGGATGGGTAGGGACGTCCCATTTGAATTTTCTGGGCTATGGTTCTCAGAACTCCATGAATTCGGCCAGGCAGAACATAGGGAATGCCAATCAAGAGATCTATAGCTACAGACAATTTTAGAAACAGCTGCATTTCAGTCACCTAGCCCAGCTCCAATCTAACTTTCTATTAAAAGAAGGTAAGTGCTCCACTGTTACCCAGACAGTCTAGTCTCAGTGCCCATTAGGGTCTATAGAACTTGCTAGAGAACTCTGGGATCTGGAACCAAAAAATAAAATCCAAGTGGTCCATTCCAGCAGACAGTAATAGCTCAAGCTGACTGTGGTTTCTACTTGACTGGATAGGTCAGTGAGTTAAGATACTCTGGATGCAGAGCCAGATATTTGGGGGGGGGGGGGGGGGGAACGGGACGAGACCTATGTAGTCATGGGCAAGCTGCACAGTTCCAGGGCGCCTGCAGTAGAAGGGAATGGTAAACCACTTCTGAGAATGCTCTACCTATAATATCCTGAAAAGGGCTGACATAAGTCAGAATCATCTTCATGGGACTCTATTACTGTATTATTAACTACTTTTCTAAGAAGTTTCAGTAAATTTGTCACATTCAGTATTGTTTCTTTGCTATAAACATTCACATTTGAAGTAAATCAAAGAATTTCTTAGCAGTTCTCTTTATTTTCTTTGGACTGCCCTTCTCTCTTATGACTTATTTCTCTACAGTCACCCACCCTAAGCATTGCACTCACCTGTGCCTTCATGCGTGTCTGTCGCCCACTCACTGGAACTGCTTAGATGCAGCAAAGAACTGTATGCCAGCAAAGACAAATGCATTTTATCTTCATACAATATTATCCCTTTAGGCATGCAAATCTTTCACTGCTACATGCTTGGGATATTGGCTATGCAAGCAAAATTGTGTGTGCCCCCCCCCCCCAAGTTTGACCAGTTCCAGTACAAAAGCATGCCACATGTTTGAGGTGAACATGTGTTAAACAGTATTTCTTTTAAAAGGTCCACTATTAGGTGCAGGGACTGCGGTGGCTCAAGTGGTTAAGATGCTGAACTCCTTGACTGGAAGGTTGGAGTTCGATTCCCGAGCGCTGCATGCATCTCTGTCCCAGCTCCTGCCAAACTAGCAGTTTGAAAGCAAGAAATTGCAAGTAGATAAATAGGTACCAATTTGGTGGGAAGGTAAACAGTGTTCCATGTACTTCAGTGTTGAGGCATGCCTGTCACATGTCACGGAAACATCTGCCAACGCAGACAGTCCTGGCTCTTTGGCTATAAACAGAGATGAGCACTGAACCCTAGAGTCAGATATGACTGGCTTTCGAACAAGGGCAACCTTTACCTTACTTTTAGGTGCAAATCAGCATCTCGTCTATTGGGGCTGTGCAAGTAAAATGGCAAGAAAGCAATCCCTGGGAGTAGAGAGAACTAAATCACTAGACACACATTTTATGTTCTTAAAATTGGACCTCATCATCATCTTATACATAATATGTATGTATGTATGTATGTATGTATGTATGTATGTATGTATGTATGTATGTACAGTACAGTAATACCTCATATAACATTAGTATCGAATAACACGAAAATCGCATAACATTAAAGAATCTGGGGGAAGAATTGCATCAGATAACATTAAGATCCTATGGGATGCTTCAGATAACAACCGCGAAAGCCTGTGTGGTTACAATGTATCTCTATGGATCCCATAGAGGATCAGATAACACTAAAAATCATATAACACGAAGACTTGTGGAACCAGGTTTTAGTGTTATATGAGGTTTTACTGTATTACATTTCTATACCACCCATTGGGTGGTATCCCACTTTGGGTAGTGTAGAAGCAGATATCAAATAACATGACAGAGCACACAACTAATCAAAACAGACAACTGACAAATAATGCCATAAAATAATAGGGATGGGAAGAGCAAACAAAATGGCATGTGAGACATAGGTGATAACTTTCCTAATATTTGATTGTTGTTTTTGCTTAATATGCTATCCTGCATGGCTTGGGTGGCAAAGGTACAAAGCTAGAGAACAGTCTTTAAACAACAATTAAAGAAGTTGGCAAATTAGGGGAAGATGGCGGGGGGCTCTCCAGGTTTAGTGGTTATGGTGGGTTTTCTCCTAACGCAAGCAGTGGCTTTGAGGAAAAGGTTCTGCTCAGGCCCACCACAGGGAAGGAAAAGGTTGCTGAACCGTTTGGTTGGAACCTAATGAGTTTCCCAGTAAATGCAAAGATTATTTAATAACAGGGCTATGTTTGGCATGTGGCATTATTTTCTACGTCATATTTGATTTTCAGTGGAGAATTATTCCTGTCACAGCTGTTCCTGATATACAGAGGCAGTTGACCAAAACTAGACGATGCCTTATTAGCATGTTGGAAAGTAGATTTTTATTTTAAAAATGCACTTGCTATGTTCAGCCTCTAGCATGTGCTTGGGGAGAACAGGACAAGAAGATCCTGAATGTAAACTACCAGCAGGCACAGCCTGAAAGGGTCCAAAGGCCCTTTGGTGTGGTCTTTCAGTGCCTCCCAGTTCCCAAAGAGTTCCCCAGAAAAGTTTGATGGCAAACTTAAATTGGCTGCTTCAAACGTGGCTTAGTAGAGCCTCTCTTGTGCAAATCTTTAACTGAACAGGAGGAGAAATCTCCTCAATACAAACCTCACTCCCCAATTCTGCCCTGCAGTTTCTCTTTCTTATGCTTCAAAGGGGCTTCAGTCTTAATTGTTATTTTTAGTGCTTTTACTGTTTATGAATTAAAATTTTCTTTTTCAAATAATCTTGTAGGATTTGCTGCTGCTCGTAAAGCAAGCAGAGTTAAAGCTTATAGTCGTTCTTAATTATTGTGTGCCATTTCAAGGTTTTTTGAAAGTACCCTACTTGAGGTGTGGGTGTGTGCATAGTGGGACTGTGCAGTTTGTCCGAGGTTACACAAGCTGGCTCTTTTCCCAGGAGCCACAGCGGGGAACTGAACTCCCAGCCTCTGGTTTCCTAGCCAGATACTGTACCTAGCTCACTGTGCTATCTAACCAGCACTTATAATCCTTGGCTTTGATTAAAAACTCATGTATAATACATTCAGTTTATCTTGTAATTAATTGAATATAATCATACTTTTAATTAATCTTTAAGTCTCAGTGGGTTTGGGAAAATGATAATATTTTATTACAACAGAATGTAAAATATTGTGTTAAAAGCCACTAAGCTCTACCCGCTTTGGCAGTGTGGCTCTCATGCAGTTCTACAACTTGAAAAATGACCCACAACCCCTTGGGAGATGCTGACCCCTATTCTAAATTTCCCATTACTGTACTTAGAACAGGGGTGGCTAACCTACGGCCCGTCGCACCATTTCATGTGGCCCGTCACCTTTACGACAGCCGTAAAACACAGCCACACATGCATAAACACGCACACACCTGCCATAAACGCTGCTGTAAATGCACCAGTGCTTGTCATAAACATGTTTATGATAACTACGGATGCATTTTACAACAGCTTTTATGGCGGGAGAAACCATGTGACCGGTCCGCTCAGCTGTCTAGAGGGCATGGTCTGGCCTGCAGTGTGAAAAGGTTGGCATACCCTGATTTAGAAGATGATGACAAGAGTTCATTTTTTAAAAACCTAAAGGAACAGTGGCATAAATGGGTCTATGTGGCTCTTCTACAGTCACCACAATTCCCTATATGGTCTGTATAAAGCTATTTCTAGCTTGAGGCTACTATTGCGTGTATAAAATGTAGGTTATATTGCAAGAGTTGATTTTAGCATAATATTTCCCAGCTTTCCTAGGACGTTCCTGGCAGTCACTGGGATGCTGCATGACAATGATCATAATTATTTTCTAGTGTTGAGCCAGAATACAAATCCCAGTAAGTCCTGGCTGAACCTCATGCAGTCCCCCAAGGCTTGGCAAAGTGGGGGTGGGGAGCAGGGAGGTTCTCTTGTAAGCATGCTGAAATTATTTGACTTCTGAATTGGCATCGCACTCTACAGGATTCACTTGGTTTGAAGGTGAGGTTTGTGACTTGCTTGGTGACAATATATAACCCAGGTACGCTTTTTCCATTACTCCTGCTATCTGTTCTACAGTACATCCCATTAACTGAGAAATTCTTGGAGTTGAAACTGCAGCAAGTTGTCATTATTATCAGATCACAGCAGAAATGCGGTGAAAGTGGCAGTTTAATTTTTTTTAAAAAGGAAGAATAGGGACCGTGCACAGATTCATTCCTGTGCTGATAAATATCAGCTGCAGTAAAAAAATAAAATAAAAAGTACACAATAGCTGTGGTTTCAGTTATCTGTGATTTCAGATATCCACAGATCTCAAAATATTCAATTAAAAAAATCCCTGATTTGCTCCTTTGATAGGAAAGTAAAATCAAATGGTGTGGTAGTTCTTTCTGGGAAAGTATTGAGCAAAGGAATTATTCTAGCAGGTGTTGTGTTAGGTAAGGTCGTATCCAACTCTAGGGTTCAGTTCTCATCTCTGTTTACAGCCAAGGAGCCAGCGCTGTCTGTGTCTGCAGATGTTTCCATGGACATGCGGAAGGCTTGCCTAGATACCAGAGTGCATGGAATGCTGTTTACCTCCCCACTAAAGTGGTGCCTATTTATCTACTTGCAATTTCTTGCTTTCTAACTATTGTGTTAGGAGCTCTCAAATGAGAGAGACAGTGGGAACCCCCCCCCCCCCCCATTTTCTCTAAATATTTCTGTTGCTTATTTAAGATTTAATAAAATAAACATGAATTTTGTACTAGGACGATGAAGGAAATTAAGAAGGGGCAAAAAGAAAAAAAAATGTAACAGTGAACCAAATGAGATCATGATAATTAAAGTCTCCTTTACCTGCATGAAGGCTGTTTTAGTCAGGCTACAGTACTACCCAACTTGCTCTTCAGATGATTTTTTTACTTATTGATGAATTTGTTTCTGACCTTGTAAAATAGGATTAATCATAACTTCTATGGTCAGTATTAAAACATGCTGAGAAAATATTATAAACTATTTTGCACACTAAAGCAGACCTGTAACAACTTTAAAAAAGGACTGGTGTAAAAAGCAATGAGAGCAAAACCATCATAGGCTCTCAAACATAAACCATGGCTTAATTGGTCAAATGCATTATATTTAACAAGAACTGTTGAGCAGCTTTTCTTAACAAACATAAAGCAAGGTGTTTCATGGTGTTTCTGCTTTAGTGTACCTGGGCCTAGATTTTCTGGTTCCTTCCCAAGTAGGGAATTTTAAAATACTGATAGCATGTAAAGATACAGAAATCGGGATTTTAGTGAAGAAGACACTGTTTCTCTCTTCAACAGTAAAGGATCTATTTGACGTGAGATGTTCATTTTGTTGGCTACGCATGCTTCTTTTTAATGAGTAGTGGTGTTGATTTTAGTGCTGTCCTGAAATTGTATTAACTTCACTGTTTGCTTTCCCTCTTGGTTCTGCTGTTTCATTAATTTTATGGATTTCATAGTTTTTATTTTATTAGATTCTAACTTATATTGATTGTGAGTGGTAGAGTTCGTGTGTGGAAGCCACTTTGTAATTTTCTTTCATATTAAAAGATGAGAGATAAATATTTTAAACAAATATATTAGGGGCTGATATAATATTCTATAAGATATACCTTATTCCTCTATCTAGTTAATTCTAATCATATGAACAGAAAATCATTATAGTACACTCTGTATTCTGAATTACTGAGTCACTGAGGTCTTGTTTTATTTAGCTGTTCATAATGTCATTTGCATTTTTGTTTATTATAGGTGTCATCTGTACATTAATATATAATTGCTTATGGAAACATGAAAAATGAAAGCGTGAAGGGAGAGAGAGTTAAAAAGCTTGGTTGATTCTTACTGGCCTGTCACTGGATACAAGTGAAACATCCAATGTCTTTTTCTTGCAACATTCAAATGAGCCAAATTGGTTGCCTTCTGAGATGTAAAATTACTGTTACAGTAATACCCCGAATAACGATTGCATCGGATAACGATGCAAGTTTTTTTTTTGAAAGAAACTTGCATCGGATAACGATTCTTTAGCATTATCCGAGGCAATGGTTTGCGGGTGTGGGGTGGTTTGGGTAGAACTTCTACCCAATCCATCCCCCACCCGTAGCGGTCTCTGCAACTGCAGTAGGATCGGGGAAAGGCGCACACCTTTCCCCCGAACCTACTGCAGTCGCAGAGACTGTGTGAATGAAGTAAAGACAAGGAGGGGAAGAGAGAGACCCGATTGCGTCTCTCTCTTTCCCTCCCCGCATTTAAACTAAAGGCAGGGAGGGAAAGAGAGAGACGCGATCGGGTCTCTCTCTTTTCCTCCCCGCATTTAAATTAAAGGCAGGGAGGGAAAGAGAGAGACCCGATCATGTCTCTTTCTTTCCCTCCCTGCCTTTAAAGCGGTTTATTCCTGAAGTCAGGGCTTTTTTTTAGCGTTGTTCTATGCATGCATCGGACAACGCTAAAAATCGGAAAACGTCATGACTTGTGGAACCAAGTCATAACGTTATCTGGGGTTTTACTGTATTGGGAGTTGAACTCAGGTTTTGACATCTTGCCTCTAGAGAGGAATTAAAATATTTCTACAGTTGTGTCTCTTTTGCAGAGAAAGAAGAAATAAAATGTCACCAGGTTTTGCCTAATGCTGGATCTCTAAACCAGGGGTGCGCAAACATTTTGGGCCATGGGCTGATCATGTGGTTCAGGGAGCTGGTCACTAAGGCCCGGGGGCCAGGTGCGGCCCCCGATGCCAATTCATCCGGCCCGTGAAGCCCTCGTTGCTCCTGGAAGCATGTACACTAAAAAAAAAGAAAAAAGAACTGTGCATGCATCAAACGGAGGTTTGACGCATGCGTAGACATTTTTAATTTTTTTTGCTCCGCCCACGACGTCATGACATCATGACGTCGGCTACACCCATGACGTCGATGATGTCACAGTGGGGTAGTGAAGATTTTGACAACCCACCACTGTGTATACTGAATAGGAATCCATTTCCTAAGGATTCAGTCCTTGCTCCAGGTATTGACTCTTAAGGATGGCAAAGAAGGTGTCAACTAGTTGTTGAGTTTTCTTGGGAACAGCACCTTCTATCTCTAGAACTATGTAAGGTTTCTGAATATACTTGAGAAGTTCTTAAAGACCATGTTGTACAGATAGACTTATAAAAAAATCTCCCTATGGGCTCTTAGTTTGACTATCATTTGTTTTCGGGCCTTTCTTCGCTGTGGAAGTCTAATAAGGTTTTTTAAAAAACCCAACAATTTCCTCTTGTGTGTGGCTGTTCCAGTTTCATAAGTAATTTCGAGGGATACACAGAAAGAGCCTCCTCAAAGATAGTGATATTTTTGAACCCAGTCGAGCATACCCTGGTAATACAAGGTTGCCGGCTAATCTTTCTCACACTAGGTCAGGCGAAAGGAACTGCAGAATGAATTTACTAAACGTTGCCTCATTTTGGCAGTTTCATGTCTGTTTCATGTCTGGCCTCGACACGGAAGAAAAAAATTCAAACTGGAAAATTGGTTTGGAATTAGATTATAGGGCTGTAATGTATTTCTCACTTTATATTTCTATATATGTCTGTATTATGGAAGTTGAGAGTGGAGAGCTACCTATGGTTTTATAGCGCATGGAACGCCGTTACATTCCCACTAAAGCAGTACCTATTTGCTTGCAATTTCTTGCTTTCAAGCTGCTAGGTTGGCAGGAGCTGTGACCTTCCAGTCGTCAAGTTTATCGTCTTGACCACTAAGCCACCATAGGTCTCCCAAGGATTGCACTAGGGACCAGTATATGTTATAGTTGCCAGAGTAGGATTGCCAGTGTTTGCTAGCAGCCTTCTCATTCAGTGTCACTGTTAATCAGCTTTTGGACCTTTATTGTAATAAGCATGCTTTGGAAGAACAATTGTTTAAAAATGGTTTGCTTGGGTAAGAATCAGATTAGATGCTGTGGGAAATAAATGGATGGTACCCAAAAGAGCTGATTCTCAATTCTCGTGGAGCATGCTTCATTTTGTGGTGCTACAGATTGCTTAATTTTCCAGCTTCTGTTATTGGCCAGTAGTGACATGCAGTGGAAATGGGGAAATGAAAAAAAAAGTCAAGAAGACTTATGACATATGAAGCAAGTTTTACTATTTATTTTATTTCATTTGTACCCCCGCTCTCCTCCAAAGACTCAGGGTGGCTTTACAACTAAAAACAATTAAAACACATACATACAATCAAGTTAAAAATTAGCATAAAATTAAATTAGAATTAAAAATTAAAATACTAGATGTCTCTGTAGGGCAAGTGAGCACATGTTCCCATTTTGAGTAGCAGCAATGTGTTTACTGTTATGTCTAATATAGGTCATGTTCACACAAGCAAAATTATCTTCCATGAAATGTATCACAACAGTCCTAAGGGACATATATACTCATAGGGAATGGAGTGTATGACTCAAGCTTCCACCAGTTACGTTAGTAGTTTCCCAGCAGAAAATGTGTTCTTTTGATGTGGCTGTTTTGTTCCTTCCCAGAGGTGGATGTAGTTTTATGACAGTATGACATGAAAAGAAAATATGAACGCTGCTGTACCAGTTGCAAGGTAGACAGTAGGTGAAACTGTCATTAAAAGAGGGGACTCCTTTAGTGCCAAGAATGTCTGATTGTCACAAGAAGTGCATTTTCATGCCTCCCAAAGTTTGCAAATTAGGTTTCTTGTTTTGTGATGGGTGTCTGGGAGGTAACCCAGGGGCAAGGCAGGGCTTCTACTAGCCAGAACACTAATAGAAGACATTTAGAGCTAATCTGAATGATCTATTGTTGCTGATGGCTGTGGGAAGCTGTATTGTTGTGCTTGCTTGTCTGTCATTTTGCTTGAGCCACACCCTTCTCCCTTTGACCCCTGAATTTGGCATATAAAAACCATGCCTGTAAGTTTCACTCCTTGTCTGAAGAAGTGGACTTGATCCATGAAAGCTAACAATAAAAATAGAGCAGTTAGTCTTTAAGTGCTACAGTGTTTTTTAATTTTGTTTTGCTTATTTTATTTTGTTTTCTGATATGCCTGAACCACAGACTAACATGGCTACTATTTGAAAAAAAAAGCCAGAACACTCTGTTTTTTTTTAATTATAATACCCAGGTTTCATGTTTATCTTCTCATCCCCTTCAGATCCTAATATTTTTTCATTGACTTTCTGAAACAAGTGTAGCTTTCGGGCTTTGTTCAGTGCTTCTTGGTTGGCTTTAGGGGTGTAATCGTAATGAGGAACTGCAGCACTGTACTGTATTATGGATGGGTATTATGAAACACAAGATTAATACTCAGCAACAGAGAACCTGTTTTTAAGCTGGAGTATGAGATTTTAATTGGTTCAGCTGGGCTATTTCTCTTCAGAGACTTTGCACCAAGACTGGGGCTTGCTTTATTATTGCTATGAACACTGTTGAGCACTTAGCAGGAAAAGGAAAGGGTGTTTCATCCAAGTTTGGAGTGAAGCTAAAATCCTTCTGCTGGCCACAAGCAGCTTTGTGTGCATGATGTGAGTGAAGGCACCGAGCTCTACATGGCTGGGAATAATTTTTGAAAAGGTTATTTGATACACCAGCTTTATGGAGGACAACAATCCCTTATACAGCAATCATATCTGTTACATTTCCTAGGAAAAAGATGCCACAGATGGATTTTTTCCCCTGCTGTCAGGAATATAAAGGATTGTCTAGTCATATCTATTTGTACTTGATTGTTGTTATTGTTCTGGAAGAAAAAAACACTCTTGATATTTTAGGTATCACAAGCATTATAACAGAAAAAAAACCCTGATAAATTACATTAGTAAACTACACTCTGTGGCCTGATAAATTATGCTAGCGAAGCATGATTTCTTTTATGTTGAATAATTTATTGCTCTGTGTTTGCATAATCTGCCTTGGTTTTATTATCCATAAGAGGAGGCATGGGGAGCTGTTTTATGCCGAAATGCCTGTGCAATCTCCTCTTGTACAAAATGGGCTATACTTGAGGACCACCTTCCTTTGAAATGAATGTCTTGGGGTCACATTCTGATAATAAGTAAGACCACAACCACCTCCCCCTATCCCTCATTCTTCAGATCATTACCACCACACTTGGTATCCAGCTGTTATTATCTCTTAAGACTTTCAAGAGAGAAAGAGATCATTTCCTTCACACATACTCATTTGCTCTAGCATAGTTGTGCTTTGCTCTTGTCCATGGTGCTGAATTTGATTGCCTTTTGCATCATAAACCTATTAGTACCATGGAGTTGGCTCAAAAGCCACTGCAGTCCTATTTAGTTAAATGTCTTAGTGGTTAAGATGTTGAACTTCATGACCCAAAGGTCAGCAGTTCGAGACCTGAGTGCTGCACGACGGCATGAGCTTCCGTCTCTGTCTCAGCTCCTGTCAACCTAGCAGTTCGAAATCAAGAAATTGCAAATAAATAGGTACCACTTCGGTGAGACGGTAAACAGCATTCCGTGCACTCAGGTGCCTAGTCATGCCTGCCACATGTCCACATAAATGTCTCCAGATGCAGGCAGCGCTGGCTCTCTGGCTGTAAACGGAGATGAGCACTGAACCCTATAATCTGATACGACCGGCTTTTGAGCAAAGGCGACCTTTACCTTTATTTGTTATTTAGTTACATTTATATCTCACCCATCTAGTATATTCTCCCACTCTGGGCAACTAACAACACATTTAAAACAAAAAACAAACTTATACAATAAAAAAATTAAACAAAAAGAATAAACAAACTAAATAAATTATAAATAACAAAACAAAAATAACACCCCTACCCCCACACAATTAAAAATAACGATCAACAGGGAACACATCTTGGTGAAGGAAAGATTTAATCAAAGCCTTTTGCCAGTCTTTGTCAGTATATCCCCCAAAGCCTCTTTTTAGAGGAATGACTTAAGTTGTTTTTTAAATATAGGTGGAGGTGGAACCTGGTACAGCTCAACTAGAAAAGAATTCCACAAAGTTGGTGCCACTACCAAGAAAGCTCTTCTCCGAGTCATGACCTTTCATGCCAATCTCGGGATCAGTACCTGGAGCTGCGCCATCTGGGAGGAATGAGTGATGTGGGCTGATTTACCTTACCGTGGAGTTGGGCCTACTCTCTTTCACATGGTGTGCCTTGAAATTTAAGGCCCATGAAATGATTTTCTCACTTGATACCAGTGAACCTACTCATGTGGGGCATTCTTAACACAACTGGTAAAGTTTTGGGATTTTGCTTTTGTTCCTTGTTTTTTAAGTTGGGCAGAGTGGCCGACAGTTCCTTTCAATAACAATTTCTCATGGTGGCTGTTCATATTGCTTTTTATGCAACCTTTATCTTATAACTTGAGCTGTGTTGGATTGGTCCTGAAGGCTTATTGAGATAAAATGGCTGAGATGGCTCCTTATCTATGGTTTCTTCTTTCATGTCCCAGTCAAACTTAAGTCCTCATTGGTGCATAATTCTGGCAGCAATTGGCAGATCAGTAAATGAGCCAGATTCTGTTTCCACATTCACACAGCATGTTGTTGTCAATCAGCAGCCCCCACTTGAGAAGGTTGGTCTTGCATTTAGGGACTCCAACCCTCAGCCTATTCAGGGTCTTCCAAGTGATGTAGGGGAGGTTGAGTTCCTTAGCTATATCCTCTGTTGATGTTGTTCTTTGCCCAGTGAGCTCCTTCCTCCATCTTCTAATTTTGTTTTGCTCTTGTGTGCCCTCAAGAAGGTTTATTCTTGCCATAAAGCTCTTCCTGGATCTGAGTTGGCGGACTTGAGGCTTATATCCATTCAGAGGATGGCTAATGGCGCTGCATTAAGTAGAATGAAAGCAATGTATTAGGGCAACTGTGACTACTGTAAAGGAACAGAAAAAAAATCTTCCATTGGTAGTATGGATGGTACTAATTTTAAAAAGTGCTTAGATTGAGAGCATTTTGGAAGCTGCTTAAACTCCCAGTCTGCAAACCTTATTTGGTTATCTCTGTTTCTAGCATTAATTTCTGATGATATAAGAAGCAGACCTAGTAGCTTAGGGCTAGAATGGATACATTCTTTGTTCTATGACATGGTGTGTGCTTGACATTTTAAGAAGGCCAAGTACTGAACCATAAAGCAAATTATTCAAAAATATTTGCTTAGAGAAGCTGCAGAACTTGCCTGCCCTTCTTACTGTTGCCTGTGGCTCTCTGTAACATGGAATTTATTTTATGAAGGCATGTTTGGAGTGAAAGAGATTGGTGTGGGCTTTTGAGCTCTTTGATTCCATTTCCAGATTACATATGCAAAAATATGTAATTACTGATCCCTCTGCAGTACTAGAAATCAAAAGCATTCCTGCCTTTTTAAAATCATGAGTGCTGGAGTTTTCAAGAACACCAGTTCTGTACTTGAGATGTGAGTTGTATATTACATGATGAAAATAACAACTCTGCAACATAATCAGTAGTTTGCTGAATGTTCATCTATGTTAAAATAGATGAACATTTAGCATAGGACTGCTGGTTATGCTAAAACAGATTGATATTCAGCACAGAAGTTGGTGCTGGTAATTTCTCTTACGTGGGAAGTAAAAAAATTATTTCCCTTGAGGGGGAATTTAATTAGTTAAACTTAAGGGTTTTGCCAGCCTTTCTAAGGAAAAGTGGGGCTTGTCAACTCTTTAAGTGCTGGTGCGCATAGCTACTTTCTGGTGGGGGGCCAGGGGCTCATTCAGTCAGATTTTCTGCCAAACTTATTCCACAAAAGCAATACTGACTTCACGATCCAGTGTTTCTTGTTTTCAGAAGTTCAGCCTGCAAATTTCTATCTCAAATTTTGTCATGCGCGATAGGAAAATCAAGAGAAAGGTAACAAGTATTGGTTAAGTTCTCTGTGCACTAATCTCAAAGAGGTTGTCAAACCTGAAACAGAAGATTGATAAACTTTATTGTGGTCAATGACCAATATCTAGAAAACAAATACTGTAACTGTAAGTACATAAAACATGAATCAAGAGGCAACAGTTAGGACAGAATATGGAATGAGAGAGTGGTTTGGAATAGGAAAAGGAGTAAGACAAGGCTGCATTTTGTCACCCTGCTTATTCAACTTATACACAGAGCACATAATGCACAATGCAGGGATGGAGGAATCACAATTTGGGATCAAAATTGCTGGGAGAAACATCAACAACTTGAGATATGCAGATGATTCCACCCTAATGGCAGAAAGTGAGGAGGACTTTAAAAAGCTCCTGATTACCATTGGTTGAAAGACGAAAGTGCAAAAGCTGGCTTGAGACTCAATATAAAGAAAACCAAGATAATGGCAACAGGCCCTATAAGTCCCTGGAGAGTGGATGGGGAAGAAGTAGGAGCAGTGACAGATTTTACTTTCTTAGGATCAAAGCTCACTGCAGATGGAGATTGCAGCCATGAAATAAAAAGGCGACTGATTCTTGGGAGGCAAGCGATGAGAAAAGTAGAGTGAAAAGTAGAAACATTACATTGCAAACAAAAATTCGTATAGTGAAAGCAATGGTATTTCCGGGGGCAATGTATGGTTGTGAGAGCTGGACCATAAGGAAAGCTGAGCGCAGAAGAATAGATGCCTTTGAGATGTGGTGTTGGAGGAGAGTTTTGAGAGTCCCCTGGACAGCGAGAAGAACAAATAGGTCAATCTTAGAAGAAATTAACTCTGACTGCTCCTTAGAAGGTCAAATAGTAAAGATGAAGCTAAGGTACTTTGGACATCAAATGAAAAGAGAAGACTCGCTTGAGAAAGCCTTCATGCTTGGAAGGGTTGAGGGCAAAAGAAGAAGGGGGCGGCCAAAAGTGAGATAGATAGATGGTATTGTGGAGACAATGGACACAAAGCTGAGTGAGTTAAGGAGGATGGTGGAGGACAGAAGTGCCTGGCGGACAGTGGTCCATGGGGTCGCAAAGGGTTGGAATCGACTGTGCGACTGAACAACAAAAAATAAGGACATATGTTACTATTACCTAAAACAGGGGTGTCCAAACTTTTTGGGCCGCGGGTCGGTCAATGGTTCAGGAAGCTAGTCACTACAGCCTGGGGGCCGGATCCAGCCCCTGATGCCAATTCATCCGGGCTGCAAAGTCCTCGTCGCTCCTGGAAGTGGAAGTAAATCACGCCCGTTCCAAAAAATTCTCCTAAGAAATAGCTGTAGGTGATGGTAGTGGACTAACCCCCTCCCTCATTTTTTCATCATACCAGTTTCTCTTTATATGGCTTTACCATATGTATTATTCATGTTCGATCTCAGATCTTATCTTTGATGGAATTGAGTTGAATTGCAAATGACTGCAACTGTTGACTTTCCAAGCTATTTATTGTTTTCAACAGAAAGTTAATAAAAATACAGCTATTACAAATGTTGTTCAAGCGGTAGCTTCAAATATTATCATCACAAAACAAAAATATGTGGATAAATCTAACACTAGTCCTCCCTAGGGAAATCTTATCAGACTCATTGTCTCTGACGTTAATTTTGGAAACATACACTACTTTTGTTTTCAGTCCAGTTTAAGTCTGTTCATCTTTACCACTTTCATTTCTTGATTTCTGGGTCATAAAATTCACTTAACCTTATAATCTGGCAGATGGCAACCTCCTCTTTTCATTGGACAATAATTGAATCTTTATTTGGTTAGATGTTTGTTCCAATGTGTGGGAGTACATTCATAAGAATGAGTAACTGCAGAAGGGTCAGAGAGACTTTCAGAACATTAACTTGGATTTTCCTCTTTAAATAGTGTTTAGGTCATGGTGATCAGCATCCAGGGACTAGGGAGCAAATTGTTCCCAGGGGGAAAAGGGTGCGGGAGAGGGACACAAAATTAATTTAGGAACACATTAATACATTACACCAGCAGTGTCATGCTTCAAAGCATAACTGCACCTCTTTGTGGTCCCTGTGAATGCGCGCCAATGGGTTAAATCAGGGATCCTCAAACTGTGGCCCGTGGGCTGAATATGGCACACAGTACCATTTCATGTGCCCCCCTGCCTCCACTACTACCAGAAGTGCTACGTGGTGGAGGAAGGGCAAAATAACCGCCTGGCTCTTGAAGCTGTCTGAGGGAGTGTGACCCAGCCCCTGGCTTAAAAGGGTTGAGAACTCCTGGGTTAAATCATGATCATGTGCAGGCAACTCAGAATGTTCCAGAGCTGTGACAGAGCCACAAGCTCCAACTACCCTCCACAGCGCATGTGATTCCTACACAGCGATCCCTCAGTTCCTTTTTTACTACCAGTGTTCAGACTCCTCTTGCTCCAAAGCACCCTGACAGTGTTTCTTAGCAAGTAGTACTTACCATAGTTGTTGTTCTTTGTTGTTAAAGGTAAAGGTCTCCCTTGCTCAAAACCCAGTCATATCCAACTCTAGGGTGCGGTGCTTGTCTTCATTTACAGCCAGAGAGCCACTGCTGCCTGCATCTGTAGAGGTTACCATGGTCATGTGGCAGGCATGACTAGACACTGGCAATATGGAACATTGTTACTTTATCCACCAAAACAGTACCTATTTATCTACTTGCAATTTCTTACCTTTGAACTGCTAGTTTGGCAGGAGCTGGGACAGAGATGGGAGCTCACTCCATCATGCTCTGGTCTCAAACTACTGGCCTTCTGGCCGTCAAGATCAGTGTCTAACCACTAAGCCACCTCAATCCTAGTCTTAATTGTTAGTTTGTTGTTATTTATAGTTAGTTGTTTGTTCTTCCTAAAAAAATGGTAGTTTGTTTATCAATAGAGTTGTATGGCAATAAAATCCCCCATAAGGATGGCTACACAAAGTGCCTGTACTATTGCTACCTGAGTGAAGATGGCACAGGTCTGCACTTGGTGTCCCTCTCCAGGTCAGTCTCCTTCTTCTGCCATACTGGATTTCGAATATTGGCACTCATCATAGCAATCAGCGATGAAGACTACCCTGCGAATATAATGCAGTGGCCTTTCATCTGCTTTCTGCATTGCAGCATGACCCCTGTACCACTGATCCAGCTCCATGAGTCACTTTCTGGTCCAGAGCCTTTTTGGCACGCAAAGTCCTTATCAGGCCTATGTCAGTATTGATGAAGCTGCTGCCTTTCATCAAGATGGATTCAAGTGGGATTTAATCCACTTGGGGACCATCGCCCTTCCCTGTGGACTTCTCCACCCAAGGCTGTTTGTCCTTAGGGTTGTCAGGTTGGTTAACCACTGCCTGGCACTCGGTGTTGATTCGCTGGCACTATGGTCGACTCTAATTACCATAGCAGAATAACCTGGCCAGACTACACCCCAAGATAGTATAGGGTTGGAATCACGTTCATGCTGTGGAGGGTAGGTGGAGCCTGTGGCTCTGTCACAGCTCTGGAACATTCTGAGTTGCCTGTGCATGCACAGGATTTAACCTATTGGTGTGCATTCACAGATGACAGCTTGATGAACAAGAGTTACAGGTAAGTAACCTGTTCTTGTGCACCTTGCATGTTGGGGGAGTGGGTGCCAGGGGTGTGCTGGGCACTTTGGGAGGGCAGTGGACAGGGAGTGATGGGGGCACATATTGTGGGGCTTGGGGAGGAGAAATTCCATACATTCCCATTACCTCTGGCGCCCCCTCCAGACTGGCACAGGGACTCACCAAATAGAGCAAGTAGGCAAGAATTTAAGTACAAGTTAGGCGAGCATTATATCTCACATTTAATTAAGGACAATTCTTTCTTAATTAAACAAAAAATCTCATTGCCCAGGAAGAAAAGAGGTGGTTATAACTTTTTCAAGTTAAGATCCACAGATCCACATCAAACAAGCAGGAATAGATCAGGTGTCCCTGGGATGACGGAAAGGAAAAGCTATTGAAATCACTGAACACATATTAAATTGATTTATTACCAGTTTGCCTGTACCTAGTCACCAAGTGAGGGACTGCTGTGACTTAGTGCAGGGATTCTCAACCATGCAGCCCACAGCAACATTTAATGTTGCCCCCCACTGCCTCCACCACACTAGGAAGTGCCATGTGGTGGAGGAATGGCAAAATGGCTGTCTGCCCCCCGAACAGTGGTGGGATGTCAAAAATTTTACTACCCCACCATGACATCATCACAGTATGGGCGGAGCTAACCTTATGGGCAGAGCCAATGTCATGACATCATGATGTTGTGGGCGGGGCCATAGAAAACAAATTTAAAATAATATAAAATAAAATAAAAATAAGCACACACAAACACACACACCTCTATCCACCCACCCACAACACAAACCTGTAAATAAATTAATTAAATAAATAAATAAATAATACATTAAAATACACCCACCCACCCTCAACACAAATCAACCAGAGCTTTTAAACCAGAGATTAAAGCTTATTCTGGCTAATCTTTCTCACACTAGGTCAGATGGAAGGAACTATAGAATGAACTCACCACAAGATGGCTTCATTTTGGCACTTTTCAACTTTTCAACAGTTAAAGAAGTTAGGTACTAAGTCTTTGCCTAACCAGTTCTCTATGATATCTAGGGGATCAGGCTATAGGGAGCTTCAGGTTAGCAGCTTCTCTTCCTCCTCCCCACTTGGGAGGACAGCAAGGAGGCCGTGCATACGCGCCAAGCACTGTAGGCATGCATGCACTATCAAGTGCTTGGCACGCATGTGCAATGGAGGAACCAGTGAAAAGTTAAGCTCCGAAGGTGGTTCCCCCCAAAAGCTGCAACCGGTTCTCCAGGACACTGGGGAAAGTTACTACCGGTTCTGGAGAACTGGTGAGAACCTGTTACATCCCATCGCTGCCCCCGAAGCTGTCTGAGGGAGCGTGACCCGGCCCCTGGCTTTAAAATGTTGAGAACTCCTGACTCAGTGGTTAAGATGCTGGACTTGACAACTGGATGTTTGACAGACCAGCAGTTTGTGACCTGAGAACTGCATGACAGAGATTAGCACTGTACCCTAGAGTCAGATATGATTAGCTTTCGAGCAAGGGCGACCTATACCTTTACCTAGCTTTTTACAACTGACAAAATTCTGAGTTATTATTCACACATGCTGCAAAGTCTGGCCCTAATGCAAATGGTTGCAAAACAAACTTCTCTTGAATGCTGATGCATCACATCCAAAGAGTGACTACAAGAAATATTGTGGCATTATATATTTGCCAATGAGTTAGCATCTATTGACAATGGTTTTAAGTGACCCAGGCAAAACTGCAGCATATTACAACCTGTTAGTTGTGGTGCAGCAAATTTAATAATGTCCCAGAAACCCCTGACTGATACTCCTGAGACCACCTCCACGGTCTTTGCAAAAGCCAGGCTGATGCAGAGGATCTTGGCTGCATCCCTGAGCAAAGCAGCCTTGCATGGAGAGGGTTCCCAGGCCTTGCTTACATGCAATGCAGCCTTTGCAAGGAGCTAGCAATCAAAGAGGTGCCATACCCTTTTCTCCCACCCCATCCCTTCCACAGAAAAAAGAAAGAGGAAATAGAGATCTCTGTCCTAGATTGTCATCCTTACCCTGGACTAGCCGTCCTATCCCTTGACCACTCTGGGAAGCTATATTTGCTCCCCTTAATCAAAATAAGGAAACCCCCAACAGACTTAACTCCCATATTGTATTTTAATGTGAGCTATTGTGGATGAAGTCCATGAAACGGAGCTTCGCCAGCAAAAATCCTTTCAACCCAGAATAATTTCTAACATGAAATTATTATTATTGACCCAGTGAATGAGCAAGCGAGTCACTGTGTGTGTGTGCTCTCGAAAGCACAGGAGTGGGAGGGAGGGAATGTGTGTATGTGTGTCTGTCCCCACCACCTGTGCCTCCCACTCCTGCGCCTTTGAGCGTGCACACACACTGGCTCACTGGCTCGTTCACTCACTCTGGGTCAATAATAATAATTTCATGTTAGAAATTATTCTGGGTTGAAAGGATTTTTGCTGGAGAAACCCTGCTCAGGGAACACCCAAATGAGGCTCCTTTCATGGAAGGGGCTGGTGTGCCTTCCCCTCAGGGAGCCCATTCTGTGGCTGCTGGGACAAAGCCTCCGAAACTCCTGCCTCCTGCCTTCGCCCTCGGTATCCGATCTGGCACTGCTGTTGCTGCCGCTGCAAGCTGTGCAGAAGTCCTGTGGGTCATGGCCAGGGCGGGGCTGGCCTGATTGTACCAACCAGCCATGGCAGGGGCTGGGACTGGTTAGTGCACAGCAATACCTGCTCCATGGAAACAGCACCCTGCCACCTGGAAGGTTCCGGCTTGGAGTGGGCTGTGGCAGAAATTTTGTGCCCAGGTGACATATGTCACCTGGTGACATAATTCTGCCTGCCTCTGGGGAGCGCCAGTCACTGGGGTGCACCAGGATGAATCCCTGTATTCCTGCGAGCCAGCACACCACTGGCGGGTGCTGTTTATGTCAAACAAGAGGACTATAGTAGGGTTGTTTGAGAACAGGGCTGCGAAATTTGGTTTGGGGTAAAATGCTCTTCAGATTGTCAGATACTGAAGGATGGAACAAATGGAGCCATGCCTGAAGGAAAGGTTCTGGGTTTCCCCTTCCCGTGCTGTTAGAATTACTGCTCAGAAATAGTTAAAGAATCGAATGGAGCTGTCAATCTGGAATAAATAATTGTGTGCATTTATCTTCTCCATTTTAAACTGCAGAAAACCTGCTTTTAGAAAATGCTTTATTTTCAGAATTTATAGGCCTTTCCTAAGCAGCATTAAAAAACAACACACACACACACACACACACACACACACACACACACACACACACACACACACACACACACACACACACACACACACACACACACACGCTCATAATTCTGACAGCTTCTCAGAATTTGGACGCAATACAATTGCTGCTTTAGTCCATTTTTTTGCTGGGACATGCTGCCCTCAGGGACAGCCTGCTGGTGGGCGATAAAAGCCCTCTCTGTGTAATTGAGATGCTTTCCTTAGCACTGACAACCAAGATACATTTCCCTCTCATGGCCTTTCCCGTTTTGAGAATTTGTCCCAGAATTCACAGAAAGGATTAGGGAGTATGTGCCTAGCTCCCTCCTAAGCCAAATTTCCCAGTAATTGTCTGAAGTGGCTGAGCTTGACCTAGTTTGACAGAGACAAAAACAAAAATACCCTAACAAAAGACAAACAAAAACAACCCACCACTAACAACAATAAAGCAGAAAACCTGTCTCCAGGAACACTAATATTAGAAACTCCACATCTTTCTGCATCCTTATACGCCACTGATAATTGAGTTAGTTGAAAAAACAAACAGACAAATGGCATTCCCTTTAAAGTTTTATTGGGGGCAGGGAGAAAGAGTATACAGTAATACCTCGGATAATGCTAAGACTTGGTTCCACAACTCTTGGTGTTATCCGATTTTTAGTGTTATCCGATGCATGTTAAAATCCTATGGGATGGATCAGATAACATTAAAGCTCCATAGAGATGCATTGCAACCGCACAGGCTTTAGCGGTTGTTATCCGATCCATTCCATAGGACCTTAATGTTATTTGATCCAATTCTCCTCCCCAGATTACTAAACTTTATGCGATTTTAGCATTATCTGAGGTAAACGTTATCCGAGGTATTACTGTATATACTTAGTTATACAGTATTTCCTTCTGTTTATGTTAGAAGATACAAAACAAATGGAGCATTTAAATTTATATACAGTCAAACCTCACATAAAGAGCACCTCGCTTAAAGAGTAACTCGCATAAAGAGCATAATTTTCTCTGAATTTTCACTTCACTTAACAAATAAAACCAACCAAAAACTCGCTTAAAAAAATAAATCGGAGTTCGCAACCCTCCCTCCCCACCAGAAGTCACAATTGGTCACTTACAATGGCATTTCGCTTAAAGAGCAAACTTGCTTAAAGAGCAATCCCGTGGAACGCATTATGCTCTTTAAGCGAGGTACAACTGTAAGTGAACATACCCTAATCTTCTTGTATGAAGAAATAAAATGTGGAATGCTCTCAGTAATATATCAGTTGGTGACTGAATATAGGGCTAACCTACCAATAACATGAATTCTGCTGTATGAACCCAAGTGTAAGATTCCCCCCCCCCCAGCTATAGGCAGCACAATGGCTGTAGGTTAGATTGGAGATTAAGGTAGCACAAATCACCCACGGAAGTACAAATCCAGATGTGCCAAGAAGAAAACATGGAATTTGCATGGGGAAGAAGCAGCTGCTGTACCCTTCAGCGAAAGGTTCTCTCATGTAGGATGCAGATTTATCTGCTGGGTTAAGGATCACGACGGAGCAGCTATGAGGAGTCTGCAATGAAGAGTCAAAGAGCAAAGTGCCCCCCAGGTCTCAATCTGGTTTGAGGATCCTGTGCTGGCTTCTTCTGAAAACCCTATATTTAAGAGAAGCCACAGGATTAGCATCAAACATTCTTTGACCCTTAAATGCCATGGTTATAATAAAATTGGGAACCGGCCTCTCAACTGGTTCCACAGGCCACTTACAATTGCAACTTATTTCCTCCAATAAATAATAAATGTGTGCCGTCAAATCAATTCTGATGTACGGTGACCCTGTCCAGGTTTTTCTATGTAGATAATATTGTACACAGAAATACTTTACCTTTATCTGGGGGCATCCTTAGCCTGTGCAGCTTGCCCAAAACAATACAGACTGGATCTTCTCCTTGGAGGCATAGTGGGGAATCGAACTCCCAATCTCTTGCTCTGGAGCCAGATGAATTGAGGTATCTGTGAGTCAGCAATTTTCCGTCTAAACATCCTTGCATTCTCAGAGCGGAACTCAGCATAGCTTTAAACAAGATTGATTAGTATAGGAGCAGAAAACAATGCACAAAGACAGCTATAATGTTAAAGCACAATTGAACAAATTACACTATTCAAACACAATTGTATTAAAAGCAATTCGAAATAACAAAGAACAGCACACACTTGTTGAAAGGCCCTTCTTCAGCAGCTGCTCAGTTGCCAAAACCCTTCCTGCACAAAAAGGCTTTTGCTTGCCACTTGTAATCCTTTTTCTTTTAAGCAAATGTGAGATTTAGAATCCAAAAAATGTAATGCATCTTCTTGCTGTGGAAACATTTGAGCTCTCATAGTGTTGAATGATATAAGCTGTGGTTCTGTACTCTGGGTTGAGATAAGTCAGGCTAAGAAGAGATGGAAGCAAGATGAAAGGATCATTTCCTAATAGCAGAAACCTGATAATCAGTGGAATTCCTATAGATGTATCTCATATGAGACCGTGTAGCACAGTCTCAAGGGTCATGATGGCTTAGTGGTTAAGATGTTGAGCTTGATAACCAGAATGTTGGTAGGTCAGCAGTTTGAGACCCGAGTGCTGTGCGACAGAGTGAGCTCTTATAGCATTTTGAGCTCTTGTAGCAGCCAATGTAGCAGTTTGAAAGCAAGAAATTGCATGTAGATAAATAGGTACCACTTTGGTGGGACAGTAAACAGCCTTCCATGCATTCCAGTGTCTAGCACATGACCATTGAAACATCTGCAGACACAGACAGTGCTGGCTCTTCTTTGTGATCCATGTGAAGCCACACTAATGGGTTCAACTTCGTGCATGCGCAGTTACGTTCTGGAATCTTCCAGAGCTTTTCTTGGAGTCATAGGACTCCACCTCACCTTAGAGGTTCTGCCAAAGCTCCCCTAGTTCCAGTGGACATAATCACCGAACGTAACTGCACATGCACAAAGTTAAAGCCATTGGTTTCACAGGTGACCACTTGAAGAGCAACAGTTACAGGTAAGCAACCTGCCCCTCTTTGGCTATAAACAGAGAGGAGCACCGAACCCTAGAGTTGGATATGACTGGCTTTTGAACAAGAGTGACCTTTATCTTTAAATAGGTACTATTTCAGCGGGAAAGGTAACAGCATTTTGTGTGCTTTAGTGTTTAGTCATGCCTGCCACATGACCACGGAAACATTTGCAGACAGCATTGACTCTTTGGCTGTAAATGGGGATGAGCACCACTCCTTAGAGTTGGATATAACTAGTTTTCAAGCAAGGAATACCTTCACCTTTATCTAGCACAACCTTTCTTCTGGGTTTCCCCATCACAATAGTTTCAATGTTCCATGAGAAAAATAGCATTCCCTTTAACACTAATGGAGCAATTCCCATTAGTGGCAACAAAATTTATTTACCAGCAAGAATACCCAGTTAGTTGTGTTTCAATGCAGCTGATGGTATTTGATCATGTAGCTGAAACCTTAGAAAGCTGCCTTACGCACTGGGGAGGAATGTACAACTAATGGGCCTGCTTCCGTTTAAGATGAGCCAGTTCCAGTTTCCTCTCTCTGTGGATCTTTCCAAATAAGGACTCTCACTATGATTGCCCTGTATTGTCATTATTTTCCTCTTGTAACCCTCTGCTCTGCCCCAATAGCTCTCCTCATATCAGAGAAAATCTGTAGAGGAGGGAAAGACGGAAAAGATGTGTGGTATCTTTCAACCCATAGTGCTAAGAAATGTTGGTTTGAAAGCACCCTTTGACCGAAGGAAATACTGTATGTGATGTTACAATCCAAAGATGTCATTAATAAGCATTGCCTCTGCCTGGCATCTTAATCTGTAGGCTATGTTTATCCAGCTATTACTAGTTCTTGGGCGTTTTGCCAGGCTTTTTGTTGTTGATGATGGTATGTGATTAGTGTCATGAAGGCAAGCAACTTGATGTGGAATCTGCTCTTTTCAAGACTTTCAGCTGTTGTTTTTTTTGTTTCATTTGAGAAATGCATGGGTATGTACGTTATGTTCTCCATCAAGGGGAATGAAGGGAGCTGGGGTGGATTCTTAATATTCTTGATGAGCTGAATGGTACAGTCCTGTGATTCATGCATCATGAATTGTTTAAAGCAGGGGTTCACAACCTATGGCCCGTGGGCCAAACCTGGCCCACAATGCCATTTCATGTGGCCCGCTGCCCTCGCTCCCATCACCGTTGTTGTTGGAAGTGGCAGAAGCGTGAAAACAGCCGAAAACATGCCGCCCTCACTCTCACTGCTGCCACTGAAAACATGCCGTAAATGCACCTGTGGCTGTTGTAAATGCATTTATTACAGCTGCATATGCATTTTATAGCAGTGTTTACGGCAGGGGAAACCACGTGTCTGGCCTGCTCAAGTGTCTAAGGAGGCATGGTCCAGCCCATGGCATGAAAGTGTTGAGAACTCCTGGTTTAAACAGTGTGGTTTGTGTCCGCACAAGCCTTAAACATTGTTAACAGAATTGTCCTGTGACTCCCTCATTAGATTGTTGAGTGAGAAAGCTTCTGTAATATATTCAAGTACTGTGCCCCTATGTTTTACTACATTTTCTTGCTGCTATGACCATATTTTGTCCATACTGTGATATTTAAAGTTAGTTGTCCCCCCTCCCCTCAACTGGTTGATTGCCAGTGGAGGTTAGTAGATAAAAATGTCAGACTATGGTTCAGCAGACCTGGGTTCAGATCCCAACTTTATTATGGAAATTTGTGGTGGGGTGCGTGTGTTGGTAACTGGTAAAATACTACTTCTAAAATTTTTTCCAAATGTTACAAACACTTTTGGGGTTGCCATACATCAGAATTGGGTTGGTGGCATAACATGGATCTCATGCGCTGTTGGTTTGCTTTGGGAAAGAGTTTAGACTCCCTGCCTATGTATACTAGAGAAGGAAAGGGATCCCATTGAAGGCAGGAGGCCATGTGGAACTCAAATTGGCCAGAGTCTGAGTAGCTGCCTCTTCCATCCTTTCCTTCCCATCCGTGCTTCCTCCTTTAAATTATTTGTTGCGAGATGTTCCGGAACAGAGTAATGATGGCCCAGCTGCAACTTCTAAGGCAGGGAATCTGTGAAGGGAAGAAGCCCAATTAATCCTTCACAAAGCCGACTCACAGCTGAGCTGTAAAAACCATGGGCTACTCTCCCTGCAGGTGCCCTATAAACATGGTGTATAAAGACTCGTTTTGTTAGGGATTGGTACTATGGTTTTTTATATTGGCAGTCTCATTTTCTCTCTCTCTTCCTCCTGAAAAGACAGGTCTCTTCTGCTCACTTAAGGGAGAGAGAATGCTAAGCAATTTAATTCAAGAAATACTTTATTATCAACAAGCTTTGCGCCCCCCCAAGAAAAGTGGGAGGGGATGTGATTTGGCGTTTCAATATTCAGTTTATAGAAGGGGTTCTTAACGTTTTCCTGCCACTGAAAACGTGCCGTAAATGCACCTGTGGCTGTTGTAAATGCATTTATTACAGCTGCAGATGTGTTTTATAGCAGTGTTTACGGCAGGGGAAACCACGTGTCTGGCCTGCTCAAGTGTCTGAGGAGGCATGGTCCAGCCCATGGCATGAAAGTGTTGAGAACTCCTGGTTTAAACAGTGTGGTTTGTGTGCGCAAACAGACCATGCCCCCTCCATCAGCCGAACAGGCCAGATACATGGTTGTCTGTCCCCCCCTGGTGTAAACACTGCCATAAACTGCAATGGGCACATTTCCATAGGCGCAGATGTGTTTATGGCTGTCATAAACACATCCATGTCCGCTTCCGGGGTCATCGCTGGAGGCCAGGACAGGCCCACAGGACGTAGGTTGCAAACCCCTGGTTTATAGAATGACAAATATGCTGGTGTTGCTTTGAATGAAAGCGCAAACACATATGAGACAATTTTACATATAGAATGCTTTGGAACTGTAACCATATTAGTCTGTGTTTCAAGCATATCAGAGAATAAACAAAAATATTGTAGCACTTTTGAAGACTAACTGCTATATTTTAATATTAGCTTTCATGGATCAAGTCCACTTCTTGATCCACGAAAGCTACCGTACATATTCCAGTATAACCCAAAAATTTCAGTCCCAAAAATTAGCTCTAAAAAGTGGACTTGGCTTATACTTGGGTCACCGAGCATGAGGAAAGAAGGTGGCAGCGGCTAATACCCTTTGCCATCCGGTTCTCCCATCTGGTTGTCACTGTATCTCAATTGGGTGCGGAGAAAACTCAATTCCTGCTGCATCTTTGGAGATGCTGGTTTTCTCTGCACATGATTAAGATGGTGGCGACGGAAGAAGCGGGCGGCGGCTAATAGCCTTTGCCACCCACTTTCCCCATCATGTGTTTAGCGTGTCTCAATTGGGTGTGGAGAAAACCGCCATCTCCTAAGACTTGGCAGGAAAGCAGTTTCCTCTACGCCTGATTGGGATGCATCAATGACAAGATGGGAGAAATGGGCGTCAAAGGTCATTAGCTGCCACCACCCGCTTATTCCTTTGGCACTGTCTCAGTCAGGCCTGGAGAAAACATCTTTTCTGCTGCATCTTAGGAGACGCCAATTTTCTCTGTGCCCAGTTGAGATGGCAGCGCGGGCAAATGGGCTCTCTTGAGTGCAGGGTGGCAGTTGGGTGCACTGGACAGGGAACCTTTCCTGCCCGCTTCTCCCATCGTTTCTTCAGCACAAGAAAGCGGTGGCTCTGTGGTTCTCTCTCCCTGCGCCAGAGCAAAAAAATAGCTGTCTGGTGACACAGGCATCGGGGCTCTCTCAGGTGCAGCCCAAGCAGGGAGAGGGAACTGTGAAGCCTCCACTCTCTCGTAGTGAGGTAGAGCTGGCTTCCCCTCACCCCTTATGGCTTCACTTACCTGTCTTGTTGTCTATGCTCCATTGGGCATGCCAAGCTGGACGGGAGAAGCCGCGCTTACACTCAAGTCAATCTATTTTCCTGGTTTCTCAGGTAAAAATTAGGTACCTTGGCTTATATTCGGGTTGGCTTATAATCACATATACTGTATATGGGTAACTTTCTCATGAAGGAATACTTCTCTCAAGTATCAGTATATAATGCTAAATACAACTTGATTCTTTCCTCACCTTTGTAATTTGAAGTGCTGACTGAACATGGTTGCATAGGCAGATTAGAACCTAGGATATCATGGATAATGAACAACAAAACTCACCTGAGCTAAAATAATGAGAGGTTCTGGTGAAGCCACTTATGGTGGGTATTGTATTTACACACATGTGTGCATCTCTGTAACTGACTAATATCAACCAAGTTCCAGGGAAGTAGCTGGACGAATCATTTGTACCTACATGATATTTTTTAACTTCAGAGGAAGAATGCCTTCATATCTTCTGTGGCAAAATGCATAGGCTTTCCCTTTGTCTTGTATTTCAGCACCAGACCACAAGAAGTATATTCTGCAAATACCACCCGAGGGGGGGGGGGGGAGGAAATATTATGTACTCAATGTTATGATACTTAGCTAGAGTCTAGTCAAGAATCCACAGACCAAGAAGACTCACTAGCAAGTTCAGTAGCAATCCTGGATTCAGATGGGGGCATAAGCCTGCCATCCCCATCTAATGATTATGAATCCTCTACATGGCTAAAATATTTGATCTGGAAGTACAGCACCACCAATCTATTTATATGAGCAAGTAATCATCTAACCCAGTGCACATCAGTATGATTCTACCACTTTATGATGTCATTAAGCAAAACATGATACAGTATAAGCCATTGTCTCATCAACCTAAATCTTGAAGGCTTGAAAATAAGTATGAGGTCCATGAAGTTGACAATTCATTCCTGTCTGCCCCCATCCCAATCAATTATAGTGGAAGTCACATAGTCTAAGTATAAAGGAAGACTGAATATCCCATTGCCTACTAAGGAAAGATGGATAATTATGGATGAAATGTGTACTTACACTGCACTTAACATCAGAATAGCTAATTAATGTAGGTGATCAGTACATATCAGAGGTACCTTTGGAACAAAATACTTGTTGAATTGCCTCATCTATATATATTAAGAGGCTGTGGCTGTCAGGCATGCAATCGATGTAGCAGCAATCGATTTAGCATGCGGCCGTAAGACAACATGTGGCCTACCAGGTCCTTTTTGACTGAATCCATATTTTACAGAACAAATTATTTTATCTTATTAATACATTTTTGTTTGTCTTTTATATTTTTATTTTACTTTAATAACTTTAAAATTAACAAATAGTTTTCTTTTCTTTTTTTTAAATTATTAACTACACAATAGTTAGGCTTTTTAAAAAATAATGTAGCTTTTAAGTATATTTGAAGTTTCTTGAATGTGGCCTCATTTGAGTGCAGCTAAATTAATGCAGACTTCTGGAATGAAAAGTTTCCCCACCCCCTCTATACAATGCAACAATACATAATATTCCAGACTGATTGGTGAAGATACTCATTCTCACGGCAAACAAACATAACAAACCCGAGCCCCCAGTCTGCTCAAAATCATTAGACAAAAACAGAAAGCTGCAGATTTGATACAAGATCTACTCACTCTTCCAAGAAACTCAGGATACTGCTACTTTAGGCCCATATATTGCCACTTGGTGCAACATAACATCAGACAAGTAGGTGATCTCTATTGTACAACACGGATACACAGTCAAGTTTCATACACTACTTCAAACAGGCCTCTTTTGGTCTACCACAACATATCTTCTGCTAAAGGAGAAAGTATTAACCCTCTTGCAGAAAGTTACAATCCAACCTATCACATAAGCCAGGGGTGGCCAACCTACAGCCCATGGGCCGGACCTGGCCCGTGGCACCATTTCATGTGGTCCACTGCCACCCTCACTGCTACTAGAAGTGGAAGTGTTTATGACAGCCGTAAAATGTGCATGCTATAAACGCTGCACCCATGGCTGTTGTAAATGCGGTTATGACAGCCACAGATGCATTTTACGGCAGCGGGAGGAACCACATGACCAGTCCACTCAGATGTCTGGGGTGTGTGGTGCGGCCCATGGCACGAAAAGGTTGCGAACTCCTGACATAAACTCAAGCAACCAATGCTTTCTTTTCCCAGTGCGAAAAACCTCACACTATTCCTAGATCTTAGGTGCATAAACACGTTTATAGTAACTAAAAGTTTAGAATGATTACATTGGAGAGCATCTTTTCCCTTCTCAGAAAAACATGTCAACCTATAAAGGACGCCTACTTTCATGTATCAATTCAACAAAACCATATTCCCCAGCCTGGTTTAGAGCTGCCACACACTGCTATGATGTGTTCCCCCCCTTTTTTAGGCTAATGATACTCTAAATTCTTTCATAGAGAGTAAACAAAACAACTAAAAAGACAAAAAAGTTGTGATACCTGAAATAATAATTCTTGTATTTAAATGTGAGCTTTTGCAGATCCAGTCCACTTCATCAGGTTTGATCCATGAAAGCTCACATTTAAATACAGGAGTTAGTCTTTAAGGTACCACAGCATTTTTGTCTTCGTTGTTTTGTCTTGTTTACTCTCTCACGTGCTTGCACAGACTAACATGTCTACCACTTCAAAAACTTCTAAATTCTAGGAAGCACGTTTCTTCTTAATTTTGGGCCCTGGGGAAGCAAATGAAAGTTAGATGGAGAGTGTAGATCAGGAGGTCTCAATCTTTTTAAGCCGGGGGCCATGTCATGCTCCCTCAGACAACTTCAGAAGCCGGATGGCCATTTTGCCCTGTCTCCACCAGTTGGCACTTCCAGGTGTGGTGGAGGCAGTGGGAGCCACATGAAATGGTGCCGTGGGCCGCATCCGGACCATGGGCCATAGGTTGAGAATCCCCCAGTGTAGATAGTGTTACCTGAGCACTCTTCCCTGGCTGAATCAGAGCACTATCCTGACTAGACCAAAACAACAACAACAGGAGTCTCACAGTTGGAGTTGTGGAGATGGATATGGAGTACTCATTGCCATAGTAATGTTGTCATGACAAGTTGTTTTGCTCCAGTTCACAACACGCATGGAATTAGAAGGAGAAACATTTATAACCTGGTCTACACAGATAGCATCTATTCTTTCAGATGCCTTGTGAAATGCTTTCACTGACGCACATCATGTCTGTTACACGCTTTCATCCTCGCTCCCAAGCATAAGTATGCTGTTGTATGCTTTCACATGTGCATGTTTTGTCTTTCTTGACTGTCTGCTGTTCAGCAGATAATAGGAGCAATAACCAATTAAAGGCTGCCCATGGGACTGTGTTAACTAGCTTAGAAAGGCAAATTAACTCCTTTGAATTACAAAGCATCTTGGCCCGGTGTCCTTGCTGCTTCTGTTTTGCCGGAAAATTAATTTTTATCACTTCTATTGTCTCATCTTCTCTTTAATGTTTTGAAAAGCAAAGTTTCTGGTATTTTGAAATGGAATCGCTATGTAGGCCATCAGGATAAAGAAGGCTCTTGTCTCCTCTTTCTGGTTTTGAAATCGGGGCCATCCATCTCGTTTTAGAGATTTCAAGAGGCGTAGCCACGATAAGTCTGTAGGCTCTTGCAGCAAAGGCAACAGAGAGTCCTTGTGGCAGCTTAAGAGATGGCGGGTTTGTTTGGCAGAAGCTTTTGTTATGACTAAAGATGTGGGTTGCAGTTTAAGCCAAATCAGGCTTGCTAGAGAGACTTCAGTGGAGAGGGTCCTCTCATCCCAAAGCCAGCCCTTCATCAGGATGCCACAGCTGTCCAGAGGCAGAATCCCAGTGTACTGTAAGTCTGACACTCCATTGGTCATTTGTTAAGCAGGACTTGCCTTTTCTGCGAAGCCTTGCAACATTACTTGGAATCGTGGCTGGTTTTAATAAAAATACCGCTTGGCTTCGGATTTCATTTTGCCCTCTGGATACAGCTACATTTTTTGAAAGCGGTGAGAGCATCCAGAGGCTAATGCACATGGATGCCGTTCAGCAAATAAGCATGTTGGCAGCCTGTGTAACAGGATGTTGTGGGTTGACATTGAGATGGACAAGACAACACATGATATGTGCGCAAAGCAATGCAGTGTGTGAAATATCTTAACGTCTGCAGAACAGATTGGTGGTGATCAGCCAGGCTTTGGAAAGTAGGCAGAATAAAATAAACAGAACCATTTAAACCAGCAGCACACCGTATTTCATTTACATGGATAAATGCCTTGTGAGCTCTAGAACCTCAATGGGAGGTTGCATTTACAGGTTGAGGAGACCATGTACAGGCCAGGCAGCCCACACTGGTGGAAACATATCTCTCCTTTTTTGGGTCTCTGGTAATGCATATGATACCCCCACCTGCAACCATGGACCTGAAGGACAGGCTTAAGATGCAATGTTTCTGAGTTCTCTTCTGCTTCTAGGAACTGGGAGTTAGGATGTAATATAGGATTTGGGAGATATAATATGTGAAGCCAATAATAAATGGTGTGTGTGTGTGTGTGTGTGTGTGTGTGTGTGTGTGTAAGTTATTGTTAGTGAACCAAGAGAATGGCTTGAAGCCAGAATTTCTGAATTAACTATCTGCTTGTCAGGAAAAAAGAAGGGGGGAATATAGACTACATAAAATATAGTTGGAGGATGTCCTGTTGGTTTCTGGTCTTTTTTGTGTGAGATGCTCAACAACAGCAATGTACAACACACAGACATACATTAACTGATATTATATAAATTTGTATCTGTTATATAATACCAGTCAATGCTTGGTTATGTTTTTTATGTTCAGATGATGATGATCATTACCGTGATCTAACCTTGGGGAGCAAGATTTTTTTTAAAAAAACCCAATAAAGTGACTGACAAGTGCAAGCTTTACTCACAAGGAGACAAAGGTTTATTGAGCCACCCAGATGGTAGAATGGAATGACCATAGCCTGACAGATCGGTCAGCATCCAAGTTCTAAACAACCCACTGGGTAGAGCAATACAATCTTTATACACGTTATGGGTTTATCCTAGCAAGTTGTAGTTGGGTCAAATGCATAATTGGCTACATAGTGTGTGAGTAGCTCCTGGTCTCACTGCAACAGCACTGACAAACTTGGTTAGGTGCATCTGCTGCCTCCAGCAGCCTCGCTTCCTAAAATGTAGCTTAATTGCCCTTTCCAATCCATGGTATAAAGGTGGTCAGTCTTGCCTGGCTACACAAAATGAACACAGCAAATCAAAATGGAAGAATGCTGACAGTTTTTGCCAGCCGGAGGCCATGCAAATCTGGTGATGATAATGTTCTTGATGATGATTCAGTTTTCCTTCCACGTCGCTTTCTGATCCTTTCCCCTTTTCTTGTTTCCCTACAGATAGCACTCCCTTGAGTGAGCTCTCCTGGTCCTCTTCCCTGGTGGTTGTGGCGGTTTCCTTTTCTGGGCTCTTCACCTTCATCTTCCTCATGTTGGCCTGTCTGTGCTGCAAGAAGGGGGGCATTGGCTTTAAGGTAAGCACTGTGTGAAGGAGGCCCAGGGCTCTAGGACTGGCTGCACTTTTAGCAAGGCTGGACTTCAGTAGAGAGCAAGGCTGCTCTGATCTTTGCTGTCAACACTTGGCTCCACAGTGCTGTGCTACATTAAAGAAGGTGGCACTGTTTAGGAGTAGAGGGTGTTTTAAAGATCTTATTTCTTAATCCATCTGGATTAGGAGTGCCCTTGATCAATAGAATAGCGCGGTTGACCAACTGCAGGAACTGCGCCTGAAGACATGATTTTGGAGGAGGCAGCTTGGAACCACCTTCAGGTAGAACCTTTTGTTTCTCCAAGAAATCAGGAGATGAGGAAAGGTAGTGTTATTTGTGTCTGTGTGTATAACCGAAATGAGAAGCAGCAAGGAATTGTGGACAGGATTCTTGAACAAAGCCTCAGAACCCAGCAGGGAGTGGTTCTTTGGCATTTTTCTGAGAAAGGTAGAGGATAGAAAAAGGTTCTGGTGAGCCCTAGAACCTCAATGGGAAAAGGCAAGATGGTCATGAATATGCTAGAAATGAATGCAGTGTCGTTCTGTGTTCCTCTAAGCTAGTGGTGGTGAACCTATGGCACGCATGCCAGAGGGGGCACTCAGAGCCTTCTCTGTGGGCACACGTGCCATTGCCACAGCACACCCTGCCCCTCTGCCCAACAGCCCAGTGGGAGCACTTCCTACTGGGCTCCCACTGGGCTGTTTGCTCCAACAGAGTTTGGTCCACCCCTCTACCCAGCAGCCCAATGAGAGTGCTTCCTCCTGCACCCCAGCATAGAGCTCACCCTGCCCCTCTGAAAGGCGGACGGCAGCCTGTTGAGTTTGGGCATTTGGTCTCTAAAAGGTTCATTATCACTGCTCTAAGATGCTTTTGCAGCTCCGGGCCATGTTGGGAATGTTACCCTTTCCTCCCCACCCCTCAAAAAGGTTTCCCCCAAGAAAAAATAGGGAAGAAGGAAAAGTGAATTCTCATTCCTAAGGGAATTCAAGAGCAGCAGTTCACCTTTTAAATAGCTTGCAGGGCACATTGCAGTATTTAACATACATTTAAAAAATTGGAAGTGGACGTCTGACCACTTCTGCTCAGGGGGGTGGGGTGGGATTCTCTTTTGCAATTTTGGTAGTTGTGCAGCCCTTTCTGAGGGCAGAAAATTAACCCTCTCCCCAGACTCAACGCATTTTGTCTGTCTCTGGGATACAGAAAGGTGATCAGTATCTAGTCTGACACGTAGCCACTCTCCAGGGCCTCTCTCATTTTCCATCACTTGTTTCTGCCTGATCCTTCTTGACCTGGAGATGGAAAGTGGCATCTCTGATGTACAAAGGGAATGCTCTGTGGTTCCTACCCCAAAGTGGTCATTGGACAACTGAACCCGTGGGATTCAGTGTGACAGGAGGTGTGTGTGAATGTGAAAAGGAGCATTGCACCAAGATTTACATATCTGACATTATGAGCTCCAGTGATGGAGAAACACACATTCTCCAAGTTGAAAGAGCTGCTTGCAGTTTTTGAAGCTTCTTCCAACACACAGGCAGCAGGTAGAGTCCAGTCCAGGGAAAGGGGTGAGAATCTCAATTAGGAAAGTAAGGTCAGCGTCCCACATCCTTAGGGTGCTGTGCTGCCCAGAAAAAGAAGTAAAGAAAGGCCGCAGCACTGACGTGTAGAGTCAGTGGGAACACTTTGAAACAACTAATATTAGGATGCATTTTTTAAACTGCATGACTTTTCCCCAGGACCAATCAGACCAGTTCCATTAAGTGATGGGTGCCATTCCAAAGCATTTCATCACAAGACTTGCCTTAATGCACCCTTTGCAGTTAAGAGCCTCGGCGGCCCAGTGGTTAAACTGTTGTACTGCAGCCCAAACATTGTGTATTCAATCCTGACAGGGATCAAGGTTGGCTCGGCCTTCCATCCTTCCAAGGCTGGCCCAAAATGCTAATGTTTGGCCCAAAATACTAATTAACTTGTGAACCACTCAGGGGAGTATATAAGTCTAATTGCTATTGCAGATTGGCAGCACAGCCACCAGGTGCCCCCCTCTTAGGCGCAGTGCATGTTCCATCCAGAATTGCTAGAAGAGGCAGGACTCCCTTGTCTCAGCCCTGTAAGAAGTGGCAGGGGTGTGGTGTTGCCCTCCTGTTCAGACTGAGATGTTGAGGACTTGGGTTATGGGATCTTAAGTGGGCAACTGTGAGAACAGCAAAACTCCCTCTTTCCCTAGCAGTTGTTTGTGTCTCTTTCTTGTTTTAAGTTTCCAATCCAGTTGGGGCCCTCCGCTTGCACAGCTTCAGATTTAGTTCCATTCTGCCCTAGAGTGGCCAGTCTAAGAGAGTGGGCAAGTCACGTGGACTTCACAGGCACAGAATGTGCTTTGGGAAGGCGTCCCCTCATTGCTGGGATTCTTGTGGAGGCTCTTGGCACCCAGTCCCCGGAGGAGGTGGGGGGCAGGAATTGGAGTTACAGACAGCCCGGTGGGCTAATGGCTGCTGGGTTTTGCTGTGGGGACAATGAAACCCTTTGGAACCCCCCACACCTACGCTCCCTATATAGAGGCACAGATGAGGTCTGTGCAGAAACTCCATTGCTTGCTTCCCTATGAGAATGCCACTGTTGCAGCAGTGCCAGACTCGGGACGCACAAGGGTGATGCTTACCCTTTCCTACCTGATTGCCGGGGCCGCCTTCAGTGGGAAAAAGCTCGCCCAGGTAACCGCAAATGGCCACCAGCCTCTGACAGTTTCTTGCAGGGGAGTGTCTGTGGTGGGGAGGGAGAAGAGGGTGATGGTGGGGGGTGGGGTGGGCTTAACCAGGGTGGCAATGGCTGTGGGTGGGAGTACCACTGACTTTGGGCAAGAGCTGGGAGAGCTATTCAGCTTTAGGATGGCGCGTGGATTAACATTCTTTCTCTGGGCACTCTTGCCTAGAGCTGGAGAAGCCAATCCCGGGAGAAGAGGCTGAGGATGGTATTGAGGTGCCTGCCCTGCACGGGGGCCAGCACAGGGCCCAAAGCAGCCTGTAATGTAGAACTGGGGACCCCTGGGCAGCCCTCCCCCTGCCCCCTGACCAAGGTGAGGCTGCTTCTCCCTCAACTGTATTTCGGGGGATGTCTCTTGCTGGGAGGGGGGCAGGGCGGAGGGAGCAGAGCAGCCGCCGCAGATGATGATGATGATGATGATGCACCTAAGTACAAAATGAGGGGAACGGCTTGGTGGTGGTGAGACTCTGGAGGTAGTCGAGGTGGTGAGGGTTAGCGTTCTACAGTCCTGTCTCCCAAAACTTACTGGTTTCCCCATACAGAAGAGAGACCAAGGTAGGGGAATTGGTAGGGTTAGTTCTGGCTATTTTGTGGCCCTAAGACAGTGATGGTGAACCTTGGCACTCCAGCTGTTCTTGAACTTCAATCCCCAGAAGCCCTGATCAGCAGGACTCCTGACTTGGGCTTCTGGGAATGGAAGTCCAAGAACACCTGGACTGCCAAGGTTCACCATCATATCACCTAAGGCTTATGTGCTTTACCTGTGGGGGGAGTAAGTTCCTCCAATGGATTTGTGAGGAGATTGGGCAGGTGAAGCTTCATTGATTTAGCTTCTCTCCCCCTACCCTCAAAATTTTTACTCTAGCCAAAGCTTCCTGGAAGCATCTCCCCCATCCTTCAGAACAAAATAGAAATTTGGCTAGTAGTAAACACCTTAGGAAGAAATCCTGTTTTTAGGCCCTTGCAGCCTCATCTTGGAAACTCAGGCCCCATGTTTTCCACACAGAGTTGTGTAAGTGTGTGGAAAGAAAGGAATGTGAGTGAGTGCATGGTTGTCTCCACCCCCCCTTTTTAAAAAAGTTCCTCTGAGGTCTGATTGTGGCTGAGTGGGAGCATTTGAGTGAATGCATTTCTGCTCTGTGATTCCCTTGCATAATCCACTACGTTGGTGGAGGGTGCCTAAGGTATACTCCCAGACAACTAGTTGTTAGGGTGAACCGATTCTCTACATGACAAACTTCAAAGTTAGCAGTGACAGAGTGGAACTTGCCCCAATGGATCTGATTCACACATACAGAGAGATGCACATGTTTCAAACAGCCCCTTGCCTAGTTAGTTGGAAAGATTCAGGCCTTTGTGTGAGGCCGCTATAAAGATATGCATTTAGTGGGCTATGTTTGTTTTTAGGAGCCTATAGATGCAACAGATTTTTTAAAACTAGTTTTATAATTATTACATGGGACTACTGTGGCTCAAGTGGTTAAGACACTGAACTCAAAGACTGGGAGGTCAGAGTTCGATTCCAGAGTACTGCACAATGGAGTGAGCTCCCGTCTCTGTCCCAGCTCCTGCCAACGTAGCAGTTCGAAAACAAGAAATTGCAAGTAGATAAAGTAGACTTCAGTGGGAAGGTGAACAGCGTTCCACACACTCCGGTGTTGAGGCATGCCTGCCCCGTGTCCACGAAAACGTCTGCAGATACAGACAGCGCTGGCTCTTTGGCTATAACCAGAGATGAGCACTGAACCCTAGAGTTGGATACGACTGGCTTTCGAGCAAGGACAACCTTTACCTATAATTATTACAGATCCCCAAGCAAAATCAGGAGTGGTGGTTCACAATGAGGGAAGAAAGCAGCATGGGTGGTTGCATGCTTAGGAAACCAGTTTTCTTTATGGAAGGTTGTGACCCAGTTTAACATGGTATAACAAAGCCAGTTATAGCTTCCGAGGGGAACTTTGACAATGTGTTTTTAACCAAATTATGTATGACTCAAATATACCAGTATGTGTGCATGCATTTCCTCCCTACATTGTTATTGGGCATACAGTATCTGTATCCATCTTTTCTTCTCCACTTGTGTATATATTTAATGTGGCTTCCTTTAAATACATGCACAAGTCTTCAGTCCCCTCACACCCCCACCCATCCCACTATAGTCCCATGTATATTCAGGAACATGGGAAGCTGTTTTCCATTGGATCAAATGACTGAACTACCCATCCCAAGCGTTGTACACAGAGATTTTGAGATAGCTTTCTTACCCTGCCATATCAAGAGACATCAGAGATTTCATCTACCAGTTGTATAATCTGCCACTGAGCACAACCGCCCTTCCCTTCCCTGTCTGCCAGTGTGCTAGTTGTGTGTCTATGGTGACTCCTCTGTGTGAAATTACAGCAGCGGTGACATGAATGAAAGTGTTTTTAAAGCTTTATCTGCATCGTTTCAGTAATCTGTGAAATATAAGTAGGATTCTTAAGTGGGATTAAAAGCAAGTGCATGCTTCTCCATTTCTCCTCTCAATGTGTACAAATATGTTTGCCTGCCCCACACCGGCCTATTTTTCTCCTTTTCTTCTTGACTCAAGGAATTTGATAATGCTGAGGGAGAGGACCATGCAAGCGAATTTTCAGCCCAGGGCTCACCTGCCACACAAAATGGACCTGAAGTTTACATTCTGCCTCTCACTGAAGTCTCCTTACCCATGTCCAGGCAACCAGGGCGCTCAGGTAAGTTGCTGAATCCTGTCTATGGAGGGGTTTGTTCTTGTCAATCTTAGCAACAAAAACGTGATCACTTGCAGTGTAATACAAAACCTTGCAAACTTCCATTCTTGCCCTCTTGATTATTCTGGAGTCACTCTGCTCAAATAAGAATGAACATAGATTAGAAGGTCTTTAGTGAGAGAAGAGTCCTCTTTTTTAATCAACCTGGCTATTTCAGTGTAATTAATAGAATATTAAGGATAATTTATGTATCTGCAAAAGCAACAGCAAGCCCTGCAACTCCTTAATGACTAACTCATTTGTTAGTTTAGTGGACCAGATTTTGCTTCATTAGATGCTCATCCTGAAACATATATGGTCTTTAAGATGCTCAGGGGTTCAGTTTTCACTTTAGCTTTCCAACAGGGCATTCCCTCTGGAATGTTTTATCAGGCACTTCAATGTTTTAGTGTATAAATGTGTACTTTCAGAGAGAAATCTGGCCACCAGTATAGCAAAATGAAGCATAAGAAAAGTAGTAGGTTATTTTTATGGTAAATGTCAGTAATAGTAATTTTACTGAAGTGCCATTATGTGCATATGGTGCTTTACAGAATGATTTAAACAGAAGTCAGGCTTTTCCCTGAAGGGAATACGATTTCAGTTTTGAGACAGAGACAGTGATAAGATAAGAATATGGGCCAATGGAATTACCCACCCTTAGGTTCATTTGTAATAAATGAACAGGTTAATTAGCGTTGAATTGTCATAATCACTGAAAAATACTAAATGTCACATTCTTCTGGTCTCTCACATTTATGTTGCTTCCCATATAAGGCTTGCTCTAGATCTGTGGTTCCCAACGTGGGGCACACACCCTACAAGGGGGGGGGGCAGCAGTTTGATTTTTATGGGGGGATTCAAGAATGAGTTATTAACAGTGAATGGTCATTTAGGCTTCCTTCACGTGAATAGGAGTTCACTTTTTGAATAATAAGAATTATATGTCACCGGGGGAGGGGGACACCTGGATTTTAAAGATGCTTATGTGGGACATGACAAAAAATGGTTGGGAACCACTGCTGTAGATCCTCTAGTCATGGCAAGCATTAATGAGGAAAAGGGCTTTTCATTTGATAGCCTACACTTCCTAGAAGGCCCTTCTATTTGAGGATTTGATGAGCTGTGACACCCCATATCTTTAGGGGCTTCCTTAAAACTAGTTAATTTAAGAAAGCTTTCTGCTTGAAAAATATATAACTCCTGTGGATGTGTCTTAGTTCTTCCTATTCATCTCATTATCGGCCTTATAGATTTCTGCTTTGCTAGTACAGTAATACCTCGGATAACGCTAAGATTTGGTTCCACAAGTCTTGGTGTTATCCAATTTTTAGTGTTATCCGATGCATGTTAAAATCCTATGGGATGGATCGGATAACGTTAAAGCTCCATAGAGATACATTGTAACCGCACAGGCTTGAGCGGTTGTTATCCGATCCATCCCATAGGACCTTAACGTTATTCGATCCAATTCTCCTCCCCAGATTACTTAACGTTATGCGATTTTAGCGTTATCAGAGGTAAACGTTATCTGAGGTATTACTGTACAGTACAGTATTTCTTATCTTTTTGTGTTAACAATGTTTGATTAGAAAGATGGTTTAATTCTCCTTGTGCTTATGTTGTTTAATATTGTGTTGCTATGGCTCAAGTCACTAAGATGCTGACTGGGAGGCAGAAGATCAGCAGTTCGATTCCCGAGTACTGCAGGACGGAATGAGCTCCCGTCTCTGTCCCAGCTCCTGCCAACCTAGCAGTTCGAAAGCAAGAAATTGCAAGTAGATAAATAGGGACCATTTCGGTGGGAAGGTAACAGTGTTCTGTGCGCTCCGGTGTCTAGTCATGCCTGCCACATGACCATGGAAACGTCTGCAGAAGCAGACAGCGCTGGCTCTTCGGCTTAGAAACAGAGATGAGCACTGACCCCTAGAGTCGGATACGACTGGCTTTCAAGCAAGGGAAACCTTTACCTTTATATGCTGCCTTGCATTCTTTCTTTATGGGTTTAAAGATTTTTTTTAAAAAAATGTCAACATTAAATCAATGAGAGTTTCTTTACAGGTATTGAGAGATATAAGCAGTTGAGTTACACTCCATCAGAATGCCAAGTGTTTTGTGTAATTTATTAACATGGGAGTCTTATTTTTTGACCCAGAAATATCAGCCCCCTTCAATACTTGAGTTGATTTTGCCACCTCCTCCTCCTCCATCAGCAATCTTATCTTTCTAGATCTAAAGGGAGCCTCTAATAAACAAGCCATGCTAAGCAATTCACAAGAAGGTGGGATGGATCTGTAGAATGGGACACCCCAACTGCTGTAAGACCTCTTAATTCCCAAAAGACCCACAGGAAACTTCCTTCGGGTTTCCCAAGCCTTCATAATCCAGCAGCTTCCCATATACTGCAGTTCTAAAAGCCCTGTCGCCTCTTCCAATGGCCACCATTACAGACGGTTCGTGGTGTCCAAGCCTTGCTCTGCCCACTTGCAGCTGCTTGTAGGAAACCGTATCTGCTTGGATCACATTTTTTGTTCCAGTCCTGGAGTTTGCTTCCTGTCACCCACATCTATCCTGCCTGGTGGGGGTCTTTCTTGGCTTGGGCAGCAGCTGTGCTGAGAGAAGAGGGAGAAGATGGTTTGTTTCTCTATGGTCAGCTCCCTAGGAGGTACACCAAGAGAGCCTCCTCAATGATTGTGGTATTTTTGAACCAGCGGGCATATCCCGGGCAGTTGTCACCTTGTTGTGCTGGCTAACCTTTCTCACACTAGGTCAGGCGAAAGGAACTATGGAATGAATTCACCAAAAGGTGGCTTCATTTTGGCAGCTTCACAGCTGGCCTAGACATGGAAGAAGAAGCTCCCTGGGAGCACTTAATGGTTTTGCTCCTTGACCTTGTCCGACTGTAGGCTAGTCATTCTTTATCACAGGCCTTAAAGCAGCTCCTTCGGTGGCTTAGTGGTTAAGACGCTGAGCTAGAGACTGGAAGGTTGGGTTTTAGTATCCAAGAGCTGCATTTGGGGACATGAAAGGAGCCTCATTCAGGCATCCCCTGACTCTCTGAGCAGAGTCTCTCCAGCAAAACCCTCTCTGGGTGGGACCCAAAGGAAGGGACTCCAAATTAAACACTTGCAAGGGCTTGAGTCCAAGGGGAGCTGGACACCATTTACAGGAGGACAGGGGGTAGCAAATGACTCTGTCTACTGTGCGCTAGGTACTCCTTCACCAAACTACACCCTGCTTCAGCCGCTTGGACATGGTGTCTGCATATATCATTTTCCACACTCCCTCTGACTTGCGTCTACCAGATTATTCTGGTTTCTCTTAGAGGGGCACCATGGGCCTGTGACTCTGCAATGCCATCTAGTGGATGAAGTGGAGCAGGGCATCCCCTTTTGGCACAACACAGGATAGGGTTAATAATTTTGTGTCAGAGATTATATTGGGTTGAAAAGATTTTTTGCTGGAGAAACTCCACTCAGGGGATGCGCGAATGAGGCTCCTTTCATGTCCCCAAGTGCAGCTCTTGTGTATCGAAACCCATCCTTCCAATCTCCAGCTCAGCGTCTTAACCACTAAGCCATTGTCCTAAATACAGTAATACCTCGGGTAACGTTTACCTCCGATAACGCTAAAATCGCATAACGTTAAGTAATCTGGGGAGGAGAATTGGATCGAATAACGTTAAGGACCTATGGGATGGATTGGATAACAACCGCTAAAGCCTGTGCAGTTACAATGTATCTCTATGGAGCTTTAACGTTATCCGATTCATCCCATAGGATTTTAACATGCATCGGATAACACTAAAAATCGGATAACACCAAGACTTGTGGAACCAAGTCTTAGCGTTATCCGAGGTATTACTGTACATGCAAAAAAGTCATATGGTATTTTGGGTCGTTTTCTGAGCCTCTCCAGTTCCCAGTGAGGTTTGTGTGCTTGTTTTGATGATGAGACTCAGTCTCATCTTAACTCCCATTCATCCACAGTTTGTCATCTCCTTCTGTGCAGGAAACTTTATGGTGAATCCTGTGCAAGTTTCTGAAGAAATCTATGCAGGAAAGATGCTGTTCAGCAGAAACAGCCTAATCTGGGGGAGCCCATGCAGGATTCAGGGGAACACTTGGATGGTTTATTGCCTTTACTGGATAATTCAGAAGAAAATTTGTCAGAATCTGGCATGGGACATGTGCCATTCTGTACAGAGGCTGAAATCATTCTCTGCAGACTGAAGCTTCTGGAGGGGGGGGGGAGTGTGACAGGTAGAGTCTAAGGACACTACCGTCAGAGATTTAGTTCGTGAATTTGATTGTGTACTTTTGACGAGTTGCCACAACGAAACTACAGCACTAACGAAAATAAGGATTATTCCGTATGAAAGATCGTCTCGGTGACTTTCAGGAATGCTGGGACTCAATGGCCAGGAATGCAAATTGATGACATCATTACACTTGGAAGTTGCCCTGTAAAAATGACATTTTCGTTAGGGGCATCCAGTTGTCGGAGAACCAGCGACCAAACCACTCAACCAATCGTAGTGATCCAAAGTGTGTTAGATAGAGGATAAAATAACCTATGTTCTGGCATTGTTCGAATTTTGTGTGGGCTTTGCAGAAAGTTTTTATGGCAACGTTTATCCAAAAGTTCTTGACCAGAATCCCGAAAAAACTCAGATAAAAGGAACAAATCTATCTGAAATTGACTAAAATCACTTTCCGTGGTTGATAGAGGTTGCTGATGAGGGCATTGGATGGTTCTGCTTAGTTTACAACAGATATTTCCATTTCATTTGAGTGCTTTTGTAATGTGGTTTGAGGATTTTTTTGTAAACGTCATAAAAACTGTTTCTGAAGTCCAACCAAAATTCTGTAGTGTCATAACAAAGGATATGTTATCCTCTATCGAACGCATTTTGGATCACCTCGGTCTGTTGTGTGGTTTGGTTGCTGGCTCACCCACAATGGGATGTCCCCAGCGAAAATGTCATTTTTCGGGGCACCTTTCAAATTTAATGACGTTATCATTTTGCCTTCCCCGACTTTGGGTCCTGAAAGTTGCCGAGCCGATCTTTCACATGGCATAATCCTTATTTTTGTCAGTGCTGTAGTTTCACTGTGGCAACTTGTCAAAAGTACACAATTTTCATTACATGCCAAACGCAGTCAGACCACCCTACCAAAACATAAGACATTCATCAAATTCACATCAAAAAATATAACCTTTTTCTTCTTCTAAAAAAAAAAAAAACTTTTTAAACTTCTGAGAAATCCTGCATGATTTTCAGAGACTCTATGAAGAGAGAGGGGGAAAATCTGGCTCTGAGAAATTTTGTTACAAGGAAAAATAGTCTCCCCACGCCGAGCCCCCAATAGTTTTTGGCTTCAGCCTTCAGACTTCCTTGTTACCTGGAAGGTTGGCAAGTTGGCAGTTTGAGACCTGGGTACTACATGACAGAATGAACTTCTGTCTCTGTCCCAGCTCCTGCCAACCTAGCAGTTTGAAAGCAAGAAATTGCAAGTAGATAAATAGGGACCACTTCAGTGGGAAAAAGATCTTGGGGACATGAAAGGAGCCTCATTTGGGCATCCTTGAGTGGAGTTTCTCCAGCAAAACTCCTTTCAACCCAGAATAATTTCTGACACAAAATTATTATTATCCATTAGAAAGCAAGGCAGGAAGCAAAGGTTGAGAGGAGAATCATCCTGGCCTTCCTCTGAGATCCTTGACCTTTACCTTGAAGTTGGCCCCTGATTCTGGCCTGGGTGTTTCCCCTCCTCCCATGCCACCAAGACAAAAAGCCTTTTAGTCTCCAGCACCCACGGGCCCTGCATTCCTTTCCATGTGAAAGGGCTAAGGAATCTAAAGCTTGCTCAGACGGGGAGGGGTCCAGCTGTCCAGCCATACGGACAGTGGCTCCCTCTGCTCTGCCCACATGCTCTGTTTTGCCTGGCGCAGCCCTGTGTGCGTGTCATTTGAATAGACCCATAGAATATGGATTGTTGAGTGTCCAGCTGCAGCCACCATCGCTGGACATAACAATAGGGACTTTGCTTCTCGGTGTGAAAGGAACAGTGGCGTCTGGCACTGAGAGGTGGCAAACAGGCTGGCACTGCCTGCTTTTTTGGGGCAAGGGACAGCCCATTTGGGCGGATGCTCCACACAGCCGCTTTTTGCTGCCTGGAAGGCTTGCAATTACACTGGCTGTAGCAACAGATTCCTCGTGTGTGAGCACTGATGAGTGTACAAGCATTTCACCCACCTTTCAGTCCTAACCGCGCTCTACAGATGGCCCAGAGATGCAACAAGCTGAAGTAGCTTGGCTTCAGGAGGAAGGATGCCCACTTCCCCAGGGTGGATGGGATTCCCGTAGAGCTGAACATGGAGACGGTCTTCCGTCTCAGGGCTCTCTGTTCTTCCGTGGCAATTTTGGATGAGCTTGTTGGAGAGGAGGTGGCATGAAAAGGGCATGCAGAAATTCAAGCTGTTCTCTTTACTCCTTCACAGTGCAACTCCTCAAATCCACTGATCTGGGACGTCACAGTCTGTTGTATCTCAAGGAAATTGGTCATGGATGGTTTGGCAAGGTAAGTGACCACTCCCCTGGAGTTGATCTTGGACTATAGATTTGCAAAATGTGGCCACGTGGGTGGGGTTTGGGGGAGTGGAATGGGAAGAGTAGGGTGGTTTGGGTTCCACTGCAATCTCTCTTCTTTCCTTAGCGTTGCTGTTCTGCTGTTGCTAATTCAGGGAGAGACACTAAGAAGAAAACAAGTTCTAGTTTGAAGTCTGCAAAGAGAGATCTTAATTCTGGCTTCAGCACTAGTCCATGGATAAGGGAACATTGAACCACGTGGAGAGAGACTGCTAGGTTAGAAGAAGCACAGGATCAGAAAGCTCAAAGTCATAGGTTAGGTTTGACACCTTTCCCAGACACTACAGTCAGTCAGTGATTCTTTGCATATTTATATGCTCTCTCTCACTCACTCACTCACTCACTCACACACACACTCACACACCACCATGCTCATCTAGGATAAGATTTTTCTTAAAAGTACTTTACTAACCATGTTTTGAAAAGCCGCTTTGAACATTGGCCGTGTAGTGTCCTTAAGCGGGCATAGGGATAAGTGTAATGACTAGTACTCAGAGTAGGATAGTGTGCTTGCTAATGGAGTGTGGAGCAAAGAGGAAGAGTCTTATGTTTTTTAGCCTTTCAGTGGCTCAAGTGGCTAAGACACTGACTGGAAGGTGGGAGGTCAGCAGTTCGATTCCTGAGTACTGCAGGACGGAATGAGCTCCCGTCTCTGTCCCAGCTCCTGCCAACCTAGCAGTTTGAAAGCAAGAAATTGCAAGTAGATAAATAGGGACCACTTCAGTGAGAAGATAAACAACGTTCCTTGTGCTCCGGTGTCTAGTCATGCCTGCCACATGACCATGGAAACATCTGCAGAAGCAGACAGTGCTCACTCTTCGGCTTTGAAACAGAGATGAGCACTAAGCCCTAGAGTTGGATACGACTGGCTTTCAAGCAAGGGAAACCTTTACCTTATGTAAGCTGCTTTGAGAGCTAGAAGATAAGGTCTGTGTTTTAAAATAAATAAGATAAATGAAATCAGTTGTTATCTAATATCTATCCTCTATCCAGGCACAGGCGAGAAGAAACTGAAGATGTAAAAAGTATCTTTAACCCTATTCAAGGATTACAGAACTCAGCTTTCTGAACACATTAAAAGGAGAGCAGCTAGGCCTGCCTTCTCTGCTATTGCTTTCCCTCTGTAGACAGTGATGAGTCTGAAGAGGAGAAGTTCCTCCCCACATATAGGCTCTGCATACAACCTAGAACCCAGGTTTTCTGGTTATTTCCCCTCATGTGTCTCTTCAGTCTCTTCAGGCTTCTCCACAATCAGATGAAGATAGCAATGGCAGAGGAGGGAGAGCTGAGTGCATCCCTCTAAATCTGGGGTGACCAACCTACGGCCTGTGGGCTGGTCGTGGCACCATTTCATGTGGCCTGCTGCCTCCCTCGCCGTTACCACAAGTGGGAACAGATGCATTTATGACAGTCATAAAATGTGTCCGTACATGCATAAATGCACCTGCGCCTGCCATAAACACTGCCATAAATGCACCCACAGCTATCACAAATGCATTTACAACCGCTGCAGATGCGTTTTATGACAGCGTTTATGCTGGGATCAACCACGTGACCGGCTCACTCAGCTGTCCGGGGGGCTTGGTCAGGCCTGCGGCACAAAAAGTTTGGGGACCCCTGCTCTAAACGTCTTGACAGCTCCGCTGAATGGGGCGATAGGTGAACCTGTGTCTGTCACCTAGGGAACTATCCTTTTGAATAAGCACAGGGTAGACTTGTTGCTTGATTGCTGATGGACCATTAGAGATTACCTGTGAGCAAACTACTGGAAGTTGGATTGCTTCAGACAAACAAATGGGTACCAGTCAGGAATGGAAAAGCATCTCGAAGTGGTCTGTGAATTGGCATGAATTGAATAGCTGAGGGCAGAGAAATGTTTTAGTGGGCTAGCAGCTTAAACCTGCTATTGAGTGGCAGGGCTGATTTTAAGGCAGCCTTCCTTTCTGAGTTGCTGGGAGGTGCTGACTCTTCCTCCTCCATGCATAGCAGAGTTCTTGGGATCTACCTCTGTTGAACTTTAGATGGGATCGGAGAGTGGGAAAAGGCACATCCCAGACAGGAGAGGGTAGCTTTGCAGGGAACAGTCTCCTTTCAAGGAACCCTTCCGTCAGACTGGGAATTGCTCCAGCCAGGCTCCAAGAACTGGGAGACCCGACAGACGGACCAGAAAGCTCCAGCTTGGGCACAGATCAGGTTCGGGCTGGAATGCAATTCTTTGTACACTGTATGTTTACTGGCAAATAGGTTGCACTGGGCTGTTCCATAAGTGGTCCAAAACACCATTTAATTTCTCCTTGTGACCACACTGTGTGTGTGTGTTTTTCCCTCCCTCCTTTTAGGTGTTCCTCGGTGAGGTGAATGCAGGGCTGAGCAGCACTCAAGTGGTGGTGAAGGAGCTTAAGGCCAGTGCCAGTGTGCAGGACCAGATGCAATTCCTGGAAGAGGCTCAACCTTACAGGTAGGTTCCCCAGAGCTTTTCTATAGTAGGGGACAGCGAGGGAAGCTCTTGTTCTTCCTCACCTGCTAGAGTTACTCTTCTCCTTCTTGTGTGTCTGTTCACCAATCCTGAGAGAGAGGGAGGAGAAAGGGGAGGGTGTGTGGGTTGGCAACGGGAGGTGGAGGGTGAGGCAGAACACCAGGACTGAGAAGCAGCTTCAAAACTGTTTAGCAGTGGGACCGATTTCATGACGAGCGCAAATCTGTGTACTGTAGGAGCATCTGTGTGCTGTGACTTGGGTTTATCCACCTTTTTCCAGAGCAGCATGGAGGAGGAAGAGATGATGTTGACGATTGCTTACTACTTCACTGCTCTTTCTCTGAGATGGCTTTTGGTGTAAAGAATATAACCAACTGTACAGTATAGTCATAAAAATACAAAGTGCAGTAATCAAAATTAATTCCTGATGGTGAGACATAACCTATAAGATCATCAGCATATGGCATTCCCAGCAGAAAGACATTGGAACTCACAGAAGAAATATTTATTGTCTTAACAAAGGGGCGTCCAAATTATGACCCGGGGGGCTGGATTCAGCCCCCGACGCCAATTCATCCAGCTCGCTAAGCCCTCGTTGCTCCTGGAAGCCTGTACGGGCATGTTTTACTTCCGCTTCCAGGAATAATGAGGGCTTTGCGGGCTGGATGAATTGGCATTGGGGCTGGATCCGGCCCCTGGGCTATAGGGACCAGCTCCCTGAACCATGTGACTGGCCCGGGACATGAAAAGTTTGGGCACCCCTGTCTTAACAGAATAAAATCTTGATAGTTAAGGGAGAGTCTTGGTGGATCACAATGGAGGACTAGTTAAATGATGTGCAGCCCGGGTCCCGGGGCCAGAAGGAACGGGTAGGGTGGGAAGGGAGGCTGTAGTTGGGACTCTTGGGTGGGGAGGAGGGAGGAGATTGAGGGGGAGGGGGGGAAGGAGATTGCTGGGAAAGCCATGAATTGCTGTACTGACTCATGAACAAACAGCCTCCCTGTTGTTCATGTCCAGGCTGGGGTAGCTGGCACAGCTTAGGACCCATTTATTCTTTGCCCATACAAGGTTGTCTCATAGGAGCCCTTCCCTGTCCCCATATGAACCTCCTATTGTATGCATTGTTTGAAAAGGGGTGAGGGAGGATTGCTCTGGGACCTCTTTTCCCCCCTCCACTCACCTGGATAGGACGTCACCTGCAGGCCTAACTTGCTGCCTCTTGGCAACCCAAGCCCACTGCTCTCTGCCCCCCCCCCAAACTTTTGTAGTAGCATCACAACCTTTCTTCTAGGCATGGTGATGGGAGATAAAGATGCTGTAGGCCAAGGGTGGCTAACCTTTTCCCACAGGGGACTGGTCATACCCTCCTCATACAGGTGAGCGGGCCAGAGCCATGGTTCCTCCCTTGGCTTCCAATGCTTCCGTTTTCGGCAGTGGTGGGCGCAATCGTGACATTTTCTTGGCTGCTTTTGCAGCCTCCACTGCTTCCCAAGGCGGCAGTGGCACATTGCCACTGCATTTTTGTAATTTTCCGCCGTGTTTCCCCTGAGTTTTCACTGCATTTTCGCAGCAAAAACGTGACTTTTTTGGCACTTCCGGTGGTGACAGGGATCTTCCAGCAGTGGCTAGGTCCTCACCACCGGCCAGATTAATTGGCGCTGTGGGCCAGACACGGCCCACGGGCTGTAAGTTGGGAACCCCTGCTGTAGGCTGTTGCAGCAGAGTGAGGGTTGTGGTTCCTTAAAGACTAACAATGTGTAATTTGACATAAGTGTTTGTGAGCTGTTGCTCCATTTGCAGAACAGAAGCAAAAGCAAGCAAGCAAACACTCCTTTGGCTTCAAAGTTCCACAGGACTCTTGGTTATTTTGGATCCTTCCTTTTGTTCTTTAATGCTGAGGTTTTGTGCCAGATTTTCCAGTTCTTCCCAGTTCCAGCTCTGACCCCTTTACTCTAGCAGGTTGCCTTCTAATCTCATTTTCCTTCTCTCTCCTTCCGTCATTCTTTCTCTCCCTCTCGCTCAGGGCCCTCCAGCATAACAACCTCCTCCAGTGCCTGGCCCAGTGTGCAGAAGTGACACCCTACTTGCTGGTGATGGAGTTCTGCCCCCTGGTGAGTCTGAGGGAAACCTCACAGCTTCCTTTCTCTCTCTTTCTCTCCTCTATCCCCAAAAGCCCATCATCCCCCACTGTAGCCACAGCCCCAGGCCAGGCAAGCCACCCCCAGCTGACTGGCCAAGAGCAGAACCACTTATTTATTTATTTATTTTTGCAGGGCTGGTGCTGTATCTTCTTCCCAGAGTCTTCTTTGTAGACACTTTTCTGAAATACACTTTTCTGTTACTGTCTATCTTCTTCTTCTTCTTCTTCTTCTTCTTCTTCTTCTTCTTCTTCTTCTTCTTCTCCTTCTCCTTCTCCTTCTGTATCTAGGCTAGATTTGAAACTGACAAAACGAAGCCACCTTTTGGTGAATTCATTGCATAATTCTTTTCACCTGACATAGTGTGAGAAAGATTAGCCGGCAACGCAAAGTTGTTGTTACAGGGTATGTCCAATTATGGTTCAAAAACATCTCAACCTTTGAGGAGGCTCTTTTTGTGTACCCCCATTCCACATCAAAAAGGGGTTTTTTGGGGGGTTGTTTGCTTCTTGCCACGGGGTGGGTGAATGCCTTTGCTTCCAATAATAATGCTCCTTTACTCTTTAAAATGCCTTGATGTTTCTTCTCAGTGCTGCTGGCATTTTGCAGCAGGGAAGGCGATAGTGGCCCTCCAGATGATGTTGTCTTTTAAACTACAACTCCCATCACTCCCAGCTACCATAGCCAGTTGTGAGAGTCGATGCGGTGCAGAAATGCCTGGGAAGTCCCTGTCGACGGCCCCTGAGTCAAGGCATGGGCTTGTTTCTCTGGTTTGGGCCTTCTTTGGAACCTGGTGTCGCCCCTTTGATTACATTGGCGAGATGCTTTCTCTCTCTTGTTCTTCTCCAACCCACCCACTGAGACCTCACAAGAGAGGTCCGTAGGCAGCGGTGTAGCCGTGGGTAACGCCGCTGCTGCTGCTGCCACCCTGACAGGGTGACCTGAAGGGATACCTGCGGAGCTGCCACGCGGCCGAAGCACTGGCACCTGACCCTCTGACGCTGCAACGCATGGCCTGTGAGGTCTCCTGTGGCCTGCTCCACCTTCATCGCAACAGCTACGTACATAGGTGAGTAAATGCCTTGCAAGGAATTACTCACCAAATATCTAGGTGTGGGGCAGAGAAAACCACTGCCAAGCAGCACAGTTTTCTTTGTGGCTTTGGAAGAGATGGTAGGAAATAATATAGGGTGTTGACTTGTTCCAGGTTCAACTCATTCAGTTTTGTCTACACAGATCAAGTCTTTCCCAACCCTACTTGGGTACTTGGGGGATTGAACCTGAGACCTCCTGTCTGCCAAGCCTGCGTTCTACCTTTGAGCCACAGTCACTGCCCATGGAAAAGTGTTGCTCTGCTTATGAGAATTCAGTGTGATGTCCGACAAAGGTGGGGTGATGCAGTGGTGACTGGGAATGAAAGGGGTTATGGAAAGAAGGATGAGCTGTTAACCCTACCCTACCCTAAGAGACATTTGTCCCCCAAAGTCTCATTTTGTTACTGAATTTGCATAGATATGGTCACAGGGTAAAGGTATTTTATGACCTTATCACCTAAAAAGTCATAAGCCACTTTTTGTTGTTTCAGCTCCTTGTAAAGTTTGGTTTGCCCCACCACTTAGACAAGAACAAATGTCTCATGTTGTTTTGTTGGCCAACCATAATGCTGAAAAGAAGTGACCCGGTCTGGCTGTTAGTGGGGTGAACCTATTCAGGGAGGGCACTTGGAATCCTCTGTGGGTTCAGGAAACACAAGCCAAGCCTAGATGACTTAAACTGACATTGAGATTTTACTGCTAAGGCTCAGAATGTTCGGAGTTCCCATAAGGTGAGAATTCACTACATGCACGCTCTTTTGGGACGGCGGTGGCTTAGTGGTTAAGACACTGAATTTGACGACTGGAAGGTCAATAGTTCAAGACCTGAGTGCTGCTTGACGAAGTGAGCTTCCATCTCTGTCCCAGCTCCTGCCGACCTAGCCGTTTGAAAGCAAGACATTGCAAGTAAATAAATAGGTACCGCTTTGGCGGGAACAGTAACAGTGCTGGCTCTTTGGGCTATAAACAGAGATGAGTGCCGAACCCTCTTGGGAAGTGATGAGTCTTTAAGATGCCATGTGGAGATGCAGCGTGATGTGTAGCTTGCATGATTGTGTTTGAGCATCATCATCCCCCCCTTCTTTCTTCCTTTGTCTTGTTTGGGGACCAGGGCTGTTAGATTTGGTGTTCAGCAGGAAACCAGCCCCACCATGGATGCTTCTTCTCTCACCCACTGCTCCTCCCCATCAACAATATCCTGGTGCTGAGTGAGTGATACTCGGAGACTCCAGCATCAGTGATTTTGTTGAGGAGGGTGAGCCTGACCATCTTTGGATGATGCATCGCCTTTTACGGACAGAAGAAAACGATGGTTGACTTCAGAACCTTGACACTCCAGATGTTCTTGGACTTCAATTCCCAGAAACCCAAGCCCCCGTAAATCAGCACGAATGGGTTTACTGCAAATCATCCGGCCCACGCCGCCCTTGTCACTCCTGGAAGCGGAAGTAAAATGCTCCCGTCTGGACACGGACTGAATTGCAGTAAATCCATTCGTGCTGATTCACGGGGGCTTGGGCTTCTGGGAATTGAAGTCCACGAACATCTGGAGTGCCAAGGTTCACCATCACGGCTTCCAAATATTGAGCTGGAGCACACTATATAGGATAAGCTACAAATCAGAAGGTTCCATTCTCAGTCTTCCTCCTGCTAGGAAGTGTTTTACTGGTTTTAAAGGGCCCTTTACCCCACTTTTAACCTCTTAGATGAGTTTCATACTTCCATGTGTAAAATGAAAATACTGTAGTATAACACTACCCTGACCTAACAATGTGGATGGTCACCATACTGGCAAATGGGTCGCTTTGGTAGGGGTGAACTGCTTAAGTGTAATTTATCTCCTCTGTGGTCCTCTTGTGACCTGAAAATGAGCAAACCCAAGCCGCCATATAAGGGGCAGTTTGGACAGGCTCAAAAGTAGCCATTTTGGCCCACGAGAAGGAAAAAGCAACCCAGAATTGACAGCCAAGCAATACATTAATTAGGACAAGCTAGACACCAAAGCGTTCTGTGCGCTCCAGTGTCTAGTCATACCTGCCACATGACCACGGAAGCGTCTGCAGAAGCAGACAGCACTGGCTCTTCAGCTGTGAAACAGAGATGAGCGCTGAACCCTAGAGTCAGATACGACTAGCTTTTGAGCAAGGGTGACCTTTACTTAATTTGTCATAGAAGTGGGCAAGCTTTCAAGTCCTCTAGGCTTCCTGGTAAAAAGACTGTGATATTTCTTTCATTTCAGGCACACTTGTGTTTTGGCTAAATTTCTTTCTTTATAGCCAATCTTGATTTTTCAGAAATGGAGACCCATCATTGCTACTTGAGTTCAGTATGAACTTTGTGTGGGGTTTGTCTGATATCTGCTTCATTGCCAGGGACTCATCCAGTCTGCAGTTTCTGTCTTAGAGCTGAGTTTAACTGTATATTTCATGGCCTGAGTTTAAAACTTTCCTGTATCTTACATTGACACCTCATTTTGTACCATCTAGCCCGATGAAGAGTTGTGGAAAATGTTTCTTGTATTTTATTTGGACTTAATGTTTATTTCTTGATTGATTCATATACAGTGTGTCTTCCAAGGCAGACTGCTTATGATGTAGTTTTGAAAAGAGACCACTAAAAAGCAGTTATAAATATATATTTTCAAAATAGATATTGTCATTGTTTTATAGCACAATTAAATTAAAACATTTTTAAAACACTTGGCAGGTCAGTTTGACTTATATAAAAATTAAAGAGAATGAGCACATCTAAGCAAAACTCCTGTCCTTAGCAAACAAGCAGTTACTAAAGGCCTGTCTGGGTAGAGAAGAATGTTTAGAGCAGTGGAAGAAAAACAGAGAGGAAATCAGTTCAGATTCCCATAGGAGGAAGTTCTGTAGACTGAAAGCAGCTACCAAGAAGGACCTGTCTTGCATCCTAACTAAATGATGCCCTGAGTGTGGCAGACAGAGAGAGGGGTCTCTTTGGAATATATCCAAGCCTTAGGGAGCTTGTATGGCAGAATGTGATAGTTGAGATAGCTTGGCTCTTAAGTCCGCTGTCATTACGAGTAGCTATGGAGGTGAACCTAGTAATACAATTGCCTATTCATTTTAGCAAGGGGTTTTGCAGGGGGGAGGGCCTTGAGAATGAAGTCAGTGGGTGTTATACTCAACCTACACATTCAGAGGAAGAAACTGTAGTTTAATTGGGCTGGTGGAGAGGTATTGAGATCAGCAGCTGTTTTCCTGCCTAAAAGGTTGAAAATATCTAGGCAACATTCCAGTGGTGGAATGGATCTTTGTTGTGTGAAGATGTCCCATGAAAGGATTAGAAACCCTTTATCCTTTCCTTGCATGCATTTTCACTTTACTATAGCTCTTTCAAAGAGTGTTCCCCATAACTATGAGACCAAGGAATTTCAAAGCAAGAAAGTAGAGTGCTAGGCAAACCAATCAGGAAGGTATATTAGCTCCATTGAGTGAATGCTGTAAAATTTTAAAGGGTTCTAACTATTTACAAGGGACTACAGAGGCTTAAGTTGCTAAGACACTGACTGGGAGGCGGAAGGTCAGCAGTTCGATTCCTGAGTGCTGCAGGACGGAATGAGCTCCTGTCTTTATCCCAGCTCCTGCCAATCTAGCAGTTTGAAAGCAAGAAAGTGCAAATAGATAAATAGGGACCACTTTGGTGGGAAGGTAACAGCGTTCCATTTAGTCATGCCTGCCACATGACTACGGAAACGTCTGCAAAAGCAGACAGTGTTGGCTCTTCGGCTATGAAACAGAGATGAACACTGACCCCTAGAGTCGGATATGACTGGCTTTTGAGCAAGGGAAACCTTTACCTTTAACTATTTACAAATCTGGAGGAAAAGAAGTGTGGATGACTGATTATGGAATAAGCTATTTTCTTAAGAAGCTCAGGCTGATGTGTAGCTGAAAAGTGATTGCTGAACTCCGCTGATCTCGGTGGATTTGATTCTTAGCACATTTCCATGGCTCAGTCGGTTATTCATTGCTGACAGGCCATGGGGGGGGGGGTGTCTTGGTATATTAAGCCAAGGTAATCCAGGGCAGGCTTGGGGTTCTCTCCCAGCCCCAAAGTCATCCAGTCCTCATCCACTTCCCTGACCCAGAACGACTTGTGCTGCAGGCAGGAGTTAAGGTCACTGTGCCTGGATTCCCTGCAGCTGGGCCAGCATTTCCTGCCTGCCATCCATGTAATCTCAGCCGGGTGTTTCTTTTGTCTAGTGACCTGGCACTGCGGAACTGCTTACTCACGGCTGACCTGACTGTCAAAATTGGCGACTATGGCCTTTCCCACTGCAAATACAAAGTAAGTCTGCTTTGTGGTAGGGTCCCAGGGAAGGCAGGGTGTGGGGTGTGTGTGTGTGTAGTGCTCAGCACGAGCAGGGCTTGCAACCCTATATCGAAAGGTGACTTGGTTCTTTGTACAAAAGGAGAGAGGCAGGAGGGAAAAAAAATATGAAAGGCTGAAACTGGCCCAGAAAAAAAGTGGGGGGATTGTTGTTGTTCTTGTCATTCTCATTAATTTGGTGAGTGTGGCTCCCTGAATACAAATGTCAGTTCAAACACTGATAATTTGTGCCTGAGGATTTTAGTCAGTTTTAGTCAAAGTGAATAATATTCCTTCCTTTCTGGCTTGGACCGATGGAAGCACAGGAGCCCTGGCGGGGCAGGGGTTAAAACTGCTGTTCTGCAACCAAAAGGTTGTGAGTTCGATCCTGACCAGGTCTCAAGGTCGACTCAGCCTTCCATCCTTCTGAGGTCAGCAAAATGAGCACCCAGCATGTTTGGGGGGCAAGATGCTAATTAACTTGTGAATTGCCCAGAGAGTGCGCTAAGCGCTATGGCGCAGTATATACGTGTGATTGCTTTGAAGCACAGGGCCTGATTTTTAATGCATTCATGGAGTGTGTGGGGATTGTCAACTCCCTCAACAGTAGACCTAGGCCCAGGGCTGAGGTAAATGGGGTGGAGGCAGGTGGGTTTCAGTGGCACTGGCCTTGTCCTCCTGTCAGTTTTTGAAGGCAGAGAGCAGGTGTGCTATAAAGAGCAGGGAAGGCGGCAAAGGGAGTGGGCCAAGATGGATCCTCTGGCTAAGCTACGGCTTCCTTTGGTTTGGTCTGACGTGATCTCGCTTTGGCCTTGCATGCCCGGCAGGAGGACTACTTTGTGACGGCTGACCAGCTGTGGGTCCCCTTGCGCTGGGTGGCACCGGAACTCATCGACGAGGTCCATGGCAACCTGCTCATTGTGGACCAGACGAAGACCAGCAATATCTGGTGAGGAAAACCAGGAATAGTGTGATGAAAGGGGGATAGTCTTGAGGAGCAAGAAGAGTTAAGAGCCAGAGTCTCAGGACTCTGCTCAGCCTGGGCCACAGGCCAGAGACTACGCCGATGGGAGTCTATGGCAAGTCTTTGTATCATTTCTTCTTCCATGTCTAGGCCAGACGTGAAACTGCCAAAATGAAGGCACCTTTTGGTGAGTTCATTCTCCAGTTTCTTTTGCATGACCTAGTGTGAGAAAGATTAGCTGACAACACAAGGTGGCTGTTACCAGGGTACGTCCAATTGCGGTTCAAGAATACCACGATCTTTGAGGAGGCTCTTTCTGTTTACCCCTTTGTGTCACTTCCAGTTTGTGATATGTCTGAATGAGGCGAGTAGGAGTACCTTGGACACTGACTGGCCTCTTGTAGCTCCCACTTGCTTGCCAGACTATGGCTCCTTTCCCCGTTTTTTTTTTACCAATTTTGGGGGCTCTGACCCCCCCCCCCACCGGGTCCAGGGAGGTGGGGAGACCCGATCCAAGCTGTTTCTGGGCTTCCCTGACATCCTCAGCCAGTGCAGCAAGCCAGAATGTCGGGATTCGAATCCCGACATTCTGGCTTGCTGCAGCCTCAAAGAGGGTGGGGGAACTTCAAAATTAGCGCACATCGGGTCTCCCGGCCTCCCTAGAGCCGATGCGCGCTATTTTTGAAGTTCCCCCACCCTCTTTGAGGCTGCAGCAAGCCAGAATGTCGGGATTCGAACCCTGACGTTTTGGCTTGCTGCACTGCCTGAGGATGTCGGGGAAGCCCAGAAACAGCTTGGATCATGTCCCCTACCTGCTCCAGAGAGATCAGAGGACCCGATCTACAGCTGCAGGGTGGCTGGGGAAGCTGACGGGGACTCCCTGTCGGCTTCCCTAGCTACCCGCCCTTGCCTCCACAGCTGTGGGGTGGCTGGGGAAGCCGACGGGGGAGCCCCCCGTCAGCTTTCCAGCCTCCCCACCCCTGCCTCCGTAGCTGCAGGGTGGCTGGGAAGCTGAATGGAGAACCCTGTTCAGCTTTCTAGCCCCCTGCTGCTAAGAACGACTGTATCGGATAATGTTAAAAATTGTGTTATTCGATACAAGATTTTTCCGAAAATCTTGTAACGTTATGCGGTTTTAGCGCTATCCGGTACTTGCATTATCCGGGGTATTACTGTACTTCAAAACATTTCCCCCATAGTATCCACTCTTTCAGATTCCACCACTTTTACAGGGATGGGAACAACCAGAGTGGGTTTCTTGAGTGGTGCCAATTCTGCTTATGGAACAAATTGAGGAGGTTTGCAGGATTTGGGATCTTAGTCCCTTTAAGCAGGCAGTGCATAGGCATTTTTATGTAGGTTTTTAATAGTTAATATTTCTGTTTGGTTTTATTAGTTGGGAACATGTTTCCCCTCTATTTCATATTCTCCTTTTCAGAATTGTACAGTCCTTTTCTTGGTTAGACTTGCTTTTGTCTTTGTTTTGTACCCTGAATACCGCCCACTTTGAGGGGGGCCTATGAAAGGTGTTATTTTGGATTAAGTTTTTCATTGTGCAGATCTCTTGTCTCATAGTTGGAGGGGGGCAAAAAGGGGAGGAGGGTTAAGCAGGGAAAGACATAAGAGCTTTACCCCAGCATTTGACTGGTCCCTCTGGAGACCCTTGAATTTTCTAAAGAAATTGGGGAGCGGGGGCAAGGGGGAGGCTGCCCTGGCTTCAGACGGCCTTGCCTCTCGGCCGCTTTGCTCGTCTTTGCTTACTGACCACCTTTTTGCTGGCAGGTCCTTGGGCGTGACCATCTGGGAGCTTTTTGAGCTGGGCGGCCAACCCTACTCCCACTATTCAGACCGGCAGGTACTCACCTATGCCATCAAGGAGCAGCAGCTGAAATTACCAAAGCCACAACTACCCCTATCACTCTCTGACCGCTGGTGAGTTGCGGGTGTGAGAAAGGGCCCTTTAGAGGAGGTCATGGCATCACTGAGGGGCAGACGTGGGGTGGTGGTGCGGGTCCTTAGAGATACTTCCTGGCAGATGAGCTGGTCAGACGAATCTGACAGGCAGGCATTGGTGAGTTTTTCCAATGTGAACATATGTGTCATGCTTTTTCATCTTAAAGGGTTGCAACCCTTAGAGTCAGAAATAACAGGTGGGTGAGGGAATTTAAATGGGTGCAGGGGGGCCAAAACAGAATAGCAAAAATAGACATACAGTAAAACACCGGATAACGATTGGATCGGATAACGCTAAAATCGCATAACTTTAAGTAATCTGGGGAGGAGAATTGGATCGAATAACGTGAAGGTCCTATGGGACCGCTGCTTCAGGAGCTGCACTGGTTGCCAGTATGTCTCCGGGTGCAATTCAAGGTGCTGGTTATTACCTTTAAAGCCCTACATGGTAGTGGGCCAGGATACTTAAGAGACAGCGTCACGCCAAGAACATCTGTCCGTCCCACCAGGGAGGATCGGAGAGGCTCTCTTGTCATTCCATTGGCTAGAGAGGCTCGCCTCTCTAGCACCAGGAGGAGGGCCTTCTCCGTGGCCGCCCCGGCCCTTTGGAACCTCCTGCCAACTGAGTTACGTCTACAGACAGAGCTCCTGCCCTTTCGGAAGGGCCTAAAAACCTGGCTGGGAGGGCAGGTGTGGGGCTCCAGTAATATGGGGTCCCATGTTGGGTGGTTGATCTGATGGGACAGCCACCCCTCCCTTGCTCTTTTAAATTTTTTTAAACCTTTTAACTAAATCTTTTAGATTTTTGTAAATTCATAGTTTAATTCTTTTTAAATTGATTTTTAAGTAATTTTGAACCTTAAGGTTTTAATTTATGAATTTGTAGGGGGATTGGTTAATTGTTTTGCATTGTGTATAGTCTCTCCCCTTTTCTGTAAGCCGCCTAGAGTCAGGTTCGCCTGATTGGGGCGGGATAATAAATATAAATAAATAAATAAATGGGATGGATCGGATAGCAACCGCTAAAGCCTGTGCGGTTACAATGTATCTCTATGGAGCTTTAACGTTATCCGATCCATCCCATAGGATTTTAACATGCATCGGATAACACTAAAAATCGGATAACACCAAGACTTGTGGAACCAAGTCTTAGCGTTATACGGTGTTTTACTGTACTTACATCATGTAATAAAACCAATTTAAATTAATCAGCACCAGTGCATTTTTCTTATTTCTCCACAAGTAAAAACATGCTTACTGTTTGAAATGAAATCTCAGGATTGGGGGGAAATGGGATATTTCAAATAGGGCCAACCACTCGTCCTCCACAAGCTCCCAGGAAGCCAAAGGTGGAGAAGATCAGGGCCCTCAAAGACCCAAGTGAAACTCAAGTATACTGTATGAACCATCTATACTAAGTCAGATGGTGCTACCCTGCTAATCCATATACAGTAAAACCTCATATAACACTAAAACCTGGTTCCACAAGTCTTGGTGTTATATGATTTTTAGTGTTATCTGATCCTCTATGGGATCCATAGAGATACATTGTAACCACACAGGCTTTAGCGGTTGTTATCTGAAGCATCCCATAGGAAATTAATGTTATCTGATGCAATTCTTCCCCCCAGATTCCTTAATGTTATGCGATTTTCGTGTTATTCGATACTAATGTTATATGAGGTATTACTGTATAGCCTTATCAGAATGCAGTTCTGCTTTCCAGGACAATCACCTGAGCGTTATGTTGCAGGGAATCACCCCTTGAGAGAGGAACAATGCTACGGATTCGCACAGCTGCTGGCATTCTTTCTCTCCACAGGTTGAGTACACATGCTCAGAAATCCACAAAATATGCATATAGGATTGCAAAGGAACCCAGAGTGGTTGTACTTAGGGCATTAAGTTCCTTTAGCATTGTCTATGTGGGGCTTCTGAGGGTAAAATGGTGGAGCACAGGTGGAAAGGAACAACCCTTCTGAACAAGAGAAGTGAGTTGCTTGTTTGGTTGTTTGATGGAGAAGCTCAGTTCTGTAGGTATCTGCATCACAGGAATGACCTTGGGAGCAGTGAAGCAGCAGCTATCCTCTTCTTCTCCCTTCTCTTTCTTCTCAGGTATGAGGTGATGCAGTTCTGCTGGCTGCAGCCAGAGCAACGCCCCACCGCCGAGGAAGTGCACCTCCTCCTTTCCTATTTGTGTGCCAAGGGGGCCACAGAAGCCGAGGAAGAGTTTGAGCAGCGCTGGAATTCCATGAAACCTGGTGGTGGTGGTGCTGGAGGCGGCTCAGGGTCAAACCACGGAGGTGTGGAGCTCTCGTCCTTCCCTCTTCTGGAGCATTTCTCCAATGATGGCGATGATGTCCTGACCGTCATGGAAACAAGCCACGGGCTCAACTTCGAATACAAGTGGGACCAGGGCAAATCTGAGCACCTGCCAGCTTCATCTATGAGCCCTCATGGCGCCACATCCTATCGTGACCTCTACTACTCAGCCAGCAGCAGTGGCGGTGGTCACCACCTCAGCCTGGGGGTCTCGCCATCTTGCTATGAGTGCAAAATGCAAGGCTGCCCTGGCCTACACACACCTGGTGTGGTGCCCGTGCTGAGCGCCCACAGCCCCTCCTTGAACAGCGAGTACTACATCCGCATTGAAGAGGCTGCCTCCGAGGGCAGCGGGGCTGACTTCGATTACACCATGTGTTCCTACAGCCCCGAGTTTGGCCGCTCCTCTGAGTGGCAAGCCAAGGAAGACCAGTATGAGGAGTCAAACGACAGCCCCACCATCTCCCTCACTATGGAGCCTCTTCTGGGGCACTCGGTCCACCCAGAAAGCGGCCCCTGGGAAACCCTGGACTATTATTCTTATTCAGAAGCACGGGACAAAGAGATCCCATTTTATGACGCCTCCCCAAGGGCTGGTGCTGAGCACTACCCACTCAAGAAGCCTGCGGCCTCCGAGTGGCCCATTCCCACGTCGCGGAGAAGTATCTTTGCTGACCCACTGGGTGTGTCGCCCCCCATGACCTATGCCTACAAGGAGGCTGTGTCGGACTCAGTCACCCTGGAAATGGGGGGAGAAGTGGGAGAGGAAAAGGTGGGAGAGGAGGACCCGTGCAGTAACTGTGGGAGAGCAGAGGATGAGGAAGGCAAACCTTCTTCCACTAGTCAGCACTGGACCTCCAACACTTCAGCCAATAACAATAGCAGCTGCCCCTCACTGCCCCCCTGTGAGCCACCCGCCAATGACAGCTGGTGCTACCGGCACATGATCACCTTCCAGGGACTCATGGCAGAGCCCCTGTGCACCGTGCTGCGGGAGGAGCCTGTACTAGGCCTTAGGGACCTGCGTGCGGCCTTGCTCGGTGGCGGGGAGCATGCGGTCCCCTCTCACAAGGACTCCCCGTCTCCAGACACAGAAACGCCTACAGAGGGAGGAGAGAAGTCAGCTGAGGTGGGTAGTTCAGAGATCAGCACAGAGGAACTGGCAGATCCCTCAACTGAGGACGGAGAGGAATGCCAGCAGGCCAACACTCTGCCAGCAGGGGAGACAGATTTGACGGTGTCATTGTTGTCATCCTCAGCGTCTTCCCCAGAAGTTGTGAAAAACACAGCTGTACTAGGTGAGTTAATAGCTGAGGTGCCAAGCAATGGAGAAGATTCGGCCCTAGTGGAAGAGGTTTTGTCTGACTACTCGCCCAAAGCGCTGCAAGGGATTTCCCTGGAAAATGGCAAGATCCCCACCAGTGAGCAGGACAGAACCCCTGACAAGACGGTTTCGAGTGCAAGTTTTCCGGACTTGGATGAGGCCAGTGATGAGGATACAGCTGAGCTGACATCTGGGGTTTTCACTGACTTCCTGACTGATTGTTCTGAGCGTCAGGAGATCCTGCCCACCTTCAAGTCCTTGCAGAAGCAGGTGGAGACCCCTGATTCCCTGGAGTCATTGGATATCCCTTCCACCACCAGCTCCTGCGAGGCATTCAGCCCTACCGCTTATGTGCCATCAAGCCAGCCTAAGGCCTTGGACAGTGGCTATGACACAGAGAACTATGAGTCACCTGAGTTTGTCCTCAAGGAACCTCATGAGTCACGAGAACCAGAGATCTTTGCTAAGGTGGGGAAACCAGTGGATGGCCAGGAGGACCAAGCCAAAGATCTAAGCCTCTCCAGTTCCTTCAGCGCTGAGCTGCAGGGCTTGGATGAGAAGAACCCTTACCGTGACTCAGCCTACTTCTCAGATTATGATACTGAGGGGGGGAACCGAGAGGATGGGGAAGGGGATAGTGATGGTTCTGAGGGGCATGAGATCCCTCAGGCACACTTGGATGGACTAGGAAAGGACTCTGATCAAAATGGCAACATGGCTGAATCTGAGCCTGATTGCCAAGGTGGGAAGTGCATAGGAGGCACCTCTCCAGTGACTACTGAGGAACATGACAGCATCAGTTTAGTTCAAGAGCTGTTATTGGTGAATGGAGTCGATGCTGGTGAACTGGAATCTAACACACCCCATTGTAAGGATGAAGGTGGAGTTGCTGCCGTGCCCCAGACACTTGATCCTGTCACCAGATCTTTCTCCTTATCACAGGTGGTCATGAACGTGGAGTTGCCGCTCGTGAGCGGTGAGGGAGAAGTGGAGGTAGGGACCCCAGAACGGGGAAGTGGGGTAAGGGAAGCAGAGCAGCCTGGGGAAATTAGTGCCACTGGGCTCTCCCTGGACTTGTCGGTGGTGCCGACCCCACTGTCCTCTGTCCCCACTGATCCGGAAGAAGAGGAGGAGGACACGGAGGACAGCGATGAGTCGGACGAGGAATTGCGGTGCTATAATATCCAGGACCAAAGTGAGGAGAGCGAGGAGGATTCGCCCACGGTGCCCATTGTGGTGGCCGAGAGCCACAGCGGCCGCAACCTGCGAAGCCTGCTGAAGATACCCAACCTCTTGGTCGAGACGACCTTCTGTGATGATCTGGAACGGAAGAAGAAAGCTGTCTCTTTCACCGAAGACGTCACGGTCTACCTCTTTGACCAGGTGACTGGTTTGGGTGGGGCTGGAGGGAGACCCATATTATCAGATCAGTCCCCTCATATAAAGCAAGTAGGCAAACATCTCAAGAGAGATTAAAAAGAGTCTCCAAAGGGTGGTGTCTCTCTTTTGCCACGCACACACACACACCTTCCAATCTGTCTCTATTGCTGTTATCTTGGTTTTCAGTTGGATATGTCAACATAATTTCACCACTCTCTCTCTCTCTCTCTCTGAACTGAAAATCCTTTCACTACAAAAACCCCTTCCTGGGTGATCCCAACCGTTTTCATTTCAATAGCTTAATTTGAGTTTTTTTAAAAGGATTATTTTATTGTTGCTACTGCTAATCATTTGGGATTCAGGCACCTTTGCAGATCTACTGCAAATCAGAAAAAGGTTTACTAGAGCCTTCTTAGCTTAGCTTGGGAGTGACCCAGAAGGTTTCCTAGGCCCAGTGATAAAGAGAACCAGTCTGGCCAGGCTATCCTGCTATGGTAACAGAGTAGAACATATTGCCAGTGACTGATTGCTGATTGTCAGGTGGTGGTTAACTAACCTGACAACCCTGAGGACTAGTGACCTTGGGTGGCAAAGTCTACAGGGAAGGGTGATGGTCCCCAAGTGGATTAAATCCCACTTGACTCCATCTTGATGGAGGGCAGCAGCTTCATCCATACTGGCCTGTGGCTGAGGAGGACTTTGTGTGGCAAAAAGGCTCAGGACCAGAAATTGACTCGTGGAACTGGATCAGTGGTACTGTGGGTGTCATGCTGCAATGCAGAAGGCAAATTGAAGGCCACAGCATTATACTGTTCCCAGGACAATCTTCATAGCTGATTGTCATGATGATTGCCAATATTTGGAATTGGATGTGGCACTTGAAGAAGAATTAAAAGAAGAAGGGGTAGAGAAAAGGGGTAGCAACAGGGGTAGGAGAGTGAGGGTCTTATCCTAATCACAAACTCTGGGAGAAAGAAGGTACCAGGCAAATAAGGAAATAGTGGTGAACTGTTGCTTGCCCGGAGAGTGACGTGTCCAGGAGCAAAGTGGCAACCTGTCCCATGAAGTGATCATTGCTTTCATTCTTGTCCCCTTGTACACAGGAAAGTCCTACGAAGGAACTTGCTGAGCAGCCTTTCCCACAAGTGACGGAGCCTCATGGAGAAATGCCCCTACCTGTTGAGAAGGAAACCAGTGTTCCCCCAAGCCCAGTTGACAGGACAAGTCCATCTAACAACATCTCCTTGGAAGGGGGCACCTCGGAAGAGAGTAAGGGTAGGGATTCTGTCCTCTTGTTTCTTGGTCCAGGCTGTGCAAATAAGCTGCGGCTACCTTGTTACGGATAAATAAGAACAGAACCAAGGTCAATTTGATGTGGTTGCTGGAATGAGCAAAGCTCAGCCTTGCAGCCCAGGGTGTTGAAGAACAGAATTGTGTCCTGTAATTTGAAGTCTGAGTGCTAGTTCTTTTGCCAATCCCTTAATTATACACGGTTGTATTCAATCTCAGAAGAATGTAATAGCCTCGATGAATCAGATGAGAGATCTCTCTTTGCCCAACCTGGTGCCCCCTCCCGATGTTATGGGGCACAATCTCATGATTTCTAGTGCCAGGTGGATGACAGAGGCTGTGATTCCAAAATCCCCCCAGGGCACAAGCTTGGGTTGAAAGCTGACCAATTTGGTTACCCTGTAGCAGCCAACCTAGTGCCTTCGGGAAGCCCATAGACACATCTAGAACCCAATATAGTATCCCTCTCTACCTGCTACTCCCCAGAAACTGGTAGTATTTATATGATCTGAAGAGAAACCAAAGTACAACTGATAATATTGTACAGTGCTCATGCAGTTATAGTGACGGCTAGCCACTGGCAGATACCCTTTATGGATATCTGCTATGTCTCTTTACGCCAGTCTTTCCCTTTCTTTCCTTCCGAGCAGAAAATCCAGAATAGTAATGCTGGGCTGTGCCACTTGCAGAACTTTTTCTATTTCACAGGCTGTGAACTCCATGAAGAAGGCTTGTCCTCTGCTTGTGTACCAGCAACACTTGTGCTGGCAGTAAGATATCGTGTGATTGTGACAGGGGGGATCTGTGCTCAGGAGAAGCTCTAGAGCAGTGATGGCGAACATTGGCACTCCAGGTGTTCTTGGACTCCCAATTACCAGAAGTCCAAGTCAGCAGCCCTCCTGCTGATGAGGGCTTCTGGAAATTGAAGTCCAAGAACACCTGGAGTGCCAAGGTTCGCCATCACTGCTCTAGAGAGTAAAAAGCCCAATGCAATGTTCCTTCTCCACACTCTCTGATGTCACTTTGAAGCAGAATGCATCTTTTTTTTCCTCACTACCTAAAGTCCAAAAATGACGAGCAGAGGCTGTTGTATTTTGGGCACAGCATAAAAAGCCAGTGATTCTCTGGAAAAGACAATAATGCTGGGGAAGGTGAAAGACAGCAGCAAAAGAGGAAGATCAAATAAAAGATGGATTGACTCCATAAAGGGGGGGGGGGGATAGAGAATGCCACGGCACAAATGTATTCGGACTTCACAATGTGTTTTTGGATTCTTCCTGAGACTAGAAAGGAGATTCACATTAAGTGACTTTTTAAAAATGTTCATTGAAACTTCTGGTGAAATCATTTTGCACATTCTTTTGTTTCCTATGATTAGGAGTAAATCACAAGTGTGTTCTCTTATTATTATTATTTTCCTCCTTTGTGAAGAACATGCAATTAAATGACCACAACTCAAACTGTATGTTGGAAAAATCCACACAAACATGTTTTTAGGTAGTGGGGAAGAATGTGTACAAAAATACATATCATCAAAAAAAAAAGATGTGCAAAAAGGCTGGCTTAGTGGCCCATAAGACATGTATGCATAGAATCCCGTCAACTGCAACTCGTATCTGAGAATGCATTTTTGCCCCCTGAAGCAGGAAAAATATCACTGGCGTGTATTTTTAAAGGTAGATTCCAGCTTGCCATGAAGTGACCTGCACACTATGTTCTCGGAGCCATCATCCATGGCACACGTGAAGCGCAACACTGGGATTGCAATAGACCGCCACAGCCTTCCATGTGAAAAGAGATAAAGGTCTTGTGACTTGAGATGAGTAGTGGACAGGAAGTTAAACACAAGTGGGATTCTCGGGAAATGCCACAGAAATGAGCCCAAGAGGTTTTCACATCCTCGTCGCTTGGAAGCTCTGTTGCACAAGGAAAGGAAGGGGGGGAGCATTAGCAAAACAGCAGGAAATGAGAGACCAGGTACAGAGTGTGGAACAGGTCAGCCCCATCCATTGCCTTTCTTTCCCACTTCAGGTGGGGTTTTTGAATGGGACGACGAGGACTTTTCACTCCTGCCGGTGAAACCCTCTGTCATGTCATCCCTGACATCAGCAACGCCTGAGTCCGGACTGCCACCTGCCCTCGGGCCAGTGCAGAAGCAAGGGCTGCCCAGTCAGTTTTCACGCTTCACCGTGTCTCCTGCCCCTGCATCACGGTTCTCTATCACGCACGTCACCGACACAGGAGGTAAGTAAGGCGGATTCAAAAGGTAGAGGGAGAAGCAATCCCAGAAGGACTCAGACGCCTTCTGTTCCTGAGCCCCATGGAACAGATGTGAGCAGACCTCTTGGCCTGGTGTATTATGCCACACAGAACCAGTGTCACCAGGAAGTGACACTGAAAAGGAAAGGACAGAAGATTCTCCCTCCTTCTGTTGGCCAGAGCGCTGGAGGACTTGGAGTTAGGATAGGATTGGCACACCCTGACTTTAAGATATGGTTATGAATTCTGCTGTACTGTTGAGAAAATTGTCTCAGCGTAGCAAATGCAAAGCCAATTTAAAAAGTGACATAAATAGATCAGGGGTTCCCAAACTTTTTTCACTACGGACCTGACCATGCCCCCCGGTCAGCTGAGTGGGCTGGACAACACCCTTTAGAAGTGGAAGCGGGTGCATTTCTTAGCTGTCATAAATGTGCCCGCTTCCGTGTTTACGGCAGCCGTGGGCGTGTTCATTTACACATGCGCGGGCATGTTTTACGGCTGATGTAAACGCATCCGCTTACACTTCCGGTGGTTGGCCAAATGGAATGGTGTTGCAAGCCAGGTCTGGCCCACAGGCCGTAGGTTGGAAACCCCTGAGAGAGAGAGAGAGAGAGAAAATGATTGAAAAGGTTGAAGAGAAATAGACTGAGAAGGAACAGAAAACTAATCTGGAAGTATTTATTCATGAGAACATTGGAAGCTTCTTTCCCCAAAGTTTTCTTTTCCCTTCCACCCTAAGTGAGTCTGCCACTTTACAAAAGCCAAGAGGAATTGCAAAATTTGTGTCTGGTTGGCTTGGGTGAGCTGCCTGATATGAGGGGAAAGCAATTGTCTGATCCTATTGTTAAAACAGGTTTGAACTGGATAGTACAACATCCTTATTAAATCTTAACAAAGAAATGGAACACAGTGGTACCTCGGGTTACAAATTTAATGCGTTCCCTGGGATGTTTCATATTGGAAAAAATTCATAACTTGAAACACAGTTTCCCACAGGAATGCATTAAAAACCAATTAATCAATTCGGGTGGGGGGGGGGGATTCGTAACCCGAGGCATTTTTACCTGTGGATTTTCTTTCGTAACCTGAGGCATTCATAACCCAAAGTACCACTGTAGTAAAAAAAAATTTTTTTGGAAAGATACAGGGAGAATTTTTGGATTATGTATTGGGGAAAGGGAAAAAGCCAGAGCAAGACATACAGTATCATCCTTTTGGAAGTGACTGGGCAAGTATGGCAATGTAATCATACAGAAAATAGTATTTTGATCTTTTTTAAAAAAGTCCCATGGGTGGAAGGAGCATGTAGATATTAAACGATTATGTGTTTGTTGTTTATGTTTTTTCTTTTTTAATTCTGTTTGTAATCATTTTTTTTAAAAAAAATCTCTTTAACGGATGAACTAGCATCCTCATGTTCATATGAACACACATGAAAATCCCAGTTTGCCAATCATGTTTAAGTTTATAATCCACAAAAAATGAACAACTGATGCAAGAGAAAGGCATGGATTTATGTAGAGAACAATTTATTACCAAGCTGTTTTTGTTAAATTACTAGCACTTCATCTTCCTCAGGATATCAGAGGGACAATGAATATTTGTGTAAAATGTTGAAGATTTTAAGGTTCCTCCCGAACAGATATTGGAAACAGTTTTTGTTTCACTTTGATTTTGGACTGCCACTCCCAGAATCTCCAGTTAGCATGGCTACTAGTTGGGGGACTGTAGGAGACCCCAACAAATGCCCTAGAAAGTCTTGAGCTAAAACAGATACTTCAGTAGTTGGCTTTTGATTTTCTGTATATGACTCTTAAATCTCAGCTCATTCTGAAAGCTTTTTACGACCAGCATGATTTCTTGTAGGAATTGTTTGTGATTATGCTTTCAGTATCTCGCCTTTAAGACACCTTTCATCTTTCACACATTCCCTTCTCATTGAATATTTCTGATTGTGGGGTCTCACCCAGTATTTTGTTAAGTTTATTGATACGAACTTTCTTAATGTCAATAGTGCATGTTATATTACTTTCAGCTTCCCCTTTCCTCAGTGTAGCAGACTACAAGAGGGCTCGTTCATTAATTCATTAATTCATATCTTGCCCATCTGGGATTTTCCCCAACTCTGTCCAGTGTACAACAAATTAAAAGGTTTTTACATGCAACAATATAAAATTAAACATAAATGAGAAACCAAACAGAATAAATTATGGGCAAAACCAATAAAGATGCCCCCAAAACAACACACATTGATGATGGTAAAATATCAAGTTAATTAAACCTATTGTTTGGTAATTGGAAGGGTCTCTTTAAAAGCTTCTTTAAAGATAAATTATTTTAGTTTTTTTTTAAATGTAGCCAAAGATGGAACGTGCCACAGCTCAACTGGTAGAGAGTTCCACAAAGCTGGTGCAGCCACCAAGAAGGCTGAGGCAGACCCTTATTCATCTCGGGGTCAGCACCCGGAGCTGTGTTGTCTGGGAGGAACGGGTGATGCAGGTTGATGTTCTGAGGGGAAGACTAATGTCCCACTAATTTCCACCATACTGATCAGTTTATCCTTGTTGGTAAGAATCAGATCCAAAATAGCTGATTGGCTTGTTACTTCTTTCACCTATTGGAAGATGACCTTGTTGTCAAGGGAAGTTGTAAGTTTGTTGGATTTTACATTTTTGGGAAGTTAAAAAAGAAGAATCCCAACAGATATTCAGGTAGTTGAAGCTTCTGATGAATACCAGATTTTTCCTCTTTGAACTTTTAGTAATCTGACCCAGGAGGCTGTCATCTGAACTTTCAGTCTGGCTAGCAGAACTGTAGCAGTCTTCCCCCGCCCCCCCAACAGTGATGTTGCTGCTGTTTTTCCACATCCTTTACCTAACGTGCTTCTCCACTCTTTCCTTTCTAATAAATTATGCCTTTCAGTCCCCACATTCCAGTCATGAGTCTCATCCTGTCAGCTTTTTATACTGCTTAGTATATGATATTTGTCTTTGTATTAAGAATTCATGCTCATCTTGTTTGTTTCCCACGTTCGGTAATAATAATAATTTTGTGTCAGAAATAGTTCTGGGTTGAAAGGATTTTTGGAGAAGAAACTCCGCTCAGGGAACACCCAAATGAGGCTCTTTTCATGACCCCAAGAGCTGGGACAGAGATGGGCATTCAATCCATCATGCAGTACCTGGGTCTTGAACTGCCAACTTGCCAGCCTTCCATCTAATAAGGCGAGCCTCTTAACCACTGGGCCACTGCAGCCCCCACATTCATTGCACTGATGTAGAGACATTTGAAATTAACAGGTCTTTCCCTCCAGCTGCTTCCTTTTCATCTTTTCCCATCCTATAATGGGTTCCTTTCCAACATCCCCATTTCTGGTATATTATAGACACTTCTGTCCCCCAGACTTAGTGTCTTTCAGTCCTATCCCAAAGGTATAAAATTTAAAGCCCTCCTGAGCTTGTTTGCACGGCTCTAGCAAATACATTCTTCCTGACAACTGTAAGGTATTACCCATTCCTTGCCAGATAATCCTCTTTCATGGAAGTGCAGATTGTGGTCCAAGTAGTCAAATGTTTCCCAAAAGCATCATCTCCTCGACCAGTTGTTCACTTCCATGATTCTTGCCAGTTCCTCCTTGTCCACAACCTTTGTCAGGAAGGAAGCGATGACCAAAAGTACCCCATGCCTCAGGGTCCTCCACCTTCCCATCCAAAACCCTCATGGTCTACCTGCAGCTTGTTGAAGACTCTGTCTGGCCACTACCGTTTGTTCCCATATGGTTTTGATGGTAGGGATGATCAGTGCTCAGGGGACTTAGTCAGTCTTGAAAAGTTCTGTCACATCCTGGATCTTTGCATTTGAGAAAGAACATTTCCACCTTTTTAAAAAAAAAAACACTGCATATACGATTAGGCATATCAGAAAACAAAACAAAATAAACAAAATAAAATAAAAAACACTGCAGCACTTTAAAGACTGCTTTATTTTTATTGCTTGTCTATCATCTTGTATATACAATTGCTTCTTTTTTTAAAAATACTTTAATTTTTTTTACTTTAAAACATAATAAAAATTAAAATATAAAAATGAAAGAAAAAGCATATGCATATAACATATTAATACAAATACAGCGTAAACCCATCACCCGGGGGATAGACATACAGTAATACCTCGGATAACGCTAAGACTTGGATCCACAAGTCTTGGTGTTATCCCATTTTTAGTGTTATCTGATGCATGTTAAAATCCTATGGGATGGATTGGATAACGTTAAAGCTCCATAGAGATACATTGTAACCGCACAGGCTTTAGCGGTTACGTTATCCGAGGTATTACTGTACTTTTTTCTAAAACAATTCCTTAAACAAATAACTTTTACCCTCTCCAAAATATCATATGTTCATTTCTAGGTTTTAACACAACACCCTTAGATTTTCCCAACATATACTCAAGAAATTCTGCCCAAATATCCATACAGTCACTTTTTTTTAGTAGTACCTGTTTTTAATTTCAATCCACACATTAGTTTATCATTAATCACCATATTCCACACCTAAGATTGCTTCTTTAAGGTACATTATAAATTTCCTTTTGGTCAGAGAGGCTGGCTTTACTATCTAGGGGTGTGTTGTTGTTACGCTACAAACTCCTGGAAAGACTTATGGCCAGCATAATCAGTTTTGAACTCTCAGGTGCTGAGCATGCAAGTGAGTGAGTTTTGGACATTTCCCAGAATCCCCCCCCCCCCTCGGGGCCAGGATAACTTTGTTTTTCCAGGCTCTGCAAATAAGGCTTCCATTGGTCTAACTGTGGGCTGGAATCTGTCCTGTTTTGCTGTGGGACTTTTCATGGCCTCATGTGCAATGGATGGTGGGTTTGCAAATCAAGGAGATTGTCGGGAGAGAAAAGGGGAGGGGAATGGCTGATTGGCCGGCTCCATTTGCTAAATCTGCCTCTTCCCTTTTCTAGGCAGCAGTGGAAACGGAGACCAAGAGTGAACTTGCCGACCACGTGCTTTCTTTTGGACTTCCCAACTGATCCCTCACAGCATTAGTCTCTGCACTGGGGAGAAGGCGTATGAACTCTGAGGCCCACGACCTGTGGGGAGCAGTAGAACTCCGCAGGGCCTTGCTCTTATTTTTGTTAAGAGCCAAATTTTATCAGAACGATCTTTTGACTGCTGCTAGGTTGGAACCACCACCACCCCGCAATGAGGCGGCTTGTGGTGAGTGTGTATGGGATGCGAGGGTGGTGTACGCAGGTGTGTGTGTGTGCGTGTGCGTGTGTAAGTGTGTGCAGGCGTGCCTGTACAGATAGGCCAATATTGATATTAGAACCTCTAGCATTTAAAGGGTAGATCTGTGACCTCGCTAACATTGCTGCCCTTCCAACCCAAGCCATTTTGATACCTTTTGTCTCCAGCTCATGCCTCTTGATGTTTTGACGCACGCTGGCTTCCCACGTTGGGGGCGCCGCCTTGAGACACACCACCTCCTGCCTGTTCTTGTCAGCTTGCCTTGTGTTCTTTCCAGACCCAGTTGTGGGACTTAGTGAGAGAAAGAGAGGGAGAGCACACAGCCTTTCACACCTCGTGCCATTCTGACATGCTTCACGTGGGGCCCCTCAAGGGACTGGGCTTCTTTTCCTGACCAGTGGCTACAAGGCCTTCTTGCCCTTCGTTCAACATGCCAAATCTGGAGGCCTGCTGAAAGCTATCAAACTGGGGGAGAGAGCAGAAGGTCCCAAGCGTGAACTGCTCAATGCAAGGTGATATTTTAATTTTGGAGGGGCCAAGATGGACTGGGTAGGCATTTCCCCTTTTTACAGCTTGGATGGTTCTCTCTCCCCTCCCCCAAATCCCCAACCTAAACCTGGTTAGTACTGCCTGCCCCCTTTCCACCTGTTCCACCGAAACACTTTGGGGCATTTACTGTATGAAATTTGTTCTGTTTTGCAACCTTGATCCTGTCCCTGCCTATCTTCTCCTTGTTACTCATCTGCAGTCAATGCCTCCACCTGCCCTTAGGAAGAGGGTCAGCCTGAGCAGGGCAGGAGAACAAGCGGGGCCTTAAAAGGCTTCAGGCCATGGTTTCTTCAAGTCTGCCTTTTCGGAGGTAGCAGGGGTGGAAAAAGAAGGGCACGTCCAAGAGAAATATCCCAGGTAAGGGATATAAGGGATATAGAACCACGTCAAACCTTTTGAGGTGCAAGTAGGGTGGTGGCAGGGGAGAAACTCCAGCATCTCTTTGCAAAACTCCTGCAGAAATCAAAAAAATGTGTAGCAAATGCAGGTCAAACTGCCATCAGGACTATTTTTGTATTAAAAAAATATGTATCCATTGCTATATCACCTGCCCTAACAGAGTGGCGGATTTAAGTTATTGTTGCCAAAGAGATGTAAAGAGTTAAACTTTTATCGAGGGGTGGGGTGGGGGAGGGGAAAGAAACGGATGATCCTGTTTGCTTTCCGATTGTGGTTTTAAGGCTGAGGATAACTTGTGCAATTTGAAAATGGGGTTGGGGTGGGGAGTCAGACTCCGGGCGGCTGTGGCCATTTGGGGCTATAGACCACATGTACAGTTTGGAAATCAAGGAGCAGAGATATTGACAGAGAAAATGATACTAGCGGGAACAGCTGGTGGTTCCTAGGGCTATTCCATGATGAAGTTAGAGGAAAACCCTGACTACCCTTGCTGAAACAGCAGTAAAACAGCTAGTTTTAATTGTGCTTTCACTTCCATGGCTATTTGTTCTTACCCTTTCTTGATACCTGACAGTGTTATATATAGGTAGTACATTTGGCAAGAAGTGTTGATATCTTTCGTCTTTTTTCTTCTTCTTTTTTAACCACAAGGCACATAATGATAATGCACTTTAATTTATACATACACGCACATAGCACATGCGACTTGCCTATCATCTTAACTGGATGGTGCTCTTGTTTTTCAACAGCAATGGTGGCATTATATATATATATATATTTGCTGCTGTTTGTTTCCTCTCCCTGCCATCTCCAATGCTACATGGAGTCAGTTTTTGAAGATTTGCCCAGTAAGCCTGCAAAGCAGTGGAAAGACCATGTGAGTAAAAATATGCTTAGAACCAGCCCAGTGGTTTCTTAAGTCTTTGGGACCAGGACTTCAACTTTCCTAAGGCTGAAGGACACCAAGATATCTGGGACTAAGGGCATTCGGAGCAGTTCTGTTTCCCCTGAAGATAGAATACTGGTGTGTGTGCGTGTGATGTTCTTTGCTGAGCCTTGATGAGATTTCCTGTCACTATGCTGAGAAAAAATCATTTGGATGTGAAAAGTTAACTATGATCTGTTCACAACTATCCTGTGTTAGGACTATACAAGCATTTAGTCCTTCCCCTTCCTTCTAGTCAGGTGGAGTGGATAACATGAGTCAGTTCAGCATGTTACACCCCCAGCACCGTTTCTGTTGCTCTCTACGCAGGAAAAGGGTCTTTCATCAGAGGAGACCCATTTTATTTTAAAGGAGGCTTTCCCTGTGCTTTTTAAACCTGCAAAGTCCTAACTCCAGAAAGTTGGGAGGGAAGCTTTCATGGCTAGAAAAACATGACTAACCACCCTATGCAAAGGGCAATGGAAACAGCTACAGAGCATAGCTAGCATGTTCTCCTCTCTTTACATCATTTCCATAGGCTCCTCCCAAGTGTAGTACATTACACATGATCATAATCTTGTTGCTGCTGCTATAGATTTTGAACAGAAATAGCACTGGATGGTCTAGAACAGTAATGTATTGGATAGTGGCCTTGAAAAATGCCCTTCAGCCTGTGAGAGGAGGACACATGATACTGCGCGCGCCCCCATGTGCCTCTCCTCCCCACAGGTCTTCTCTGCTGCCACTTGTGATGCTGCTCAGAAGAAGATGGGGGCTCCCTCAGAGACATTTGGGGCTTGGGAACTCGCCGCAAAGCTGCATTGTTTTCCCTTTTGCAAATCTCCAGAGAACACACCCAGTTTCTCTGAAGGAGTCTCTACAGAGCAAGAGCAGTTTACACTTCTATACCACCTCTTAGGGCTTAGTGCATTCTCTGGACATTTCACAAGCTAATTGGCATTTTGCCCCTTAACATGTTGGGTACTCATTTTACCGACCTTGGAAGGATGGAAGTCTGAGACCACGTTGAGCCCCGTCAGGACTGAACTCACAATGATTTGGCTGCAGTACAGCAGTTTAACCGCTGCTGTACCACCAGCAACAGACTGAGTGGCAAGAGCAAATCTTCAATGGGCTGCTGTGTCATTTCAATTAATCTCCCCCCCCCCCCTTTACGGGTGTAATTTAGATGTGAAGTATACAGGGGTTGCTCTGACCTGGTCTTTTTGTGGGAACTCTGCTAGGCTTGCCAGCATGAGTTACCACCCAGAACAGAGTTGGAGGCTAGTGGTGTTGTGTAACAATGAAGGAAGAACAGGATAATCGTCATTGATGAGCCTTTCATCTAAATTTGTTTCTGGTTTAGGGATTTTTCCAGCGTGGGAACAACTGGAAGCAGCCAAACCGGAGACAGTTTTCTTCCCTCCCAGTGTCTCCCTTGAGCGATTGCTAAAACACATTCTCCCATTCCAGGCTAACTGTGCCAGGCCCCCCTCCTTGCCTTGCCAAGAAGACAGGTGTGCCACCCTCGGTGCTGTTGATCTGTCAGCACACGGGGGATTTGCAAGGGAATTAACGGTGCTTTACACAGCTACAGTACAAGAGTCCCAATGGGAGTCTTCCACAGGCAGGAGAGAGGCATCTGCTCTGGCAGCCGGGAGAGGGGGGGGATCTGACAGAAGGGAGGAGATGATTTTATAGCCCTTGCACCCTATCCCCCATAAATCAGCTTCGCAGGGCAGTGCTTGGTGTTGTAGAAACAGGTGAGAATCTGTGAAAATTACATTTCATGTCTCCCTTCCGGGCAGCAGGAGTGATTCCTGCTGGCAGAAGGATGGTTTACTCTGGAGCTGCCGTGGTTTGTCTCCTCAGTATTCATCCAGCTGTAGTTCCTGGCTTTTCGTGTGGGAGCCCATTAAAACCAGACTTTTTGTTGCGGAAGATGAACAGCAGGGCCTCTGGTGTAGTAGGTGAACTTTAGTGCTCTCCCTCCTTTTTAAAAAGGAGAGGGTTTTTTTTTTAAAAAAAGAGAGAGATGCCTAGTGAGGTTTCAGCCCTTCATTTCGCCACACTTTGAATAACACCTTTTCCTGCCAATGTCACCTGATCAGTGTGATTTTTTTTAAATGGCACTGAAACATTAGAATATCGAGGACTCTTGGAAACTGTCTTCCGGTGGTTCAGTTCACTGTTTCACCACCACATTTCCATGCTTTGTTTTCCCTTCCATCCAGCCCTTTAGCACAGGAGTTCTCAGCCTTTTTAAGCCGGCGGCCGGATCACGCTCCCCGAGACAGCACTTCAGGGGCCGGATAGCCATTTTGCCCTTCCTACACCACATGGCACTTCCTGGTGTGGCGGAGGCGGGGGGCACATGAAATGGTGCCAAGGGCCATATCCAGCCCGTGGGCTGCAGGTTGAGAATCCCTGGTCTAGCAGGACTCTTTTCTAACTTGGACTCCCTGTGGATTGAGCATGGGACGCTACCCATGGAAAAGAAATGCTCTAACCACTCAGCAGCAGCACTAGATGAGAGTGGGGAACAAATTTTGGGCCATCTTTTAAAAAATCTGATTTTGAAAAATCCTCGCTCTGTTGATATTTCCCTACGGATGTGGCTTGTGGTACCTAATAATGTGGGTAAGAAAAGCTGTGTGGACCCCCCCTCCCCTCCACTCCATGCAATGCCCAGCCAAAGTGGATGAAGCATCTTACTCCAGAGGAGGAAGGGTAATTTGAGTAGGCATACAATGGGATTGCACAGGTAGGAAACGGGCTTTTAAGCGCTCCTTTAAGTTTCACTGAAGCCACTGGACCTTATTTTCAGGTCCCAAGGCTGTTTTCCTTACATGGGAGTAAATTCCATTGATCTCAACATTGTATCTGAGTACACAGGCATTTTGTCCCAACACTTGGGGAAAAAAACCACTTTTTAAAAAGAAAATCCGAATTCCAAGCCCCCTTAGATGTTACTGCCGTAGCTGCATTTTTTTTAAAGTAAATGTTCCCTGTTTTTCAACAGTAGGGAGAAAATAGTCATTTTAGGGGTTACTTTAGAATTTCTGGTCCTCTCTTCACCATCCTTGCTGCTTAAGTGAATTATGAAACTCCACTAATAATCAGACCACATCCTTGTATTTTATTTATTTATAGCCTGCCTTCCAGTAAACTTGAGGTGGTATATATTGACTTTCTTCTTCCTGTCTTGTATCTTCACAACATAAATCTGAATCTGAACAAACAAATTCTCTGAAGCAGATTGGGCTGAGAGACTGGACTGCCCCACTGAGTTTCATGGCCCAGTGGGGAGTTGAATTTCTTCTAGAAGGGTCTCTTAGCATCAGAAATAACCAAGCTTTATTTTTATTTGAGACTATTCCCCTCACCCCTGCCGCTCCTTGTGACCATATAGCTCTATCTATCCATGTAATGTGTACAGAGTACGAGTAGAATGGCCAAAAACTGAATTCTCTCTAGCATTATGGGAATGTGAGGGGTGTGTCAACCGGGCACTATCGCACCTATTAAAGCTGTCCTCCCCGACACTTGAGTACTACCCAGACCTTTGCGCATGGTGCCATTCCCTTGTGAGGCAAAGAGCCAAGAGCTGAACACGGTGGTACTATCTACAGAGCCTTTTTGTTTGAAAAGGCTATATTTTCTAGCCCTTGTTCTTTCAGGCGTATCCTTGTAAATGAATAGGGCAAACCTTTTCAAAGCCAATGAGAATTTTATTCTTCTAATAAGACCTAGTTTAAAAGGTAAGGTTTTAGTATGCTTTTCCTTCCCATGATGCCTAACAGAAGCAGAATAAGAGAACTCTTTCAATAATTGGCATAAACCCTTAGCTATTCAGTGTGTACTCTAAAATGCAACAAGATTCACCCAAACTCAGAGCAGTCACAGCCCTGGCTATTTCTGTTGCTTCAAAGTGGGAGAGATTCCGTTTATGAAGGGGACGGGTGCTTTCTGAGAGGTTTCCGTTTTACTTTCTTGATTTTGTCGTTTTCCTCAGCCTGTTGTTTCCAAGGTCAGAAAAAGATGCTATGGGTAGATCTTGACTGAAAGAGGGAAATGCTCAATTAATGTGAGCGTTAAGAGTCACAGGAAGTTTCTTTTCCCTTTGTGATTATGAAAATTAGCTTCCTGGTTGCTTTTTAAGACAGTCTTCAAAGGAAGACTTGGTTTCACAAACGTGGAAAGCACCCGAGTCACCTCACTGCAATATTAATGTACTTTTCAGTTGTACTTTTCTGGCCTTAATCAGTTTTTCACAGCCATAAAATAGCATTAAGAAAGCCAGGTGTAGATGCTCCACCTGGTGGCAAGCAATGATTTTAGGGCATACATTCCCAACGATGCATAGAGTTGGACCTCCCAGTGTTCATAATTGATGCATTTTTTTCTTCCCACCAGGCAAAAGTACCCGCTCACTTACTGATAAACAGTACCCATGCAGAATGGTGAGGTACTCAGTGTTTACTATTGCTGTCGAGGCATGATACACGTACAAGAAGGGCCCGTGTAGGAAGGAAAATACAGTGTGCCTTGCGACAATCTGAGCTTCTGTGACTTTGCTATTTTCCATAATTAGCAGCAGCAGCAGCAAAATTATTTTATTTGCATGATGTATGCATAATATGGAGACCCTCTTTTACTTGGGGTCAAATTAAAATAGGGTGCATTTATCCAAGCAAATGGAACCTCCTGGAATTTGTGCTTAGTCTCAGCAAGTGGTCCTTGAGTTTTCCTGTGCAGGAGACATGCTTCAGAATAGATTTATGTAGTGCAAGACACTTGCCCAAACTGTTACACTAAAGTGCCTACAGAACTAGCAGACGAGGGCTGTTTTGAAGGAATCCACCTTCATTGTAACTGCAGAGTAGAAACTCAGAAAAAGGTGAGTGGAAATCAAACTGGACTGGTGATAAAGCTGTGCACATATTTACTTCAGGGGCAGATTAATTGTAATCTAGTATGCATGGAAGAAATTAACTGTGAGTGTAAAAAGAAACATGCACTTGCCCAAACAAATCTCTTTATCTGCAAATACTCAAGATGCCTTCTGGCCAAGTGAGTGGACTTTGTTCCAGCAAGCCTGTGTTCGTTCACATTCTACCATTGGGAGCCACTTGGATGTGAGAATCCAAGTTGCGGCAGCCCTGGGTAGCATTGACAGTGCGCCTAGCATACCAATTAGTGTATATTCAAGGCAAAGTGCCAGGATGTTTCATTGGAGAAAAGGTAGGCTTTGCATCGTTAAAGTAGCAAGTGTTGATTTTTACAACCTCACTGAGCAAACAACAGGCGGTGGTTCTCATGTACTCTAGAGAGCTGTTTGCTCCTCTCTCTGTGCTGTAGGCAGCTGTCATGGCATAATGGTTGTATGTGCAGGAATGGTGGTCAAATGCTGTACTGTGGCAGTCGGAGGAGGTGGAGGCTTGTGCTGCGTTCCTATTCTTCCATGTTAAATCACTTGGGAGCGTGCCAGTTAGCCTCAGCCTGTCCCTTCAGAGGCAAAAAGTATGGCCAGTTCCTTGAGAAAAGCAGGGCTTCAGGATTGGCTGTTGCTAAGTAGTTGTTGCATATCTTGGTCTCTGTTTGCATTCCTTTTGGTTATCACATATGAACAGACAGCTCCTTCAGAGGTATGGTCTATAGCACCAAAAGACTTCTAGCCCCCCCAAGAGGCAGCATGAGGCCAACACTAGAGTTGTGTTTGGCTTTATGTTTTTTTTTAAAGAATGAGAGAAAGAGAAATGGGCTATTTACAGTGTATATTTTATTGATACGGGTCATAATTGCTGTATTTTTTATCAGTGCTGATTTCCATACAGCTCCCAGCATGCATGTCAGATACCATTGGTCCAATAATAACAATAATAAAACATTTTTAAAATAAGGTAATCTCTACTTGCTGTCTTCGTACATCCATGTGTTGACACCCCCATGATAAAGTGAAAGTTTGGACTGGACAAATTAATCTGGGATTCTTCATAGATGAGGGATTGTGGTGGTGATTTGACCTTACAATAATGCCTATAGGACTATCTTGACTAAGGTACTCATGAAGGCAAAGGTGTCAGACAACGGTACAATTTTATCCTCTTATCTGTTCAGAAGAGATCAAATTGAAAGCCAGCCTAGATTCAGATGAAGGAGGAGTGAAAATTAATGGAGAAAACATCAGTAATCTATGATAGGGAGATGACGTCATCTTTCTAGCAGAAAGCAGCAATGGCTTGTAATGACTTTTACTCAAAGTGAAAGAAGAAAGTGCCGAATCAGAGCTGCAGGTGAACATCAAGAAGACAAAAATCATGACTATCCAACTTTAATGTAAAAAACCCCATAAGAAATTGAAATTAAAGATTGTATAAACCTTCGTTCAATCATCAATCCAGATGGGAGACTGCAGCCAAGAAATTAGAAGACAGACTTAGAAGGGCAAAACAATGAAGGAATCAGAAAAGAACTAGTGTAAGGATGTCTTTGGAAACCAGGACAATCCACATTGTTTACGTTTGATCTCCGTGTAAGGGTGTGAAAGCTGGATGGTAGAGAGCGAACAGGAAAAATATTGATTCAGTTTAAATATGATGCTGGGTGAGAGCTATACAGATACTCTGCTAGAAAGATAAACAAGTGTGTCCTAGAACAAAACAAGCCTGAAGTATCTCTGGAGTCAAAAATAATGAAACTGAGACTGTCTTACGTTGTCACACAGGCTGTGAATTCCATGGAGAAGACCTGCTCTCTGCTTGCGTAATAGCAAAACTTATGCTAAGATCCCTATGAGAAGCTCTACAGCGGGGTGGCCAACCTTTTTTCGCCATGGGCCTGCCTGACAATGCCCCACAGAAGTGGTTGCATTTATTGCTTACATAGATGCGCTCACTTCCACATTTTACGGATGATGTAAACACACCTGCTTCCACTTCCGGGTGCAGCGGAGGCAGCAATGGGTTAGATAGGGTGGTGTCTGGTGCTGGCCCACAGGCCATGGGTTGGGAACCCTTGCTCTATAGGGTAAAGCTCAATACAGTAATTTTTTTCTTCACCACACCCTCTAATGGCATCGTTTTCTTGCTACCTAAAGTGAAAAAACGATGAAACTGAAGCTGTTGTACTTTGGGCACATCATGAGAAAGCAAGATTCTCAGAATAAAACAATAATGCTGAGAAAGGTGGAAGGCACCAGCATCTCAAAAGATGGATTGACTCCCTAAAGGAGGTGAGTTGACAAATGCTGAGCAGAGTTGTTGAGGACACATTTTGGGGATTGCTCATTCATATGTCATAATAAATTGAAGCAGGCTTGTTGGCACATAATAGCAAGTCTGATACTTCTTACTGTATTCAGTGTTAAAGCACTTTCAGATTCTATAATTTTGATGTGAAATATCAAATCTATATCTGTTATTAATTTGCCCTTCTTTAAATGTTACATTAATGTTACCAGCCAGTGCCCCAACCATTAATGTTCCCAACCAAAAACAAAAGATTAATCCTTTTATTCAATTTCTAACATGAATCCTTTTATTACCATATATACTTGAGTATAAGTCGAGTTTTTTAGCCCCCAAAATGAGGTCCAAAAAGGTGACTCAACTTATACACAGGTCAACAACCACGAGGGTCCCAAAACTGCACTGGAATCAGTGCGGTTCAGGAGCTTAAATGTGGCTTTCAGCTTCAGGAGAGGAAAAGAAAGACATATGGCCACAAGAGGGCACAAATTGCGATTTCCCATTTAAAAGCATTGGAAACAAACAGAAAAGCTTCAGAATACAAGAAATTAATTTGCTTGTTTCCAATGCATTTCAGTGGGAAACCAAACCTGTGCATAAAAAGAAAGGATTTCACTTACCTTCCTGTCTTTGTCCCTGCTCCATGTGGTCAAAATGGAGGGGGAAGCCAAGCTTCCTGGTTGCAGGGAGAGCAAGAGGCTAGACTAGAGCATCGCTTCCTGCCTCAGTGCAATTGGCCTGTCCGCCCATTTTCCCTGCAGTGTCCCCACTCAAAAACATGCCCACACAAATGTTTAAATTAATTAATTTTACTGTACATTTTTTTTATTATTGAAACTCACTAGCAGCTACTGCATTTTCCACCCCCGACTTATACATGGGTCAATCTATTTTCCTAGTTTTAGAGAACCAAATTATGTACCTTGACTTAGATTCAGATTGACTTATACTTGAGTATATACGGTAAGAAACTTCCTTTTCTAAGACATTCAGCCTTTCTTTACAGGTCTGTTTCAGTTAAGATCTACCTCTGCATATTGTACAACTGAAATTGGAATTTAGTGTAAATTTCATAAGTCTTCAAAGGTGTATAGCATTCACCGTCTTCTCCGTCACAGACCCAATATATTTGAAATGCTGTAGCTTGCATTGTCTGGGCAATCAAAGGCTCCTATGCTAATGTTTCCTGTACCAGGAAGAAACTGAAGAACGCAACCATAGGATACGCATAGCTAGAGCAGACCCTGGAAAGCCACAAGAAAGTTATCAGGCTAGCCCAGCAATGTATGTGCAGTGTGTGTGAGAAGTATTTTTCAAACATTGCAGAGGGTTGTTGGCAAAAGAACAAAGGATGTTGAGATAGTTTGACTTGGAGAATTAGTTGCAGCCAACATAAAACCACCAAGGAAACCCATGTAATTGTCAGGAAGCAGGAGAAAGGAGGGCTGGAGTACACTAACCAAGGGAGAATATGGGGTCTAAATAGCCCCTTGGACAGAGTTCTTAAGGTTGAGCATCCCAACTTCAGTAAGGAGGCATAGGCTTTTCTGAGGACTCCCACACAGACACACATGCAAGGATTTGCCTGCATATTTTAAATTGCCCTATTTTTCAGCCAAGACAGTACAGAGCCTGACAATGTTATACAGCACAAAAAGAGGTATCCTATTTTTCCTGACTATGTATGATCCAAGCTGAATGAGTAGGGAGGCTAATGCCGAAACAGTATTTTAAATATTCACACTTCTTTTTGTGCAAAATTTTGACAACTCCCTGTTTTTGGCCATTTGCTACTCTCTCACTTCCTAATATTAGATTTCAACACTACAAGATTAGACTTTTGGAAAACCTCTCCTTACCTCATCATGTTTGTGTTGTACCCAATGCTGTACATGATAGCTGAGGCAACACAAATGAGTTCTCATGCTATAGGATTCAAAACCTATTTCAGAGTTCTTGTCTGAACGTACTCAGAACTCTGGATATTGCAATAGCAATAACACTTATCTACCATCTCAAAGTGCATAGTGCACTGCATGCTCTTTTTCAATGGCTTACTCATATTCTGCAAATATGGTAATTATATAGCAATAGTGTGATGTAGTGAGATTCTGCTACTAATGCTAGATATGGGAATGCACAAGTAATACACTAGCAATACTCCTCTGGCCCTCTCAAAACCACATCTGGCAGGACCTCATCTGGCTCTTCAAGCCTTTTTTGGATAGCATGGCTTACTGTCCATTTCTCCAAAAAGAACTTGACCAATACACTTCATTAAATCTCTGCAAGGAAAGCTGTTGAAGCAGGGCACAATTTAGCATGTTAGCTGCAACTACAGCACAAGTTCCCTGAAAATTTATCCCCTTAGCAAGACCTGCAGAGTTCAAGGTCTTTATTTTAGTACCATGCCCAGAACTGCAGCCTTAGTCAACATGTACTTTTGCCAAAATGTTATTACATAATAAAAGAATGGAAGATTATCCTCATATGTTGACAGAATGGTCAAAATCCTGCTGCACAGGAGGGAAACCAGTGATGGGCAGGAGCCGGTTCGCCAGAACCAGCAGCAGCTTTTCCCGGTATCCACGTGAACCGGTAGCGGCTTTTGGGGAGAACCACCTTAGGGGCTTACCTTTTCCGCCAGTTTCCCCCACTGCACATGCGCACATACAGTACTTGGTGCGCATTCATGCCTACAGTGCTGTGCCTGCCAAGCCAAGCAGCCATTTGCTGCTTGGAGTGTGGCAGCACAGAGCGTTGGGTGGCTGCTGCTGCGGCCCTCGGCAGCCTCCTTGCTGTCCTCCTAAGCAGGGAGGAGGAAGAGCATCTGCTAGCCTGAAGCTCCCTACAGCCTGCTCCCCAGGGTAAGTGACTCGCCTTTGGGTGTGGGGTGGGTGGGTATATTTTAATGTGTATTTTTAATGTATATTTTTATGTGTATTTAATGTATATTTTATGTGTATTTAATGTGTCTTTTTATATGTATTTAATTGTCTTTTTAATGTGTATTTATTTTTAATGTGTTTTTATGTGTACTTATTTTTATGAGTTTTTTTTAACTTTGGCCCCACCCACAACATTGGCCCCACCCACAGTGTGGTAGCAAAATTTTTGGCTGCCCACCACTGAGGGAAACCATAATAGAGACATTGAATCAATGGAACTTACAAAGACATTGACGTACCTAATTCTCATTGATTCAAAGGGGCTATCCTAAAGTGACTATGTTAAGCAACAGGATTTTGGTTAATATCTACTTTGAGTGACAACTTAATCATCAGATATATTTCTAGCAGTATCTAGGCCAGTGGTTCCCCACAGGCAGACTTCAATTCCCAGAAGCCTAAGTCAGTACATTGGCTGATCAGTGCTTTGAGGCATTGAAAGGCTTCTGGGAATTGAAGTTCAGAAACTAAAGATTGGGAATCACTGATCTAGGCAATCTTCACTGCTTATTCTGTTCTCGCCTTTAACATACATGGTGAAATAGATAGGAAAAGAACACAAAGCTCTATTTAGTAGAATATCTCACTTACAGAATCCCACCTACTCCCCTCATCTCAATTTGACTGTTTCTAAGAACTATACATGGAGAGTTCAGTGCAACTATTTACTCAGTGTAAACACTGCTGGACATAGAAGATTAAGGGAGTTTGGTCCCCAACTAGGCAGTGAATTGTTTTGATAGATCCAAGAACTTACAGTCAGCAATGACATGAAGGACCTGGGTGACTAAAGCTAACTTCCTCTTGCATTGTGAAGCAGCAAGCATGGCTGTCATTTTTAGGCAAGAATGTCACTGGAACAAGAGATCAGTATGAGGTGAGGATTGGGATAGGACAGGGTGGCAGGAACCCAATTAGTTTTGTAATTGTAATTAGCTGCTTAGTTTATTTGCTAAGATGTTCTAGGAAACCAGGGCAATTTCTCAAGCAATGACTTTTGCTTTTTGAGATTAGGAACATGCTTTTTACCATTTAAAACATAACAAAACCACCTTAAATGGCAAAAAAGAATGTACACAGTGAGGGGGCACAAACCACGTGGCATGGAGATCATCATGTATCACCCATTGGTATCTATCCCACTCCCTCCTTGGTGACAGGCTGAATGATTGTCTGCCAAACAGACTTGTTAGTTTTTTTAAAAATGTAAAACTCACGAAACAACTTTTGGACTCCAGCTTTGAGAGACTTGAGCACACAGGGCTAATCCACTAAAGCCCAGCAAAAGATGATGTCAAATGCATGAATTAGCGAGGAAAGCGATATATAATGCACTGCTTTGGGTGCAACTCAGTGCAGTTTAGGCATCAGAGGTTGCACCAGGAAGCCAGAGCTAGGAAGTATCCCCAACTTGTGGGCCCTGGACAGCACCTCCACTTCTCCAGGCAATCAACTGAAGCCACAGATTCAGTTTATTGGAAGATGTATGTTTCAAGTATATGAACAGAAGATATTCAGAAGAAACCATTATGTGGCCCAAAAGGAGGCCTGTCATTTGTATAGTAGCCTTTCTGACTCATCACCATCCCCCCAAAAAGTTTCTGAAGATCATATATGAAGAGTACAGGGGTCAGCAGAGCTTGGCTGCTAGTTCTACCTAGCACTCTATTCAAAAGACAGACATTGCGTCATCTTCAAGAGGCATGTTACTTGAAGACCAAAATCAAAAAAAAATAAGCATGCCAACATCTGCTTTTCAAGCACGAGGCAGCAATTCAAAGTAACTACAAAATAATATAATAACTTTAGGAAAGACATGCAAATGGCCAAAGGACACCATAGAAATGCAACACAGGTGAAACAGAAACAAAAGGTGCAAGGTACTGCCGTCGCCCAACGTCCCAGAGATCAGCTGATAAGAGGAGCTGAACGGTCATTTGTCACTGTGGGTTTGAGCTGGACGTTGGCAAAAGGATTCCTGTGGGAAGAGAAAACAAGGCACAGGTTTAATGGGGAAAACGTTAGGAAGTGGGTGGTTGGGGGCCCTGCACTGACCAGGACAATGGAAGAACACGAGACACACAAATGAAACACACACACCCTCAAAACAACAAACTGTACATTCACTAGAAACATTGCCCATTGCAGTCGAGACAACTTAAATTTGCACAAAACAATCCCATTAAACAATGGTTTTCCTTGGAAATAGCTTTAACTTGGAATGACAAATTATTTCTCCAGTTGCCTTCACAATGATTTCCACTCGTAATTTTAAAGACTTGGAACTGCTACTAGGAACGAAGACAGATGGATAAGACATTGCCTTGTCTCATGCAAAAAAGCAACACACACATCAGGGTAAAGTGAAGGCTTCGCTTTTTAAAATTCTGGCAGGGAAGATGTCCTGAATTGTTGGAGCACATACTATGGTTGCCATGGGAATGCCACGAAAAATGGTTTCTTCCCTCATAGAGGCAAAGCAGCAAACATAAAGAAGGCTTTTTTCCTAAGAGATGTTCCACCCACAGGAAATTTGTGTTGGATTCCTTAAGAAGGTGTCTGTTGGAATGTCTTGTGGGCATCTCATTGTTCTACAAAGACACTTTCATTCTATTTTTAAAAAAACATTATAATCTCCCCCCCCCATGTCATCTGAGGTTTTGTGTTGGGTGGCATTCCCCAATTCCCCTGCTCTTGTGGCAAAATTTATCCCCACTTTCTTCTACAAGAGCAACTATTTGCCCTAAGAGGAAAGATCATCACCTTATCAGCCTGCAAAGTCTTGGAAGGGCGGGAAGTTAACAATACAATGGCATACAGTATAGGTTAGAACATCAGTGGTGCTGCAAAGTTCTGGCTCACAGACAGAGGTTTAAATGGGGGAAAGGATGGAATTCCTATGGCAATCATGGCTAGTTCCAGATCCAGGTTCAAGAGCAGGAAAAACACAAGCTGGAAACAGTCTGTTGCATGAGAAAGACAACTAAGAAATTGAGCTTTGCCTACCTTCCACACTCTGGTTGGTATTAAAAGTCCCAATTAAAATACGTAAGATATTTGTGTACACATTCATTCACAGAGAATTAAAGTATTTTGAAAATATTAGGGGTACCAATATATTTCTTCCACAAACACTTGTGATGATTAGGCATGACTGCCAAAGTTTATATAGCCAAGAGAGCATGTACAACGCACAAGATGAAGGTATCAGTGAGTCCAGCACTGTGGTTGTGGTTTTCAGAAGTGTAAACTGACTGGTGAAAACAAATGTAAGGGGAGGGAAAATCCCCCCACCCCAAATCATGTGAAGTACTAAGTATACTTAGTGGTTCTGGGATGTAGTCGGGGAGGCATGTAGAATGAAGATCACAGAGGAAGCAATAGCTGATTGACTGGCACCCTGAATAGGAGGCACCAGTTGCAGATGGCATAGAATATGATTAATTTATTCACAGGAACTGAGGGAAAGACATGAACTATCTTGGTTTCTGAGGTGGGTTTAAGATTTTAGTACTTGTTTAGGTAAAGTTCTCCTTTGCTCGAAAGCCAGCTGTATCCGACTCTAGGGGTCAGTGCTCATCTTCGTTTACAGCCAAAGAGTCAGTGCTGCCTGCGTCTGCAGATGTTTCCATAGTTATGTGGTTATCTTTGCTGTTATCTTTCCCACCAAAGCAGTACCTATTAATCTACTTGCAATTTCTTGCTTTCAAACTGCTTGACTGACAGGAGCTGGGACATGGGAGCTAACTCCGTTGTGCAGCGCTTAGTTCTCAATCTGCTGACCTTCTAGTCGTCCAGTTCAGCATCTTAACCACTAAGCCCGGCAGTTCACTAATACTTGATTACAAAACTCTTAAAAATTTGGTATAGTTGTTTCTTGATTTGATACCATCCCAATCTACCTCTACTGATGCTGTGCTAGTTAGGAGACACCCTTCTGCCGCTGCCTAAGATACTGGAGACCAGATGCATGGCTGCGCATAACACAGCATTTACCATCTTAGTGCTCAGCCTCTGGAACTTGCTAACCATATGAAGTAGACTAAGTCTATGCCATTCATTTTGGGGTGAATAAAAACTTGTCATGAGGAATAACCCATCATATAACACAAGATCTTGCTGAATGAGGGTGTGGAAGGGCAACCCAAGCCACATGCCATATTGTCATCATCCTCTAACCATCAAGGTGAAAGGGCAGCAAAATTATTTTTGGCACTTCTAGCAGAAAATCCTTCCTGGAAATTAAAAGTTGACAGTACTAACAATAGCAATTACACTTATATACTGTTCCATAGCACTTTTGCCCCAAACAGACTGGGTACTCGATTTTACTGCCCTTGGAAGGCTGAGTCAACCTTGACACCCAACCGAGATTGAACTCATATTATCAATAGAGGTGTGGCTGCAGAACCCTCGTAAAACTATGTTCCTTTTTAAAGACACAGGTGGTGACATGAAAATGAGCAGGACTACATCTGGCCTGAGAGCTGCATAGCGACTTTCCAGACCTGAGCAACTGGAATATGTTCAGATTATGTTGCTCTTTTATCTCTTTCCTAAGAAAACCTGTATTTTCTTCTCTTCACACTGCAGATGCAAACCTATCACACTGCATTGTTTCCTCCAAAACATCTTGCACCTGCTCAATGCCAGCCACTGCTCTGCAAATACTTGTTGAGCAACATTTCATTATGGGCTGCCTACACTTGTTGGTGCAGGTTGTTCTGTCATGGAGCTCAACTCAGGTAACAGGCTGGGCAGGAGGGACTGCTCACCGCTCCTCTGCATTTCCTTGGCACAGAGAGACATGAGGGGGTGTTACATCAGCTACATCTTGACAGACAACAATTTATGGCGTATGGTTGAGCAACAGAAGATGGTGCTTGGGTTCTGTCTGGAGTCACTGGGCTTAAGCCATGCAGAACAGCTATCAGATCACAAAGCCTTCCCTTTTAAAGATAAAAGTATGCTGCTGTAAGACACACAACCAATGCAAAACATGGCAGGTGCACAATACACTCTCTTTCCCGCACACAGACAGACGAGTGCCAATTTGTATGCCATCTTCCAGGTTCAGAGGACATCAGGGCACAAGTTAGCTAGAGTCCGGAGGAGAGCTCTTTATGTCTTCACTCAACAGAAGGCAAACATTACTTTTTCAGGTGCTGAGTCTGCTCCAGATATTGGCTATCATCATGGCGATAGTCTTCCTGTTCTTAACTCCTTGGAAGAGTTCTTCCAAGGACATGCCACACCAGTCTCTCAGGTTCTTCAGTCATGAAGTCTGTCTACATCCAGGGTCTCTCTTCCCAGGGATCTTTCCTTGCAGAGCAAGTTGGAATATTCTATACTTTATGTTGTTCCTCGTGATATGGCCAAGGTATTGGAGCTTTCTTTGCTTGGTGATCTTAAAGAGTTCTTGTTCTTTATTCATTCAGTGCAATACTTCTACATTAGTCACATGATCAACCATATTGTAACAACAATTTTTCCTCTTTTCTCCCTAACAAAAGTCAGTTTTCACATAAAAACTCAGCACCTGGTGGCTCTCCACCACCCTGGCCAACATTAAGGTAGGCAGCGTTCACCTTTACAAGAAGGTGGCATATGCTATGAGAATGGAGTCCACCTATCCAGGTACCCCAACAGTGACAGTGTTGATGCTTGAAGCAATGGGTCTCCCATGGTTTCCAGGTTTGTGTATTTTAGGTAGCAGGTGAAAGGCTCCTGTGGTGTGCTAGTCAGGATTCAGTCATGTATATTTCTACGAATGGTTTTTAGGAGGTCTTGGGCACTATACTTAACTGATTTGAGGGGAGATCCATCAACCTTATGGACTTGCACAGGTACAGACAGACATCAAAGGGGATGTAGTCTCCATGTTTGCATTTGGTGAGGAAGATTATGTCTGTTTGAAGGAAACGTCAATAGACATATAGCCTCCCAGATAACACCATCTTAGCCACAATGAACATGGGAGCTCTCTACCCCAAGGCCCCACACAAAGATGGACTACTTACTAGCTATCAGGGATACCAAATGAAATAAGGAAGAAGCCCACATAGTCACCACCCTCTACAACTTTATGCTCACACGCAACTATTTCACCTTTGACAATAAAATCTATTTCTAGATCAATGGAACTGCCTTGCCCCCATGATATGCAAAGTACTTAAGTATTTTGAGCACATCATTACTAGCACTTAACTGAGATTATGTTCCGATACATATATAATACTGTACTTGTTTGGCTGTGATTGTACTCAGATCCCAAAATATTCAGTTTCCAAGTAATGCTCAAGTGGCTTTGCAATTTTCAGTTAAGCATCTGCTAAACAGAAAGCCTTAGAAACCACAATGGTTTTAAAGAAGAGGCTTTTCAATTTGGAGGATTTCTAGAGCAGGAAAGAGGTACTGTAGCTTCATAATGTCTTCTTGAGTTTGAAAACTAGGACAACAACTCAAGAAGCCTGCTTTATACAGGAGAGTAAACAAAGCGAAACAAAAAAGAAAAAATGCTGTGGCACCTTAAAGACTAACTCCTATATTTTAATCTTAGCTTTCGTGGACCAAATCCACTTCTTCAGACATAAGAGTGGATTTTCATTCTGTACATTTATACATTTCATATAGAGGCCCAGATTAAGTGTGCAAATAGACTGGTTTGGAGACGGGCATGTAAATCAAAGAGTTGTCTGAAGAAGTGGACTTGATTTATGAAAGCTAACATTAAAATAGAGGAGTTAATCTTTAAGGTGCCACAGCAATTTTTTATTTTGCTTTGTTTTGTTTACTCTCTGATATGCTTGCACAGACTAACACAGCTACCACTTCAAAAATTATTTATACAAGTTATTATTGTACTTCAGTACAACATCAAAGCATAAAATATGTGCCTTGTTAGATATTAAGGGGACATGCATAAACACTTCACACATGTTGTTTTCTAGTGCCTGTTCCTTTGACACAGATGAACAAATACTTGGATCTTCTCAAAAACGCATCTATCCTGACAAATGGTACACATGCTTTATTCTGACGCAATCCAACTGCATTTACAGCTAAGTACAAAAACCTCTGGTATTAACCTCCCAAAAGCTTATTCCAAGAAGGACGAGGGGGACACACAACTTGCTGTGTACATATGGATACTGACAAGTGATTATTGCTGTGCAGATATGGACAGATATCATGTCTTTTTGAACATGAGAGCTTTTTTGCAGCTAGTGCTGATTGCTTAAAAGAAGTCTGCTCAGTTCACAGTAGCAAGATCAATTATCCTATTTTTAAAGCACAGACAATTAATATTCCCTACTTAATTAAAGCAGAGGCGAAGATCATTTTTCTCCGGGGGATGCTAAAATAGATTCTTGCAGCTGAAAGGGACTTAAATAGTGAAATACAAGGAGAGAGGAAGTACTGAAAATTGCTCACACTGAGATTTTTAAACTATTTTTGTAATGAGAGAGTGCTGTAGTAATTTGAGAACCTGGCAGAAACTCAAGGAAATCTCTGTCCTCCTTTTGAGCATCAGTGCAGAGATGTCGAAGAGGTGAAGAGAGGATCTTGTCTATTTTATTACGACAACCCTTCAGCTTTAAAGTAATTCTGTTTCATGTTTGCCAACATAACCAGAAGCAATATACAGTATCTAAAAACACAGCCAAGAATTAGACTGGGGTGAAGTCTAGAGAGTATTCTTTAAAAATACCCACACATATGCACACAAACACTTTCTTTTTAATTCTTATATATCAGATTTGCTTTAAACCAGAAAACCCACAAATGTAAGTCAGTTATTGAGGGAGAAGAGGTTAAGTAAATATAACTCAAGATAATCTTTTTTTGACATCCATATACTTGCTACAATGTTTGTGTATATGTTGGCACAACAATGCAAGGAATTAACAAAGGTTACTGAAATAATAAAAAAGCTGTGAGAATTTTTGTTATTGTTGCTTTATCAGAATAATTCACACTAGTCTTATATGTAAAAGAACCCCCAATGTTTCCAAGGTCGTGCCAGTTGACTTTGGTGTTGAGGCAGCAATGACTATACCATTTTGTACACACTACCCAACATATTTGAACCAGGACTCTACTAAGCGCTTTCTGCCCAGCTCATTCATGTACGAACACACACAAGTTTGAATTCAAAAACATGTATTCCACGGCAGAGCCCTTCACATAAAGCAATGACCCAATGATGAATAATCTGTTCCATTAAGGAAGAAAAAAAGACAATGACCTGTAGAAGGTTACTATGGCGGTATGAAAGCTTCAAACCACCAGTCTGAAATGCGAGAGGTTCAAGCTTCTTTAGTTCAGAAAATCCCAATGGAAACTCAAGCCCAAGAGTAATGTAGTTAAAAAAAGGTAGCAGGGAAGGAACTAAGTGGGCAACTGAGAAAGGAATTATACCAGGAATTGCGTAATTGTAGGCCTGGATCACAGAGGTGGAAGCATGGAGGTCTATTCCAAAGATCAGCAGTGGGAAAGGAATCCGGTTTCCATCAGCCAGGGAAGAGCAACCAGGTTCCAACCAGGGGACTAAGCTGCAAGCAGGCGAGTTGAGCTCTGAACAGACTGATCAGCTGTGGAGCGTGGGAATTCACCAGTACAGGGATGTCCATAGCGGTTCATTAATTGTGCTTTCCCCATAATCAATGGCACCCTCCATCTCCATAGTCTGGTACAGGATTCACCAGCATTTAAAGAGAGTCAGTCCAGAGCACTCTTAGAAGTGAGGCATGATGCAGAGGGAAGGGAAGGTGGCACATGGGAGAAAAAAAAGAATGGCAAACTTACAACTATACAGTCAGGGACCCATCTCAAAACCTGGCCACTTCAACATCCGTGCTGTAATGGAAAAAATAGAGAGGCTGTTTCTAGACCAGTACTTGGCACGCAGGCATATTCCATAAAGCAACTTAGGGGACAGCTTGATAGATGACATTCAGATGTTTCTGGATTGGGTCACAACTGGTCCTAATACAGGAGGCAAAGAATCCAAGCAAGCTGTGTTTGTTTCTGTTGGCATTTTCAACTCACTGCTACCTGTAAGACCAAACTGTTTACACAAGAGAAAGAGACACTAAGGCTCAGGATTGTTTCCGGATTAACCAAGGGCTCTTCCAAGTTTCTGGATGTGACACATGGCTAAGAAGAGAACGGCCACAATTTGACACTGGTTATTCAAACCTAAAAGTCATTTTCTGAGCACCTCTTCTTATACAAAACTGGGTCAACTTGTGTCAAAATTTCACTTGGCTCTTATTAACTTTTAAATCTCAGAGGCACTTGGAAAAAGAGGATGGGCGTCTGAAGCCTCAAACCATAAACCCCACCAAATGCTGAAAACTCCACAGGCAATCTATAAATCACAGAGCTCATCACATCAATAACACAGCAGTGGAGGAAAACAATTTTCCCTTACAGAGCTCAGGTATAGCTCATACTAGGCAGTCTACTGGAGGACAAGCCATGTGGTGATGTGGTGAAATCATAAACCCTCATGATGACAGGCCAGGTGATTGAACAAGAGTGACAATTCAAAGGAGCAGGCCATACCTGGTAAAAACCCTATTAGTCTAGGTTTAAACAATAAAGAACATCCAGGTTGTATTTCTCTGGCTGACCCAATGGGCTGTTTGGAAAGATTCTGCCTAATTTTTGACTCTGATCCAAAAAAAGTCAGCCATAAAAGACTGTTGAGGCTCTGAGCAAGCTGCTCTGTTACGCCTTAACTCTTTATCTCAGGGGTTCTTAACCTAAGGCCCGTGGGCCAGATCCAGCCCATGGCACCATTTCATGTGCCCCCCCCTACAAGGGCACTCAAGAAACAAAATAGCCACCCCTTTGAAGCTGTTGGGACAAAATGGGCACCCCCATCGTGCAGGCAGAGCAAAATGGCCAGCTGGCCCTTGAAGCTGACAGAGAGAGTATGACCCACCCACCCTGCTTTATCTGTAAAAGGGGAGTAACAATAACTTGCCCATCTGCAATTGTTGAATTAAGAAAAAAGGCAACTCTCTCCATAACATTTACAGTGGTAGGGTAGGAGAAAGAAGACGTGTGGGGAACAAAAATCTTGCAACATTAAACAACAGAGTGCATCTGGAAACAAACATTTGGTAACTCTATGATTTGTCAAGCGAGAGCCAGTTTTTAAAAAACCTGAAGAAAATCACCCAAGCCCAACTCAATGGAGGAAATCAAACTTTTATTCAAATGTCTCAATACAGGGCACATTTGTCTTCAGCTGTTTTTTTGTTCTGTTGCTGTTTAACTTTTCTTTTTTTAAAAAGAAGAAACACAACTCCCCAGCACTTTCACAGTCTTCACAAAATTTTTGCAAAATGTTTTGTTTTACTTTGTTTTCTACATTTATCCGTTTAACTACAGAAGACGCTGGATGTAAAGATATTTTGAGCAAAGTTAAGACAACAATGTAAAGGTTATTACATATGTCTCAAGTATAGAATATAAAACAAATGAAAGCTTTGCTATATGTATAGAGATATAACTTTTATATACACCTTTGATCCAAGATAATATTGCCAGGAGCTTCCTATTCAGGTCAAATATTTTAAATTTTGTTTTAGCTGGAACTATGAAAGTGTTAAGTCAGGTGACTGACTTTCCAGAATGGGTGTGACTAATGAAGGAGTACCAGTAACAATTTATTTCAATCCTGCTGTGTTTGCCTCTGAAGTTAATTAAGACACATGAAGAAGACAGATAGCATTTTAGGAAAATACTTGGAATTTTACCAAACAAAATATTCATATCCAGACCCTTCCCCACAACCCACAAAGACAGGTCCTTCTGCTGTCCTTCCCGCCCTCTTCCGAAAAAGTAAAAAGACCCCTATCCCAACCCTGCCAATATTAGAAAAATAATAATGTCTTTGGATTGAACTGCATAATTTGACAAAATATTCACCTTTCTCAATCCTGTTTTCCTATAGCCCAGAGCACTAACTATGAGGTAACATTACCTTCCTATAATGTGCATAAATAACACAAAACTTTTTAGAAATGAATAGTGGGGTATGTGCTCAGTTTACCTGGATGGAGCCCATTAAGAGTCCAATACTCATAGAGAGCCATCCGTCTACCGCCAGCTCCCCAACATTATCCACTTTCCTTAAAGCATTCCCTGAAATGTAACTGAGGGTTATCCAATTCCCTGGCAGTTCTACACACCCTTTTGACACAGAAAACTGGCATCATGGTAACGTTCAAAGAAGGGTAGTTGAAATAACAGTACATACACCATAGGCCATGCATATTTGTTTCTGGCTTTTCTTTTTAAAGGAAAATAAAAGTTCTCCATTTATTTTGCTGTTAATGTGCAACTCACATTAAAGCCTCAGAAAAGGGGCAGTACACTATTTAAAAAAATAATTTACAAAGTACTGAGCGAGAGAGAGAGAGAGAGACAATGATGCAAGATCTCTATCTGGTTTAGTTCAAACGCAAACTCCATCAAGGCGGTGGCGGCTGCTGTGAGAACCAGTCATCCTTGCTTTGATCTGTTTTGCTTGAACAAGGATGTTTAACCAATGCTGTCGAGTGGGGAAGTAGCAGCACCATGGGTCCATTCAGTCTTAACTTCAGAGTTTAAAAATGGGGGGCAATCCTTTTTTTAGGAAGGGAAGGAAACTGTACAGAGAGAAAGAGGAGGAAGAGGAGGAAAGACACAGGAGGAAGTGCAGAGAAGCAGAAGACTCTTCTCAGCAGCTGCTGCCATTCCTAGTCAACGTGCCTTCTCTCACACTGTAGATACCAAAGTGCCGCTGCCACTGTGTGTGAGAGAGAGAGAGAGAAAGAGAGAGAGAAAGCATAGAGTACTGCCAGACTGCACATAAAAGAGGGAAAAGAAAAGCACTGGTAGACAACGGTAACATTTCTAAAGTAGACAAGAGTCTTCCAACTCTTTGGTTTGGAAGACGGACAAGGGGAAAGGGAGGGTGCAGGAAGAACAAGTGGGAGAAGAATTAAAAGGAGCCTCCTTGCGGAAACAGGGGCAACTCCCAAGGGGAGCGATGGCAGTAGCAGCCTTTGCCATTCCACACAAAAAGAGGTCACAATAGAGAACAGCAGCCAGCTTGCCTTCAATTCATCTCTGTTTATAGCCAAAGAGCTAGCGCTTGTCTCCATCTGTAGAAATTTCCGTGGACATGTGGCAGGCATGCCTCATCACTGAACATTGTATGATTTTTCCCATAGAGATGCACTGCATCGTATAACAATTTTAGTTATACAGGGCACAATGTTTTTTTCAAATCCTCGTTGCTGTACAATTTAATTACTGCACAAGGCATTCGTTATACAGAGTTCTACTGTACTTGCAATTTCTTGCTTTTGAACTGCTAGGTTGATAGGAGCTGCGACAGAGACAGGAGCGCACTCTGTCATGCAGTACAGTAATACCTCGGATAACGCTAAAACTTGGTTCCACAAGTCTTGGTGTTGTCCGATTTTTAGTGTTATCCGATGCATGTTAAAATCCTATGGGATGGATCAGATAGCGTTAAAGCTCCATAGAGATACATTGAACCGCACAGGCTTTAGCGGTTGTTATCCAATCCATCCCATAGGACCTTAATGTTATTCGATTCAATTCTCCACCCCAGATTGCTTAACGTTATGCGATTTTAGCGTTATCGAGGTGAACGTTATCCGAGGTATTACTGTACCTAGGAATTGAACTCCGACCTTTCAGCCAGCGAGTTCAGCATCTTAATAATTGAGCCACCGCAGTCTCTCAATATTTTGGTAGGTTCTGATAAAATATATTGCTTATTCTTGGACTATTGTTATGATGGAACCTTATCTATCAGAAGATTCTTGGGAGTTTGACTTGATTGTTCAGATCTAGCCATAAGCTACAACTGATCTTCCATTCTCCCACTGTCTCCCTCCTCTCACAGGCACAGATGACCCCCTCCCCAACTAGGTTTGGATGGAGTGCTTAAATCAAGGTTTTCCCAGTTTACATATCATGGGAGAACTGTGGTCTAATGATTGAGGAAATCTCTCTTGCCACCAGATGCTACAAGAGAAGGAAAAAAGGGGAGAATGGGAACCCCTCATTCCTGCCTCAGCAATCTCAGTTTTTTAGACTGGGGGAGGTCACATTTGCATCAAGCTCTAGGTAGGATCCTCTTGCCATGGATCCACAAACACAACACAGAACCTCAGCACATGGCAGAAGATCCTCAGGCATGTTCCTGGCTACAATTCTATCCATTCAAGACAATCTCTGGACAGCCACGTCTGCGCCAGTGTCCCACTGCCCTGCGTGAGACGGATGGCTCCACTTGTAAGCATATCCAACATTTGCCTGTCACTATACACAGCAGGGGAAGTCTACTATGGTAGATGAGATCTCATTTCTAAGTACCAATTTCATTGTGGAATGTCTAAGTCAGAACTGGCAACCTGGTGCCCTCTGAATATTCTGGAGCACAAGTCCCCCAGGTCCTCACTGATACCCATGTTCTTTCTGGTTGATGGGAAATTGCGGTCTAAAATATCTGGAAAGCTATACTGGAGAATCACTCTATGCACCCCAGTCTACACTTTCGATGAAAACATTGAGAACCCCTGCTTTAGCATATATCATCCTTGTGAATGCCCTGGCATAACTACACTCTATCAAGACAGGTACATGCCTCATGCTTCACATCAGATAGCAAGGAGCTCATTCTGAATCCCAGGAAATAATTCCCAGTGCGCTTCAAAAACTGTATAGGCAGGAGACAGCTTTGTGCCATTTCCCATCCAAGGATATTGCAACTTCTTTCTTTGGAAAAAAAAAATCAACAGTGGGTTTCAAAATGCAACTCCTTACCTGCTTGAGGGTCTTGTCCCATAATCATCCAATCCCTGTGGATAAAAGGAAACAAAGCCAGGATGTCAATTATCAGAACAGTTAATGCTATGCAACAACTGCATTAACCCAACAGATTTCAACCTCCAAAAGGATGAGCTACCAAAACTTTACAGGCATCAGTATACAGCAAAACATTATATTCTCTTCGCCCATGTGGGATTTTGGAAAGTAAAGCTGTGGTAGTATAAAAACTGAGATCTGTCACTCAACTCTGCCTTGGGACAGAACCCATCTCAAACTGATAGACAGACAGTGCAGGGATGTTGAAATGTAGCTGTATAAAGTGCTAAACATGCTGCACAAATACCCTGTGGAAATGAAGCAACCTGAGAACATTGCAGTTTCTGTCAGAAGTACAGACAGAACTTATATCCTCCATTGCTTTTGAGCATTATTTTCTCTGCTGTGAAATAAATGCCAAAGAGATGGTTCACAACATCAGTGGTAGAGATGAAATGGGACCATCAGAGCACAGGGAAAAGCAGCCTGTCTACTTTATCTCCATGTTCTGATGTCTGCAGAGAAAGGAAAGAAAACCATAAGTGCTTATTTTTCCTGCTTGGATAGGTGATTAGGTCAGAGAAGGACAGGTTTCACTTACCAGTAACTGTCGTTCTCCGAGTATGTTGTTTGGGGATTCACACTGATGGGTTCTGCGCCTGCGCTGAATCCGGAGCGGAGCTGGAAAGCTGATTGGATAAAGAGTTTTGAATGTGGGACCGCCCACCATGCCCAACCCCTTTAGGCGCCATTTCGCGCTCTCCCCTCAGTTTGATATTAAAGCTGCCCGCTAAGCCTAAGGCCATCTCAGGCCGGCAGCCCTGAGGGGAGGCAGGGTTGGGTTGTGTGAATCCCCAAACAACATACTCGGAGAACGACAGTTACTGGTAAGTGAAACCTGTCCTTCTCCTTCGTGTTGTTTGGGGATGCACACTGATGGGTGACTAACAAGCTCACTTACTTGGATGGTGGGCAGCCGGCGTCCTGAGATGTAGGAGAGCGCGATGGCATCATGGATGGGCGGTCATCAGCGAAGAGGATCGGAGACCAGCCGTCAGGATGGACCTGCCCCGTCTGACATCAGGGGCGGACCTTGTATCAACCCGGTAGTGGGTGATGAAGGTGGAGGACCTGGACCAAGTGGCAGCCTTGCAGATATCCTCCATCGGGATGCCCTCTAGGAATGCAGTGGAGGAAGCCAGTGTCCTGGTGGAGTGAGCCCGGACATGAGGCGGAGGTGGCAGGGATGACATCTGATAGGCCAGGTAAATGGTACCTGAGATCCATTTAGATAGTCTCTGGGCAGACAGAGGCTGTCCCTTAGTCTTGCCACCATAAGCCACAAACAGTTGTTTTGCTCTCCTGAAGGACGCAGTCCTCTGGGTGTAAAACAGCAAAGCCCTCCTGACATCCAACGAGTGCCACACTCTCTCTTGTGGAGACGAGGGATTCAGGAAGAATGCTGGAAGCGTGATGGCTTGGGCCAGGTGAAATTCAGTCAGGACCTTGGGCAGGAATGTCAGATCTGGGTGCAATACTGCCCTGTCAGGGTAGAACTTGAGAAAAGGAGGGTCAGACCGAAGGGCTGCCAGCTCCCCTGCCCGTCGGGCAGAAGTGATAGCTACAAGGAAAGCAGTCTTGTAGGAGACAAATTTAATGTCCACCGAAGCCATGGGTTCAAAGGGTGCCTTCGTGAGTGCGGTGAGCACTGTAGTGAGGGACCACTGAGGGGGTGGTATCTTCACTGGAGGATAGGCGTTGCGTAGCCCTTGAAGGAACCTTTTAACAGTTTTGTCTCTGAAGGCGGAGGACAATACTGAAGAAGGTGGGGCCTTGGCGACCACAGCAGCTAGGTGGACCTTTAATGATGAATGTGCGGATCCCAACTCGGCGAGGTGCAGGAGGTAGGACATGACATCCTGCAGGGATGCGGAGTCCACGGTGCGGTCGCTGGATGCTAGGAAGTCAGTGAAGCGACGGTACTTGGCATCGTAGGACTTCCGTGTGGAAGGTTTCCTTGACAGATCAAGGATCCGTGCTATGTTGGGCGGATAAGCCAGGCCGTCAGGTGTAGGCTCGGCAGATCGGAGTGAAGGATCCGACCGTCTTCCATGCGGAGGAGATTCGGATCGGTGGGTAGGCGGAGACGATCGCAAGCCAGGGTTTGGAGTAGTGGGAACCACGGCTGGCGCGGCCAGGACGGGGCAACCAGGATCGTCCAGGCGTTCTCCGCACGGATCCGTATCAGGACCCGTTGGATGAGAGGGATCGGTGGAAACATGTACAGCAGTTCCTGGTGCCACGGCACCATGAAGGCATCGCCCTCCGATCCGTGGCCGATCCCTGCTCGGGAGCAGTAACGGCGGCACTTGGAGTTGGTCTGTGACGCGAAAACGTCTAGGGTCGGTGTGCCCCACCGTCGGCACGGGCGGTCGAACACCGATTCGTCCAGTTCCCACTCGTGCATCGCCGTCCCTTTGCGGCTCAGGGAGTCTGCATCGGAGTTCAGGGTGCCCTGGATGTGGACACCTATGGGGAACACATGTACCTTCAGGCACCACTCCCACATCTGGACGGTCAGGTAGAGGAGGGAGAGAGACTTGGTCCCTCCTTGCCGGTTGAGATAGGCTAGTGTCGTGGTGTTGTCCGAGGCGATCTGCACCACACTGCCCGCGATCGACGGTCTGAAGGACCTCATCGCCTTCCACACCGCTAGCAGCTCGAGGAAGTTGATATGGTGGTCGGCTTCCTCGGGTGTCCATATGCCGTGAATCCGTAGTCCGCGGCAGCACGCACCCCATCCGTGGGTGCTCGCGTCGGTGGTGACTTGGGTGGACGGTGCGGGAAGGGTGAAGAGTCTCCCCGCGGTCACATTCTGGTCCATTGTCCACCAGTTTAACTGGTCTCGGAGTTCGGGAGTCGGTGTGAGCCACTTCCCGAGGTTGTCGTGGGTGCCGTTGAAGGAGGAGAGGAACCACGACTGGAGGGAGCGCATCTTGAGTTTGGCGTGCGAGACCACCGCCGTGGTCGACGCCATGAGTCCTAGCAAACGGAGGGCGTCCCTCGCACGGACCCGACGTCTGCCCTGGATCCGTGCCACCACTGTGCGGATGTCGAGCAGACGTTTGGTTGGGGCGTAGGCTCTTAGAGCCAGAGAGTCTAGAACGGCTCCGATGTATTCTATTCGTTGAGTGGGGGTCAACTGGGATTTCTTGAAGTTGACCCGCAGACCGAGGCTCTGCATAAGGGCGAGGCAATGTGCAACGTCGTCCTTGGCTTTTTGTTGGGTCGGGGAGCAGATCAACCAATCGTCTATGTACGGGAACACCTGGACGCCTTGCAGTCGCAGATGAGCAGCCACCGGTGCCATGCACTTCGTGAATACCCTCGGAGCGGTGGAGAGGCCGAAGGGTAGGCATGTGTACTGGTAGATGTTGCCGCCCACCTGGAATCGGAGGAAACGACGATGTTCCCTCCTGATGGACACGTGAAAGTAGGCGTCCTTCAGGTCGATGACGGTGAACCAGTCCCCGTGGTTGATCAGCGGGAGGATGGAGTGAAGGGTTACCATCCGGAACTTCCTCGCGTCGATATGGTTGTTGAGAAGACGGAGGTCCAGGATGGGACGTGCCCCCCCGTCTTTTTTGTCCACAAGGAAGTATCGGGAGAAGAACCCTTCGTGAGACTCCGACGCTGCGACCGGCTCTATGGCGCCCTTCTCTAGGAGAGCTGTTAGTTCCTCCTGGAGCGGTGGGGATGGATCGGTGATGCGGATCCGTCCGACAGTAGGGCATCTCTCGAACTCGATCGCGTAGCCAGAGTCTAAGATGGTTAAAACCCATCGGTCTGTGGTGATGGCAGACCACGCCGATAGGTAGTCGGAAAGGGGGCGGTAGGGTAGAGTCTCGGTCACGGAAGAGTCAAACACGTTGTTTGCCCTTCCGTTCCGTACGCTTGCCAGTCTGAGGCCGTTGCTGGTAGCGTGGACGGTTGGGTTGTTGGCGCTGCCGGTAGGGCTGGTACCGGGAGTAGTCCCCTTGTCTCTGTGGCGGGCGAGGTTGATAGGATGGGCCCGCCTGAGACGTCGACGGCTGGTCCTGATGGTAACGGCCGGACCCACGGTGTGGAGGGCGGAGCTGTTTTATTGTGGCGTAGTCCCCTTTCAGCTCTCCCAAGGAGGTGTCGGTCTCCTTGGCGAAGAGGCCCTCGCCATCGAAGGGGAGCTCCTCCACGAGCCGCTTGACATCGTCCTGCAGGTTAGCCGAACGGAGCCAGGCGTGGCGACGGAGCTGGATGGCGGAGGCCAAGTTTTTTGCCTCCGACTCGGTGACGTGGCGGCCGGTGCGGATTTGCTGGAGGGAGAGGTGGTTGCCCTCCATGCAGAGTTTTTCAAAGTCCGCTTGTCGATCAGGTGGCAGTAGGGACTTGAACGACTCCGCTTGCTCCCAGAGTCGACACTGGTAGCCTCCCATGGCCGTCGCGTAGTTGGACGCACGGAAGGACAAGGAGGCATTGGCGTAGACCCTCCTGCCCAGTGCGTCCAGCTTCTTCCCCTCTTGGGTCGACGGGATGGGAGTGCTGCTGATCGGCGTCCGGTGTTGGGAGCCCTTGACCACTCGGGAGTTCGGTGCCGGGTGAATGTGCAGAAAGTTGGAATCGTCCAGCAGTCTGTACATAGAGTCCACTCTGTTGGATACGGAGTGCGAAGAAACCGGCTTCTTCCACACCTCCTTGGCCGCTTTCGCAATCTTAGGGAGCAGTCCGAGGCGGACGGGGACCAACTCCTTGCGGTCGGCCAAGCCGCAGACGACATCCTCACAGTCGTCCGGGGGAGCCTCCGCCCGAATCCCAAGGGTGGATCCGAGGCGAGTGATCAGTCCGGTGTAGGTCTTCAAATCCTCCGGCTGGGATCCGTGGACGGCGCCGATGTTGTCGTCCGGGGACTTGTCGACCGCAACCGGCGGTGGCTGATGCTGCTCCTCCTCCTGATCCGACGAGTCGGAGTCTCCTGACCGCGCCGAGACGCTGGGCGGTGGCAGGTAGACCTCGGGGTCCGAGTCCGACCAGTACGGCCTGGCGGATCTCGGATCGCTCCCCGGCAAAGGCAGCTGGTACGGAGGGAGAGAGGCCTCCGACCGCGCCTGTTCCACCCTCTGCCGCTTCGGTGCGGGGCCCTCCTCACGGAGCGGTGGTGCTTCCGTGGCTGGTGGTGAGGGCAGAGGGCGCTCCCACGGTGTCGTCTGCGGGCCGTAGAGCTCGGTGTGCAGTTTCCGCACCATCGCCTCGATGTACGGGGCGATGAGGCTCAACTGGGGCGGCGGTTCGGTAGCCGGACCAGGAACCACGGAAGGACTGCGGAGGGAGGAAGACCTGTGCGGTGGTACAGGTGGAGGAGTCTCCGGCGGCGGTGGAGGGCTGTGGGCCCTCTCCGGCGTGGCGTCCCGGGCCTCGGTCGACATCCTACCCGGCGTAGGTGGAGCTGCGACCGGGGCGGATGCTAGGGAGCGTGGCGGCGAAAGTTGAGCCGGTGCCGGGGTCGGAGGAAGAGAAGACGAAGAGCTACGGCGCTTCTTTTTCTCTTTTTTGTCTTTCTTCTTCTTCTCCTGCTCCTTCTTCCGCCTGAACAGTTCAGAGGCCGAGGGCCTGGAAGAAGAAGCGGAGGTTGAAGGAGCAGACGTGGAAGCGGCCTGCTCTGGAGCTGGGGGAGCCGGTGGTGCCAGTGCGGCCTCCATGAGGTAGGCTTGAAGGCGGTACTGGCGGTTCCTGATGGCGGCCTTCGAGAAGCCGCGACAGACTTCGCAGGTCTGGACCTGGTGACTCTCCCCGAGGCAGCGAAGACAACGCACGTGCCCGTCCGAGCTAGGGAACTTTCTCTTGCAGGACGGACACTGCTTGAACGCTGCCGCTGAGGCCATCCACCGAAGTAGATGGCCGAAGAGAAAAAAAAAAATTATCCCGGCCGGGAGGCCCCGACACGAGATGTTGGTCTTTTTTTTTTTTTTTAAACGGCGGCTGAGGGCGAGCCCCAGCCACACGAGGACCAAGGGAACAAGTCCCCTAGTCCGAGAAAAATTGTAAAGTAGGAAAAATTGGAAGATTCTGAGACAATCTCAGCAAAGTACTCACAGCTTTTTTTCCAGGCTCCTGCTTGCGCAGCGGAAAAAAGCAAACTGAGGGGAGAGCGCGAAATGGCGCCTAAAGGGGTTGGGCATGGTGGGCGGTCCCACATTCAAAACTCTTTATCCAATCAGCTTTCCAGCTCCGCTCCGGATTCAGCGCAGGCGCAGAACCCATCAGTGTGCATCCCCAAACAACACGAAGGAGAAGTCAAATCATCAGTCTGGAGCTGTCATCTTAGTTGGGGTCTCTGCTACAAAGAAGGAAGCGTTTCTTCCATTCTGAACAAATATGCAGTCTTCTTCAACTTCTGGAGATACCTTTCAGCAGAACTTGCCAAATTGCAATTGGTCGAAACTGTGAATGCATGCTGAAGCAATACCGTATATACTCGAGTATAAGTCGATCCGAATATAAGTCGAGGTACCTAATTTGGACTTCTAAAACAAGGAAAATAGATTGATCCGAGTATAGGTTGGGGGTGGAAAATGCAGCAGCTACTAGTGAATTTCAATAATTAAAAAAACCATGAAAATATAGTAAAATAAATTAATTTAAACATTTGTGTGGGCATGTTTTTCAGTGTTTACGGTAGTTACTTCTTTTTTTGGTGGTGTATTTGCACCACAGGGAAAATGAGCGGGCAGGCCAATTGCACTGAGGCAGGAAGCGATGCTCTAGCCTAGCCTCTTGCTCTCCCTGAAACCAGGAAGCATGGCTTCCCCCTTCATTTTGACCACATGGAGCAGGGACAAAGGCAAGAAAGGTAAGTGAAACCCTTTCTTTTTATGCACAGGTTTGGTTTCCCACTGAAATGCATTGGGAACATACAAACAGAAAAGCTTTAGAATACTGTATAAGAAATTGATTTCCAATTCATTTAAATGAGAAATTGTGGTTTGTGCCCTCTGTGGCCACCTGTGGTAATGACCCGCTGAACATATGCTTGTCTTTCCCCTCTCCTGAAGCTGAACTGCACTGAATCCAGCGTGGTTTTGGACTCTTGTGGTTTTTGACCCATGTAGAAGTCGAGTCACCTTTTTGGACCTCATTTGGGGGGCTAAAAAAATCAACTTATACTCGAGTATATATGGTAATTCCAATTTCTTCCTCCAACCATTGCTAATAGAAGTAACTTCTTCTTGGGGGGAGGGAGGTTTCAGATAGTGGCTTTAAACTGCTCTAGGCAGACCACTTACAATATTAATACTGTGCCCATGGGTAACTAAATTTAAACTCTAGTCAACTCTTAAACTAGACTAAGTTTTACAAAGGCTTAGTCAAAGATTACATCTATAATCTTAAATGACCCCCAAGAATCTGTGGCTAGAGAAAAAGCTTTCCAAGTTGAATAGTATGTCTTATACCTCAGGCTGATTCTTTTGAGAAATTAAATACTTCCTCTTTTGTAACCCAATAATAATAATAATAATAATAATAATAATAATAATAATAATAATAATAATAATAATAATAATAATAATAATAATAATAATAATAAGTGTCAGAAATTATTCTGGGTTGAAAAGATTTTTGCTGGAGGAACCCCGCTCAGAGGACGCTCAAATGAGGCTCCTTTCAAATGAGGCTCCCCCAAGATCTTTTCCCACCAAAGTGGTCCCTATTTATCTTCTTGCAATTTCTCGCTTTCGATCTGCTAGGTTGGCAGGAGCTGGGACAGAGACTGGCGCTCATTCCACTGTGCAGTATCCAGGTCTCAAACTGCTGACTTGCCGGCCATCCAGCTGGCAAGGTGAGCTTCTTAACCACTGAGCCACCCCGCCCCTTACCCAAGAAATAAACCTACAATTATTCTGTAAGCTAGCTATTGACAACAGATCCTCAGATAAACTCAGCAGTTTTGACACTAGCTGAGAAGGAAGTGAATTAAGTTGTCGCCTCATTCTGTGCCCTTTAATCATAGAATGCCTCAAAAACCTTCGCCACCCCACAAGGAAATACTGTTCTTCCATTTCAACATTAAGATCTTTAAGGTCTGCAATAGCATTTCTCAATTTTCACATTTGAGTCTGCATTTGTGTGTGACTATTCCAATGAAGCTAAGTTCAAAGTGGTATACAAATGTAATCAGCTTAGAGGATTCTGTTGCACGAGTCAATTCCTAACAATATGCATTTTACTCTAACAGTGCATACTTTTCAATCAGGACTGTAGCCAGGATTCTAGATTGGGAAGGGGGTTTCCAGGAGGAGCATCAATGTCACACAGACATATATAACAGTGGCATCCCAGGGTGGGTGGGTTGGAAGGGGGCTGTTAGCGCAGGAGAGTTTTTTGCCGCCGCCCCCCGGCTCGCCTCTGACTACGGTCCTGTTTTCAATGTATACATGTTCGGTTTCTTTTCCTTGCATCCATCATTCCTTCAACACGTTGCTAGTTTTAAACATCGTCTCACAATACCGGGGATATTCCTCCCAGCAATTCAGAGACTGTGCTCACCTCTGAATCCTAAAAATCCGAGAGGGAGAAAAATAAGCTTTGTTGACCTGGCGACCAACTCGTTTTTAGTGGAAGACACTCAAAGAACAGCCAAATGTTACCAGTTGGGCGTTTCCATCGCTGTTTTACTGCCATTCTTTGTGCCTTACCCATCAGCCACTGGCCAATTCGTTGAAGGCTTTTTGCTCCTTTTTTTTGGCCTCTCCTTCAATGTTAAATTTTCTAATGGAGCAATTCAACTCAGTGCTTCCTTTGGAAGCAAGAAGGGAAGAAAAAGAGAAGAGACAAGGGCCCACAGCTTGGATAAACCCCAAAGAAGTATTGGGCAGAAAACAGCTCCCAGAAATCCCAATGGAAACATTGTGTTCTTGGGACTTACGGCTGTTGACCTAGGGTAAGGCTGGTGGTAGGAGGCAGGGAGTGGTTGGCAGAGGCCGCTGGAATAGTCATTAATTGCACAGCCATAGGGCATAAGGTACTCCTATAAATAATGAACATAAGCACCTGTTGGCAAGTAAGCCTCACCTGCTTGTAAAAAGACATAGGTTAGAAAAGAGACACTTGGAGAATGTTCACTTCAGCAGTGCCGCAACCAGGACGCCTTTTAGCAAAACGACCTCCCATTCACCCAAGGTGCAGACACAGCTCTGTGCTTTGGGCCCAGCTCTGCTTCTGCTCTTTAGCTACAGAAAACAAGGGCAACTTCATTTTCTGCAGGTGTGGCATACGCAAGAAACGAAGAGCCTGCCGCAAAAGGAGGCTGGGGCAATTGCTGCGTCAAACAGATGCTTCACTGTCCACGCCTTCTACTTTGTAAAGATTCCTGAACAATTTCTAGGCAATGGGGAATGCCAGGATTCAGCTGCAATGGTACTGTCACCAAACAGCAAGAGGGTGAAAAAACCAAAGGGATCCACCTCCCTACTCCCTACCCCAAAGTTCAAGGAAGACAGTGAAACATCTTTCTGACGTTGCAAGCCAATTCAGTCTCCTTTCCTGGAAGGACTAAAAACTCTTGTTGCTTACTTACAGCCTAGTGAACATTCCACAAACACAAATGGTTTGCCTCCCAAGTCAATAGGTCCCTCCCAAAATTACTTCCTTAACCCATAGGAAAGAGTAACAAACTCTAGACAGATACTGTATTGTTGTTGCTGCCCAACTGAAAAGAGAACCTGGAATGTTTTTGCTTTGGGTTTTACTACTGGCTGAGCTCAGGTTCGGTGACCCCAATTAGAGTCCAAGACATAAAATGATTTACAGGAGATTATCCAGATATAAGCTCTCCTGTAAACTGACTAACTCCTTCCATAGGTTTAGCCAGTAAGGACTTTGGAATGGAACTGCAGGATCAAGTTGATGTGTCTACTCTTGACCAATCACAGCTGCTATGATGAAGTGGCGCTCAGTTACTCCACCCCTAAGATGAGGTTTGTTTAAACTACCTGGCTCTAGTCAATATATATCTTTATTTCCTTTCAAAAACAGTAGCAGCAGCAACTCCTCAGAAAGACAACAGACACCACGACCACCATGACCACCACAGCTTGCATCTTCTGAAAAGTTAATATTCAATCACAACCCAACTCAGGTGTGCATATTAGGGAATTCTCATGTATTGGGGAGGGCTCTAACCCTACTCTCCTCAACCTCTGGGTTTGCCACTCCAAATGCATGGAAGGTGATGAATCTAAACAGGAGGACCTCCACCAAATGGGGTTCCAATTTATATGGAGAGATCATGGAGGCTCTCCTGTTCAGACTCATCTCTTTTCTTGAGTTTAGGGAATGAGGACAGAGATGTAGGCGTCAGAGAAGGTCTCCTGAAAACATGGCAAATGTTCTCTAGCAAGAACTCCTGAATAAGGGCACTAGTGTCATATAACTCCAGAATCTCTGCTTCTTAGGAGCTACCACTTACTCAGATGGGTTTCATTCACAAGTGGATAGCATCGTACTGGACAGAGGAAAAGATTTCTCACCTGGGCAAAAGCTGGCACTGCCACACTGTATGGCCTCTGTTTGAAAGTGCTGACGTTCTGTGACTGGAAAGTTCGTGAAGACATGCTGTAATCTGGAGGAGGGATGTCATCTTTGTCCAGCAGGTTACCTGTACTACTGCTTTTCCCTTGGCTAGATCAATGAGCACATAAACAAACTGAATTAGTATCTCTCATCTTGTACTTCTCCTACTCTGCCATTAAGGAACAAGGTCCTCACAAGTACAGCAGGAAATGTGCCAGTTCCTCCAAGGGAACTGTCCCTTCTCCTCCGAAGTCTTCTTCTGCGCAGAGTTTATCAATATGAAACACCCTGATAAGAACAATTCCCAAGAAACCCAACCCAACATCATCTGACTTATTCCTTTCAAAAAGCATGTCTTCTCTTAACCAAAGTTGCCCTGTGATCCATCCCTTTGAAACTTTTAAAATCCATCTTTTCAGCCAATTAATTCATTCACTAGTTCATGTTTAATGTTTAAGTCAGCAATTCTCAACGTTTTCAGGCCACGGGCCTGACCACACCTCCTGAGCAGCTGATCGGGCCACCCAGAAGTGGAAGTAAAACGCATGCCATGCATGTGCAGAACGCATTTAGCAGCATTCTGTGCATGCTTGGTGCGTGTTTTACTTCTGCTTCCAGAAACAGCAAGGGCCTCGGGGGCGGGGGGGGGGCAGAGGAGTTGGCATCGGGGCCTGGGTCTACAAAATGAAATGTGAAATGAATTATTATAAGGTTTTAGAACAGGGATTCCCAGTCTTTTTAAGCTGGGAGCCGGATCATGATCTCTCAGTCAGCTTTGAAAGCCGGACAGCCATTTTGCCCTGCCTGGACGATGGGGGTGGCCATTTGTCCCAACAGCTTCAAAGGGATGGCCACTCTGTTTCTTGAATTTTTATTTCTCACACTTGCTAACCCGCCCCAATCGGGCAAGCCCGACTCTGGGCGGCTTACAGCACAGAATAAAACACATCAATATAAAAATTTAAAATTCATAATCTAAAACAGTATCTGGGGGTGTCGTCAAAGGGTCGTATCCCTAGACTAACCACCCCACATGGGATCCCCCATCCCTGGAACCCCACACTTGTCCTGCCAGCCAGGTCTTTAAGTTCTTCCGGAAGGACAGGAGCTCTGTCTGCATGCGCAGCTCAGTTGGAAGGAGGTTCCAGAGGGCCGGGGCGAACACAGAGAAGGCCCTCTTCCTGGTGCTAGCGAGGCGAGCCTCCCTAGCCGATGGAACAACAAGAGAGCCCCTCCGATCCGCCCTGGTGGGACGGACAGATGTTCTTAGGGTGACGCGGTCTCTTAGGTATCCTGGCCCACTACCATATAGGGCTTTAAAGGTAATAACCAGCACCTTGAATTGCACCCGGAGACAAACTGGCAACCAGTGCAGCTCCCGAAGCAGTGGTGAGGCTCGAGCATAACGCCCGCATCCCATCACTACCCGGGCTGCCGCATTTTGGACCAGCTGCAGTCTCCGAATGGTCACCAAGGGCAGCCCCATGTAGAGCGCATTACAGTAATCAAGTCTGGAGGTGACCAAAGCGTGCATGACCATAAGCAAGGCGTCCCGGTCTAGGAGCGGGCGTAACTGGCGTATTACACGAAGTTGTGCAAAAGCCCTCCTGGCCACGGCTGCCACCTGCTCATTGAACAGTAGCCGTGAGTCCAGGAGGACCCCCAGATTACGCACCGGGTCTGTTTGGGGCAAAACTGCCCCATCCAGAACCAAAGCTGGTAACTCCCGTGTTAGCGCAGGGCCCCTTACCCATAGCCACTCAGTCTTGCCGGGATTCAGCTGTAGCCCGTTTTCCCCCATCCAGACCTTAACAGCCTCCAGGCACCTGGAAAGGACATCCACTGCACCGCCTGGGTCCCCACGGGCTGAGATGTACAACTGGGTATCATCAGCATACTGATGATACCTTACCCCGTGGGAACGGATGATCTCACCCAGCGGCTTCATATAGATGTTAAATAGGAGAGGAGAAAGTACCGAGCCCTGAGGCACCCCATACTGCAGGGGCCTAGGGCTGGACTTCTCCTTCTCCAGGCACACCGACTGGGTCCTGTCCCTCAGGAATGAGGAAAACCAGGACAGCACTGTGCCCTGGATCCCCAAGCCCCGGAGCCTTCCCAGAAGGATGCCATGATCGACAGTGTCAAAAGCCGCTGAGAGGTCGAGGAGAGCAAGGACAGACGGTTCCCCTCCGTCCCGCTCTCTCCAGAGATCATCCACCAATGCAACTTGGAGGGGTGGGGCCCCCACATGAAATGGTGCTGTGGGCCAGGTCTGGCCTGCAGGCCTTAGGTTGGCTGTTTTAGAACATCAGTAAAAACAATGTTTTTAAAAGCATCCTGTTTTAAAAAAAAGTCATCCCACCAAAAGTATTTGGCTTGAGTTGCACAAACCTAAATATTTTACAATGAAGTCTGCAAAACTGGTTTGACAAACCTGAAGAAAGCAAAATAAAGTTACTGCCAAAAGATGAACCAGGTTAGGGCATGGAATAACTATTTCTGGCTTAGAGAAGGTGGGTCTCATTCATCTCTACAAACAGACAGGTCATGAACATGTCACATATTTGTGTGGGAGCCAGCCTTCATGAGAATCTTACCTCATATGTAATCTGTCACTTCCATCACTGTCCAGCATACGCGTATAGGAGAAAGGAAACCAGCCTCTTCTACAAAATTAAAGAAAAATAAAGGGAGAAAAGTTCAAGATCTCTCTCACACTGAAAAAATTGTCATTGGTGAAGAGTTTTCAAAATCTGTTAGAGTTTCAGCATTGGCTAGGTAAAGGTCACTCTTGCTCGAAAGCCAGTCGTATCCGACTAGGGTTCAGTGCTCATCTCTGTTTATAGCCAAAGAGCCAGCACTATTTGCGTCTGCAGACATTTCCGTGGACATGTGGCAAGCATGGCTGAACACCCGAGTGCACAGGATGCTGTTCACCTTCCCATCGAAGTGGTCCCTTATTTATCTACTTGCAATTTCAGGCTTTCAAACTGCTAGGTTGGCAGGAGCTGGGATAGAGACGGGAGCTCACTCTGTCATGCAGTGCCTTGGAATCGAACTGTGAACTTCCAGTCAGAGAGTTCAGTGTCTTAACAACTTGGGCCACCGCAGTCCCCCATAGCAATGGTTAGATAAAGATAAAGATTGCCCTTGCTTGAAAGCCAGTCGTATCTAACTGTAGGGTATGGTGCTCATCTCCGTTTACAGCTAAAGAGCCAGTGCTGTTTATGTCTGCAAACGTTTTCATGGTCATGTGGCAAGGATGACTAGACATTGGAGTGTATGGAATGCTGTTACTTTCCCACCATTGTGGTACTGCACCTATTTATCTACCTGCAATTTCATTCTTTTGAACTTCTAGGTTGGCAGGAGCTGCTGCTGACCTGTCGACCTTCCAGTCATCACATTCAGTGTCTTAACTACTAAGCCACTGCAGTCCCACATCAATGGTTAACCCACCTCTAATTCCATTTTGCCCAAATTCCAGGCTCATGTGCTTTTATATATGCCTCAAATTCTTTACTATATTACATGCTAGGTAAACAAAGATTGTGAACTAGTAATTGGAATGGCAGGATTTTTACTTCTTAGGAAAGAAAAATGTCAAAGGTGGTTGTTCTAAACTCACAATATGTTAGCAAAAACCAACTCTATGCTGTTGATTCTTCCAATGCCTTCCTTTACCTCTTAAATACTTATGCAAATACAGTAGAGCCAAAAGCTAATTTCTACAGTAGGAAAAACTAGCCTTTTTTTTAAAAGCAGGACAGCTTTTCTCTTGACAGGGGACAAACACATGCAAAGCTTCAGCGATGTGTAAAAGATTATGCAACAACGGGACATATTTTATGACAGGAAGCTCTGGCATAACCATAAATTCAAATAAAACTAGGACAGCATTACTGACTTGCTTGTCAATGAAATCTGGACATACAAGCTGCTGGGGTCTGTAATGTTTCCAGTTAGGTCAGAGGCCGTATCACTGCCATCTGGAAGACTAGCTCTGTGAAACCGGTGGCAAGAGATTCCTGCATTCCAAGCCCATGGCTGCCTGCTCTTCTTGGCATCCTACTGCCACATTCCCTCCCCACTCCAAGCTCCTTTGCTCACCCTGCAAATGATTCGTTTCTGCTAAATAATTAAGAAGAGCTGAGCAGCATCTTCCCTGCCCTATGTTTTAGTGCCAGAGGCCTATTCTAGAAATCAGGTCAAGTCATTTGTCAGTGGCAAGTGCCACAGGGCATCACGCCAGCCATCCGTAAGTCACCTTGTTCGTCTAAACAAAGTCAAGGGTAACAAAGACACTTTCCCTGGAAGGTGGAAAAGGACAACAGTTCCCAAACATAGGACCCCGAGCCCTGAAATTCTGGGTAGATGGAAGTCGACAATATGATGGGGAAGCTTACCTATCCACAAATGTTGCCAAGCAACCAGCTTTCTTCTGTGCCTTTGCAAAATACACTGTGTAAAAAGAAGCTACTGCTTAGGTTGAAAGAAGAGAGTGCAAAAATTGACACTCAATATCAAGAAAACTAAGATCATGGCAACAGGCCCTATCAGTCCCTGGAAAATAGATGGGGAAGAAGTAGAAGCAGTGACAGATTTTGCTTTCTTAGGATCCAAGACCACTGTAGATGGTGATTGCATCCATGAAATAAAAAGGTGACTGATTCTTGGGAGGTAAGTGATGAGAAACCTGGGGAACATAATGAAAAGTAGAGACATCACATTGCAAACAAAAATTGGTATAGTGAAAGCAATGGTATTTCTGGTGGCAATGTATGGTTGTGAGAGCTGGACCATTAGGAAAGCTGAGCGCAGAAGAATAGATGCCTTTGAGATGTGATGTTGGAGGAAAGTTTTGAGAGTCCCCTGGACAGCGAGGAGAACAAATAGGTCAATCTTAGAAGAAATCAACCCCGACTGCTCCTTAGAAGGTCAAATAGTAAAGATGAAGATGAAGTACTTTGGACATCAAATGAGAAGAGAGGATTCACTTGAGAAGGCCTTGATGCTGGGAAAGGTCGAGGGCAAAAGAAGAAGGGGGTGGCCAAAAATGAGATGGCTAGATGGTATTGTGGATGCAATGGGCACAGAGCTGGGCGGGATGAGGAGGATGGTGGAGGACAGAAGTGCCTGGAGGGCAATGATCCATAGGGTCGCAAAGGCTCGGAATCGACTGTGCGACTGAACAGCAGCAACAACAACAACAACAAGCAAACCTGCTGTGGCTGTCAATGGAGAGACAGGTTTTGGTCCAAGTTACTGACACTCAGGTAGTTAAGAGCCTGCAATATTTACAATTTCTCTCTATTTTGGCACTTTCTGGTAGGGAGCTGCGATACTGAGGGCAGAGCTGTTTATTATACACTTCAGTTTATCCATGATGTAAAAGACTGATCAACTGGATAGTTCAGTGGTTTGGGTGTTTGGCTACAGAACCAGGGGTTGGTAGTTCAATTCCCTTCTATGCCTCCTGACAGTAGAACTAGCCTATATGGCCTGGGGCAAGCTGCACAATTGCAGGATGCCCCCAATGTTATCCAATTTTTAGCGTTGTCCGATGCCGGGGGGTGGTGATTTTGGCCAAGGCGAGCCTTGCCCGGGTGCGCAATTGCCCACCCGGGCAAGGATCGGCTTTGGCGACAATCCTCCCCCCACACTGGGGGGGGGGGGGAGAATTGTCACCCAAGCTGAACCGAGTTGCGGCTGGCAATTCCTAGCCGCAGCTCAGGTCAGTGCGGAGGGAGGATTGTAGCCAAAGCCGAGCCTGTTGGGGGAAATGTGCTCATGAGCGCGCATTTCCCCCGACCCTACTGTGCTCGCAACAATTCTTGCGAGCACAGTAGGGTCGGGGGGAAGGCGCTTGTGAGCGTGCATTTCCCTCATCCCTACTGCGCTCGCAACAATTCTTGCGAGCACAGTAGGGTCGGGGGAAAAGGCGCTCATGAGCACGCATTCCCCCGACCCTACTGTGCTCACAGAGATTGCTGCGGTTGGGGGGGGTGTGTGAATTGGGCTACCAAATCCACCCCCACCCCCCAGACGAATGAATCGGATAACGGTAAAGGATCATTATCCAGAATCGTTATCCAATGCAAGTTTTTCCCCAAAAACTTGCATCGTTATCCGATTCTAGCGTTATCCGATGCAATCATTATCCAGGGTATTACTGTATCCTCTTCCTGGAAAACACTGAAAAGGGTTGCCATAAGTCAGAATTGACTTGACAGCACACGGCCATTTATTATTAAAATCAATTACAACAGCAAGGGGAATTTCTGAAATGGCGGAAGGCAGTGTTTAATGGAAAGTTATGATATATTTTAAGTAAAGGAAATATGAAATAACAACAGTCAAGTAGAGTCTTGAATTTTAAACACACTGGGATCCCCCTCCCACCACCAAAAAACCAGATATGGAATATAGCTCAATTTTTTGTGGAGGACATAACTGCTCTACTCTGTTACACCACAACTGAATTCTGGACATTCACAATATAACCTGGTCTTCATACTGTGGCCCCCTGCTTTATGGATGGTCCATCTACTGAAAAACTCGCTTCAAGGAAAGAAATCCATAGGAAATGTGGGTCCACTTCAAGAAAAAAATATCAATAAAATCACTATATGGAAGGGTTCCCCCCATGATTTTCAATGCATTCCTATGGAAAAACACAGTTCACTTTAAGGGGAAAAATCACTATAAGGAAAACCATATGGAATGGGTTAATTCTTTAAAGCGGCCGGGGGGGGAGGGGGGTCCACTGTATGTACAAAGGCTGGGAGTTTTTTTAAGTGCAGAAGGAACAGGAAGATCTCTAGTTCCGGACAAGATAAAAAGCTGCCACATGAGCACTTAAATCCTGAAGAACTCATCTACCAGAGGAGGACTCCCATAAACTGAACCTCAAAATCCAGAGCCCAGGAAACAGAACTCACAGTTTGGTCTTCTCGCTCTCTCCATAGTGCCACCCGTCTCTGGCCTCAGGCACTAGCAACGTAATGAGGTCTCCCTCCTTGAAACTGAGAAGGGTGCTGTTATCCCCAGCTGCATGAGAGAAGATGGCTCGTACTCTTGTCCTGCCGTTCTTTTCTAGTCCTGCCGCCATGGAGCTGGAGCGAGGCAGAGTCTTGTTCTCGGCTGGTATGAGGAAAGAAAAAGAAGTGAAAAGAAAGAATCCCAAACACTAAGTTTATCAGGAAAGGAATGCTTAGAACAAGGGTGCCCAAACTATGGCCAGATCCGGGCCCCGGGCCATAGTTTTGGCATCCCTGAACCATGTGCCTGGCCCACGGCCCAAAAGGTTTGGACGCCCCTGGCTTAGAACTTCAAGAAAGCCCCCTCAAGACTTACAAAAATTAAATCCAGAGTTGGTCCTTCTTTACATACTTAGGCACAAATGCTTAACGCTGTTTCTTGACAGATCATTCTTTGTACTACCAGTTAAAAAGTATTATGCAGCTCTTCTAGCTTATTAAGCTTATTAGGTGTAGGCTACAGAGGGAATAGGTGTTCAGGGAAAAACAACACCTTAATTTTGATAATCCATATTTGTTCCATATAGCTAGAAGCAAAACGCTAATCAATTCTGTTCAGTGAACTACTCTACCATCCATCACATTCCTGACTTTGTAGACCAGGGGTTCCCCCAGGCTGTAGTTTAGGCACCCCTGTTGTAGACTCTGGAAAGCTACTGTGGGGTGGGAGCAGCTTCCCATCATGTCAGGACTTAAATGATGCTGACAGCTACACTTCACCCAGCCATTAAATGCAACTGCATAAGGGCTGTCTTCCTGCAATTCTTATTTAAACTGAGCAAACAGTGGGTAACCTTCTTCTTTCAGAAGACCAGGATAGCATTTTACATCTGACGCCTGACTCCCAGGTGATTACAGGAAGCAGTGGAAGAGAAAGATACCTACCTCTCCTTCTTTTTCAACTAGTCGTAAGTATGCCAGCAATCTGCCTAGTCCATTTCCACCCATCTGGTCACTAAAAGCACTTATTTTTCCCCTTCTTTCCCTCCCCCTTGTTAAGCTGTGTCTCAAAATGAGATTGTATGCTTGAGACGAGTTTGAAGAGATTCAGGGGCTAGGGGTCTACTTCTCTTCTAAGCCATTCTATGGTCCTCTTAGACTAAAGGATGGGCCATACGTTTCCTGGAAGAAGGCTTTTCCAATGGAAAAACCACACCTTAGTAAAAAGTCTTAACCTCTGAAGTGCATAGTAGAAAATATCTTGATTAAAGAAGAGTGAGTCCACAGGACAAGCATCCCTCTGTAAACTTAGCTTTAAGCAACAGAGGAAATCTTGCCTTGTAGTAATAGGGAAAATGTATGGCATTGGCAAGAGTAATGGGGTTACTCTACTGTGTGATCAACTCCTCACTTCTAATTAATGATATACTGGCCTGCATTTCCAATAGTATTTAATGTTTTCTATAAGGGAAGACTGTTCAGTGCTCCATATATGTATGGAAAAAACCATGGAAACTCACACACTGTTTTCTTTTTCTGTTCTCTTTCACTAGCATTACCCACCAGTTAAAAGCTACTGTCAAGGCATGCTACGACATATGTTGTTGTCGTAAGAGGCTACTCGTATCTGAGTATACATTTTCCCCCTGGAAATCATAATGACAAACAGGAAAAATGCCACTGGCATGAATTTATTTAAGGCGGATCCTAGCTTGTCATGAAGTGACCCATGCACTATGATATCAGAGCCATCCTGTGGCACATATGAAATGAGACATGCAGGATTTAACACTGGGACTGCAATGGACTGCCACAGCCTTGAGGATATTAGCAAGATGTGCCTTCACAGCCAGTCCATCTGGCATGGCCTCTTCTGCCTCTATGACTGTTGGGAATCAGAATAGTGCAGTGGTTCCTCCTTTGCTCAGTGGCATTTCCTCCACTGAGGGGGCCATCACCATACCTAAAGATCTGGCAGGACATCTTGAGTGTTGGGTGGCGGTACATAACGTGACCCCCTAAAGGAGTCAACGGCTACAGACGACATGTGTATAGTAGGTTGAAATAATTATAGGGAATATAGAAGATATTGGCCCTAGAAATGTGCATATTGCTTTGGATTGAAGCTTGAACAATACTACCTATTGTTGACTGTAGTTCTTTCAAAGCAATTAGACAGATTTTCAGAGTTAAGTTATTTCTAGAAGCATTTTTGTGTCAGCTGAATGTGTTTTATCTCATACTGAGTAAACATGAGTGTATGGAAGTCTAAAACACTCAAGTGGCTAAGAAAGAAAAAAGACAAAATGCTTAAAAAATCTTTATTATTTATTTAATCAGCCATTCTAGCCAGAGATCAAGGTAACCAAGGTTACTTATAGCCTAAACAATTGACAGCTGCACTATTTTAAATATATTTGTTTAATCCTGTTTTAATAGTTTAATAATTGTTTTTAGCTTTTATATTATCTTTTTTAAATGATGTGAACCATCTTGGACATTTTTTACCTGAAAGACAGGGTAAAAATAGTTTAACTAAATTAAATAAATGTGCCTTTTAAGCCAATAAGCTTCCACCTTTTTAGATTGTACGTTAAATGTTCTTAAATGTTTTTAGTATTTTGTTTTATTTATTATGTACTTAGGTTTCTGGTCCTGACATGTTACGGCAGGTCAGTAGCTTTTCACAAGTTGCAAGAATGAATTTATATTTTGAGGATTTTTAAAGATTATTTTTTGCATTTTCATGCTTCTGTGATTTGGACTTAATTTTGACAACAATGTTTGCTGTAATTTATGTTTAGTTTTCGTATGTTCTGAAGCATTTGCCCCTACAATTTTTTTATGGATGTAAGACATTTGGAAATTGTCTGTAAAATATACTTGTATGTTTATGGAACATGAAGCGATGTAGAGAAATAAAGCTTGTAGAAAATACACAAGCTGATGTTGCCTGGAATTATTTCAACAATGAAGACTTATACTGTACCTTGAGATTGATATTATTTATGCTATTATTAGAAATGACTACCTGTTTCCATTCTAGATTTAACCTTTTATTGAGCTAAATGCCAAGAGTGATGAACACAGCTTCTGATTTCCCCCCTAGAGGTTTAACTGATGAGGTGTCAGACTCTCTGACCTGACATGACTTGATGAAACTTTGAGTATGAATATTATAGGAAGCTCATTTAGCAAAACAATCAAAGCGCTAGCAAAGCAAAATGCCACCCTGCAGGGAAAAACAAACTATCAAGTCTAGTTTTATTTCAATTTTGTACTTGTTGAGCTTATTTTTCCTTGTGCCAACAGGCTTAACTTCAATTTCTTAGCTATCATCATTCTATTTCAGCTTTTTTTTAAAAGTAGGGTTCATTCAATAATTTTACCATAAGGAGCAGTTATAGCTGCAAAAGCAAAAAAAAAAGTAAAAATTTTAAAAATCCAAACAAAAACCCTTTAAACATTTTTGCTCCGTTGTTGTTTGCTCCCGGTATTAATAGCAGCAACAAAATTTGTAACCTACCTTTTCTCTAAAAGCTAATGTTTAAGGAGGTTTAACAAACTTTTTCAGAGGAACTAAGGGAGCTTAAACGGGCTAAGAGACGCCGAGAGCGCCGCTGGGTGAAGACTCGGAGTGAGTCCGACCGAACACTAGTTAGAGCTGCTATTAAAGACTACCTAGTGGCGATGAGGGTGGTGAAGCGCCAATACTTCACCACCCTTATTGCCTCCGCAGATAATCGCCCAGCGACCTTGTTCCGGGTGACCAGGTCCCTTCTCGGCAGAGGGGGGCCGGGCCCTGGGTGGCAGGGTTCGGCTGAGGATTTTGCTGATTATCTGGCGGAGAAAATCGCTCAGATCCGCTCGAGGCTAAATCCCGGCGTGGAACATACAGAGCTGGGGTTGACCATAGCACAGTCTAGCCATGTTACCTGGGATCGGTTCGATCCTGTTGGCCCTGAGGAAGTGGACAGGCTTCTTGTATCTGTTCGTGCCACGACTTGTGCACTGGACCCTTGCCCTGCTTGGTTAATTAAAGCCTCCAAGTCTGTGGCAGGTGGTTGGATCGAGGCGTTAATTAACGCTTCTCTAAAAGAGGGGCATTTTCCAGCACAGCTTAAACACGCTTTGGTGCTCCCCCTCTTGAAGAAGCCGTCCCTCGATCCCACGGTAATTTCCAACTACCGTCCAGTGTCCAACCTACCTTTCTTAGGTAAGGTTTTGGAAAAGGCTGTGGTGCGGCTGTTGCAGGAGGTCCTGGATGAAGCGGATTATCTGGACCCGTTTCAGTCAGGATTCAGGCCCGGATATGGTACCGAAACCGCGCTAGTCGCTTTGGTGGATGATCTCTGGAGAGAGCAGGACGGAGGGGAACCGTCTGTCCTTGCTCTTCTCGATCTCTCAGCGGCTTTTGATACGGTCAATCATGGCATCCTTCTGGGAAGGCTCCAGGGTCTGGGGATCCAGGGCACGGTGCTGTCCTGGTTCTCCTCATTCCTGAGGGGCAGGACCCAGTCGGTATGCCTGGAGAAGGAGAAGTCCAGCCCTAGGCCCCTGCAATACGGGGTGCCTCAGGGTTCGGTACTTTCTCCTCTCCTGTTTAACATCTATATGAAGCCGCTGGGTGAGATCATCCGTTCCCACGGGGTAAGGTATCATCAATATGCAGATGATACCCAGTTATACATCTCTGCCCGTGGGGACCCAAGCGGTGCGGTGGAAGTCCTTTCCAGGTGTCTGAAGGCTGTAAAGGTCTGGATGGGGGACAACGGGCTACAGCTGAATCCCGGCAAGACTGAGTGGCTGTGGGTAGGGGGTCCTGTGTTAACAAAGGAGCTCCCATCTTTGGCCCTGGATGGGGCAGTCCTGCCCCTATCAGACCCGGTGCGTAATCTGGGGGTCCTCCTGGACTCACGGCTACTGTTCGTAGAGCAGGTGGCAGCCGTGGCCAGGAGGGCTTTTGCACAACTTCGTGTAATTCGCCAGTTACGCCCACTCCTAGACCGGGATGCCCTGCTTATGGTCACACATGCGTTGGTCACCTCCAGACTTGATTATTGTAACGTGCTCTACATGGGACTGCCCCTGACGACCATCCGGAGACTCCAGCTGGTCCAGAACGCGGCGGCCCGGGTAGTGGTGGGGTGTGGGCGTTATGCTCATGCTTCGCCACTGCTCCGGGAGCTGCACTGGTTGCCAGTATGTCTCCGGGTGCAATTCAAGGTGCTGGTTATTACCTTTAAAGCCCTACATGGTAGTGGGCCAGGATACCTAAGAGACCGCGTCATCCCAAGAACTTCTGTCCGTCCCACCAGGGCGGATCGGAGAGGCTCCCTTGTTATCCCTTCGGCGAGAGAGGCGCTCCTCGCCTGCACTAGGAGGAGAGCCTTCTCCGTGTCCGCCCCGACCCTCTGGAACCTCCTGCCCACCGAATTGCGCCTTCAGACGGAGCTCTTACCATTCTGGAAAGGCGTGAAAACCTGGCTGGCAGGACAGGTTTGGGGACCTGGGAACGTGGGTTCCCACACCAAGTGGCTTACATAAGAACTGCCTCCCTGGGTTGGAATATGGGAATACTGATGTGTAGTCCTGCGTTGTCTTAAATCTGTGATGATTTTTTAATTCTGATGTTTTTAATTCTGATGTTTTTAGTGATATTGAGTTGGGTTTTATTTCTGTTTTTATTGGGATGTAAGCCGCCCAGAGTCGGGTCCCCCCGATTGGGGCGGGGTATTAAATTTAATAATAAATAATAATAATAAAAAGAGGCAAAATAAAATGTGGCGGGATGGTGGTGGTCACAAAATTTATCCCCCCCCCCTTCAGTGTTGTGATTGCCCCAGTGGAACATTCCAACCAGCACCAGACACACATACCAATACAGAAAAGGAGAAGCTTGTTATAAGTTTGATCTCACGCCCACTTGCCTCCTTTAAAAGAGACTTACTGGCTGCATAGCTGTTTTTCGGCATGACGCTTTTGCGCACAGGGAGGGTGTTGGAGTAGGAGTCGCTCAGCTGCTTTTGAGTTTGAGGTGGGGATAAAGATTTAGGCTGAGGAGGCTTCCTGTCAGACCAGTGGTTGTAGTCTTCACCTTCTGAACCTGAGACACCGTTCATCACTGGAATAGTCTCTTGGGCAGACATTCGCTGAAGGGGGGGGGGGGGATGACAGAATATACAATTAACATTTTAGTGCAGATGGACAGAAGAGGGCCTTGCTGGATCAGACCAAAGGTTTCCCCAGACCAATTATTATTTCACACTCCAGTTGCCTATGGAGAACCTACCAGCAGGACAGGTGTGAACTGCATTGTCCATCTCACATTCCCTAGCAAATGATATGGACAAGAAGACTCTCTTTGATACTAGAGAGGATATATGGTCACCTTCCATCCTGAAGAATGATGGCCTTATTCCCCAAAATTGCATTCAATCCCTTTTTAAAGCTATTTGTATATTGGCAATTGTGATATACAGCCCTTAAATCTTCAGAGCAAACATGCTTCATCTCAGGCACTGTAGGGTGAACTCTCTTTCTCTATCCATATATACAACCACCTGGCATGTTTCCCAATTGCTTATATTAATTCCGATCCTGGGATGGCACTATCTGGAGAGGGTGAATTTTGAACAATTCTGTTTCCTTCTCTAGCTCTCAAGTTCTGCAATGATCAATCCTGAAAAAGGCTCTTCCTGGACTCAAAAGACTTCTTGTTTTTAATATTTTAGTGCCCCAGTAAATGCCATCCTTGCTTTTGGAATTGGTGTAAGAACCACATGGTTTTCTTCTTTTTATGACGGATTATGAAAAAATAGCTAGATCAGCCACTCAGTGCACAATCTCTAATCCAAAAGGGAGATTTATCATCATTCAGAAAAGAATGCTCCACCTTCTTCTATTTACACTTGATTTGGCTCAAAGTGATATATTTTGCCCAGCATGTCAACTAAATTTAATCTTCAGCTCTTCTCTTATAGGAAAAGCCTTTTTCTTTGTGTTCCTTAACACCTAGCCGCACATGAGCGATATGCTTTGACACATGGAACATACCAGGTGATTGGCAAGAAATAATAATTTGCCCATTATCTCAACCCAAGGTGAAGCCTGATTCCTGAAGCTGATGCAACAAGCTTGTTATCTCCATTTTAGGATATTGTTTTACTACTGCACTATATTAGCCAATACTGTATCTTCTCATGACAAATTTGGGCTATTGTCTCTCACCCTCCCTGTGGCCGTATCTCCTAAACCAGGGATGTCCAAACTACAGCACACTTTACTTCCGCTTCCAGGAGTGACAAGGGCAGCGTGGGCCAGATGAATTGGCATCAGAACTGGTCCGTGAGCTGTAGTTTGGGAACCCCTGGTTTAAGCAAAGAAAATGGCAGCCTAAAATCTATCTCATCCTGTTGCAAAACAGATTGCAAGGCATGTTTTACTTCTGCTTCCAGCAGGAGGAACCACATGACCGGCTGGCTGAAACACATGGCTGGCCTGCTGAACCATGTGACTGGCCCGTGGCCCGAAAAGTTTGTGCACCCCTGTCCTAAAACTCTGCAATGCCCAGCCATACAAAAGGGCCTGTTAAATTGAACACTTGCCTATTTTTAATATTTTAGTTGCCCAATAAAAGTATTATCCACCCTTGTTTTTAGAGCTGATGCAAAATTCAGATACAGTAATACCTTGGATAACGTTTACCTCGGATAACGTTTACCTCAGATAATGCTAAAATCGCATAACGTTAAGTAATCTGGGGAGGAGAATTGGATCGAATAACGTTAAGGTCCTACGGGATGGATCGGATAAAAACCGCTAAAGCCTGTTCAGTTACAATGTATCTCTATGGAGCTTTAACGTCATCCGATCCATTCCATAGGATTTTAACATGCATCAGATAACCCTAAAAATCGGATAATACCAAGACTTGTGGAACCAAGTCTTAGCGTTATCTGAGGTATTACTGTACTTTCTCCTTAGGTATGATATTCCACAGCTGTGGGTAGAGTTCTCTTGTTTCAACCTCTTTGTGCCCACCTTAGAATATATGTAAGACTTATATTATTTTTAAATGACCTCATCTACAACAGCTAACCAAACTTCCCTACAGCACTCTCAATGATGTTTTAAAATCAGACTGAACTAAATGCATTTTGAATTTCAGCAATAAAAGTGGTTGCTGTGAATACTAAGTAGTCTGAAATGGTTTAAGGGCAAATTCAAATACTATAGCATAAGTAGCTGTGTAGTTCCCTTAGTTACACAATTCTATTTTCACATTTAATTTAAACTTAATTCAATTTTAAAGGTTAGGTTCAGTTTGAAGCATAGTTAGGTGTATGCGTTTTCAGGTTTATTTGCAATACATAAGCTGTTTTTCATTCTGTCTTTGCCTTGGTGGAACAAAATGTGGTGACTAAAAAACAGCTTTCAAGAAATCTTGATCTAACATTATGAAAATATATGTCTACATACTGTGAAAGTATGAGCAGTTTATTGCACATGCATCATTGAAAAAAAGTCCTAAATGAGAAACAGGCTTTTTCTCAGCATTCCTAAATCGGAAACATTTCGCCTTCTCTAGCTCAGCACACGATAGTTCTAGAGACATGATTTCAGGAAGAAGAACCACAGAATCTCACCATGACCTCAGCCCTAAAGATATGCAATACTCACGCCAACAAAAGGTGCCAGCTCTGGTGGGACAGGCAATGGTTTGGCACCAGGGATAGGGTCTGAGATGATGAGGTTTGACTTGGATGTAGAGAGAGGGCTGGGCATAATAGTTCCATTGCTGCTGAGGGCCATCTGCTGCATAAGCTGGATAGCACGATCTGGAATTTTGTTGGGATCAGCACAAGACTGCTGCCACAAGGGAAGCTTCTGTGTCAAGATGTCTTTTCCCTGGGGAGAAAGAGAGAGAGGAAGCAGGGAGTGAAAACACATAAGACATTCACTTTGATGCGCTGCCATAAATCAATGGCTATCTTCATGAATTTGTGATGTTTTTATTTCCAAGAGAAATGAGACTACTATGACATTTAGACAAGCTTTGGAAACTTTTAAGTCACAGGTTCAGGTATAGAGAAAGATGAGCCAACTTTCTAATTGGGGTGGGGTTTTGGCAAATCTTCTTAGCAAATGAGTTTTATTGCAAGGAGTTTTAGATCTCTATCTCTATTGTTCATTTTACTAGAATGTGCTCTGGAGCAGAGTGCAATAATAAAAAATGAATGTGATCCTATAAAAGCTGAAAACAACATATACATCTGATAAAAGACCATTAATAAGCAGATTACATAACAGCTGATAGGCCAGTTAAAGTGCATGAAAACATTTAAGAGAACAGAGAGGGTGATAGACAACAAGCCATCACCAGTACAGTCATACCTCGCATAACGAATTTAATTCGTTCAGCAAGTTTGCTCGCTATGCAAAAAATTTGCTATGCGAATCTGACGTGCATAACGAATTTTTCGCTATGCGAGTCAGACTTTTCTCTATGGAAAAACTCGAATAACGAGTGTTTCTATGGGGAAAAGTTGCATAGCGAAAAAATTCGTTATGCGAGTTTTCCCCATAGAAACGCTCGTTATGCGAGTTTTTCCATAGGGAAAAATCTGACTCACATAGCAAAAAAATTAAGTATGCGAGTCAGACTGCTTAGCAAAAAACTTGCTCGTTATGCGAGTTTTTCGGTAAGCGAAACGCTTGTTATGCGAGGTTTGACTGTACATTTCTGCAGTAGTCTGTTTGGATGATGCACATCTGAACAATACAGCTAAAATGGGTTAAGATTTCCTTTCAGGGTCTTTTCCCAAAGGAAAAATATTTTGCACCAATCATGAATTAATTCTCCTGTCACATCTAATCTGGAACAGTCAAATTAAAATAAATTTCCATGTGGAATGCCATATCTATTACAGCCAAACAACCAAGTCTGGTGGGTGCCACAAAGACTAGCAAGTTCTGTTTGGCATGACTTTCAATGATTATACCACAGCTTGTATCAGATAAAATGTGATACAATCTCCAAAATATTTCACTAAATGAAGCGCATCAGTCTTTAAAGCACAATGTGGCTTTAGTCAATTAGTAGTAAAAGATGGAATGGAAACTTCCCCCAAGCTGAATTCATAGGATTAAAAGGCATCACCAGAGCTGAAGAAATAGATTAGCATCAAACCGATGATGGGAAGATAAGCAATACTAGAATGTAACACAAGTTCTTGGGACTCAAGTAAAAACTGACAGCACTGCATCTCTCTATCCCTTCAGTTCAGAGTGAGCAATGGGAAAATGTGGCAGAAGCAGTCACAGGTAATGTGCATCAAGACACCTTTATGACTGAGAAAACATTATGGCTCTTTTCAGAAGCAAATAAACCTAGCAAGAAGATTAAATAATAATTGCACATTGTCAAGTTGATTCTGGCTTATGGTAGCCTTTTCCAGGATCTTCTAGATCAAGGGTTCGCAACCTACAGCCTGCGGGCCGGACCCAACCCACGGTGCTATTTCATGTGTCCCACAGCCCTTGCCACCACCACTGGAAGCAGCAGAAGTGGTGAAAACAAAACTAAAAACCGCATTGTAAATGTACCCGCAACTGTCAAAACGTGTCTGCCCCGCTCAGCTGTCTGGAGGGTGTGCTCCAGCCTGCGGTGGGAAAATGTCAAGAACCCTTGTTCTAGATAAAGAGTACTCAAAAGTAGGTGATCTGATCATGTAGCTTGTCAAAAGCCACACACAGTGAGAAATCACACTCCCAACGGTGACTTTGAAAGCCAGATATTCCAGCTGACAGAGTTACCCAATATAAATACAAATTGAGAAACAAACAAGGTAGATGAGCAAATTGTGGAGAATCAGCTGATGTCTGAGGTCTTTCTTCCCAGCTGCGGTCCCCATTTCACTTAGCAAGTTTCTCCACAAACCCAAAGGAACCTGGGAACAGCCATTGCCTCCACATCAGGAGCAATGGCCTGAATCGAAACATCAAGCTGGAGAAAGCTTGATGTAGGTACAATAACACTTTGGGTGCATGTAAGAAATAAAGCCTCTGTGTAGCACATGCATGAGCACACATCTGTGAATCTCACCAGTGGTGTGATATGAGAAAGGAAAGAAGGAATTAAAAAAAAACAACAGATGTTAACAGAAAAATCTTACATACAGTAATACCTCGGATAACGTTTGCATCAGATAACGCTAAAATCGCATAACGTTAAGCAATATCAGGAGGGAGAATTGCATCGAATAACATTAAGATCCTATGGGATGCATCGGATAACAACCGCTAAAGCCTGTGCGGTTACAATGTATCTTTATGGAGCTTTAATGTTATCCAATGCATCCCATAGGATTTTAACATGCATCGGATAACACTAAAAATCGGATAACACCAAGACTTGTGGAACCACGTTTTAGTGTTATCCGAGGTTTTACTGTACAGTATTTAGTATTGTCTTATAAGCCTCAGCTCATGAAATGAATGTTTCACTCTGAAATGTACCAAATATTTATTAGTAACTATTAAAATCATTTCATTCTGCCTCAGCTTTCTTTTGTCCTCTTCTTTTTCCAAACATATCTCCTGTGCCACGTGCTACAAGAGAAATGTCTCTCCCTCCTTGTAAACAAGGTTACACCTATCATGTTGATCACTTGAAACCCTGAGGGACAAGAGCCATCTCACTCACTACCACTTCAGGCCCTTCACACTAGTCAAAGTCTTGCAACTAACTAGTCATGGGTTATTTGGATTTCTTTGACTCCACAGCCATCATTTTCTATTCTGGGTGTTCCATTTGACAGGACCATACCTAAAGACAACAAAATATAGCTCACCTGAAGAAAAAGTCTAACAGAAGGCCTCAAGGCCCAGTTCTGCCCCACCTTCCTGTTCAGAACGGAAGCTCACATCTATATACAGTATTTGCTTACAGCAAATAAATGAACAGGAGTTAAAGATTTGGAGGGTATTTTTTTTCATATGCTTTTCTTCAGCAGTGGGTGAAAACTGATTTAGATGCTGCTTTGATAGGGCCCCTCTAGGATGGACCCTTCCCCTTCCCAAATTCATATTTCCACTAGTGGAGGGACACCGTGAAATCAAGGGATTAACTGCACACTCTGAAAGACAACACTTTCACCCTCTTGTCATCTGCCTATCCTGAGAAAGGGAAAGAGAGAAATAAAAGGACATCCAGCAGCATCTACTGCTCTTTTCTTTCAAAATTTGTGCATCTAGCTGTTCACCCTAAGGGAGGTGAACATTGCTTTGCCTTCCACGTGACCTGACTGCATGCGTCCTTCACCTCATTCCTTAAGCATCCTATTCACTCAGCATCACTGTCAAAGATCTATGGCCACCTCCTTCCTTCGGTATCCCCAGTGGCTTAATGCTCAATATAATGGTTGGAAGAAGAAAGATGTGCGCCCAATTACAAATGGAGCACTTTATCAGGAGCGGAAAAACAAAAGGCTGCTCACAGTACTTTGCTGCATGAAAACAGGACACCATTTGAGATGTGATGCCTGTTACTAAGCTGCACAGACCAAATTGCTCCATAGCAACAACTGTGTGTCTAACTGTGGGATAGCCTTTGGCAGGTCGCAGGCAAGCACAGGTCACTCTGCCAGATGCAAGGGAGCCATTTGCAATGTAATGGCTGAAATACACACCCATTCATTTTCTACAACATTAATGTGGGCAGCGGCTTAACCTAGGCCAGAGATAGCGGGAGGAATGGTTTGCTGCACAGCCGCACTTCATTAGCCCAGAAGAACTGAGAGAGAAAGACAGAGGGGAAAACGGGAGGAATTCCTGATACCTCTACCCCATGTCAAAGTTAGGTGGGGGAATGCGATAAGTAGGCAAAAGTCTTCAGATAGTGCTCAGCTGACCTCGATTAATGAATGAATGGTATTCTAAGACTCTGTAACTACCCAATGCTATCATCTTTTAGGCCTTTGCTTCCATTTCAGTTAGAAAATGCTGAAATGTCACAAACAAGAAAGGAAGAACGAATGCACAGCGACTGCTGAAATGACAAATTGCAAATGTGTCTCAAATGATCTTGGTAAAGTGCAAACTGATGGAAAGGAAGGCATAAAACTCATCTCTCTATGGGAGCTAGTTTTCCAGCACAGATGAAGAGGAAAAGCCCACACAGAAAAGAATGTTCCAACCTTCTAGTTTCATCAGCATCATGGGCTACTTTAACTGTATGATCGGAAAAAGTATGCCTTGCTTTTCTATGACCACATGCAGAGAGTGTACGAGTGGGCAGTTTGCTGAAGACAGATTTACAAGCAGTAGGAAGTTCAGAAAGATAGCAAATTTGTACAGTGAGGCAGAGAAAGATGGAGGCAGAAAGGAATGTTTGTGTGTGTTCACGTTGAGTACGGAAGTGATCTCTGGGAGGCGTGTTCAATGTAATGTACAGATACTTCTTCAAGTATGAGAAATGGTACTCAGAGGAGTGACACTTGCGCTCCTTCATCCCACTTGCACTTCTGAGTCTCATGGTAGTTGGAAAGATGTACATATTATCAAAATGTTCTGGGAAAAGAAGTGTACAACATACATGCACAACATACACCGTGTGTGCATCAGAATGCAAAAATAATTTCACACGTCGCTCTCCTATAATACAACTCCACACCTGCACCCACTCACTACACAGAATGCCCACCTGCATGATTCCCTAAAGCAGGAGTTCTTAATCTACTGCCCATGGCCCAAACCTGGCTCAAGGCACCATTTCATGTGGTCCACGCTGCCACTGCTTCCCCCAGCGAAAGCGGGTGTGTTTACGACAGCCACAGACACATTTTATGGCAGTGTTTATGACGGGGGAAACCACCAGTCCCACCTGCTCAGCTGTCTGAGGAGGCGTGGTCTGGCCCGTGGCTTTAAAAGGTTGAGAGCCCCTGCTCTAAAGCAAAATAAACATTTTAAAGGAGAAACTTATTTATAGAAAACCTAAAAAGGCAAGGATTTTGTAATTTTGTTCTTGTGCTTTGCAGATATTTGCAATATATATATGGGTTGTTACAAATTTTGATAACTGGCTTGGCATATAAAAAAACTTGAACATGTTTGTGACTAATCAGGAATTTTCAACTTACCCTTTATTATCTAAGAATCTTTTCAGACAGAGAGGTATTGTGGATAAGATGATTGATATGCAGGGAAAATGAGATGCAATCAGTTCATGCATATACAACAGCAGCCATTAAGCAAAGAGTAGATTTCATTAGAACAATGGCAGCATAAGTTCATGTGCTCACTAAGGAACAAGAATAATGAATAACAACATATCCACACAAAATTAAACTCTATCCTACACTGATATTATAGGGCCGATTTTACACTTGTTGAGTACCAAATTATCAAAAAGGTGATAGATGGCAAGCACAATAGTCTGCTAAAATCCAGTCATTATTCATACTTGCTGATTGTCCTGTCATTCTCTTGCTATTTGCTTATTGAACACAATGGCATGGAAGCTGTGACACAAGCAGTGGTCACCTAATAATTACATGGACTAGTTTTATGTTTGAAATTACACTAGAACATTGGATAACGTTATGACTTGGTTCCACAAAACTTGCATCGTTATCCGATTCTAGTGTTATCCGATGCAATCGTTATCCAGTGTATTACTGTACATGACATATCAGACAGGTCTTAGCTGAAGAACCATACTAAATCAATTCCACAACTCATTTAACATGGTGAAAACATGTAATTCTAATTCTATGCCAGCACAATCGTCACCCACACTAACAAGGATCACTCTGGATGCTATGGCTCATGGGCATCTATTGAAAAATGGGCTACAGGGCTCAACTCCCTCTACTAGGCAACCAGGGTATGGAGTTGATGAGCAACTGAAAGGCAATTTTAAAAAAAACAATCCTGAAAAATCTGGACGAAACTACTACCAATCTGAGGCATCAAAACATAAGATTTCAAAAACGTATGTACCAAATTTGAAAGAAAAAAACAAACAAGCCACCCAGATTTGGAAATGGACCAGAGATGGTGTTAGTTTGAAACATAAGTTCTTCACTGAAGCTGAATTACAAGAGATTTTAAGCAGAACAGTACAAAATCCAGGTCTAAGCATAACATAGGTAAAGGTAAAGGTTAACCTTGCTCAAAAGCCAGTCGTATCTGACTCTAGGGTTCAATGTTCATCTCTGTTTAAAGCCAAACAGCCAGCACTGTCTGCATCTGCAGACCTTTCTGTGGACACCAAAGTGGTCCCTATTTATCTGCTTGCAATTTCTTGCTTTCAAACTGCTAGGTTGGCAGGAGCTGGGGCAGAGATGGGAGCTCATTCCATCATGCAGTACTCAGGTATTGAACTGCTGACTTGCCACCTTCCAGGCAGCATCTTAACCACATGAGCCACTAATTTACAAACTGAAAAGCAAAAAGTGGAAGAAAGAGAGGAGACCAATAGGGTTGCTGAGAAATAAAAAGCAGTAGCTGGAAAAGATTTTGAAGAATTAGTGGTCAGTGATGAATTAGCTGAGAAGGATAAAGGTTCAAATGAAAATTTGGGGGGGGGGGGATTCAGCTGCCAAAACTGAACAAAGTTACTAAGGAAAATTTGGCTAAAATACTGAAGAAAGTGAATGAGGTTGCCCAGAATATTCCAACAGAAAAATTAACTCAAACTAATCAGTTAATGTATGCAACTGTTTATGTTACTACTGAAGAATTGGGCTTGAATGTCCAAAAGAATCAAGTGATTAAGAAAAGAAAACCAAAATGGAAAATTCACTTGGAGCTGAAAACTAAAAAACATTTGATCGGATTTGAGTAATCTGAAGAATTTGCAACAAGAAAATCTAAGATAGAAAAAACCAAAAGCAACCCAATAAGTAGATATGACTTGAGCAACAAGGGAATTCATTAGAATTGAAGAGATAAAATTTATTTATTTATTTATTTTATTTATTTACTCCAATTTCTATACCGCCCTACTCGGCTGGGCCGACTCAGGGCGGTTCACAAGCAAAGAGTAAACAGTAAATTCATAGACACATCACATAAATATACAATATATAACTCAACACCGTTCCATCACAAAAGTTCAGTAAGCATCAATCTCAACAACAATAAAACTACAAAATTCATCAAATATGCACAAAAAAATTAACAATTGTCGAAAGTCCTGGCACCGCCGCAGCCCTTGAACATAGCCTCCGGAAGAGGTGGAGGGAGTTGTGGCCCTTGTTGAAAAGATCAAGCAATACAATTGAATAATGCAGTTTCAGCAAAACTTTGCCAGCACTGTAGTTTCAACTTGAATGCAGTAAAAGTTATAGGGAACATCAGGTTGAGAAAGTTTTACAAAATGAGAGAGTCAAGGTCATGGGGGACTTTAAAATTCAAACAGATAGACATCTGATTCATATCACACCTGATATAACTGTTGTGAAAAAGAAGGAGCCCTGGTTTATTTAAATTGCTATACCAGGGAATGCACGAATTGAAGGCAAACAGGTGGAGAAAAATCACAAGATATCGTGATTTGCAAATTGAAGTGGACTGTTTATGGACAAAGAACTCTGTTGTTGTATCTATAGTAACTGGAGCCCATGGAGCAATACCTAAAGGACTAGAGAGCTCACTAAGCACTATTGGGTGGTATAAAAGTTTGATTGCTTAGCTTTTTCTGAGATATTTGGAAATTTAGGATTTATTGGACTTGAATACCCTAAGTTTATTTTTAAAAAGCCAACTTTATTAGGAATTGCCTATATCAGTGATGACCAACCTCAGCACTTCAGGTGTCCTTGAACTTCAATTCCCAGAAGCCCTAATCAGCAAGAATGTTGACTTGGCCTTCTAGTTATTGAAGTCCAAGAACACCTGGAGCGCCAAGGTTGGCCATATCTGGCTTATATAATTAGATGTTACCTTATCAGTTCTTAGGTCACTGGTTAGGTCTTGAACTGTTAATTTTATACCAGTCTTCAACTGTGAATTTAACATTAGATTTTTTAAAATAATAAGAATAATACTGTGTCAGCAAGTCAATTCCAATTAATTGTAGCTATTCCCATAGTTTTTCCAGTACTCAGAAGAGAAACATCATTCCCTTTTTGGAGGAGAGGGACTGTGCAGCTTATTCAAGGCTACACGGGTTGACTTTTTCCCCTGGAGGCACAGTGAGGAATTGGAGTCTTGACCACTGGCTCAGCAGCAAGATATCTAGTTCACTCTTACTCAGCTTCTAAAACTTACAAAAAATGTGGGAAATGGTTCTAGGTTCTCAGTATAACAACAGTGAAAACTAAACATGCCTCTTGCGTTTTAATTATACTGACGTCCTATACTACACTGGCTCCACGCAGTAGCATCGTGTGTGGAGGCGGGGAGCAACTCGCCCTGGGCGGCACCTTTTGGGTGTATGGGAGTTCTTTGACTACAATTCCCAGAAGCTCTAGCGGGAGCGGGCGCCAGCGTCCACAGGGGGCGGCAAATTTGGCTTACATCCTGGGTGACTGAAATCCACACTACGCTACTGGCTCCATGTCTAACTGTAAGATTTTCTTCAACAAGAATCTCCTTCTTGGCTTTTCCACAACAATAGCTGCAGCAGAGTTGGAAAGATACAAATTGCAAAAAAGCAATCCACAGTTCCGTTACAATGTATTAGCATCATTTCCTTTTTAATTTTATTTATGTATTTAACAAAAGAAAACAGACACTGGAATGTCTATAACTAGCAAGCTAGTGTAGCATAGTATTTGAGAGTACTGAACTTGGTTCTCCTAAGATCCAATCTTAGGCCATGCTGAGCTGTGAAATTCTATACCAGATCGTAGGGCTTTTCTCTCGCTCTCACTCTTAAGTAGGTAAAGGTAAAGGTCTCCCTTCCTTGAAAGCCAGTCGTGTCTGACTCTAGGAGGCAGTGCTCATCTCTGTTTACAACCCAAGAACCTGTGCTGTCTGCATCTTCAGACATTTCCATGGCCATATGGCAGACATAACAAGACACCGGAGTGCACGAAATGCAGTTACCTTCTCACCAAAGTGGTACCTATTTATCTACTTGCAATAACTTGCTTTCAAACTGCAGGAGCTGGGAAAGAGACAGGAGTTAACTTTGCCATGCAGCACTTGGGTTCCGAATTGCTGACCTGCTGACTTTCCAGTTGTCAAGCTCAGCATCTTAACCACTAAGCTACTGAAGTCCCCACCACCCTTAAGTAAAAGGATAAAAGGAGGGAAAGTGTCATACATTTGAGCTCAATGGAAGGAAGATAGGATATACAAGAATTAAACAATAACATCTGGGATAACACCCAGATGGGTGGTACAGAAATTCAATATAGTAAGTAAGTAAGTAAGTAAGTAAGTAAGTAAGTAAGTAAGTAAGTAAGTAAGTAAGTAAGTAAGTAAGTAAGTAAGTAAGTAAGTAAGTAAGTAAGTAAGTAAGTAAGTAAGTAAGTAAGTAAGTAAGTAAAAGGAAAAATCTCTGGTGAATGACATCTGAAAGTACCATAGGGCCTCTCAAATAGTGCCATGCTTACTGCAATGTGTTACTTGACTACTAGCTGCAAAGAATGTGTGAGAACATGTCTGTGGGAAAACAGGTGCTGCACTGAAACCTACGGTGTACAGCTAAGCAAAGATTTAAAGGCATAGCACTGAACCAAACCGCAAAGAATGCATTTCTCCTAAGTGGCCACTCTCTCTTTCAGCCGTTCATGAGTTTATGTAGCTCTGAGTTTTTGAACAACACAAGATACACCACTATGAACTTGACAGGCAACATCACCTACAATGTCAGGGAATATTATTTGCCTGCCAGTTCCTTGAAAACAGCAGCGATTTGCACTTTCAAGGTAGAATTGTAGGACAACATTCTCATTCCTGTACAACTGTAATAACAGGAAATCATATCAGTATCTCTCACTGAATAAATATTGATCCTATCCAGTTTTTTAACAACTGTGTCTGGAGGGACATCCGCTGAACCAATTTTGTTGAAATTATTCTAATGTTCTGAAACAGTTCCAGGCTTACCTTGGAGTGGTACACAAGGGCATTTTTGGCCACAGCACACTGCTTCTCCACCAGGAAGCAGAACCGCCGCCTCTCTTCCGTGAGCGCTGTCTTGTAGCCATCGGACACATAGCTCTCCAGCTCACCTTGCTTGTTGGTAATAGCTTCAATAAACTGAGAAGAGAATGAGAACAGATGTAAGGCAATCTGAGCCACAAAAATGAAGCCTTTCACCCAGAGTTGTCGCTGGGCAGAATAGACCCTGTAATGCATATAATCTCTGTCCAGCTGCTGCAAGGAATGTAATGCAAAAGCCCCCTTTGTCACTTTCACACGGTCCCAAACTTTTAACTCTTACACAAAGTTCAGTGGAAGATTGGGCAGCAGGGGGCACCAGGCAACAGAGCATCTACCGACTCCACAGAAAGACACTAGATCTGTTGCTCCCCCCCTCCATCCTTAGTCATCTGACCTCCCCCACACAAAGACTCCTGACTCAGAGCGTGGGTTTCAGATGTTGTGTGGGTGACAGAAGAGCAAAGAGATTCTCTCAGCCTCCCTCCTACTCCAGCCTGCACCTGGGTAGTGGCTCATTTTCTAGTGCCAATTGTTGGAAACTGACTGTGCTGCTTGCACAAAGATAAAGTCCTTTGGCAGGGCTTTCACCCAGGGAAGGGAAGGGGTTGACAATTGTCCCTTCAACAGGTGCCCCTGACCATGGCTAGAATGAACTCTTGTCAGGAGATGTGAGCAGAAAGGGAAGAGGTCCTCCCACTCCAGCACAAGGAGCAAAGCATCTGTACCTTGCCATGGACTTCACCACTCCAAAAGCCCCCACTTGTGGGAAAAGACAAGTAACTTGCTTGAAATCTTTCACAGAGCTCCACACATCATCCACTTACTATGCCTACAAAAGAAGTAATCAGATCTCCAACTTTGGGCTACAAACTACTACTTTCTAGCAGCTTTCTCTCTCTTTTTCTCTCTCATCTAAAAACCCAGGTACACTCAACTCTTACAGTTCAAAAGACTGAAAGTGTTTCTTTCACCAATGGAAATATTAATTAATACAGTATTTTTTTTAATTATGCACACTGGACACTAGTCACCATGTCTTGTCTTCTAAGTAACAATGAAGTGGGATCCAGTTATCCCTGATCAGTGATGTAAATCTTACCCCTCTGGGACTCCGTGAGAAAATAAGAAAATATATCCCAATATTTCACATTTCTCTCTGTGGAAAGATTTCTCTGCTTGAGTTTTTTCTCTCTGAGAAATCTCACAGGATTCTTCAAATATTCTCATTTAAGCTAAGAAACTTATCCTTTTTCTGGAAGAATTATCAGTCTCTGCAAGAATATAATTTCTGTGACAAGATTTCCTGATAGAGACACTGAACTGTACAGAATGTTTCTGGTTCCCATGCAAAGGGTAAAGGTAAAGGTCGCTCTTGCTTGAAAGCCAGTCATATCTGACTCTAGGGTTCAGTGCTCATTTCTGCTTATAGCCAAAGAGCCAGCACTGTCTGCGTCTGCAGGCATTTCCATAGATATGTGGCAGGCATGCCTCAACACCGACCGGAGTGCACGGAATGCTGTTTACCTTCCCACGGAAGTGGTACCTATTTATTGACTTGCAATTTCTTGCTTTTGAACCGCTAGGTTGGCAGGAGCTGGGACAGAGACAGGAGCTCAATCCGTAGTACAGGTACTTGTGAATCAAATTCTGACCTTCCAGTCATTGAGTTCAGCGTCTTAACCACTTGAGCCACTGCAGTCCCTTCCCATGCAAAAGAGTACCGTATATCCTCGACTATAAGCCATTCTGAATATAAGCCAAAGTATCTAATATTAACACTGAAAACCCAGGAAAATAGATTGATCTGAGTATAAACCGAGGGTGGGAAATGAAGCAGCTGCTTCATTAATTAAAATACATGAAAATATGGTAAAATTAATTAAATAAAATTAATTAAATTGTTGGCACATCTCAATCTAACACGGTCTTGAGACCCTCATGGTCACTGACTTGAGTATAAGCCAACTTCCCTTGGGGGGGGGGGCTCATTTTGGGGCTAAAAAACTCAGCTTATACTCAAGTACATACAGTAAGCCAAAAATAGGAGTAGGGCAGGGAAAATGAGATTAGGGGTTTCGTTTTTATGGCAAGCTGAGAAATCTCACTGATACACAGGGACATCTCCGTATACAGGACTCTGGAATATTCTTGAGAACAATATTGAATATTAGTCAAGGGCTTGTGGGACATTATCTAATTTGACACACTACAAATAACAGGTTGTTATATGCTGTTATATACAGTATATTGTATGTTATATGTTGTTATATTATACCACCTTCACACAACCTACTTCAATACAACTCTCATTCACAGCCTCAGGCTCCATCACAGAACAAAGGAAGAACTCACATCATTGGATGCAAGACCTGAAGGGTAAGCTCACTAGCAAATGTGTAATGCCACAATGTTTGTCTTGCAGCCATCTACTAAGCATTGCAATCAAACAGGGTGAAGCTTCATGACTAAGCTGAATAACAACCAGAAAGAGATCTTCTGCTATTACTAGTTGTAAAGAGCCACATTGATTTGTATGCTTATCTGTTATGCTAACCAACCATTCGGTACCTCTGTACCTGAAGTGTATAAATTGACACCATGAAGTCTCACTCTTATGTCTGACAAAGTGGATGTGAACCACGAAAGCTAACATTAAAATGCGACAGTTAGTCTTTAAATTGCCACAACATATTTTTGTCTTTTTGTTTTGTTTTCTCTCTGATATGCTTTGAGAAGGAGACTTTGCACATACTCTCTACATCTCATGTCACCTCTTAAGTTTCATCTATTTACAGAAACTCTTGTTTCCTGGGATCTAAGCTGAGAGACCCATCTTCCATTCCACAATAGACTGGAAGCCAAGCAACTGTTAAGTGAAACCTTGGTCAACAGTATATGTTAAAATACATACTCCTCTCCCCAATCTAGAAAATAAAACCCCATATACCTACTACTGTATCTCCATATATCTACCTCTTCCTATGGATTCATGAATCTTTTGATCATTAGGGTTGCAATACTGAGTCAATTAGTAAATCTAATCAAAAACTATTTTAATCAGTTTAAAAGGTTCCACAATAAAAGGACACAGCAAAAATAACCACACAAAAAGAAGGATGATGATGACGATAATATAATACAATCTTAAAAGAAACATCACCCAATCAATATGCTAGAGAACAGAGAATGTTTTTTCTCTAAAATGATGGGTGTTATATGACAAGTATTTATGAATGGCTGCATATGAATTTGGTTTTATTTGTATGAAAAACTATGCATATACAATCATGCAACATAACTGATTAAAACCTTATATGAGTGATCAACTAAATATCCTTTAACTGGTGACAGCCAGTCTGTGGAAGCAACCAGGCATGAGCCTTTAGAACAAAAACAGCTCCAGGCATGCCTCTTCTGACCACATACACACTGCAAATTCAATGTCAGATTCCAAAAATCACTGAAGGTGATGACCTCCAGTGCTCCCTTGCAGAAGGTGGAATGCATTATGAATAGTAAAGAAATGGATTTCTTCTCTGCACTCTGCCTTATCATACAGGCCCAAGCTTGATTACTTTCCAGAATACAGTTGATCAGTTCTCAACCTTAAGCCAGGGGCCGGGTCACACTCCCTCTGACAGCTTTGGGGGCCGGATAGCCATTTTGCCCTTTTCCCACCACATGGCACTTCCTGGTGTGGTGGAGGTGGTGGGGAGGCCACATGAAATCACACCATAGGCCACATTCGGCCCATGGGCCACAGGTTGAGAATTCCTGCTGTAGATGCTTCTATAACATGCCAGCATTTGACTTTCTGTCAAAGAAAAACCGTGGAGCACTGTTTCCTTATACTGGTAAAGGATACACTATATTGAGGAATTCATTTTTCTATTTTCCACACAGTGGTAATTAAGTAAGTTGTGCCATTATGTGCATTCACTCATACTTACCCTAACTGTTACTGATTCCTGTCTTACTATCAAGATAAAGAACAAGAAACATCTTTTTGGTTGCCCTATTGAGAGTACTGTACCATCACTGCATGGCTTTGGAGATATTACAGACAATTCAGCTACCTCTTATTTTACACTGAACTGGAATCTTTAGAAAAGTGAACAAGTTTCACTTCATAACATTTTGGAAAATTTATTTAAGATAATTTAAATTTGGTGTAGGAGGGCATGGTCAAGATTATGGTGTAAGTACCCAAAGTAAGCTTTCCTATACAGGTTTTTCTAACATTTACTTGTGGGTTTTATATGCAGATTTAATTCCCAGTTTCAATTTTCCATGGGTCCAAAATATTCAGTAATACATAATATAGAAGTGGTGCAATGCCAGAGCTAGCCACTAGAACCCTCTATCCAATATAATGTTAGAAGGAATGGATTTTGTTTTACAGCAGCCATTTTGTTAGCAAATGTAGAACAATGGTGGCATTTGTGAGTGGGCACACACATACCACTTCTATCATTCAGGTATATGTTCTTAATAATTGGGTTTGCTGCTTACTGTGGTTTAAGGTATCCACAGAAGATCTTGGAATGTATCCTCATGGTTACAAGGAGGGACCTGTACTGAAATTCTATTTGTTTTGATGTTACATAAGGAATAGATGAGAACAACACAATTATTTTAGGACTCAACACCACAATTCTTTTAAGATTAAGACTCAAAAAGACAGCAATGAAGGAATTAAAAAGACCAAGTGCAAATTTTAACACTGAAGACCAAGACCAAGATTATAGAGACTCTTGTATTCCTGAGCATTATATATGAATGTAAAAGCTGGACAATAAAAAAAAACTAATAGTAAAATTCATTTAAAATATTTTGATAGCGGGGGAGTTTTACAGGTGCCCTGAAAGCCTGTCATCCACTATCCTTGGCTTACCCATTCCTCTTGTTATTCCATCAAGCACATACATCTGTTCTACAGCTAAATGTATGGCCAGGACTAGGCAGCTAAATGTATGATTAAATGTATGGCCTGGGCGGCAGAATGTCCACTCCATTAGGAGTGTCAATATTTGAAGAACTTATCCCTATGTAAAAATTTCAAGGTGGTTTGTGTTAGATCACTGCATTAATAAGCAGAAACTACAAAGCCTATGTAGAGATGCAGTTTGCTTCTTCAGCCTCACTACTTTAAACATTTTACTCAGCCACAGCTCCCAGGAAGTGCAACAGTGACGCAAGGGACATCATTTAAATCCATGTGCCATAGTGTATGTGACAACCAACTAGGAAAAAAAAACTTTTTTGTTTGGGGGTTTGTGCAGTGATGATTTATGGCTGTTGACAAACAACTCATGGAATGTTTTCTATTTACCATCATTTGCAGGGACAAGTGAGAATCACTGCTGCATGACTGTATGAACAGTATGTCAGAGCTATGAAACCCAATTGGCCATGAAAAATTACTCCTGCAATATCTCACATACAGTACCTTGGAAACCTTATTAGGGTTATCATACGTGAGAAGCAACATGATAGACATAACAACACACAAGGCAAACATTTTTGAGATTTTCTATGGGCTTTTGAAGGCATAGCACAAAGGACAGAGATGGTGTAATACAACTCTTCAGGTCAACTCACCTGCATCTTTACAGCTATCTTTGAAGACATTGCAGCAAACAATGGCCAAATGGATTATCAGAATAGCAACAAAACTCAACAGTGCTTCTGAAATATTCATGATGGAAACACCCGTGGAGGCTAACATGGCCAGCACTTGCAGCTGGGAAAGTCACACAAGCTCAGACCCATTGAATATTGGTCAAAAGTGGGATGAGGCAAGCTTGCTCCACACTCAGGATGCAGACAAACCAAAAGAAACACATCCTATCTGCTGTTTCCCAGGCTAGTAGATATATGGGAAATATTAGCAGTCCACCCTGTCACCTCACCCTTGCCACAAATCAAGCCAAAAGCAGTCATGCTGCCACTGAACAAGATCCATCCACATTAATCATGAATCCTTGCCTTCCCTGCTAAAAAAAGTCAATAGCAATGGTGGGCTCAAAAAAAACTTACTACTACACTGTGGGCATGGCCAGGGGGAAAGCCCTGTATTGCACCCCAATTTGGACTACTTTATTTTAAAACTTGGATGGGCAGGGCCAACCAAAATTTCTGCTACCAGTTCTGGTGAACTGGTGGGAACTTGCTGATGCCCACCACTGGTCACTAGTATTTTGCATTACTAACCAAAATACTGGTCCACCAATGAGACTGGTGCAAAAGCTATTGTGGATTTTAAAAAAAATCTTAGCATAGTATGAGATAGAAAAACAACAGCAACACAGAAATCATGAAAAGGTTAGCTCATTCTCAGACCCTGCTTGTTTCTTTCCCACAAACTAGCACTTCATATGAAAAAATCACTCTAAAAGCTTTTAACATTGAAAAAGGCATCTTTACTTATAGTTACCCCTTGTAGTTACAGTCAGGAAAAAAGGGGGGGTTGAGGCTCCAGCACATGGAGAGAACCTCCCATGCTTGTTGTTTGGTTGCAAGTCAGAGGAAGAAAAAAGATCAACAAAACAATGGAAGCAAAAACAAACAAGAGGGAACAGAAGCTTGACTCAAATGCCAGAGGCAGGAAAATAACTTTACCATCAAGTTAGTGGTAAAGGATAACCACATTAGATTGTAAAGACCCTTCTCACCGATACCCATGCAAGATTGCTATTATCCCAAAATAAGTAACCATATGAGCATGAGGCATGTGCAATATATGTGGATTGTCTATAACCTTCTTGCATATGATGTGCCATCAAATCAGTTCTGACCTACGGTGACCCTACTAAGGTTTATAATGTACATGAGATAGTTAAGGAACAGTTTAACTAGTCATAGCTAACTGGATAGCTCAATGGTTTGAGTATCTGGTTGAGAGTTTGATTACCCACTGTGTGTTCTGTGAGTAGAGCCAGCCTGTGTAGCCTTTCGAAAGCTGCATAATCCCAGTGCACCCACAGAAGGAAATGGTAAACCACTTCTGATTACTGTCTACCTTGAAAATCCTGAAAAAAGACCCCCATAACTCAGAGTTGACTTGACAGCACATTGTCAACGTCATTGTCATCATCATCAAAAACTACTCCTACTCCTACTACTACTAAACAGTGAATTCCCATAACTGAGCAGGGGTTTGAATCTAGGTGTCCTAAATTTTAGTCTATCTACTTCACTTGCCCTGGTGATTCATAAATATTTAGAGCCAGTAAAATAAATAAATAAATCACCCATTCTTCCCTCTGCTTTACAAATCAAGACCTCAGTCCAGATGACTACAAATACCAACCAAAACTGAATGCCCCAGTAAAGGCTCTTTATACGGATCCTTTTATGTGTACTATTCCTTTGCTTTTTTTAGGCTGGAAATAAATTCTACCCATGAAAGCACTTGCTTCAAAATTCATCCACAGCAAACACATGCTCCAATTAACTATGTCAACAGTAACTTTAAAATAAGACTGTGATCTTGCGCAAAATGTGCTGAAAGAAAGTTCTAAAGAAATCAATGAGACACAAGGTGACAAGTAGAATGCCTAGAAGTAGAACGCAAAGAAGCTGTAGATTTGGGGGGTGGGTGGGTTGTAAATCATACGTACTCTTTCATTCACACAGGGAATAAATGACTTCAATCCCTCTGAGGTAAAACCCATCCAATATCAAATAAAGGGTGATGTGGAGATGATAGAACTGGTGAGGGGGAAAGGGGGAAATTAAGACAGATGAAAAAAAGGGGGGGTGGGGGACGGACCTGGAGCACTATTATGAATCTTTTAGAGAAAGAAGAGAACAACATGTTATCTCTTGACGTTAGTGAGTAATCATGCATGAGAAACTGCTGCTGCTGCTACTGTAGCTCATCTTCAAAAGACTCTACTGTATTGTAATCTGTCCTCATTGTTCTGTATCTGTGAGGGGGTGAAAAGGTGGGGGGAGGACAGAAAGAAGGAAAAGAACAGTGCTTTTCAGCTAGCTATCAAGAAAAGTGAAAGCCATCATCTTTTCCTCAGACTTCAACCCCATAGATTCTGTATGACAGAACATCCTTGGCAGTAGATCTGACATAGAAGAAAGTCTGTTGCTGTTGTGGATGCAAAGGAGGCAATAGCCTACCTATTAGTTTCCTCAAAAACTTTTTTTGTTGTTCAGTCGCACAGTCGATTCCGACCCTTTGAGACCCCATGGACCGCTGTCCGCCAGGCACTCCTGTCCTCCACCATCCCCCTCAACTTGCCCAGCTCTGTGCCCATTGCTTCTACAATACCATCTAGCCATCTCATCTTGGGCCGTCCCCTTCTTCTTTTGCCCTCGACCCTTCCAAGCATCAAGGCTTTCTCAAGTGAATCCTCTCTTCTCATTTGATGTCCAAAGTACTTTAGCTTCATCTTTATTATTTGACCTTCTAATGAGCAGTCAGGGGTGATTTCTTCTAAGATTGACCTATTTGTTCTCCTCGCTGTCCAGGGGACTCTCAAAACTCTCCTCCAACACCACAATTCAAAGGCATCTATTCTTCTGCGCTCAGCTTTCCTAATGGTCCAACTCTCACAACCATACATTGCCACAGGGAATACAATTGCTTTGACTATGCGAATTTTTGTTTTCAATGTGATGTCTCTACTTTTCATTATGTTCCCCAGGTTTCTCATCGCTTGTCTCCCAAGAATCAGTCGCCTTTTTATTTCATGGCTGCAATCACCATCTGCAGTGAGCTTAGATCCTAAGAAAGTAAAATCTGTCACTGCTTCTACTTCTTCCCCATCTATTTTCCAGGGACTGATAGGGCCTGTTGCCATGCTCTTGGTTTTCTTTACTTACCAACTGGAAATGTATTTCAAAAGCCAACAAACAAATACAATGCCACTGTAAATTAGTTATTTTCTTTGTTTAAAGTGAAATTTCCTTTATGAGCTGGGAGAGTCAAGAGGAAACAGTTATATAAGCTCTTAGAGCATTTACACGCAGTGTCACAGAAAGGCTGTCCTTCAATCTGAATTGAATTTGAAAGCATTATCTATTCTAAAAGAACTGACTGCCTACATTTGACAAATGAAACTCACAAGGTACATAGGCAATTTGGTTATCTTCAGCTGAGACCATGCCTCCCTCCCTCCAAGTTTCAATTTAATTATGCAGAGGAAATTTATTCTATCACTTGTATAAACACAGAGTTTGCCATTTGTTACTCACATGTTTAGCAGCATGATGCAACATGTTTATATAACTAACTTATGACTGGTTGCCTTGTCTGCATGCCATGTGCTTTAGTGCTGTGGAAACATGGAAAGTAGTTCTCTAAAACAGGAGTTCTCAACCTTTTAAAGCCAGGGGCCAGGTCACGCTCCCTCAGACAGCTTCATCCACCACCTGGCACTTCCTGGTGTGGTGGAAACAGTGGGGGTCATATGAAATGGTGCTGTGGGCCACATCCTACCCGTGGGCCACAGGTTGAGAATCTCTGCTCTAAAAGGTGAATACGTAATTAAATTAAATTAAATTAGCCCAAAAAAAGAAGAAAGAAACTGAAAGATCTAAATTCTTGTTTAGCAATCATGTAACTGTCACTTAGATGATCTAGCTCTGAGATGCAGACTTGGTCTACTAGCAGATAAAGTGGAGGAATGGAGCTGGATAACATGTAGCTGACTTCAGAGATATCACATGGCATGCATCAGCTGCTTTTTACATTATCAACCCTACAATTATACGGCTAGTCCTTTTCTATGAGTTTTTTCCAACCCAGGATTTAGGCTTGTGCAATCTCCTTGGGGTTTTTTTTTTAAAGAACAACTAGACCCTAATGTCAAAGATATAGAATCAATAAATAGTGAGCTCAGGGACGAGTTCTTTCCACCAGCATGAATGGAACTCAACTATCTTCCTCCTTTCTTGATTTCTGCAGTACAACTGTAGGATGGTAGAGATGGGAAGGCATTCTGTTGCCACTACTGCTCAACAACCATCAAACATCAGATACTGTATTCCTGAATACATTTGGACCTCCCTTCTATGCAACTCTGAAATGTGTGTGCATTGTTATAAGTAAATAAAAAAAACCACATGCACAAACCTCTTGAATATTTCTAGCTTTACTCTTCCAGAGAAACACTAATAGACTTGAGAATATGTTTTAAAAAGGCGTGGGGTGGTTCTAAAATGGTACCAGAGCTAGAACTGAGTCTTTGGATGCAATAAACTCAGACTAAAATGACACTCACTCGGTAACTTGGAACAAAAAAGGTCAGTGTCTTAGCCTGCCTTCATAGCACAGCTTCCTAGGAACAATGTTATTGATAAGGACTCCATGAACTGGAAACATTTAACAGTACAAGAGAAACAAATATTCATGGCTGTGAAAATTAATGTCCCGGCATTCAAAGCTGATTCCAAATCTAGTCAGATTTTCATAGCAATTTTATTTATTCAATGTGTGATTATAGTTACACTGTCATCTAGTTATAGGAGATCAGCAGATGAATAATTAACATTCATCTCTTAGTTAGTAGCCATTTTCACAAGTCAATGACATCATGGTAGTAATCATACAGTAACTGTAGATCAGTGGTTCTCAACGTGGGGCCCATGCCCCACAGGGGGACTTCAATTCCCAGAAGCCTAAGTCACTACATTGGCTCATCAGTGCTTTGGGGAACTGATTTAAGCTTTTGGGAATTGAAGTCCAAAAACCAAAAGTTGGGAAACTCTGCTGTAGATAGAGCCGAAGCTGATACAGTCATACCTCGCATAACGAATTTAATGCGTTCTGCGAGGCTGCTCGCTATGTGAAAAATTCGCTATGCGACTCAGACTCGCATAACGAATTTTTTGCTATGCAAGTTAGACTTTTCCCTATGGAAAAACTCACATAATGAGAGTTTCAAAGGGGAAAACTCGCATAGTGAAATTTTTTACTATGCGAGTTTTCCCCATAGAAATGCTCGTTATGCGAGTTTTTCCATAGGGAAAAGTCTGACTTGCATAGTGAAAAATTCGTTATGTGAGTTGGAACGCTTAGCAAAAAACCAGCTCGTTTGACTGTACAGTACTTGTTTTGGCCCCATGAGAACACATCCAGTATTTTTAAGGCTCCGGCACATTTTGTGGGAACTGCCCCCACCACAAAAAAATACTGAAAGGATAGTTTTAGCATGTAGGCCAGGAGTTCTCAAACTTTTAAAGCCAGGGGCCGGGTCATGCTTCCTCAGACAGCTTCGGGGGCCAGACGGCCATTGTGCCCTTCCTCCACCACATGGCACTTCCTGGTGTAGTGGAGGCAGTGCCCCCATAAAATGGTACAGTGGGTCACATCCGGCCCACAGGCCACAGATTAAGAATCCCTGATGTAGGCCAGTAAAAGTAGAAAATGAAAATAAAGGGAAATGAAGTAACAATGAAAACATGCATATATTTCAAGACAACAGAAAGAGGAAAGTTCAGATTTGAAAGAAAGAAATTAAAATAGATTATGGTCATGATTATTCAGGGCAGAACTCCACATCCAGAGAATTCCATCTCTTTTAAAAGAAAAAAATAGCCAATATATATATATTTTTGCTTAGAATAGTAAAACACACTAGAGTAAACCCACTGAATGAATGGGCCTAAACTAGTGTGATTTATTATGGTGTGCTATCCTCTCTAAACTCTGTTTATTCAAATGGAATTACTCTAACTGCAGTTTATTTTGGCATATAGTAAGTCAGTTACAGCAGGCCTATTATTTTCTTGACTTGCCAAATCCTCAATGATTCAGGGAGCCTACTGTCATGTATTGTATTAAAAGTAAAGGTCTCCCTTGAAAGCTAGTCATATTCAACTCTAGGATGCAGTGCTCATCTCCGTTTACAGCCAAAGAACCAGTGTTGTCTGCATTTGCAGATGTTTCTGTGGTCATGTGGTAGGCATGACTAGATGCTGGAGTGCACAGAACACTGTTTACTTTCCCACCATAGTGGTCCCTATTTATCTACTTGCAATTTCTGCTAGGTTGGCAGGAGCTGGGACAGAGAGGGGAGCTCACGCCATCCTGCAGCACTTAGGTTTTGAACTGCTGACCTTCCAGTCATCATGTTCAGCATCTTAACCACTAAGCCACTGCAGTCCCTATGTATTGTACTACACAACAGAAATTGGGCAGTGTTCTTGCTTTTATCAGCACACTGAAGCAAGGCTTTATTAAGGTACTGCTCAGTGAAATCTGAAAACCAGAGAGCGGGGTAAGATTACCAATGATTGAGTTGAGCACATGTGCCCATATGCTGGCAGTGGGAGGATGAAGGGAGTACTGTTTCAGTGTACCTTTCTTCTTGAACAGCAAACACAAAAATCAAGCAAAGCAAATGAAACGCATAAACACAGCTCAGTTCCCATCTCCAGACAGGGTCATAACTTTTCGTTTCTGTTAGCACACAATTCTAATTACACACAGCACTGAAGCATAATTTAAAAAAAATGATAGGCTAGATTGAAGAAAGAGGAAAATGTTCAGCAATTGAGTAAGAACAACTTTCTGGCAGGAAGAGATGCTTCACAAAACAGCCTCCAAACGGGAGATCTAGCATTTGTACCTCTGGACAGTTTTACAAAATGGACAAAACCTAAAAAAGCTATCTGCCAATTAACAGAAAATGTTCCCTGGTGGAGAGAGACAGAGATAATTGGATATCAAGCAAACAATGTTTCAGGAAAACTGGTGCTTACTACAAATATATGAAAAGCTACTTCAGGTTCAAAAGCCCGAGAAACTGGTGAGATATTTCTTACAGTGTCTTAACATGTAGAAACCTACTGGAAAGCAAGGCAAGGCAACTCAACATAAACAGCCTACACCCAAATGCCACTAACAAGAAAAACAGCAAGGAGATGTAGCAATACCACCCGTGTAAAGAGACTTCCACCCTCCACAACAATGGGTGGAGGAAAAGATGACTGAAAGGCAACATGATATGCCAGTGTTAAAATAAAGCACTGCTGATTCAAACACTTGGCAGGCTGACAGTTGTGTGTCTTTCACTATCATTACTTAAAACAGACTTGCTACTCTGAGCCCAAACACTCTTTGAATGACAGGAAAGCCTACTCTTCACTTCATCTGTTACTGCCACTAACATTTATTACAAACCAGAAGCTTGCAGTTAGAAGAAAGCAGGGAAGGCAGGGTAGGGTTGAACAGACATGCAGGCATTCATAGAGAAATAACAATTCTGTAGAACACAAGCACATGTACAATAGGCTACCACTATAAGAAAAATGAAAGAGAATAGGACAGGAAAACACATAATGCAGGTAGACTGTTCCAACAGAATATTTGGGTAATCTGAATGTGTGACTTAAATCTGCTATCAAACAATGTGTATAATTATCACTTCCTTGGATCTTTCTGGATTGATCATTGTTCCAGACAGAATATTTAGAAAGATGCACAGGGGTCAATGTGAACCATGTCTGCAAAACTATTTCATCCAGATCTAGCAACAGCCTTGATGTCAAGAGGAAACAGGTGTAGAGGAATTATCCACATTGTTAACACATAATTTCCCTATTTAACATGTAGTTTCTGCTCTATCCAATGATAGCAATAAGGAAGGATGAGATGTTGTTCTAGACTTGAATTACTACTGCCTTGGTAAAATATGGCCAACCATATGCCATTTAATACACAATGTATCAGGATGCAAAGGGCAGACAACCGGCTGCAACTCTGAATTTAATTATTTCCATCCATCCAGAAAGAGAGAATGTGATATGAAGATATCAGGCAAAGGGGGGGGGGGGAGAGAGGGAAATATGAATAAGATGAGCCAAGACTGACAGCTCTCATATCACTAGAAGTCAAAAACCAGTTCTCCTCCTGGAGGATATTATTATTCTGTAGGTTCTTATATATCCCAAGGACTTAAAAACCTACAAACACATTGGAAATGCCATGTGCCTTTTATCTACCACAATCAAGAACTGCAAGTGGCTTTTATAGGCGCTTACCTTGGGCTTATATAAAAGCTTTTATACGTGCTTACGTCATGGTCCACCTAACCAGTGGATGACATGATATCTGAATGGCTAAAAAATTGCATGCAAATAGACTTGATTTTTCAGGTCCATTTGCATATGTGGAATGTCATCACAGAGATGTCTACCAATGTGCAGACTCCCATCTGAATAACATCTCCAAGGTATCCATGGTACCTTGGGGACAAAGGTTCATGTATTGCTATATAGCATATTGCCAAGGAGCTACAGCTTGCAGAATAATGTACCTTATAGCTGACAAATTACAGAAACAAACCAGTTAGTGGTGATACTAATTATTTAGTCTTGAGAAAAAGTTTAATATCCTGGAGCAGGAGGAAGAATGCCACTTTCATCAACTAGATCAACTCCTCTTTTAAAAGCATCACACAGACCCAGCCAGAACATCATGAAAAGTGACCGATAGATGCAGAGGCCCTGGATTACTGTGTACACTGCTGGTTTGGTCTCTCTTGCAGTAGACCTTCAAATTACACACCATCAGGGTGCAACCAGAGGGAAGGGAAGGATTGCTTTGCAGGGGGGAATTTCCCTTAAAGTGGCCCTTCAGTCCATTGTGGAAATTTTCCAACCTGCCCTCAAAACTAGTAGTTTTTGGGAAGAGACTGGGTTCAGGTTGGAGCACAATTCTCCATGCCTCATGTGATTGCTAGGAAGTAGATCATACTGGACTGCTCCACAAGCAGTTCAACTTAAGATCTATTTCCCTATGTCAACAGTGGTGAACCTATGGCACGCGTGCCAGAGGGGGCACTCAGAGCCCTCTCTGTTGGCACACATGCCATCGCCCCAGCATAGAGTTCGCCCTGACCCTCTGGCCAGCAGTCCAATGGGGGCGCTTCCTCACTCAGCAGAATTCACCCTGCCCCTCTGCCCAGCAGCCCAGTGGGAGCACTTCCTCCATCCCCCAGCACAGAGTTCACCCCGCCTCTTTGCCCAGCAGCCCAATGGGAGCACATCCTCCCGCCTTCCAGGACAGAGTTCACCTCACCACTCTGTTTGGGCACTCGGTCTCTAAAAGGTTCATCATCACTGCCCTATGTGATCACATTTTCATCAGTCCATTGACACTGCAACATTCTAACTCAATAAGCAAAAAATATTGGTAAGGAACCAGCTCAGCTCTCTTGCTTGTTTTAATTCTGAAGAATTAATGCTAAAATCAACTCTAGATTATTTCTCTAGCTTGACAAATCAGAGCTCTCTGTTCACAAACAAACCTATTGCATTAAGTCTATGGTTTGTTTTAAATGTTCTTGTTGCTAGCTAGAGTGATCAGATGGCCTGAGACAAAAAATAATAAGCTCAAGATACTGAATGCATGGGATAAGTAATTCATCTACACTAATGTAGCTGACTTTAGATACTTTAGTAGAGACTTATAGTGAACTTACAGTAGAGACTTGATATATTGGACTTCATAAGAAGGATACTTAGAAACTCTTGACTTATAACTACATATAACCAACACTAATTAGCTTACTTTTCAGTCTGATACTGTTTAAACTGTTATAATGTGCATGATAATATCTTGTTTTAAACTGTGATAACATGTATGAGGAGAGGATACTGACGTAGAAACCGGCAAACCAACTTCAGGAATTTTGCCAAGAGAACCCTATGGACCAAAACAAAAGGCAAAACAAATGGGGCAATTTAGATGAAACAGGATGCTTAGCACAACAGATCAAAAGAAGGGGAGGGACAGGAAAGGGGGAGGAGAAATACAGTGTTGCAAGGAACAATACTGTATAGGGACATGGAATGTGAGATCTATGAACCAGGGAAAACTGGAAGTGGTAAAAAAGGAAATGGAAAGAGTAAGCATTGACATCTTGGGAATCAGCGAATTAAAATGGACAGAAATTGGTGAAATCAGCTCTGGAAACCATCATATCTACTACTGTGGACAAGAAAACCTCAGAAAAAATGGAGTAGCCATAATTGTCAATAAAAGGGTGAGAAAAGCAGTAATGGGATATAATCTCAAAAATGATAGAATGATGTCAGTCAGAATACAAGGCAAGCCATTCAATATCACTGTAATCTAAATATACACACCAACCACTAGTGCAGATGAAGCCACAATTGACCAGTTCTATGAAGACTTAGAACACCTCATAGAACAGACACCAAGAAATGATGTACACATTATCATAGGAGACTGGAATGCCAAAGTAGGAAATCAAAAAGTAAATGGAATAACAGGCAAGTTTGGTCTTGGAACACAGAATGAAGCAGGCCAAAGACTAATAGAGTTCTGCCAAGATAACGCACTGGTCATAGCAAACACTCTCTTCCAGCAACACAAGAGGAGATTTTACACATGGACATCACCAGATGGCCAACATCGAAACCAGATCGATTACATATTCTGCAGTCAAAGATGGAGAACCTCCATACAGTCAGCAAAAACAAGACCAGGAGCAGATTATGGCTCAGATCACAACCTACTGATTGCAAAAGTCAGGCTTAGACTAAAGAAAATAGGAAAAACCATTAGGCCAGACAGATATGACCTAGACAACATTCCTTGGGAATATACAGTGGAGGTGTGGAACAGATTTAATGGCTTGGACCAGATAGACAGAGTGCCAGAAGAATTATGGACAGAGATGCGGGACATCATACAGGAGGCAGCAAGAAAAACCATACCAAAAGAAAAGAAGCATAAGAAAGCTAAGTGGTTGTCTGATGAGGCTCTCAAAATAGCAGAGGACAGAAGGAATGCAAAATGCCAAGGAGAAAGGAAAAAATACAGTCACTTGAATACAGAATTTCAAAGAAAAGCTAGGAGAGATAAGGAAACCTACCTGAATGAGCAGTGCAAAGAAATAGAGGAAAACAATATCAGGGGTAGGACTAGAGATCTTTTCAAAAAAATTGAGGAACTCAAGGGAACATTTAAAGCAAAAATGACCATGATAAAGGACAAAGATGGCAAGGAGTTAGCAGATGCAGAAGAGATTAAGAAAATATGGAAAGAGTACACAGAGGAACTCTACAAAAAGGACCTCAACACCCCTGATAATCACAATGATGAGAACATGGAACATAAGCCAGACATTCTAGAGAGTGAAGTCAGAAAGGCCTTAAAAAACACTGCAAACAACAAAGCCAGTGGAGTTGGTGGTATCCAAGTTGAACTTTTCAAAGCCCTACAAGATGATTGAATCAAATTATTGCATTCTATATGCCAGCAGATTTGGAAAACACAACAATGGCCACAGGATTGGAAAAGATCTGTATACGTTCCACTCCCCAAAAAGGGTAATACCAAAGAATGTTCAAATTATCGAACAATTGCGCTCATCCCTCACGCTAGCAAGGTGATGCTCAAGATAATACAGGATAGACTGCAACAGCATGTGGAGAGAGAATTACCAGAAGTGCAGGCGGGTTTCAGAAGAGGCAGGGGGACTAGAGACCACATTGCCAACATGATGGATCATGGGAAAAACAAAGGAATATCAGAAACAAGTCTATTTCTGTTTCATTGATTACACTAAGGCTTTTGACTGTGTCGACCACAACAAAATGTGGCAAGTAATTAAAGAGATGGGAATACCGGAACACCTTATAGGCCTCATGAGAAATCTGTACATGAATCAAGAAGCAACAGTTAGGACAGAAAATGGAATGACGGAGTGGTTTGGAATAGGAAAAGGAGTAAGACAAGGATGCATTTTGTCACCATGCTTATTCAACTTATACACAGAACACATAATGTGCAATGCAGGGATGGAGGAATCAGAATTTGGGATCAAAATTGCTGGGAGAAACATCAACAATTTACGATATGCAGATGATACCACCCTAATGGCAGAAAGTGAGGAGGACCTAAAGAAGCTCCTGTTTAGGTGGAAAGAAGAAAGTGAAAAAGCTGGCTTGAGACTCAATATCAAGAAAACCAAGATCATGGCAACAGGCCCTATCAGTCCCTGGAAAATAGATGGGGAAGAAATAGAAGCAGTGACAGATTTTACTTTCTTAGCATCAAAGCTCACTGTAGATGGAGATTGCAGCCATGAAATAAAAAGGCGACTTATTCTTGGGAGGCAAGTAATGAGAAACCTGGGGAGCATTGTGAAAAGTAGAGACATCACCTTGCAAACAAAAATTCGCATAGTCAAAGCAGTGGTATTCCCTGTGGCAATGTATGGTTGTGAGAGCTGGACCATTAGGAAAGCTGAGCGCAGAAGAATAGACGCCTTTGAAATGTGGTGTTGGAGAAGGGTTTTGAGAGTCCCCTGGACAGCGAAGAGAACAAATAGGTCAATCTTAGAAGAAATCAACCCTGACTGCTCATTAGAAGGTCAAATAATAAAGATGAAGCTAAAGTACTTTGGACATCAGATGAGAAGAGAGGGTTCACTTGAGAAAGCCTTGATGCTTGGAAAGGTCGAGGACAAAAGAGGAAGGGGCCGGCCCAAGATGAGATGGCTAGATGGTATTGTTGAGACAATGGGCACAGAGCTGAGCGAGTTGAGGGGGATGGTGGAGGACAGGAGTGCCTGGCGGACAGTGGTCCATGTGGTCGCAGAGGGTCGGAATCGACTGTGCGACTGAACAACAACAAAACTGAATTTTAGGAGTGATGTGCGAATGTAGTCAGTGTGTCAAGCCCATGCCACACAAACTCAATCCCCATCTCTTGCATATGAAAGATGAAAACTAAAGATCACAGAAATTGCAAAGGCAATATCATGCCCCAAGTTTTCACTGGCAGCCCATATATAGAGTATAAAGCAATTTGCCTGCCCCCCCTCTAGCGCTGTGTTTTCATGTCTCTGGGTTCTCTTTCTTTAACCCACTGACATTTGCCATAGGAAAAAAAATCTGTACTAAATTCCCTATATTTTTCCTGCCTCTCTCTCATACACATTATCTCAACAATGTTGCCTTATCCACTCCCATCCTATTTTTGTTTGTTTGTTTGTTCGGGTTGTTTTCCACAATTGCTAATTTCATGTTAAGCCTTGGGCTACAAACTGAGAAGAATCAAGTGCTCTGTAATGGAATGTTTTATTCATACCCCGATGGATGTTAGACCTAGCAGTGACATGTAAAATTAAATATATAAACATTTTTAGGATTCAAGCCCTGCTCATCACCCAAAAGCTACCTGGCCCTCTTTATAGCTTCTCTTGTGACACAGGCAAAATAAAAGTCAGCTTTTTACCATCTGCAAAATGCCGCACATATATGACATTAGAAAAACACACAGGCTTAGAAGCACTTCTTTTGTTGACATTGTGGGTGCTCCATTTATTAGCACCAAGCACATCCCACTCCAGAGAGAAAGAGAAAGAGGGAGGGAAAGAGGGGGAGCCGGAGCGCATCTGGGATCCATCTTCATAACATGCTTAGCAAAGAGGAATTTTCCAGCAGAAAACATTTTAAAAATGAGTCCTGAGAATGTACTCTAACAGAGCATGCAGACAACCCTGGAATGAAGATTACTATAGTAAGAATATAAGTGGCAAATTCCACTTACGGCTGCTAAATACAAGCTCAAAGTACAATTAAAAAGATAAAAATATATGCCATGTTGGATTCATTTCATTTAGAACAGGTATTTATTTATTTATATTTATTTATTTATTTAAATTTGTCCTCCCCGAGGGGACCCAGGGCGATTCACAACACATTGGAATACTGACAATGATTTAAAACCAATTAAAATATTAAAAATTTAAAAGAAGCCTAAAAACTTAACATTAAAAACTAGGCGTTGTAGCTAGGAGGCACTGGAGGTCAAACCATCCAGCCGGCTGGGTAAATTGATCTATCCATTCCCCAGACCTGACCTGCCAGGCAGGTAACCAATATCACCATTTTATTTCTGCTACAAACACCTCTTCTTTAACAATGCAACCATTTAATTAAGTCACAACCTTATAAGGTAAGATCAGCAACAAAATGTTGTAATGTAGCCTCAACAGTAAACTGGCCATAACATGGGAAAATGTACTATAGCCACTTCACACACAGAAATACATACACAGGCCTTTTCCCCACTTTCCTTCTCTAATACATGTTTGCTATTCCCCAAAGTGAGGGCTTTCCTCTTGCAAAGCACTGTTCATCTTTGAACATAAACGGAAAGGTGACATATCAAAAGATCCATTACGAACCAATGTTCTTTGAATTTCCCCCCACTCCAGATCAATCCTGATTAATTTTGAGGATGCAAAAACATATGCTTAACCTACCTGCATATCATATGATGTTTAATCTACCTGCTCTACTATGTTTAGCTGTACTTTTTAAATTGTTATTTTATTTATTTATTTATTTATTAATCAAATTAATATTCCGCCCTACTCGCACAGGCGACTCAGGGCAGAGCACAACCAACATATGGTACACCATTAAAAACTCTAAAAAAGAACAAAACAAAAATCACAATCAATTAAAAAACAATTGATTCATTTAATAGATTTCATTGTTCTTAACTGTGGCATCTCAGTTGGCTCAAAGATTAAGAAGCTCACCTTGTTAGCTGGAAGGTTGGCAAATTGGCAGTTTAAGAATGAATGCCCTTCTCTGTCCCAACTCCTGCCAACCTAGCAGTTCGAAAGCAAGAAATTGCAAGTAGATAAATAGGGACCACTTCAGCGGGAAAAGATCTTTGGGACATGAAAGGAGCCTCATTCAGGCCTCCCCTGAGCAGAGTTCCTCCAGCAAAAATATTTTCAACTCATTATACGTCTGACACAATAAAAATAATTGATCTTAACAGCTTTTACACTGAGTTTGGTTTACTTGATTTTATTATTTTTATAGTTATGCAGTATTTCATTTCACGTTTATTTTATTATATGAAAGTTGTATAATGCTTTGAAGGCTACCTTCTAGTGGGAAAGCAGGGTTTAAATGTAATTTGTTGTTACTGTTGTCACTACTGTAACACAGTCAGAAAAGAACCCAGGAAAATAGACTTGTACCCCAATCTTCTGCAAAGAAGCACTTTCTTCCTAGTCAGTCTGTTTCAAACATTTGCAGTGCTGAATCCTATCTTTTACCAGATAGCATTTGGGGTTCTGGTACCATATGGAGGTAAAACAAATTGTCTTCTAGCAAACTGTCACACGTTCAAAGGGGTAAAATAAAAGCTTCCTGCTTCTTGGTGTACAGAACCTACTTAGAATTAGTAACTGGTTTCAAAGCAAAGTGAACCTGAAGGTGCTGAGGAGCAGACCCACATTAGAGCAAGAAGAGACTCCTTGGGAAGCAGGATTTCACAAATCGATGTTACTATCTGTATTCGTTTCTTGTAGCCACCTGGCCAGCTGTGACATAGGTTACCCCAATTTCCCACTCAATTCAGAGAAACGTGAAGATGGACAGACCTGTTGCTTCACATTATGGAGTGAAACAAACACCTGTGCAAGATATTCAAGGATTGTCACTTTCACACTCTGAAATCATAGAATCAATGAGTTGGAAGAGGCCTGTTGGTCCAACTCCCTGCTCAATGTAGGAATTCAAATCAAAAGCAGATCTGAAGGACATTTGTCCAATTATCTCTCGAATGCTTCCAGTGGTGGAATGTTCACCACCTCTTGAGGCAGTGGGTCCATTGGCATACTGCTCTAACCATTAAGAGGTTTTTCCTAATACAGTAATACCTTAGATAACGTTTACCTCGGATAACGCTAAAATCACATAACGTTAAGTAATCTGGGGAGGAGAATTGGATCGAATAACGTTAAGATCCTATGGGATGTATCGGATAACAACCGCTAAAGCCTGTGCGGTTACAATGTATCTCTATGGAGCTTTAACGTTGTCCGATATATCCCATAGGATTTTAACACGCATTGGATAACACTAAAAATCGGATAACACCAAGACTTGTGGAACCAAGTCTTAGCGTTATCCGAGGTATTACTGTATTCAGCCTATAGTTTCAACTCGTCTTATGCGTCCTGCAATCTGTGATGATGGAAAACAGATCCTTCCCTTCCTCTTTATAATTATCTTTCAGGTATTTGAAGAGTGCTATCATATCCCCTCTCAATCTCCTTTTATCAAGGGTAAACATACCCGGTTCATCCAGTCTTTCCTCATCTGGTTTGTTTTCCAGTCCTCTGGTCATCCTTGTTTCATTTCTCTGTACCTGCTTTAATTTGTTTGCATCTTTCTTAAAGTGTGGTGCCTAGAATTGGGAACAGTACTCTATATGTAGCCCAACTAGTACTGAATAGAGGGGGATTAGTACCTCATGGGTTTTAGAGATTATACTTTTAGGCTGTTAATGCAGCTTAAAACAGCATTGGCCTTTTTTACAGCTACATCACAGTGTTGACTCATGTTTAGCCTGTGATCTACAAGAATTCCAAGATCCTTCTCACTAGTAGTATTACCAAGCCAAGTATCCCCCATTTTGTAATTGTGCATCTGGCTCCCCCCCCCCATGCAAAACTCTGACTTATCCCTGTTAAATATCATTCTGTTGGTTGCAGCCCATTGTTCAACTCACCTTTTCCCCGACTCTACTGCAGTTGCAGAGACTGCTTTTTTCTTTCTTTCCCTCCCTGTATTTAAACTACAGGGAAGGGGAAAATAGAAAGACATGATTGGTTCTCTAGAGAACCAATCACATCTCTCTCTTTCCCCCTCCCTGTAGTTTACATACAGGGAAGGAAAGAAAGAAAAAAGCAGTTCTCTCTCTCCCTGTAGTTTAAATACAGGGAGGAAAAAAGACGCGTATGTTAGGTAAAGGTCACCCTTGCTCAAAAGCCAGTCGTATCTGTCTCTAGGATTCAGTGCTCATCTCCATTTATAGCCAAAGAGCCAGCGCTGTCTGAGTCTGCAGACATTTCTGTGGACGTGTGACAGGCATGACTAGACAAAGTGCAAAGAATGCTGTTTACCTTCTTACCAAAGTAGTACCTAATTATCTACTTACTATTTCTTGCTTTTGAACTGTTAGGTTGGCAAGAGCTGGGACAGATGACGGGACCTCACTTTGTCATGCAGTTCTCCAGTCTCAAATCACTGACCTGCTGACCATCTAGTTCAGCATCTTAACCACTTGAACCACCTCAGTCCCTGCTGCATGTCTTACTTAGGTCCCATTTTAGGGTCTAAGGGTATGCGGAGGAAAAGTTCTATGCCAGGAGTTCTCAACCTTTTTAAGCCAGGGGCCAGGTCATGCTCCCTCAGACCGCTTTGGGGGCCAGGCAGCCATTTTGCCCTTCCTATACCACATGGCACTTCCTGGAGTGCTGGAGGCATTGAGGGGGCCACATGAAATGGTGCTACGGGCTGCATCCACAGGTTGAGAATGCCTGGCATATGGAATGGATCCAACAACAAATGTATGAACCTGTGAAATTGATAATCTACTGAATTAAATGCAGGGGACTTTTGCCTTCCTTCATAAAAAATGACTGACTTGTCTCCGGTTGTCAGAAAAGATGGCACAGGATTTCTTTGAGCCTTGATTTTTGGCCTCTGTAAAACGCCAAATGATAGCTAACATAGTTGTTGTGATAAGCAAGTCCTTGGACCAATTGAAAGACAAGGAAACAGCATGATCAGTCTATACTAGAGTTGATACTTTCAGTAGCTCCATGTCCAGAGTGTATCAAGAAAACATACTGCAATCAAATCATTTGAATCAAGACCAAAGGATAATTTACCTTCTGGACATTAAAGAAAGGTGGCGCAATGTATTTTTTCTCCTGATGTATCAGTGAAATAAATAAAAAAGCTCTTACACTTCTATAGAGAGGCGCACACAGTTTTTCAGCTTGTTTTTCTCATATAGATTTTACTTTTTGTCTGGAGCCTTACTTTATCTTGCTGCTTTAACTTTGAGAAATTCCAGGATTTTTTTACAATGGATCAGACTACTTCCTTTGGGAGATTCTATAACTCCAAAAATAAATAGTCTGATCCATTGTAAAAAGGATAAATTCTGTACTTTCTTTTACTTATTCCTTCTTTTATTTTTATTCCCTTCCCCATAAACAAACATAGACAGCCCTGGTGGTTCTGAATACACCACTTTATTTCTTTTTTTCTAAAGATCCCATGCAAATATTCTTGGGCCAAGTTTATTCCATATTTTCCTAGATCTTTAAAAATCATCAGGTAGCTCATCAATTTTTCTTTTTCAATCTTTAGCTCAAGGATTGCTAAATAACTTGGAGTACTGTAAGCTTTAAATGAAGGGCTGATTAGAAACAAATGCAGTGGTCCATTAAGGTGCAGTATTGCATTAACTAAGCATGGCTGATTTCATACATGATAATGTAATCTAATGTTTTAACGCAAGTTGTTCTATATTATACTTGTCATTTAACCATTGTACAGTGCTTTGTATAAATGCACTGATTTTCCTCTTTTTTTTAATGCACTGTACTGTACATTCATTTCATGGATATTCTTCATTGTTTATTTGCAGTGATTTGAATAAATCTTCGAATTAATTACGTCTATGAATAGCCTCAGGTTATCTCTGGTTCTGCCCTTTTTCCCATTGGGGCAAACACTCCAAGCATATTGTTATAACTCAGGCTGTGATCAGATGGTGCGAAAGGCATGCATCCAACCACACCATAGAAGGGTCACTTTGCTGTTAGTGAATTTGGCAAGTCAATCAAATAATATTGATTCAAATAGTCCTACTCCAAACGTGATTTACTTTTTAAAAATCTATACCTATTTATACACACCTATATACTTGCCTATAATGCAGGTTACTAAGGCCAGAAAATTACTAAACCCAGGCTGAAATACTCACCTACAATTTGCTCTGGGCAATATCCCATTCAACTCTCCAAACAGTGTTGTATTGTAGTACTGTACTTTAAAAGATCTGACAACAGAAATTCTTCATAGCTACTGTAATTTACTAACAGAAACACATTTTTAAAATTGTGTCAGAAGCACACAAAGGTGCTTTCTGTGTTGAATGGATGTTTTCTGGAGGAACTCCGCTCAAGGGACGCCCAAGTGAGGCTCCTTTCAAGTCCCCAAGATCTTTTTCCACCGAAGTGGTCCCTATTTATCTACAGTACTTGCAATTTATTGCTTTCAAACTCCTAGGTTGGAAGGAGCTGGGACAGAGATGCAGTGGTGGGATTCAAAACATTTTATTACCTACTCTGTGGGAGTGGTATGGTGGGTGTGGCCAGGGGGAAGGCCCTGCATTGCACCCCAATTAGGACTACTTTATTTCAAAACTTGGGTGGGTGGGACCAGCCGTAATTTCTGCTACCGGTTCTGGTGAACAGGTGCAAACCTGCTGAAGCCTACCACTACAGAGATGGGCATTCATTCCATCATGCAGTACTCAGATCTTGAACTGCCGACTTGCCAACCTTTCAGCTAAAGCATTAACAAGTATGAAATCTAGAAAATCTGAATAATTTTAAAAGATAAAAATGTGAGATTTATTAAACATCTCAATTGAAGTTGCAAGAATAGGGTAATGCAAAACCCCATGTAATTCAGCTCTATAGCCTATGCAAAAGCTTATCTTGATGTTCTTTCTCCCAAAACTTCTGAACAAGATGCATATACAGTACAGTACTGTAGTGTTAAAAAGCTGTGCTCTGACTCTAAGAGATTTGCTACATACTATGTCTGCCAATGCTTACTTCTATAGCACAAGAACTTACACAACAGAATCAAGTTTAGTAGATGAAATAAGGCCAATGAAGAACACTTAAATCTAGCACTAAAAGTCTATGAACTGGACTACTTTTCACTCCTTGCTCCCTAGTAGATGAATGCTTTGAGAACTGATATTCTTTAAAGTTAAGTACCTCCAAGCTTTTTACATAATTTTTCGTAATGTCTCTCTTACATAAAACACATATGGCCTGGTTGAAGCCCAACTCCTCATTTATTAGAATTCCCTGACCTATAACTAAAATTATTTCTCCTTCTGGGAATATCAAAATGAGGCTTCAATTATGAAAATTTCATTAGAACTCTAGGCTATTTATCCAAACAGCACTGAAGCACATTAAAAAGTATTCAGAGAAAAGGAGAATACTTTAACGCCTATTCGAAGACAGCTGAAGACTTAGTTCTTGATAAGAGGATAACCTACTGGAGTCCATTCAATAATCTAGACAACTCTACTATAAAGGTGCTGACTCTGATGTTCCTTTACCCTGAAAAAGCTTATTGGAATAAAAATGTTTTCAGGAATTGCTGGAAAGCCAACAAAGTGGGGTGGCTCTGATTTCAATTGGCAACTCTTTCCAAAGCCTGGCCTACTAAACTTCAGCCACTTCTGTGACACGGGGAAACAGCACTATGACAGTGGCACTAATGGCTGCTATACAGTGTTGTGAATAGGACTATAAAATGTCCCAAAAGTCACCACACATAAGGAAAATGGGAAATTGTAGCTAAATGTACCTTTATGTACAAAATAGGACCAGAGTGTACGTTTAGCAACCAGATGACAGGCCAATCATACTTAAGAGTAGATGATTAACAGAACACAGAGCAGCTTCTTTTTGAGGGAGAAGTGGGGAGGAATTTGGCCTTAAAGTCTAGCCAGAGCACAAGTGTGCTTTCTTTAACATGTTTGGGCCTTTCGCGTTCTACCTCCTCATGCGTACTGAATGAAAGAATATGAACAATAACCATTATTTAGAGCAGGATTTCTCAACCTTTTAAAGCCCAGGGCCAGGTCATGCTCCCTTAGATAGCTTCAGGGGCTGGATGGCCATTTTGCCCTTCCTCTACCACATGGGTGTGGTGGAGGCGGTGGGGAGCCCACAGGCCTAAGGTTGAGAATCCCTGATTTAGAGCTAGGGAACCAAGTCTCACAATAGCTGAAATAAGGCGTTGAATCTATTTCCATTCAGATCTGACAACATAATGGTGAAGAACGGGGTGCCCAAACTATGGCTGAGGGGCCAGATCCAGCCCCCGATGCCAATTCATCCAGCCTGTGAAGCCCTTGTCGCTCCCAGGAGCGGAAATAAAACACACCCACGCAGGCATGTTTTGCTCCCGCTCCCGGGAGCGACAAGGGCTCCGCGGGCTGGATGAATTGGTGTCAGGGGCTGGATACGGCCCCCAGGCCATAGTGATTGGCCCCCTGAACCACATGACCTGCCCATGGCCCAAAAAGTTTGGGCACCCCTAGTGTAGAAGATTCTTGAAGGGAGAATTTTTTGGAATAGTAGCCGTGTTAGTCTGTGGTTCAGCCATACCAGGGAAAAAAAAGTTAGTCTTTAAAGTGCTACAGTGTTTTTTATTTTGTTTTCTGATATGCTTGAAGGGAGAATGTCACACCAAATTAATGTTTAATCTGGGAAGAGATAGGAAGACAGGACTCCAATGCTAGTGAACATAAAATACAGTACAAGCATTAAGAGGTATCATTATGCTAATGTGTGCTTTGCGAATGTGATTTTAGATGGTTCATTGGTGGACAGGATGGATCATCCACTGAATCACCTTCCTGTTGAGACAGACATGAAGGTCGACTTCAAAGCTGCAGAAGCATTCTTGAGAACCAGTTTTTATTATACTTAGTGACCTTAATTTCTGAATAAATATACACAGGATCAGGTTGCAGAAAGCATCAAATCCAGAAGCGAACCATCTAAATCACATTCACAAAGCACACCCTAGCATAATGTTTGAACAATAATAGCAGAGGGTGGGTTTTTGGTTGTTTTTTTTTTAAGTTTGTGTTTGACAAGTTATTTCATTAGAGCCGGAATGATCTGTTCTGAATCTTCTCTATGAATCAGCTGACAACGTCACCAAACAACACTCACGGAGAGAAACTTAAAAGAGCTGCTTTACAGAAACTGAGTGTACATTTCAGTCACTCCATGGATAACAAAAGGTTCTGAAGAGTTCACTGTGTAGCCCTACAAAGCAGCAAATGCTCCTACTGTTAGCACATAAACAAAGCACTACATTAGCTCTTTATCAGAATTATGAGTAGCATCTTATATAAGAGGAAACACCACTGCTCACATATATTCTTGCCACTAAGCCAGCTCACAAAAATGGACAACCTATTTAGTTCTGGTACTAAGCACTGAGGTGTAGAAAGCATGCCATGTCTTACAATGTTTTACTTTGTCTGTGGCTAAATAAGAAACATTCAACCAACAGGCTGAAAGGCTTTAAAGTAATGGAAATGTCACAAAGTACAGTAAAACTTCGCATAAAGAGTGCCTCGCTTAGAGAGTAACTCGCTTAAAGAGCAGAATTTTCTCTGAATGGCTGCTTCGCTTAACAACTAAAACCAACCAAAAACTAGCTTAACAAATAAATCGGGGTTTGCAATCCCCCCCCCCACCAGAAGTCACAATTAGTCACTTACAATAGTGTTTCACTTAAAGAGCAAACTCGCTTAAAGAGCAATCCTGTGGAACGCATTATGCTCTTTACGCAAGGTACAACTGTATTAGAATGCAGTTAGAAGCCATATTCAGGAACCATAGTATTTTAGCTTCCTATGTTCTATTGTCAATAACTGAGTAAAGTTAATTGATTTGGGCTTTTTAAAAGCTTCCTTCATTCTTGAATTGAAAGGTCTGACCTGTGATGTTCATGTGCCCCACCTCTTCATGCTCTGGCTACAACTGGAAGGCTGGCTGTAATCAGCCAACATATCTAATCCGATCACAGCAGAACAGCTAAACGAGACATCCAGAACTGGAAATAAATAATCCCAAGAAGGAGCAAAATCAGAGAGGGTAAGATGACCCTCCTTGATGTGTAAACTGACTTGCCAAAACCTACTAAGGACAGACATTCTTTCTCAGGAAGACTCCTGATTCAACAGAGATTTGCCCCGACTACTTACAACCAGTGATGGGATGTAACAGGTTCTCACCAATTTGCCAGAACCGGTAGTAACTTTTCCCAGTTTCCCGGAGAACCAGTAGCAGCTTTTGGGGGTGAACCACCTTCGGGGCTTACCTTTTCACTGGTTCCCCCACTGCGCATGCGCGCCAAGCACTTGGTGTGCATGCACGTCTACAGTGCTTGGCGCGTATGCACGGCCTCCTTGCTGTCCTCCCAAGCGGGGAGGAGGAAGAGAAGCTGCTAGCCTGAAGCTCCCTATAGCCTTCTCCCCAGGGTAAATGACTCACCTTTGGATGTGGTGTGTCTGTGTATATTATTGACATACTACCACAGTTCTTAAAAAGGCCTGGCAGGCCTGGCTTGGTGTTTTTAAGCAAAGTCTTGGAGTTACCTCATCAATAAGCTACACCTGTGCTGTTCCAAGTGCTGTTCCAATTGGAGAACCCTTAAGGAGGTACAGCTGTTTTACATTTATATTAAGGCATATTATCCTAGAGAACTGGTTAGGCAAAGACTTAGTACCTAACTTCTTTAACTGTTGAAAAGTTGAAAAGTACCAAAATGAAGCCATCTTGTGGTAGTTCCTTCCATCTGAACTAGTGTGAAAAAGATTAGCCAGAATAAGCTTTAAGCTCTGGTTTTAAAACTCTGGTTGATTTGTGTTTGGGGTGGGTGGATGGCTGTATTTTAATGTATTTTTAATTTTATTTATTTATTTATTTATTTTATGGGTTTGTGTTGTGGGTGGGTGGGTGGGTGAAGGGGTGTGTGCGTGTGTGCTTATTTTTTTATTTTTTATTTTATTTGGTCCCGCCCACGACATCATGATGTCATGATGTTAGCTCTACCCACAATGTGATGACATCACAGTGGGGTAGTAAAAAATTTGGCATCCCACCACTGCTTACAACCCCCAGAAATAGTATGCAAATCTTGATGCAAGATCTCCACACTGTTTCTTGAATCCTTACATTACAAAGGACCCAGATTTCTACCACTTTTCCTTCATATCTCAGAAGTGCAGAAATGCAGAGACTTCCTAAAACATTATTCATCACTAGAACAGGAACTTCAAGCTATTTTTAGGGTGATTGACCATCTAAAGGTAGTTCAGCTCATAAGTCCTTTGAGAGAAACAATCCAAATGAGCCCTACTTGACTTCTTACTTTCAACCTGTCTAATCAAAACTCAGACTGGGCTATTTATTCACCCTTATCTCTTACACAGCTGTTTGTTCTTTTCCCTTGAGCAGACTTTTTCCTCCTTTATGCTTCAAGACAATGGCAAAACACTGCAACTCTGCAAACAATGGCAACGGCACAGAAAAAGTTTTTAAACTTCCTGTGGTTCTAAAACATGAAAACAACACATTACAGAGCATATGAGCTCTGGATGTTTAATAGCCAGTTAAATAAACATATCTAGTAAAGCAAAGTCTAGGACTCTTCCTAAGTAGTAACAGCTCCTATTCTGACAAATAAATCTGTTTTTTTCTTTACCTACCATGGCTGAAGGGAGTGATATAACATCTTAAGCCAGTGTTAAAAAATAGCCTTCAAAGGCCTATGGTGTGACTGACCAGACAACAAAGGATTCTGCCTCCAGCACCATCAGCCTCCCACTTATATCTACAGACTAGGCACACAGATGTTTCTCCACAATTTTTGGCGTGAAGATAAAGGATTCCTTAAGCCAGGAACATCTGTGTGACTCTTTCTGCCAGGAAGGGAGCAGTGCTCTGTTTTTAAAATAACAAACTGTCAACACAGTCGCATGATTACAGACCGAAACTGGGTGTCAATGTGAGAGCAGGGGACTATGCCGCCAAGATATGTTTAGCTGCTTGTTTAGTCTAGTGTCAAAGGAGAATCCTTACTGCACACACATTGTCAATAGTTGTGGCCAGCAGAAAATTATGTACCGACCAGCTGCTGGCTAATCACAGGACCAGAGTACTTTGAAGGATAAAACAGCAGCAGGACAGTTGCCTGATAACATATTAGTTTTAGAAATTAGGACACTCCGTGCAGAAGTAGGCCAAGGTAAGGAAGCACTGGCATATACAGTAGAACCCCGTATAATGAAAATAATTCGTTCTACGAGGTACTTCGTTATACAATTTTTTCGTTATATGATACACACCTCATACAATGAAAATCCCTATGGGAAAAATCGTACAACGAAAACAATTTCCTTGTACGATTTTTCCCATAGATATTTTCACTGTACGATTTTCCCCATAGAGATGCATTGCATCGTATAACGAAAATTTTCGTTATATGGGGCGCAATGATTTTTTCAAATCCTCTTCTTTGTACAGTTTTTTTTTTTCTGTATGATGCATTCGTTATACAGGGTTCTACTGTACTCCATTTTGTCTGGGCGGGGGGGGGGGATTGTGATCACTATAGAAGATCACTATAGACGTGACCCATTTCCAACATGGATCTGAGCATTCAGAAGGCATATGTTTACCTGTTTCTAGAATATCAGAGTAAATTTAAAAAAAAGATAAAAATCATTGTTGCATCTTAAAGACTAACTTCTGTATTTTAATGTTAGCTTTTGTGGATCAAGTTCACTTCGTCCAGTTTCTAGAAGATGCTTTTGGTTCAAATCCATAAAACGCTGACACACACTCAGCATATTTCAATCCCATGATTCTATCCTGCCCATCAAAGAAACATAATTTCACATAGAGGCAGGAGAAAGGATCATGCCTCTTGATTTCTGATCATATGAGGCAAGTGATCATATATAAAAAGAAATATATCAAATTCAAACTTCTTCTTCTTCTTCCGTGTCTAGGCCAGATGTGAAACTGCCATACTGAAGGCACTTTTTGGTGAGTTCATTCTGCAGTTCCTTTCGCCTGACCTAGCATGAGAATGATTAGCTGGCAACACAAGGTTCCTGTTACCAGGGTATGCCCGATTGTGGTTCAAAAATACAACAGTCTGTTCCCTTACAATTCATTCATAGGTCTATAATGGAAATTCCGGCCCACCAGTTCTGATGATTTTGCCTTAATACAAATGACAGAAAAGCTCACTATGTCATCTTGAAAAAAAAACACTTTTTTCTTTACAAGACCCAGAAAAGGTGAAATAGTGATTCTTTAGCATTCCAAAAGTGAAATAGGTTCTAAAAGATAATCCTCAATTACAGTAATACTCCGGATAACGTGAATACCGTATAGCATGAAAACCACATAATGTTACAAGATTTTCGGAAAAATCTTGTATCGAATAACGCGATTTTTAACGTTATCTGATACAGTCGTTCTTAGCAGCAGGGTGGCTGGAAAGCTGAACGGGGTTCTCCGTTCAGCTTCCCAGTCACCCAGCAGCTACGGAGGCAGGGGTGGGGAGGCTGGAAAGCTGACGGGGGGCTCACCCATCGGCTTCCCCAGCCACCCCACAGCTGCGGAGGCAAGGGCGGGTGGCTAGGGAAGCCGACAGGGAGTCCCCGTCAGCTTCCCCAGCCACCCTGCAGCTGTAGATTGGGTCCTCTGATCTCTCTGGAGCAGGCAGGTGATCTGATCTACAGCTGTTTCTGGGCTTCCCCGACGTCCTCAGCCAATGGAGCAAGCCAGAATGTCGGGATTCGAACCCTGACATTCTGGCTTGCTGCACTGGCTGAGGACGTCGGGGAAGCCCAGAAAAAGCTTGGATTGGGTCTCCCCACCTCCTTAGACCCGGCGGGGAGGGTCAGAGCCCCCAAAATTGGTAAAAAAAAAACATCTTTTTTTTTTTACCAATTTTGGGATCTCTGACCCCCCCCCCCCCGCCGGGTCCAGGGAGGTGTGGAGATCCGATCCAAGCTGTTTCTGGGCTTCCCCGACGTACTCAGCCATTGCAGCAAGCCAGAATGTCAGAGTTCGAATCCCGACATTCTGGCTTGCTGCACTGGCTGAGGACGTCGGGGAAGCCCAGAAACAGCTTGGATTGGGTCTCCACATCTCCCAGGACCCGGCGGGGGGGGGGTCAGAGACCCCAAAATTGGTATAAAAAACGGACTTGCCGGGTCCAGGGAGGTGGGGAGACTCGATCCAAGCTGTTTCCAAAGTTCCCCCACCTCCCTGGAGGCTGCTGCAAGCCAAAATGTCAGGATTCAAATCCCGACGTTCTGGCTTGCTGCAGCCTCCAGGGAAACAGGGCTTTTTTTAACATTGTGTGATCAATGTATCGCACAACGTTAAAAACCGGATAACGACGGGACTTGTGGAACCAAGTCATAATGTTATCCGGGGTACTAGTGTATTTCCAACAATCACCCCACTACATGGTTAATTTGGAAACATTTCCCCACTTTTAAAAATGTGGCTGGATGCAGCAATACAGAACAGTAAGTAGCTTGATCTTATTTCACTTTTTTCCTTGCTTCACCCAATTTACAGGCTTGTTTTGTTGCAATGGAGCAAAGCCGTGCCCTTCCATGCTTTACTATGCTGCTATGTCTTTACTTCCTGGCTCTCTGTGTAGAGAGATGGTTACCGTATATACTCGTGTATAAGCAGAGTTTTTTAGCCTCGAAAAGGGGACTCGGCTTATACTCAGGTCAATGACCACGAGGATCTGAATTGAGATGTGCCAACAATTTAATTTATTTTACCATATTTTCATGTATTTTGATTATTAAAACTCACTAGTAGCTGCTGCATTTCCCACCTTCAGCTTATTTATTTATTTATTTATTGCTTACACTTACTATCCCGCCCCAATCGGGCTTACACCGGACTCTCAGGTCAATCTATACTCAGGTCAATCTATTTTCCTGGTTTTTCAGCTCAAAATTAGGTACCTTGGCTTATATTTGGGTCAGTTTATACTCAAGTATATACAGTAATCTGTGTTCACACTATTGAAAGTTGAATCATAGTTATAATGATTCTGATTCAAAAAGGGGGGGGGGAGTCCTGGCTTTAAAAAAAAAGAAGCTTACCTGTTTTGTAAGCCTTTAATTCTTTATTCCTTTGTTATTAAGCCTCTGACGCTATCTATTTGTTATTTTAGATTGCCCGCACACATCTTATGGGCTTATTTCCTCTAGGGTTCTTAAAATGCATACAGATAAACACATTTCCAATAGAATTTGTTTATACTGAAAAAGAAGATTAAAAAGGAAAAAACATTCATCTACCATGAACAGACATTCCACTTAAATTTATCATCACCCAATTCACACGGAACTGTCAGAAACCTCCTCACTTGATGGTACCTAACAACAGACAAAAGACTAGCCTAGTAGTCAAATGTGGTACACAGAAAGAGTCTCCTCGAAGATTGTGGTCTTTCTGAACCACAATTGGGTGTACCCCAGACAATGGCAACCTTGTTGTGCCGGCTAACCTTTCTCACACTAGGTCAGATGAAAGGAACTACAGAATGAATTCATCAAAAGGTGGCTTCATTTTGGCAGTTTCATGTCTGGCCTAGAAACGGAAGTAATAGTAGACACAGAATTAGGAAAATGCACTGCCTGGATGAGGCCTCCAGCTTTAAACATGTATTAGAATACATGGAAGGTATTGTTTTGCTTTTGTTTATTTATTTATTTATTTATTTGTCTCATTTGTACTGCTGCGCACTGGGCAAGGGACTCTGGGCGGCGTACATCAAGAACTACATAAATCCCACCAGAGAAATATAAAAAACTTAAAACCAGTAAAAACCCCAATTAAAAGTACAATAAAAAATTAGCTCGACAATTAAAAAGAGCGAGGGAGCGATATTACTAAATCATCCAGCAGGTGGGGGGGTCACCACATCCCCAGTGTCCCACACCTGTTTTGCCAGCCAGGTTTTTAGTTCTTTCCTGAAGGGCAGCAACTCCATCTGGAGTCATAGATCAATTGGCAGTTTTTAAACAACTTTCCATACTTTTCACTGACACAGATGACTCAGCAAACTGATGATGGAAAACCTTGCTAACTGATGAACTGGCCATCTGCATAATACTACGGGATCTGAAAATCATTTGTTCTTGCGGAAAGTACATTTAGAACCTCTCCTTCCATAAATGACCCAGGTTGTTTCCTCCAGTATGCCTCTCCTGCTTTCTAAAAAAATAGTGCAAAGCAAGCCCTTTAACACCTGAACAGTTCAAAATAAGTGCTAGGGTCATAATCCAAATCAGAACAACACATAGGGGAGTTATTTTGCCCTCATTCGATAGGTTTAGTTAACTTTAAAGGAAGGAGAATTTTAAAAAGGTGCGCTTGTGCTATTTCATAACTTTAGCTACAGAAAGAAACCAGAGAGATGGACATTCCTACTCTAGCACAACTGCACACACCTTGACTGAGAAGTTCTGAAGTAAACACACTTTAAGTGCTAGACTATATTATCTTTCGCATGTAGCATGGAACAAAATGCTGACTTTCTCATCAAATCAGAAGCACAGTCAAGATTGGGACCTTAAAATTGGGAGTATGGCTTTAAGGAGCATTAACCCTTTAATCCCACTACAATTTGCATGAAGGGGGTCTCATATCCCCTGCCCCAGCAAACAGCATCTCTGATCTAGAGTAGAAATAAGGGGCAGTATCTGGTCCATATCTCATTCTCCTACCCTCATTTTTAAATAGCAAAAAGAGATTTGTGCGTAGTTTCTGTATTGTTTTTAACTTTTGATGACTTTTTTAACTTTTATGATTTTTATTGATGTAGACTGTTTTATGTTTTATTTTTATCTTGATGTAAGCTGCTCAGAGTCGGGTTCTCCCGATTGGGGTGGGGTAATAAATGCAATAATAATAATAATAATAATAATAATAATAATAATAATAATAATAATAATAATAATTATTATTATTATTATTATTATTATTATTATTATTATTATTATTATTATTATTATTATTATTATTATTATTATTATTATTATTTTAAAAAAGTGAAGTTTCTGCATGCCTGTAAGCTGAAAGTTAATGGCCAATATTCTGTTTGGGTCCAAGGTAATCTTTTAAGTGTTCTCCCTTTTCCAACAGGCTTCTATTCTATTCTTCTATTCTATTCTATATTCGATTTATATCCCGCCCCAATCACAAAATGCGACTCTGGGCGGCTTCCCACTGCATGTCCAGCAGGCCTCCAGCAGTGAGATCAGTCATGACACCAGTTAGATGATCTAGGACAGTGATGGTGAACCTTTCAGAGACCGAGTCCCTAAGGAGGTGGGGGAAGGTGTCAGGAAACGATATATTTCCTCATGTTTCCCAAGGCTTGAAATTGCAGCTTTCTAGCTAGGCCTCATAGAGAGCCTCAAAGAAATCCTGTCCCTCTTTGTCTCATAGACTCATGTCACGAGACAGCTTCTTTTTCAGCCGTGTTTCAGCCAGTGTTCCTGCACTGTTATCTCTCTAGCTAGCTGAGATTCATGTTTAGTCTACATGCCAGAACACTGATTGCACACGTGTGTCAACAATCCATTGTTTTGAGAATGTTTCTCTCTGTTACCTGATTGGCTGAAAGTAACCCACTTGACTGCAGATTCTCCATTTTGCAGAGAAGTTAGTGAGTTCGTTTCTGGATCCCAATGGCTTAAGACCCTGGCTATGGTGTGGGATTATTCTTTTCCTTTTACGATGATTACCTAATTTCTTGTGGACTATGTACTGGACTGATTCTTTGTTATGACCTTTTAATCTACGTTTTTCCATGGATTTTGCTACATGAACCTGAAGAATAAAGCAGCTGTTTCTCTTTGAAGATTGGTGTTCTTTTTATTGGCACACACACACACACAAAGCTACGCTACCAGAAGAAGAATCCTCCCTTGTTTTGCTCTATGCTCAACTGCCGTACTGCCTGAGCATAGTAAGAGTTCCTTTCTAATCTCCTCGGCTCTTCCAGAGGTGAGGCAAGGGTTAAGTTCCAGTAATGAGCAGGAGGCTCAGGGACTGATAGGGAGGTGCCCACGTGTGCCAGTGATGTCAGGTGGGTGCGTGTGCAGCCAACGTTAGGTCACCGGTGTGTTTCAACTGCGCATGCATGTGTGCACCACCAAGTTTTGGGGGGGCAACAAGCCCCTGCCCCTATGCAGCCCCCAACAAGCATTGCACAGTTATGTCAGACAGGCCTTTGAGGTTCTGGAAGACCACCCCCCAACGGGCCCTCCCACCCTTGATGGGCTTTCCCAGCCTGCAACGGGCTTTCCTACCCCCACACACATGAGTGCTCCCCACCTTACCTCTCCCTGCCGCAGCCTCCTGGCCGTGATTTCAACCTCCCCTCTCACTTCTCCCTTTGGCAGAGAGAGAAAGAGAGGCGATCGGGAAATGGCACAGGCCGGGCTGCGCAGGGTGGGGCTTCTCCTTGATGGCACTTGTGCCAGGTGAAGGTATCTACATGCCACTTCTGGCACATATGCTATAGGTTCACCAACACTGATCTAGGAAACAAAGGGCAGATGGGAAGGGGTAAAGGGAGGAATGTTTACACAATTGGTCAGTATTTTATCTGGAGGGGAGGGCAATGTGCAACTTGGCCGTAAGACTTCAATCATGTACACACCCATAGTTAATCCTCAATAAATCCAGTGCCGCTTATTTCTGAGATACCATGTATAGGATGGCACCAAGTAGCAAACATGCAACTAAACCCAGTTGTCCTTATATAATTATCTGCTTTTGGATTAATCACATAGAACAGAGTGGGCTAAATTTAACCTACCAGATCCTGATGGACTTTAACTTCCAATAGTTCCAGCTAACCTGCACAGCCAATGGTAGTGTAAAAGGTCATATTTCTCCACTCCTCAGCCTTTGAAAAACCACATTTATAGCTAAACTTTCTCATGGCAATCTGATGCTTAGTAATGCATTAAGATTTTGTTTTATCTTGGTTTTTGGCCATAGGGGCATTCGATATGAGAGTTGTATCAACACACCAGGCTATCTTTTGAGTTTGGAGAAGTTCACATACCATTTCTGACACAAGGCAGCTAGGCCACAGACTATGAACCCAATCCACGTGAAGATAAAAAGCAAACACACCATGTGTTTTTCTTTTCTCTTGCAAACTCCCTATCAATGTTCTTACATGGAATCAGCCAGGCATAAAGAATCAAGAATCAAACTATCCTCAAAGTTTCACCCACTGCAACTGCATGCATGCATGATTAATCATCTTTCCTTTCTTTTTCCACGGGAATCAAGTCGAAATCCTGTGGGACAGAGCCTGTCAATGCAATAGGAATGGTGACTGACTGAAGACTTCCTTTTTCAGAGTACAGTACATGCATTTTCATCTCACTGAATGTCAAATCTAAGTTGCACAAAATGGCAATGACCTTTTTAAAAGGTGCTTTTGATGGCCCTGTGTAGCAAGTCTTCGTGTTTCTTACAAGGCCAAAGTTGCTGAGAGTGACCTCCAAAACTGTCTGAACTCCAAATGCAACAAAGGAAATGAAAAAAGAGACACTACCGTGCTATGTGAGCAGATTGACACCATTTTATTTAATAGAAAGGAATAGTGCTGAGAAAAAATAGCCTCCAATTTAGCAGCTTTTGCAACTATTTTAAAGCCAAAAATCACTACTGTAAGGCTCAAAAGGATAAGAGCTTCTAAATAACAGCTACAGAGAAGGATTTTGAAAGCCTGATCCCCATTTTTTTTAACCCAAACAAGCACAGTTAGAAGAACCCACGTGGGCCTTTGCTCCCAAACTGTCAACCACACATCTGAAAGCTTTTATAGTTTCAAACAATGGGAGGAAGTTCATTTTTAACATATTTCTCCACTGTGGCCATTCTAGTAAACCACATACTGTACAGCCTTTTAACAGCTTAGATATCCAAACGTTTCACTCACTGCTTATTATCCGGGTACACTGGGATAGGATACGACCAAATTCTATCAAAAAATAAAATAAATAAGTAGGTTTTCCCTACCCAAAAAACTAGCTCCCCTGGTGGCGTAGTGGCCCTAGGCTTGGAAAGACAGGTTTGATTCCCGAGAGCTGCACGATGGGGGACATGAAAGGAACCTCATTCAGGTGTCCCCTGCAAAAATTCTTTCAACCCAGAGTAATCTCTGACACGAAAACGAATAAAAACTAAGGGTAGTCATGTTAACCATAAAGAAAAAAATCCAGAATTCACATAATAGCAATACCTTTATTAGGCAAATCAAAACAGCTTGCCTAATAAAGGCACATTTCTTTCTGCTCTGTGTTTTATTCAACCTTTCTAAGCCCTCTTTTATTTATAGTTTTAACTTTACTGAAAAAAAATACACAATGTTCAGAGTTATAAGGTGCATACTTACTATTCCTTAACTGAGACATATTTTGTCCCATCATCACTCTTTCCAGGAGTACAGGAGCTACTTGTACATAGATTCAGAAACAACACTGACATGCACCAGACATTAAGATAAGATCTCTTTAAAACTATGTGGCAGAGTGAGATGTCAGATTCTAGTTACGTCTAAAGTTGGCAAGTGAAAACTATCTGCATTGTTAGCAGGGTTATCGGGGCTTCCCATCCCTAGAATCAAATTCTCTTCAATTGCGCTCACATTGCAACTGCTGTAGAGGATGAGGCACTCATAATTTTGGAATCTGTCAATCTCATCATTGTTTAGGACTTTTGTTCACATTGGTAACTTGCAACAAAATTCAGGGTTTCTCAACTTTGGGGCCCAAGATGTTCCTGGACTTCAATTCAGCAGGTGTGCTGACTTGGGCGTCTGGTAATTGAAGTCCAAGAAAACCTGTGAATCCAAAATTGAGAAACCCTGAAATACATAATTCATTTTACCTGGTCAAACATAAATACAGTACTTTTAAGGAAAATATCTGCTGGAAAGTGCCTACGAAGCAAAGTGATCAGCATGCAGTATGAAGATAAAAATTGCTTCTTATATATCCTTCCGTCATGCATTACCCAAGAAGCATTTTTCTCTAACAAACTTGGAGCGGAACAAGCCTTATGGCATAGCAGGTCTGAACTCAGTTGTACAGGGGTAATTGACACAGAGTCTTTATCTAGTCAAGAGTGCAAATGACAAGCCCAAGCAAAAGCAGAATAGAGATTTAGTGCTGCCCATGGCACCATTTCAGTTGAACACACACACCCCACACTGCCTCCACCACACCATGAAGTGCCATGTGGTGTAGGAAAGGTAAAATGGACGGACATCCGGCCCCCGAAGCTGTCTGAGGGATCGTTACCCGGCACACGGCTTAAAAAGCTTGAGAACTCCTGCTTTAAACTACTGAGATTCATATGAAAGAGAAAGAAACCAAAAGAAAAAAGCAAAGTAAAAGAAAGTGAGGTTGTCTCAAAGCATCAGTACTTTCTGGTGAACACTTGAAGTTTAGTATTTTTGATAAGTATCTCTATTGCATGAGTACTAACAATGGAAGACTGTCTCTCCCCCCCCCCCACACACACACACACAATCAAAGTCATGAGATGATAGAAGCAACTATGCAAATCTCATGATATCTACAGGGTTCTGAGGACTTTCTTTCTTTCAGATGTGGTTTTAGATCCATGCCAGATTTAATAAATTCTTCAAGGCAGATATGCTAGGCAAAAAGATTTGTGTAAACAACGTATGCATGTAACAAGATACATTTTAAAAAATGGAACTGCAATTTCATTTCTATCAACAGCATCTTAGAACAGATATGTAGGATGCTAAAAAAAATTCATCAGGTTACATTTAGAACTGTGAAATGGCTAAAAGCCATCCTCAGAAGCTTTTTGTTTTGGATTTTCTACTGCAGACAAATACTGAAGGCTGTTTGTGACAGTTCCTGATAAACAGTCCCTTTTCCCCTTCAATGGCTCTTTTCCAATCATGCAGCCAAATAAGAGCCAGGACCTCAATGAGTTCCCCACCACCAGTGCTATTAAAACATATTATATCCTCCAGCATAACCTTAATATTAATAATCTGGCAGTTATTTCTATCCAGCTGCATCTAGAAAAATAGAAAAGGCCTTAAGTATTGTTATCCATTCATGCTTGGTTCAGCAACAATGAAATCTTTAGGTAGCCTTACTCTCTAGTAACTACTGGTGAAACTAATTTGCAGAAGATGGTTGCTGGTGGCACACTGTGCATCACAACAGGACTGATGTCTGCCTGCAATGACCAAGAGTAAACTTGCCCTGTCCATACACATAATTCAGGGATGCTTCCTACCTAAACTGGTGTCCCTAACAGGTTGCTTGTTTCATTCAACCTGCCCTAGGCACAGCGCTGAAAAAGTGCATTACTTAGCTGGCATCCCTCCACAAAAATTTCACTGAGAAAGTGCTGCTCAGAAAGAGTGGGCAAAAGGAAGATCCTCTAAAACACACATGCTATTTGATCACTAACCACCAAAGCAGAGACTGACATCAAAGCTTTAAACAAACTGTGTGCCAAGGTAGGAAGATCAAGGGCTAATCTGAGAAAGTGGGGTTTCCCTGTAGATTATAGCCTGTGTAAATTCAGAGAAGAACAAACTATCACCGATATGATACAATGCACATGATACGCCTCAACATGCACTGAGGAGGACTTTATGTTGGTAAGAGGAAATGCTGTTGATGTGACCTGTTACTGGGCAGATGTCATCTAGTCCTTTTTGTTTTAGATATGTTAATTTTAGCATTGTATGTTATTATATGCTGGTGGTGCCTTTGATACGAATAAAGAAAACTGCTGAGAAGAGCAAGATATCAAGTTAACACGTAACTAAGCATTGTACAACTCACAGTGATAGTGGTTATGCTTTTTCTAAAAGCTGGACACAGAAAGCAGTTTCTAAAGGAGGGAAAAAGAAATAAGGGGGTGGTTGAGAAAGAAAAACTAGAAATGGGAAGAAACTTGCTTCTCCCCTAATCCACCCTTTCTGGTTTAAGAACTCTTTTATTTTGGTCTTAATTTCACCTCCACTACAGAAATCGCTATGTTCTCTAACCACGGAGAACAATACTGCAAACCACAAACCAGATTTCTAGAGGCCAGAACATGTTAAGAGAATGTGGATAAACTTCTTGTTAAGACTTGCTGTGCTTGCACTGTTCCAGCAAGTGGGGCGACTCTTAAAGAAGCCAATCACCTCCCTTCACCAGTGGAGAAAGATTAACCAAGCAACCATGCCCAGCAAATGCTTACCCCTCCCAAGTATTGCCACCTTTCAAATATGCTGGAACACATGTCAGTTGCACTGCATCAACACAGTATTATTGTTGGGGGCGTTGATTACCCATGTGCTGCCTTTCCTACCTAGCAGTTTCTTGCTTTTGCAAAATAATGCCTACTCCCCCAAAAATAGTTTCCTTTCCTTGGGATTCACACAAAGGTACTTTGCTATGCTCATTAGGTAACAGACCTGTCTGCCTAGGTCCTCTCAGTCTCTGGGGGAAACAATCAAAGCCTGATTAGAAAATAGCACACACGTAGCTTGAAATCAAAAGTCACTGATATTTTTCTTGTCTAATGAAAATTCCCTCTGGCATATGCAAATAAAATCTCTATTTATTTCACTGGGAGCAAATAAGGAGAAACTGAAAATGAAAAAAGCCCAGGAAATACTGTCATCACAACACATATACATTAAAAATGGATAGTACAATTCTAAAATAACATCAAAGAAAGCCAAGGGAATGGGCATAATTCACTTGATCAAAGGCATCTCAATCAAATCAAGATTTTTAAAATTATTGTGTTTATCCCCTAGCTTTCACAAATGCTTTCGCAAACATTTCCTAAAAATACAGGATATACTGCAGTTTACAATCTTTAAAATGTGAAGAAGTAAGCATATGACGTAGAGTGAATAATGTTAACTTTTCCCATTCTTCTAGTCCAGTACTCTGTGGATATTAACTTGGAGAATACATTCCCTGAATTCAACAGAAATTTTACTCGTGTATGGCCATATGGGATTGTAGCTTTAGATTATAGCGACCACATGGCTCCCTGGCCCACAAGGTGGCTTGACTCCTCTTTGATGGAAAACACAAAGGCTGAGCCAAAGTGGTGACATCAGTACAGTGGTTTAACAGAAACAAGCACAGCTGTAAGTAGTGAGTATTGTTCAGGTCCTGCTGGAATACAGTCCCCGTGAGGAAAACAGGAACTGGCTTCCAACCTCAAGTCCTTCCAGGTAAAACAAACCCTACCTGCAGCTCCTTGTCAGAATATTTCTGGGGGTTCTTGCTTCCTTGGCTCTTCTTCCGAAGCTTCTTCAGTTCAGCTTGGCACTTTTCTAGTGAATCTCCTTTATTCCTCTGCTCAGTCTGGTATTTCTTCAGTGCAGCCTAGAATTGGAGGGTGGAAAGTGGTTGGTCTATATGAGCACAGTCAATCATAACCTGCTGAAGAGATGAGCAGAGGTTTCCCTCTCCTCTTCCTCGTTTCTAATGAACACACTTTTCCTCCATCCCCATTGAGGGGAAAGTCTTGACCTCACACCTGCTACCGAAGGCCACGTTTTGAAAGAGACCCTTTTTAGAAACAAAAGCCAGTTTCTTCCAGAAGTGGCAAAAATTCATTTCCAACCACCAACAGAAAAGGGGGTTCATGAGTTACATAGGGATAGACAGAAAGAGCCTCCTCAAAGATTGTGGTATTTTTGAACCACAATCAGGTTTACCCTGGTAATGGCAATCTTATATTGCTGGCTAATCTTTCTCACACTAGGTCAGGTGAAAGGAACTGCAGAATGAACTCACCAAAAGGTGCCTTCATTTTGGCAGTTTCATGTCTAGCTTAGACATGGATGGAAAAAAGAGTTACATGTAACTTAAAAATCCTAGCACAGAGTGGCTGTTCGTATGAAGTCCTTTTTTTTTTGTAATGTATTCTTTATTAAATGAAAATAACAATTTAAACATTGAAACAATTAAACAATAAACATATAAAAAACAAAACAGTAAGCTTCCTCGGAGTTCAATTTTATGTAAATATTATATCAACTTCAAAGCATATTTAATATTCTTTTAAATCTAAGTATTCTTCATTTTTATCAATCTTTAATAGTTTATCGATGCATTTTTCTACTTAATATTCCAACCTGTATTATTCACCATTGGTGCTATTTACATAGTCCTTGAATTCACTACATAACCATCACTTTGTCCACTTATTTTCCCCAAAATCGCAATACCTCTGGCTCTGGTCTGACTCCTTTATTAAATTTCAAAGTGTACTCTAAAAAAGGTTTCCAAATATCCCAAAATTTATTTTCCTTCACAATACCTTTTTTAAAATTTAATTCCCATGTGAGCTTATCATTCAACAAGGGTGAACCAAATGAAGTCTGCAGGTTGATTGTACCCAAACTGAATTTTAAGAGCCCACCCCTTCAAAACCCCAGCTCCCCAAATATCAAAATTTTTACTTTTAATATTGGGGTTGGGAATTGTTCAAAAAGTGCCCTTACACTTGTGCACATCATGGGGAGGCAATTTTACTACCTTTAGGGGATGAGGTCAATACTTGGGTACCAAATACTGTATAGTAATTTAAAAAAAAATAGTCACTAGAAATGCAAACAGAATTTTCTAGGTGTTTTTTTTTAAAACCTACTTTTCATTAACAAAAAAAACCTTCTTATTTTTCAAAATAATTTTAAAAATTAACTATAGGAAATACTCTTACAGCATATTTTCTTCCAAATGAATGCTTAGCTAATTAGAACACACTCCTTCCTTTTTGCCTCCTCCTCTTGAGTTGAGGCAGTTTTGGGTGATCTCAGTATGGCTGAAGGCAGTTTTCTAGATTTGCCAGCAGTCCAAGGGCTGTGATCTAGCTTGAGACCACATGGATGATGTTTGACTTTAGAACCTTTCCTTCTTCCTTATGCTCAGATCATCATTGTTTTGAAAGAAAATCAAGAATTGTAAACAACTAAAGTTGGCACTGGTTTGCTAATATCAGAGATGAGGGAAATTACTTTTTCAAATATATGTCCCCGGAATACCGCAGCCAACATTCTGATAGAGGATTCTGGGAACTATAGTAAAAAAAAAAAAAAGGAATTATCCTCACTTCTAACAAAGATTGATTTGAGGAACAGAAACTTCGAGAAAACCATCACTGCTATCTCTGTCCTTTGGAACAGAGTCCCTAGATGGAAAAAGATCCCAATGTTTTCAAGAGAGGCTACAAGGTTGGATGAAGCAATTTTAAAACAGCAACAGCTTATAATTACTGTATGTTCCCTTCTCCCAAACGAACGCAAGGCTAATTAGAGCAGACAGTGTTAGAAACCAGGCTTTGTAGTATTGAGTTCAGTTTCATTTGGAAGAAAAAAAACAAGTGGCCACTTCAGCATTCTAGATGGGAGAGGGGGGGACGACTATTTAGTATATCAATATGCCCATGCAGTTGCACAGGTGCACATGGAGGATTGTACACTCTCTTTTGAAAGCTGCCCATCAATACCTCAATGGCAATGTTACTTACTTGAAGTTTATAGTGAAGAGAAAATTTGTCAAAAAAGATTAGACAAATTTACAGAAGATATGGCTATGTAACAATAGCTATTGATTGCCTCCAGTATTTGAGGCAGTATGTCTCCGTACACCAGTTTTGGGTGAACACAAGCAGGATTTTTATTTTGGCAGGGGGGCTTCCCACAGTCTCCCAGTTGGACCCCAAACAAGCTAGCACTTCAAGTCTCATCTTGTATGGCTATTCTTATGTTCTAAACTTCACAACATGAATATGCATAATTCCACTGAGATTTAATGATTCATCACTTTCATGTTCTTCTACTATCTAGAGGGACTCTGATTGTGCTCCCACACAATGAGAAAAAGAAAAGCATGGAAAGGGCTGAAATTGCAAATAACTCTTCCTAGTTATGTTCGATTAATGGAACAGGGGTAGCTAAGTCTGAATCCAGAAACTATTTGAACTTATTTTTCAAATGCCATTCTACAATGTTAAGCAAAACCCAGTTTGTGTACGAGATCAAGCATTAGTCTGGGGCTCAGGAAACCTAAGTTCAAATCCCTGCTCAGTCATAAAAACTCACCAAGAGGGTGTGTGGCAACCACAAAACCACTCCTAAAATATATTATGTTCCTCAGAAACCATGCTAGGGTCACCATAGGACACATATGGACACACAAAATCATAATCAGATCTGGAGGCAAGTTGAGAAGAATGAAACACTACAGATTTGTGTTTCTTTACCAAGTTTTTTCAACCTGCCGAAATGGAAAATTTCACTTCCCAGGATGGTGGAGGGGCAAATATAAGTTCACCTTAGGTAAAAGTAAAGGTCGCCCTTGCTCAAAAGCCAGTCGTATCCAATTCTAGGGTTAAGTGCTCATCAATGTTTCATTGCTGAAGAGCCAGTGCTGTTTGCGTCTGCAGATGTTTCCATGGACATGTGGAAGGCATGACTAAACACCAGAGTGCACAGAATGCTGTTTACCTTCCTACCGAAGTGGTACCTATTTATCTACTTCCAATTTCTTGCTTTCAAACTGCTAGGTTGGCAGGAGCTGGGAAAGAGATGGAAGCTCACTCTGTCATGCAGCACTCGGGTCTCAATCTGCCGATGTGCAGAACTTCTGGTCATGAAGTTCAGCATCTTATTCACTAAGCCACCACAGTTCCTAAGTTCATCTTTCTGTCCCCCTAATTCTCTATGTTGATTCTCAGAATGTTAAAGTACCATCCCAACCTCTTTTACTTTATTAAATCCTACAGCTTGTAACAAATACATTAATTGCACCGCAAACTGTAACACTTTGCCAAATCAACTTCCACATTTATCCAGCCAAATGTGTACAATGCACTGATTTTTATTTCACAATGAATATACATATTTAAGACCCCTTTATCTATTAAAACCTAACTAACCCAAATTACACGATCCTGAATAAGTATCTTTCTTTAGAACTCAAAAGTGCTGAGATGCTCTGGTCCAGACTAAGGTTTAACTAGCTCAACATTATTTGCAAGAAACCCAGCAACCAGCAGCCCCATGTGGTCCACCCAGACCACTATTTTCCTTCGGTACACCCTTGTCTTCAAGAAGCTGAAAAATGTCTAGACCTGCCAATAAAATGCTAATGAAATGCAGCCACAATGATCTGACTTATATTAAATGTAAGATTTTGGGCTACTCACACTTAGATATCGTGAATCCAGTTCTACTTTTTGTTCCAGTTGTGTTAGTAACTCATTGTGGAAGGACTTCAGCTGAGAACCAAAAATAACAGAGGAAACATAGCATCAGTACTATATTATGTTTGACAGCTAAATACTGAAAGGCGGTCAAAAGGTTGGCTAGCTCATCTAGAACCGTGCACTAAAGGGATTTCTAGACCTGGAAAAGAGTAGGCAGAATAGAATGAAGACGAATAAAAAGAAGAGACAAACTTAGAGAGAGAAAACACACTCTAGGACAGTGAAGTCAGTTCTGGGAAGAAATTTGGATAATTGGGATTAACAAGTATTGAATTTTTACAAGAAGAGCAGGCAAGCACCCTGTTTTACAGCACTTTGTTTGAAAACAAGTTATGTTGAAGGACTGTCCAGAGTAATTTTTGAAGTGGTAAACATGTTAGTCTGTGCAAGCATATTAGAGAGTAAACAAAACAAAAACAAGTCCACTTCATCAGAGTGAGATTTTTATGGTATCAATTTATACATATTTTGCAAACTTATCTGTTCTGCCAACCCACCCTAGTGTATCCCTGTACCTGATATGTATAAATTGATACGATGAAATCTCACTCTTATGTCTCTCCAGAGGAGTATTTCCAAACCTTTGGTTTTTGGACTTCAATTCCCAAAGGCCTAAGTCAATTTACCAAAGCACTGATCAGCCAATGTACTGACTTACCTAGGCTTCTGGGAATTGAAGTTCCCCTGTGAGGTACGTGCATCACATTTGGAACTACAGTACTGGTCCAGAGTAAGTCCAAGACAAAAACCTTTAAGAAGGGAGAGCAGGAAATTTCCCCTGGACAGTTAACATCAGGACAACAGACAAAGCAAACCCAGAGGTCACCCTGTCATAATCTTCTCTATTAAGGTGTGATGTAATTTACTGCATTTCTGCTTGAACTATGCTACTTGTTTATAAAATGCTTGTCTATAATACTGGTAACATGTAAGCAGAAAGCAAAAGAGTGCCCTCTTTTTAGGGATGGCCGATAATCAGATAAGCACCTAGACAAAGTGTGTGCTTGCAAATAAAACAAAACAAAAACCAAGTGGAACATCCTCCCCCCCCCCTCTTCTGCATATTCCCAATCTGGATAAAGCCTAGACCAGGGGTTCACAGTGTTTACCCGCCACAGGCCAGACCTGTCCCCAACACAAAGCTGTGTGGGGCTGGAGGCGTGATTCCTTCAGTCACTTCCATTTTGTGCGGCGGCAGTGCGTGCAATCAGAGCATTTTTTTCAGCTGCTTTTGCAGCCTCTGCCACTTCCCATGGCGACGGGAAGGTGAGAGGAGCATTTTTGCTCAATTTTTGAAAATTTTCGCCGCATTTGGACACTTCCGGTTCATGCGGTGGCATGTGCAATTGTGGCATTTTTTGCTGTTTTTGCAGTCTCCGCTGCTTCCCATGGCAGGAGGGTGCTGAGCATTCTTGCTTCATTTTTACATTTTTTTGCTGCATTTGGGCACTTCTGGGTTCTGTGGCAGTGGAATTTTTGCCACTTCTGGAGGCGGCATGAGAGCTTCCAGTGGTGCCTAGGTACTCAACATGGGCTGGATTAATTAGCACCATGCGCTGGATTAGGCCATTGGCTGTAGGTTGCAAATCCCTGACCTAGAGATTGACCAAACTTGCCTTCTGTGCTTGTTCCTTGCAGCACAGGAAGTCAATTGGTCAACCATGAATCTTGGCTCAAAATCAGTTTTAATTCCAATCCCAGTTATTTCTTGGACATGTTTGAGGCCAACACATGATTTACAATTTTGTTTCGCTTGTGACTTCTTCAGTAGAGGCCCTTACTCTTATTTAAAGGACTTGGCAAGTTTTCTACAACAGATGTATTTTACATCCACGTGCATCAAACAGATTGCAGACTGGCCCTTGGCATGCCTCTGCAAAAAAAAAAAAAGGACAAGTCAACAGGAAGTGAAGTACTTACCATGTCTTCTAACTGATTCTGAATCTGCCGGTGGACTTCAGCCATCTGGAACAGAACATCCCCTAAGCAAGACAAAAGCAGGGGAGGAGAGATCAGAAGAGAGACATGAGAGGCTGCTCTGCATCAACCTTTCCCCCCCCCTCCTGCCCACCCCCCTCCTCAAACTACAGCCGTGCAATTTTGGTTTAACTGAATAATTGCACATTCCGCTGGAGCCCAAGGAAGGAGAGTTTGTTTGTGGTATTGCACTGAAGACCAACTCAAACTCACACACAATGCATGAATGACCCACTTTTTCAGTTTGAAGAGCAACTCTCTTAGGAAGGCAAAGGACAAGGGAGGCAGAAACTGACCTGGCATGGTTCATACTCAGACCAAGACAAGAGCCACCCACATTCTCCCAGTAAGCACAACAGAAGAGATCGCTTGTTGTCTCCTGCAAAGTAAGGGTTGCCCTCACTCCAAATCTAGTTGTATCTGACTCTAGGGCAGGAGTTCTCAACCTTTTAAAGCCGGGGGCCGGGTCACCCTCCCCCAGACAGCTTCGGGAGCCAGACACCCATTTTGCCCTTCCTCCACCACATGGCACTTCAAAGTTTGGTGGAGGTAGTGGTGGGCCACATGAAATGGTGCTGTTGGCCACCTTTGGCCCATGGGCTACAGGTTGAGAATCCCTGCTCTAGGGGAACGGTGTTCATCTCTGTTTGAAGTAAAAGAGCCAGCACTGCCTGTGTTTGGAGATGCTTCTGTGCTCGTGTGGCAGGCATGACTAGACACTGAAGCACATGGAACTCTGTTACCTTTCCCTAGCTTTCAAACTTCTAGGTTGGCAGGAGTTGGGACAAAGATGGGAGCTCACTCAGTCGTGAAGCACTCGGATCTCAAATTGCTGACGTGTAAAGGCCACCCTTGCTCAAAAGCCAGACGTACAGTAATACCTCAGATAACGCTAAGACTTGGTTCCACAAGTCTTGGTGTTATCCGATTTTTAGTGTTATCCGATCCATGTTAAAATCCTATGGGATGGATAGGATTACGTTAAAGCTCCATAGAGATACATTGTTACCGCACAGGCTTTAGCGGTTGTTATCCGATCCATCCCATAGGACCTTAACGTTATTCGATCCAATTCTCCTCCCCACATTACTTAACGTTATGCGATTTTAGCGTTATCCGAGGTAAACGTTATCCAAGGTATTACTGTATCCAACTCTAGGGTTCAGTGCTCGTCTTTGTTTATAGCCAAAGAGCCAGCACTGTCTGTGTCTGCAGACGTTTCCATGGACACATGGCAGGCATGCCTAGACACCGGAGTGCACGGAACACTGTTTACCTTCCTACCGAAGTGGTACCTATTTATCTACTTGTAATTCCTTGCTTTCAAACTGCTAGGTTGACAGGAGGTGGGACAGAGACGGGAGCCCACTCCGTCATGCAACACTCGGGTATCGAACCCCGACCTTCCAGTCTTCAACCTCAGGAACTTGTACACTGATACAATTCCCAGTACAAATAAGTACAGCCAAGTTCTGGTTTTAAACAAACCACTTATTACTCTAGGGTCCCTTATCAGGGATTTTCAAACATAAGACTGCCACTATGGAAGATATAAAGTCAGTGGTGCTTCCACTTCCAAAACAAAAACACAAATGCAATACCTTAAAAGCATTGCTAAATAAAGTCCACCTTTCCTCCACTCACCCCCACCCCCACTTAAGATACAGTATGGCAGGAGCATATTTCACACCAATTGTCTGTTCAGCCATAGTGGCTTGAATTCAAATGTACAGTACAGTAATACCTCATATAACATTAGTATCGAATAACGGGAAAATCGCATAACATTAAGGAATCTGGGGGGAAGAATTGCATCGGATAACATTAAGATCCTATGGGATGCATCAGATAACAACCGCTAAAGCCTGTGTGGTTACAATGTATCTCTATGGCTCCCATAGGATTTTAACATGCATCGGATAACACTAAAAATCATATAACATCAAGACTTGTGGAACCAGGTTTTAGTGTTATATGAGGTTTGACTGGTACATGCACATCTGAAAGGACTACAGTGGCTCAAGTAGCTAAGACGCTGATTGAAAGGTGGGAAATAAATAGGGACCACTTCGGTGGGAAGGTAAATATTGTTCCGTACACTCCAGTGCCTGCCACGTGACCACAAAAACGTCTGCAGAAGCAGACAGAGCTGGCTCTTCAGCTTTGAAACAGAGATGAGCACTGAAGCCTAGAGTCAGATACGACTGGCTTTCGAGCAAGGGAAACCTTTACCTATCTGAGCACTTTCTCACCCATCAGTTTTAGCAGCTTCTAGTTAATTATACTTCAGATAGCCTAAACAGTAAGAGCAGCATAGTAATATTACTAAGACCAACTACAAACTAGCAAGCAAACTTTAGGCAGGCTCTTAAAACAAAGTTTAGAAACAAAAGGTAAAAAGTGGTAGTGTGGGAGGACAGCTAGAGCATGAGGATGGCCATGATGAAAATTGCAAGGCTGCAGCTTGTAACAGATTCAAGAGAGAAATGAACAGTTGTTAGGAAATTTAATTAGATTAGACTGTGTCCTGTAGAAAAAAACACTGCAAGTTGCACTATGGCATGCCAGGTGTGGGGAGCAAAAACTTTAGAAAATACACCCACAACCGATTATTTGGCATTCTCTCTTTAATTGGAACAAACAGTATTTTTTTTAAGGCAGAAAATGGGTAAGAAAAAAAACATGGCCTCCCTTATATTGTCAAAGCTGGAAATTAATTAAAGTGCATCATCTAAAAAAGTCCCATGCGTCCCAATTAGTGCTAGATATGCAATTCAAGTAAATGCTGGCTGTAATATTTTCATAGGGAAAACACATTGCTTCTTTATGTCTGCAGGAGCCTGAGATCCTCCTGCACTAACTAAACCACCCACCTGCCCCCGTTTACATTTGTGTTACAAACTGCAGAGTTGAGCTTTTCAAATGCTCAGGAAACCCCACTTTCTCCTCTACCACCCATCCCTTTTTGCTCTTTTGCTTAATATCCAGCCTGGGGGGAAAGAATGCCGCAGAACACAAATAATCACTTACTGGTTTGTGACATTTTCTAGATGTTCTAATCAATGCCTTATCCTTCTGGTGCCATTTTAATTGCTTCCAATTAAATATGGCTGCTTGCATTCCTTTTGACTGGATATAGCAAACTGCACTTCAAGGCGGTATTATATAAGAGCCAAGGACTGTAGTGGCTCAAGTGGTTAAGATGCTGACCTTGATGACTGGAAGGTCAGCAGTTTATGACCTGAGTGCTGCAGGACGGAGTGAGCTCCCGTCTCTGTCCCAGCTCTTGCCAACCTAGCAGTTTGAAAGCAAGGGATTGCAAATAGGTACCACTTCAGAGGGAAGGTAAACAGCATTCTGTGCATCCCGGGGGCTGGGTATGCCTGCCACATGTCCACGGAAACATCTGCAGATGCAGACAGGGCTGGCTCTTTGGCTGTAAACAGAGATGAGCACTGAATCCTAGAGTCAGATATGACTGGCTTTCGAGCAAGGGCAACCTTTACCTAGGTAATAGTGGACTACCAGAAAACCAAAAAGTTTTTGACAAACCATTCATATTTGCACTCTTTAATTTCTGTTCATTTGGCAATACAGTAATACCTCGGATAACGCTAAGACTTGGTTCCACAAGTCTTGGTGTTATCCGATTTTTAGTGTTATCTGACGCATGTTAAAATCCTATGGGATGGATCGGATAACGTTAAAGCTCCATAGAGATACATTGTAACCGCACAGGCTTTAGCGGTTGTTATCCGATCCATCCCATAGGACGTTAACGTTATTCGATCCAATTCTCCCCAGATTACTTAACGTTATGCGATTTTAGCGTTATCTGAGGTAAACATTATCCGAGGTATTACTGTATGACCAACTTGCATCTCAAGTAGCAAACAGCTTCTCAATTATCACTCCTAACCATTCGCAGTAATGCACAAGGAAAGCCTCAGCTATAATACAAGATCACTCTGTTACTGATTTGCTTCCCATATTAAATTCAAGTGCAAGAAGCTATCCCACCTGTACTTCTTCAAGTGCTTCCTGCCTGTCATCAGGTAAAACGTTAATCTCGTGAGGCAGCCTTTTAAAAATGTCCTTGCCTATAACTGAGTCTGAAAATATATTAGAAGGCCCTTGAGTTTGCCCAAAACCACCTGTTGACAGAGACACCTTGAATTCAGAGTACGAAGATGTTTGAATTCTACCTGTAACAAAATGATTTTCAAATTCATTCATCACACGGAAATTTTCATGAAATGAAATTCTCCCCTACGATACTTTATTTGCACTTGCCAATCAAGTTTACATGGCAAGACGGAAGATAAAAGAAGCAGAGGAATGAAGCTGGGGACAGACTGATATTTTCCAGTTTAAAATATCAATAAATTGGGCTGGGGGTGGGTGGATTTCAATCACCAAATCAAATGATCTATCATCAACAAAAAATAGACCATAAACTGCAAAACATGCAAATTAAAGTGCCTTCTCTACGTCCAGTTGAGTAGTGACAAGTATAATCTATTCCCACAATGCTCATATTCTCATTATATTACAACCCTCTGGCACAAAAGCACTTGTACTGCACTGATTTAAAGAGTGAGTAGTATCTTCTTTTTTAAATTGCGTATGATTCTAAATCTCAATATTAAGTGTTTTTCTGACAGGCTGATGGAACTACAAAGGAACATGGATCCAGCGTCCTGTTGCCAAAGGGGAGAGCAGGAAGAAAGCTGCATAAATGCTCCCTCCAACTTCTTTAGGCTCCTCACCGCAAGATGTGATCTCACAACCACTGAGAGAGCAAGGGGCCATTGCCTAATTCCCTTGTCTGCTCTGGCTTAAGTAAAGGTTGCCCTTGCTCGAAAGCCAGTCATATCCGATTCTTGGGTTTGGTGTTCATCTCTGTTTATAGCCGAAGAGCTATCGCTATCTGTGTCTGCAGACAGTTCCATGGACATGTGGCAGGCATGACTATTCATCGGAATGCATGGAAAACTGTTACCTTCCCACAGAAGTGGTACCTATTTATCTACTTGAAATTTCTTGCTTTCGAACTGCTAGGTTGGCAGGAGCTGGGACAGAGATGGGAGCTCACTCCGTCATTCAGTACTTGGGCCTCGAACTGCTGAACTGCTGACCTTCCAGTCATCAAGTTCAGCCCCTTAACCCCTAAGCCACCGCAGTCCCTTTAGGCAACAGGAAACTCATATTTAAAGACTTAAAACATAAATTTGCACTCAGCATCAACATACCTTGTTTATTACTTGATTTTCATACACTTTTAGCCCTATAAGGGTCACCACATTCTGAACTCTGGAAACAAAAGTAATTCTGTTCTTGGGGTGCTAGTTGTCAGGATGCTACCTACAGTATCCAAGGCACTATATGTCTCTGAATACCTGCTTCTAGATCAGGGGGTTTCAACCTTTTTAATCCACAGCCCAGACCATGCCCCCTCAGACAGCTGAGCGGGCCAGACTGGTAGTCCCCCCCCCCTCTGTAAACACTGCTGTAAAATGTGTCCACGGCTGTCGTAAGTGCGTTTATGACAACAACGGGCACATTTACGGCTGTCGTAAACACGCCTGCTTCTGCTTCTGGCAGTGGTGGTGCGAGCCACATGAAATGGTGCCATGAGCCAGGTCCAGCCCATAGGCCGTAGGCTAAGAACCCCTCTTCTAGATGATGGAGATGATAACGGGAAAAGGTTATTGCACTCATGTCCTTCCTGTGGGCATCCCTATAGGAACAGAACAGTGAGTAAGTTTTGGTCTCATTTAGCATCCTATTTTCTTAGCGGCCATCAGACTCTCTTCTAGTGTCAGAGACTTGAGAGGAGATTACCAGGATCTCAAGGAAAAATGCCACTGGAGATTTCCTTCTTTGATCCTGCAAATGGAATCTTATTCTTCAGGTCCTATGTACACAAGAAGGACCAGCCCCAAAGTCTTAGCTGTGCAACACATGGCTTCCTCAACTTTTATGCCAAGAGTTTCTTGACAATGTAATAGGAAAGGAAGGCTGGCAGGCAGAGGTTTAATGCAACACATCCAAGAACCATTTTGAACTAGTCCTGAGGGACAGTTCTTCCACTCAGCCAATTCCTCCTCATGCTCTACCAAGAAATTTCACACGTCTCTGGGTTAGGAATTTAGGTCTAACAGCAATGCAACCATTTTCCTGAGCTTTAAAGACAGATCCCCTATTAGAGACAACATAGAGATAATCAAGGCCATTCTTGTATTCATCAAAGTGAGAAAAACATCAGGGGGCATTTAATGACAGTCACTACCGTGCCGGAACCACCCTTCAAAAATGTCTACCCAGCTTCCTCCAAGTTTTACTAGTGGCTTGGATACTCTGGCTTCTATAATCAGATGCAATTTATAGTATGATTCTCCTCTTCAAAGGATAACCACATATGGCTTCTTCAAAGAGCCTCTGTTTAGAGAAGGCAGGGTCGTGGCATAACCCAATGGTACAGTATAAGCTTTAAATGCTGCTCTTTATGGCTTTACTATCTGTAGGCTCTAAGAGCTGAATCTCCAGAGAGCTACTGAATATTGGCATTAAGATCTACTACTAGGACAGGAGAGACACAGATCTCATGCTCAGAAGAAATGAATACTGAATTTCCTGCCTGAGCATTAAATATTTTCATTTTATTATTACAAGACAGCCCACTTCCAAGTTCATATTCCCATTCTTTGACAAAGTTTAAGGTAATAACCCCTGCAGGCAGTGGTGGGATGTCAAAAATTTTACTACCCCACTGTGATGTCATCACAGTATGGGCGGAGCTAACATCATGGGCGGAGCCAACATCATGATGTCATGACACTGTGGGTGGGGCCAAAGGGAAAAAATAATGTAAAATAAAAATAAGCGCGCCCACACATCCTTTAACGCACGCACGCACCCACAACACAAACCCGTAAATAAATAAATAAATAAATAAATAATACATTAAAATACACCCACCCACCCACCCCAAACACAAATCAACCAGAGCTTAAAGCTTATTCTGGCTAATCTTTCTCACACTAGGTCAGATGGAAGGAACTACAGAATGAACTCACCACAAGATGGCTTCATTTTGGCACTTTTCAATTTTTCAACAGTACTATCCCAATACTATCCCAGCAGTACTTTGAGGTCTGCCACACCGGATGTGTGCATAGCCACTAACTGGCACCCTGTAACCTGAGGGCAAGGCTGGAATTCTGGCTAGGCTTGACCATGCCTTTGCACCTCACTTCCTTATGGGGATTCATTCAAACACTGAGGGAGGTAGATCCACCTTCCACCACTCCCTCCATTTTGAGGACCCAATATAAAGGTAAAGGTCACCCTTGCTCGAAAGCCAGTTGTATCCGACTCTATGGTTCAGTGCTCATCTCTGTTCCGTAGCCGAAGAGCCAACATTTATCTGCTTCTGCAAATGTTTCTGTGGTAATGTGGCAGACATGACTAGACACCGGAGTGAACGGAACAATGTTTACCTTCCCACCGAAGTGGTCCCTATTTATCTACTTGCAATTTCTTGCTTTCAAACTGCTAGGTTGGCAGGAGCTGGGATGAAGACGGGAGCTCACTCCGTCCTGCAGTATTTGGGTATTGAACTGCTGACCTGCCACCTTCCAGTCAGCATCTTAGCCACTTCAGCCACTGCAGTCCCTACAAAGCTTCAAAACCAGCAACTTTAAAATTGCAGCACAAGACACGTAATAATAATAAGCCCACATGCAACCATCCCCTTGGAAGCCACCCAAAGATTAAGGTGAAGTAGGCAAATAACATATACAGTAATATTACATGGTACAAATGAACCCACATGAACCTTTTCCTCTCAAATCCCAGCCCACAACTGAAGGGTGAAAAGGCCAACCAAAAGATAAGTACAGTATCAACAGCAATAATGGCATCTTCACCAGGACTCAGGACAGCTGGACTGAAGCCCACTCTATAACCCACCAACTGAAGGCAGTAGGACACTGCAGTAGGACACGTAGCTTCCGAGTACCCTGCAAATCCTGCCAAAGTGCTGATATGGCAACTGCCGTGCCAAGACCTACTCATTGTGTACCTGCTACACCATGTTCAATTCAGGGAGACAGTCTAGTCTGGTCCTGCATTCAGCCACTACTTCTATGCTTAGGTGACTCATACGGACACATGTATATTTGTGTGTAGACACATACCGGGGTGGGGTGGGGGACTCTTAGAGACGAGTTCCATGGTTCTCTATTTTTAGTCAGTTAAAAAGATTGACCAAACGTCTATAAAATGAATGCTTTTAGCATATTTCAGCAAAAGGAAATGGAAAATCCAGCTCTGCTTTTTGGAGTTACTACCAGCGCTAAGTCTTCCAAATAATTATACCAAAATAGAGGGAATGCACATACAAAATCAGTTTGTGCTCTTCTCCATGCTCAAACAGAAAATCAGAAGTACATAAGGAGACTTGAAGGGAAATCTGATTATTAAATGCAAATTTAAAAGTCATACTAGTGACTTTATAGAGGTTTGCACTTATTTTAACACAGATCTCTGTGGTTTTCTCTTAGCACAGCCAAACCTCTTACATGCTAAGTAGTAACCCTTTTTTAAAAAAACTATTCAATATAGTCTAAAAATGAGCCTATTACTTCTTAGTAAGTACTATACGCCATAGCACATCTCTCAACCAAAGTGGGACAGAAATCAGTGTGATATGATCTTAGTCAAAAGGCCGAGAAGTGATAAACCACATTTTAACTTCTGTCTCTTGATATATTTTAAGAACCCTCATTTTAATTTATGTTCTTTTTGCTGTACTATGCTGGTCTTTGACTGTAATAAAGACTGATTGACAGTGTGATATGAGAGATACATGGAGCAGCAGTTTAGTTTTGCAAGAGCAACCAGAAAGGGGTTTTTTAGCTGGCTGGAAGAACGCAGAGTTTCTCTTCCTCTGCCTTTTCACGTAAAGTATCTGCCCAGATGCCTTTGCCACCTCTAGCATTTGTAGCAAGTAATCTGGGATGTATACTATATGTCTCATGTATTGAACAGGTGAAAACAGTATTTTTAAAAATGCTTTGAAAGCCTGCACAGTGTTTTATACACAACAAAATTCTGCAATTAAAAAAATCACAAACCCGGAGGGGGGGGGGTTGAGAGAGAGAGAGAAAGACAGACAGACACGCACAGCTCTGAAGTACCCACTCACAGATTACCGGTATTAGAAAAACACCATAGCTACTCATATCATCTCTGTCCTCTGCTCATTGGGTAAACACTGCAGTCACATATCATCCATAGAGAAGTTTGCTTTTCAATCAAAGCCTACTTTCTCACAATTCCAAAGAATCTGACCCACAGTGTACATCATATCACAAGATATTCTAGTTCTGCAGATGTGTAGTCTGCTATTCCAAAACAAAACACCAAAACTACTACACTTTCATATCCTAAGACTTTAGGACAAAGGTTTCCAAACTACAGCCCATGGGCCAGATCCGTCCCAAATGACAATTCATCCAGCCTGTGCCACCCCAGAAGCAGAAGTAAAATGCACCTGCTCATCCACAAAATGCTGCCATAAATGACCCACGCAGTGTTCCACTTCAAGGTAGGAGGAACCACATGACTGGCCAACTCAACCACATGACTGGCCCACTCAACCACGTGACCGGCCTGCAGCCAAAAAAGTTAGGAACCCCTGCTTTAGGGCACAAGGCCAATACCAGAGCATGCTATTCCTTTTCATTTAGTTCATTAAAAAACTTCTCCATTAGTACCATTATCATCCACCATATTGAAATCATGTGCCAATTTATCCTGCCTGACCACAATGAAGCAACAGAGGTAACCTGAATCCACAGAATCCACATTATCACAGTTTGCAGGGGTAGTTCTTAGGCTTGGTAATGTGTTAACCAGAATTTGCTATTATTGCTCAAATATCTTCATCAGGATCAGATATTTCCTATATAACAGCTGAAAGAGTGGACATATACAGGCTGTGATCAAACATTCCTTCACCAACAGATCCTAAACATAGAGAGACTGGTGCAGTAATCACTATATAATAGAAGCAAAGTAGAATATCATGTTTGACAGTAGTAAATGTCATGTTTTCGTCCTTAGCACTTAACAGGGCACTTTTCCCTTTAACAATCACATCTTTAAAGACTCCACTTTGTTTTCATCTTGTTGACAAATTTGGATCATGGAAACAGCACCCAGGATTTAGAATGCCCACCACTAATATTTCCCAGAAGAGATGGAAAAATGCAGGTGAGATTAATCTTCAACTATTAAAAAAAAAAAACCTCTGAGGCAACTAAAGAGCAATTCTATAGCACAACTGAGAAAGAATTTAGTCTTTGTTTATTCACAGTAACCAAGTAGTAATGGTTAATGGCTTCTTGATCACAAGGAGCTTTTACTGTGCCAAGATTAAAGAAACTCTTCATGTCTCCAAATAACAGCATTCCAACAAGAAAAAGCCAAAGTTTTAATAAAGGCTGCAGTTCTCCCCTTGAGAATGAACTGAAATCAAGCAGATATTCTTTCCAAAAAGAAAATTTCTCCTCACCATCAGCAAAAGTTGAACTGTTTATTAGTGAGTCCAGTTACCCTCAGAGTTTAAAAATGCTTTAAAAATACACCTCAGGGTGACTATGGATCTTGAAAAACTATGCATTTTTCTGAAAGAAATGGGCATGTCTCAGCACTTGTTTGTCTCGGAACCTGTACTGTTTGTCTTAGCACCTGTACTGTGGACAAGGTCGTACCATTAGGAGAGAATATGGAGAAACAGAATGGTTTCCTATAGGCATTTTGTCCTTCTATTTATTCAATACATATCATACAGAAATGTAGACAAGATGCAGATGAAGAGGCAGTGAAAATTGGCAGAAGAAACATTAAGATATGCAGATGACATCATATTACGGGCAGAATGTACCAACCTGAAATGCCTTTTTGTTAAATTGAAAGAAAAAAAGTGCCAAAGAAGGAATGCAGTTGAATAGTAAGACAAAAATTACAACTACAGAAATAATACACAACTTTAATGTTTATAGTGAAAAATTTGAATAATGAAAGTTATTGTATACTTTGGTTCAATCATTAATCCAAACGGAGTCAAGAAATCAGAAGAAGACTGAGACTTTGAAGGGCAGCAATGAAGGAACTAGAAAAGATAATCAAATACTGTACAAGGATATGTTACCAAGGAGCAAGATTATCCACACTCTTATTCCTGACCATTATGTATGGATGTGAAACCTGGAAAGTAATGAAAGCTGTCAGGAACCAAATTGATTCATTTGATAAGTAGTGGTGAAAGAGAGCTAAATGGATATCCTGGACTGCCAGAAAAAGAAAAATGGTTTCTCAAACAAATCAAGCCTAAACTTTCTCTGGAGATACAAATACAGTTGTACCTTGCTTAAAGAGCATAATGTGTTCCACAGGATTGCTCTTTAAGCGAAACACCATTGTAAGTGACCCATTGTGACTAGGGGGGGGGGGGGATTGAGAACCCCGATTTATTTGTTAAGTGAATTTTTGGTTGGTTTTATTTGTTAAGCGAAGCAAACATTCAGAGAAAATTCTGCTCTTTAAGCGAGGTGCTCTTTATGCAAGGTTTGACCATAATTAAATTGAAGTTGTCTTACTTTGGGCACATCATTATAAGAAAATATTCTCTGGAAAAAACAATAATACTGGAAAAGGTGGAAGGCAGCATAAAAAGGGGAAAATAAAATATGAGATGGAATGACTTCCTAAAGAAACTGATAAACTTGGGTTTGAAGAGATTAGCAGGGTTGTTGGGGACAGGACATTTTGGAAACTACTGTTCATAGGGTCACCATCAGTTGGAGGTGACGTGATAGGACACAACAACAACATTATAATTTTATTCTAAAAAGAAACTATTTCCTTCCCAATGTTTTATCTTAAAACTAACCAATTCCATATCCCTGGAACAGTTTTTCTTTCATGGCTTTCATTAGCATGCCAAAAGTCATCTCATGCTATGTTTCCTAATTGTACATACAGTATTACAATACCACAGTCATTTCTCTCTCTCTTTCTTCCTTTCTGAGAAGAGAAACAGGATACTTACTGGCTTCTTATCCAACCTCTATACATGGGAAGATTCAAAGTTTCACAGGGAAAGTAAACCTCCATTTTATTTCACTTTAATAATCTGAAGCACATATTCTCAACTATGATTCCAGTAAGCATACAGTCAGCTGTGTTTCACAGCTGAAGAGCTACGTAGGCAACTGAAGAACATTTTAGCACTTTGGCAATGTTAATGGAACAACAAAAAAGGCAAACTGATTTAGAGATTTTAAATACCGGTTCACATCGCGAAGAACAATTTTATTCCCAGCTAGTAGTTAAAAACCTGTAGGCAAACTCTCAAAATGGATAGATAATCATATCCAAAAATTTAGGAAGACAAATAAAGCATAAATTCTGTGTGGCATTATAACACAATTTTATCCTTGACTGCCATAAAGAAGCTCACTTTGGCCTTATTTAATTTAAAAAGAGAATCACATAGCAAGTCCGATTCAACTCTTCAATCTCCAGCAGCCATTTCAATCAGCTCTGCTAGTTCAGTTTTTAAAAGTATAAATGCATCTGGAGACATAACATTCTCTGCCATAACATGATGAACTATTTATGTTCATGCATGCTATGTTGGCTTCATATATTATGGAAATTCACAGACACATAGCTATACAACAGGGATAGTGCAGAAAAAATTAATATAGACAAGAGTCCAAAAGCTGTGGCAGATGTTTTTGGCAGGCATGCTTCTTAAAGGTGAGATAGGTGAATGGCAATCTGCAATCTGATGAGGGCTTGCTACATTTCGGTATCACTTGTAGTCTGAAACCCATAGAGTACATTCAATGCAGCCTGACCTTCTCCTGACTTGCCTTTAAGAAGCAAACCTGGCAACAACCCTTCATGGCTTTTGGGCTCTCATTTATATTATTTTTTCTGCACTATCTGTGAAGGGTGGTGTGGCCTTGAATCATGCAATTTTGAATCATGAACACTCACTGTTGGATTGATTTTAATGGCCTGATAAAGGTATCACCTATATCTGCAGGTAACCTGTAAAGACCACACTGTTCTCTTTGTATTTCTGAGAAAGGAAGGATAGTCATGCAGTACTATGTAACTAAGTAACCAACCTATTAGATCATGTGCCTGTGTTGCAATTTATTCAAAGATTAATGGGTTTTGCCTGTTCCTATTAGCAAGTATTTAATGCCCATTACTCAAGCACCTTGAACATGCTTAATAGGCACCATGACTCGCTGAACTAAACAGGCTTACTTCTGAACAGGCATGTATATATTGTCCTGTAACAGCAAAAATAACTAAAATACCAGTCTAGGATTCATAGATAGAAAAAGAAGTGAAAGAAGGACCTGAAATTTAGCAAATAAGAACTACTGTTAATTTTCAACATGAAAGTATGCCTTTAGTATTTTCTTCTTCATTCTCTCTTCCTCTAATACTACACCTGCCTCAGCCTCCTCAACCCACTTAGAAAACCAGCATTATAAAAAGTATGAGCACAGACTAAATTGCCAATTAGAGGTTACTTCTAACACACTGACGTAATGATGAAATGATGCTGGTTTAATAATAAACAAAAGAAGAAACAACACCGAGTATATTCTTCCTGAAAACTCTTCTTGGAAACCCAGAGAAGTGGGAAGAAAGAAGGCAAACTCTTCCTGCACATTTTTAGTTCTGCCCAAATTCTACCAAACCAACTTTCAAGCAAAGATTAAAAAGCTCACACTGCAAAAGTTTTAAAAGAACTGAATAGATCAAAGCTTTCCATGCTACCATTCAAGGAAAACAAAAAAGAAAGTGTGCATATGTGTGTGTATACAGTAATATCTCGGATAATGCTAAGACTTGGTTCCACAAGTCTTGATGTTATCCGATTTTTAGTGTTATCCGATGCATGTTAAAATCCTATGGGATGGATCGGATAACATTAAAGCTCCATAGAGATACATTGTAACCGCACAGGCTTTAGCGGTTGTTATCCGATCCATCCCATAGGACCTTAACGTTATTTGATCCAGTTCTCCTCCCCAGATTATTTAACGTCATACAATTTTAGTGTTATCCGAGGTAAACGTTATCCAAGGTATTACTGTATACTGAGCCAGATTAATAGTCTGAATTTTTACCATGTCTGTTTAAATCAATCTATACTTGAAGAAGGAACTGCAGTGGGTTAAGAGGCTAAGACGCTGACTGGAAGGTGGCAGGTCAGCAGTTTGATACCTGAATACTGCAGGATACCTGAATACTGCAGGATGGAGTGAGCGCCCGTCTTTGTCCCAGCTCCTGCCAACCTAGCAGTTCAAAAGCAAGAAATTGCAAGTAGATAAATAGGGATCACTTCGGTGGGAAGGTAAACAGTATTCTGTGAGCTCCGTGTCTTGTCAGGCCTGCCACATGACCACAGAAATGTCTGCTGAAGCCGACAGTGTTGGGTCTTTGGCTATGAAACAGAGATGAGCACTGAACCATAGAGTCAGATACAACTGGCTTTCAAGCAATGGTGACCTTTACCTTTACTATACTTGAAGAAACAACTACCCTTTTCTAAAGAGAGATATTAAAAAAGGCTGCTTTTATCAGCAGATTTCTAATACTCAAGTTATCCAGGCAACTTACACAGGGGAAAGACAGTGATTCTTTCCATGGCAAAGAACTAATTAACCAGTACAGGAGGGCACAGAGGTTTGGTGGCATCGAGCCCACAAAAGTGACTGCTGTCCCAGAGTAACAATAGAGAAAGGAGGAGAGACAGAAAGGATATACTGTACAGTAATCACTGTTTCCAACAATCCTTTCAGTTCCTACCTACTGTAACACCAAGCTTTAGCTCAGTGGCACTGAGGTCAATTCCATTAAGCAACACACACTACTATCAATTTTAACATGCAACAGAAAGATCTTTTACCTTTGAAACCAACTCAAAAGCAAGAAAATGTCATAACACTTGTAATGCAGACCAGAAACTAACTCACAGAACTGAATCAGTGGTACAGGTGTCATGCTGCAATGCGGAAGGCAGATGAAAGGCCACTACGTTTGTTTATTTATTTATTTAATCAAACTTTTATGCTGCCCTCCTCCCAAAGACCCAGGGGGGCTAGCAAACTTTAAAAACACTTAAAATACAGAAAAAACATGGTATAAAAACAGGATTAAACAGGATTAAAAAGTTACAAAAATAAAAAGAGATTAAACAAGTCACACAGAGAGAGGGAGGGGTTCGATGAGCCAACAAACTGAGGCAACCATCTGGCCCATACCCCACACATGCCCTTTCAGCCAGGTCTTAACCCCATTCCTAAAGGGCAGCAGCTCCGTCTGGAGATGCAACGCATTTGGCAGGAGGTTCCATAGGGCCGGAGCAGACACGGAGAAGGCCCTCCTCCTAGTGCTAGAGAGGTGCGCCTCTCTAGCAGATGGTACAACCAGAGAGCCTCTCCGGTCCACTCTGGTGGGACGGACAGATGTCCTTAGGGCAATGCGGTCTCTTAAGTTTCCTGGCCCACTACCATATAGGGCTTTAAAGGTAATGACCAGCACCTTGAATTGCACCCAGAGGCATTCCAGATTAAGAAATTTTTATCCCATTTCTTTTCCTTACTTGGATCAGTTAAATAGCCAAAGACCCTCACCTAATTCCTTGCCATATCAAATCCCTGATCTTTAAAAAAGGAGGAAGTTAAAACAGATAAACAGGCTCTCACCAGTGAAAGCATCACATGCCTTAGGTTTCAATATATCAGAGGACAATCAAGACAGATATAGAAAGTTTTATGGCTAACCACTAAACCAGATAAATATATTCATTATAATCTGACAGTTTTTAGATGTGTGTATACAAGCAAAAACACAGGGTATGCAATGTTCAATGCATTTGCTTAAAAAACTGCTGAATTATACAACATAAAACAAATTAGAAAAGTGTGTGTGTGTGTGTGTGTGTGTGTGTGTGTGTGTGTGTGTGTGTGTGTGTGTGTGTGTGTGTGTGTGTGTGTGTGTGTGTGTGTGTGTGTCTTACAACATATAAAAATGTATGTCCATTGTATGAAAGCACTGTAAATTATCTCAAGTGAAGTATTTATACACAGAGAGACACATACAAATACATAAGCACGCTTTGAAAATACTGTAGAAGACTTTGAAATCTTAATGCAGTTTTTTAAGACTTCCCCAAGGAAACTGGACAGAGACTGGCAGTGTGGTGTCCACTATCCTGGGTTCTCCAAGAGGCCTGCCAGGGACCCTTCTGTGGCAGGCATAAGCTTCTCATGTGATTCAGTGTGCTCAAGGAAGAGTAAAAGTTCAAATATTATTTATTTATAATATTTATGCCAGAGAGAAGGGATTTCCATTCTGGTCTGTCTGGGAAGGATTTAAAGGACTATGCAGAGGCCAGGCAAAACTGACAGGCAATGGGCTCTGCACAGCTCTCTAAATCCTTCCCAGACAGACCAGAATGAAAATCCCTTCTCTCTGGCATAAATATTTTAAGTAACTCATAGATGAACTTCTCTCTCTCTCACTCTCTCTCTCTCTCACACACACAGCTTGTTTGTGAACATTTATTACTTATGTCAGTGACGATTCATTTATTTTCCTTCACTAGAAGTGTTTTTGAGCCATAAAGACAGATACATGTTCACAAGAGAGGGTCACATGGGCCAGGGATCTTCTTCAGGTAGTTTTCCCTTTATGGGAGTGGTGGCAGAGAAACCACGTGCATCATGCAGACCTCAGTGGCACGTTATAGCTTAGGTACAAATAGTTCAATCTGAAGGCTGGTATCATGGATGCCATCAATTGGTAAGAGGGGCATCTGACATGGGGGCCATCCTCCATGTGAGTGCCAGGGCTGTGGCAGGTGTAACCAAGGAAAGTGGCAATTTTTGTTCCAATTATCTTGTGTCTTGTATGTTTAATTCTAATGGCCCAGGCTCAGGTATGCTGCAGTCTTGAGTGGCAAACTATGGCCTTCATGTTGAACACTTCCTTTTAAAAAATTACTCGTGTAAGCACTATTATGGAAGGGAGCAAATATGACAATAGCAAAGTTGACAGAATCTCAGCTATAATCAGTACAATTATATGAACATCTAAATATCTAAAATTGAAAGCACTTTCTAATGGAAGATGAAACTGCTTCATCCTCCCTCACATTCCATTATAGGAGACAGAGAATTGCATCCTTGAGGTAGTAAAAGGTATAATCTCCACAAAGTGATCTAAAGGTACAATAAAACCCCGGGTTACAACCATCTTGGTTTAAGTTTGCTGCCGTTTACAATGGCAAATCCTATAGAAATGTTGTCCCGGCTTACAAATTTTTAATGTATTTTTTTTCAGTTTACAACGATCAATTCAGGACCATTTTTTAATTTTTCAATGCATCCCTATGGAAGTTTCGGTTTACAATTTTTTTTCAGGTTACAACAGAGGCTGTTGGCAGACCTCCGTCATAACCCAGGGTTTTACTGTATTAGACATTGACACTATATTATACTGTTTCTATGACTTATAAAGGGCATTTTATACTCCTATTACAATGAGAGTTGGGTAGGTGTACCAAATAATTGAAGGGCTACTTTGGACATTCCCTCATAGATGAAGAAGCTACAACACTCATTCATGTTCTTGACTGAGCACCCAGAGCAGAGAAAGGAATGTATTTTCTCCCAACTAAGGCATGCTTCCCACTGGGGCAAGAAGTAAACCACACACATACTCACCTTCAAACATGATCTTCAAACATCTAGAAAAGAAAACCACTCATATTTCCTCATTCAAATGACTGTAATTTCCATAATGTAAATATTTCTGGTTTACAAGGATTCTTACAAGTCTCCAATATATCATCTACTCTTTAAAAACACTGGATGTATGTGGTAATATCATTGGATGTTTAAAAGATAGCAAACACACACACACACACTTCCCATCCATCAACAAAATCAAAAAGGGAAGAGGAAAATATATAATATTGTACCATCAAATGAAAACAGAGGATTCGCTTGAGGAAGTCTTGATCCTGGGAAGGGTGGAGGGCAAAAGAAGGGGGCGGCCCAAAATGAGATGGCTAGATGGCATTGTAGACACAATGGGCATAGAGCTGAGTGAGTTGACAGAAGTGGCTGGCGGACAGTGGTCCATGGGGTCGCAAAGGGTCAGAATCGACTGTGCAACTGAACAACAACAACCACAAATCTGAGTCTAAACTATTATTAAGGCTGCAATCAGACAGCCATTTGTCTTGTGGTCTGTCTTTTGATCCCCAAAAGCATGTGAGAGCAACAGATATATGAAACAGAAGCATGAGATACACATCCATGAAAAAAAGATGCTGGTTAAGTCTGTATCTCAAAAAAATGTTTATATCCACTTTTGTGGCAGGGCAGGCAGCAAGGCAATGGATACATGGTACAAGCTAAAAGGAGCTTAAACAATGTAGAAGGGGATGGTTATAATGGCAGAGGATGACAGCAGGAAAGGGTGAGGGGAATAAAGGAGAAATGTTACTAAAATCATTCTCTGTGTGGACAGCTGAAATGCATCATCCTCAGCTGAAACAAACGTGGATGTGTGAATCACTTCAGGAGACAGAATAAATAATAAAAAAAGTCCTACAGAGGCCAATATTATTATGTGTATATGTACTACAGCTCTCAGTTTGAAACAACACACATATGAACAAAAGGTAATAAATTCCATTCTACCTTTACGTTGCATCTCATCAAACTGGACTATTAAACATTTTGTTATGATGAATGTAAAAACTGAAAGAAATAATATCTTCTGAAGCAGTAACATATCCAGTGCATTTCCTACTGGCAAATGAGTCAGAAATTAATCACCCATTCAAGTAGCAAAGAAATGAAATTATGACATGTTTTAATATAAAATTTGCTCCATTTGCCCACCCAAAATACAACCAACATTGAATTATTCAGTGTTACAAGAAAGCGGTTGTGATGTATCCAAGCTCATTAAATCCAATTAGGTAAGTAAATATTACAAGAACCTGCCAAATAAATCTCAATGTCTGGAGCTAGCCTTGTTACAGCCATAAATGTTCATCTATTTATCCATGCTGCCTTCCCCTTGAAATACATTCCCCACTTGACTTTTCTATTCTACTGAAAGAGAGAAGCTCTCTATCTAGGAGTCATGCAGGAAGGAAAAAAAAGGGGGGGGGGAGATGTTAGTTTCCTTCTGATCCAGAGAAAGGATTTGTGCCTTTATTACTCTGACTATCCCAACAGTTCAGAAGGGAAGGAACCTTGGTTTTGGAGGGAAATCAAAGCGGAGAGCTCCACTGATGCCAATGACATTGGGTTTGGTTTATCACTTTTCTTTCAGTTTGCCACTGACCCATCTGTAGGCACCAGGTATATCTACTCTCCAGCAAAGTTATACCTTTGCAGGGTACTCTGTGTATGCTTGCAAATATAAATATAATTATTTATATATTTTGGAACTCAAACTACCCAGGTGCTGACACCAAAAATGGCAAAGAAGACTATAAGCTAGCTAGGAAAACAACCTTTTTGGTGGCAGCACCAACATCTTTGGAAAACTTGCCAGTGGAGCTTCAACAAGTTCCCACTTCAAATATTTTTGAAGTCATTGAAAACAAGCTTATTTAGGAAAGCATTCGAGGACATCACTCTCCCTGGGTAATTAATTTGTTTTTGTTTTAGATCCAAAGTTTTTAGTTTTTCATTTAGCCATCACCACTGGGTGGGCTGCTATTGTTATATTTTCTTCTATTGGTTAGTTTTTTTTGGAATTTTATTATTGGTTATGCAATCAACTTTTAGCTCAAACTTCTAATGTGAGCCACACTTGAACAAGATCAGCCTTATTTCCTAAGACTGTGATGATGAACCTTGGCAGTCCAGATGTTCTTGAACTTCAATTCACAGAAGCCCTGATCAGCAGGAGTGCTAACTTGGGCTTCTGGGAGTTGAAGTCCAATAACACCAAGGTTTGTCATCACTGTCATTTGACTTCAGTTTCCCGGTGTGACTCAGTGGTGGGAATGCAAACTGAACAGTTCAGCGGTTACTGAGCAAGTAGCTCAGTCACTGCAGCCATCATCAGCCCGATCCACTAAGTGCAGGTTCCTAGTCCATTATACATCTGTTGTCATATTAACTCCCTTACCCAGACAAATGACCTTTTCACATTCACCAGGTTTATCACCACACTGTTTCTCCTGCTGCAGAAAGCAGATACCTGGGACAAGCACAAATCCAATTAAGAGATTTATTAATCCCCCAGGAAGAGGATTCAAAAGGAGCACTTACAGAAAGGTTTCAAATCTAGGTCAAAGGCAACAGCAGCACTTGAGAGAGGAAGGCAGTTCAAGATAATTAGGGTGTGGGAGGAACTACTCTCAACACAATAAGCATCTATCACAAAAACGGATAGGGAGTGATTCTCTGTACACCCTCCATTTTAATCCCATTACTACGCATGTCTCTACAAGGAGGTGTAAACTGGCCCACAAAATTACACATCTTGTCCCTGGTCTGAGAAACTAAGCAGAACTTGACACTTTTGATTCAAGCTGGGGTTATTTGCAACTTATCGACAGCAAAAAAAGAGAATGTATGAAAGCTTTGCACAGCAGGCAATTTATACTGAAAATCTACTGCAGACAAATCCATGCTGACATCTCACATTTACTCTTTTCCAAATCAGAGTTTGCCGAAGTAAAATGCAAGCACACAGAATTTAGAAGCATCACTTATGCCAGAAAAAGTGTTTCTGAGTTTCTGCATCTCTGAGCAGACTGGGCAGTATGCGCAGAAACTGTACAACTTTTCCTCAAAGATGCCTCTCAGAACATAAACTCAGCCCCTCACTTGATTTTGCTTGGGAACTGCTGTTGTGCCCTGTGGAAACGCTATCCTGGTGACCTTTGGGGCTCTATTCTGTTCCCTCTTGGTTTTTAACATTTACACAAAATTACTGGTGGGGATATGTCTGGAAAAGTGGAGTGAATTGAGGCAGTGGCTCTCCTCAGTCAGTGCCAAGTCCCTGGAATGGGTTGGATATGACCCTAAAAAACTAGACTCAATCCCAAACAAGATAACATTAACATATGGTTCCTCTGCCAAGCTAACCAGCATCCAGCTGGTCTAGTAAAGGTAAAGATAAAGGTTTCCCTTGCTCAAAAGCCAGTTGTATCCGACTCTAGGGTTCAGTGCTCATCTCTGTTTCAAAGCCGAAGAGCCAGTGCTGTTGGCTTCTGCAGACATTTCCGTGGTCATGTGGAAGGCATGACTAGACACTGGAGAGCACAAAACGCCATTACCTTCCCACTGAAGCGGTCCCTATTTATCTACTTGCAATTTCTTGCTTTTGAACTGCTAGGTTGGCAGGAGCTGGGACAGAGACGGGAGCTCATTCCATCCTGCAGTACTCGTGAATCGAACTGCTGACCTTCCGTCTCCCAGTCAGCATCTTAGCTGCTTGAACCTAGACTGGATTTTACTTCCGGGGGGGGGGGGGGGGTCTGTAGTTTGGGATGGTCATTGATCCAACTTTGTTACTAGACAGAGTAGCATTAGTCTCAAGCAACAGAGTGTACATTTGTATCAGTTCTGTCTGATATACTGAAGTTACTTAGACCTACACGGAAACAAACTGGCTACAATTAAGCATGTGCTTTAGTGCTCTTTGTTTTGCAAGGGCTCCTGTTGAAGACAATTTGGAGCTTCAGTACAGAACCAAGAAGCAAAGCTGCCTAGAACATCTGGTGCTAACCTCTGAAGCCCTAAACAACTTAGGACCAATCTACCTGAAGGTGTGCCTGCGCTCATATGTTCCTGCCCCAAAACTGAAGTCATCTGTGGAGCATTTTCTTGGGTTGCCACTACTTCAATGGTGTAATAGGTGGCTGCTAGAAAAACAATACCTCTATCTGTAGAGATAGAGGTTAAGACCTTTTTCTTCCACCAAACATTCTTAACATCTATCTATCGATCTATTTAGACTTTTATTGCCGCCCCATTGCATTAATGCATTACCTTGCCAGCTCTTAACATTCCAACATGTTGAGATACCTTGACACCATTTTGTTGATTTGTTTTTACTGGAATAGCTATTTTATTGGTTTTATTTATTTATTTATTTATTTATTTATTTATTCAGATTTATATTGCCGCCCACTCGCCATATCTGTTTTATGTTTATAGATCACTCCAAGAGCATTTCTAGTTGAGTAATGCATAAACACTTGAATAAATAAACAAACTGCAAAATAAGAAACTCAGGAGACATATTTTTCAACTGCAGCATTAGGTGCTGATTTTTCCTGTTACAACTGTTAGAGGAACAGTAAAACCTCGTATAACGGAAAAACTCCGTTCCACAGAGCTCTTTGCTGTACGTTTTTTCCCCTTTGTACAGATTGCTATGAGTGATGTACCGTATAACAAAAAAGGTTTGTTATACAGATTGCTATTTGTTGCACGGGGGTATTGCCAATAGCAATCTGTATAGTGAGCATTTTTTTCCCATTATACGGTACATCACAAATAGTGCACGAATGCTTCATTGTATTGATTTTTTGTTATACAAAATGTTCGTTATACAGGGTACACCTGTACAGGGATCTTGCCAGAAAGAGAGATTTTCCAACAACCTTACCAATTTCATATTTGAGAAACTGCCACCAAATACCTCTTCCTTGTAAGAGCCTTTGGAGGAGATCTGAACTTACTGACTTTATTTCAGCAACTTTAATACTAAGCCCACAGTACTAGCAAGTAGCTGCTACACATGTCATGTACAAAATTCAAACACAGTAGTTTTCAAAAACAAGCAACATCACCCAAATGGTCCTTAACTAAAACTGGATAGGACAGTGTTTTCTACAGTCATAGCCATTACAAATAAAATTCAATTCTAGTTATTATCTAAATTTGCTCTACTCAGTAGTTGCACAATCAACTTAAAAATGTGCACACCATATGCAAGAAGGGGGAGACATCTTTTCTATGATTATTTAAATTGTAAAAAATACTGTGTTTTCTAGGCACTTATTCACTGTACAATAATGCAGAAAATTACAGCTGTCTCCCAGCTTGTCCAAGTGCTGCTGTTGTGAATTTGGCAGGCATACTGATCCCAAATTCTCTTCTGCCTCTATATCCCTATACTGTATGTAAGAGGAAGTGCTATCTAGACCAGGGGTCAGCAACCTACCGCCCATGGGCTGGACATGGCCCATGGGGCCAAATCATCCAGCCCACACCCTTGCCCCAGCCGCTGCAGCCACCGCCACAGCCACCGCCACAGCCAGAATCAGCTGCGGACTTGTTTATGGCAACCATAAATGGACTCGTTTATGGCAGCCATAAATGGTGAGGGGGGGACCACTCCAGCCCCCTCAACTGTCTGAGGGAACAACCTTGAAAAGGTTGGCGACCCCTGATCTAGACAATTGACCATCTTTGGAGGGGGAGAAAGTTCTAGAATGGGAAAACTGCAACCTAGTCTAACTCTAAAATGGTCATGTCTTTCCTTCTTGCAGGTTATACAATTTGTTAACTGTATTACCCACAGTCTTTAGAATGAGCTCCTTAAATCATGAATGGAACTTTTTCTTCCATAAAGGAGCAGCTGCAAAGACCTCTGTGATACCCAAGTACAGGTACTTCAATGGGAGGATTATTTCTCTTTGTCTCGATTAGACAGTAGAACATCTAAGTTTTTTAAAAGGTAATGTGGAGGAACATGTCCACTAGAAACAGCTGCTCCTGAGAGAGTTCTTCCTTGTGATTTTTCTGTTCAGATTCGCTGCCACAATGTTTTGGTGTTTTCTCTTTTTCAGTTGCCTCAGAAATATGGTAAGGCTTTTCTTCAATGTACTGTATATACTTTTGCAAGGAGAGATCATCTGAGAGAGGATCCTGTCTCATTTCTGAGCTAACTCAAGTGTTTGCCAATGTCATATGAAATCGTATCTCAATATTTTTCTCATGTTCCTTGTTTTTTGAACAGTATAAGGATTTGCTTGGGAAATTGTAAGGGAAACAAGACACCATGTCTTGAAAGGACCAGAAAGGAATATATCTCCCAGTTCTGCACTGAGAACATCTGGTCCCTGAAGGAACAACCCAAATAAGAAAAATAGAATAGGAGGGTTGTTTTGCTGATCTTTAAATGGAGCAAGGTTGTCTTAAAGTAGCAGAACTATGGAATATGGCCATGAACGATAAATTGACAGGTGGATTAAAATTATAGACAGGTTCGATAAAAGAAAAATGATTTTATAGATATTTGGGGTGAGTTTATTGAATATGTATTGGTGAAAAATAGAGGTATGAAGCCAGAACAAGAATATTTATCTTTTTGGAAATACACTGTAGTGGAAGAGAAAGGAGAAATTCAATTGTAAGATGATAATGTGACAGTTGTGGTGGGAGCACAGATGTTGATATATTATTATGAAGTTTATTATTAATTTGGTGATATTTGTTTGTAAATGCTTTTGTGTGTGTATGTGTTTATGTTTATAATTTAAAATTTTAAAATAAAAAGATGTAGATACTTTACTTAGAAAAAAGGAAAAATATTCAATCCAAGAAAATGCTAGATCTCCATTAGAAGATGTATGTTAATTCTGCAAGAGGGTGAATCTGTCGTTTCATTTTAATTAGACTTTCCTTTCCACTTTCTTCTTTCTGTGTAGGTGTCCTAATCCACAATCAGGAGTTCCCTACTACAGCCATTCAAGCACACTACACTTCTTCTCTTGAGGTGGGTGAACTCAGTTGTGATAATGACTATTACTCCCTGACTGGCACCATATTCTGCTTACACTCCACTCCATCTTGAACTTGACAATGCTCATGGGAGTTCAAAATTAATTTTAAAAGTCCACAAGGCCAGGTTCTGGGAAGCACAAAGTCTATTTTGCAAGGATATCATTGCCACCAAACCGACTAAACATAGCAAAATCTCCAGCACCTGGTTGAGGCATGACCTGGTTTTAAGTACCAAACTCTCCGGGCCAGAAGTCCAGACAGTTGATTGAAATGATTTTTGTATTTTATTAAAAGAGATAAAACTAAGATTGCAAAAGGCAAAAACTTCTGCACAACTACAAAAGATTTCCCAGAATTATGGAGCAAAGTACAGAGGCATAATTTTAAACATTCAAAAAGAATGCGAAAGACAGGGTAATTCTGGGACATGCACAAAATTACAGTAAATGTCTTTCTCAGAACAGCAAGAGGGAGAGCAGCTACAGCCAGCATTCCTCCTAAGAGGCAAGCTTGGCTCAAGGACAATGTCCCCTTTCCTTCTGAGTCAGACAAAAACAAACTCATTAGTTCCATTATATACCTTAATGCCCCATTCAATTTCATATCTTCAATATACAGTACATGAATTGGATATACTGTACAGACAAATATCCATTTGGCTTCTTCCTCTCACAAAGCAGTAATCCATCACCCCATTAGCATTCTCTGGGTAAGAGAGCCATGGCCTTTGAAGTCACAGATTAAACTTGAGATGGTAGCCTAGTCTTTCAATTCCAATATAATAGGTACTAGCAACTGGCAAAATGCCATTATGTAAGAAGGAAAGTATACTTAAACCATATCTAAACAAGGTGACTCAAGTTCCCAAGAATCTGTCAAGACATACAGTATAGTACAAAGTTTTACCCATCCATCAGTTTAGCATGGGGATTTGCATGTGATTATAAAATCCAATTGCCCGTTGTCCTACTTCCTGACCTGCGAACGAGTACAACAACATGTTTACAAGATGCAGGATAACAAATGAAGTTCATTTGATGAACATAAAGAACAATGGGTTGATCAGAGCTCCTTCATTACCAGTCACGGAAACAAGCAATGAATTTGTCTTAGAAGTTTAACAAGATAAATGCTCTGTAATTGGGTCATTATTTTTAAATACCTCACACTAGGTATGTCTTTAGCCACTTTTACTTTGTTTAGAACTCAGTAAAAATAATAATAATTTCGTGTCAGAAATTATTCTGGGTTGAAAGGATTTTTTTGCTGGAGAAACTCCGCTCAAGAAATGCCCAAATGAGGTTCCTTTCAGGTCCCCAAGAGCTGGGACAGAGACGGGTGCTCAATCCATCATGCCCCAGGTCTCGAACTACCATCTTGCCGGCCTTCCAGCTAACAAGGTGAGTTTCTTAACCACTGACCCATCACATCCCCTTTTAGAACTCAGTGAAAGGCACTGACTGGAGTAGGCTGGAGTACAGAAGCTATTCCCCATCCCCAATTGGTCTTTAAAACTCCCATCATAAAACCCATCTTCCCAGAAAAGTACTGTGGAGATTGAACAGTGAAACTTTCAAGTCACTTAGAAATACAGCTTCTTTTGCTCCCTAAATGATATAAAATTGAACAGGCTGTAAGGATTCCATACATCTTTCTAAAAGTAAAACATGGGCACCATTAGGGAAAATGGAGAAAATGTAGCACAATTACCAGCAGCAATAACACTCATATTTTACTCAGAGGAAATGCCATCTATTACAGGAACCTTTATGTCATTCAAAAATTTGTCCTTACAAATATTCATTTTTACGCCTTAACCCAACCAAAGTCTGTGATGATTACTATTTCAACACAGTAATTATTTGAATTCTATACACTAGCTTGAACACTTCAAGCAGTATTTTAGATTTGGATTTCGTTAGTAACGATCAAGCACAGAATGAAAGATAATGCTATATTTTCCTATAACCAAGGAGCCAAGACAGCTTTGGAACATAATTCTGAATATAAAAACTGCACGTCAGTGAAGAACAAGAAAACTGAAAGGAAGAGAAGATGAGACACACAAGCTATTTTCCTCATCCACTGTTTACAGTCCATTAACTCACACACATACACCTTTTGAACAAGACCAATATGTAAATCTTCTCTCGAATGCTAATAATATGCAGTCTTAACCAGTTTTCTGTAGGAATTGTGTATACAAGTAATACCTCATATAACATTAGTATCGAATAACAATAAAATCGCATAACATTAAGGAATCTGGGGGGAAGAAGTGCATCAGATAACATTAAGATCCTATGGGATGCTTCAGATAACAACCGCTAAAGCCTGTGTGGTTACAATGTATCTCTATGGATCCCATAGGATTTTAACATGCATCAGATAACACTAAAAATCATATAACACCAAGACTTGTGGAACCAGGTTTTAGTGTTATATGAGGTTTTACTGTATATTTTTTAAAGTCTGTATTTCAAGATTACTTGAATTCAAGACTCATAAACAAGACAGAGTAACCCACAAACCAGACTGCATGTGGTATCCAGGCGGAGGTTGCACAAGAAGTTTACCTCATACTTTCTCACAAGGACAAAGAACTCCAAATCTGGTCCTAGATCCTGTTGAGACTTGACAGGACAGAACATACCACTAGTTTAATAACACCAGATGGCTGCTGCACAACAATATTATTGTGGTAACATAGTGCTTGTGCAAGGATAAAGGGATACCTCTTTGCATAAATGAGAAAAACATCAAATCATTCTTGCTCAGATCTGATGCCTGAATGGCTCCCACTGAACAAGGTCACAGCCATTCTATATAAAATTTCTGAGCAATCTTTACTTGTTCCTGAGCAATATGCTCCTTGTGACAAAAGCTGGGAGTAAATAATACTGAACCATTTCAGTGTGCAAAATGAATACACACTTTTTAAGCAAACACACAAGCAGCAGCTCAAAACCATGTCAAAAAGAAAACCACAGCTAGCAACTCAGATTTGTTTTGGGGAAAAACATAATCCTGGTTCCTTTAAAAAAAATGACTGTAACTAATGGTAAACTATGTATAATCACTAAAAAAAATAAGGCAAAAAATGTTCTTAAGATTCTTTACTCCTCATAGAAGGAAAAGCACAGAGGGACAATGAACCAACATTTTTCCCTGCAGGGTGATTTTAAGCAATTAAAGGGCACCTTCAGGGCATGATGACAAGAATTCTGGCTCTATTGCTCTATGCAGGAGATGCCATTATTTGCACAGGTCTGAATCCAAGAGAGTTGTTGCTGACTGGAGGAAAACAGAGTACAGTACATCATCTGAATATCTGATTAAGGGTCTAAAAAGACTTTTTAGAGTTCCAACAGCTGTCACATTAGGACAATTCCTTAAAATGCTCAACAAACCAGAGAGTTTTATTGGAGCCAGAGGGTTGTATTTTTTGGAATAGTAGCCATGTTAGTCTGTGGTTCAGGGATCTCAGAAAACAAAACAAAACAAACAAAATAAAGTAAAATAAAAAACTAACTGCTATATTTTCACTGTTAGCTTTCGTGGATCAAGTTTTTTATTTTACTTTATTTTGTTTTGTTTTCTGAGAGGGTTGTATTATTACTTTTACCCTTCAGATCATGCAGTTTGGGCACATTTACTTAGAATGGGGTGGGATGGGGTTGAAACTGAACAGTAAAAGAAGGAATTAAACGTAGGTGGCTCTTTAGTGGGGATTAGAAAGGCTGTGCAGAGTATTCAAGTAAACCCAAACAAACTCTCATTATAGTGACAAGAATTTACTTGAAACGGCAAATAAAGAAACATGCCGAAATGTCTGGCTTTTCAGGACACGTGCGAATTCTTGAGTGAGGCTGCCATGGGTCTTGGGACACACTAGTGCAGGGATAAGTAACTTTTACTCCCCTCACATATTTTAGTCTGAAATTCTCGCCATATCCAACCATTGTCTGGGCTGACACGTAGGAGTGGTAAGCCAAAAATCGAGAGATCACCAGGCTGTGCAGCTCTGCACTGGCCTTTTCAAACATTCCACACTGTTGGACATACATACCAAGTATCTAATAGGGACCATTTTTTAAAAAGCATATCTGAACCCTGTCTAAGGACTAGAAGGCAAAATACACCTCAAGCAAGCCGATTTCCCCCACATTATACAGAGATTCTGTGTCATGGCAGCTTGTTAGGATTATCACTTCCACAGAAGGGGAAATAATTTCAAGGCTTTGGTTTCATGGAGGCTGCTAAGCAGCCAAGCACCTTATAATATCCAGAAACAGCCAATTTTCCTACTGTTCAAGCATTCTGCCATGTTTTAGCAGGAATTTGAAACTGGAGGAGGGGGTGGGGTGGGGGAGCTTTGCAACATCCACATCATAGTTTCCGAATTGAATAAAAATGTGAATGGAGTCCAATCTCAATGGATTAAAATGTGAAATATCTCCCCAAAGTCTATTGAATGCTAAAAAATGAGACACATGCTGTTCAAAAGGACATGTACATTCAAGATAATTTAGAAACCCATTTCCTCTTCTAAACATGACAGAAAAGGACTGATGAACCAGGTTGAAAGGAGATTATGTATTTACAGTAGCACTACTAGAATGTAACAAAGCTCTTTTATTAGCAGTATTTCATATTTAGAAAAGACTCCAAATGACACCGAATAAGACTTCTCAACACTGGGCCATGATAGGTAATCAACACATTCTTCACAAACTGGCATTTTTATCTTGAATTACCTCCTGACATACCACAAACACAGCATGATGTATCCCCCATCCCCACCTTTCCATTCAGTATTTCCAATTACTGGCACTGTAGACAAAACACAGATGCATTCAGAACAATGGGAACAGCTAAACTGACATATTATACCAAATGATGTTTTGCAGCTTGATAAATGAGAATCAACCCATTACCTGAGGAAGATCTACAAACCACACACCTTGCATTGCAGGCAATTCTAATAAATGTAATGAATGCTGTGTGGCTATATAAAATAGCTTTGTAAACAGTTCACCCAGGGGGTGGTGAATTTGGCCTACGCCCTGGCGGTTGAAATCCACGCCACACCAATACACATCTTTCTATATCTACATTTCTGAATATGTACAACTTCATTATTTTTACAGCAATATGACATCCCACAAGAATAAATCCAAATAATTAGTTACATGGAAATAGTAATAGTTCCTATGTATCTTAAAACTCTGACACAAAGCAGTGATGGGCAAATTGTTGCCCAAGGGCTACATGCAAACACCTCTGGCCATCTAAGAACAGTATTCTAGCCCTCTTTCTGTCTACAACTCTTGAGGGGGAAAACTGTCCCCCATGGTTAATCACACCACCTGGAAGGCACAATTGACCATTTCACATCATTTTTAGACATCATATCTATTTATGCCCTTTTTACAAAATCAAAATGAACTTTCTACCATGCTTTCAGTTGAAAAATGCATCATCTTTGGGCCTGAAACAGGTTTTTAGCCACATTGCTGGGCCTATGAAATTGGTATGAAATGGCCATGGATACCCTTAGCTATTGGCCATATGCAGCCAAGAAATTGAGAGCATTAGGGGCATTAGGGAAACACACAGGCCTCTGGAAATTTCTCAGTTCTGACTTAAAAACAAGAGGAATCCACGTTTTATGGAAATATTGCCGTATAGCACTGGGATCTCAGGTTAGCTGAGTTTATCACTTTGCTTCTTTTAATTCTCAACAGTATTTGGGTGCTTGACTTACCTAGTTCCTTAGATCCTTGGCTTTCACTGGCCAACTCTCCCATTTTAACCAGAGCATCAAAGTATCCTTTTGCTGCATATGTCACACCTGGAAATTCAAAAGCACACATTGACTGTTATGCACCTTTTGCTCTAGTACCCTTATATTAGACACAACATCACCAAAGACAAAAGCTCTGCAATCAACCCCACAGAATACCTACAAAAATGATGGGAAATTGTGTTACACCATCCAAATCCTAGGGTTATAATTACCTTTTACCTAAAATGGAATCTGGGATTCCTTCTAGCCAAGCAGTTTTCCAAAGTTAGAATACTATAGAGTTCATGGCTTCACTCAGATTCCACCAAGCCCAATTCATACCACCATCCATGCTGGCTCCAGGATCTGCTCTATACAATATGTGTGGCAGCAGAAATGGGAGAATAAGAGTGATTAGTCAGAATTTTCTGCTTAACTCCACTGTCCATAAGAGAGACTGTAATGCATTTTAATTACTTAATTGAACTTAGTTGTATTTTAATGTTTGTGATTTTATTATATGTTACTCTTCTATTGCACGTAGAGTCACACAAACAGATGTCCATAGTGATCTTTTAATTTAACTCAAAATGTGTTTTATACATTATTTTTAATATGATATTTGTTTAATTCCCTTTTTTAATATTGTCACAATTGTTTTAGTTTTTATATTGTATTTTTTAAATGATGTAAAATGCCTTGGATCCTTTAGAGGAGAAAGGTGGGATAAAATATTTTAAATAAATATATTAATTAATTAAGGCAATTTGTCTCTAACAAACTACACAATCTGTGCAATGCAAGTGTAATGAGACAAGAGGATATAGCCCAATATCTTTTCTAGCTGCATACCATGGTTTTCATACATGATGGTAGTAACCTTTGGATTATCCGGTGGGAGAAAGTTAGGATATAAAGAAAGTAAAATATATGAAAGAGATAGAACTAGACAGATATTAGGAAGCTGAGATTGGCTAAAGCACTGAAACAAAGAATAAGAATGAGAGGCAAGACACAGAAACATAAAATTGAAATATCAGATGCTCTCCTTAAATTCACACAGCTACGTACAGAACTTTGACAATGTTGAGACTTGAACTGTAACATACAGATTTCTACCAAAGAGAAGAAGAAGCTATGTGGTATTTCTGAGACTGGCTCCAAAAGAGTGGTGCATCCTTACCTCCAGCTTAATATATTTTGGTACAGACCAGCCTTTGAACAGTGTAAATTTATAATGTTTTGATTTAATGAGGGCTACAGTGTAGAACTCAGTAACTAAAACCAGATAAAATCTGAGAATAAGAAGTGCAAAGCAGGGGAGATGAGACACATACTGTTCATAGACACACAAATTGGGTGTTGAATATTCAGTACATGTCACTACCATGCATTCTAGCTCTGCGCAAGTACAAATACCTCTAATGAAAAATTAGCTTTCTGAATGACAGAAAAGGAGATCAACACTGAAACTCTTAGGGCTTCAACATCATTTCTTCAACTGCACAGACATTGGAAGGCCAATGTCTGGCATGTTCATCACCTGTTCATTTGTGCAGGAGGTACACTGAAGCAGTACCATAGTAAGATTAAGATTGGGCTCATATAAAGCTACTTCCAATCATAAGAAGGCAGAGAAATTAGGCAGATGAACTGTCAGTAGTACAGTTCAGACAAGTCATCAGGCAGAAGATAACATAGCAAATGGCAGTCTGGAGTGCTGTGCTTGTATAATGTTGGCATACTAAAAAGCAGGAGACTGGAAAGAGAACTGGTGAGTGCATGAATTTGGACCCACCATATCGCTTAGAGTAAAGCACCAATATAATAACTCTTGAATCTTTCTCTTGCAGAAGCCTCGGTGGTGGCAGTGGAAAACACTCTGTGGTCTCAAGTGGGCTTTCCAAAGCTTCAACAGTAGCATGTGGTCTAAACCAGAGTTGCCCAAACTACGTCTCAGGGTCCAGATCGGGGGGGGGGGGAGACACCAATTCATCCATCCTGCGAAGCCCTTGTCACTCTGTATGGGCACGTTTTACTTTTACTTTCACTTTCAGGAGCAACGAGGACTTCGGAGGACAGATGAATTGGCACGGGGGGCCAATCTGGCCCCTGGGCTGTAGTGACCAGCTCCCTGAACCACGTGACTGGCCCATGGCCCAAAAAGTTTGGGCAGCCCTAGTCTAAACCAATGCTTCCCAACCTTTGTTTTTTGGACTTCAATTCCTAGAAGCCTAAGTCAATTTCCCAAAGCACTGATCAGCCAAATGTACTGACTTAGGCTTCTGGGAATTGAAGTCCCCTTGTGGAATATGGGCCCCATGTTGGGAACCACTAATCTAGACAAATGTTTCACATGTTATGTGCATTGAAGATCAGTTCTGTGAATGGAGCTGCTGCCAAATTGGAAAATCTATATAAATAGCAGATATTGTGTGTAACCACAGCACTACATATGAGAATCTGGTATCCAGACCAGACCAGAAAGGCATTCCAAGGAATCTCACTTGGAAAATCACTGAAAGTCTTGAATGAGTGAGCTCTTTATCAATATGGTATTTAATAATCCAGAAGAGTTCTTGAGTTCAACCCAACTTTCATTAAGAACTTCAAATCCTTAACCCCATAATTTGAAAGCAGCATTATGGAAAATGAGCTGATATACACGAGGCACTATTTTGATCCCAAGATAACTGGTCATCTTGATGTGTAACCTGATTATTATTTTTGGGAAATGGTCCATATCAAGTCTTTAGAAATATTATTTAACAGACAGCTACTTCAAATACAACTCATAAATTTTGTTTGGTTTCATGACTATCCAAGTGTATGCACATCACTTTAATCAGACAGGAAAGAGTGAATGTCCTCTTAATCACAAGAATATGATGCACAGTTTCTAATTAACAAACCAATAAAGGCTACAGATTCCAAAAGCCTGGATAAAGATTCAGATGAGAAGAGAAAGAAAAACTATCAGGTTCAGACAATATAATTAATCCTTAAGAGATCTGCAAATGGAATGCATTTATCAAAATCTGAAACAGATGGAGCTAGATTGCAACTCCTGCACTATGATTTAGTTAAAGGTAAAGGTCTCCCATGCTTGAAAGCCAGTCATATTCAACTGTAGGGTATGGTGCTCATCTCTGTTTACAGCCAAAGAGCCAGTGCTCTCTGTGTCTGCAGACATTTCCGTGGTCATGTGGCAGACATGACTAGACACCGGAGCTCTTGGAATGCTGTTACCTTCCCACTGAAGTGGTCCCTATTTATCAACTTGCAATTTCTTGCTTTCAATCTGCTAGGTTGGCAGGAGCTGGAACAAAGATGGGAGCTCACACCATCATGGAGCACTCATGTCTCTAACTGCTGACCTGCCAATCTTCTGGTCATCAAGTTCAACATCTTAAACCACTAAGGCACCGCAGTCCCATGATTTAGGTAGACTCTCTTAAATGTTGTCACAAACTGCTGCCTCTTTATTAGAGGACCTTTAGAAAATTATTGAGGATAGCAGAAAAAGTTTTTTAAAAAGCTAGTGAAAAGGATGAACAACAGCCTATTAAGAAGCTATCCCCCAAAGCTACACAATATACCCACCACCACCACAAAAAAGAAAGAAAGAAAAGGAAAAGCAATTTGCCAGAGACAACTACCAGGAAACAGGGAGTATAACTATTAAGTGATTCATTTTTCTCCCTCAAGTTAATTTTCATATAAAAATAAGGAGTAATAATACATGGAATCATCATTCCTTTTTATGAAACTATACAGCTTAATCCGAGTGGAAACTGCCTCATACAGTCAGATTTGCTGCCAAAATGTGCAATGCTAAGAGTTTATTTATGCATTAACAGTTCCAACAAGAGGAGGAAAATGGAAAATCTTTGTTTGTTTGTTTTTAATCCTGTCAGAAACACACAAAGGTGCTTTCTGGGTTGAAAGGATTTTTGCTGGAGGAACTCTGCTCAGGAGATGCCCGAATGAGGCTCCTTTCATGTCCCCAAGATCTTTTCCCACCAAAGTGGTTCCTTTTTATCTACACTACTTTCAATTCCTTGCTTTTGAACTGCTAGGTTAGCAGGAGCTGGGACAGAGACGGGCGTTCATTCCATCATGCATTACTCAGGTCTTGAACTGCCGACCTTCCAGCTGAGCCACCACAATCCTCTGGTGAAGTACATTTTAATATGCTTTCTACTGTCATAAATAACACCGTAAACATACTTGACAGTAAGCCTATGCATCCTGTATGTGCAAGCAAAGGGGTTTGTGTGCATGTAATTTAGCCATCTCTGAAGGTACAGATTGGGGAGAGGCGCACTATCTAGGTTTAGGCATTAACAGAGTTCCCTCAATGCTGGAGGAAGAGAATGTGGTTTCTCTTACACTTCTGCTGCTCAAAAGGATTGATCCGATCCTCAATCCAATCAAATGATCCCAGGAAACAATGCAAGGAGAAGGAAGAAATCAGCAAAATATCTCCTTTTTCCCCGGCAGAAAACCTCTGCTGAATCCCCATGCCTTCTGTTGATACTGGGAGCTCTTTCAGTCACTGGTTCCAATTCTCTCACACACTGGCAAGCAGGTAGGCAGGCAGATAAACAGCCACACTTTGTCACACTGATCAAAATCAGTAAGACACAAGGGTTCACTCTACACCATTTCTGTAAAAGTTAGACCACCCCTGACATGCAACCCAGCTTCTCTTTCTCTGCTGTATTTCTAAACACCCTAAACTTAGAAGAGCGGAGTCCAAAGCTTGTTGGGTCCTAATTCTATGACATTTTGATCTACTTCTGGTTAACAAAACTACCAGGGTCAAGCAGTTAGTAGAACAGCTCTTATATAAAATTCCTTCCAGATGAAGATCACTAAAGCTTTCAATACTTCAGATGGTTTTTTTAAGGGACTGCAGTGGCTCAAGTGGCTAAGACACTGACTGGGAGGTGGGAGGTCAGCCGTTCAACTCCCGAGTACTGCAGGATGGAATGAGCTCCCGTCTTTGTCCCAGCTCCTGCCAACCTAGCAGTTTGAAAGCAAGGAATTTCAAGTAGATAAATAGGGACCACTTCGGTGGGAAGGTAACAGCGTTCCATGTACTCCGGTGTCTAGTCATGCCTGCCACATGACCATGGAAATGTCTGCAGAAGCAGACAGCGTGGCTCTTCGGCTTTGAAACAGAGATGAGTGCAGAACCCTAGAGTCAGATACGACTGGCTTTTCAGCAAGGGAAACCTTTATCTTTACCCTTGGAATATATAAAAGAGAGAAGGACGGGCCTCCCCTTCTTGACCATGGGTTTAATTTACTTACTACTGAGTAGCTATGGTCTAACTGTATGGCTTTTCGGAGACAAGGCTTTGAATCATGCCTGAACATCAGTGCCAGTACCTTTTTTTTCCCTTTCAAGCAGCTGCTGGAGACTGCAATTCATTCCAATAAGTATATGAGGCAGCTGGTGTGTACAAAATGAGCTGCAGTTCAGCTCAAGCAGTTTTCCCTTAAGCCTCAATCAGAGCACGCAATATTCACAAGACTCAGCCAAGTATCACTGTTCTGTATTTGTTTTTGTCTTCCATATCATAGGGGTGTTACTAAACGCTGTACCTGAACAGGTACCTTAGGGTCGCTATTCAGCGTAGTCAGTGCATTGGTGCACGTCTCTGCTATGACATTCCACACATACAAATGGACTTGAGAAATCAAGTCCACGCGCATGCAGTTTTCATGCATTTGGATATCATGTCACCTGCCGGCTAGGCAGACCATAATGTGTGCCCTTCACTTTCACCTTGCCCAAGGGATCTGATAGAAGACGCTTTGGTGAGTTTTAGTCCCAGCCTAACAAGAGATGGGACACACTGCCTACTTAGATCACTCCAGCCTCCGCTAGGCGAGAGCTTTGTTGTGGTGAGGGGGTTAGAGCAGTCTAACTAGGCAGTGTTGCCCATCTCTTGAACAGGAAAGTTAAGTGAAATTGCCTACTCTGGGGCCATTTAAAAGGAGATGTTTTCAGGAAAACCTTTCCCTACAGCTTCATTTGGGTTCAGGTGTGAGTAGCTATGAATAGAAGGAGCAATTAAACTCTTCTTGCTAATTGAAGTCCCAGGGGATGGGTGGGAACAACCTGGCCTAACTATGCTAAGCAGAGGAAAACAACAACAGAAGAGCAAAGAAAGAGCAAATAATGGAATGGGGGGGATGTATTTGTTTTGTCAGAATGAAACACTTTGAATGAAAGTAGAAGGTTTTTTCAGATAAAACCAGCTGAAGTAACTAGAGCAGCTATATCCAATGAACTGGGCCAAATAAATAAGACCACAACAGTAGCTTAGGAACATTTTCCTTTCACTACTGCATCCCAAAGGTTAGAAATTATCCTTTACTGACAAACACCATTTGACTTTTTTAAAATTCTCAAATTTTAAACAAGCACTTATAGATGAGAAGGGCTATGGTTCCTTATCAATGAAAGTTTTTTTTAAAAAAAACCTGCATTACATATGAAACAGCTGTGAATTTAACAGTTCTACTGTAATGTGGAGTCCTTTGGTACATTAAAGACCAATTTCTTCTATAAAGGCATCAGCTTTCACAATGAACCACCAACTTCACCCTAGGAACTAGCTTACTAATTTAAAGGTCTCATTTCTCCTGATGAGAGAACTCAAATACACTTTACCAATGAAACCTGGTATCACAGTCACATTTATACACAGGTAAGGCTACTTAAAATACATTGAAATCAGCAGGACAAAATCAGGCTAATTACACACAAGATCATATACTTAGTCATCACTAAACCTTACTGAAACCAAGAGATCAAGTTAATTGCAACAAGTCAGTCATGAGGAGCTTAAACTAGATCAGACCTCTATGCATGTCTAACTCAGAAGTAAATCCTACTAATTTTCCTTATTCTGCCTACTTATTCTGAAGTAAGCATGTATAGAACAGTGGTCTTATTCACAGTACTCACTGGTTTGCCACCAGTAATTGATTTGCTTTCTGAAAGCTTAAAAATGGAGTGTTCCTGTATATCAAATGTATAAGCACTGGTATCTGTAATTTCTTACAGTCTATTTTTAATGGCAAAGACATAAGAAAATCCAGAGAGGCTACTCAAGATGGTAAAACACCAGCTGCCTCATCTCATTTTCAGTATATCACCAGCCTGTTTCTGGTGTATTCTGGGAAGCAAGATACTTCATGTCAGGGTTACTCTTCAGCCCTGTGACAGCCTTTCAAGTCTTGTATGTCATAAACGATAACGATGTTTCCATCTTAATTCAAAGAGCTGGCTTGCAGATTGCCTTTGACAATCTGAGTTCAAGAACAAAGCTGACAACTCCAACAACATCTTCCCTTTTCTCTCTACCTCTAGTGCAACAATACAGTGTCAGAGGGTTACGATTTCCACTGTTGTCATGTTACAACCATGACAACATGCATAATGCCACTTCCCTTACCTGCTAAAGCTTTCTCATAATTCTTCCCCATGGAAATGAAGTTTCTGAGACTGGGGTTGAACTGCTCCATAATAGTCTGTGAAACAAAGAGATAAACAAGGCATTAACAATTCAAAGGCGTCCAGAGAGTGAGCTGAAGTGTTCTTGTGCTCCCTGTGTACACATGTACAGATACACAAAAGGCTGACTCATATTCCAGGCCAAATGAAAGCCTGGAAGCAGAATTCTCCTTACACACACACATTCACCCTGCAAACAAACACACAATGCCACACAGACAACATAATTTGCAGTGAATTATATTTTGTAAGACGACAAAATCTTGAAACAATGCCATCCAGGATTCAAAGAATATGGCTATGTTTGACAAATTCCAGATACTGTACTACAAATACTTCTATGTGAGTATTTATTCTGCCAAGGCTGGATAGGAAATCTAAACAAGTACAAAGAAAATGATTATAGGAAGTTGAAATAGAGCACCTGGCAATGAGGAACAAACACATCAATTTCTTAACACAATATAAGCAAGTCTTTAAAAGGAATAGGCAATTTAAATTGTTCATAGACCTCTTGGTTGAAGCACATGTTTAATGTGTATTTCCATCCAGAAACTTTTGCAGAGGTGCCAATGACATTTCTCTATGTTTTGTACTTGAAACAATGGCTATACAAATCTCAGCTAAATATATGACCCTGATGAGAAACGTAACAAATATCAGAATCAAATCTGTGGAGTTTAGCACCTTGTGATGAGGGCTGGAAGGGCTGGTTGGATATCCAATGAATTGAGTATTTGGCTGCAGAGTTCAGCTTATGGCATGTGTGGCCTTGAGCAAGCTGCACAGTCCCAGGGTGCCCTCCAGAAAAATTGGATGGACACTACATCTGAGTGTTCTCAACCTAGAAAACCCGGAAAGGGTTGCTATAAGTTGGAATCATCTCGAGGCTACCTAATTATTATTAAATAAGGACTGAAACACCACAAATGGCCATAAACTGTGAATCCTATGGGGAAATCTTAGTGGTAAATGCATTCTCTTCCAAATTGCATTGAACAATGGAGAGAAGGTCTCATACAATTGATCACAAAAAAGAAAAGAACGTGCAAGAGATGGAGCTTGGCAAAATATATGAGAAGGTATGGACCACTTTACCTAGATGATTTAGGGGGCTACTATGGGGCTATGATAGCTGTTACACTAATGTCATCTTCCCTGTCCCTGCCCGTTACATTCTATTTTTGTTATATATTTGCCTTATGAGCTTATAAGCCTGAATCAGCTGCATGGTATAGAAGTACAGTGGAACCTTAGTTAACGTAATTAATGTGTTTCTTACAGTGAAAATTACTGTAACTGAATTTCCCATGGGAATGCATTGAATGCAATTTCCCTTAGGAATGAATCAAAACCAAAATACTTTAACCGAAATGCAGTTTCCCATAGGAATGCATTGTATACCAATTAATCCGTTCCGGGGGGAAATCTGTGAACTGAGCCACTATTTTCTATAGATTTCCTTTTGTTATGTGATTTTTATGTTAACCGAGCCAGTTCCACTGTATTTGTAGGTGTAAGCATATAAACCAAATAATAATAAGAGGTAGAAGATATACTATCAAGGAATAATGGAAGGGTGGGGTCAAAGACAGATCTTGTTTCGTTGTATCTCTGAAAGTCAATGTTAACTTTAACAAAAATTGCTATTGGACCCTCAGTTTTTCCTCAGGATCTGATAATTTCTCACAAGTTATTACTTGGAATGTATTTTTCAATGGAGTGTGGTTTTTAAAATATTTTTGCACAGTAGCTGACATCACAACACAAATTACAGACTAATAACTCATTTTCATTCATCTTATATAGGTCAACTCCCCCTCCAATTTGCAGGGAGTACATTCTAAGACTTGCAGATAACTGAAACCACGGATAACAGCAACCCTATATTTTGCATTGCTGACAGTGGCCTCTAGTGGTCAGATCTGGTGATGTGCCATAGAAATAAATACATAAAATATATTTCAGGATTTTTTATTGAACATTTTTACACCTGTGGATAACTGAACCCGTGGATACAGAAGGCAGCCTGTATGCTGCCAATAGTGTGTGTACTATCACTGTGTTGCACACCTGACTATAAATAAATTAATACCACAATACATTGAATGACATAACTATACCTAACTGGAGAATGGAATGATATGTACATATGTGTAGTGTGTGCTAGAGTTTCTTTTTACACCCATCCTTTACTTGAGATTTGTTCCAAGATTTAAGATCTTTTAACAAGGCTTTTTTCCATCTGCCAGAGTCATCAGCTTCTACTAATCTAACAGACTCAAATGGGGGGAAAAACATTGTCAAAAGTATTCTAATACTGTACTCTGTTTGGGTTGCCCAGAAGCTCTAGATAACAGAGCTAATTATAATAAAATTATGTTGCACTATATGATTTTATTATGCAAATCTCTCCTCCAAATAGAGTATTTTCTATGGAAATGCTTATTTATTACTGAAAAACTTTATACCTTCCATTTGTATATAAAATATAATGGAATCAAATTATTACATTCTATATGCCAGCAGATTTGGAAAACACAACAATGGTCACAGGATTGGAAAAGATCAGTATATGTTCTAATCCCCAAAAAGGGAAATGCCAAAGAATGTTCAAATTATAGAACAATTGCGCTCATCCCACACGCTAGCAAGGAGATGCTCAAGATATTACAGGATAGACTGCAACAGCATGTGGAGAGAGAATTACCAGAAGTGCAGGCGGGATTCAGAAGAGGTAGGGGGACTAGAGACCACATCGCCAACATAAGATTGATCATGGAAAAAACAAAGGAATATCAGAAACAAGTATACTTCTGTTTCATTGATTACACTAAGGCCTTTGATTGTGTAGACCACAACAAAATGTGGCAAGTAATTAAAGATATGGAAATACCAGAACACCTTATATGCCTCATGAGAAATCTGTACATGAATCAAGAAGCAACAGTTAGGACTGGATATGGAATGACTGAGTGGTTTGGAATAGGAAAAGGAGTAAGACAAGGCTGCATTTTGTCACCCTGCTTATTCAACTTATACACAGAGCACATAATGCACAATGCAGGGATGGAGGAATCAGAATTTGGGATCAAAATTGCTGGGAGAAACATCAACAATTTGAGATATGCAGATGATACCACCCTAATGGCAGAAAGTGAGGAGGACCTAAAGAAGCTCCTGATTAGGTTGAAAGAAGAGAGTGAAAAAGCTGGCTTGAGACTCAGTATAAAGAAAACCAAGATCATGGCAACAGGCCTTATCAGTCCCTGGAAAATAGATGGGGAAAAAGTAGAAGCAGTGACAGATTTTACTTTCTTAGGATCAAAGCTCACTGCAGATGGTGAGTGCAGCCATGAAATAAAAAAGCGACTGATTCTTGGGAGGCAAGCAATGAGAAACCTGGGGAGCATAGTGAAAAGTAGAGACATCAAATTGCAAACAAAAATTTTCATAGTCAAAGCAATGGTATTCCCTGTGGCAATGTATGGTTGTGAGAGCTGGACCATTAGGAAAGCTGAGCGCAGAAGAATGGATGCCTTTGAGATATGGTGTTGGAGGAGAGTTTTGAGAGTCCCCTGGACAGCGAGGAGAACAAATAGGTCAATCTTAGAAGAAATCAACCCTGACTGCTCCTTAGAAGGTCAAATTGTAAAGATGAAGCTAAAGTACTTTGGACATCAAATGAGAAGAGAAGATTCACTTGAGAAGGCCTTGATGCTGGGAAGGGTGGAGGGCAAAAGAAGAAGGGGCGGCCAAAAATGAGATGGCTAGATGGTATTGTTGATGCAATGGCCACAGAGCTGAGCGAGTTGAGGAGGATGGTGGAGGACAGAAGTGCCTGGCGGACAGTGGTCTATGGGGTCGCAGAGGGTCGGAATCGACTGTGTGACTGAACAACAACAACAAATGTAACTTATATAACAGAGATGAAAGGGGTGATTAAAAACAACATGAAGAAATTCAAGTGTGCTAGTTTCTGTAAAACCTCAGAATTAAACTCCATACAACACCTAAAATCTCAGGCTAATCAAGCACATTCTTATTTAAAAGATCTATACAGTCAAACCTCGCATAAAGAGTGTTTTGCTTAAAGAGTAATTCGCTTAAAGAGCAGAATTTTCTCTGAATGGTCACTTCGCTTAACAAATAAAACCAACCAAAAACTCGCTTAACAAATAAATCGGGGTTCGCAATTCCCCCCCCACACACACACACACACAATTGGTCACTTACAATGGTGTTTCACTTAAAGAGCAAACTCGCTTAAAGAGCAATCCTGTGGAGCGCATTATGCTCTTTAAGCGAGGTACAACATACTATACTATACTATACTATACTATACTATACTATACTATACTATACTATACTATACTATACTATACAGTAAAACCTCATATAACACTAAAACCTGGTTCCACAAGTCTTCGTGTTATATGATTTTTAGTGTTATCTGATCCTCTATGGGATCCATAGAGATACATTGTAACCACACAGGCTTTCGCGGTTGTTATCTGAAGCATCCCATAGGATCTTAATGTTATCTGATGCAATTCTTCCCCCCAGATTCCTTGATGTTATGCGATTTTCGTGTTATTCAATACTAATGTTATATGAGGTATTACTGTACTATACTATACTATACTATGGAGCAGTGATGGCGAACCTTTTAGACACCGAGTACCCAAACTCAACAGGCTGTTGCCCGGAGCAAAGAGGGCCAGGTCGAACTCTGTGTTGGGGGGAGAAGGAAGTGCTCCCATTGGGCTGCTGGGCAGAGGGGCGGGGCAAACTCTGTGCAGCACATGTGCCCACAGAGAGAGCTCTGAGTGCCCCATCTGGTACTGTGCCATAGGTTCACCACCAATGCTATAGAGAATCTCCATCCATCTCTGTTATGAACAAAAAAAGATTCCACCAGCTAATCAGGAATACCAAACTGACTCAGCTGCAAGTAAGTTGTTACAATTTTAAGTGTGTGTTCTTTTCTTTTACAAATCTCAGTTCCCTTGGCTCTGCACTAGCAAGTTTTCAAGTATTTACGTTCCCCTGAGGTTTCCTGAAGTTAGCCTGTTTACAGATCTAAGGGAGCAAAAGAGTAAATGATGAAACCACTACAGTTCTACTTTTAGGCCATTAAAAGCAGTCATTAAATCTACCATTAAGGCAGTCCTCTCCTTGGCCTGCATGTCTGAATGTAAGCTCAAAGATACCTACAACCATAATATCTGTGGCCTTGGCCATCTGCATCTGTGGTTGCAACTCCATGTACAAAAACCATGGTGATCAACTTTACAAATACAACAAGCACTGGAAAAGGATACTCTCTATAAAAAAAATTTTTTTTTAATAGTAGCCATGTTAGTCTGTGGTTCAGGCATATCAGAAAACAAAATAAACAAAATAAATTAAAATAAAATAAAAAACATTGTAGCACTTTAAAGACTAACTGATTTATTTTTATTGCTAGCTTTCGTGGATCAGTATTGTTGTGCTTGCTTATCTGTCATCTTGCTTGACCACACACATCTCCCTTTGACCCCCTGAATTTGGTGTATAAAAACCATGCCTGTAAGTTTCACTCTTTGTCTGAAGAAGTGGACTTGATCCACGAAAGCTAACAATAAAAATAAAGCAGTTAGTCTTTAAAGTGCTACAGTGTTTTTTATTTTATTTTTATTTTGTTTTGTTTATTTTGTTTTGTTTTCTGATATCTCTATAAAAACATTGTCAGCTGACAAGCCTCAGTCTAAAAGTACAGGTCTGGAGAAAAATAAAGCCTAAGAATGCTCATACTTCACAAGGCCACAGTCAAATGCTTTCAGAATAGTTAAAATTCATTTATTGTACAGTGGTGTTTCATTTAAAGAGCATAATGCATTCCACGGGATTGCTCTTAAGTGAGTTTGCTCTTTAAGCAAAGCACCATTGTAAGTGACCAATTGTGACTTGGGGGGGGGGTTTGCAAGCCCCAATTTAGTTAAGCAAGTTTTTGGTTGGTTTTAGTTGTTAAGTGAGGCGACCATTCAGAGAAAAAATTGCTCTTAGTTTAAGCGAGTTAGTCTCTAAGTGAGGCGCTTTTTATGCGAGGTTTTACTGTATCATGATCAAGGAGGAATACAAGGAAAGGTAGGGAAACAAGGCCAAAAACGAAGAATTTCAACATACTCCAACCCCATTACTGAAACCTGTGCTTTAAGAGTTTTTCTAGTTCTGCGTAAGTACTAATAAGAATGGTTCTTTGTTAAGTATATAACAAGGTGTGACTAAGTTGTCCTGCCTTCCTTACCTCCACAATCTAAAAAGTCATTTAATCACTCTGTTACTATGGCACCTTTCAAAGGAGACGAATTTAGTAGCTGAACTTTGTGAAGCACAACACATTCTTTGCTTTCAGTCTGAAAACCCAACCCAAAACTAACTGGAACTCCACCTGGTAGTAAGACTAACTATATTCAGACAAAAAACGTGTGTGTGTGTGTGTGTGTGTGTGTGTGTGTGTGTGTGTGTGTGTGTGTGTGTGTGTGTGTGTGTGTGTGTGTGTGTGTGTGTGTGTGTGTGTGTGTGTGTGTGTGTGTGTGTGAGATGCAACTTTCATATTAAAAAAATATCCCTGTCCTCTATTTCAACCTGAATGAAGTTTGTCATCCACCCTTTCCAAAAACTCTACAGCCTGAGAATGCAAAATCTCTTTAATATGCAAAATATATTTAAGTTCTATCTCTAAACTTCTTAATATAGAATACTCCGGCTAACTAATCACTAGTTTATTGACAGATTGAAAGAACAAGCGATCTGGGATTTGGCACTGTAAGGTATAGCGGCCAACCGTCACGGATTCTCCGGGACAGTCCCGATTTGAGAGGGGGAATCCCGAGTTACCATTTTTAGGAAAATGGTCACGGAATTCCCCCATGACGTCCCGGCTGTCCCGATTTCTCTTTGGCAGCAGGCATTAAAAAAAAAAAGGAGCAAAAAATGGCTCCAATAAACTGTGCATGCGCAGAAACTCAATCTGATGCATTGCGCATGCATCAGATTGAGTTTCTGCACATGCACAGTTTATTGGAAAATAAGCCACCCATGTGCCGATTTTCGGGGGGCTCTAAAAATATAAGGCACCCCCCGAAAATAAGCCATGTGTTATGAAAACACAGCCACCCCACTGCCTGCTCGGACACAGAGAATAATACACACACCCCCAACTCTGCTTACCTTCTGCTTTTTTTCTCTCCCGACGAACAGCTGATCAGACTAAAGAGGCTTTTTTTAAAACTACAACAAGGGGGAGAAATTGAGCGATTTGATTGGCTCTCTATGTCAGCTGACATAGGGATCCAATCACATCGCTGAATAGGTGTTTCCCCTATTCAGCAATGTGATTGGCTCTCTATGTCAGCTGACATAGAGATCCAATGAAATCACTGAATTTTTTCTCCCCCTTCCTTGTTTCCCTGCCTACTGTAGTTTTAAAAAAAGCCTCCGAGTGAGTCTGATCATCAGCTGTTCGTCGGGAGAGAAAATAAGCAGAGCTTGAAGGTAAGCAGAGTTGGGGGGTGTTATTCTCTGTGTCCGAGCATGCAGTATATAGAAATAAAATATAAGCCACCCCCCCCCCCGAAAAGAAGCCATCAGGCCATTTTTTGCCATTTTTTGGGGGGAAAAAAGAATAAAAGCCATGGCTTATAATAGAGGAAACAGTATTGGTCCAATACTGTTTCCCCTATTATAAGCCATGGCTTTTATATTCTTTTTCCTCCCAAAAATGGCAAAAAATGTCAGCTGACTATTGGAGCCATTTTTTGCTCCTTTATTTTTTTGGCCCCGCCCATGACGTCGTGACGTCGTGACGTTGGCCCCGCCCATGACGTCGTGACGTTGGCCCCGCCCATGACGTCGTGACGTTGGCCCCGCCCCACTGTCCCGGACTCAGTTTTGTAAGGTGTTGGACGCCTTACTGTAAGGAGTGACCAAATGCCTATAAAATTTTCTCTTCTCTTTTATCTATCTTAACACTCTAATGCTGTCACAGAAATTGTACAATCACAAATGATGGTAGAGGATGAATAAATGAGCTTATAGGCAGGGCCGTAGCCAGGATTCTAGATGTGGGTGGTGAATATTTTTTCAGGGTGGGCAGCAAAGCCTCTTTTCAATGCATCCCTATGGGAAACCACACCTTGCCAGGGTGGGCAAACTGCTAACTCAGGGTGGTCCAAGCCCGTCCTGGCTCCCATCTGGCTACACCTCTACTTATAGCAACTGCGGATAGCTTATCTGCCACTCATTAGGGTCCAAAACTAAAGGTTACTTACAATGCTATACACATACAGTTGTACCTCGCTTAAAGAGCATAATGCATTCCACAGGATTGCTCATTAAGCGAGTTTGCTCTTTAAGCGAAACACCATTGTAAGTGACCAGTTGTGGGGGGGGGGGACTGCGAACCCAGATTTATTTGTTAAGCGAGTTTTTAATTGGTTTTATTTGTTAAGCGAAGCGACCATTCAGAGAAAATTCTGCTCTTTAAGTGAGTTACTCTTTAAGTGAAACCCTCTTTATGCGAGGTTTGACTGTATACCAAATAGGATTTACTTTCAGGTAAATATGGACAAGGGTGCCACGAGGGTTATTCTGCTAAAAGTACCCAATTCGTAAAGGTCAAGTTCTTCTGGCCCTGACTGCAAGAGCAACAGCAGAAAAAGAAGAAAAGGGAAACTGCTAGGCTTAATCATCAAAGCTTAGCCACAACTCTCAGCGATTTATCAAAGGAAGTAAAGGATAATTCGAAGAAAATTAACATCATGACAAAGAGTGTACAGAAAGAGATAAGTGGTTTACAAATTGAAATGAAAGAACTGTATATACAGGAGAAAGAAACTGCTCTTAAAGTTGAATCACAGGAGAAAATGCTGGACATGGTGGAAGAATGTATGAGAAAACAAATGGTGGAACGAACGCCAGACAAGCTTAAAGAAAGGATAGTTGATTGGCTAAACTCTCTTAAAATGGGAAAAGATTTTGTTGTAGAAGACATTGCAAGCGCATTCAGATTAGGGGGAAGAAGAGGGAAGAATACTGAGAGAAATGTTTTGGTCAAGTTTGCAAATTGGGGGGATAAGTTAAAGGTGATGGCTTTCATCAAACATGCTGGTACTGGCGTTCTAAAAATGGAGGGGGTTGATGTGGAAATCTACAATGATATTGCTCCGGAGGAATGGAATTGGAGATATAAGATGAAACCTTTGACAAAGTTATTAAGAGATAGAGGTCTTACATACAACTGGAGATTTCCACAACAACTAAGATTTTTTTATGATAGAAAGATGCAGGTCATTGAGACAAGAATAGATGCACTGGAATACATGTGTCAGATTGGATTGGTTAAAGTGGGTTCACAAGAATGGATTGCTCTAAGAAAAGCTTTGATTGAATCTGGAGGTATTGAGAGAAGCTCGGCCAGAGGTGAGGAGGAGGGGGGAGCGGTGAGGGGTTCGGATCCTTCAGATACAGGGAGTCTGGTTGTGTTAGAATGAGATGTTTTTTAAAATATAAGTTTGGCGGCGGAAGGAGGGCAGTATAGTGAATTGTCTAATACTTTGTAGAATATGCTAACCTTTCCTAGTCCCCACCTCCCCTCTTCTCTAGAGAGAAGAGTGGGGAGGGATGATGCTGATGGTAGTATAGGTAAGTTTCCTTTTTTCTTATTCTTTTTTTTTATAACTTTCTTATATTTTTCCAGGTTTGGGTTGGGGGTAACACGTCTGCGGATGGTTTTACAGGTCAAAATAGGTTAAGGCAGGGGTCTGCAAACTTGGCTCTCCAGGTGTTCTTGGACTTCAATTCCCAGAAGCCCAAGGCAGCACTCCTGCTGATCAAGGCTTCTGGGAACTGAAGTCCAAGAACAGCTGGAGAGCCAAGTTTGCTGACCACTGGGTTAAGATAAGTGAAGGATATTAAGATATTATTGTGGAACGTGAAGGGTACAGACAATGTATTGAAAAGAAAAAAGTTGCAATTAGCACTTAAGAATGATAGACCAGATGTTATTTTTTTTACAAGAAACACACCAAAAATCCGCTGAGGTAAATAAGATAGTCTTGAGAGGAATGCAAATATATGAAATGATAAACAAAAAATATTAACAGTGTCAGAAGAACATAGAAATAAAATGGAGGAAAAAATATCAGAAAAAGAAATTAGGGAAGTGATAGGGAAAATAAAGGCCCCAGGAGAGGATGGATTACCGGCTGAATTTTATAAAGATTTTAAAGAATCAATAATACCAAGATTACATAAACTATTTAATAAAATATTGGAGGGAGAATCAATTCCAAATTCATGGAATAGATCAATAATTACTTTAATACCAAAGCCAGGAAAAGAGCTAGAAAAAGTTGAGGCGTATAGACCTATATCATTAATAAATCAAGATGCAAAAAAATTTACAACAATATTGACAAATAGACTGAGCAGCTTTATAGGTGATTACATAAATAAGGACCAGGCAGGCTTTTTGAAGAATAGGTACATGACAGATTTGGTAAGAATAGTAGTAGACTTAATGGATTTAACAGAATGAAAAAAGGAAAAAATTGGGTTTTTATCACTTGATATTTTTAAGGCATTTGATTCATTGCAATGGGGGACAATACATGAAATGATTAGGTTATATGGATTTGGAAACAAATTTCAAGGAGTAATTGCTAAATTGTACCAGCAAGGAACAGCAAGAGTTAAAGTTAATGATAATAATACAGAAGATATAAAATTAGAAGCAGGTACAAGACAAGGCTGTGCTTTATCTTCAACGTTATTTATAATGGTGATGGAATTTCTGGCCAATGCTATACGGCAGGATAAGGAAATAATTAGAATAGAAGGTAATAAAATAAACTTGTATGCAGATGACACACTGATAATTGCGAAACAACCAATGAAGATATTAGGAAGAATATATTCACATTTTAAAATATTTGAGGAAACTACAGGCCTGAGAGTGAACTGGGATAAATCAGAAATGATACTTTGCAATGGAGAAAGTGGGGAACAGGAAAGAATAAAAGAAAGATATAAGATGCAAGTTAAAAGTAAATTAAAATATTTGGGGGTAGTGATATCAAATAAATTTGGAGATCTTAAGAGTTTAAATTATGGTAAACAAAAGAAAGAAATTGAAAAAAATAGTACATTATAAAAAACTGAATTTATCTTGGTTTGGCCGAGTAGCTTTATGTAAAATGATGTTATTACCTAGATTAAATTTTTTATTTGATGTTTTACCAATAAAACACAATGATAAAGAATTGCAAGAGTACCAAAATATTATAAATAAATTTTGTAATGGAAAGCGTAGAGCAAGAATAGCTAAAAAACTGTGGTATTTATCTCAAAAAGAAAGTGGATTGGGAATACCAAATATACATAATTATTCTAAAGCTTTTCAAATAAGAAATGTTGTAAAAATATTAATGAAGGAAGAAACGATTTGGGGGGAAATTGAGATGAGAGAATTTTCACAAATTGGTAAGGCAATATTTTTAAGTGAAGAGGGTAAAAAAAGGTATTCAAAATAAAATGATAAAAACAACTTTGGAGGAATGGAATAGAGTGAAGAAAGATCTTGTGCCAGAAATCTCACCGATTATAGAATTGGAGGGTTTTAATACTTTTACAATAAAAATTGATAGAAGGGTTAAGAATGTATTAACAGAAAATGGTGGCTTAATGTTGAAAGATTGGGTTAAAATTTGTAGAGACCGCGATAAAAAAATGGAGCTTTTTTCACAAATGGATTTAAACTGGTTTAAGATTCTCCAGATAAATAATTGGAATAAAAAATATTTACATGAAAGGAGTTTAGAAAGGGAGGTAACAGTATTTGAGGATCTTTTAATTAAGCTAAGAAAAGGAGAGATGGGTATTAAAGGGATAGTAAGTAAGATATATAAGATTCTGAATAAAGGAGAAAAAGTACAGATCTTGAAAAATATTTGGGAACAAGATTTGAATGTGACAATTTCAGAAGAAATGTGGCAGAAAAAATGGAAAAGAAGAATTATGAGAACTATGTCTGTAAGGGTTAAAGAACATAATTATAAACTATTGTGGCAATGGTATCTGACCCCAATCAGGTTGCATCAAATAGATAATAGAATAAGTAACATATGTTGGAGATGTAAACAGTCAATGGGAACATATACGCATATGTGGTGGAGATGCAATATGTTAAAAGAATTTTGGGGAAAAGTAGAAAAGGAAATCAAAAATATGTTTGGAATGTGACTAGAATTGGGGCCAGATACAGTATTGCTAACGGATGTGGACAAATTTAAAATATGTAATGATGATAAAGAATTAATTGCTGTGATGATATCAGCAGCTAGACAATGTATTGCAAAGAATTGGAAAAACTATGTATTATTAAAAATTGAAGACTGGTATAAGGAAATGTGGGAATTAGCACTCAATGATAAGTTAACATGGGAATTGAATATTAGAAAAGGCATAGTTCATGTAAATAGATTCTGGAGAATTTGGCGACAATTTGTGGAATATGTAATTGTTAAAAACAAAGGTATTAAGCCTGTACCGGACCAAATTAATTTTTGGAAGATATAACATGTTATAACCTCCCAGACAATGCATATAGCACAGAGGTGATTTTTATCAAAAGATTGATGTTTAGCAATGTTAGATGTAAAGAAGCTTATGAGTGTATTATGTAACAACTGTATTAGAAATTTAATTTGACAAGCTTCTGTATCAAATGCTTATTTCTTATTTTTGTTTTTTACTTCTTACTTTACTTTTTACTTTATTTTTTAATATTACATATTATGTGTCCTATGTTTAACTTCTTGTGTAGTTTTCTCTGTTGTATTTTCTTTGAAAACTTATAAATAAAAGTTTTTTAAAAAGAAAAAGAAGAAAATACAGGCACCATACCTTCAAGAAGTTACAGTATTGTTAAATTTCTATCATACCAATCAGCAATATATTGAGCTGTTCATTCATTTAAAAAAAGGGGGGGCAATTTAAGTACCTAAAAAAGTTCTAGTTTCTGGGAATCCATTTTTAAATCAAACAATCAAGTATATCTTGTTCATAGATGACACCTATAATCTATCTTGCATGATAATTACAGGAGGAAAAAGTTCAGGGTTATTCGCCTCCACCATCACTCTCTTATCAAATCTTTTAGGGAAAGAGAGACATCTTAAAATGCACAATTGGGGGATGTCTACAGTCCCGCAATCCTGGCCAAAACCCACTCCCTTAAATGGAAATGGAACTTTAAAAATCTTTCAATCCAATTGGCGCTACAGCAAGCACAACTGAAATACCATATGCTACACTGTGGCACTCCCAATCTTGCCTTGATCATCTGAACACACTCTCAATACCATAGGCAACTTACAGTTCTTACTCCCCATTGAGGGGGAGGGAAAAAGGAAAGAGACAAGATACTTCTGTTGAGTAAGCTGATTAAACATCTGCCATCTCCATTGAAGCTGGCCAAACAACTATAAAGCTCATTTTCTGCCTGAAGGATTTTTTTTATCCCTTGTCTCCGGTTCCTGTCCTTTTGAGATCGTAACCACCGTAATTTACTTCAGAAAATGCAACCCATGAGTAGTGCCAGGGAACAGTTGCACATCTGCCTTTCTGGAGTTCAAAACATCAAGTTGTTATTTTCAAAAGAGGCAGCATTCTCTTCTAGGCAACATGCCAGAGCATTAGAGATTTCAGGCCAGTCTGAAGGTAACACAGTTAGACTTTAAAAAATGTTGGTTAGCTCAGGAATTTCCTTTAAATCTTCAGATTAGTTCTGAGTAATTGCTTCGTTACACTGACCTTCACACCAGCCTACTAAGTGAATAAAGGCATTTGAGCTAGGCAAAGAGGCCAATCCTAATCTCCTCTTATCAACAAAATAATAATTAATTATGTTTGGGGGATGTTTCAAAACTCAGACTCTAATGAGACTATAACTCAAAATCCTTCTCACTGGGAGCCCATGGGAGGGCGGGGGAGGGACAGCAAATATGTACTTCTGGTTTTTTTCTTTGTTATTTTACTGTATACCATCAAGACTAGTAAAATTCTAGAACTGGTAATCCAATCAACTATCCTGGAGCTTCGTCACCTGTTGGTTTAGTCTGACCTACATTCAATTGCTAGACCCAATCAGAATAGCAGAGCTCCTTGAATCAGTAGAATGCACATAAATGTTGACTTGACCAAGTTCTAACAGATTCAGTGGGTCTGTTCTAGTTAGGGATAGACACTGACTACAGGACTGTACATGGTGCCCACAGTTGATGATGATAATGGATTGATTGGACATGAATATTCTAACTTTAACCACACCACACACACACACACACACACACACACACACACACACACACACACACACACACACACACACACACACACACACACACATTACTAGAAACTCCCTATATACTTAGATATTACCTTAACAGTTCTTAGGTCCTTGGTTAGGTCTTGAACTGTTAATTTTATACCAGTCTTTGACTGTGAATCTAATGGTTCTTGTTTTTGATGATGATGATGATGATGATGATGATGATGATGATGATGATGATGATGATGATGATGATGATGATGATGATGATGATGATTTACAAAACAGTGGGCAAAAAATGAGTCTAGTAGTTAAAAGCAAGGAGGAAATTACTTGTATAGCGGGAGGGGTGGACAAGCCGAAACCAGGCAGTGAGAAGAGAGGCTGATGTGCTTTCAGGCCATCTGGCAACAAATAATTCTTCCAATTTAAGGGGCTCCACATATCACCAGCAGGAATAGTGCCTTAAAATATCTGCCACCAGTTGTGTTGTTGGAGTATAAAACAGCTCTTCTCTGAAGGTTGCTATGTTTATTTTAGCCACAAAATTTATTTTAGTGCACGCAGGCATGTAGGCACCCAGTGTTTCAGCTTCTGAAGTCTCTTCTCTCCTGTCTATCTGAATGTTGCTTTATGCAGCTACAAAATCCTTTGATTGTAAAATAATGTTAGTATTTTGATGATCTGGCATTTGTTCCGTTAAAATGCACTAAACCTTTATCTTATATATTTCTATCACTTTGGTTACAAACGGCATGCATGTAATCTTCTCTATAGGATGCTAAACATTCCCAGACTTAATCAGCTCTAGAAATAAATATATAATAATGAAGCCACTAGTAACCATTTGCTTAAGGACTGTCTTCTATGATAGGATACATATAACAGTGCAAGAGTATTTCAGCCTTCCTTATCAGTCACATGTAGACATTTGAAAGAAGCCTGAAAGAAGTTTCTCTTTACCAAGTCTGCATTATACCTTTCAAAAATCATATTCCAGAATACAATTAAGACTAAAACAGTTAAAGACTCCAAGAATTAAAAACTGTCAGAGCTTGGAAATAGATTCTATATTTCACAAAGAAGAGCAATAAGCGATACAGGTGAGGTTTTTCCTTAACAAAGCTACACTGACTATAAGTGCTTGCTAAATATACAGTCATAATTTAATTAGCCTCCTTGCAAGCTATACTAGAGGAAGAAAGATCCACACATTAACTGAAATAATAATCTCAAATGTCAATTTACATACTGTACTCCATAGTTAGAAAACATCTTAGAGCAGAAGTATTCAGTAAAGAAAACATGTCTTCTTATATTTAAAATGATTAAATAAAATACTCATGTCTTTTAAAATAAGAGGAACCTGATCAAAAGTGTATTATGGTAAGATAGAATGTGGGCAGTGGTACCATTCAGCAGGCATTTTTTTTTTAAAAAAATGTATACTATAGGCACTTTACTCAATACATCATTGTCAACTCAATACACTCCCCAAAAGAACCCCATAAATACTGTTAACAGTAATATTTATTTATTTTTCTGTTGTTTTTTGTCATCACATTGTTAAATGTACTGTTATGGTGGGATTCTTGTTGGGGGGAGTTTAGGGGGGTTTGCCCTGTTACACTTTCTATTCTTAAAAGAAACACTACAATGAATTATAATGCAAAAACTTAAGAAAAAGCACAAAAAATCTACAGCATATTCACTGCATATTGAGTGACTATTGGTTTAATCTAGCTCCACCTCGAGACACTGCACTTTTATTGCCAATCCAAAAATACTCTTATTATTGATGATGATGATGATGATTCAATTTGTATAGCCGCCCCAATCGACATGCGACATTGGGTGGTGTACATACAAATCCCCAACATTTAAAACTAGAGAGACCCATAAAATTCCTAAAAACTCTGAAAAAATTACCTCCCACCCGCACCAATTTAAAAAATCAGCTACGAAATACTGTACCACTGGAAGCTAGGCTGCCCCACTGCAAAATGCCCAAGGATGATATTAGGCTAGTCGTTTGATGTGGATGTTGGCTCATAGAGTAGAATAGCAAATAATCCTTATGTAGAAGCATGATTCAAAGCTGCTATTTCAAATTATCATTTGAAAATTTATTATGCAATTGCAGCAATTTGCTTCTCTTGTTTTGTGGATCAAACATTGTGGCCTCTGCTGAGCAATACCCAAAAATAAATCCTGAAATCTCCACAGTTCAGTTCTTTACTTGCCTAGGGGTGCTTTGACAAGAATTTGGTACCCACTTCCTCACTAGACAGGGTATTTCCTCTTTTTGTATCAGTCAAAGCAGCAAGAGCAACGCAAAGTTCCCAAGACAAAGCAAATGAGATCTACATTAAATTGGTTATCAGTCCTCACAAACTGAGATATTGAATTAGCAGTACCAAGACTAATTCTTCGAGTACAGGAGAACACTGTAACACAGGGCTCATGATCTTGACTTGGGTCTCCCAGTTTTATTGGCTTGGAAATACATTAGCATGAACTCAATGTTTTGGTTAAGTGCATTCAGCTTCCTTATTCCTCCAAGACAATGCTCTGAGAATCCTTGTCAGCTACAGGCTTTGAGCCTGGTGTAGCTTCTTCTTCTTTGCCATATCTGATTCTGAATACAGTTGTACCTCGCTTAAAGAGCATAATGTGTTCCACAGGATTGCTCTTTAAGCGAGTTTGCTCTTTAAGCGAAACACCATTGTAAGTGACCAAATGTGACTTCTGGTGGGGGGGATTGTGAACCCCAATTTATTTGTTAAGCGAGTTTTTGGTTGGTTTTAGTTGTTAAGCAAGGCGACCATTCAGAGAAAATTCTGCTCTTTCTGCGAGTTACTCTCTAAGCAAGGCACTCTTTATGTGAGGTTTTACTGTACTGGCGATCATCATGGCGATCAGCCATGAAGACTCCTGTGAATATAATGCCATGGCCTTTCATCTGCCTTCCTCGTCGTAGCATGACACCAGTCTCACTGATCCAGCTTCATGAGTCACTTTCTGGTCCTCAGCAACTTTGGCATGCAAAATCCTCATCAGCCCTAGGCCAATAATGATGAAGCTGCTTCCCTCCATCATGATGGATTCAAGTGGGATTTAATCCACTTGGGGAACATCACCCTTCCCGGTGGACTTCACCAGGGCCATTAGTCCTCAGGGTTGTCAGCCAAGTTAACTGCTGCCTGATGCTTGGCATTGAGTCACTGGTGTAGCAAGGATCATTTTTTTCTATAACAGCTTTTGCATTATTTTCCCCTACTCAGTTCAGAGTGGTCTTGCTGACTCCAATCCAAAAATACTCTTCTAGTTATAGCTTTGCTATGCAAATAAGTGATACTCAGAGATGTATGTGGCAGAAATCAAATAATTTTGGATCTTCTCGTTTCAGTCTATCTTCTGCTTCTCACATGCCAGACCTTCATATGCTATGTTTTTAACTTGAATTTAAATTTTTTATGTATGTGTTTTAATTGTTTTTAGTTGTAAAGCCGCCCTGAGTCTTCGGAGGAGGACAGGGTACAAATGAAATAAATAGATAAATAATTCCCAACAGACATGCAAAAAAAAAAATCAGCAGGAAGCACCACTCACATTTGGTTTACTGAACCATTACCAAGCACATACCACCCAAACCTGTCATTCTATAGCAGCATATAGAACTGGCATATTGGCAGATGAAAGGTGCCTGGGCATCCAGCAATCTGACTAGCAACAAGTAAAAGAGGCCCAAAACCAAATGATTCTTAATTATATTTCAAGCACAACATACTGTCCAACAACAGAAGTAAAAATCATTATCTATATGCATGTATTACTTAAGAACCAGTTAGCACTTCCCTTCTATTGCTCTGTTCGATATCTAGTTTACTCCATTTATCAGCCAGGCTCCCTATTTTCTAGCACCAAAGTCTCAAATTTTTATTTTTTTTTATTTAATTGGATTTCGATTGCTGCCCCCTCACCAAAGTGACTCCACATGGCTCACAATCACCATAAAAACATTCAATATAAAACATCCACACACAATAAAACCACAAAAGGATTTAATGTTTAAAACCCATTAAAATTTATTTATTTTTATTTATTTATATTTCATACTTGCTAACCCGCCCCAATCGGGCAAGCCCGACTCTGGGCGGCTTACAACCCAAGTTAAAACACATCAATAAAAAATTTAAAAATTCATAGACTAAAACAGTATCTGGGGGTGTCGTCAGAAGGGTAAAATCCTTAGACTAACCACCCCACATGGGATCCCACATCCCTGGAACCCCACACATGTCCTGCCAGCCAGGTCTTTAAGCTCTTCCGGAAGGACAGGAGCTCTGTCTGCATGCGCAGCTCAGTTGGGAGGAGGTTCCAGAGGGCCGGGGCGAACACGGAGAAGGCCCTCTTCCTGGTGCTAGCGAGGTGAGCCTCCCTAGCCGATGGTACAACGAGAGAGCCCCTCCGATCCGCCCTGGTGGGACGGACAGATGTTCTTAGGGTGACGCGGTCTCTTAGGTATCCTGGCCCACTACCAAAATACCCTCCCAGCCACAATAAATTAAAAACTGAGACTAAAAACCTGAACAGCCTTCATATAAGCCAGCGGGGGGGAGGGGGGCAGGGGCTGCCCCACCAGCAGCACCCCATACCCACTGTGCCAGCCAGGTCTTTAGATCTTTTCTGAAGGTCAGAAGCTCTACCTGGAGGCACAGCTCAGTTGACAGGAGGTTCCACAGAGTCGGAGCAGATGCCAAAAAGGCCCTCCTTCTAGTACTAGAGAGGCAAACCTCTCTAGCCGATGGAACCATTAGGAAGTCCCTCCGGTCTCCTCTGGTGGGACAGGCAGATGTCCTTGAGATAACAGGGATTCTTAAGTTACCTGATCTGCCATGTAAGGTAATCACCAGCCGCTTGAATTGCACCTGGAGGCACACCAGTAGCCAACGCAGCTCCCACAATAGGGACGTGAGGCATAAGCTCACACTTAGTTCTTCACTCCTTAAACATCTCACTTTCTCTGAATGACCTACTAGTGTTGCAATAAGTCAGTTCTGACCTGATGGAACATAACTAACTACCAAAATTTACCCATTATTCCAGCCAACAGAAACAACCTGTCTAGATGAGATAATTCCTTCTTTGCTAACATATATCTAACCGTGCTTGAGTTCTCAACCTTTTTAATCCAGGGGCCAGGTCACACTCCCTCAGACAGCTTCAGGGGCCGGACAGTCCTTTTGCCCTTCCTCCACCACATAGCACCTCCTAGTGTAATGGAAGCAGTGAGGGCATGTGAAATGGTGCTGTGGGCCGCATCTGGCCTATAGGACACAAGTTGAGAATCCCTGATAATAGATCTCAAGAATATGCTCCTTTATGTAATTAATGTGTTCAATTTCATGGTAGCAAAGTTGCAGATTCAAAAAAGGCTGGTTAATGAAAGCAGACAGCATCAGAAGGATCATCCACAAGTTTCTTTTCTATGCGCTGGCTGGGAAGAGTTTGGGAAATGAAAAATGGGCACCACAAAATCCTGGCAGCTAAAGGTTGAAGGGACTTTGTAGTTTTGTTCCATTGCTTTAAATTCCTCTGGCATTACCATTCAACTCTTTGAGATTGTTACAGCTTTAATTCAGCTGCCAAAAAAATTGAAACTAATGCAAAACACAAGAGCAGGGAGAGGGAATTTAATTCTGAAAGAGAAGGAAAGCAAAAGAATGACTAGAGTTGCCAGCCCTGGGGTTGAGAGAAAATGTTCCCCATGCTTCAGAGAAATATCTAGATTGATATTTTGATGTGATGTATTTAAATAAGTTTTGCAAGGGAACCTGAGCATAGCCAATCTCGACTCTGCAAAAGGATTCAAGGAGACAGAAACTAATTAAACAAACTATAACTCCAGCCTTGAGGTCCTTCAAATGCTGTTTTATTAATGAAACTGAGGTAGATAACAGACATATAGTACATGCCACTCTTCAAAACTGTCAACTCACGTCATTTTAACTGGCCCTGTAAATAGGATTAAAATAACAGTAATCCAGCTATTTTTGGGCTCCAGTTGACAAAATCCATCACCATAGGCTAGTGATGATGGACCTTGGTACTCCAGCTGTTCTGGAACGTCAATTCCCAGAAGCCCAAGTCTCTGTGAATCCACACAAATGGGTTTATTGTCTTTCACAATAGCTCTTTCAAAATGGTGAGGTGACCCCTTGAATTGTTTAAAGAATATTCTTCTGTGCTAGATTTGTTTTTGTTAGTTACCCGATAACTGTTAACAGTGGAAAACATCCATTCCAAAAACCTCTTTCTACCCGAAGTCCATCCCAACACACAGCCAATGAAATATACATACTGTACCTACACAATGTGGGTTAAAAAAAAGTTTTGTTGATTTTTTTTGATTTGGTTTGGAGGGGGTTGGGTGGGGTTAGTCATTTTTGTTACTGCTGGTACTAGCTGAAGCCTTTCTGTTGCCTGGACAGGGTGTGGGTGTGGGTGTAAATCCCAGTATCACTGGTGAACAACTAGGCACATATAGGGAAACAAATGCATCAATTGGATGAACTTTTCAAGAACCTTTTATATTATTCCATTAAAATGGAATTAGGCAGAATTCTCCATATAAAAATAGAATTACATATGCTTTAAAATTTTACATCAGGAGTGCCACCACCTGCTGTAGGATCAATAGAAATGATTAGGAATAGTTTTGGTTTAGACTAGGGGTTCCCAACCTAAGGCACGTGAGTTGGATCCAGCCCACGGCGCCACTTCATGTGGCTCCCCACACCTCCAAGGGCATTCAAGAAACAAAATTGCTGCCCCTTTGAAGCTGCTGGGACAAAATGGCCACCCCTAATGTGTAGGCAGGGCAAAATGGCCATCCAGCTCTCAAAGCTGACTGAAAGAGCATGACCTGGCCCCCAGCTTGAAAAGGTTGGGAACCCCTGGTTTAGACAACTAACTATACTAAGAAAAGGACAACTCTGGCAGCTTTTAATCTCTTAAGCATTCAGCTTCAATTATATATCATTTTTTGTAACTTCTAACCTTTCAACAATAACATTTGTGTCAAGATGAAAAACATATCACAAGCTCTTCAGACTCTGATAAGCCGTCTTATCCAAAAGAAGAGAGTTTTGTGTTATTTAATTTAATTTAATAGATAGATTTATATACCGCCCTAATCTGATGGACTCTGGGTGGTATACACAAGTTAAAACCAATATAAAACAATCAAAAACCCTGAAGAACCTAGCAGTATTGCCCATCGCTGTGCCATTACTATCTAAAAACAAGTATAAAAACGGCATAACCTTAATGTTAAAAATTAATTACAGGAGGGGGGGAGGTTCCATGTGTGGGGGCTATGACTGAGAAGGCCCTTTTCCTCATGCTGCAGAAGTGAACCTCCCCAACAGATGTTATCTGAAGGGTGCCCTCTCGGTTTGCTCTTGAGGGATGGGCCAATGTCCTAGGGACGATGTGGTCCCTGAGGTATCCTGGTCCGCTACCATGAAGGACTTTAAAGCTGACAACCAGCACCTTGAGTTGCACCCAGAGACATACAGGCAGCCAGTGTAGCTCCCACAGCAGTGACGAGGCACAGGCGAAATGACTACACCCCACCACTGCACAGGCCGCCGCATTCTGGACTAACTGCAGTCTCTGGATGATCATCAAGGGCAGCCCCATGTAGAGCGCATTACAATAGTCCAAATGGGAGGTGACCAGGGCATGGGTGACCGTGAGCAAGAAGTCCTGGTCCAGGAATGGGCACAATTGATTAAGAACACGCACTTGCCCAAAGGCTCTTCTGGCCATGGCCGTAAGCTGCTCCTGGAGCAGAAGCCACGAATCCAGGAGGACCTCCAGGTTGCGTGCCTGGATGGATTGGGGCAACACTGCCCCATCCCAAACCAGCTGTGATAACTCTTTATGAGAACCAGGTCCCTCACAGAGATATACAACTGAGTATCATCAGCATACTGATATTTCACCCCATAGGATCGGATGATCTCACCTAGCAGTTTCATGTAGAAATCAGTGTTTCCCAAATGCTGGTGTTTGGACTTCAATTCCCAGAAGCCTAAGTCATTTCCCCAAAGCACTGATCAGCCAATGTACTGACTTAGGCTTCTGGGATTTGAAGTCCACCCGTGGGCTGTGTACCCCTTGTTGGGAACCACTAATGTAGATGTTAAAGAGTAAGGGTGAGAGGACCGAGCCTTTTGGCACCCCACACGTAAGATTTATTTATTTATTTATTTATTTATTTATTTGGTCAAACTTTTATGCCACCCTCCTCACAAGGACTCAGGGTAGCTAACAGATTTTAAAAACACTTAAAACACAATAAAAACACAGTATAAAAATCAAGATTAAAAATTACAGAGATTAAAGGAGATTAAAAAGATTTTTTTAAAAAAACACACAGAGTGGGAGGGGTCAGATGCCTCGGAATTGACCCCACACCCACACCGACTGGGTCCAGCCACCCAGGAAGGAGGAGAACCAGGTCAACACAGTGCCCTGGATCCCCAACCCCTTAAGCCGGTCCAGAAGAATACCATGGTTGACGGTATCGAAAGCCACTGAGAGATCAAGAAGAGTGAGAATGGAGGGGTACGCTCCATCTTGCTCTCGCCAGAGATCATCAAATACCATGGCCCGGCCTGAAGCCTGCCTGGAAAGGGTCCAGATATTCCACTTCCTCAAGGATCCTCTGGAGCTGCCGCGCCACTGGTTTCTCAACAACCTTCCCCAAAAAGGGGAGGTTGAAGACAGGGCGGAAATTATATGGTATATTCGGATTGAGCAATGATCTTTTTAGGAGGGGGCACACCAATGCATGTTTGAGTTGTGGTGGGAACACTCCCTCCCTCAGTGAAGCACTGACCACCACTCGAATCCAGCCTCCCATCACGGTCCTGCCCGCTTTCATGAGCCAGGCTGGACACAGGTCTAACTTGTAGGCGGTGGCACGTACACTCCCAAGGATCCTGTCCTCTTCATCAGGGTCAATCGGACCAAATTGATCCCAGATAACCTGGCAAGACTGGGTCCTGCCCAACTCCCATGAGACGATGTTAAACCTGGAGTTAACTCCTGAGTAAATCTGAGTGATTTTATCCTCCAGATAATCAGCAAATTCCTCGGCGGGCCCCTGCCATCTGGGGCCAGATCCCTCCCTACCAAGGAGGGACTTAGTTACCCGGAACAGGACCACCAGGCAATTATCTGCTGGATTGTCCTGAGTCCATATTCTGAATCATCTTCATGGTCTCTTTATAAATCTGTCACCAGCTGATCAGACCCAATAATCTGCTGTCACATATTGATTTGTTTTGCATAAGGATAACTTCTGAATCTGCTAGGACTTCTTCCTCAAGAGGAAGACAGCCTCTCTTCTGATTTGGCTGTCTGCTGATGTCCTGAACTGCTGTCTGAGAATCAAGGCTTTACACAGTCTTTTCATTCCAACCATACCATATCTCCCCCACAACTAGCTTCAACTTCTATTCAGCTGGCTGGATAACTCTTGAGTTATGTAGCTGGCTGTGGAATTAAGAGGCCTGGAGTTTGATTCTCCACTGTGCCTTGTAGAAGAAAATCCTTCTTGGATATTCTTGAGCATGTTACATAGTCCTAAAGTACCCGCAGAAAAAAGAAATAGTAAATTGCCACGGAATGCTCCATACACAGAAACCCTGAAAAGGGTCACCATAAATCAATTCACCCTCCTTCTACAGCAGGGGTTTGCAACCTATAGCCCATGGGCCGGCCCCAGCCCGTGGCACCATTTAATGTGGCCTGCTGCCCTCGCAGCTGCCAGCACTTCCAGAATTGGCTAAAACAGACAAAAATGTGCCACCCTTGCTCCCACTGCAAGTGGCAAAAACAACCAAAAAAGTGCTGTAAACGTGGTTTACAGCAGCGTTTATGGCAAGGGGGAACCACATGTCCAGCCCATTTAGCTGTCTGAGGGGGCATGGTCTGGCCCATGGCAGGAAAACGTTAAGAACCCCTGTTGTACAGTTACATATTAAAGTTATATCAGACTAAGAAAAAGCCTAATGCCTGCACTATTTCCTCATTTTTTTCCTATGCTAAGCTTTAACCAGGATAATAAGTTACACCACAGTCTTTGGTGGCATTGCGCGGGAATCTCCATATTAAGTGCTGCTTGAGAAGCAAAATATCAGACATCACAAGAACCTGTTTTAACCACACTATGGTGCTTAAAGCAGACACATGAGAGGAGGAAGTAATATATGAGTATAAGACTCAGGGTCATGCTGGTGATTTATGGTTTATTTGGATCAAAATCAATAAGAGTTAACAAGGCCAAACTAAATGCCAGTGGACATAACATTTGCCAGCTCCATTGTGAATGCCTTCAACGTAAACACTTGGTTGCATCATCACAGAAGAACCTGAACATAAACTAGCCTGAGAATACAAAATAATCTAAGTCTAAGATTTTCTATAGATCAGAACAACCTTATATTCATTTTAACCAGAGGCACATAATGGGGCAATTTGGTAATGGCATTCAAACAACAGTAGCAGGCAGAAGCAAATGAAAATTACATAATATCTGACCAGACAGAGTCAATTCTGGCCAGTGCAGGTGCAAACAGTGTGCCACTATGGTCAGTGCAGACATCCTACATGACATCACAATGTGTTATTACTACTGAAATCACACTTATTTTAATTGATCACAATCATATTCCACTTTCCCCAGATTGCTCAAAGTAATGCATAGTGTTCTGTTTGTAAGTAAACACTCAGACATTCTCAACAATCCTAAAATACTGGCCAGTATTTTGTTCAGTATTTAATCACTTGTGGAACTCCAACTGAAAAAGCAGTGTGGCAATCTCACAAAGTGTTGGTGACGCTCAATCAAGCACACAGCTGACTACCTCCTCAGATTGCCACAGCAACACTGCAGTTGGATTTCTACATGTATAAACATTGAATGGAATACAGTACTGGCCACTAAGCCAACTGTACAATTTGTCGTCGTCGATTGCAACTCGTATCAGAGCAGTGATGGGCAGCCAAATTTTTTACTACCACACTGTGGGCGGAGCTGAAATCATGATGTCATGGGAAGAGCCAACGTCATTACGTCATGGGCGGAGCCAACAATGTGGGCAGAGCCAAAGTAAAAAAACATAAAAATAAGTACACATAAAAATACAAATTAAATAGACATAAAAACATAAAAATACACAATAAAAATAAATAAATACACATTAAATAGACATAAAAACACATAAAAATACACATTAAAAAATGTACATTAAATGTACATTAAAATATACCCACCCACCCCACACCCAAAGGCGAGTCACTTATCCTGGGGGAGCAGGCTATAGGGAGCTTCAGGCTAGCAGCTGCTCTTCCTCCTCCCCACTTGGGAGGAGAGCAAGGAGCCCGCCGAAGGCCTCAGCAGCAGCCACCAGTTCCTCCGTGGCTGTGCGTGGCCGCCCAATGCTCTGCACTGCCACACTCCAAGCAGCGAATGGCTGCTTGGCTCGGCAGACAGAGCGCTGTAGGCATGCATTCGCGCCAAGTGCTGTAGGTGCACATGCATGCCAAGCACTATAGGCGTGCATGTGCGCTGAGCACTATAGGCACACATGTGCAGTGGGGGAACCAGTGAAAAGGTAAGCCACCAAGGTGGTTCCCCCCCAAAAGCTGCTACCGGTTCTCCGGGACACTGGGAAAAGCTACTACCGGTTCTGACAAACTGGTGCGAACTGGCTGCTGCCCATCACTGTATCCGAGAATTCGTTTTCTCCCTGAAGCAGGAAAAATGTCACTGGCGTGAATTTGTTTAAGGTGGATCCCATCTTGCCTTGAAGTAACCCACACACTATGATCTCGGAGCCATCACCCACGGCACACATGAAGCGTGACATGCAGGATTTCTAAAAAATATGTATTTAAAGAATAAAATACAGAAAGAATAAAATATAAAGCAAAACATAAACACTACAAACAAGCAAACAATTACACACACACAAGGAAAATACACAGTACATAACATAATTACATCACAAGTATCATAATCAATTCTTCCTTACATCATCCTTTCAATAGGATGCAGGATTTAACAATGGACCACCACAGCCTTGAGGATATGGACAAGGTGCGCCTTCACAACCAGTCCATCTGGCATGGCCTCTTCTGCCTCCATGACCGTTGGAAATCAGAGTTCCTCCTCCGCTCATTTTGCCTTTGGGCCCAATATGATGGTTTCCTGTGGCATCACCCCACCTAAAGGAGCTCATCTGTCTATAGCCATTGGCCCCTTTAGGGAGTCAGGTTAGTTAACTGCCGCTTGCAGTACGGTTGCTGTTGAGTTGCTGGCTGCACAATCTACTCTATTACCGTAGCAGGACATCTGGCCAGACTAAGTACAATTACTTATCCTAATTTTAAACCCTCCTTCATGTTCTCATTTCATTCCCTGACTGGTACACTTCATAGAACTTATTTCCAATCCTTCCCCTTTTATTTTCTTCAGCATAACATACAAAACAGTCATATCAATTTGATATTTTCTGCATACTCTACCCTTGCACCTTCTGCTTTGTTTTGTATCAGCATTACTCTTTTCCCTCATAAGTTGTGTGGCTTTGCTAACTAACTTGTCTGCTGAACTTGTAGAAGCAAATGCCACAATCTCCACTACAAGACATCATGAGTATTCAGCAACAGTCGACAAATATTTGCACATATTTCTGACCATTTCTTTTTCAGTCTAATAACCATTCTAAGTTGTTCACCTCTTGGATGCAGCACCACAGCCAGGGTTAGGCAGGCTTGCTCTGTATTCTTTCTGCATGTCTCACTGCATCCATCTATGCCAGTGGTGGCAAACCTACGGTATATGTGCCACACAGGGCACTCACATCCCTCTCCGTTGGCACATGTGCCATTACCCCAGCACAGAGTTTGCCCCGCCCCTCTCCCCAGCAGCCCAATGGGAGTGCTTCCTCCCTTCTCCCAGCACAAAGTTTGCCCCGTCCCTCTCCCCAGCAGTCCAATGGGAGCGCTTCCTATCTCCCCCCAGCAAAGAATTCACCCCACCCCTCTGTTTGGGAACTCGGTCTCTAAAAGGTTCACCATCAATGATCTATGCTATAGATCAGTGGTTTCCAACCTTGGAGCGCCAGATATTCTTGGACTAAAGCTACCAGAAGCCCTTCACCATCGGGTGTAAGATTTCTGGGAGCTGTAGTCCAAGAACATATGGAACACCAAGGTTGGGAACCATTACTAAAGATTTGATGGAAATGATTAATTAACTTTATGGACGACAAATCCTAAAACTTTCCATTCACCAGTCTGGGAGACCTACTTAAAAGACAAGCATCTTACAGACACCTAAATCTGTTTCATCTTGGACAAAGAACCACATTGGGGAACTTGGAGTCCTACTTAGGCCTATCTCTAATTAAGCTTCCTGTTCTTGTCCAGGTGCTAGTGGGGAGCTTTCATTCAGAAGAGTAAACTAGGCGGAGCAAGGCCTGGCCTTAGGTCTTCCTGTTTAGACCCTTCTCACAGATTAACCACATTTAGGTGTCTGTAAATTGGGCAGAACAAGAATGCTGCAATCTGTAGTCCAGCAAAATCCAAAACTCCCATCCCTAACCTGATAGCCAGAGAGCTATACAGTACTGTACTATCCTTTTTTCCAATGCCCATGGTAAAACTACTTTGCATCCACTCATTACAACACAGTTGTTTGTTTATGTTTCACTTCTTCAGCTTCTTTTTCATCTCATACTGTTCCAGTTCATTCCAAGTATCATGGTTAGAGAATTAACTAGAATTAGGCATTATGACCACACTAGACATAATTCACAATCCTCATTGGCTCCCACATCATTTCAGGATCCAATTCAGTTTACTTTCGTTAAAGCGGTAAAATCCTCCACAGCTTAGAGCAGTGGTTCTCAATCATTTCAAATCAGGGGCCAGATCATGCTCCCTCAAACAGATGAGAGGGCCAGACTGGTTGTCCCTCTGCCATTTGCAGCTGTCGTAAACACATTTACGATGGTCGTGAACTCATTTATGACTGCTAGCATTGTAAATATGTTTACATATTTGAGTCTGTGGTCAATTCCAGCAGCAGCGGTAGCTGGAACAGGGGTGGGGGCCGGATTATTTGGCCCTGTTGGCCACAAGTTGAGAACCCCTGGCTTAGAGCCACAGAAATGGAAAGAAACCCTGTTCCCATATGTCTCTTCCTCAGACCCTGACACTAAGCCCCTAGTTCAAGACTGCTTGTTATTAGGTGACAGAGCAAGGATCTACTTGGGAGACAACTTTATCTATAGGAACTCTTTAGTATAACTGCCTTAACAGTTTTCTTTGACATAGAAAATCCTTTTTATTTTTTGAGACCTTTTCATACTTTACTTCTGTTATTGTGCTGGGTTTTAAGTAGTTTCAACTCTAATATTTTAAGTCCTTCAAAAATATCTACTTTGCTGCTTCTGATTATTTTATTATGCTGTTGCTATTTTGATATGAGATAATAGGTTATATTTCTGTTGCAGTACACTGCATTGAGAGCTAGGGGCTATAGGATGACTAACACATTTTTTTAGCAATAAATAATTAATTAACAAGTTTTCATTTTTGTTTTAGTCTCAAGCAGTGCCACTAAGTTTGGCATCATTATGAGCAAGAAGGAAGCCAAAATACACTTCTCTTATGTAAATGATTGGCTTGCTCTGTGAGATTTTGCTAGAAAGACAGGTGACCAAGTTTTTGTTTTGTTTTGCAGTATGGTGTTGTAATTAAAGTTTCTTTTCATCTTTGTCAGTGACTTTGAAGCTGGACTGTTGAAAATTGCTTCCAGAGGCCTTTGCCCATTAAACCTCTGTTGCCACAGAGAAACATGGAAATGTTTACATAAGATTCCCCACACAGCTGCCAATATATCCTCTCTCTATTTGGCAGAATCACCATCTTGTCTCTATTATCAACACACGGCTTGCATCTGCCATGACGTGACCCTCTCGCATCAGTCGGGCTCCACGTTCAGCTGGGCTAGGGTCTACAATTATGCCTGTTGTTTTTTCTTAGCTATTTTTGCAATGCTTCTTAGACAAATAATGAGTCTGACTTCCACTCAGCTACCTGGAAAATTACTTACTCTACAACATTCTCTAAGTTCTTAAATTGCTATAGGACTGTGCATGTACATGTACAGTTATCCTACCACGAGTGCTGTCTTGAAGTGCAAAGTGTCCTTCTTCTCATTTGTTGGTTATTTTCAGAGCTTGACAACATTTTTTTTTTACTATAACTTGTTAAGTTTTTTATACACATGCTCATCAGTAGGCTGGGCAGCTTTACAAATAGTTTTACTTATAGTTTGCAAGTTCTCCAAATATTATACGCCTACTCTAGCCCAGCAATTAAACTCTCCATACTTGTTTAGAAATATAATACTTCTTTACTTACAGTTGCTTTTTAAAAAGTAGTGAACAGTTACTTTGGCTGATACAAAGAGTTATTTACAATAATTTTCATTTTAGACATGCTTTGCTTGTAAGACAAAACAGGAGTAATAACAGGAGCAAGAGAGAGAGCATGCAAGAACAGCAGAATAATAACTGGAACAACACACTGAATAAAAGACCGGAACAAGCAGCAGCCTAATCAAGTCAGGTGACCTTAGAGGCAGGAAACTAGAAAGACTTTTCTACTGGCTGGTTAGAAACATAATTTACATTAACAACCCATTGCATGGTGGGGTTGCTTTAATCTACACAACACAACATAACTCACAGCATCCACGCTACTATGTGATATAGTGGGCTCTAGGAGTTGTTTTCCCTTCCCCTCCCCAAAAAGTTGTTTAAAGTTATGTTATGTTTTGTTTTTTTCTAAAACATGAATAGGCAGTCACCCGTTTCCAATCAACTGCACAGCAGGGTCTTATATCTCACAACAACAGATGCCTTAAGTCAGGGATTCACAACCTGCAGCCTGTGGGTTGGATAAGGCCTGCAGCACCATTTCATGTGGGGGCACCACCACCTCCATCACAGCAGGAAGTGCCATGTGGTGGAGGAAGGGCAAAATGGCCGTCCGGCCCCCAAAAGCTGCCTGAAGAAGCGTGAGCCAACCCCCAGCTTAAAAAAGTGGCAGATAGAGTCTAAGGACACTACCATCAGGGATTTACTGCGGTAATTCGATGCGTTGAATTATGCTCATTAGTTCTTTTATTTCTTTTATTTCATTCATTAGTTAAGGGTGATGTTTCAAATGGGAAAAAATAAAGACATTATGTTCATAAAATTAAGGTTTTCATAAAATGTTCATTAAATCTAAAGTTTTCTGAGCTAAGGTAAAGGTCATCCTTGATCGAAACACAGTCATATCCGAATCTAGGTTTCAGTGCTCATCTCTGTTTATAGCCAAAGGGCCAGCGCTGTCTGTGTCTGCAGACATTTTTGTGGACATGTGGCAGGCATGGAACGCTGTTTACCTCCCCACCAAAGTGGTCCCTATTTATCTTCTTGCAATTTCTTGTTTTTGAACTGCTATGTTATTTTAACCCCAAACCAGAAATCCCACCCAATTTCATTTGTGTTTATTATTATTTTTATATTTTATTTTTCAATAAAGATGCTTTTAACCTTTATTTTCCATTCTGCCCGACTCTACCCACTATGCACACGTGTCCAAAAGCAGCCCACTGTACACACAACAATTCACCACAGGTGAATAACTGCAAAGGATCTATTTTTAATAAATATTTCAATAGTCAAACTGCAAAGAAAAAGAGTTTTTTCTTCACGATTCCTTGAAAGCAGTTCTTCAATAAGAGGGAAAGCCAAAAAGGAAACTGGTTATGACTTCAAAGGAGAAATTTCCTACAGTGTATCCATTCTCACACTGATGTATCTATTCTGGAATGGAAAGATACTTTTTTTGAAGGAAAGAAGGTTAGAAAGAAAGTGGTGGGGTTTTTTTTAAACCTTCACAGAAAATGTTTCTGAAGTCCAATCCAAATTGTATAAGTATCAAAAGAAAGGTTATTCTGTCCTCTTTCAAGCACACTTTAGATCACTTTGATCAGTTGATCAGTTTTTTTGTTGGATCACCGCCAAACACGTCCCCCCGGTGCGGAAATGTCATTTCAACGCGTCAAATTTTTCCTCAATATATTTTTTGTGGATTCCTGCTTTGGCATCATTTTTCTCCACATGTTGTATGTGAACTGTATCCACATCAGGAAGTTGTCATATTCAATTTTTAAATTAGTTTCCCCTCCTTTTGGGGGGTTTGTGTGACCTCTTTTTAGTGTCTTTTTTGTAAAACGCTTCATAGATTATGTTTCCGAAGACTAATTCCAAATCTGAAAGTGTCCCCACAAAGGTTAATCTTTCCTCTTTCGAATGCACTTTGGATCATCTGAATTGGTTGGGTATTTTTTTTCGCTGGATCCCCGACAACTGACCCCCTCAGCAAAACTGTCACTTATCCAACGCTACTTCCGAAAGTAATGAAATCATCGCTTTGCATTTTTGGCTTTTGGGTTCTACCAATTCTTAAAGTCGCCGAGACAATCTTTCCAATGACATAACCCTTATTTTTGTGGGTGCCTTAGTTTTGGTGTTGTAGCTTTTGAAAAGGACATGATTTTCATTACATCTCAAGAGCTGCCAAACCACCCAACCGAAACGTATGACGTTCATCTAATTCATGTCAAAAGGTTGAGAACTCCTGCCTTGTTATCACGTCTACCTTTTTGAATTTGTTGTTGTTCAGTCGCACAGTCGATTCTGACCCTTTGCAATCCTATGGACCATTGTCCACCAGGTACCTCTGTCCTCCACCATCTTCCTCAGCCCACCCAGCTCTGTGCTTTTTTTGAAATAGACTTTTTGAATAGGCTCCATTTTTTGTCTTTGTACATCAAAAACACAAAGCTCTTTACTCCTTGTACCTAGGCTGTATCATTCATCTGGGACTTTGCTTTGTTTGCCCTTCCTGTAGCTTTTGTTTCCAACCACACACTGTGTAATCACTATAGGGAGGGAGGGAAATACTCTCTTTTCATGTTTCTTTTGGTCCTCATTTCCTCCAGAGTCTCTCTTTCACATGCACTTTTTAAAAGGTAGAGTAGTATTATATTATTAAGATTACTATCATACACATGGAATTTTCCCCCATTTTGTTCTGTTACAATGATCAGGAACAAACATCTACTCCAAATTGTATTTTAGGGCGCTATTTGAATGGACACACAAATCTTTGATATCACTTGAATAAGATATTCATAAAGATCTGAAATCCTGAGAATTTCCTCTTTCGTTTTGACAATTGTTGGTGTAGGAAATGGGGGAGGGAGAATCAGCATTTTTGTAGTGAGAATTCTAAAGCAGAGGAAGCATGACAGTTTCCTATAAGGAAAGTTTCAGTTCACTGCCCAGCCCTTATAGCATTCACTCGGTCCTCACAGTTTAAGTTGCTATCAATGTAACAGTTTATTTTATGATTTGGTAATGCTACAACGATATGTGTAGTACAGTGAAACTTATGTACGCATTGATTTACACAAGAGTCGATTTATGTAAGTGTTTTTTGGTGTAGCTCACGTCCCGATTTATGCAAAAACCCGACTTATGTAAGGAGTTTCTGGTAAGTTTAGAGCTCAGTATGCCTGTGGCGCCATTTTGGGCTCTAAAATTCCATCCTGCGCCACCCGCCCCCACAGCTGAAAGTTGCAAGAGATCACTTACTGTGGTGGCGGTAGAGGAAGAGAAAGTAGCACTGATGTTTGCGGTTGTGTTTGCCAGAGTCCCTGCAGCCTCTACAAGGTCTGGTGCGTAGGGCATGTCCGCTGGGTTCTGCTCTGTCCTAGGCTTCTCCGGGGCATGTTCTGGCTGGGGAATGTGCTTCGGATAGAAACCATTCCATCCAACTCTTTGAGGTTTCTCCGAGGCATGTTCTGGGGTGGGGCAAACTCTATGCTTGGGGAGGGAGGAATTATTATTATTATTATTTATTAAATTTAATACCCCGCCCCAATCGGGAGGACCCATTGGGGTGTTGGGCAGAGGGGCAGAGCGATCTCTGTGCTGGGGCAATGGCACACATGCCTACAGAGACAGCTCTGAGTGCCCCTTCTAACACGTGTGCCATAGGCTTGCCACCACCAGTCTAGAGCCTATCAACAATGTACAGTATATCCAAAAAGTGGCTTATATCATTCTAACTAAATCATGTCAGAATTTTTAAAAAAATTATAGAGCTGCAAATTTGAACAAAATATACCCACCGGTGTAGTACTATCAATTTTGTAACATCGTTCCGAACAAAAAGGTCTAATTATTTCAAATACCGGCACAGTCTAATGACATTTTAGCTGACCAAAAAAATCAATGGTCTAGGTATTGACTTTAGAATTTGTTTTATACCACAGGTAGCACTGCTTTTTTACGTCTTGGAATCAATTTTCAAGACCAAAAAAAATCTATTATAACACTAATAGGAACACTTCCTATACCAAGGAAGGCATTGGTTGCAGCAGATGCAAAGTTTCCCCACCAAAACAGGTCACCACTGTTTACAGAATGTTGCAGAATGCATTCTCCAGCTTTCAGAAGCCACACAAAAAACCGGTGGCAAACGGTTCTTGTTTTAATCAAACTGGCAACAGAAACCCTGCATCCAAATTAATGCCATCATTAATGCACCATTTTCTAAAAACAAAACATACTGGGACACACCCATGTTCTAACAGCTTTTACTTCTAATTTCATACAAGTTATAATTGCTTGCAGTTAACTTGGCAGAGTAAAAGAAAGGCATTCTGAACCTGCTCAAGGCACTCTCTTTTTAATGTCAAAAAGTCCGAAAGAAGGGTTCCGGAAATCAGCATTGGCTCAAATTATCCAACTAAGCAGAACCATGCCTTTGTGGTAGTAAACCAGTGGTTCCCAAACTTATTTTCTTGCAAGCCAGTCCCACCCCCGACACACAGCTGCAGGGCCCGGAGCCGGGCTGCTCCCACTGCTGACAGTTTTGACATCATCCCAACTGCGCCAGGGGGCTCTCTTAGCGTGCGAATTTTGACTTGCAGGAGGCTCTGAAAATTTTCCCCAAGCAGCGATCGGCTTCAGCGCAGGCTGCTGAGGGGAAAGGATCGAGTGAGAGGCTGCTCGGAGCAGCCTGGAAAAAGCACAGTTGCTGCCTCCGCCGCCACCACTGTTGACGTCAGGGAGGGGGGCGGTGAAGCCCGGGTGCTCACCATGGACCGCATTAATTATATTCAGGGGGCCAATTAGGCCCGTGGGACAGAGTTTGGCCACCCTTTTAGTAAACCAACATACAAGTGAGTATGGCATTTATTGATGGACCAGTCCATAGATGCTGGATACAGATTCTGGTTGTTAAAGGGAAACAACAGAATACCAGGTTAAGGGAATAGATCAGGCTTTCTCAACTCTTTCGGGTGATGGGCATGATCATGGCTCCTGGGCAGCTGATCAGGTCAGTCACATGATTCTGCTCACCTGGAAGCAGAAGTAAAATGTTCACCGTGCATGCACAAAACACATTTAGTGGTGTTCAGTGCATGTGCACGTTTTTTCCACTTCCAGGCAGGGCTGTAGTCAGGGGGTTAGCAGTTTGCCCACCCTCAAACTCCTGGCTGCTTATATATATGACATATGTACCTCGGATAACATTTACATTGGATAACGTTAAAATCGGATAACTTTGGGGAATTTGAGGCAAACATTTGCATTGCACAACATTAAGATTGTCCAATGCAAATGTTTGCCTCAAATTCCCCAACGTTATCTTTGCTTGTGAAGGGAACGAAGCTCCCCTTGCAAGCAAAGAGCTATTCCAGCCTCGAATAGCCCTTTGTTTACAAAGGGAACCAGGCTCCCCTCACAAGCCAAGAACTAGCAAAGAGCTATTCCAGCCTCTAATAGTCCTTTGCTTGGGAAGGGAACGAGGCTCCTTTCAGAAGCAAAGGACTATTCGAGGCTGGAATAGCTCTTTGCTAGCTCTTTGCTTGTGAGGGAAGCCTTATTCCCTTTGCAAACAAAGGGCTATTTGAGGTGCTTTCCCTCCCCAAGCCCCATTTCCTTTCCTCTTCAGAAAGGGGACAGGGCTTTTTTTTAACGTTGTGCAATCAAAGCATCACACAACGTTAAAAACCGGAGAATGTAATGACTTGTGGAACCAAGTCATAACGTTATTCCTAGGTACCAGTGCATATGACATTGTTGTCCATCCTGAAAAAATATTCGCCCACCCACATCTAGAATCCTGGCTACTGCCCTGCTTCCAGGTTTGGCAAGGGCATCATGGGCCTGATGAAATGGCTTTGGGGGCTGGGTTTGGCCCATGGGCCATAGGTTGAGAATGCTTGGAATAGATGGAACAGCTAGAACTCTGAATAGGAGAATACCAAAGCATCATTTCATTGCCAGCCCCACCTTCATATTGTCACAAACAAATGAGGAAGTACAGTACTTTATAGCAGTGTGACATAGCAAGGGAACCAAATCACTCTAAATGTCAAGGAGACTTAAAAGGATACACGCGAGTGCCTATGATTGTGTTTTCCTGACATCAATCTCACAAAATCAAAACTTCATGTTTAAATAACTCATTAGATAAAGGTAAAGATTGCCCTTGCTTGAAAACCAGTTGTATCCGACTCTAGGGTTCAGTGCTCATCTCTGTTTGCAGCCAAAGAGCCATCGCTATCTGTGTCTACAGATGTTTCGGTGGACATGTGGCAGGCATGCCTTGACACCAAAATACATGGAATTCTGTTTACCTTCCCATTGAAGTAGTACCTATTTATCTATTTGTAATTTCTTGCTTTCAAACTGTTAGGTTGGCAAGAGCTGGGACAGAGATGGGAGCGCATTCCGTCGTGTAGTACTTGGGTCTCAAACTGCTGACCTGCCAACCTTCCAGTCGTCAAGTTCAGTGTCTTAACCACTTGAGCTACCACAGTCCCTCTAAATAACTCATGAGCACCCCACAATTAGACTGTGCCAGGATAAATTGTAGGATATATCTTTTCATTCAGCCAGATCATTTGGCACCAGGAAAGCTTTGTTGTAATACTCTTTCCACAATGGAAGAGACTGGTCTTCATGTGAAGAAACCCTAGAATTCTGTCTGACATTTATTGTCCAAACACTATTTTAATTAAAACAACACAATCAAACAGAATGTGGCACCAATAACACTAAGATAGTCTTAAAAGTGTTCCCTTTTTAAAATGCCAGTGAACATTCATTAAAATAAGTCAGACTCCCTCTTCCTTTTCTTTTGAAAGCAACTAATAAATAGCAGGTATGTTTCCAATTGTGTGTCATTATCATTTTAAGACACAATTGCAGAGTCAGATGCAAAAGCCAAACATGCAAGGCTTTAAACTAGAAAGGCCAAGTAATACCAGCATCAGCAACTTCTGCAAAGACTTACATCCACAGAAAGTTTTCACCCTGTTTAGTAGTTTTGCCTTAATGCCTTCAAAATGTCTAATTCAGGGATGCCAAACTTTTTGGGCCATGGGCCAGTCACGTGGTTCAGGGGGGCAGTCACTATGGCCCACAGGCCAGATCTGGCCCCTGATGCCAATTCATCCAGCCCACAAAACCCTCATCACTCCCAGAAGCAGAAGTAAAACACGCCTGTCCAGGCGCATTTTATTTCCGCTTCCAGGAGCGATGAGGGTATCGTAGGCCGGATGAATTGGCGTCAGGGGCCAGATCTGGTCCATGGGCCATAGTTTGGCACCCCTGGTCTAATTCCACAGGGCATGACCTCAACGCTTGGGAAGAATCAGTTTTGAAGCAGAAGAGCTGAGCCATTTCAGGTATTTGAAAAAGGAACAGAAAATCCAGCTAATACAGCTATTTCTAAGGCTGAAAGATACACTAAAGCAGCGCAGCGACCAAGTTGCAAAGAAGAAGAGAGAAGGAAAACAACACCAACAGGTATTTGCCTGTCTTCAAATTATCCCAGGCTTGAGGAACACAGCACACCTACGAGTTAAACAATAGCAGTAACATGGAGCTGTTTCTATGTCACCACCCACCTACCAGGACTGTAATTACTCTGATAGTATCCTGGCTTCCAATTCTTCATTTGATATACTCAACTGAAACCAGATCCTCAGGTTTTCTGGCTCAAGCGCAATGCTACCAGGATGCATAAAGAAGGAGTTAAGCATCCCTCCACTCCATACCTGAACAATGACATCTTTATCGGAAACTGAACAGAAGCTTTCGTTTATCTCCTTATGAGCTGCAGGATTATAGCGCTCAAAAATATTACAGGAAAGTGGCTGCTCAAGGGAATAATCTTTTAGACTTGAAATGCCAGTTGTACTTGGGCAGTTCCCAAGTTCCACAAGGTAAGGAGTTCCAGTGTCTCAACTGTTGGATTCTGACGCAGAATTTCACCTTATTTATTTCAACAGCTCAAATGAACTGATTGCTATTTACAGCTGTCCCTTTTCCCCTTTCATTCATAGCATTGGACTGCGGCTTCAGAGAGATCAGCCTTTACTGTAAAGAGGAACTGTACTACTGTTGAAGACCAGATCTAATTTTGACAACAGACAGGCATAGAAAACACCATTTATTTCTTCCTGTAATGAAATTTCTACTTAGGAGGATGTAAATAAGGTTATGCTACCCAGTACAATGTGTTGCAAGTATATCTGATCAGGCACAGCTATTACATAACACAAGAAGCCTGTTCAGAGCATCCTGTGATCTCACAGGTATATACCCAACCCCACTGTGAATCTGTCATCACATTTGCACACACACACCCCAAACATTGGATTATTACAACAGCACAAGCCATGTTGCTTTGCCTAGCTGGACCTACATGAAATGAGGTGGGGAATAAAGATTGGGTTTTTCAGTTTCAATTTCTGACCGCAGTGGCTGAAGTGGCTAAAATGCTGACTGCCGGTCAGCAGTTTGATACCCGAATACTGCAGGATGGGATGAGCTCCCATCTTTGTCCCAACTCCTGCCAACCTAGCAGTTCGAAAGCAAGAAATTACAAGTAGATAAACAGGGAACACTTCAGTGGGAAGGTAAACAATGTTCTGTGCACTCCAATGTCTAATCATGCCTGCCACATGACCACGGAAACGTCTGCAGAAGCAGACAGCGCTGGCTCTTCGGCTTTGAAACAGAGATGAGCACTAAACCCTAGAGTCAGATATGACTGGCTTTCAAGCAAGGGTAACCTTTACATTTACCTTTTCAATTTTTGGACTACAAAAATTGTAGCCCAAATTGTTTTTGGGACTCTTATCAGACTTAAACACACATGTCCAAGACACCTAAATGCAGATCATGAGGCAGAAAAGACCAAACTGGAAGGCTTTACCTAGAGCCTACCTTACCTAGGGCCTAGTTCCACACAAGCTTCTCATTCCTGCCCCAGTGCTAGCCAGGTGCTTTCCTTCTGAACACAAAAGTAGGCTGAGCAAAGCCTAGCTAAGACTCAAAGTGTCACAGTTTAGCTCTTTTCTCACAGATGAGCCACATTTAGGTACAGTACCTATAATGTGTATGTAAATCAGGAAGAACCCCCAGAATAAGGAATTATGGGATTTGTAATACAAGACCTATGAAATGACCCCTGGTGGTACAGTGGTTAAACTTCTGTTCCACAGCCCAAACATTGTGAGTTCAATCCTGACCAAGATCAAGGATAACTCAGCCTTCCATCCTTTTGAGGCCGGTAAAATGAGTACCCAAGATGTTTAGAGCTAAATGCTTATTATCTCGTGAACCGTCCAGAGACTGCACTAAGCACTATGGGGCAGAATTTAAGTATAATTGCTTCTTCTTCTTGTGCCATATCTGATTCCAAATATTGGTGATCATCATAGGAATCAACCATGAAGACTGTCCTGCAAATATAATGTCATGGCCTTTCATCTGCCTTCCACATCACAGCGTGACACCTGTACCACTGATAAAGCTCCACGAGTCACTTTTGGTTCTGAGCCCTTTTGGCATACAAAGTTCTCCTCAGCCCCAGGCCAGGATTGATGAAGCTGCTGCCCTCCATCAAGATGGATTCAAGTGGGATTTAATCCACTTGGGGACCCTCACTATTCTCTATGGACAGTGATGGGATTCAAAAAAATTACTACCTACTCTGTGGGTGTGGTATGGTGGGCATGGACTTTGTAAGTGACCAATTGTGACTTCTGGTGGGGGATATTGTGAACCCCAGTTTATTTGTTAAGCGAGTTTTTGGTTGGTTTTATTTGTTATGCGAAGCGAACATTCAGAGAAAATTCTGCTCTTTAAGCGAGTTACTCTTTAAGCGAGGCGCTCTTTATGTGAGGTTTGACTGTATCATCATCATCATCATCATCATCATCATCATCATTATTAACCTGCTCTTCTCCAGTTACTGCAATATAGCCATGATGCTTGCCTATACTTGAGATTTTCATTTTTATCATGAATTATAGTTTGTATTAACAATTTATCCCCGAGCTTGGATGCTCAGGTCTCAACAGTGGCCAGAGGGGCACTGGCGCAGTTAAATATGGTGTGGCAGTTGTGCATGTTGACAGAGATCTCTGAATTGGCTACAAGGATGCAAACATCAGTTGCATCCAAACTCAACTACTGTAACACACTGTGAGTAGAGCTGCTTTTAAAGGTTGTTTGGAAATATCAGCTGATTCGAAACAGTGTAGTTAGACCGCTAATTATGGCTAGGTATGAAAACATATACAGTAATTCTCTTTATACAACAGCTGGTTATGACCTATAAAGCCTCATACAATTTGAATCTAGGCTTCCCTCACAAGCCCACCTACATTTTCAAATTTGTTGTAAAGGCCCTTTTCACAGTCATGCCAGAAGCCTTTTTAGTAAGGACTAGAAAAAGGGCCTTCTTTGTGGCGACTCCTAAGCTCTCTGGTTTGTTTGCCATTAAGCAGTTGTGCTTGACTCCTCATGTCATTAAGCAAAGGCCTTTTTATTTAAAGAGCTCTTCAGCAAGTAACATCCTTGAACTTTGCAAGATGTTGTTCTGATTTTCTCTTTTCTAAGGTGAAAAACATTTAAACTGTTTCGATTCAGCTGTATTTTAATCTTAGGATTTAACTCTAGTTTAATGTTTGCAACATTATTTCATTTTATTTTCTATTCTTTTTAAAACTATGCTGTAAGCCACTTCACAGAGCTCCCAGTCCTGGTGGAAAGGTAGCATATAAATAAAACAAATAAAATGACACTTTTTTTATAGGCACTGTGCTCCCCAAAAAGTTTTCCATTTAGATATCACCACTTTTTGAATACTGATGGACCTCTCCTCTCCTTTCCTCTCTCCCTTAGAGAGGATGCGCATTATATATTCAAAGAGATACAGAGAATAGCCACTAGGAAACTTCCAATTGGAGCAACATCTCATGGACCTAGAGGCCATTAGTTTTACTGAAGTGATAAAGAATTGGTTGCTCCCCATCCTGAAAACACCTGCTAACTGCTAGCATGTTCATCAGTTGTCTGGCTAGCATTCTAGCACACAGGTAGATATCACTTCCACGAAATGAAAACTCATTAGCAAGCAGACTGCTAAGCACACATTCACAAAGCAATACATCGTAAAACATAGAACAGCATTTCATATATACAATTGCACCATAGTCATCCACAGCCAGTAATTACATTCATTCAGTACCTTTCCACTTGTTTCAGCCAGAGGCAAACAGGAGTGATCACTCAGCGTGACATATACAAAGTGGCATAAAAGGAAGATGTGGAGCCGTAGCAATCCTCTGTCAATTAGCATATCTCCCTCTTAGCTGTCAGGATGCTAACAGCCACCCACCATTCTAATTTGGTTTTCATTTGAACAAGAATCTCTCCTCATCCCTCTGGACTTTGAGATAATAAGGCAATGTGCTGTTCTGCTTCAGATGACATTTACTGCATCTGAAGCTCAGCAAGTCATGATAAGGAATTCAAGCTATCCAAGGAAAATAAAATTTAAGGGGTGGAGGCAGAGGATTTCCTGTAATCTCTCTAAAAAGACCTAGATGAAGCAGCCCACCAACTCTCCAACATGAAAATGCTTTGCTTATATAAGACCAAACTGTGCTGTAGTTTCCACAGGTACACTTTTAAGTTTTCAAAGGACATTAACTGTTCCTGTCGAGTGCTTCAATTTCAGGCTCATTCCACTTTCCCACTCTGATTTCCTTCCAATGAAATTCAAGTACAGTTATGAACTACGATGTCTGGTTTGGTGAATTTGTCTCTTTCCTTGGTGCAGATTTCTGGTGTGCTTCCTATGTAAATTCTCAGAAGGCACTACTAGAGGTAGTAAGTGTCACAATGGGAAGGTATCAAGATGAGTCACAATAAGAGAGGAAGTGAGATTGTGTTGGCATTTAGGTGCCAAGCTTTCTCCATCTCCCCCTGTAATTATTCCACACATGTAGGCAAGCAACTGTAGCTGCTGCCTTGGTGAGGGGGAGGGATGACAGCTCTTTACACTAACTCATTAAGTATAATCATTCCTCTGGGTGAGCATTGATAATTTAGCTCTCTAGAATTAAGGTCTTTTATTGCAGAGCGGCTCAGGGCAGGCTACTTTGTGGAAACAGACCACCAAGGTTAATATGAATACGAATGGGGAGTGTTTAGTTTGCCCCACATTACGTAAAGGTAAAGGTCACCCTTGCTTAAAAGCCAGTCATATCTGACTCTAGGGTTCAGTGCTCATCTCTGGTTATAACCAAAGAGCCAGCGCTGTCTGCATCTGCAGACATTTCTATGGACACATGGCAGTCATGCCTAGATACCGGAATGCACGGAACACTGTTTACTTTCTCCCCAAAGTGGTACCTATTTTTATCTACTTGCAATTTCTTGCTTTCAAACTGCTAGGTTGGCAGGAGCTGGGACAGAGACAGGAGCTCACTCCATTGTGCAATAATTGGGTCTTGAACTGCTGACCTCCCGACCTTCCAGTCGTCAAGTTCAGCATCTTAACCACTAAGCCACCAGTCAGATATTGCCCCACATTTTCTAGACTGCAATTCCTGTCACATTAGCTAAATTGGATAAAGGCGGGTTTCAACCCTAAATAGTGTCATGCTTTCTACTAAGATATACCATGAGAAATGCTACAGAAAGCAGCTGATTTCCAATATTGTTGTAATTCCCTTAGAATACCAGCGTTAGCAAAGAAATAGGTGCAAAGCGGAAATAGTGAGCACAGCATGGGAAGAGAAAAGATCAGTTGACTAGGAGACAGCATGTGCCATCGCCTTAGTTGGAATATGCTCAAAAATTGCAACAGTCACAGCAGTTAACTGATCTTCAATGCAATCACAGCACTGACTTCCCTTCCATTCATGCACAAGATTTAACATCTCCTTCTGCAGCTAATTAGTGCCAGACAAAAGGTAGAAGCTGGAAATTGGTTTTGAAGGAGGCGATATGTCACCATGGTAAATAGGCCATATTAAATAAAACACATGAATAACCTGCCCATCACCATATAATCATAATAACTGAGAGAATGGCAAGTAGAGAGGTATTTAGCCTGCTTCTCTCCCTAGCATTCAAGTTCTGGGAACCCTTCTCAGGTTGAACAGCTACTAATGAGAATCCAGCTGGTATCTTGAAAGCACAGACTATTGAAATAAAAAGAGCAGTTCGCACAGAGAACAGCCAGGAAAGCATCTTTGCCCTACTGATGATTTCTTAATGCATCCATCCTGGTGGGCAGATTAGCTCTAGAAAGCAACCAGGACCAAATGTTGTACCTAGTTTGGCCTTTGTAAGGCCAAACAATAGAAGCATCATGAAATGTAAACAGGAAAACAAGTTTACTGCCAATCAAACAAGCTCAGGAGGGAACTGTGGGAATATCTAGAATTCTGTTCCTGCAAAAGTTAGGATCACCCTTACAGTTTGCATTATGTGCATTTAATAAGAAATCAGGCTAAACCTATTCTCACCACACCTTATGGCTCCAACCACAGTATTTAACACAACCACTAAGACACACAGTTAATTTTAACTCATTTTAAGCAGGTCGAAAGCAAGAAATTGTAAGTAGATAAATAGAGACCACTTTGGTGGAAAGATAACAGCGTTCTGTGTGCTCCGGTGTCTAGTCATGCCTGCCACATGACCACAGAAACGTCTGCAGAAGCAGACAACGCTGGCTCTTCGGCTTTGAAACAGAGATGAGCACTGATCCCTAGAGACGGATATGACTGGCTTTTGAGCAAGGGAAACTTTTACCTTTACTTTAACTGCCAGACATACATATTATTTCAATGAGTGTCTCTTTCAGAAAAAGCTGGATGAATACCATGACACTTCAATCAAAATTTGAACCATACAGTAAAAACAACAGGAATCACTAGCAAGTCCACGTTTTTCTCAATTTTTTTGCTGCTGAAAATTGGTTTTAGAAAAATCATTAACCTGCATAGAGAACTCAGTATGGAGCAGAACTGTAAGCGGGCATGTTATTTCCTTCACTGTGTTATATGCCCACCAGGAGAACCATTTTTGTGAATTATATTGAAAAATTAACTGGCAAGGATCAATTTTCTGGTCCGACTGAGAGAGAAACATGCCCAGGTAACTCCCAAGACAAACAGGAAATATAAACAATTGAAAATCCTCCAGACATCTTACTGCCAACTGGCCATAAAGCTCTTTAGAGATCACTGATTAGTAAGAGCCAGGAAATCTCAATCAAGCAAGATGCTTTTTAAAAATACAAAATCCACTAAATGGATACAATCATTTTTTTAAATACCCAAATTTAAACTGAATACAGGCAACAAATTTCTTCAAAATAGCTGGAGAACAGCTGTCATGTGGGAAAGAGACCAGTCCTACACATATAATCACTGGCTTTATGCTGTGTTGCTTGCCAGTCAAGAAATGTTTCTGCATTTAGTTTTTGTGAAAATATCAGGTTGTCATGGAACCAGGATCTCACCTCCCTTCTCAGAAAAGACTTAACAATGCAAATGCCTGTGCATGGATTTTTCATAATGTGTGTGGATGTTTATTCTTGAAATTGAGAGCGCAGGTAAGACTGAACCATTTTACTTAATTCCTTCCTCCACACACACAAAATTGAGACTGGTACCAAAGTGTGAACTACTTGTTCATCTTAACTACACCCCTCATACACATGATTTTAGAACTAGAAGAAAACATCAAATACTGTATTTCATAAGACTAAGGTGCCCTCTAATCTTTCTACAATACTGGTTAGGAATGGAGTGAGTCTTTGCATTTTAAACTTAGTGGGTAAAATCTAGTTTCACAGCATAGTTAAACTGCACTAAAGTAGGTCCATTGAATCAATGTGGGTTGGTGAATAAACAAATTACAAATTCCAACTCACATTTGCAATCAATATTACAAGCCTTGCTTTTCTTTTCCTCCTTTGAATTGATTCAGGCAAAGACATATGTTCCTTATGTTATCCTACTATGCCAAATATACTAAATGAAGCAGCAATAATAATGGACAGATCCATCCCTGTCTCATGATCTGAGAGAATTCTAAACATGGGTATCTAGTGAGGTAGAGTGTTTTTGATACGTGCTACGTGTTTATTCTGCACTAAGTTAGCTCTGTGTTGCCGATATGTTAGATTTACCCACAAAGGTTAGAATGTTATTTGTCAAATCTGCTCTCATTTCAGCAAAAATAAAATATAACTATTCAACAGGGAAAACACTACAAAGATGCCGAGACTGTGTTTGTCTGTGGAGAAGCAACTTCCATTTAGTTCAGTAGTGGATATGTACATATTTTGTAGGACTGCAGCCATAAATTAATTTCTTAGCAGCTCCCACTACAACAGAAGTCCAGTAATGGTTGAAGCCTTCAATACATATACCCGTATTTGCCGGCGTAAAAGACGACTGGGCGTATAAGACGACCCCCCAACATTTCCACTCAAAATATAGAGTTTGTTATATACTCGCCGTATAAGACTACCCCCTCTTCCGCACACCTTCCACACACCAAATAAAACATTAAAGAACATCAGATTTGATTTCAACATCTCCCTGTGGCCGGCACTAGTGCGCAAGTGCGTATGTGCGAGCTCTGCGTAGACAAGAGGCGGGGCAGAGCGCTGCTGCTTCCCACCGAGCAGAACAGGCCGGTCATGCTGAAAAGGATGGCACCCCTGTCTCGCTGCCACGCTGGATACCGCGCGATACTGGATGGTATGTAGAATGAGGTGGGTGGGCATCGGGAGGCCACTATTGGCACCAGGCGGGCATCGGGAGGCCACTATGGGCACCGGGCGAGCATCGGGAGGCCACTATGGGCAGCTATGTCTATCCCAACTGAAGTGCACCCGGCGTATAAGACGACCCCCCCTCCACTTGGAGGCATGTTTTTCAGGGGGGGAAAGTAGTCTTATACGCCAGCAAATACTGTAGTTCTGAATGCCACAGAAGATTCTTCCCATTTTTCCCTTTCAGATCTTGAAGTCTTAGCAATTTTTCACTTTTATCGTCATATGAAAATCTCTTTCAAGGGTCTTGCTGAGGGAAACTATTTTTAGAAGTTTGCACCTGCTAAGTTAAATACAAGTAGAACCCAATATAGCGATTTTAATTTGTACCACAGAACTGATCGCTATGTAGTCTTCGTCGTTGTACGATCTTCCCTATGGGAAAATCTGGACAACAATTTTCCCTATGGGAAAAACTGTTCAAATGATGTTTGGCGCTAAGCGTTTTTTCCCACTGGGAAATTGTTGTACGGATTTTCCCATAGGAACGATCTCTATGCGGAATGGCTTCCCCCCCCTCCAAGCCTAATCGCTATGCGATTTCATCGCTGTATGGGGCGATCGCTATACAGGGTTCTACTGTAATACCAACACAGTAAGGGCAAGCAAACTCACAACAACAAGCCAACGGGTCAGTTCCTAACAATCAAAGAGAAATTATCACTTTTGTTGCAGACATGTCATTAGCACAGCACTCCTAAAAGCAATGGCCCTTGGAGGACCCACATGTTTTGTTTTATTTTAGATGACTGGTGAATCCAGTTTATTTGTACAGTCACACCCTGTCCTGTTTGCTGAGCTAAAGTACTCACAAATCTTAACCAACCAGCCTGCCCCAGTATTATTTGTGCGATATTTCAACGAAAGGCTTTTCATTTAGTGAAAAGTCTTCCAACATAGTTTTGAAAAGAAGTTTCAAAGTGCTTACTATCCTGGGGAGAAACATGTTTCAGTAAGCAGCAATGTCATTTTGATTAGATTTAAACATAACCCAGCATGAATAGGCTGAAGGTTGGAGTCCCGAAATGCAAGACCAACATGCTCAAGTGGGGGCTGTTGGCAGACAACAACACGTTGTGCAAATGTGGAGATACACAGAATCTGACTCATTTACTGGTCTGCCATTTACTACCTGAAACATGTACCAATGAAGGTTTATTTGTGGCCAACAACAAAGTCAAGAAAGTGACTTCATTTTGGCGGTCCAAACTTTGATCTGGGCATGAAATAACGAAAAATATCCCAGCAAGGCCTATGTCATGAGAACAAAGAAATGTCATAACTTGCCATATGTTAAAAAGCAATCACCCAAGCTGGCCACCAAGCAAACAACCAATTAAAGACAGAGTTGGGGTAGAGGTATGCAAGCACATAATGTCTTGAGGTAACACAGACCAACCACTCACTAAATATTGTCTTGCAGAGGGCTAAAGACAGTGGTGGGGTGTCAAAAATTTTACTACCCCACCATGATGTCATCACAGTGTGGGCGGAGCTAATGTAATGACATCATTATGTGGGTAGAGCCAACATTATGACATGGACTGGGCCAAAGAAAAATATAAATAAATAAAAATAATATAATAAATATAAGCACACTCACACACACACACACACACCTCAACCCACCCACCCACCCACCCACAACACAAACCTGTAAATAAATTAAATAAAATAAATAAAATAAAATACATTAAAATCACACACACACACACACACACACACACACACACACACACACACACACACACACACACACACACACACACACACCAAACACAAATCAACCAGAGCTTTTAAACCAAAGGTGGTTCTCCCCCCCCCCCAAAAAAAAAAAAAAAAAGCTGCTACCGGTTCTCCGGGACACTGGAAAAAGTTGCTACTGGTTCTGGCGAACTGGTGAGAACCTGTTACATCCCATCACTGGCTAAAGATCCATGTGGTAATTTCCTATGTGTTTGATTCTAATCTCTAAGAAAGAACTATGCTGCATTGTGCTTTTCTTATCCTTCCTCTAGTGCAGAGGTTAGCAAACTTGTGCAGGGGTCAGCAATTCCCAGAAGCCCTGATCAGTCAATGTTAGACTTAGGCTTCTGGGAATTGAAGTCCAAAAACCAAAGGTTGGGAAACACCGGTCTAGAGACAAATAACTCAATCAACAACTGACAAAGCAAACTACCACAGGAAGAACGGCCATGCTTAACTCATATTGAACCAAAGATGCTACTAGTGCATTTCCACTGCAAATAACTAGTTCTAATCATGTCACAGTTGTCAACTTGGCCCACTATTTCTGAGACCCAGCTTTCATTCGCTATTCCCTATAATGAGAAGGATATAATATGGATCCATCTACTGTTATAAGAACTGGAAAGATAAAATATGGTAATTACTTTATAATTCACTTTTATCCAAAGTATAGAGTTGTCAGGAGTAGCATTCATTCAAGCTCTTTCTAAGGCAATTAACCAGATGTCCAGACAGCTGCAACATCACACGGGATGTATGTATTCAGGGTATCCTTATACATCTGTAGCAATTTTATTAAACCCTTCCCAAAAATGGGACACAGCTTATACTCGAGTCAATGACCACTAGGGTCCCAAGATCATACCAGATTGAGATGTGCCAACAATTTAATTAATTTTACCATATTTTCATGTGTTTTGATTATTGAAACTCATTAGCAGCTGCTGCATTTCCTACCATTGGCTTATACTTAGGTCAATCTATTTTCCTGGGTTTTCAGATCAAAATTATGTACCTCAGCTTATATTTGTGTCAGCTTATACTTGAGTATATATGGTAGTTAATACATAATTTCCCCAAAAAGAATATTGTAAACATTCCAAATTAAAGTTACAGGTCCGCAATTAGATCTCCTAGAACAGTTATGGTGAACCTTTTAGAGACCGAGTGCCCAAACTTCAACCCAAAAAACACTTATTTATCACAAAGTGCCAGGACAGCAACAGTGTAGGGTGGGAGGAAGTGCTCCCATTGGGCTGCTAGGCAGAGGGCATGGGGCAAACTTTGTTCTGGGGTAACTGCACAAGTGCCCACAGAGAAGGCTCCAAGTGCCACCTCTGGCACGTGTGCCATAGGTTCACCATCACTGTCCTAGAACCAAGCCCAGTATTGTTCTTGATCTACTTAGCAATGAGTCAGTTTATCAGCTATGCCAGGAGGTAAGAGTGAAATGACAAAGCAAGCTGAACCTTCCCACTATACAAGCATAAGTAGGGATGAACCCATAACTAACTGGTTTCTCCACCCAACCTTTCCTAGTCAACACCAAATACTACTTTAGCTTGATGTTGCCTTGATCAACTCATGAACATGGATGTTACCAGCACATATGACAAAGCAAAATCTTTTCAGGGACCACAGTTATGTCCTTTCAAATCACTTTTTTCTTGTAAGGAGAGGACTTTTAACTCTTCAACTCCAGGTGTGGCTGTCTAATAACAGATTTAAGGGGAAGCACAATATTTATTAGCTGACAAGAGAGACGAAAACAGCCTTCTCTCTCAAATGCTTGCCAGATATACTGTAAGTCAGTGTTTCCCAAATGCTGGTTTGTGGACTTCAATTCCCAGAAGCCTAAGTCATTTCCCCAAAGCACTGATCAGCCAATGTACTGACTTAGGTTTCTGGGAATTGGAGTCCACTTGTGGGCTGTGTACCCCCTGTTGGGAACCACTGCTGTAAGAGATCAGCGGCACACATCTGGGCTAGCTGTCAAGCAAATCAAGAGCTCACACCATGTAGCATCAAGAGCCATTTCTCCCTAGAAAAGACATGTTGTGCATTGTATCTGAATCATACATATGATAGGCTCCATCTCTAGCCTAAGGTGAAGTTTGTGCTCTGACTCCCACAGTAGATCCTGAATGCCACAGCATTAGGAAAGTTTCCTATAGTACTTCACTAGTGTTATCCTAAGCAAACATACAATAAAACCTCAGTCAAAAATCAGAAGCGCCTGTTATTTCCAAATATATTTCTTTGAGATTATTAACTCAGTGAGTTGGATACCTGGCTGTGAAGGCAGAGGTTGGAAACTTGACTTTCCACCATGCTTCCTGGGGAGTGGGGAGAAGTCAGCCCCAAAACGCCCCATGAAAAACAGAACAGTACACTACTTCTGAGTACCCTCTATCTAGAAAACCCTGGTAAAAGGTTGGGATTGACATGGTAGTATTACCTTAACAGTTCTTGGGGCCTTGTTTAATTCTTGAAGTGTTAATTTTATTCCAGTCTTCGACTGTGAATCTAATGATATATTTTATTTTATAATAATAATACATCTGTACTTCTATTAGACATTATGAAAGCTAGAACACATGTACACATACGATTGCAAAAACTAGCAGAATGAATTCCTTGTCCAAAGAGCTCCTAAGGCTAATAATATTTGTGTCAGGAATTATTCTGGGTTGAAATTATTTTTGTGAGAGAAACTCCACTCAGAGAATGCCAAAAATGAGGCTCCTTTCATGTCCCCAAGATCTGAGACAGAGACAACTGCTCAATCCATCATGCAGTACCTGGGTTTCGAATTGCTGACTTCCTGGCCTTCCAGCTAACAAGGTGAGCTTCTTAATCACTGAGCCACTGCAGTCCCTTAAGGCTAATGGAATGGGTTTGCATGAGTAAACCCTGAGCAACTGTTGGCTGGACTTCTCTGAACAGCTGTCATATCACAAACAACTTTTGAAACTTCCCACAGTTTCACAAGCAGCTTGCCACGAAGGCTGGATAAGTGGAGGGTAAATTATACAGTACAGTACAGTATCTAGAAGCCTGACTGGGCTGTATCCTAGCCATCATTAAACAAAACAAAGAAACTTATAATTCTGTGCATTATAACAATAATAATAGCTGAAGAGGAAAAGAGAGTAGACTTGTCCTAAAAATATAATGTTCAGTCTTGTCCTAAAAATGGAATTTTGAATACCCAATGATATCTTAACAATGTCAAGAAAAATAGAGAAATGGGAGGCAAGAAAGTATGAAGAAGAAATTACAGGAAACACAGATTTAAGGTATCATACAGGATTAAAAGGCAGTGACCCAAAATTAAGGCACTTTATGCTTTTTACAGATGACTTAATGTTATGATCATTTAAAGAAAGGAACAGAGAATGACTCCAAACAATGGGGCAACCAGCTCTAGTTTAATGCATCAGCGCCCACATTAGGTTCTTAACTTAGCAAGGTTTTTATTAAGAGTTGTTCACAGAGCCTACTGAAGCAGAACCATTTAATTCACTTCCATACTCACACACACACACACACATACACACACACAAATCTGTCAGCTATCAAACAAAAAAAAAAGGGGGGGGAGCACAATTTTAAAGGCTCATTAATGCAGACACACAAAATATAGCCAAATACACAGAACTAATTAGTGACCTAACAAAAACATTTCTTCCCAAAGTGTTTCTAATCTAAAGGCAAAGGTCAAAGGTATTTCAAAATAAACAAAGGTTGGCCCCATTTTAGACACTGAAATACGGGTTCTTGTTTGAAACAATTTTAACCTGGAAATATTTGCTTTAGCCAAGGTTTTGGAGCAAACATCTACTAGGCAAATTTCAGCACTGCTTTGTTAGACATACAAAACACAAGGGTATACCTGTTTCTTTAGTATAATACAGTGCTAAAAGAACTATGTCATCAATCTCTGTCCTCACACAGATAGCAGAATCTGTGTACTCAGGTGATGATGTCTGTAACTGGCATATGTGCTGTTAAAAATGATATGTACATATTTGTGTGTAGCACAGACTTTGGGAGGAATCAGGCATTTAGTGATTGATACACCTCTCTTTCTCATGGGCCATAGGAAAGCAAATTATTGATCAAATTACTGCAATGCATCTATCAATGGACAAATGAGCATGAATGACGTGATACCTGTCTAGATGTTCATTCTACCATAAGGGAACACAATGTCACCCAAATATGTCCCAATGTCATCTGATATAAGCATCACTCCTCCATATTAAGAACCTCTGTAAACCCATGGTTCTAGCTTAGTACCTTTAATAAATAAATGAATTTTGTGTCAGAAATTACTCTGGGTTGAAAGGATTTTTGCTGGAGATCATTTTATATTTAACTTTACAGACATGAGGCTCCCATAGTGAATGAATCAAAGACCTAAATCCCCCTAAATAAAACTACAGTCGTACCTTGCTTAAAGAGCATAATGCGTTCCACAGGCTTGCTCTTTAAGCAAGTTTGCTCTTTAAGCGAAACACCATTGTAAGTGACCAATTGTGGGGGGGGGGGATTGCGAACCCTGATTTATTTGTTAAGTGAGTTTTTGATTGGTTTTATTTGTTAAGCGAAGTGACCATTCAGAGAAAATTCTGCTCTTTAAGCGAGTTACTCTTTAAGCGAAACGCTCTTTCTGCGAGGTTTGACTGTATTAAGAACAGTAACAGTGCTCATTCATACATCAGCTGCTTCCTTCTAATACTGGACAGGATTTGACAATGAAGAAAGTTAGCAGAGAGCACTTGGAGTGTAAGCCATTCAAACTGTACTGAAGAAAAGTACCCCACAGATCTCAGACTTCAGAACAACCCAAGTGCCTTTGGACTTCAGTGGTCCCATCCAGAACAAAGAGGGCGTGATCATCTTCTAATCCACACAAAAACAGGATACAAAGTCAACCAAAAATTGTACCTGTGCCAAGGGGCTGCAGGGACAAAACTTCTGTCTTTCTCACTCACCATCAACTTCTTCTCATCTTCAAGTACCCAAACTACTGAACTGCTCATACTCACATAGGTGTTTCAGGGCACATTTATCAAGAATTCCTTAAAGAAACACCATTTTTTTTTAAACTATGAGAAAGTTCAATTCCTGGAGGTAAAAAATTCTACAGCCAAGTCACCTGTCAGCTTTGCTCTTACATAAGCCATCTACTCACACCCATGTTTAGAGACACCCAGCTTGTTTGAAGGACGAATGAGGGGAGGGGAGACTTCTTTTAACAGCTGTGGTATATAAAATATCCCAAATCGCCACACCAAGAGGTACCACACTCAGTGCTTGATGACAAATGTAGCCATGTTAGAGAGCCTGGAGAAAGGGCGAGCCAATGCTGCTACTGGCTTACACACTGATTTTCTTTTGAAAGAAAGAAAGCAAGAATTGGAGGGGATGATTGTTAGGAATAATGCTTCCTAGCTTCTACTGGTGGAGGAGAGGGCTTCCCTCTCTACAGACGGCTTTGCTCCCTTCTTCAAGGCAGACTCAAACTCAAACATATGGTGTAAACACACACACACACACACACACACACACACACAAACCCCTCGTCAAGTACCACTAAAACCTCATATAACACTAAAACCTGGTTCCACAAGTCTTGGTGTTATATGATTTTTAGTGTTATCTGATCCTCTATGGGATCCATAGAGATACATTGTAAACACACAGGCTTTAGCGGTTGTTATCTGAAGCATCCCATAGGATCTTAATGTTATTTATTTATTTATTTATTTATATTTATTATCCCGCCCTAATCAGGCGAACCTGACTCTAGGCGGCTTACAGAAATTCATAAATTAAAACCTTAAGGTTCATAAATTACTTAAAAGTCAATTAAAAAAGAATTAAACCATGAATTTACAAAAATCTAAAAGATTTAAAAAGGTTAAAAGGTTTAAAAAGATTTTAAAAGTTTAAAAGAGTGAGGGAGGGGTGATGCAATTCTTCCCCCCAGATTCCTTAATGTTATGCGATTTTAGTGTTATTCGATACTAATGTTATATGAGGTATTACTGTATCCGCAGAGCGAGCCTTGAGGAAATATGATTTCCTATGGAAACCTCCTCCTACACTACAGGGCAGCAATAAGCAAAGGGCTTCAAACCGTGTGTGTGTGAGAGAGAGAGGGAAGGAGGGAGAGAAAACAATCAAGAGTAACTGAAGAACCCAAAGGCATTCGGTGTGCTAAAAGGGGGGGGGGGGGCTTGCAAAGAAAAGCCACTTTGAACCACCCGATCCGTCCAGGCACTAAAGGGAGGGAGGGGGGCCGATGGCATTCCACGTCTAGAAGTCAGAAGGGGGCCCGGGACCGGCTCTTGCAACAGGTGGGTGGCTGCCACTCAGGAAGGCACACAAAGCAAGCAGCCACCCAAGCCCCGGAGGACGCCTCGACCCAACCGAAAGAGGCTTCCAACCCCCTCCTTCGAGGGCGCCGGATCCTTACCTTGTAGACATTCTCGGTGATCCGGTGCACCTCCTCTGAGCGCGACATGGCGAGGCCGGGGGCTTCGGGGAGCACCATAGACCGGTCGGGGGCGCAGGGCTCGGCCGGGGGCGCGGGAGGAGGCGGAGGAGGAGCGGCGGGAGGAGCGGCCACCACGGCGCCCAGGCTCCGAGTCCGTCGCAGGCGGCGCGGCAGGGAAAGGCGCGACGGTTTTATACCCGCTCCTTGATCCGCACTCATCCCGGAGCCGGAGCCTCCGCCTCCGCTCGCCCTCGGCCCCGCCCGCCCTGCCCTGGCGGTCGCCTCCAGGAGCGCAGGCGGGAAAGAGCAGGGAAAAGGGAAAGGCGGCAAGAAAGAGGCGGGAAAAGAGGAGAGGCAGGGAGGGCTCCAGTCACGCCCGCGAAGCGCACCGCGTATGGCAAAAGGAGTGGAGACGGAGGCGCACAGCCCACGCACAGCCCACGCCGAGGAGGCCACAAAGAGTCACAAGCTCGGCTGCTGCCCAGTCCTCGGCACGTCGCGGGCGGGAGAACAAACCTGCCCAAAACGACACGCGGCGAAAGAGGCGGCGCCTCCGCCCACAGACGGCGCGCACGCCCCACCGCCGCGTACCCAAGGCAAAGCTTTCGGGTCACAACGCCAGCCTTTTTATTTTTATTTTTATACGCGCGCCCTTCCCGAAAAAAGCGCACAAGGCGCACTCGTGGAGCGAACTGTGGACGGGGAGGGCTGAGCTCACCTCTCAAGGGACCATGACAACATGTTATCTCAGCCCTACAGGAGGTGGGATGAACGTCCACAGAAATCCAGGCTGGGTAGTAATAGAGTAGACCATACCGCCAGCAACTCAGCATCAGGTGGTGGTTAGTCTGTGCGACTGAACAACAAGAAATCCTGAGGGTTCATGGCCTTTGGTGGCAAAGTCCACTGGGAAGGGTTTTTTTGTTGCGATTCCGACCCTCTGCGACCTCATGGACCACTATCCGCCAGGCACTAAAATACATTAAAATACACCCACCCACCCAAACACAAATCAACCAGAGCTTTTAAACCAGAGCTTAAAGCTTATTTGGGCTAATCTTTCTCACACTAGGTCAGATGGAAGGAACTACAGAATGAACTCACCACAAGATGGCTTTATTTTGGCAATTTTCAACAGTTAAAGAAGTTAGGTACTAAGTCTTTGCCTAACCAGTTCTCTAGGATAGTATGCCTTAATGTAAATGTAAAACAGCTGTACCTCCTTTGTTGTTGTTGTTCAGTCGCAGTCGATTCCGACCCTCTGCGACCCCATGGACCACTGTCCTCCAGGCACTCCTGTCCTCCACCATCCCCCTCAACTCGCTCAGCTCTGTGCCCATTGTCTCCACAACACCATCAAGCCATCTCATCTTGGGCCGTCGCCTTCTTCTTTTGCCCTCGACCCTTCCAAGCATCAAGGCTTTCTCAAGTGAATCCTCTCTTCTCATTTGATGTCCAAAGTACTTTAGCTTCATCTTTATTATTTGACCTTCTAAGGAGCAGTTAGGTTTCATTTCTTCTAGGATTGACCTATTTGTTCTCCTCGCTGTCCAGGGGACTCTCAAAACTCTCTTCCAAAACCACATCTCAAAGGCGTCTATTTTTCTGTGTTCCGCTTTCCTAATGGTCCAGCTCTCACAACCATACATTGCCACAGGGAATACCATTGCCCTGACTATGCGAATCTTTGTTTGCAATTTAATGTCTCTACTTTTCACTATGCTCCCCAGGTTTCTCATCGCTTGCCTCCCGAGAATCAGTCGCCTTTTTATTTCATGGCTGCAATCACCATCTGCAGTGAGCTTTGATTCTAGGAAAGTAAAGTCTGTAACTGCCTAATGATCCCCAAATGGATTAAATCCCCCTTGAATCCATCTTGATAGAGGGCAGCAGCTTCATCAACAGGCCTGGGGCCAGTGGTGGACTCAAAAAATGTTTACTACCACACTGTAGGCGTGGTATGATGGGCGTGGCCAAGGGGAAAGCCCTGCGTTGCACCCAAATTTGGAGTACTGTACTTTATTTCAAAACCTGGATGAGCTGGACCCAACAGAATTTCTGCTGCCGGTTCTGGCGAACTGGGGCGAACTTGCTGATGCCCACCACTGCCTGGGACAGAGGAGGACTTTGTGTGCCAAAAGGGCTCAGGACCAGAAAGTGACTCATAGAATTGGATCAGTGGTACTGGTGTTATTCTGTGATGCATATAGAGTCAAATGGAGGGCCTCTGCATTATATCATCAGGACAATCTTCATGGCCACAGGAGGCAGAAAATCCCACAAGCACCTCTCCCCCTCTATTATCTGCAGAAAAAAAAATACCATAACAGCAAATAAAATTATTTAACAATAAGGAACAAATAGGTCAATCTTAGAAGCAATCAACCCTGACTGCTCCCTAGAAGGTCAAATAGTAAAGATGAAGCTAAAGTACTGAGGATTCACTTGAGAAAGCCTTGATGCTGGGAAAGGTGGGAAGCCAAAAGAAGAAGGGGAGGCAGAAAATGAAATGGATAGATGGTATTGTAGATACAATGGGTACAGAGCTGGGTGGGTTAAGGAAGATGGTGGAGGAAAGAAGTGCCTAGCAGGCAATGGTCCATGGGGTCACAGAGGATCAGAACCAACTGTGTGACTGAACAACAATAACCTTTTCATGACATTCAAAAGCTGCTGCCTGAGGTGACTGCCTCACTCTCCCTAACTACAGGGCCAGCTTGTGTATCCATTAAAACTTAAATCTCGCCAGGTTTCTACCATCTTTCAATGCCCATATCTTGTAAAATCTGCAGACATGCTATCATTAGACCAGGAAAAGCAATATTTGTCTGCATTTCTCCCTAACTGAAGAACAATGTCCTCCAGAAAAGTGCAAATCTTAGCAAAAGCAGTCCCTTTAAACCTCTTGTAGAATAAGCAGATTGTGGGCTTCTTCTGTGTAAACTAGGCTAGCCCAATGGAGAAACTGAAGCCAGAATCCTATTGGTTACTTACACCACCAAATGTGTAATAGCCTAAATCACAGCAGTAATTTGGTGATAGTTAACGAGTTCCTGCTTCCTTACTGAATTCCAGTTACTGTACATGACTTTGTAGACACAGCATTGAGACTGTACTGGTGGCATTACAAGATGTCCTGTTAAGGGAGGCTGAACATGACCCTGTTGGTGCTCCTGGATCTCTTAGTGGCTTCCTATGGTATTCACCTGGATAGATTGTCAGGGTTAGGGATCAAAGGTCTGGTTTTAAGCTTGCTCCAGTCCTTCCCAAGGATTGTTACAGATGATTCAGCTTGAGGAGTCTGTTTCGATCCCTTGGGCTCTCAAATGTAGAGTCCCATGGGAGCCAAGTATCTCACCAATGTTGTGTAACACCTATGAGGTTGTTGAGGGAGGTTGTCTGGAGATTTGGGGTGCATTGCCATCAATATGCTGATGACACACAATTCTGTCCCTGTTTCACCCATTGGTAGTAGATGCAGTTCAGTGCTTCGAACAGTGCCTGACCTTAGTACTGGACTGGATGAAGGCAAACAAATTAAAGATGAATCTAGACAAGATGGAAATCCGGGGGGGGGGGGGATCTTCCTGTCTGCCTGAGTTGAATCAGATGTGCAATGTAGGAGTTCTTATGGACTTGGCGCTTGCTGAAGAACAATAGGTGGATGCCATGATCTGTTCTGCTTTTTTTCAACTCTAGCAGATTGCTCTAATCTGGACAGGAGATCCCTAACAACACTGGTTCATGCATTGATTGTCTCAAAAATTGGCTACTGCAATCCTCTCTATGTGGAGGTTCCTTTGAAGCTGAGACAGAAGCTTCAGTAGGTCTCCCCTATCTTGACATGCCCACCCTGGCTCCTTATCTGCTTCCATGTCAGGTTCAAGGTTCTGGAACCAGTATACATAGTCCAGAATTATTTGGGACTTCATTACCTGTTGAAGTGCCTCTTTTATGGATCAACTGCCTGTCTCATCTGGTCCTCCCTTGTTTTTCATCTCCTTCTTCTGACTCCAAGAAAAGCTAAAAGGACAATGACTAGAAATCAAACTTTCTCAGTAGTGAGCCCATCCTTTTGGAATGCATTACCACAGACTATTTGCCAAGACACTTCAACAAAAACTAAAAACAGAGCTATTTAAATAGGCCTTTGAAGGTGTATTACCTAGGTCTGTGATGGTTCTTGGACTTCAATTCCCAGAAGCCCTGATCACCACTCCTGCTGATCAGGGCTTCTGAGAATTGAAGTTCAAGAACAGTTGGAGTGCCAAGGTTCACCATCACTGACCTAAGTAGATACTCTGAACCATTGGAGATATGACTACTTCTACATTGTCTGCTTCCATGTTGGATAATTTTTATATTTTTCTTAGTTATATCTAGATCTATATATATCTATATAGCTATATCTATATCTATCTATCTACATACTGTATATCTCTCTCTCTCTCTATATATATATATATATATATATATATAGAGAGAGAGAGAGAGAGAGACAGACAGACAGACAGACAGACAGACAGTATGTAGATAGATATAGATATATCTATATAGATATATATAGATCTAGATATAACTAAGAAAAATTAAAAATTATCCAACATGGAAGCATACAATGTAGAAGTAGTCATATATATATAGATAGATAGATAGATAGATAGATAGATATAGATATAGATAGATAGATAGATAGATATAGATATAGATAGAGAGAAAGAGAGAGAGAGAGTTGTGTCTGATTTTTGTATTGGTGGGGTGGTAGTGAATTCTTTCTTTATATATAAACCACCCAGAGGTGTGGTCCTCACAAGAAGGGAGAGTGGTGGGCTCCAGACAATTGTACTACCACACTGTGGGTGTGGAATGGTGGGTGTGGCCAGGGGGAAAGCCATGCGTTCACCCAAATTAGGACTACTATATTTCGAAATTTGGATGGACGGGGCCACCAAGAATTTCTGCTACTGGTTCTGGCAAACTGGTGCGAGCCTGCTGATGCCTACCGCTGAGAAGGGTGGGATATAAACATAGTGAGTGAGCGAATGAAAGAATACAAGCCCCAGTTCCTTAATTAGAAGCAGTGATTTATGCCATTGTACTTTCACTGGAGTAAATAACGAACAAGATTCTGGCTATTGAATTAAATAGGGAAAACCAGTGTACAGTGTTCATTTATAAACAAATGTATTTTTCACTGTTGGTTCACTGCGTCATCAGCCCATATGTCAGGTAACCTTGACTTCTATGTTCATTGCATATTTCAGACGATCATCAACAATGTGTCATGTAATTTGAAACTTTCCTTTATAAATGTATATGTCATTGGATAGTACAATGATTTATGTATCAGGCTGCAGAGAAGTTTGATTCCCCAGTGTGCCTCCTGGGAGAAGAAACATTGTGGCCATGGGCAGGCTGCACAATCTCAGGATGCCCCCAGAAGAAGTGAATGGGAAACCATCTCTATGCATTCGCTACCTAGAAAACCCTGGAAAGGGTTGTTGTAAGTCAGAATTAACTTGATGACACATCATCATCATAACTGATGAATTGTTTAGAAGGAGATGCCTCATAGTCATACATGTCAGTACATCCAACAGGAGAACACAGACTTTCTTGTTTAAACTCACTTCTCATCCTTCTCTTAGAACTTCCCTTGAAAGATTTGCTCATTATGTAACAAATATTTGTGTACAGTAATCGTGGGGTTACTGTGATTTTTTTTTTGGCTGGTATTGCCTTTGGCATTTGATTGGGTTATCTATAGTAGATGGAAATTTTAGCATTGGTCAGCTAGATTTTTCTGGAGGTCTACAGACAAGTTGGTTTAGGGTAAGGGGTTGGGGGTATTATTATTATTGATGTAAACTGCTCAAGATAGTGGCTATCCTACTAAATGGGCTGTATAAACAAAGGCAACAGCAAGTCCTTATTCATCTCCTGCCATTTACAATTAATTAGATGTTGATAGAATACCTTAAGGACTTCGACTTTTCTCACTGACCTGCCAGTGGTGGAGAGCGCCCTTTCTAATGTAGTTGAGAGTTGGCTAGTAGGAATGAGAGAAAGTGCCTTTATTGTAACTACAAATAAATTATGAGCTTTTATCCTTTGGAAGGTGTAGATGCTACCCTCTCCCATTATAGTATTTGGTAGGGTTTTTTTTAATCCACATATGTGTCTGCTACATTGTTCTTTGTTTTTCTCGTTTTATTACTGATGTTGGCTTTTTTTGTACTTTATAATTGGCTTTAATTTTCATCCTGTTGAATGGTAGATTTTTTTTTTGTACTCAGAAATCACATTGAATTGCAGAATTCAAAGAATTACACTTGCTTAAAGAGTTTTAATCAATGCCCCCAAGAATCTGCCACTTACAGTAGCAGTAACAATATAAAGAAGAAGAAGAAGAACTACCACCATCACCACCACAAAAACAACTGGAACAAAAACTGACCCATCAAATCTATGGCATTTCAATATTTGAGTACTTTTGCCCAGCCAATGTAATCTTTTTGGACAAAATATGTCTCATTCAATTTTTTGTTGACTTATGAACAAAGACACAGAAGTGCCATATTATTGTTGTTAGAAAGTTGGCTGCATTCAAGTGACAACTGAATTTTTCAATGCATTTAGGAAATATTAGATGTGCTAACCATAGTCCTATTACTAACTGTCAATGCACTGGAATTTCCATCTCAAAGAATACTGTACTCCAAAAGTCACTAAATGATTTTTTAAAATCAGTTCAGATGAAAGGTAATTATAATTAGCTAATCTGAACCACAGCCAAGCACCAGAAGATTATGTTGTAATTTTGTGAAAATAAATAAATAGTATTTTTCAAATCCTATTAAAGTAATTTATGACATAAATGACAAGGTCCTTCAAACATCTTCCAAAGCTTTCAAAAGTTTCTTCAACAAACAATATAGAATATGAAGCTGAGATGTAATTCATGCTGGAGCATCATTGGTTAAAAATCTCTGCCTCTCAATAACCAGCCTCTTATCTAAGCTGGAGTTTAGTTTTTCATAAATGTACACCTCACTAACACCACCCCCACTCCTGGAGATGTTACTTCTGTTGCTTCCTTAATAATTATTTGATAAGCTGTGAAATAGTTGACATTTAAAACAAAATCATCAGAGTGAGAGGAGCTGAGGAAATGGACAAGACAGGGCATGTTTTAACGCATGGAGTGAAGCCTTTGTGGAAATAAAAACAAGGTTACTTCAAAATCCATTGTGATGGACACAGACAGCAGATCTGCGTGACATCTCTTTGTATATGTACATATCATGGGGGTGGGGGGTGGGGTGAGGCCTTGGTGGTGAAAAATATAGAGTAGACCTCCTTTACAACCAGTGTTTGGACTCCATCCAGGCTTAGTTGCGACTACAGTAGACCTATAAAATTGGTTGGTATTGTTAGTCACAAATAAGATAAGAAATTAGCTGGCTTACTCTACTTGGGCCTAAAATTAGATGTAATTTTGAATGCTTTATATTCTCCTGTTTAGAAATCCGATACTGCCTCAACTGATGAGCAAAAACTTAATTTGAATTAGCAATAGGTACTATTAACACGGTTAGGCCAGAATCCAGTTGCACAGTTCTGCTCACGTAAAGGCAGTTGATATCAGCCACAGGCTTCAATCTTTAATTTTAAACTTTCATATCCCCTTCCTTAGGTTTCTAGACCCTGGCCTATAGGGATCCCTTATGGCCTGGGGAAGCCTTTAATATTCACAAAACATCACCACTAACCCCACTGCTGAGATTGGGTTTTGGCAGCACCAAATTCCATCCCAAGACTTCTAAAGATTTCCCCAGGGCCAAAAAGGTACCAAGGGACCTGCTGAACCTGAGCTGGGGTACAAAACTTTAAATTAACAATTAAAATCTGCAGCTGATTACAACATCACCTTTCTCACAAGTTGAGTTGCATAGCAGGATTCTGGCCATAGTCTAAATGCACTGCATAGGCCTTTTGTGTATCAAATTCTACTCTCTGACTTTTTTTTTTTGGAGGGGGGGTTGCTCTTTCTATGTTCTTGCAAATGACAAGTTAAATTCCAAATTTGTATATAGATGGTAGCCTTTTGAGGCTACTTGGAAGTACAGTAATACCTCAGATAACGCTAAGACTTGGTTCCTCAAGTCTTGGTGTTACCCAATTTTTAGTGTTATCCGATCCATGTTAAAATCCTATGGGATGGATCGGATAACGTTAAAGCTCCATAGAGATACATTGAAACCACACAGGCTTTAGCGGTTGTTATCCGATCAATCCCATAGAACCTTAACGTTATTCGATCCAATTCTCCCCAGATTACTTAACGTTATGCGATTTTAACGTTATCCGAGGTAGCCGTTATCCAAGGTATTACTGTATCTCATTAAAAGCAATGTTATAACTACATCCCATTATGACTTTAGGTCAACTTACGTTATTGTTTTTACAACATAAACTGTTCTAGTTACTTTTATAATTGTGGAGCTGTGACCTCATTTCCATAAGGTAGAAGAGACAAGTGTTGGTTCATAGTGTGCCTCCTCCACCTTGTGGAAGAGAAGCCACAGCTTCTGTCCCTCTTTCCCCCCAGAGTTTTAAGGTGACAATAAGGTGGATAAAAGGATACTAACAGTTACTCCACTGTATTATTGAAGACTGTTCATTGATCTATTCCCATTGTATAAAATATCCAAGGTTCCTTACAGTGTCAACTTCTGGTATTGTGATGTGGCTTAAAAAGAGAGCCATTTCATGATATCAGCAAACTGAAAATTCCCTCTGTTCATTTGGTGAGGGGTAGGGGAAGTGAAATTAATCTTACTGAAACTGCTAGACCATTGATGATGTTCTGAATCACTTACATTACATTTTTTAAAAATATTTTCTTTGCCTTGTTAGTAGCTGATTGAGAAACTGCCCACAACCACAGTTTCAATCCGCATTTCACACAAAGGTAAAGGAAAATATATTTTTAACAGTTAATGAAGTGATGCAGTGCATCAACGGTTGTATAGCAGACTAAAATACAGTATTGTATATATATTCTTTCACTCCCCCTGCTCTCCACAGAGAAGCAGAGGAAGTGTTCCATTTGCTGATATCCTGAAATAGGGTTGCTAGAGGTCAACGTGCCATTTGGTTATAGGAATCACACCCAATAGCATTTTGTTGCTTCCCACAATCTCAGATATCCCTATCTAGAAGTTACCGACCTGCACAAAAAAGGGCCACTGTGGTCATACCCTGACTCTCCTTCCTAGAGGCACATTGAACTTCCAATCTCTGGTTCCCCAGCCAGATACATTACTCACTGAGCTCATTTTTCCATTTGTTGCCTTCTCCTTTCTACCTGGAGAGGATCGCTACTGTTCAAGACAGCTGGCGCTGTTCAAGACAACTTTTCAGAGCAGTTACTTCCTAAGCATCCTTTGCTACAACATACAGTACTGTACATAGTTTCTCTAGCCACCAGACCTGAAGAGTCAGCAATTTAGGAAAGCAATCAGCTAAATGAAATTGGTTTTAGTCACCTGTTGGGGTTCCTTCCTGTCATATCCTCCACTTGGGGAATGGGGTGCTGGTAACATTGCTGTACTTCTATGGGGAGTACTGATGCTGCATCTGCAGCTTCCTGGTTGTTCTCTTACTGCTGCTCTGGTTCTCATCATCACAATCTTTGGGAGGGACGATTGCAGCTTTCATACTCCTCCTTGGGGGCTGAGATGAGTAGGTTTGTTGTTACATGTCCTGGGAAGTGATGTTTTGCTTCCTGCAAAAGGACTTGCAT